>CM075869.1:1137691-2630191 GCA_038021265.1 Cyprinella venusta
TGGTCGAAGTCTCGTGGCCCTCTGTCAGAATCCAGAGTTTCAAGAAAATCGGAGGGGGTCAAAATTTCGGCCAAAAAAAAAAATGACAGTGTTACCCCTTATGTTTTTTTTTCAGGTCCAAATTTTGACCTTCGATATCTCGGCTCTGGAAGGGTCTAGAGCCTCCATTTTTGCGCGCTGGTCGAAGTCTCGTGGCCCTCTGTCAGAATCCAGAGTTTCAAGAAAATCGGAGGGGGTCAAAATTTCGGCCAAAAAAAAAAAATGACAGTGTTACCCCTTATGTTTTTTTTTCAGGTCCAAATTTTGACCTTCGATATCTCGGCTCTGGAAGGGTCTAGAGCTCCATTTTTGCGCGCTGGTCGAAGTCTCGTGGCCCTCTGTCAGAATCCAGAGTTTCAAGAAAATCGGAGGGGGTCAAAATTTCGGCCAAAAAAAAAAATGACAGTGTTACCCCTTATGTTTTTTTTTCAGGTCCAAATTTTGACCTTCGATATCTCGGCTCTGGAAGGGTCTAGAGCCTCCATTTTTGCGCGCTGGTCGAAGTCTCGTGGCCCTCTGTCAAAATCCAGAGTTTCAAGAAAATCGGAGGGGGTCAAAATTTCGGCCAAAAAAAAAAATGACAGTGTTACCCCTTATGTTTTTTTTTTCAGGTCCAAATTTTGACCTTCGATATCTCGGCTCTGGAAGGGTCTAGAGCCTCAATTTTTGCGCGCTGGTCGAAGTCTCGTGGCCCTCTGTCAGAATCCAGAGTTTCAAGAAAATCGGAGGGGGTCAAAATTTCGGCCAAAAAAAAAATGACAGTGTTACCCCTTATGTTTTTTTTACAGGTCCAAATTTTGACCTTCGAAATCTCGGCTCTGGAAGGGTCTAGAGCCTCAATTTTTGCGCGCTGGTCGAAGTCTCGTGGCCCTCTGTCAGAATCCAGAGTTTCAAGAAAATCGGAGGGGGTCAAAATTTCGGCCAAAAAAAAAAAATGACAGTGTTACCCCTTATGTTTTTTTTTTCAGGTCCAAATTTTGACCTTCGATATCTCGGCTCTGGAAGGGTCTAGAGCCTCCATTTTTGCGCGTTGGTCGAAGTCTCGTGGCCCTCTGTCAGAATCCAGAGTTTCAAGAAAATCGGAGGGGGTCAAAATTTCGGCCAAAAAAAAAATGACAGTGTTACCCCTTATGGTTTTTTTACAGGTCCAAATTTTGACCTTCGATATCTTGGCTCTGGAAGGGTCTAGAGCCTCCATTTTTGCGCGCTGGTCGAAGTCTCGTGGCCCTCTGTCAGAATCCAGAGTTTCAAGAAAATCGGAGTGGGTCAAAATTTTGGCCAAAAAAAAAAATGACAGTGTTACCCCTTATGTTTTTTTTTTCAGGTCCAAATTTTGACCTTCGATATCTCGGCTCTGGAAGGGTCTAGAGCCTCCATTTTTGCGCGCTGGTCGAAGTCTCGTGGCCCTCTGTCAGAATCCAGAGTTTCAAGAAAATCGGAGGGGGTCAAAATTTCGGCCAAAAAAAAAATGACAGTGTTACCCCTTATGTTTTTTTTTTCAGGTCCAAATTTTGACCTTCGATATCTCGGCTCTGGAAGGGTCTAGAGCCTCCATTTTTGCGCGTTGGTCGAAGTCTCGTGGCCCTCTGTCAGAATCCAGAGTTTCAAGAAAATCGGAGGGGGTCAAAATTTCGGCCAAAAAAAAAAAATGACAGTGTTACCCCTTATGTTTTTTTTTTCAGGTCCAAATTTTGACCTTCAATATCTCGGCTCTGGAAGGGTCTAGAGCCTCCATTTTTGCTCGCTGGTCGAAGTCTCGTGGCCCTCTGTCAGAATCCAGAGTTTCAAGAAAATCGGAGGGGGTCAAAATTTCGGCCAAAAAAAAAAAAATGACAGTGTTACCCCTTATGTTTTTTTTTTTCAGGTCCAAATTTTGACCTTCGATATCTCGGCTCTGGAAGGGTCTAGAGCCTCCATTTTTGCGCGCTGGTCGAAGTCTCGTGGCCCTCTGTCAGAATCCAGAGTTTCAAAAAAATCGGAGGGGGTCAAAATTTCGGCCAAAAAAAAAAATGACAGTGTTACCCCTTATGTTTTTTTTTCAGGTCCAAATTTTGACCTTCGATATCTCGGCTCTGGAAGGGTCTAGAGCCTCCATTTTTGCGCGCTGGTCGAAGTCTCGTGGCCCTCTGTCAGAATCCAGAGTTTCAAGAAAATCGGAGGGGGTCAAAATTTCGGCCAAAAAAAAAAAATGACAGTGTTACCCCTTATGTTTTTTTTTCAGGTCCAAATTTTGACCTTCGATATCTCGGCTCTGGAAGGGTCTAGAGCCTCCATTTTTGCGCGCTGGTCGAAGTCTCGTGGCCCTCTGTCAGAATCCAGAGTTTCAAGAAAATCGGAGGGGGTCAAAATTTCGGCTAAAAAAAAAAAATGACAGTGTTACCCCTTATGTTTTTTTTTTCAGGTCCAAATTTTGACCTTCGATATTTCGGCTCTGGAAGGGTCTAGAGCCTCCATTTTTGCGCGCTGGTCGAAGTCTCGTGGCCCTCTGTCAGAATCCAGAGTTTCAAGAAAATCGGAGGGGGTCAAAATTTTGGCCAAAAAAAAAAATGACAGTGTTACCCCTTATGTTTTTTTTTCAGGTCCAAATTTTGACCTTCGATATCTCGGCTCTGGAAGGGTCTAGAGCCTCCATTTTTGCACGCTGGTCGAAGTCTCGTGGCCCTCTGTCAGAATCCAGAGTTTCAAGAAAATCGGAGGGGGTCAAAATTTCGGCCAAAAAAAAAAATGACAGTGTTACCCCTTATGTTTTTTTTTTCAGGTCATAATTTTGACCTTCGATATCTCGGCTCTGGAAGGGTCTAGAGCCTCAATTTTTGCGCGCTGGTCGAAGTCTCGTGGCCCTCTGTCAGAATCCAGAGTTTCAAGAAAATCGGAGGGGGTCAAAATTTCGGCCAAAAAAAAAAAATGACAGTGTTACCCCTTATGTTTTTTTTTCAGGTCCAAATTTTGACCTTCTATATCTCGGCTCTGGAAGGGTCTAGAGCCTCCATTTTTACGCGTTGGTCGAAGTCTCGTGGCCCTCTGTCAGAATCCAGAGTTTCAAGAAAATCGGAGGGGTCAAAATTTCGGCCAAAAAAAAAAGGACAGTGTTACCCCTTATGTTTTTTTTTTCAGGTCCAAATTTTGACCTTCGATATCTCGGCTCTGGAAGGGTCTAGAGCCTCCATTTTTGCGCGTTGGTCGAAGTCTCGTGGCCCTCTGTCAGAATCCAGAGTTTCAAGAAAATCGGAGGGGGTCAAAATTTCGGCCAAAAAAAAAAATGACAGTGTTACCCCTTATGTTTTTTTTTTCAGGTCCAAATTTTGACCTTCAATATCTCGGCTCTGGAAGGGTCTAGAGCCTCCATTTTTGCTCGCTGGTCGAAGTCTCGTGGCCCTCTGTCAGAATCCAGAGTTTCAAGAAAATCGGAGGGGGTCAAAATTTCGGCCAAAAAAAAAAATGACAGTGTTACCCCTTATGTTTTTTTTTCAGGTCCAAATTTTGACCTTCGATATCTCGGCTCTGGAAGGGTCTAGAGCCTCCATTTTTGCGCGCTGGTCGAAGTCTCGTGGCCCTCTGTCAGAATCCAGAGTTTCAAGAAAATCGGAGGGGGTCAAAATTTCGGCCAAAAAAAAAAAAATGACAGTGTTACCCCTTATGTTTTTTTTTCAGGTCCAAATTTTGACCTTCGATATCTCGGCTCTGGAAGGGTCTAGAGCCTCCATTTTTGCGCGCTGGTCGAAGTCTCGTGGCCCTCTGTCAGAATCCAGAGTTTCAAGAAAATCGGAGGGGGTCAAAATTTCGGCCAAAAAAAAAATGACAGTGTTACCCCTTATGTTTTTTTTTTCAGGTCCAAATTTTGACCTTCGATATCTCGGCTCTGGAAGGGTCTAGAGCCTCCATTTTTGCGCGTTGGTCGAAGTCTCGTGGCCCTCTGTCAGAATCCAGAGTTTCAAGAAAATCGGAGGGGGTCAAAATTTCGGCCAAAAAAAAAAAATGACAGTGTTACCCCTTATGTTTTTTTTTCAGGTCCAAATTTTGACCTTCAATATCTCGGCTCTGGAAGGGTCTAGAGCCTCCATTTTTGCTCGCTGGTCGAAGTCTCGTGGCCCTCTGTCAGAATCCAGAGTTTCAAGAAAATCGGAGGGGGTCAAAATTTCGGCCAAAAAAAAAAAAAATGACAGTGTTACCCCTTATGTTTTTTTTTTCAGGTCCAAATTTTGACCTTCGATATCTCGGCTCTGGAAGGGTCTAGAGCCTCCATTTTTGCGCGCTGGTCGAAGTCTCGTGGCCCTCTGTCAGAATCCAGAGTTTCAAAAAAATCGGAGGGGGTCAAAATTTCGGCCAAAAAAAAAAATGACAGTGTTACCCCTTATGTTTTTTTTCAGGTCCAAATTTTGACCTTCGATATCTCGGCTCTGGAAGGGTCTAGAGCCTCCATTTTTGCGCGCTGGTCGAAGTCTCGTGGCCCTCTGTCAGAATCCAGAGTTTCAAGAAAATCGGAGGGGGTCAAAATTTCGGCCAAAAAAAAAAATGACAGTGTTACCCCTTATGTTTTTTTTTCAGGTCCAAATTTTGACCTTCGATATCTCGGCTCTGGAAGGGTCTAGAGCCTCCATTTTTGCGCGCTGGTCGAAGTCTCGTGGCCCTCTGTCAGAATCCAGAGTTTCAAGAAACTCGGAGGGGGTCAAAATTTTGGCCAAAAAAAAAAAATGACAGTGTTACCCCTTATGTTTTTTTTTCAGGTCCAAATTTTGACCTTCGATATCTCGGCTCTGGAAGGGTCTAGAGCCTCCATTTTTGCACGCTGGTCGAAGTCTCGTGGCCCTCTGTCAGAATCCAGAGTTTCAAGAAAATCGGAGGGGGTCAAAATTTCGGCCAAAAAAAAAAATGACAGTGTTACCCCTTATGTTTTTTTTTTCAGGTCATAATTTTGACCTTCGATATCTCGGCTCTGGAAGGGTCTAGAGCCTCAATTTTTGCGCGCTGGTCGAAGTCTCGTGGCCCTCTGTCAGAATCCAGAGTTTCAAGAAAATCGGAGGGGGTCAAAATTTCGGCCAAAAAAAAAAATGACAGTGTTACCCCTTATGTTTTTTTTTCAGGTCCAAATTTTGACCTTCGATATCTCGGCTCTGGAAGGGTCTAGAGCCTCCATTTTTACGCGTTGGTCGAAGTCTCGTGGCCCTCTGTCAGAATCCAGAGTTTCAAGAAAATCGGAGGGGGTCAAAATTTCGGCCAAAAAAAAAGGACAGTGTTACCCCTTATGTTTTTTTTTCAGGTCCAAATTTTGACCTTCGATATCTCGGCTCTGGAAGGGTCTAGAGCCTCCATTTTTGCGCGTTGGTCGAAGTCTCGTGGCCCTCTGTCAGAATCCAGAGTTTCAAGAAAATCGGAGGGGGTCAAAATTTCGGCCAAAAAAAAAATGACAGTGTTACCCCTTATGTTTTTTTTTCAGGTCCAAATTTTGACCTTCAATATCTCGGCTCTGGAAGGGTCTAGAGCCTCCATTTTTGCGCGCTGGTCGAAGTCTCGTGGCCCTCTGTCAGAATCCAGAGTTTCAAGAAAATCGGAGGGGGTCAAAATTTCGGCCAAAAAAAAAAAATGACAGTGTTACCCCTTATGTTTTTTTTTCAGGTCCAAATTTTGACCTTCGATATCTCGGCTCTGGAAGGGTCTAGAGCCTCCATTTTTGCGCGCTGGTCGAAGTCTCGTGGCCCTCTGTCAGAATCCAGAGTTTCAAGAAAATCGGAGGGGGTCAAAATTTCGGCCAAAAAAAAATGACAGTGTTACCCCTTATGTTTTTTTTTTCAGGTCCAAATTTTGACCTTCGATATCTCGGCTCTGGAAGGGTCTAGAGCCTCCATTTTTGCGCGCTGGTCGAAGTCTCGTGGCCCTCTGTCAGAATCCAGAGTTTCAAGAAAATCGGAGGGGGTCAAAATTTCGGCCAAAAAAAAAAATGACAGTGTTACCCCTTATGTTTTTTTTTTCAGGTCCAAATTTTGACCTTCGATATCTCGGCTCTGGAAGGGTCTAGAGCCTCCATTTTTGCGCGCTGGTCGAAGTCTCGTGGCCCTCTGTCAGAATCCAGAGTTTCAAGAAAATCGGAGGGGGTCAAAATTTCGGCCAAAAAAAAAAATGACAGTGTTACCCCTTATGTTTTTTTACAGGTCCAAATTTTGACCTTCGATATCTCGGCTCTGGAAGGGTCTAGAGCCTCAATTTTTGCGCGCTGGTCGAAGTCTCGTGGCCCTCTGTCAGAATCCAGAGTTTCAAGAAAATCGGAGGGGGTCAAAATTTCGGCCAAAAAAAAAAAATGACAGTGTTACCCCTTATGTTTTTTTTTTCAGGTCCAAATTTTGACCTTCGATATCTCGGCTCTGGAAGGGTCTAGAGCCTCCATTTTTGCGCGTTGGTCGAAGTCTCGTGGCCCTCTGTCAGAATCCAGAGTTTCAAGAAAATCGGAGGGGGTCAAAATTTCGGCCAAAAAAAAAATGACAGTGTTACCCCTTATGTTTTTTTTTCAGGTCCAAATTTTGACCTTCGATATCTCGGCTCTGGAAGGGTCTAGAGCCTCCATTTTTGCGCGCTGGTCGAAGTCTCGTGGCCCTCTGTCAGAATCCAGAGTTTCAAGAAAATCGGAGGGGGTCAAAATTTCGGCCAAAAAAAAAAAATGACAGTGTTACCCCTTATGTTTTTTTTTCAGGTCCAAATTTTGACCTTCGATATCTCGGCTCTGGAAGGGTCTAGAGCCTCCATTTTTGCGCGCTGGTCGAAGTCTCGTGGCCCTCTGTCAGAATCCAGAGTTTCAAGAAAATCGGAGGGGGTCAAAATTTCGGCCAAAAAAAAAATGACAGTGTTACCCCTTATGTTTTTTTTTTCAGGTCCAAATTTTGACCTTCGATATCTCGGCTCTGGAAGGGTCTAGAGCCTCCATTTTTGCGCGCTGGTCGAAGTCTCGTGGCCCTCTGTCAGAATCCAGAGTTTCAAGAAAATCGGAGGGGGTCAAAATTTCGGCCAAAAAAAAAATGACAGTGTTACCCCTTATGGTTTTTTTTTCAGGTCCAAATTTTGACCTTCGATATCTCGGCTCTGGAAGGGTCTAGAGCCTCCATTTTTGCGCGCTGGTCGAAGTCTCGTGGCCCTCTGTCAGAATCCAGAGTTTCAAGAAAATCGGAGGGGGTCAAAATTTCGGCCAAAAAAAAAATGACAGTGTTACCCCTTATGTTTTTTTTTTCAGGTCCAAATTTTGACCTTCGATATCTCGGCTCTGGAAGGGTCTAGAGCCTCCATTTTTGCGCGTTGGTCGAAGTCTCGTGGCCCTCTGTCAGAATCCAGAGTTTCAAGAAAATCGGAGGGGGTCAAAATTTCGGCCAAAAAAAAAAATGACAGTGTTACCCCTTATGTTTTTTTTTTCAGGTCCAAATTTTGACCTTCAATATCTCGGCTCTGGAAGGGTCTAGAGCCTCCATTTTTGCTCGCTGGTCGAAGTCTCGTGGCCCTCTGTCAGAATCCAGAGTTTCAAGAAAATCGGAGGGGGTCAAAATTTCGGCCAAAAAAAAAAATGACAGTGTTACCCCTTATGTTTTTTTTTCAGGTCCAAATTTTGACCTTCGATATCTCGGCTCTGGAAGGGTCTAGAGCCTCCATTTTTGCGCGCTGGTCGAAGTCTCGTGGCCCTCTGTCAGAATCCAGAGTTTCAAGAAAATCGGAGGGGGTCAAAATTTCGGCCAAAAAAAAAAAATGACAGTGTTACCCCTTATGTTTTTTTTTTCAGGTCCAAATTTTGACCTTCGATATCTCGGCTCTGGAAGGGTCTAGAGCCTCCATTTTTGCGCGCTGGTCGAAGTCTCGTGGCCCTCTGTCAGAATCCAGAGTTTCAAGAAAATCGGAGGGGGTCAAAATTTCGGCCAAAAAAAAATGACAGTGTTACCCCTTATGTTTTTTTTTTCAGGTCCAAATTTTGACCTTCGATATCTCGGCTCTGGAAGGGTCTAGAGCCTCCATTTTTGCGCGCTGGTCGAAGTCTCGTGGCCCTCTGTCAGAATCCAGAGTTTCAAGAAAATCGGAGGGGGTCAAAATTTCGGCCAAAAAAAAAAAAATGACAGTGTTACCCCTTATGGTTTTTTTACAGGTCCAAATTTTGACCTTCGATATCTCGGCTCTGGAAGGGTCTAGAGCCTCCATTTTTGCGCGTTGGTCGAAGTCTCGTGGCCCTCTGTCAGAATCCAGAGTTTCAAGAAAATCGGAGGGGGTCAAAATTTCGGCCAAAAAAAAAAAATGACAGTGTTACACCTTATGTTTTTTTTTTCAGGTCCAAATTTTGACCTTCAATATCTCGGCTCTGGAAGGGTCTAGAGCCTCCATTTTTGCTCGCTGGTCGAAGTCTCGTGGCCCTCTGTCAGAATCCAGAGTTTCAAGAAAATCGGAGGGGGTCAAAATTTCGGCCAAAAAAAAAAAAATGACAGTGTTACCCCTTATGTTTTTTTTTCAGGTCCAAATTTTGACCTTCGATATCTCGGCTCTGGAAGGGTCTAGAGCCTCCATTTTTGCGCGCTGGTCGAAGTCTCGTGGCCCTCTGTCAGAATCCAGAGTTTCAAGAAAATCGGAGGGGGTCAAAATTTCGGCCAAAAAAAAAATGACAGTGTTACCCCTTATGTTTTTTTTTTCAGGTCCAAATTTTGACCTTCGATATCTCGGCTCTGGAAGGGTCTAGAGCCTCCATTTTTGCGCGCTGGTCGAAGTCTCGTAGCCCTCTGTCAGAATCCAGAGTTTCAAGAAAATCGGAGGGGGTCAAAATTTCGGCCAAAAAAAAAAATGACAGTGTTACCCCTTATGTTTTTTTTTTCAGGTCCAAATTTTGACCTTCGATATCTCGGCTCTGGAAGGGTCTAGAGCCTCCATTTTTGCGCGCTGGTCGAAGTCTCGTGGCCCTCTGTCAGAATCCAGAGTTTCAAGAAAATCGGAGGGGGTCAAAATTTCGGCCAAAAAAAAAAAATGACAGTGTTACCCCTTATGTTTTTTTTTCAGGTCCAAATTTTGACCTTCGATATCTCGGCTCTGGAAGGGTCTAGAGCCTCAATTTTTGCGCGCTGGTCGAAGTCTCGTGGCCCTCTGTCAGAATCCAGAGTTTCAAGAAATCGGAGGGGGTCAAAATTTCGGCCAAAAAAAAAATGACAGTGTTACCCCTTATGTTTTTTTTACAGGTCCAAATTTTGACCTTCGATATCTCGGCTCTGGAAGGGTCTAGAGCCTCAATTTTTGCGCGCTGGTCGAAGTCTCGTGGCCCTCTGTCAGAATCCAGAGTTTCAAGAAAATCGGAGGGGGTCAAAATTTCGGCCAAAAAAAAAAATGACAGTGTTACCCCTTATGTTTTTTTTTCAGGTCCAAATTTTGACCTTCGATATCTCGGCTCTGGAAGGGTCTAGAGCCTCCATTTTGCGCGTTGGTCGAAGTCTCGTGGCCCTCTGTCAGAATCCAGAGTTTCAAGAAAATCGGAGGGGGTCAAAATTTCGGCCAAAAAAAAAAAAATGACAGTGTTACCCCTTATGGTTTTTTTACAGGTCCAAATTTTGACCTTCGATATCTTGGCTCTGGAAGGGTCTAGAGCCTCCATTTTTGCGCGCTGGTCGAAGTCTCGTGGCCCTCTGTCAGAATCCAGAGTTTCAAGAAAATCGGAGGGGGTCAAAATTTTGGCCAAAAAAAAAAAATGACAGTGTTACCCCTTATGTTTTTTTTTTCAGGTCCAAATTTTGACCTTCGATATCTCGGCTCTGGAAGGGTCTAGAGCCTCCATTTTTGCGCGCTGGTCGAAGTCTCGTGGCCCTCTGTCAGAATCCAGAGTTTCAAGAAAATCGGAGGGGGTCAAAATTTCGGCCAAAAAAAAAAATGACAGTGTTACCCCTTATGTTTTTTTTTCAGGTCCAAATTTTGACCTTCGATATCTCGGCTCTGGAAGGGTCTAGAGCCTCCATTTTTGCGCGTTGGTCGAAGTCTCGTGGCCCTCTGTCAGAATCCAGAGTTTCAAGAAAATCGGAGGGGGTCAAAATTTCGGCCAAAAAAAAAAAATGACAGTGTTACCCCTTATGTTTTTTTTTTCAGGTCCAAATTTTGACCTTCGATATCTCGGCTCTGGAAGGGTCTAGAGCCTCCATTTTTGCTCGCTGGTCGAAGTCTCGTGGCCCTCTGTCAGAATCCAGAGTTTCAAGAAAATCGGAGGGGGTCAAAATTTCGGCCAAAAAAAAAAAATGACAGTGTTACCCCTTATGTTTTTTTTTTCAGGTCCAAATTTTGACCTTCGATATCTCGGCTCTGGAAGGGTCTAGAGCCTCCATTTTTGCGCGCTGGTCGAAGTCTCGTGGCCCTCTGTCAGAATCCAGAGTTTCAAAAAAATCGGAGGGGGTCAAAATTTCGGCCAAAAAAAAAAATGACAGTGTTACCCCTTATGTTTTTTTTTCAGGTCCAAATTTTGACCTTCGATATCTCGGCTCTGGAAGGGTCTAGAGCCTCCATTTTTGCGCGCTGGTCGAAGTCTCGTGGCCCTCTGTCAGAATCCAGAGTTTCAAGAAAATCGGAGGGGGTCAAAATTTCGGCCAAAAAAAAAAATGACAGTGTTACCCCTTATGTTTTTTTTTCAGGTCCAAATTTTGACCTTCGATATCTCGGCTCTGGAAGGGTCTAGAGCCTCCATTTTTGCGCGCTGGTCGAAGTCTCGTGGCCCTCTGTCAGAATCCAGAGTTTCAAGAAAATCGGAGGGGGTCAAAATTTTGGCTAAAAAAAAATGACAGTGTTACCCCTTATGTTTTTTTTTTCAGGTCCAAATTTTGACCTTCGATATTTCGGCTCTGGAAGGGTCTAGAGCCTCCATTTTTGCGCGCTGGTCGAAGTCTCGTGGCCCTCTGTCAGAATCCAGAGTTTCAAGAAAATCGGAGGGGGTCAAAATTTTGGCCAAAAAAAAAAAATGACAGTGTTACCCCTTATGTTTTTTTTTCAGGTCCAAATTTTGACCTTCGATATCTCGGCTCTGGAAGGGTCTAGAGCGTCCATTTTTGCACGCTGGTCGAAGTCTCGTGGCCCTCTGTCAGAATCCAGAGTTTCAAGAAAATCGGAGGGGGTCAAAATTTCGGCCAAAAAAAAAATGACAGTGTTACCCCTTATGTTTTTTTTTCAGGTCATAATTTTGACCTTCGATATCTCGGGTCTGGAAGGGTCTAGAGCCTCAATTTTTGCGCGCTGGTCGAAGTCTCGTGGCCCTCTGTCAGAATCCAGAGTTTCAAGAAAATCGGAGGGGGTCAAAATTTCGGCCAAAAAAAAAAAATGACAGTGTTACCCCTTATGTTTTTTTTTCAGGTCCAAATTTTGACCTTCGATATCTCGGCTCTGGAAGGGTCTAGAGATTCAATTTTTGCGCGCTGGTCGAAGTCTCGTGGCCCTCTGTCAGAATCCAGAGTTTCAAGAAAATCGGAGGGGGTCAAAATTTCGGCCAAAAAAAAAAAATGACAGTGTTACCCCTTATGTTTTTTTTTTCAGGTCCAAATTTTGACCTTCGATATCTCGGCTCTGGAAGGGTCTAGAGCCTCCATTTTTGCGCGTTGGTCGAAGTCTCGTGGCCCTCTGTCAGAATCCAGAGTTTCAAGAAAATCGGAGGGGGTCAAAATTTCGGCCAAAAAAAAAAATGACAGTGTTACCCCTTATGGTTTTTTTACAGGTCCAAATTTTGACCTTCGATATCTCGGCTCTGGAAGGGTCTAGAGCCTCCATTTTTGCGCGCTGGTCGAAGTCTCGTGGCCCTCTGTCAGAATCCAGAGTTTCAAGAAAATCGGAGGGGGTCAAAATTTTGGCCAAAAAAAAAATGACAGTGTTACCCCTTATGTTTTTTTTTTCAGGTCCAAATTTTGACCTTCGATATCTCGGCTCTGGAAGGGTCTAGAGCCTCCATTTTTGCGTGCTGGTCGAAGTCTCGTGGCCCTCTGTCAGAATCCAGAGTTTCAAGAAAATCGGAGGGGGTCAAAATTTCGGCCAAAAAAAAAATGACAGTGTTACCCCTTATGTTTTTTTTTTCAGGTCCAAATTTTGACCTTCGATATCTCGGCTCTGGAAGGGTCTAGAGCCTCCATTTTTGCGCGTTGGTCGAAGTCTCGTGGCCCTCTGTCAGAATCCAGAGTTTCAAGAAAATCGGAGGGGGTCAAAATTTCGGCCAAAAAAAAAATGACAGTGTTACCCCTTATGTTTTTTTTTTCAGGTCCAAATTTTGACCTTCAATATCTCGGCTCTGGAAGGGTCTAGAGCCTCCATTTTTGCTCGCTGGTCGAAGTCTCGTGGCCCTCTGTCAGAATCCAGAGTTTCAAGAAAATCGGAGGGGGTCAAAATTTCGGCCAAAAAAAAAAATGACAGTGTTACCCCTTATGTTTTTTTTTCAGGTCCAAATTTTGACCTTCGATATCTCGGCTCTGGAAGGGTCTAGAGCCTCCATTTTTGCGCGCTGGTCGAAGTCTCGTGGCCCTCTGTCAGAATCCAGAGTTTCAAGAAAATCGGAGGGGGTCAAAATTTCGGCCAAAAAAAAAAAATGACAGTGTTACCCCTTATGTTTTTTTTTCAGGTCCAAATTTTGACCTTCGATATCTCGGCTCTGGAAGGGTCTAGAGCCTCCATTTTTGCGCGCTGGTCGAAGTCTCGTGGCCCTCTGTCAGAATCCAGAGTTTCAAGAAAATCGGAGGGGGTCAAAATTTCGGCCAAAAAAAAAAATGACAGTGTTACCCCTTATGTTTTTTTTTTCAGGTCCAAATTTTGACCTTCGATATCTCGGCTCTGGAAGGGTCTAGAGCCTCCATTTTTGCGCGCTGGTCGAAGTCTCGTGGCCCTCTGTCAAAATCCAGAGTTTCAAGAAAATCGGAGGGGGTCAAAATTTCGGCCAAAAAAAAAAAATGACAGTGTTACCCCTTATGTTTTTTTTTTTCAGGTCCAAATTTTGACCTTCGATATCTCGGCTCTGGAAGGGTCTAGAGCCTCAATTTTTGCGCGCTGGTCGAAGTCTCGTGGCCCTCTGTCAGAATCCAGAGTTTCAAGAAAATCGGAGGGGGTCAAAATTTCGGCCAAAAAAAAAAATGACAGTGTTACCCCTTATGTTTTTTTTACAGGTCCAAATTTTGACCTTCGAAATCTCGGCTCTGGAAGGGTCTAGAGCCTCAATTTTTGCGCGCTGGTCGAAGTCTCGTGGCCCTCTGTCAGAATCCAGAGTTTCAAGAAAATCGGAGGGGGTCAAAATTTCGGCCAAAAAAAAAAAATGACAGTGTTACCCCTTATGTTTTTTTTTTCAGGTCCAAATTTTGACCTTCGATATCTCGGCTCTGGAAGGGTCTAGAGCCTCCATTTTTGCGCGTTGGTCGAAGTCTCGTGGCCCTCTGTCAGAATCCAGAGTTTCAAGAAAATCGGAGGGGGTCAAAATTTCGGCCAAAAAAAAAAATGACAGTGTTACCCCTTATGGTTTTTTTACAGGTCCAAATTTTGACCTTCGATATCTTGGCTCTGGAAGGGTCTAGAGCCTCCATTTTTGCGCGCTGGTCGAAGTCTCGTGGCCCTCTGTCAGAATCCAGAGTTTCAAGAAAATCGGAGTGGGTCAAAATTTTGGCCAAAAAAAAAATGACAGTGTTACCCCTTATGTTTTTTTTTTCAGGTCCAAATTTTGACCTTCGATATCTCGGCTCTGGAAGGGTCTAGAGCCTCCATTTTTGCGCGCTGGTCGAAGTCTCGTGGCCCTCTGTCAGAATCCAGAGTTTCAAGAAAATCGGAGGGGGTCAAAATTTCGGCCAAAAAAAAAAATGACAGTGTTACCCCTTATGTTTTTTTTTTCAGGTCAAATTTTGACCTGAAAAAAAAAACATAAGGGGTAACACTGTCATTTTTTTTTTTGGCCGAAATTTTGACCCCCTCCGATTTTCTTGAAACTCTGGATTCTGACAGAGGGCCACGAGACTTCGACCAGCGCGCAAAAATGGAGGCTCTAGACCCTTCCAGAGCCGAGATATCGAAGGTCAAAATTTGGACCTGAAAAAAAAAACATAAGGGGTAACACTGTCATTTTTTTTTTTGGCCAAAATTTTGACCCACTCCGATTTTCTTGAAACTCTGGATTCTGACAGAGGGCCACGAGACTTCGACCAGCGCGCAAAAATGGAGGCTCTAGACCCTTCCAGAGCCAAGATATCGAAGGTCAAAATTTGGACCTGTAAAAAAACCATAAGGGGTAACACTGTCATTTTTTTTTTTGGCCGAAATTTTGACCCCCTCCGATTTTCTTGAAACTCTGGATTCTGACAGAGGGCCACGAGACTTCGACCAACGCGCAAAAATGGAGGCTCTAGACCCTTCCAGAGCCGAGATATCGAAGGTCAAAATTTGGACCTGAAAAAAAAAACATAAGGGGTAACACTGTCATTTTTTTTTTTTGGCCGAAATTTTGACCCCCTCCGATTTTCTTGAAACTCTGGATTCTGACAGAGGGCCACGAGACTTCGACCAGCGCGCAAAAATTGAGGCTCTAGACCCTTCCAGAGCCGAGATTTCGAAGGTCAAAATTTGGACCTGTAAAAAAAACATAAGGGGTAACACTGTCATTTTTTTTTTTGGCCGAAATTTTGACCCCCTCCGATTTTCTTGAAACTCTGGATTCTGACAGAGGGCCACGAGACTTCGACCAGCGCGCAATTGAGGCTCTAGACCCTTCCAGAGCCGAGATATCGAAGGTCAAAATTTGGACCTGAAAAAAAAAAACATAAGGGGTAACACTGTCATTTTTTTTTTTTGGCCGAAATTTTGACCCCCTCCGATTTTCTTGAAACTCTGGATTTTGACAGAGGGCCACGAGACTTCGACCAGCGCGCAAAAATGGAGGCTCTAGACCCTTCCAGAGCCGAGATATCGAAGGTCAAAATTTGGACCTGAAAAAAAAAACATAAGGGGTAACACTGTCATTTTTTTTTTTGGCCGAAATTTTGACCCCCTCCGATTTTCTTGAAACTCTGGATTCTGACAGAGGGCCACGAGACTTCGACCAGCGCGCAAAAATGGAGGCTCTAGACCCTTCCAGAGCCGAGATATCGAAGGTCAAAATTTGGACCTGAAAAAAAAACATAAGGGGTAACACTGTCATTTTTTTTTTTTTGGCCGAAATTTTGACCCCCTCCGATTTTCTTGAAACTCTGGATTCTGACAGAGGGCCACGAGACTTCGACCAGCGCGCAAAAATGGAGGCTCTAGACCCTTCCAGAGCCGAGATATCGAAGGTCAAAATTTGGACCTGAAAAAAAAACATAAGGGGTAACACTGTCATTTTTTTTTTTGGCCGAAATTTTGACCCCCTCCGATTTTCTTGAAACTCTGGATTCTGACAGAGGGCCACGAGACTTCGACCAGCGAGCAAAAATGGAGGCTCTAGACCCTTCCAGAGCCGAGATATTGAAGGTCAAAATTTGGACCTGAAAAAAAAAACATAAGGGGTAACACTGTCATTTTTTTTTTGGCCGAAATTTTGACCCCCTCCGATTTTCTTGAAACTCTGGATTCTGACAGAGGGCCACGAGACTTCGACCAACGCGCAAAAATGGAGGCTCTAGACCCTTCCAGAGCCGAGATATCGAAGGTCAAAATTTGGACCTGAAAAAAAAAACATAAGGGGTAACACTGTCATTTTTTTTTTGGCCGAAATTTTGACCCCCTCCGATTTTCTTGAAACTCTGGATTCTGACAGAGGGCCACGAGACTTCGACCAGCACGCAAAAATGGAGGCTCTAGACCCTTCCAGAGCCGAGATATCGAAGGTCAAAATTTGGACCTGAAAAAAAAAAACATAAGGGGTAACACTGTCATTTTTTTTTTTGGCCAAAATTTTGACCCCCTCCGATTTTCTTGAAACTCTGGATTCTGACAGAGGGCCACGAGACTTCGACCAGCGCGCAAAAATGGAGGCTCTAGACCCTTCCAGAGCCGAGATATCGAAGGTCAAAATTTGGACCTGTAAAAAAACCATAAGGGGTAACACTGTCATTTTTTTTTTTGGCCGAAATTTTGACCCCCTCCGATTTTCTTGAAACTCTGGATTCTGACAGAGGGCCACGAGACTTCGACCAACGCGCAAAAATGGAGGCTCTAGACCCTTCCAGAGCCGAGATATCGAAGGTCAAAATTTGGACCTGAAAAAAAAAACATAAGGGGTAACACTGTCATTTTTTTTTTTTTGGCCGAAATTTTGACCCCCTCCGATTTTCTTGAAACTCTGGATTCTGACAGAGGGCCACGAGACTTCGACCAGCGCGCAAAAATTGAATCTCTAGACCCTTCCAGAGCCGAGATATCGAAGGTCAAAATTTGGACCTGAAAAAAAAACATAAGGGGTAACACTGTCATTTTTTTTTTTTGGCCGAAATTTTGACCCCCTCCGATTTTCTTGAAACTCTGGATTCTGACAGAGGGCCACGAGACTTCGACCAGCGCGCAAAAATTGAGGCTCTAGACCCTTCCAGACCCGAGATATCGAAGGTCAAAATTATGACCTGAAAAAAAAACATAAGGGGTAACACTGTCATTTTTTTTTTTGGCCGAAATTTTGACCCCCTCCGATTTTCTTGAAACTCTGGATTCTGACAGAGGGCCACGAGACTTCGACCAGCGTGCAAAAATGGACGCTCTAGACCCTTCCAGAGCCGAGATATCGAAGGTCAAAATTTGGACCTGAAAAAAAAACATAAGGGGTAACACTGTCATTTTTTTTTTTTGGCCAAAATTTTGACCCCCTCCGATTTTCTTGAAACTCTGGATTCTGACAGAGGGCCACGAGACTTCGACCAGCGCGCAAAAATGGAGGCTCTAGACCCTTCCAGAGCCGAAATATCGAAGGTCAAAATTTGGACCTGAAAAAAAAAACATAAGGGGTAACACTGTCATTTTTTTTTAGCCAAAATTTTGACCCCCTCCGATTTTCTTGAAACTCTGGATTCTGACAGAGGGCCACGAGACTTCGACCAGCGCGCAAAAATGGAGGCTCTAGACCCTTCCAGAGCCGAGATATCGAAGGTCAAAATTTGGACCTGAAAAAAAAACATAAGGGGTAACACTGTCATTTTTTTTTTTGGCCGAAATTTTGACCCCCTCCGATTTTCTTGAAACTCTGGATTCTGACAGAGGGCCACGAGACTTCGACCAGCGCGCAAAAATGGAGGCTCTAGACCCTTCCAGAGCCGAGATATCGAAGGTCAAAATTTGGACCTGAAAAAAAAACATAAGGGGTAACACTGTCATTTTTTTTTTTGGCCGAAATTTTGACCCCCTCCGATTTTTTTGAAACTCTGGATTCTGACAGAGGGCCACGAGACTTCGACCAGCGCGCAAAAATGGAGGCTCTAGACCCTTCCAGAGCCGAGATATCGAAGGTCAAAATTTGGACCTGAAAAAAAAAACATAAGGGGTAACACTGTCATTTTTTTTTTTTGGCCGAAATTTTGACCCCCTCCGATTTTCTTGAAACTCTGGATTCTGACAGAGGGCCACGAGACTTCGACCAGCGAGCAAAAATGGAGGCTCTAGACCCTTCCAGAGCCGAGATATCGAAGGTCAAAATTTGGACCTGAAAAAAAAAACATAAGGGGTAACACTGTCATTTTTTTTTTTTGGCCGAAATTTTGACCCCCTCCGATTTTCTTGAAACTCTGGATTCTGACAGAGGGCCACGAGACTTCGACCAACGCGCAAAAATGGAGGCTCTAGACCCTTCCAGAGCCGAGATATCGAAGGTCAAAATTTGGACCTGAAAAAAAAACATAAGGGGTAACACTGTCATTTTTTTTTTTGGCCGAAATTTTGACCCCCTCCGATTTTCTTGAAACTCTGGATTCTGACAGAGGGCCACGAGACTTCGACCAGCGCGCAAAAATGGAGGCTCTAGACCCTTCCAGAGCCGAGATATCGAAGGTCAAAATTTGGACCTGAAAAAAAAAACATAAGGGGTAACACTGTCATTTTTTTTTTTTGGCCAAAATTTTGACCCCCTCCGATTTTCTTGAAACTCTGGATTCTGACAGAGGGCCACGAGACTTCGACCAGCGCGCAAAAATGGAGGCTCTAGACCCTTCCAGAGCCAAGATATCGAAGGTCAAAATTTGGACCTGTAAAAAAACCATAAGGGGTAACACTGTCATTTTTTTTTTTTTGGCCGAAATTTTGACCCCCTCCGATTTTCTTGAAACTCTGGATTCTGACAGAGGGCCACGAGACTTCGACCAACGCGCAAAAATGGAGGCTCTAGACCCTTCCAGAGCCGAGATATCGAAGGTCAAAATTTGGACCTGAAAAAAAAAACATAAGGGGTAACACTGTCATTTTTTTTTTTGGCCGAAATTTTGACCCCCTCCGATTTTCTTGAAACTCTGGATTCTGACAGAGGGCCACGAGACTTCGACCAGCGCGCAAAAATTGAGGCTCTAGACCCTTCCAGAGCCGAGATATCGAAGGTCAAAATTTGGACCTGTAAAAAAAACATAAGGGGTAACACTGTCATTTTTTTTTTGGCCGAAATTTTGACCCCCTCCGATTTTCTTGAAACTCTGGATTCTGACAGAGGGCCACGAGACTTCGACCAGCGCGCAAAAATTGAGGCTCTAGACCCTTCCAGAGCCGAGATATCGAAGGTCAAAATTTGGACCTGAAAAAAAAACATAAGGGGTAACACTGTCATTTTTTTTTTTTGGCCGAAATTTTGACCCCCTCCGATTTTCTTGAAACTCTGGATTCTGACAGAGGGCCACGAGACTTCGACCAGCGCGCAAAAATGGAGGCTCTAGACCCTTCCAGAGCCGAGATATCGAAGGTCAAAATTTGGACCTGAAAAAAAAAACATAAGGGGTAACACTGTCATTTTTTTTTTTGGCCGAAATTTTGACCCCCTCCGATTTTCTTGAAACTCTGGATTCTGACAGAGGGCTACGAGACTTCGACCAGCGCGCAAAAATGGAGGCTCTAGACCCTTCCAGAGCCGAGATATCGAAGGTCAAAATTTGGACCTGAAAAAAAAAACATAAGGGGTAACACTGTCATTTTTTTTTTGGCCGAAATTTTGACCCCCTCCGATTTTCTTGAAACTCTGGATTCTGACAGAGGGCCACGAGACTTCGACCAGCGCGCAAAAATGGAGGCTCTAGACCCTTCCAGAGCCGAGATATCGAAGGTCAAAATTTGGACCTGAAAAAAAAACATAAGGGGTAACACTGTCATTTTTTTTTTTTTGGCCGAAATTTTGACCCCCTCCGATTTTCTTGAAACTCTGGATTCTGACAGAGGGCCACGAGACTTCGACCAGCGAGCAAAAATGGAGGCTCTAGACCCTTCCAGAGCCGAGATATTGAAGGTCAAAATTTGGACCTGAAAAAAAAAACATAAGGTGTAACACTGTCATTTTTTTTTTTTGGCCGAAATTTTGACCCCCTCCGATTTTCTTGAAACTCTGGATTCTGACAGAGGGCCACGAGACTTCGACCAACGCGCAAAAATGGAGGCTCTAGACCCTTCCAGAGCCGAGATATCGAAGGTCAAAATTTGGACCTGTAAAAAAACCATAAGGGGTAACACTGTCATTTTTTTTTTTTTGGCCGAAATTTTGACCCCCTCCGATTTTCTTGAAACTCTGGATTCTGACAGAGGGCCACGAGACTTCGACCAGCGCGCAAAAATGGAGGCTCTAGACCCTTCCAGAGCCGAGATATCGAAGGTCAAAATTTGGACCTGAAAAAAAAAACATAAGGGGTAACACTGTCATTTTTTTTTGGCCGAAATTTTGACCCCCTCCGATTTTCTTGAAACTCTGGATTCTGACAGAGGGCCACGAGACTTCGACCAGCGCGCAAAAATGGAGGCTCTAGACCCTTCCAGAGCCGAGATATCGAAGGTCAAAATTTGGACCTGAAAAAAAAAACATAAGGGGTAACACTGTCATTTTTTTTTTTTGGCCGAAATTTTGACCCCCTCCGATTTTCTTGAAACTCTGGATTCTGACAGAGGGCCACGAGACTTCGACCAGCGCGCAAAAATGGAGGCTCTAGACCCTTCCAGAGCCGAGATATCGAAGGTCAAAATTTGGACCTGAAAAAAAAACATAAGGGGTAACACTGTCATTTTTTTTTTTGGCCGAAATTTTGACCCCCTCCGATTTTCTTGAAACTCTGGATTCTGACAGAGGGCCACGAGACTTCGACCAGCGAGCAAAAATGGAGGCTCTAGACCCTTCCAGAGCCGAGATATTGAAGGTCAAAATTTGGACCTGAAAAAAAAAACATAAGGGGTAACACTGTCATTTTTTTTTTTGGCCGAAATTTTGACCCCCTCCGATTTTCTTGAAACTCTGGATTCTGACAGAGGGCCACGAGACTTCGACCAACGCGCAAAAATGGAGGCTCTAGACCCTTCCAGAGCCGAGATATCGAAGGTCAAAATTTGGACCTGAAAAAAAAAACATAAGGGGTAACACTGTCATTTTTTTTTTGGCCGAAATTTTGACCCCCTCCGATTTTCTTGAAACTCTGGATTCTGACAGAGGGCCACGAGACTTCGACCAGCGCGCAAAAATGGAGGCTCTAGACCCTTCCAGAGCCGAGATATCGAAGGTCAAAATTTGGACCTGAAAAAAAAACCATAAGGGGTAACACTGTCATTTTTTTTTTTGGCCGAAATTTTGACCCCCTCCGATTTTCTTGAAACTCTGGATTCTGACAGAGGGCCACGAGACTTCGACCAGCGCGCAAAAATGGAGGCTCTAGACCCTTCCAGAGCCGAGATATCGAAGGTCAAAATTTGGACCTGAAAAAAAAAACATAAGGGGTAACACTGTCATTTTTTTTTTGGCCGAAATTTTGACCCCCTCCGATTTTCTTGAAACTCTGGATTCTGACAGAGGGCCACGAGACTTCGACCAGCGCGCAAAAATGGAGGCTCTAGACCCTTCCAGAGCCGAGATATCGAAGGTCAAAATTTGGACCTGAAAAAAAAACATAAGGGGTAACACTGTCATTTTTTTTTTTTGGCCGAAATTTTGACCCCCTCCGATTTTCTTGAAACTCTGGATTCTGACAGAGGGCCACGAGACTTCGACCAGCGCGCAAAAATGGAGGCTCTAGACCCTTCCAGAGCCGAGATATCGAAGGTCAAAATTTGGACCTGAAAAAAAAACATAAGGGGTAACACTGTCATTTTTTTTTTTGGCCGAAATTTTGACCCCCTCCGATTTTCTTGAAACTCTGGATTCTGACAGAGGGCCACGAGACTTCGACCAACGCGCAAAAATGGAGGCTCTAGACCCTTCCAGAGCCGAGATATCGAAGGTCAAAATTTGGACCTGAAAAAAAAAACATAAGGGGTAACACTGTCATTTTTTTTTTTTGGCCGAAATTTTGACCCCCTCCGATTTTCTTGAAACTCTGGATTCTGACAGAGGGCCACGAGACTTCGACCAGCGCGCAAAAATTGAGGCTCTAGACCCTTCCAGAGCCGAGATATCGAAGGTCAAAATTTGGACCTGTAAAAAAACATAAGGGGTAACACTGTCATTTTTTTTTTTGGCCGAAATTTTGACCCCCTCCGATTTTCTTGAAACTCTGGATTCTGACAGAGGGCCACGAGACTTCGACCAGCGCGCAAAAATGGAGGCTCTAGACCCTTCCAGAGCCGAGATATCGAAGGTCAAAATTTGGACCTGAAAAAAAAAACATAAGGGGTAACACTGTCATTTTTTTTTTTTGGCCGAAATTTTGACCCCCTCCGATTTTCTTGAAACTCTGGATTCTGACAGAGGGCCACGAGACTTCGACCAGCGCGCAAAAATGGAGGCTCTAGACCCTTCCAGAGCCGAGATATCGAAGGTCAAAATTTGGACCTGAAAAAAAAAACATAAGGGGTAACACTGTCATTTTTTTTTGGCCGAAATTTTGACCCCCTCCGATTTTCTTGAAACTCTGGATTCTGACAGAGGGCCACGAGACTTCGACCAGCGCGCAAAAATGGAGGCTCTAGACCCTTCCAGAGCCGAGATATCGAAGGTCAAAATTTGGACCTGAAAAAAAAACATAAGGGGTAACACTGTCATTTTTTTTTTTTTGGCCGAAATTTTGACCCCCTCCGATTTTCTTGAAACTCTGGATTCTGACAGAGGGCCACGAGACTTCGACCAGCGCGCAAAAATGGAGGCTCTAGACCCTTCCAGAGCCGAGATATTGAAGGTCAAAATTTGGACCTGAAAAAAAAAACATAAGGGGTAACACTGTCATTTTTTTTTTGGCCGAAATTTTGACCCCCTCCGATTTTCTTGAAACTCTGGATTCTGACAGAGGGCCACGAGACTTCGACCAACGCGCAAAAATGGAGGCTCTAGACCCTTCCAGAGCCGAGATATCGAAGGTCAAAATTTGGACCTGAAAAAAAAAACATAAGGGGTAACACTGTCCTTTTTTTTTGGCCGAAATTTTGACCCCCTCCGATTTTCTTGAAACTCTGGATTCTGACAGAGGGCCACGAGACTTCGACCAACGCGTAAAAATGGAGGCTCTAGACCCTTCCAGAGCCGAGATATCGAAGGTCAAAATTTGGACCTGAAAAAAAAACATAAGGGGTAACACTGTCATTTTTTTTTTTTGGCCGAAATTTTGACCCCCTCCGATTTTCTTGAAACTCTGGATTCTGACAGAGGGCCACGAGACTTCGACCAGCGCGCAAAAATTGAGGCTCTAGACCCTTCCAGAGCCGAGATATCGAAGGTCAAAATTATGACCTGAAAAAAAAAACATAAGGGGTAACACTGTCATTTTTTTTTTTGGCCGAAATTTTGACCCCCTCCGATTTTCTTGAAACTCTGGATTCTGACAGAGGGCCACGAGACTTCGACCAGCGTGCAAAAATGGAGGCTCTAGACCCTTCCAGAGCCGAGATATCGAAGGTCAAAATTTGGACCTGAAAAAAAAACATAAGGGGTAACACTGTCATTTTTTTTTTTTGGCCAAAATTTTGACCCCCTCCGAGTTTCTTGAAACTCTGGATTCTGACAGAGGGCCACGAGACTTCGACCAGCGCGCAAAAATGGAGGCTCTAGACCCTTCCAGAGCCGAGATATCGAAGGTCAAAATTTGGACCTGAAAAAAAAAACATAAGGGGTAACACTGTCATTTTTTTTTTTGGCCGAAATTTTGACCCCCTCCGATTTTCTTGAAACTCTGGATTCTGACAGAGGGCCACGAGACTTCGACCAGCGCGCAAAAATGGAGGCTCTAGACCCTTCCAGAGCCGAGATATCGAAGGTCAAAATTTGGACCTGAAAAAAAACATAAGGGGTAACACTGTCATTTTTTTTTTTTGGCCGAAATTTTGACCCCCTCCGATTTTTTTGAAACTCTGGATTCTGACAGAGGGCCACGAGACTTCGACCAGCGCGCAAAAATGGAGGCTCTAGACCCTTCCAGAGCCGAGATATCGAAGGTCAAAATTTGGACCTGAAAAAAAAAACATAAGGGGTAACACTGTCATTTTTTTTTTTTTTGGCCGAAATTTTGACCCCCTCCGATTTTCTTGAAACTCTGGATTCTGACAGAGGGCCACGAGACTTCGACCAGCGAGCAAAAATGGAGGCTCTAGACCCTTCCAGAGCCGAGATATTGAAGGTCAAAATTTGGACCTGAAAAAAAAAACATAAGGGGTAACACTGTCATTTTTTTTTTTTGGCCGAAATTTTGACCCCCTCCGATTTTCTTGAAACTCTGGATTCTGACAGAGGGCCACGAGACTTCGACCAACGCGCAAAAATGGAGGCTCTAGACCCTTCCAGAGCCGAGATATCGAAGGTCAAAATTTGGACCTGAAAAAAAAAACATAAGGGGTAACACTGTCATTTTTTTTTTGGCCGAAATTTTGACCCCCTCCGATTTTCTTGAAACTCTGGATTCTGACAGAGGGCCACGAGACTTCGACCAGCGCGCAAAAATGGAGGCTCTAGACCCTTCCAGAGCCGAGATATCGAAGGTCAAAATTTGGACCTGAAAAAAAAACATAAGGGGTAACACTGTCATTTTTTTTTTTTTGGCCGAAATTTTGACCCCCTCCGATTTTCTTGAAACTCTGGATTCTGACAGAGGGCCACGAGACTTCGACCAGCGCGCAAAAATGGAGGCTCTAGACCCTTCCAGAGCCGAGATATCGAAGGTCAAAATTTGGACCTGAAAAAAAAACATAAGGGGTAACACTGTCATTTTTTTTTTTGGCCGAAATTTTGACCCCCTCCGATTTTCTTGAAACTCTGGATTCTGACAGAGGGCCACGAGACTTCGACCAGCGAGCAAAAATGGAGGCTCTAGACCCTTCCAGAGCCGAGATATTGAAGGTCAAAATTTGGACCTGAAAAAAAAAACATAAGGGGTAACACTGTCATTTTTTTTTTTGGCCGAAATTTTGACCCCCTCCGATTTTCTTGAAACTCTGGATTCTGACAGAGGGCCACGAGACTTCGACCAACGCGCAAAAATGGAGGCTCTAGACCCTTCCAGAGCCGAGATATCGAAGGTCAAAATTTGGACCTGAAAAAAAAAACATAAGGGGTAACACTGTCCTTTTTTTTTTGGCCGAAATTTTGACCCCCTCCGATTTTCTTGAAACTCTGGATTCTGACAGAGGGCCACGAGACTTCGACCAACGCGTAAAAATGGAGGCTCTAGACCCTTCCAGAGCCGAGATATAGAAGGTCAAAATTTGGACCTGAAAAAAAAACATAAGGGGTAACACTGTCATTTTTTTTTTTTGGCCGAAATTTTGACCCCCTCCGATTTTCTTGAAACTCTGGATTCTGACAGAGGGCCACGAGACTTCGACCAGCGCGCAAAAATTGAGGCTCTAGACCCTTCCAGAGCCGAGATATCGAAGGTCAAAATTATGACCTGAAAAAAAAAACATAAGGGGTAACACTGTCATTTTTTTTTTTGGCCGAAATTTTGACCCCCTCCGATTTTCTTGAAACTCTGGATTCTGACAGAGGGCCACGAGACTTCGACCAGCGTGCAAAAATGGAGGCTCTAGACCCTTCCAGAGCCGAGATATCGAAGGTCAAAATTTGGACCTGAAAAAAAAACATAAGGGGTAACACTGTCATTTTTTTTTTTTGGCCAAAATTTTGACCCCCTCCGATTTTCTTGAAACTCTGGATTCTGACAGAGGGCCACGAGACTTCGACCAGCGCGCAAAAATGGAGGCTCTAGACCCTTCCAGAGCCGAAATATCGAAGGTCAAAATTTGGACCTGAAAAAAAAAACATAAGGGGTAACACTGTCATTTTTTTTTTTTAGCCGAAATTTTGACCCCCTCCGATTTTCTTGAAACTCTGGATTCTGACAGAGGGCCACGAGACTTCGACCAGCGCGCAAAAATGGAGGCTCTAGACCCTTCCAGAGCCGAGATATCGAAGGTCAAAATTTGGACCTGAAAAAAAAAACATAAGGGGTAACACTGTCATTTTTTTTTTTTGGCCGAAATTTTGACCCCCTCCGATTTTCTTGAAACTCTGGATTCTGACAGAGGGCCACGAGACTTCGACCAGCGCGCAAAAATGGAGGCTCTAGACCCTTCCAGAGCCGAGATATCGAAGGTCAAAATTTGGACCTGAAAAAAAAACATAAGGGGTAACACTGTCATTTTTTTTTTTTGGCCGAAATTTTGACCCCCTCCGATTTTTTTGAAACTCTGGATTCTGACAGAGGGCCACGAGACTTCGACCAGCGCGCAAAAATGGAGGCTCTAGACCCTTCCAGAGCCGAGATATCGAAGGTCAAAATTTGGACCTGAAAAAAAAAAACATAAGGGGTAACACTGTCATTTTTTTTTTTTTTGGCCGAAATTTTGACCCCCTCCGATTTTCTTGAAACTCTGGATTCTGACAGAGGGCCACGAGACTTCGACCAGCGAGCAAAAATGGAGGCTCTAGACCCTTCCAGAGCCGAGATATTGAAGGTCAAAATTTGGACCTGAAAAAAAAAACATAAGGGGTAACACTGTCATTTTTTTTTTTTGGCCGAAATTTTGACCCCCTCCGATTTTCTTGAAACTCTGGATTCTGACAGAGGGCCACGAGACTTCGACCAACGCGCAAAAATGGAGGCTCTAGACCCTTCCAGAGCCGAGATATCGAAGGTCAAAATTTGGACCTGAAAAAAAAAACATAAGGGGTAACACTGTCATTTTTTTTTTTGGCCGAAATTTTGACCCCCTCCGATTTTCTTGAAACTCTGGATTCTGACAGAGGGCCACGAGACTTCGACCAGCGCGCAAAAATGGAGGCTCTAGACCCTTCCAGAGCCGAGATATCGAAGGTCAAAATTTGGACCTGAAAAAAAAAACATAAGGGGTAACACTGTCATTTTTTTTTTTGGCCAAAATTTTGACCCACTCCGATTTTCTTGAAACTCTGGATTCTGACAGAGGGCCACGAGACTTCGACCAGCGCGCAAAAATGGAGGCTCTAGACCCTTCCAGAGCCAAGATATCGAAGGTCAAAATTTGGACCTGTAAAAAAACCATAAGGGGTAACACTGTCATTTTTTTTTTTGGCCGAAATTTTGACCCCCTCCGATTTTCTTGAAACTCTGGATTCTGACAGAGGGCCACGAGACTTCGACCAACGCGCAAAAATGGAGGCTCTAGACCCTTCCAGAGCCGAGATATCGAAGGTCAAAATTTGGACCTGAAAAAAAAAACATAAGGGGTAACACTGTCATTTTTTTTTTTTGGCCGAAATTTTGACCCCCTCCGATTTTCTTGAAACTCTGGATTCTGACAGAGGGCCACGAGACTTCGACCAGCGCGCAAAAATTGAGGCTCTAGACCCTTCCAGAGCCGAGATTTCGAAGGTCAAAATTTGGACCTGTAAAAAAAACATAAGGGGTAACACTGTCATTTTTTTTTTTGGCCGAAATTTTGACCCCCTCCGATTTTCTTGAAACTCTGGATTCTGACAGAGGGCCACGAGACTTCGACCAGCGCGCAAAAATTGAGGCTCTAGACCCTTCCAGAGCCGAGATATCGAAGGTCAAAATTTGGACCTGAAAAAAAAAAACATAAGGGGTAACACTGTCATTTTTTTTTTTTGGCCGAAATTTTGACCCCCTCCGATTTTCTTGAAACTCTGGATTTTGACAGAGGGCCACGAGACTTCGACCAGCGCGCAAAAATGGAGGCTCTAGACCCTTCCAGAGCCGAGATATCGAAGGTCAAAATTTGGACCTGAAAAAAAAAACATAAGGGGTAACACTGTCATTTTTTTTTTTGGCCGAAATTTTGACCCCCTCCGATTTTCTTGAAACTCTGGATTCTGACAGAGGGCCACGAGACTTCGACCAGCGCGCAAAAATGGAGGCTCTAGACCCTTCCAGAGCCGAGATATCGAAGGTCAAAATTTGGACCTGAAAAAAAAACATAAGGGGTAACACTGTCATTTTTTTTTTTTTGGCCGAAATTTTGACCCCCTCCGATTTTCTTGAAACTCTGGATTCTGACAGAGGGCCACGAGACTTCGACCAGCGCGCAAAAATGGAGGCTCTAGACCCTTCCAGAGCCGAGATATCGAAGGTCAAAATTTGGACCTGAAAAAAAAACATAAGGGGTAACACTGTCATTTTTTTTTTTGGCCGAAATTTTGACCCCCTCCGATTTTCTTGAAACTCTGGATTCTGACAGAGGGCCACGAGACTTCGACCAGCGAGCAAAAATGGAGGCTCTAGACCCTTCCAGAGCCGAGATATTGAAGGTCAAAATTTGGACCTGAAAAAAAAAACATAAGGGGTAACACTGTCATTTTTTTTTTGGCCGAAATTTTGACCCCCTCCGATTTTCTTGAAACTCTGGATTCTGACAGAGGGCCACGAGACTTCGACCAACGCGCAAAAATGGAGGCTCTAGACCCTTCCAGAGCCGAGATATCGAAGGTCAAAATTTGGACCTGAAAAAAAAAACATAAGGGGTAACACTGTCATTTTTTTTTTGGCCGAAATTTTGACCCCCTCCGATTTTCTTGAAACTCTGGATTCTGACAGAGGGCCACGAGACTTCGACCAGCACGCAAAAATGGAGGCTCTAGACCCTTCCAGAGCCGAGATATCGAAGGTCAAAATTTGGACCTGAAAAAAAAAAACATAAGGGGTAACACTGTCATTTTTTTTTTTGGCCAAAATTTTGACCCCCTCCGATTTTCTTGAAACTCTGGATTCTGACAGAGGGCCACGAGACTTCGACCAGCGCGCAAAAATGGAGGCTCTAGACCCTTCCAGAGCCGAGATATCGAAGGTCAAAATTTGGACCTGTAAAAAAACCATAAGGGGTAACACTGTCATTTTTTTTTTTGGCCGAAATTTTGACCCCCTCCGATTTTCTTGAAACTCTGGATTCTGACAGAGGGCCACGAGACTTCGACCAACGCGCAAAAATGGAGGCTCTAGACCCTTCCAGAGCCGAGATATCGAAGGTCAAAATTTGGACCTGAAAAAAAAAACATAAGGGGTAACACTGTCATTTTTTTTTTTTTGGCCGAAATTTTGACCCCCTCCGATTTTCTTGAAACTCTGGATTCTGACAGAGGGCCACGAGACTTCGACCAGCGCGCAAAAATTGAATCTCTAGACCCTTCCAGAGCCGAGATATCGAAGGTCAAAATTTGGACCTGAAAAAAAAACATAAGGGGTAACACTGTCATTTTTTTTTTTTGGCCGAAATTTTGACCCCCTCCGATTTTCTTGAAACTCTGGATTCTGACAGAGGGCCACGAGACTTCGACCAGCGCGCAAAAATTGAGGCTCTAGACCCTTCCAGACCCGAGATATCGAAGGTCAAAATTATGACCTGAAAAAAAAACATAAGGGGTAACACTGTCATTTTTTTTTTTGGCCGAAATTTTGACCCCCTCCGATTTTCTTGAAACTCTGGATTCTGACAGAGGGCCACGAGACTTCGACCAGCGTGCAAAAATGGACGCTCTAGACCCTTCCAGAGCCGAGATATCGAAGGTCAAAATTTGGACCTGAAAAAAAAACATAAGGGGTAACACTGTCATTTTTTTTTTTTGGCCAAAATTTTGACCCCCTCCGATTTTCTTGAAACTCTGGATTCTGACAGAGGGCCACGAGACTTCGACCAGCGCGCAAAAATGGAGGCTCTAGACCCTTCCAGAGCCGAAATATCGAAGGTCAAAATTTGGACCTGAAAAAAAAAACATAAGGGGTAACACTGTCATTTTTTTTTAGCCAAAATTTTGACCCCCTCCGATTTTCTTGAAACTCTGGATTCTGACAGAGGGCCACGAGACTTCGACCAGCGCGCAAAAATGGAGGCTCTAGACCCTTCCAGAGCCGAGATATCGAAGGTCAAAATTTGGACCTGAAAAAAAAACATAAGGGGTAACACTGTCATTTTTTTTTTTGGCCGAAATTTTGACCCCCTCCGATTTTCTTGAAACTCTGGATTCTGACAGAGGGCCACGAGACTTCGACCAGCGCGCAAAAATGGAGGCTCTAGACCCTTCCAGAGCCGAGATATCGAAGGTCAAAATTTGGACCTGAAAAAAAAACATAAGGGGTAACACTGTCATTTTTTTTTTTGGCCGAAATTTTGACCCCCTCCGATTTTTTTGAAACTCTGGATTCTGACAGAGGGCCACGAGACTTCGACCAGCGCGCAAAAATGGAGGCTCTAGACCCTTCCAGAGCCGAGATATCGAAGGTCAAAATTTGGACCTGAAAAAAAAAACATAAGGGGTAACACTGTCATTTTTTTTTTTTGGCCGAAATTTTGACCCCCTCCGATTTTCTTGAAACTCTGGATTCTGACAGAGGGCCACGAGACTTCGACCAGCGAGCAAAAATGGAGGCTCTAGACCCTTCCAGAGCCGAGATATCGAAGGTCAAAATTTGGACCTGAAAAAAAAAACATAAGGGGTAACACTGTCATTTTTTTTTTTTGGCCGAAATTTTGACCCCCTCCGATTTTCTTGAAACTCTGGATTCTGACAGAGGGCCACGAGACTTCGACCAACGCGCAAAAATGGAGGCTCTAGACCCTTCCAGAGCCGAGATATCGAAGGTCAAAATTTGGACCTGAAAAAAAAACATAAGGGGTAACACTGTCATTTTTTTTTTTGGCCGAAATTTTGACCCCCTCCGATTTTCTTGAAACTCTGGATTCTGACAGAGGGCCACGAGACTTCGACCAGCGCGCAAAAATGGAGGCTCTAGACCCTTCCAGAGCCGAGATATCGAAGGTCAAAATTTGGACCTGAAAAAAAAAACATAAGGGGTAACACTGTCATTTTTTTTTTTTGGCCAAAATTTTGACCCCCTCCGATTTTCTTGAAACTCTGGATTCTGACAGAGGGCCACGAGACTTCGACCAGCGCGCAAAAATGGAGGCTCTAGACCCTTCCAGAGCCAAGATATCGAAGGTCAAAATTTGGACCTGTAAAAAAACCATAAGGGGTAACACTGTCATTTTTTTTTTTTTGGCCGAAATTTTGACCCCCTCCGATTTTCTTGAAACTCTGGATTCTGACAGAGGGCCACGAGACTTCGACCAACGCGCAAAAATGGAGGCTCTAGACCCTTCCAGAGCCGAGATATCGAAGGTCAAAATTTGGACCTGAAAAAAAAAACATAAGGGGTAACACTGTCATTTTTTTTTTTGGCCGAAATTTTGACCCCCTCCGATTTTCTTGAAACTCTGGATTCTGACAGAGGGCCACGAGACTTCGACCAGCGCGCAAAAATTGAGGCTCTAGACCCTTCCAGAGCCGAGATATCGAAGGTCAAAATTTGGACCTGTAAAAAAAACATAAGGGGTAACACTGTCATTTTTTTTTTGGCCGAAATTTTGACCCCCTCCGATTTTCTTGAAACTCTGGATTCTGACAGAGGGCCACGAGACTTCGACCAGCGCGCAAAAATTGAGGCTCTAGACCCTTCCAGAGCCGAGATATCGAAGGTCAAAATTTGGACCTGAAAAAAAAACATAAGGGGTAACACTGTCATTTTTTTTTTTTGGCCGAAATTTTGACCCCCTCCGATTTTCTTGAAACTCTGGATTCTGACAGAGGGCCACGAGACTTCGACCAGCGCGCAAAAATGGAGGCTCTAGACCCTTCCAGAGCCGAGATATCGAAGGTCAAAATTTGGACCTGAAAAAAAAAACATAAGGGGTAACACTGTCATTTTTTTTTTTGGCCGAAATTTTGACCCCCTCCGATTTTCTTGAAACTCTGGATTCTGACAGAGGGCTACGAGACTTCGACCAGCGCGCAAAAATGGAGGCTCTAGACCCTTCCAGAGCCGAGATATCGAAGGTCAAAATTTGGACCTGAAAAAAAAAACATAAGGGGTAACACTGTCATTTTTTTTTTGGCCGAAATTTTGACCCCCTCCGATTTTCTTGAAACTCTGGATTCTGACAGAGGGCCACGAGACTTCGACCAGCGCGCAAAAATGGAGGCTCTAGACCCTTCCAGAGCCGAGATATCGAAGGTCAAAATTTGGACCTGAAAAAAAAACATAAGGGGTAACACTGTCATTTTTTTTTTTTTGGCCGAAATTTTGACCCCCTCCGATTTTCTTGAAACTCTGGATTCTGACAGAGGGCCACGAGACTTCGACCAGCGAGCAAAAATGGAGGCTCTAGACCCTTCCAGAGCCGAGATATTGAAGGTCAAAATTTGGACCTGAAAAAAAAAACATAAGGTGTAACACTGTCATTTTTTTTTTTTGGCCGAAATTTTGACCCCCTCCGATTTTCTTGAAACTCTGGATTCTGACAGAGGGCCACGAGACTTCGACCAACGCGCAAAAATGGAGGCTCTAGACCCTTCCAGAGCCGAGATATCGAAGGTCAAAATTTGGACCTGTAAAAAAACCATAAGGGGTAACACTGTCATTTTTTTTTTTTTGGCCGAAATTTTGACCCCCTCCGATTTTCTTGAAACTCTGGATTCTGACAGAGGGCCACGAGACTTCGACCAGCGCGCAAAAATGGAGGCTCTAGACCCTTCCAGAGCCGAGATATCGAAGGTCAAAATTTGGACCTGAAAAAAAAAACATAAGGGGTAACACTGTCATTTTTTTTTGGCCGAAATTTTGACCCCCTCCGATTTTCTTGAAACTCTGGATTCTGACAGAGGGCCACGAGACTTCGACCAGCGCGCAAAAATGGAGGCTCTAGACCCTTCCAGAGCCGAGATATCGAAGGTCAAAATTTGGACCTGAAAAAAAAAACATAAGGGGTAACACTGTCATTTTTTTTTTTTGGCCGAAATTTTGACCCCCTCCGATTTTCTTGAAACTCTGGATTCTGACAGAGGGCCACGAGACTTCGACCAGCGCGCAAAAATGGAGGCTCTAGACCCTTCCAGAGCCGAGATATCGAAGGTCAAAATTTGGACCTGAAAAAAAAACATAAGGGGTAACACTGTCATTTTTTTTTTTGGCCGAAATTTTGACCCCCTCCGATTTTCTTGAAACTCTGGATTCTGACAGAGGGCCACGAGACTTCGACCAGCGAGCAAAAATGGAGGCTCTAGACCCTTCCAGAGCCGAGATATTGAAGGTCAAAATTTGGACCTGAAAAAAAAAACATAAGGGGTAACACTGTCATTTTTTTTTTTGGCCGAAATTTTGACCCCCTCCGATTTTCTTGAAACTCTGGATTCTGACAGAGGGCCACGAGACTTCGACCAACGCGCAAAAATGGAGGCTCTAGACCCTTCCAGAGCCGAGATATCGAAGGTCAAAATTTGGACCTGAAAAAAAAAACATAAGGGGTAACACTGTCATTTTTTTTTTGGCCGAAATTTTGACCCCCTCCGATTTTCTTGAAACTCTGGATTCTGACAGAGGGCCACGAGACTTCGACCAGCGCGCAAAAATGGAGGCTCTAGACCCTTCCAGAGCCGAGATATCGAAGGTCAAAATTTGGACCTGAAAAAAAAACCATAAGGGGTAACACTGTCATTTTTTTTTTTGGCCGAAATTTTGACCCCCTCCGATTTTCTTGAAACTCTGGATTCTGACAGAGGGCCACGAGACTTCGACCAGCGCGCAAAAATGGAGGCTCTAGACCCTTCCAGAGCCGAGATATCGAAGGTCAAAATTTGGACCTGAAAAAAAAAACATAAGGGGTAACACTGTCATTTTTTTTTTGGCCGAAATTTTGACCCCCTCCGATTTTCTTGAAACTCTGGATTCTGACAGAGGGCCACGAGACTTCGACCAGCGCGCAAAAATGGAGGCTCTAGACCCTTCCAGAGCCGAGATATCGAAGGTCAAAATTTGGACCTGAAAAAAAAACATAAGGGGTAACACTGTCATTTTTTTTTTTTGGCCGAAATTTTGACCCCCTCCGATTTTCTTGAAACTCTGGATTCTGACAGAGGGCCACGAGACTTCGACCAGCGCGCAAAAATGGAGGCTCTAGACCCTTCCAGAGCCGAGATATCGAAGGTCAAAATTTGGACCTGAAAAAAAAAACATAAGGGGTAACACTGTCATTTTTTATTTGGCCGAAATTTTGACCCCCTCCGATTTTCTTGAAACTCTGGATTCTGACAGAGGGCCACGAGACTTCGACCAGCGCGCAAAAATGGAGGCTCTAGACCCTTCCAGAGCCGAGATATCGAAGGTCAAAATTTGGACCTGAAAAAAAAACATAAGGGGTAACACTGTCATTTTTTTTTTTGACCAAAATTTTGACCCCCTCCGATTTTCTTGAAACTCTGGATTCTGACAGAGGGCCACGAGACTTCGACCAGCGCGCAAAAATGGAGGCTCTAGACCCTTCCAGAGCCGAGATATCGAAGGTCAAAATTTGGACCTGTAAAAAAACCATAAGGGGTAACACTGTCATTTTTTTTTTTGGCCGAAATTTTGACCCCCTCCGATTTTCTTGAAACTCTGGATTCTGACAGAGGGCCACGAGACTTCGACCAACGCGCAAAAATGGAGGCTCTAGACCCTTCCAGAGCCGAGATATCGAAGGTCAAAATTTGGACCTGAAAAAAAAAACATAAGGGGTAACACTGTCATTTTTTTTTTTTGGCCGAAATTTTGACCCCCTCCGATTTTCTTGAAACTCTGGATTCTGACAGAGGGCCACGAGACTTCGACCAGCGCGCAAAAATGGAGGCTCTAGACCCTTCCAGAGCCGAGATATCGAAGGTCAAAATTTGGACCTGAAAAAAAAAACATAAGGGGTAACACTGTCATTTTTTTTTTTGGCCGAAATTTTGACCCCCTCCGATTTTCTTGAAACTCTGGATTCTGACAGAGGGCCACGAGACTTCGACCAGCGCGCAAAAATGGAGGCTCTAGACCCTTCCAGAGCCGAGATATCGAAGGTCAAAATTTGGACCTGAAAAAAAAAACATAAGGGGTAACACTGTCATTTTTTTTTTGGCCGAAATTTTGACCCCCTCCGATTTTCTTGAAACTCTGGATTCTGACAGAGGGCCACGAGACTTCGACCAGCGCGCAAAAATGGAGGCTCTAGACCCTTCCAGAGCCGAGATATCGAAGGTCAAAATTTGGACCTGAAAAAAAAACATAAGGGGTAACACTGTCATTTTTTTTTTTTGGCCGAAATTTTGACCCCCTCCGATTTTCTTGAAACTCTGGATTCTGACAGAGGGCCACGAGACTTCGACCAGCGCGCAAAAATGGAGGCTCTAGACCCTTCCAGAGCCGAGATATCGAAGGTCAAAATTTGGACCTGAAAAAAAACATAAGGGGTAACACTGTCATTTTTTTTTTTGGCCGAAATTTTGACCCCCTCCGATTTTCTTGAAACTCTGGATTCTGACAGAGGGCCACGAGACTTCGACCAGCGAGCAAAAATGGAGGCTCTAGACCCTTCCAGAGCCGAGATATTGAAGGTCAAAATTTGGACCTGAAAAAAAAAACATAAGGGGTAACACTGTCATTTTTTTTTTTGGCCGAAATTTTGACCCCCTCCGATTTTCTTGAAGCTCTGGATTCTGACAGAGGGCCACGAGACTTCGACCAACGCGCAAAAATGGAGGCTCTAGACCCTTCCAGAGCCGAGATATCGAAGGTCAAAATTTGGACCTGAAAAAAAAAAACATAAGGGGTAACACTGTCATTTTTTTTTTGGCCGAAATTTTGACCCCCTCCGATTTTCTTGAAACTCTGGATTCTGACAGAGGGCCACGAGACTTCGACCAGCGCGCAAAAATGGAGGCTCTAGACCCTTCCAGAGCCGAGATATCGAAGGTCAAAATTTGGACCTGAAAAAAAAAACATAAGGGGTAACACTGTCATTTTTTTTTTTGGCCAAAATTTTGCCCCCCTCCGATTTTCTTGAAACTCTGGATTCTGACAGAGGGCCACGAGACTTCGACCAGCGCGCAAAAATGGAGGCTCTAGACCCTTCCAGAGCCGAGATATCGAAGGTCAAAATTTGGACCTGTAAAAAAACCATAAGGGGTAACACTGTCATTTTTTTTTTTTTGGCCGAAATTTTGACCCCCTCCGATTTTCTTGAAACTCTGGATTCTGACAGAGGGCCACGAGACTTCGACCAACGCGCAAAAATGGAGGCTCTAGACCCTTCCAGAGCCGAGATATCGAAGGTCAAAATTTGGACCTGAAAAAAAAAACATAAGGGGTAACACTGTCATTTTTTTTTTTGGCCGAAATTTTGACCCCCTCCGATTTTCTTGAAACTCTGGATTCTGACAGAGGGCCACGAGACTTCGACCAGCGCGCAAACATTGAGGCTCTAGACCCTTCCAGAGCCGAGATATCGAAGGTCAAAATTTGGACCTGAAAAAAAAACATAAGGGGTAACACTGTCATTTTTTTTTTGGCCGAAATTTTGACCCCCTCCGATTTTCTTGAAACTCTGGATTCTGACAGAGGGCCACGAGACTTCGACCAGCGCGCAAAAATTGAGGCTCTAGACCCTTCCAGAGCCGAGATATCGAAGGTCAAAATTATGACCTGAAAAAAAAAAAACATAAGGGGTAACACTGTCATTTTTTTTTTTGGCCGAAATTTTGACCCCCTCCGATTTTCTTGAAACTCTGGATTCTGACAGAGGGCCACGAGACTTCGACCAGCGTGCAAAAATGGAGGCTCCAGACCCTTCCAGAGCCGAGATATCGAAGGTCAAAATTTGGACCTGAAAAAAAAACATAAGGGGTAACACTGTCATTTTTTTTTTTGGCCAAAATTTTGACCCCCTCCGATTTTCTTGAAACTCTGGATTCTGACAGAGGGCCACGAGACTTCGACCAGCGCGCAAAAATGGAGGCTCTAGACCCTTCCAGAGCCGAAATATCGAAGGTCAAAATTTGGACCTGAAAAAAAAAACATAAGGGGTAACACTGTCATTTTTTTTTTTTAGCCGAAATTTTGACCCCCTCCGATTTTCTTGAAACTCTGGATTCTGACAGAGGGCCACGAGACTTCGACCAGCGCGCAAAAATGGAGGCTCTAGACCCTTCCAGAGCCGAGATATCGAAGGTCAAAATTTGGACCTGAAAAAAAAAACATAAGGGGTAACACTGTCATTTTTTTTTTGGCCGAAATTTTGACCCCCTCCGATTTTCTTGAAACTCTGGATTCTGACAGAGGGCCACGAGACTTCGACCAGCGCGCAAAAATGGAGGCTCTAGACCCTTCCAGAGCCGAGATATCGAAGGTCAAAATTTGGACCTGAAAAAAAAAACATAAGGGGTAACACTGTCATTTTTTTTTTTGGCCGAAATTTTGACCCCCTCCGATTTTCTTGAAACTCTGGATTCTGACAGAGGGCCACGAGACTTCGACCAGCGCGCAAAAATGGAGGCTCTAGACCCTTCCAGAGCCGAGATATCGAAGGTCAAAATTTGGACCTGAAAAAAAAACATAAGGGGTAACACTGTCATTTTTTTTTTTTGGCCGAAATTTTGACCCCCTCCGATTTTTTTGAAACTCTGGATTCTGACAGAGGGCCACGAGACTTCGACCAGCGCGCAAAAATGGAGGCTCTAGACCCTTCCAGAGCCGAGATATCGAAGGTCAAAATTTGGACCTGAAAAAAAAACATAAGGGGTAACACTGTCATTTTTTTTTTTGGCCGAAATTTTGACCCCCTCTGATTTTCTTGAAACTCTGGATTCTGACAGAGGGCCACGAGACTTCGACCAGTGAGCAAAAATGGAGGCTCTAGACCCTTCCAGAGCCGAGATATTGAAGGTCAAAATTTGGACCTGAAAAAAAAAACATAAGGGGTAACACTGTCATTTTTTTTTTTGGCCGAAATTTTGACCCCCTCCGATTTTCTTGAAACTCTGGATTCTGACAGAGGGCCACGAGACTTCGACCAACGCGCAAAAATGGAGGCTCTAGACCCTTCCAGAGCCGAGATATCGAAGGTCAAAATTTGGACCTGAAAAAAAAACATAAGGGGTAACACTGTCATTTTTTTTTTGGCCGAAGTTTTGACCCCCTCCGATTTTCTTGAAACTCTGGATTCTGACAGAGGGCCACGAGACTTCGACCAGCGCGCAAAAATGGAGGCTCTAGACCCTTCCAGAGCCGAGATATCGAAGGTCAAAATTTGGACCTGAAAAAAAAAACATAAGGGGTAACACTGTCATTTTTTTTTTTGGCCAAAATTTTGACCCCCTCCGATTTTCTTGAAACTCTGGATTCTGACAGAGGGCCACGAGACTTCGACCAGCGCGCAAAAATGGAGGCTCTAGACCCTTCCAGAGCCAAGATATCGAAGGTCAAAATTTGGACCTGTAAAAAAACCATAAGGGGTAACACTGTCATTTTTTTTTTTTTGGCCGAAATTTTGACCCCCTCCGATTTTCTTGAAACTCTGGATTCTGACAGAGGGCCACGAGACTTCGACCAACGCGCAAAAATGGAGGCTCTAGACCCTTCCAGAGCCGAGATATCGAAGGTCAAAATTTGGACCTGAAAAAAAAAACATAAGGGGTAACACTGTCATTTTTTTTTTTTTGGCCGAAATTTTGACCCCCTCCGATTTTCTTGAAACTCTGGATTCTGACAGAGGGCCACGAGACTTCGACCAGCGCGCAAAAATTGAGGCTCTAGACCCTTCCAGAGCCGAGATATCGAAGGTCAAAATTTGGACCTGTAAAAAAACCATAAGGGGTAACACTGTCATTTTTTTTTTTGGCCGAAATTTTGACCCCCTCCGATTTTCTTGAAACTCTGGATTCTGACAGAGGGCCACGAGACTTCGACCAACGCGCAAAAATGGAGGCTCTAGACCCTTCCAGAGCCGAGATATCGAAGGTCAAAATTTGGACCTGAAAAAAAAAAACATAAGGGGTAACACTGTCATTTTTTTTTTTGGCCGAAATTTTGACCCCCTCCGATTTTCTTGAAACTCTGGATTCTGACAGAGGGCCACGAGACTTCGACCAGCGCGCAAAAATGGAGGCTCTAGACCCTTCCAGAGCCGAGATATCGAAGGTCAAAATTTGGACCTGAAAAAAAAACATAAGGGGTAACACTGTCATTTTTTTTTTTGGCCGAAATTTTGACCCCCTCCGATTTTCTTGAAACTCTGGATTCTGACAGAGGGCCACGAGACTTCGACCAGCGAGCAAAAATGGAGGCTCTAGACCCTTCCAGAGCCGAGATATCGAAGGTCAAAATTTGGACCTGAAAAAAAAAACATAAGGGGTAACACTGTCATTTTTTTTTTTTGGCCGAAATTTTGACCCCCTCCGATTTTCTTGAAACTCTGGATTCTGACAGAGGGCCACGAGACTTCGACCAACGCGCAAAAATGGAGGCTCTAGACCCTTCCAGAGCCGAGATATCGAAGGTCAAAATTTGGACCTGAAAAAAAAAACATAAGGGGTAACACTGTCATTTATTTTTTGGCCGAAATTTTGACCCCCTCCGATTTTCTTGAAACTCTGGATTCTGACAGAGGGCCACGAGACTTCGACCAGCGCGCAAAAATGGAGGCTCTAGACCCTTCCAGAGCCGAGATATCGAAGGTCAAAATTTGGACCTGAAAAAAAAAACATAAGGGGTAACACTGTCATTTTTTTTTTTGGCCAAAATTTTGACCCCCTCCGATTTTCTTGAAACTCTGGATTCTGACAGAGGGCCACGAGACTTCGACCAGCGCGCAAAAATGGAGGCTCTAGACCCTTCCAGAGCCGAGATATCGAAGGTCAAAATTTAGACCTGTAAAAAAACCATAAGGGGTAACACTGTCATTTTTTTTTTTGGCCGAAATTTTGACCCCCTCCGATTTTCTTGAAACTCTGGATTCTGACAGAGGGCCACGAGACTTCGACCAACGCGCAAAAATGGAGGCTCTAGACCCTTCCAGAGCCGAGATATCGAAGGTCAAAATTTGGACCTGAAAAAAAAAACATAAGGGGTAACACTGTCATTTTTTTTTTTTTGGCCGAAATTTTGACCCCCTCCGATTTTCTTGAAACTCTGGATTCTGACAGAGGGCCACGAGACTTCGACCAGCGCGCAAAAATTGAGGCTCTAGACCCTTCCAGAGCCGAGATATCGAAGGTCAAAATTTGGACCTGAAAAAAAAACATAAGGGGTAACACTGTCATTTTTTTTTTTGGCCGAAATTTTGACCCCCTCCGATTTTCTTGAAACTCTGGATTCTGACAGAGGGCCACGAGACTTCGACCAGCGCGCAAAAATTGAGGCTCTAGACCCTTCCAGAGCCGAGATATCGAAGGTCAAAATTATGACCTGAAAAAAAAACATAAGGGGTAACACTGTCATTTTTTTTTTTTTGGCCGAAATTTTGACCCCCTCCGATTTTCTTGAAACTCTGGATTCTGACAGAGGGCCACAAGACTTCGACCAGCGTGCAAAAATGGAGGCTCTAGACCCTTCCAGAGCCGAGATATCGAAGGTCAAAATTTGGACCTGAAAAAAAAACATAAGGGGTAACACTGTCATTTTTTTTTTTTGGCCAAAATTTTGACCCCCTCCGATTTTCTTGAAACTCTGGATTCTGACAGAGGGCCACGAGACTTCGACCAGCGCGCAAAAATGGAGGCTCTAGACCCTTCCAGAGCCGAAATATCGAAGGTCAAAATTTGGACCTGAAAAAAAAAACATAAGGGGTAACACTGTCATTTTTTTTTTAGCCGAAATTTTGACCCCCTCCGATTTTCTTGAAACTCTGGATTCTGACAGAGGGCCACGAGACTTCGACCAGCGCGCAAAAATGGAGGCTCTAGACCCTTCCAGAGCCGAGATATCGAAGGTCAAAATTTGGACCTGAAAAAAAAACATAAGGGGTAACACTGTCATTTTTTTTTTGGCCGAAATTTTGACCCCCTCCGATTTTCTTGAAACTCTGGATTCTGACAGAGGGCCACGAGACTTCGACCAGCGCGCAAAAATGGAGGCTCTAGACCCTTCCAGAGCCGAGATATCGAAGGTCAAAATTTGGACCTGAAAAAAAAACATAAGGGGTAACACTGTCATTTTTTTTTTTTGGCCGAAATTTTGACCCCCTCCGATTTTTTTGAAACTCTGGATTCTGACAGAGGGCCACGAGACTTCGACCAGCGCGCAAAAATGGAGGCTCTAGACCCTTCCAGAGCCGAGATATCGAAGGTCAAAATTTGGACCTGAAAAAAAAAACATAAGGGGTAACACTGTCATTTTTTTTTTTTGGCCGAAATTTTGACCCCCTCCGATTTTCTTGAAACTCTGGATTCTGACAGAGGGCCACGAGACTTCGACCAGCGAGCAAAAATGGAGGCTCTAGACCCTTCCAGAGCCGAGATATTGAAGGTCAAAATTTGGACCTGAAAAAAAAAACATAAGGGGTAACACTGTCATTTTTTTTTTTTGGCCGAAATTTTGACCCCCTCCGATTTTCTTGAAACTCTGGATTCTGACAGAGGGCCACGAGACTTCGACCAGCGCGCAAAAATTGAGGCTCTAGACCCTTCCAGAGCCGAGATATCGAAGGTCAAAATTTGGACCTGAAAAAAAAACATAAGGGGTAACACTGTCATTTTTTTTTTTGGCCGAAATTTTGACCCCCTCCGATTTTCTTGAAACTCTGGATTCTGACAGAGGGCCACGAGACTTCGACCAGCGCGCAAAAATTGAGGCTCTAGACCCTTCCAGAGCCGAGATATCGAAGGTCAAAATTATGACCTGAAAAAAAAACATAAGGGGTAACACTGTCATTTTTTTTTTTTTGGCCGAAATTTTGACCCCCTCCGATTTTCTTGAAACTCTGGATTCTGACAGAGGGCCACAAGACTTCGACCAGCGTGCAAAAATGGAGGCTCTAGACCCTTCCAGAGCCGAGATATCGAAGGTCAAAATTTGGACCTGAAAAAAAAACATAAGGGGTAACACTGTCATTTTTTTTTTTTGGCCAAAATTTTGACCCCCTCCGATTTTCTTGAAACTCTGGATTCTGACAGAGGGCCACGAGACTTCGACCAGCGCGCAAAAATGGAGGCTCTAGACCCTTCCAGAGCCGAAATATCGAAGGTCAAAATTTGGACCTGAAAAAAAAACATAAGGGGTAACACTGTCATTTTTTTTTTAGCCGAAATTTTGACCCCCTCCGATTTTCTTGAAACTCTGGATTCTGACAGAGGGCCACGAGACTTCGACCAGCGCGCAAAAATGGAGGCTCTAGACCCTTCCAGAGCCGAGATATCGAAGGTCAAAATTTGGACCTGAAAAAAAAACATAAGGGGTAACACTGTCATTTTTTTTTTGGCCGAAATTTTGACCCCCTCCGATTTTCTTGAAACTCTGGATTCTGACAGAGGGCCACGAGACTTCGACCAGCGCGCAAAAATGGAGGCTCTAGACCCTTCCAGAGCCGAGATATCGAAGGTCAAAATTTGGACCTGAAAAAAAAACATAAGGGGTAACACTGTCATTTTTTTTTTTTGGCCGAAATTTTGACCCCCTCCGATTTTTTTGAAACTCTGGATTCTGACAGAGGGCCACGAGACTTCGACCAGCGCGCAAAAATGGAGGCTCTAGACCCTTCCAGAGCCGAGATATCGAAGGTCAAAATTTGGACCTGAAAAAAAAAACATAAGGGGTAACACTGTCATTTTTTTTTTTTGGCCGAAATTTTGACCCCCTCCGATTTTCTTGAAACTCTGGATTCTGACAGAGGGCCACGAGACTTCGACCAGCGAGCAAAAATGGAGGCTCTAGACCCTTCCAGAGCCGAGATATTGAAGGTCAAAATTTGGACCTGAAAAAAAAAACATAAGGGGTAACACTGTCATTTTTTTTTTTTGGCCGAAATTTTGACCCCCTCCGATTTTCTTGAAACTCTGGATTCTGACAGAGGGCCACGAGACTTCGACCAACGCGCAAAAATGGAGGCTCTAGACCCTTCCAGAGCCGAGATATCGAAGGTCAAAATTTGGACCTGAAAAAAAAAACATAAGGGGTAACACTGTCATTTTTTTTTTTGGCCAAAATTTTGACCCCCTCCAATTTTCTTGAAACTCTGGATTCTGACAGAGGGCCACGAGACTTCGACCAGCGCGCAAAAATGGAGGCTCTAGACCCTTCCAGAGCCAAGATATCGAAGGTCAAAATTTGGACCTGTAAAAAAACCATAAGGGGTAACACTGTCATTTTTTTTTTTTTGGCCGAAATTTTGACCCCCTCCGATTTTCTTGAAACTCTGGATTCTGACAGAGGGCCACGAGACTTCGACCAACGCGCAAAAATGGAGGCTCTAGACCCTTCCAGAGCCGAGATATCGAAGGTCAAAATTTGGACCTGAAAAAAAAAACATAAGGGGTAACACTGTCATTTTTTTTTTTGGCCGAAATTTTGACCCCCTCCGATTTTCTTGAAACTCTGGATTCTGACAGAGGGCCACGAGACTTCGACCAGCGCGCAAAAATTGAGGCTCTAGACCCTTCCAGAGCCGAGATATCGAAGGTCAAAATTTGGACCTGTAAAAAAAACATAAGGGGTAACACTGTCATTTTTTTTTTTGGCCGAAATTTTGACCCCCTCCGATTTTCTTGAAACTCTGGATTCTGACAGAGGGCCACGAGACTTCGACCAGCGCGCAAAAATTGAGGCTCTAGACCCTTCCAGAGCCGAGATATCGAAGGTCAAAATTTAGACCTGAAAAAAAAAACATAAGGGGTAACACTGTCATTTTTTTTTTTGGCCGAAATTTTGACCCCCTCCGATTTTCTTGAAACTCTGGATTCTGACAGAGGGCCACGAGACTTCGACCAGCGCGCAAAAATGGAGGCTCTAGACCCTTCCAGAGCCGAGATATCGAAGGTCAAAATTTGGACCTGAAAAAAAAAACATAAGGGGTAACACTGTCATTTTTTTTTTGGCCGAAATTTTGACCCCCTCCGATTTTCTTGAAACTCTGGATTCTGACAGAGGGCCACGAGACTTCGACCAGCGCGCAAAAATGGAGGCTCTAGACCCTTCCAGAGCCGAGATATCGAAGGTCAAAATTTGGACCTGAAAAAAAAACATAAGGGGTAACACTGTCATTTTTTTTTTTGGCCGAAATTTTGACCCCCTCCGATTTTCTTGAAACTCTGGATTCTGACAGAGGGCCACGAGACTTCGACCAGCGCGCAAAAATGGAGGCTCTAGACCCTTCCAGAGCCGAGATATCGAAGGTCAAAATTTGGACCTGAAAAAAAAACATAAGGGGTAACACTGTCATTTTTTTTTTTTTGGCCGAAATTTTGACCCCCTCCGATTTTCTTGAAACTCTGGATTCTGACAGAGGGCCACGAGACTTCGACCAGCGCGCAAAAATGGAGACTCTAGACCCTTCCAGAGCCGAGATATCGAAGGTCAAAATTTGGACCTGAAAAAAAAACATAAGGGGTAACACTGTCATTTTTTTTTTGGCCGAAATTTTGACCCCCTTCGATTTTCTTGAAACTCTGGATTCTGACAGAGGGCCACGAGACTTCGACCAGCGAGCAAAAATGGAGGCTCTAGACCCTTCCAGAGCCGAGATATTGAAGGTCAAAATTTGGACCTGAAAAAAAAACATAAGGGGTAACACTGTCATTTTTTTTTTTTGGCCGAAATTTTGACCCCCTCCGATTTTCTTGAAACTCTGGATTCTGACAGAGGGCCACGAGACTTCGACCAACGCGCAAAAATGGAGGCTCTAGACCCTTCCAGAGCCGAGATATCGAAGGTCAAAATTTGGACCTGAAAAAAAAAAACATAAGGGGTAACACTGTCATTTTTTTTTTTTGGCCGAAATTTTGACCCCCTCCGATTTTCTTGAAACTCTGGATTCTGACAGAGGGCCACGAGACTTCGACCAGCGCGCAAAAATGGAGGCTCTAGACCCTTCCAGAGCCGAGATATCGAAGGTCAAAATTTGGACCTGAAAAAAAAACATAAGGGGTAACACTGTCATTTTTTTTTTTTTGGCCGAAATTTTGACCCCCTCCGATTTTCTTGAAACTCTGGATTCTGACAGAGGGCCACGAGACTTCGACCAGCGAGCAAAAATGGAGGCTCTAGACCCTTCCAGAGCCGAAATATTGAAGGTCAAAATTTGGACCTGAAAAAAAAAACATAAGGGGTAACACTGTCATTTTTTTTTTTTGGCCGAAATTTTGACCCCCTCCGATTTTCTTGAAACTCTGGATTCTGACAGAGGGCCACGAGACTTCGACCAACGCGCAAAAATGGAGGCTCTAGACCCTTCCAGAGCCGAGATATCGAAGGTCAAAATTTGGACCTGAAAAAAAAAACATAAGGGGTAACACTGTCATTTTTTTTTTGGCCGAAATTTTGACCCCCTCCGATTTTCTTGAAACTCTGGATTCTGACAGAGGGCCACGAGACTTCGACCAGCGCGCAAAAATGGAGAATCTAGACCCTTCCAGAGCCGAGATATCGAAGGTCAAAATTTGGACCTGAAAAAAAAAACATAAGGGGTAACACTGTCATTTTTTTTTTTGGCCAAAATTTTGACCCCCTCCGATTTTCTTGAAACTCTGGATTCTGACAGAGGGCCACGAGACTTCGACCAGCGCGCAAAAATGGAGGCTCTAGACCCTTCCAGAGCCGAGATATCGAAGGTCAAAATTTGGACCTGAAAAAAAAAAACATAAGGGGTAACACTGTCATTTTTTTTTTTGGCCAAAATTTTGACCCCCTCCGATTTTCTTGAAACTCTGGATTCTGACAGAGGGCCACGAGACTTCGACCAGCGCGCAAAAATGGAGGCTCTAGACCCTTCCAGAGCCGAGATATCGAAGGTCAAAATTTGGACCTGTAAAAAAACCATAAGGGGTAACACTGTCATTTTTTTTTTTGGCCGAAATTTTGACCCCCTCCGATTTTCTTGAAACTCTGGATTCTGACAGAGGGCCACGAGACTTCGACCAACGCGCAAAAATGGAGGCTCTAGACCCTTCCAGAGCCGAGATATCGAAGGTCAAAATTTGGACCTGAAAAAAAAAAACATAAGGGGTAACACTGTCATTTTTTTTTTTTTGGCCGAAATTTTGACCCCCTCCGATTTTCTTGAAACTCTGGATTCTGACAGAGGGCCACGAGACTTCGACCAGCGCGCAAAAATGGAGGCTCTAGACCCTTCCAGAGCCGAGATATCGAAGGTCAAAATTTGGACCTGAAAAAAAAACATAAGGGGTAACACTGTCATTTTTTTTTTTTTGGCCGAAATTTTGACCCCCTCCGATTTTCTTGAAACTCTGGATTCTGACAGAGGGCCACGAGACTTCGACCAGCGAGCAAAAATGGAGGCTCTAGACCCTTCCAGAGCCGAAATATTGAAGGTCAAAATTTGGACCTGAAAAAAAAAACATAAGGGGTAACACTGTCATTTTTTTTTTTTGGCCGAAATTTTGACCCCCTCCGATTTTCTTGAAACTCTGGATTCTGACAGAGGGCCACGAGACTTCGACCAACGCGCAAAAATGGAGGCTCTAGACCCTTCCAGAGCCGAGATATCGAAGGTCAAAATTTGGACCTGAAAAAAAAAACATAAGGGGTAACACTGTCATTTTTTTTTTGGCCGAAATTTTGACCCCCTCCGATTTTCTTGAAACTCTGGATTCTGACAGAGGGCCACGAGACTTCGACCAGCGCGCAAAAATGGAGAATCTAGACCCTTCCAGAGCCGAGATATCGAAGGTCAAAATTTGGACCTGAAAAAAAAAACATAAGGGGTAACACTGTCATTTTTTTTTTTGGCCAAAATTTTGACCCCCTCCGATTTTCTTGAAACTCTGGATTCTGACAGAGGGCCACGAGACTTCGACCAGCGCGCAAAAATGGAGGCTCTAGACCCTTCCAGAGCCGAGATATCGAAGGTCAAAATTTGGACCTGAAAAAAAAAAACATAAGGGGTAACACTGTCATTTTTTTTTTTGGCCAAAATTTTGACCCCCTCCGATTTTCTTGAAACTCTGGATTCTGACAGAGGGCCACGAGACTTCGACCAGCGCGCAAAAATGGAGGCTCTAGACCCTTCCAGAGCCGAGATATCGAAGGTCAAAATTTGGACCTGTAAAAAAACCATAAGGGGTAACACTGTCATTTTTTTTTTTGGCCGAAATTTTGACCCCCTCCGATTTTCTTGAAACTCTGGATTCTGACAGAGGGCCACGAGACTTCGACCAACGCGCAAAAATGGAGGCTCTAGACCCTTCCAGAGCCGAGATATCGAAGGTCAAAATTTGGACCTGAAAAAAAAAACATAAGGGGTAACACTGTCATTTTTTTTTTTTGGCCAAAATTTTGACCCCCTCCGATTTTCTTGAAACTCTGGATTCTGACAGAGGGCCACGAGACTTCGACCAGCGCGCAAAAATGGAGGCTCTAGACCCTTCCAGAGCCAAGATATCGAAGGTCAAAATTTGGACCTGTAAAAAAACCATAAGGGGTAACACTGTCATTTTTTTTTTTTTGGCCGAAATTTTGACCCCCTCCGATTTTCTTGAAACTCTGGATTCTGACAGAGGGCCACGAGACTTCGACCAACGCGCAAAAATGGAGGCTCTAGACCCTTCCAGAGCCGAGATATCGAAGGTCTAAATTTGGACCTGAAAAAAAAAACATAAGGGGTAACACTGTCATTTTTTTTTTTGGCCGAAATTTTGACCCCCTCCGATTTTCTTGAAACTCTGGATTCTGACAGAGGGCCACGAGACTTCGACCAGCGCGCAAAAATTGAGGCTCTAGACCCTTCCAGAGCCGAGATATCGAAGGTCAAAATTTGGACCTGAAAAAAAAAACATAAGGGGTAACACTGTCATTTTTTTTTTTTGGCCGAAATTTTGACCCCCTCCGATTTTCTTGAAACTCTGGATTCTGACAGAGGGCCACGAGACTTCGACCAGCGCGCAAAAATGGAGGCTCTAGACCCTTCCAGAGCCGAGATATCGAAGGTCAAAATTTGGACCTGAAAAAAAAACATAAGGGGTAACACTGTCATTTTTTTTTTTGGCCGAAATTTTGACCCCCTCCGATTTTCTTGAAACTCTGGATTCTGACAGAGGGCCACGAGACTTCGACCAGCGCGCAAAAATGGAGGTTCTAGACCCTTCCAGAGCCGAGATATCGAAGGTCAAAATTTGGACCTGAAAAAAAAAACATAAGGGGTAACACTGTCATTTTTTTTTTGGCCGAAATTTTGACCCCCTCCGATTTTCTTGAAACTCTGGATTCTGACAGAGGGCCACGAGACTTCGACCAGCGCGCAAAAATGGAGGCTCTAGACCCTTCCAGAGCCGAGATATCGAAGGTCAAAATTTGGACCTGAAAAAAAAACATAAGGGGTAACACTGTCATTTTTTTTTTTGGCCGAAATTTTGACCCCCTCCGATTTTCTTGAAACTCTGGATTCTGACAGAGGGCCACGAGACTTCGACCAGCGAGCAAAAATGGAGGCTCTAGACCCTTCCAGAGCCGAGATATTGAAGGTCAAAATTTGGACCTGAAAAAAAAAACATAAGGGGTAACACTGTCATTTTTTTTTTTGGCCGAAATTTTGACCCCCTCCGATTTTCTTGAAACTCTGGATTCTTACAGAGGGCCACGAGACTTCGACCAACGCGCAAAAATGGAGGCTCTAGACCCTTCCAGAGCCGAGATATCGAAGGTCAAAATTTGGACCTGAAAAAAAAACATAAGGGGTAACACTGTCATTTTTTTTTTGGCCGAAATTTTGACCCCCTCCGATTTTCTTGAAACTCTGGATTCTGACAGAGGGCCACGAGACTTCGACCAGCGCGCAAAAATGGAGGCTCTAGACCCTTCCAGAGCCGAGATATCGAAGGTCAAAATTTGGACCTGAAAAAAAAAACATAAGGGGTAACACTGTCATTTTTTTTTTTGGCCAAAATTTTGACCCCCTCCGATTTTCTTGAAACTCTGGATTCTGACAGAGGGCCACGAGACTTCGACCAGCGCGCAAAAATGGAGGCTCTAGACCCTTCCAGAGCCGAGATATCGAAGGTCAAAATTTGGACCTGTAAAAAAACCATAAGGGGTAACACTGTCATTTTTTTTTTTGGCCGAAATTTTGACCCCCTCCGATTTTCTTGAAACTCTGGATTCTGACAGAGGGCCACGAGACTTCGACCAACGCGCAAAAATGGAGGCTCTAGACCCTTCCAGAGCCGAGATATCGAAGGTCAAAATTTGGACCTGAAAAAAAAAACATAAGGGGTAACACTGTCATTTTTTTTTTTTGGCCGAAATTTTGACCCCCTCCGATTTTCTTGAAACTCTGGATTCTGACAGAGGGCCACGAGACTTCGACCAGCGCGCAAACATTGAGGCTCTAGACCCTTCCAGAGCCGAGATATCGAAGGTCAAAATTTGGACCTGAAAAAAATACATAAGGGGTAACACTGTCATTTTTTTTTTTGGCCGAAATTTTGACCCCCTCCGATTTTCTTGAAACTCTGGATTCTGACAGAGGGCCACGAGACTTCGACCAGCGCGCAAAAATTGAGGCTCTAGACCCTTCCAGAGCCGAGATATCGAAGGTCAAAATTATGACCTGAAAAAAAAAAACATAAGGGGTAACACTGTCATTTTTTTTTTTTGGCCGAAATTTTGACCCCCTCCGATTTTCTTGAAACTCTGGATTCTGACAGAGGGCCACGAGACTTCGACCAGCGTGCAAAAATGGAGGCTCCAGACCCTTCCAGAGCCGAGATATCGAAGGTCAAAATTTGGACCTGAAAAAAAAACATAAGGGGTAACACTGTCATTTTTTTTTTTGGCCAAAATTTTGACCCCCTCCGATTTTCTTGAAACTCTGGATTCTGACAGAGGGCCACGAGACTTCGACCAGCGCGCAAAAATGGAGGCTCTAGACCCTTCCAGAGCCGAAATATCGAAGGTCAAAATTTGGACCTGAAAAAAAAAACATAAGGGGTAACACTGTCATTTTTTTTTTAGCCGAAATTTTGACCCCCTCCGATTTTCTTGAAACTCTGGATTCTGACAGAGGGCCACGAGACTTCGACCAGCGCGCAAAAATGGAGGCTCTAGACCCTTCCAGAGCCGAGATATCGAAGGTCAAAATTTGGACCTGAAAAAAAAAAACATAAGGGGTAACACTGTCATTTTTTTTTTGGCCGAAATTTTGACCCCCTCCGATTTTCTTGAAACTCTGGATTCTGACAGAGGGCCACGAGACTTCGACCAGCGCGCAAAAATGGAGGCTCTAGACCCTTCCAGAGCCGAGATATCGAAGGTCAAAATTTGGACCTGAAAAAAAAACATAAGGGGTAACACTGTCATTTTTTTTTTTTGGCCGAAATTTTGACCCCCTCCGATTTTTTTGAAACTCTGGATTCTGACAGAGGGCCACGAGACTTCGACCAGCGCGCAAAAATGGAGGCTCTAGACCCTTCCAGAGCCGAGATATCGAAGGTCAAAATTTAGACCTGAAAAAAAAACATAAGGGGTAACACTGTCATTTTTTTTTTTTGGCCGAAATTTTGACCCCCTCCGATTTTCTTGAAACTCTGGATTCTGACAGAGGGCCACGAGACTTCGACCAGCGAGCAAAAATGGAGGCTCTAGACCCTTCCAGAGCCGAGATATTGAAGGTCAAAATTTGGACCTGAAAAAAAAAAACATAAGGGGTAACACTGTCATTTTTTTTTTTTGGCCGAAATTTTGACCCCCTCCGATTTTCTTGAAACTCTGGATTCTGACAGAGGGCCACGAGACTTCGACCAACGCGCAAAAATGGAGGCTCTAGACCCTTCCAGAGCCGAGATATCGAAGGTCAAAATTTGGACCTGAAAAAAAAACATAAGGGGTAACACTGTCATTTTTTTTTTTTGGCCGAAATTTTGACCCCCTCCGATTTTCTTGAAACTCTGGATTCTGACAGAGGGCCACGAGACTTCGACCAGCGCGCAAAAATGGAGGCTCTAGACCCTTCCAGAGCCGAGATATCGAAGGTCAAAATTTGGACCTGAAAAAAAAAACATAAGGGGTAACACTGTCATTTTTTTTTTTGGCCAAAATTTTGACCCCCTCCGATTTTCTTGAAACTCTGGATTCTGACAGAGGGCCACGAGACTTCGACCAGCGCGCAAAAATGGAGGCTCTAGACCCTTCCAGAGCCGAGATATCGAAGGTCAAAATTTGGACCTGTAAAAAATCCATAAGGGGTAACACTGTCATTTTTTTTTTTTGGCCGAAATTTTGACCCCCTCCGATTTTCTTGAAACTCTGGATTCTGACAGAGGGCCACGAGACTTCGACCAACGCGCAAAAATGGAGGCTCTAGACCCTTCCAGAGCCGAGATATCGAAGGTCAAAATTTGGACCTGAAAAAAAAAACATAAGGGGTAACACTGTCATTTTTTTTTTTGGCCGAAATTTTGACCCCCTCCGATTTTCTTGAAACTCTGGATTCTGACAGAGGGCCACGAGACTTCGACCAGCGCGCAAAAATTGAGGCTCTAGACCCTTCCAGAGCCGAGATATCGAAGGTCAAAATTTGGACCTGTAAAAAAAACATAAGGGGTAACACTGTCATTTTTTTTTTTGGCCGAAATTTTGACCCCCTCCGATTTTCTTGAAACTCTGGATTCTGACAGAGGGCCACGAGACTTCGACCAGCGCGCAAAAATTGAGGCTCTAGACCCTTCCAGAGCCGAGATATCGAAGGTCAAAATTTGGACCTGAAAAAAAAAACATAAGGGGTAACACTGTCATTTTTTTTTTTGGCCGAAATTTTGACCCCCTCCGATTTTCTTGAAACTCTGGATTCTGACAGAGGGCCACGAGACTTCGACCAGCGCGCAAAAATGGAGGCTCTAGACCCTTCCAGAGCCGAGATATCGAAGGTCAAAATTTGGACCTGAAAAAAAAAACATAAGGGGTAACACTGTCATTTTTTTTGGCCGAAATTTTGACCCCCTCCGATTTTCTTGAAACTCTGGATTCTGACAGAGGGCCACGAGACTTCGACCAGCGCGCAAAAATGGAGGCTCTAGACCCTTCCAGAGCCGAGATATCGAAGGTCAAAATTTGGACCTGAAAAAAAAAACATAAGGGGTAACACTGTCATTTTTTTTTTTGGCCGAAATTTTGACCCCCTCCGATTTTCTTGAAACTCTGGATTCTGACAGAGGGCCACGAGACTTCGACCAGCGCGCAAAAATGGAGGCTCTAGACCCTTCCAGAGCCGAGATATCGAAGGTCAAAATTTGGACCTGAAAAAAAAACATAAGGGGTAACACTGTCATTTTTTTTTTTGGCCGAAATTTTGACCCCCTCCGATTTTTTTGAAACTCTGGATTCTGACAGAGGGCCACGAGACTTCGACCAGCGCGCAAAAATGGAGGCTCTAGACCCTTCCAGAGCCGAGATATCGAAGGTCAAAATTTGGACCTGAAAAAAAAACATAAGGGGTAACACTGTCATTTTTTTTTTTGGCCGAAATTTTGACCCCCTCCGATTTTCTTGAAACTCTGGATTCTGACAGAGGGCCACGAGACTTCGACCAGTGAGCAAAAATGGAGGCTCTAGACCCTTCCAGAGCCGAGATATTGAAGGTCAAAATTTGGACCTGAAAAAAAAAACATAAGGGGTAACACTGTCATTTTTTTTTGGCCGAAATTTTGACCCCCTCCGATTTTCTTGAAACTCTGGATTCTGACAGAGGGCCACGAGACTTCGACCAACGCGCAAAAATGGAGGCTCTAGACCCTTCCAGAGCCGAGATATCGAAGGTCAAAATTTGGACCTGAAAAAAAAACATAAGGGGTAACACTGTCGTTTTTTTTTTTGGCCGAAATTTTGACCCCCTCCGATTTTCTTGAAACTCTGGATTCTGACAGAGGGCCACGAGACTTCGACCAGCGCGCAAAAATGGAGGCTCCAGACCCTTCCAGAGCCGAGATATCGAAGGTCAAAATTTGGACCTGAAAAAAAAACATAAGGGGTAACACTGTCATTTTTTTTTTTGGCCAAAATTTTGACCCCCTCCGATTTTCTTGAAACTCTGGATTCTGACAGAGGGCCACGAGACTTCGACCAGCGCGCAAAAATGGAGGCTCTAGACCCTTCCAGAGCCGAAATATCGAAGGTCAAAATTTGGACCTGAAAAAAAAAACATAAGGGGTAACACTGTCATTTTTTTTTTTTAGCCGAAATTTTGACCCCCTCCGATTTTCTTGAAACTCTGGATTCTGACAGAGGGCCACGAGACTTCGACCAGCGCGCAAAAATGGAGGCTCTAGACCCTTCCAGAGCCGAGATATCGAAGGTCAAAATTTGGACCTGAAAAAAAAAACATAAGGGGTAACACTGTCATTTTTTTTTTTGGCCGAAATTTTGACCCCCTCCGATTTTCTTGAAACTCTGGATTCTGACAGAGGGCCACGAGACTTCGACCAGCGCGCAAAAATGGAGGCTCTAGACCCTTCCAGAGCCGAGATATCGAAGGTCAAAATTTGGACCTGAAAAAAAAACATAAGGGGTAACACTGTCATTTTTTTTTTTTTGGCCGAAATTTTGACCCCCTCCGATTTTTTTGAAACTCTGGATTCTGACAGAGGGCCACGAGACTTCGACCAGCGCGCAAAAATGGAGGCTCTAGACCCTTCCAGAGCCGAGATATCGAAGGTCAAAATTTGGACCTGAAAAAAAAACATAAGGGGTAACACTGTCATTTTTTTTTTGGCCGAAATTTTGACCCCCTCCGATTTTCTTGAAACTCTGGATTCTGACAGAGGGCCACGAGACTTCGACCAGCGCGCAAAAATGGAGGTTCTAGACCCTTCCAGAGCCGAGATATCGAAGGTCAAAATTTGGACCTGAAAAAAAAAACATAAGGGGTAACACTGTCATTTTTTTTTTGGCCGAAATTTTGACCCCCTCCGATTTTCTTGAAACTCTGGATTCTGACAGAGGGCCACGAGACTTCGACCAGCGCGCAAAAATGGAGGCTCTAGACCCTTCCAGAGCCGGGATATCGAAGGTCAAAATTTGGACCTGAAAAAAAAAACATAAGGGGTAACACTGTCATTTTTTTTTTTGGCCGAAATTTTGACCCCCTCCGATTTTCTTGAAACTCTGGATTCTGACAGAGGGCCACGAGACTTCGACCAGCGAGCAAAAATGGAGGCTCTAGACCCTTCCAGAGCCGAGATATTGAAGGTCAAAATTTGGACCTGAAAAAAAAAACATAAGGGGTAACACTGTCATTTTTTTTTTTGGCCGAAATTTTGACCCCCTCCGATTTTCTTGAAACTCTGGATTCTGACAGAGGGCCACGAGACTTCGACCAACGCGCAAAAATGGAGGCTCTAGACCCTTCCAGAGCCGAGATATCGAAGGTCAAAATTTGGACCTGAAAAAAAAAAACATAAGGGGTAACACTGTCATTTTTTTTTTTGGCCGAAATTTTGACCCCCTCCGATTTTCTTGAAACTCTGGATTCTGACAGAGGGCCACGAGACTTCGACCAGCGCGCAAAAATGGAGGCTCTAGACCCTTCCAGAGCCGAGATATCGAAGGTCAAAATTTGGACCTGAAAAAAAAACATAAGGGGTAACACTGTCATTTTTTTTTTTGGCCGAAATTTTGACCCCCTCCGATTTTCTTGAAACTCTGGATTCTGACAGAGGGCCACGAGACTTCGACCAGCGAGCAAAAATGGAGGCTCTAGACCCTTCCAGAGCCGAGATATCGAAGGTCAAAATTTGGACCTGAAAAAAAAAACATAAGGGGTAACACTGTCATTTTTTTTTTTTTGGCCGAAATTTTGACCCCCTCCGATTTTCTTGAAACTCTGGATTCTGACAGAGGGCCACGAGACTTCGACCAACGCGCAAAAATGGAGGCTCTAGACCCTTCCAGAGCCGAGATATCGAAGGTCAAAATTTGGACCTGAAAAAAAAAACATAAGGGGTAACACTGTCATTTATTTTTTGGCCGAAATTTTGACCCCCTCCGATTTTCTTGAAACTCTGGATTCTGACAGAGGGCCACGAGACTTCGACCAGCGCGCAAAAATGGAGGCTCTAGACCCTTCCAGAGCCGAGATATCGAAGGTCAAAATTTGGACCTGAAAAAAAAAACATAAGGGGTAACACTGTCATTTTTTTTTTTGGCCAAAATTTTGACCCCCTCCGATTTTCTTGAAACTCTGGATTCTGACAGAGGGCCACGAGACTTCGACCAGCGCGCAAAAATGGAGGCTCTAGACCCTTCCAGAGCCGAGATATCGAAGGTCAAAATTTAGACCTGTAAAAAAACCATAAGGGGTAACACTGTCATTTTTTTTTTTGGCCGAAATTTTGACCCCCTCCGATTTTCTTGAAACTCTGGATTCTGACAGAGGGCCACGAGACTTCGACCAACGCGCAAAAATGGAGGCTCTAGACCCTTCCAGAGCCGAGATATCGAAGGTCAAAATTTGGACCTGAAAAAAAAAACATAAGGGGTAACACTGTCATTTTTTTTTTTTTGGCCGAAATTTTGACCCCCTCCGATTTTCTTGAAACTCTGGATTCTGACAGAGGGCCACGAGACTTCGACCAGCGCGCAAAAATTGAGGCTCTAGACCCTTCCAGAGCCGAGATATCGAAGGTCAAAATTTGGACCTGAAAAAAAAACATAAGGGGTAACACTGTCATTTTTTTTTTTTGGCCGAAATTTTGACCCCCTCCGATTTTCTTGAAACTCTGGATTCTGACAGAGGGCCACGAGACTTCGACCAGCGCGCAAAAATTGAGGCTCTAGACCCTTCCAGAGCCGAGATATCGAAGGTCAAAATTATGACCTGAAAAAAAAACATAAGGGGTAACACTGTCATTTTTTTTTTTTTTGGCCGAAATTTTGACCCCCTCCGATTTTCTTGAAACTCTGGATTCTGACAGAGGGCCACAAGACTTCGACCAGCGTGCAAAAATGGAGGCTCTAGACCCTTCCAGAGCCGAGATATCGAAGGTCAAAATTTGGACCTGAAAAAAAAACATAAGGGGTAACACTGTCATTTTTTTTTTTTGGCCAAAATTTTGACCCCCTCCGATTTTCTTGAAACTCTGGATTCTGACAGAGGGCCACGAGACTTCGACCAGCGCGCAAAAATGGAGGCTCTAGACCCTTCCAGAGCCGAAATATCGAAGGTCAAAATTTGGACCTGAAAAAAAAAACATAAGGGGTAACACTGTCATTTTTTTTTTAGCCGAAATTTTGACCCCCTCCGATTTTCTTGAAACTCTGGATTCTGACAGAGGGCCACGAGACTTCGACCAGCGCGCAAAAATGGAGGCTCTAGACCCTTCCAGAGCCGAGATATCGAAGGTCAAAATTTGGACCTGAAAAAAAAACATAAGGGGTAACACTGTCATTTTTTTTTTGGCCGAAATTTTGACCCCCTCCGATTTTCTTGAAACTCTGGATTCTGACAGAGGGCCACGAGACTTCGACCAGCGCGCAAAAATGGAGGCTCTAGACCCTTCCAGAGCCGAGATATCGAAGGTCAAAATTTGGACCTGAAAAAAAAACATAAGGGGTAACACTGTCATTTTTTTTTTTTGGCCGAAATTTTGACCCCCTCCGATTTTTTTGAAACTCTGGATTCTGACAGAGGGCCACGAGACTTCGACCAGCGCGCAAAAATGGAGGCTCTAGACCCTTCCAGAGCCGAGATATCGAAGGTCAAAATTTGGACCTGAAAAAAAAAACATAAGGGGTAACACTGTCATTTTTTTTTTTTTGGCCGAAATTTTGACCCCCTCCGATTTTCTTGAAACTCTGGATTCTGACAGAGGGCCACGAGACTTCGACCAGCGAGCAAAAATGGAGGCTCTAGACCCTTCCAGAGCCGAGATATTGAAGGTCAAAATTTGGACCTGAAAAAAAAAACATAAGGGGTAACACTGTCATTTTTTTTTTTTGGCCGAAATTTTGACCCCCTCCGATTTTCTTGAAACTCTGGATTCTGACAGAGGGCCACGAGACTTCGACCAACGCGCAAAAATGGAGGCTCTAGACCCTTCCAGAGCCGAGATATCGAAGGTCAAAATTTGGACCTGAAAAAAAAAACATAAGGGGTAACACTGTCATTTTTTTTTTTGGCCAAAATTTTGACCCCCTCCAATTTTCTTGAAACTCTGGATTCTGACAGAGGGCCACGAGACTTCGACCAGCGCGCAAAAATGGAGGCTCTAGACCCTTCCAGAGCCAAGATATCGAAGGTCAAAATTTGGACCTGTAAAAAAACCATAAGGGGTAACACTGTCATTTTTTTTTTTTTGGCCGAAATTTTGACCCCCTCCGATTTTCTTGAAACTCTGGATTCTGACAGAGGGCCACGAGACTTCGACCAACGCGCAAAAATGGAGGCTCTAGACCCTTCCAGAGCCGAGATATCGAAGGTCAAAATTTGGACCTGAAAAAAAAAACATAAGGGGTAACACTGTCATTTTTTTTTTTGGCCGAAATTTTGACCCCCTCCGATTTTCTTGAAACTCTGGATTCTGACAGAGGGCCACGAGACTTCGACCAGCGCGCAAAAATTGAGGCTCTAGACCCTTCCAGAGCCGAGATATCGAAGGTCAAAATTTGGACCTGTAAAAAAAACATAAGGGGTAACACTGTCATTTTTTTTTTTGGCCGAAATTTTGACCCCCTCCGATTTTCTTGAAACTCTGGATTCTGACAGAGGGCCACGAGACTTCGACCAGCGCGCAAAAATTGAGGCTCTAGACCCTTCCAGAGCCGAGATATCGAAGGTCAAAATTTAGACCTGAAAAAAAAAACATAAGGGGTAACACTGTCATTTTTTTTTTTGGCCGAAATTTTGACCCCCTCCGATTTTCTTGAAACTCTGGATTCTGACAGAGGGCCACGAGACTTCGACCAGCGCGCAAAAATGGAGGCTCTAGACCCTTCCAGAGCCGAGATATCGAAGGTCAAAATTTGGACCTGAAAAAAAAAACATAAGGGGTAACACTGTCATTTTTTTTTTGGCCGAAATTTTGACCCCCTCCGATTTTCTTGAAACTCTGGATTCTGACAGAGGGCCACGAGACTTCGACCAGCGCGCAAAAATGGAGGCTCTAGACCCTTCCAGAGCCGAGATATCGAAGGTCAAAATTTGGACCTGAAAAAAAAACATAAGGGGTAACACTGTCATTTTTTTTTTTGGCCGAAATTTTGACCCCCTCCGATTTTCTTGAAACTCTGGATTCTGACAGAGGGCCACGAGACTTCGACCAGCGCGCAAAAATGGAGGCTCTAGACCCTTCCAGAGCCGAGATATCGAAGGTCAAAATTTGGACCTGAAAAAAAAACATAAGGGGTAACACTGTCATTTTTTTTTTTTTGGCCGAAATTTTGACCCCCTCCGATTTTCTTGAAACTCTGGATTCTGACAGAGGGCCACGAGACTTCGACCAGCGCGCAAAAATGGAGACTCTAGACCCTTCCAGAGCCGAGATATCGAAGGTCAAAATTTGGACCTGAAAAAAAAACATAAGGGGTAACACTGTCATTTTTTTTTTGGCCGAAATTTTGACCCCCTTCGATTTTCTTGAAACTCTGGATTCTGACAGAGGGCCACGAGACTTCGACCAGCGAGCAAAAATGGAGGCTCTAGACCCTTCCAGAGCCGAGATATTGAAGGTCAAAATTTGGACCTGAAAAAAAAAACATAAGGGGTAACACTGTCATTTTTTTTTTTGGCCGAAATTTTGACCCCCTCCGATTTTCTTGAAACTCTGGATTCTGACAGAGGGCCACGAGACTTCGACCAACGCGCAAAAATGGAGGCTCTAGACCCTTCCAGAGCCGAGATATCGAAGGTCAAAATTTGGACCTGAAAAAAAAAACATAAGGGGTAACACTGTCATTTTTTTTTTTTTGGCCGAAATTTTGACCCCCTCCGATTTTCTTGAAACTCTGGATTCTGACAGAGGGCCACGAGACTTCGACCAGCGCGCAAAAATGGAGGCTCTAGACCCTTCCAGAGCCGAGATATCGAAGGTCAAAATTTGGACCTGAAAAAAAAACATAAGGGGTAACACTGTCATTTTTTTTTTTTGGCCGAAATTTTGACCCCCTCCGATTTTCTTGAAACTCTGGATTCTGACAGAGGGCCACGAGACTTCGACCAGCGAGCAAAAATGGAGGCTCTAGACCCTTCCAGAGCCGAAATATTGAAGGTCAAAATTTGGACCTGAAAAAAAAAACATAAGGGGTAACACTGTCATTTTTTTTTTTTGGCCGAAATTTTGACCCCCTCCGATTTTCTTGAAACTCTGGATTCTGACAGAGGGCCACGAGACTTCGACCAACGCGCAAAAATGGAGGCTCTAGACCCTTCCAGAGCCGAGATATCGAAGGTCAAAATTTGGACCTGAAAAAAAAAACATAAGGGGTAACACTGTCATTTTTTTTTTGGCCGAAATTTTGACCCCCTCCGATTTTCTTGAAACTCTGGATTCTGACAGAGGGCCACGAGACTTCGACCAGCGCGCAAAAATGGAGGCTCTAGACCCTTCCAGAGCCGAGATATCGAAGGTCAAAATTTGGACCTGAAAAAAAAAACATAAGGGGTAACACTGTCATTTTTTTTTTTGGCCAAAATTTTGACCCCCTCCGATTTTCTTGAAACTCTGGATTCTGACAGAGGGCCACGAGACTTCGACCAGCGCGCAAAAATGGAGGCTCTAGACCCTTCCAGAGCCGAGATATCGAAGGTCAAAATTTGGACCTGAAAAAAAAAAAACATAAGGGGTAACACTGTCATTTTTTTTTTTGGCCAAAATTTTGACCCCCTCCGATTTTCTTGAAACTCTGGATTCTGACAGAGGGCCACGAGACTTCGACCAGCGCGCAAAAATGGAGGCTCTAGACCCTTCCAGAGCCGAGATATCGAAGGTCAAAATTTGGACCTGTAAAAAAACCATAAGGGGTAACACTGTCATTTTTTTTTTTGGCCGAAATTTTGACCCCCTCCGATTTTCTTGAAACTCTGGATTCTGACAGAGGGCCACGAGACTTCGACCAACGCGCAAAAATGGAGGCTCTAGACCCTTCCAGAGCCGAGATATCGAAGGTCAAAATTTGGACCTGAAAAAAAAAACATAAGGGGTAACACTGTCATTTTTTTTTTTGGCCAAAATTTTGACCCCCTCCGATTTTCTTGAAACTCTGGATTCTGACAGAGGGCCACGAGACTTCGACCAGCGCGCAAAAATGGAGGCTCTAGACCCTTCCAGAGCCAAGATATCGAAGGTCAAAATTTGGACCTGTAAAAAAACCATAAGGGGTAACACTGTCATTTTTTTTTTTTTGGCCGAAATTTTGACCCCCTCCGATTTTCTTGAAACTCTGGATTCTGACAGAGGGCCACGAGACTTCGACCAACGCGCAAAAATGGAGGCTCTAGACCCTTCCAGAGCCGAGATATCGAAGGTCTAAATTTGGACCTGAAAAAAAAAACATAAGGGGTAACACTGTCATTTTTTTTTTTGGCCGAAATTTTGACCCCCTCCGATTTTCTTGAAACTCTGGATTCTGACAGAGGGCCACGAGACTTCGACCAGCGCGCAAAAATTGAGGCTCTAGACCCTTCCAGAGCCGAGATATCGAAGGTCAAAATTTGGACCTGAAAAAAAAAACATAAGGGGTAACACTGTCATTTTTTTTTTTTGGCCGAAATTTTGACCCCCTCCGATTTTCTTGAAACTCTGGATTCTGACAGAGGGCCACGAGACTTCGACCAGCGCGCAAAAATGGAGGCTCTAGACCCTTCCAGAGCCGAGATATCGAAGGTCAAAATTTGGACCTGAAAAAAAAACATAAGGGGTAACACTGTCATTTTTTTTTTTGGCCGAAATTTTGACCCCCTCCGATTTTCTTGAAACTCTGGATTCTGACAGAGGGCCACGAGACTTCGACCAGCGCGCAAAAATGGAGGTTCTAGACCCTTCCAGAGCCGAGATATCGAAGGTCAAAATTTGGACCTGAAAAAAAAAACATAAGGGGTAACACTGTCATTTTTTTTTTGGCCGAAATTTTGACCCCCTCCGATTTTCTTGAAACTCTGGATTCTGACAGAGGGCCACGAGACTTCGACCAGCGCGCAAAAATGGAGGCTCTAGACCCTTCCAGAGCCGAGATATCGAAGGTCAAAATTTGGACCTGAAAAAAAAACATAAGGGGTAACACTGTCATTTTTTTTTTTGGCCGAAATTTTGACCCCCTCCGATTTTCTTGAAACTCTGGATTCTGACAGAGGGCCACGAGACTTCGACCAGCGAGCAAAAATGGAGGCTCTAGACCCTTCCAGAGCCGAGATATTGAAGGTCAAAATTTGGACCTGAAAAAAAAAACATAAGGGGTAACACTGTCATTTTTTTTTTTGGCCGAAATTTTGACCCCCTCCGATTTTCTTGAAACTCTGGATTCTGACAGAGGGCCACGAGACTTCGACCAACGCGCAAAAATGGAGGCTCTAGACCCTTCCAGAGCCGAGATATCGAAGGTCAAAATTTGGACCTGAAAAAAAAAACATAAGGGGTAACACTGTCATTTTTTTTTTGGCCGAAATTTTGACCCCCTCCGATTTTCTTGAAACTCTGGATTCTGACAGAGGGCCACGAGACTTCGACCAGCGCGCAAAAATGGAGGCTCTAGACCCTTCCAGAGCCGAGATATCGAAGGTCAAAATTTGGACCTGAAAAAAAAAACATAAGGGGTAACACTGTCATTTTTTTTTTTGGCCAAAATTTTGACCCCCTCCGATTTTCTTGAAACTCTGGATTCTGACAGAGGGCCACGAGACTTCGACCAGCGCGCAAAAATGGAGGCTCTAGACCCTTCCAGAGCCGAGATATCGAAGGTCAAAATTTGGACCTGTAAAAAAACCATAAGGGGTAACACTGTCATTTTTTTTTTTTGGCCGAAATTTTGACCCCCTCCGATTTTCTTGAAACTCTGGATTCTGACAGAGGGCCACGAGACTTCGACCAACGCGCAAAAATGGAGGCTCTAGACCCTTCCAGAGCCGAGATATCGAAGGTCAAAATTTGGACCTGAAAAAAAAAACATAAGGGGTAACACTGTCATTTTTTTTTTTTGGCCGAAATTTTGACCCCCTCCGATTTTCTTGAAACTCTGGATTCTGACAGAGGGCCACGAGACTTCGACCAGCGCGCAAACATTGAGGCTCTAGACCCTTCCAGAGCCGAGATATCGAAGGTCAAAATTTGGACCTGAAAAAAATACATAAGGGGTAACACTGTCATTTTTTTTTTTGGCCGAAATTTTGACCCCCTCCGATTTTCTTGAAACTCTGGATTCTGACAGAGGGCCACGAGACTTCGACCAGCGCGCAAAAATTGAGGCTCTAGACCCTTCCAGAGCCGAGATATCGAAGGTCAAAATTATGACCTGAAAAAAAAAAAACATAAGGGGTAACACTGTCATTTTTTTTTTTTGGCCGAAATTTTGACCCCCTCCGATTTTCTTGAAACTCTGGATTCTGACAGAGGGCCACGAGACTTCGACCAGCGTGCAAAAATGGAGGCTCCAGACCCTTCCAGAGCCGAGATATCGAAGGTCAAAATTTGGACCTGAAAAAAAAACATAAGGGGTAACACTGTCATTTTTTTTTTTGGCCAAAATTTTGACCCCCTCCGATTTTCTTGAAACTCTGGATTCTGACAGAGGGCCACGAGACTTCGACCAGCGCGCAAAAATGGAGGCTCTAGACCCTTCCAGAGCCGAAATATCGAAGGTCAAAATTTGGACCTGAAAAAAAAAACATAAGGGGTAACACTGTCATTTTTTTTTTAGCCGAAATTTTGACCCCCTCCGATTTTCTTGAAACTCTGGATTCTGACAGAGGGCCACGAGACTTCGACCAGCGCGCAAAAATGGAGGCTCTAGACCCTTCCAGAGCCGAGATATCGAAGGTCAAAATTTGGACCTGAAAAAAAAAACATAAGGGGTAACACTGTCATTTTTTTTTTGGCCGAAATTTTGACCCCCTCCGATTTTCTTGAAACTCTGGATTCTGACAGAGGGCCACGAGACTTCGACCAGCGCGCAAAAATGGAGGCTCTAGACCCTTCCAGAGCCGAGATATCGAAGGTCAAAATTTGGACCTGAAAAAAAAACATAAGGGGTAACACTGTCATTTTTTTTTTTTGGCCGAAATTTTGACCCCCTCCGATTTTTTTGAAACTCTGGATTCTGACAGAGGGCCACGAGACTTCGACCAGCGCGCAAAAATGGAGGCTCTAGACCCTTCCAGAGCCGAGATATCGAAGGTCAAAATTTAGACCTGAAAAAAAAACATAAGGGGTAACACTGTCATTTTTTTTTTTGGCCGAAATTTTGACCCCCTCCGATTTTCTTGAAACTCTGGATTCTGACAGAGGGCCACGAGACTTCGACCAGCGAGCAAAAATGGAGGCTCTAGACCCTTCCAGAGCCGAGATATTGAAGGTCAAAATTTGGACCTGAAAAAAAAAACATAAGGGGTAACACTGTCATTTTTTTTTTTGGCCGAAATTTTGACCCCCTCCGATTTTCTTGAAACTCTGGATTCTGACAGAGGGCCACGAGACTTCGACCAACGCGCAAAAATGGAGGCTCTAGACCCTTCCAGAGCCGAGATATCGAAGGTCAAAATTTGGACCTGAAAAAAAAACATAAGGGGTAACACTGTCATTTTTTTTTTTTGGCCGAAATTTTGACCCCCTCCGATTTTCTTGAAACTCTGGATTCTGACAGAGGGCCACGAGACTTCGACCAGCGCGCAAAAATGGAGGCTCTAGACCCTTCCAGAGCCGAGATATCGAAGGTCAAAATTTGGACCTGAAAAAAAAAACATAAGGGGTAACACTGTCATTTTTTTTTTGGCCAAAATTTTGACCCCCTCCGATTTTCTTGAAACTCTGGATTCTGACAGAGGGCCACGAGACTTCGACCAGCGCGCAAAAATGGAGGCTCTAGACCCTTCCAGAGCCGAGATATCGAAGGTCAAAATTTGGACCTGTAAAAAATCCATAAGGGGTAACACTGTCATTTTTTTTTTTTGGCCGAAATTTTGACCCCCTCCGATTTTCTTGAAACTCTGGATTCTGACAGAGGGCCACGAGACTTCGACCAACGCGCAAAAATGGAGGCTCTAGACCCTTCCAGAGCCGAGATATCGAAGGTCAAAATTTGGACCTGAAAAAAAAAACATAAGGGGTAACACTGTCATTTTTTTTTTTGGCCGAAATTTTGACCCCCTCCGATTTTCTTGAAACTCTGGATTCTGACAGAGGGCCACGAGACTTCGACCAGCGCGCAAAAATTGAGGCTCTAGACCCTTCCAGAGCCGAGATATCGAAGGTCAAAATTTGGACCTGTAAAAAAAACATAAGGGGTAACACTGTCATTTTTTTTTTTGGCCGAAATTTTGACCCCCTCCGATTTTCTTGAAACTCTGGATTCTGACAGAGGGCCACGAGACTTCGACCAGCGCGCAAAAATTGAGGCTCTAGACCCTTCCAGAGCCGAGATATCGAAGGTCAAAATTTGGACCTGAAAAAAAAAACATAAGGGGTAACACTGTCATTTTTTTTTTTGGCCGAAATTTTGACCCCCTCCGATTTTCTTGAAACTCTGGATTCTGACAGAGGGCCACGAGACTTCGACCAGCGCGCAAAAATGGAGGCTCTAGACCCTTCCAGAGCCGAGATATCGAAGGTCAAAATTTGGACCTGAAAAAAAAAACATAAGGGGTAACACTGTCATTTTTTTTTGGCCGAAATTTTGACCCCCTCCGATTTTCTTGAAACTCTGGATTCTGACAGAGGGCCACGAGACTTCGACCAGCGCGCAAAAATGGAGGCTCTAGACCCTTCCAGAGCCGAGATATCGAAGGTCAAAATTTGGACCTGAAAAAAAAAACATAAGGGGTAACACTGTCATTTTTTTTTTTGGCCGAAATTTTGACCCCCTCCGATTTTCTTGAAACTCTGGATTCTGACAGAGGGCCACGAGACTTCGACCAGCGCGCAAAAATGGAGGCTCTAGACCCTTCCAGAGCCGAGATATCGAAGGTCAAAATTTGGACCTGAAAAAAAAACATAAGGGGTAACACTGTCATTTTTTTTTTTGGCCGAAATTTTGACCCCCTCCGATTTTTTTGAAACTCTGGATTCTGACAGAGGGCCACGAGACTTCGACCAGCGCGCAAAAATGGAGGCTCTAGACCCTTCCAGAGCCGAGATATCGAAGGTCAAAATTTGGACCTGAAAAAAAAACATAAGGGGTAACACTGTCATTTTTTTTTTTGGCCGAAATTTTGACCCCCTCCGATTTTCTTGAAACTCTGGATTCTGACAGAGGGCCACGAGACTTCGACCAGTGAGCAAAAATGGAGGCTCTAGACCCTTCCAGAGCCGAGATATTGAAGGTCAAAATTTGGACCTGAAAAAAAAAACATAAGGGGTAACACTGTCATTTTTTTTTTGGCCGAAATTTTGACCCCCTCCGATTTTCTTGAAACTCTGGATTCTGACAGAGGGCCACGAGACTTCGACCAACGCGCAAAAATGGAGGCTCTAGACCCTTCCAGAGCCGAGATATCGAAGGTCAAAATTTGGACCTGAAAAAAAAACATAAGGGGTAACACTGTCGTTTTTTTTTTTGGCCGAAATTTTGACCCCCTCCGATTTTCTTGAAACTCTGGATTCTGACAGAGGGCCACGAGACTTCGACCAGCGCGCAAACATTGAGGCTCTAGACCCTTCCAGAGCCGAGATATCGAAGGTCAAAATTTGGACCTGAAAAAAAAACATAAGGGGTAACACTGTCATTTTTTTTTTGGCCGAAATTTTGACCCCCTCCGATTTTCTTGAAACTCTGGATTCTGACAGAGGGCCACGAGACTTCGACCAGCGCGCAAAAATTGAGGCTCTAGACCCTTCCAGAGCCGAGATATCGAAGGTCAAAATTATGACCTGAAAAAAAAAAACATAAGGGGTAACACTGTCATTTTTTTTTTTGGCCGAAATTTTGACCCCCTCCGATTTTCTTGAAACTCTGGATTCTGACAGAGGGCCACGAGACTTCGACCAGCGTGCAAAAATGGAGGCTCCAGACCCTTCCAGAGCCGAGATATCGAAGGTCAAAATTTGGACCTGAAAAAAAAACATAAGGGGTAACACTGTCATTTTTTTTTTTGGCCAAAATTTTGACCCCCTCCGATTTTCTTGAAACTCTGGATTCTGACAGAGGGCCACGAGACTTCGACCAGCGCGCAAAAATGGAGGCTCTAGACCCTTCCAGAGCCGAAATATCGAAGGTCAAAATTTGGACCTGAAAAAAAAAACATAAGGGGTAACACTGTCATTTTTTTTTTTTAGCCGAAATTTTGACCCCCTCCGATTTTCTTGAAACTCTGGATTCTGACAGAGGGCCACGAGACTTCGACCAGCGCGCAAAAATGGAGGCTCTAGACCCTTCCAGAGCCGAGATATCGAAGGTCAAAATTTGGACCTGAAAAAAAAAACATAAGGGGTAACACTGTCATTTTTTTTTTTGGCCGAAATTTTGACCCCCTCCGATTTTCTTGAAACTCTGGATTCTGACAGAGGGCCACGAGACTTCGACCAGCGCGCAAAAATGGAGGCTCTAGACCCTTCCAGAGCCGAGATATCGAAGGTCAAAATTTGGACCTGAAAAAAAAACATAAGGGGTAACACTGTCATTTTTTTTTTTGGCCGAAATTTTGACCCCCTCCGATTTTTTTGAAACTCTGGATTCTGACAGAGGGCCACGAGACTTCGACCAGCGCGCAAAAATGGAGGCTCTAGACCCTTCCAGAGCCGAGATATCGAAGGTCAAAATTTGGACCTGAAAAAAAAACATAAGGGGTAACACTGTCATTTTTTTTTTTGGCCGAAATTTTGACCCCCTCCGATTTTCTTGAAACTCTGGATTCTGACAGAGGGCCACGAGACTTCGACCAGCGCGCAAAAATGGAGGTTCTAGACCCTTCCAGAGCCGAGATATCGAAGGTCAAAATTTGGACCTGAAAAAAAAAACATAAGGGGTAACACTGTCATTTTTTTTTTGGCCGAAATTTTGACCCCCTCCGATTTTCTTGAAACTCTGGATTCTGACAGAGGGCCACGAGACTTCGACCAGCGCGCAAAAATGGAGGCTCTAGACCCTTCCAGAGCCGGGATATCGAAGGTCAAAATTTGGACCTGAAAAAAAAACATAAGGGGTAACACTGTCATTTTTTTTTTTGGCCGAAATTTTGACCCCCTCCGATTTTCTTGAAACTCTGGATTCTGACAGAGGGCCACGAGACTTCGACCAGCGAGCAAAAATGGAGGCTCTAGACCCTTCCAGAGCCGAGATATTGAAGGTCAAAATTTGGACCTGAAAAAAAAAACATAAGGGGTAACACTGTCATTTTTTTTTTTGGCCGAAATTTTGACCCCCTCCGATTTTCTTGAAACTCTGGATTCTGACAGAGGGCCACGAGACTTCGACCAACGCGCAAAAATGGAGGCTCTAGACCCTTCCAGAGCCGAGATATCGAAGGTCAAAATTTGGACCTGAAAAAAAAAACATAAGGGGTAACACTGTCATTTTTTTTTTGGCCGAAATTTTGACCCCCTCCGATTTTCTTGAAACTCTGGATTCTGACAGAGGGCCACGAGACTTCGACCAGCGCGCAAAAATGGAGGCTCTAGACCCTTCCAGAGCCGAGATATCGAAGGTCAAAATTTGGACCTGAAAAAAAAAACATAAGGGGTAACACTGTCATTTTTTTTTTGGCCAAAATTTTGACCCCCTCCGATTTTCTTGAAACTCTGGATTCTGACAGAGGGCCACGAGACTTCGACCAGCGCGCAAAAATGGAGGCTCTAGACCCTTCCAGAGCCGAAATATCGAAGGTCAAAATTTGGACCTGTAAAAAAACCATAAGGGGTAACACTGTCATTTTTTTTTTTTGGCCGAAATTTTGACCCCCTCCGATTTTCTTGAAACTCTGGATTCTGACAGAGGGCCACGAGACTTCGACCAACGCGCAAAAATGGAGGCTCTAGACCCTTCCAGAGCCGAGATATCGAAGGTCAAAATTTGGACCTGAAAAAAAAAACATAAGGGGTAACACTGTCATTTTTTTTTTTTGGCCGAAATTTTGACCCCCTCCGATTTTCTTGAAACTCTGGATTCTGACAGAGGGCCACGAGACTTCGACCAGCGCGCAAACATTGAGGCTCTAGACCCTTCCAGAGCCGAGATATCGAAGGTCAAAATTTGGACCTGAAAAAAAAACATAAGGGGTAACACTGTCATTTTTTTTTTTGGCCGAAATTTTGACCCCCTCCGATTTTCTTGAAACTCTGGATTCTGACAGAGGGCCACGAGACTTCGACCAGCGCGCAAAAATTGAGGCTCTAGACCCTTCCAGAGCCGAGATATCGAAGGTCAAAATTATGACCTGAAAAAAAAAAAACATAAGGGGTAACACTGTCATTTTTTTTTTTTGGCCGAAATTTTGACCCCCTCCGATTTTCTTGAAACTCTGGATTCTGACAGAGGGCCACGAGACTTCGACCAGCGTGCAAAAATGGAGGCTCCAGACCCTTCCAGAGCCGAGATATCGAAGGTCAAAATTTGGACCTGAAAAAAAAACATAAGGGGTAACACTGTCATTTTTTTTTTTTGGCCAAAATTTTGACCCCCTCCGATTTTCTTGAAACTCTGGATTCTGACAGAGGGCCACGAGACTTCGACCAGCGCGCAAAAATGGAGGCTCTAGACCCTTCCAGAGCCGAAATATCGAAGGTCAAAATTTGGACCTGAAAAAAAAAACATAAGGGGTAACACTGTCATTTTTTTTTTAGCCGAAATTTTGACCCCCTCCGATTTTCTTGAAACTCTGGATTCTGACAGAGGGCCACGAGACTTCGACCAGCGCGCAAAAATGGAGGCTCTAGACCCTTCCAGAGCCGAGATATCGAAGGTCAAAATTTGGACCTGAAAAAAAAAACATAAGGGGTAACACTGTCATTTTTTTTTTGGCCGAAATTTTGACCCCCTCCGATTTTCTTGAAACTCTGGATTCTGACAGAGGGCCACGAGACTTCGACCAGCGCGCAAAAATGGAGGCTCTAGACCCTTCCAGAGCCGAGATATCGAAGGTCAAAATTTGGACCTGAAAAAAAAACATAAGGGGTAACACTGTCATTTTTTTTTTTTGGCCGAAATTTTGACCCCCTCCGATTTTTTTGAAACTCTGGATTCTGACAGAGGGCCACGAGACTTCGACCAGCGCGCAAAAATGGAGGCTCTAGACCCTTCCAGAGCCGAGATATCGAAGGTCAAAATTTAGACCTGAAAAAAAAACATAAGGGGTAACACTGTCATTTTTTTTTTTTGGCCGAAATTTTGACCCCCTCCGATTTTCTTGAAACTCTGGATTCTGACAGAGGGCCACGAGACTTCGACCAGCGAGCAAAAATGGAGGCTCTAGACCCTTCCAGAGCCGAGATATTGAAGGTCAAAATTTGGACCTGAAAAAAAAAACATAAGGGGTAACACTGTCATTTTTTTTTTTTGGCCGAAATTTTGACCCCCTCCGATTTTCTTGAAACTCTGGATTCTGACAGAGGGCCACGAGACTTCGACCAACGCGCAAAAATGGAGGCTCTAGACCCTTCCAGAGCCGAGATATCGAAGGTCAAAATTTGGACCTGAAAAAAAAACATAAGGGGTAACACTGTCATTTTTTTTTTTTGGCCGAAATTTTGACCCCCTCCGATTTTCTTGAAACTCTGGATTCTGACAGAGGGCCACGAGACTTCGACCAGCGCGCAAAAATGGAGGCTCTAGACCCTTCCAGAGCCGAGATATCGAAGGTCAAAATTTGGACCTGAAAAAAAAAACATAAGGGGTAACACTGTCATTTTTTTTTTTGGCCAAAATTTTGACCCCCTCCGATTTTCTTGAAACTCTGGATTCTGACAGAGGGCCACGAGACTTCGACCAGCGCGCAAAAATGGAGGCTCTAGACCCTTCCAGAGCCGAGATATCGAAGGTCAAAATTTGGACCTGTAAAAAATCCATAAGGGGTAACACTGTCATTTTTTTTTTTTGGCCGAAATTTTGACCCCCTCCGATTTTCTTGAAACTCTGGATTCTGACAGAGGGCCACGAGACTTCGACCAACGCGCAAAAATGGAGGCTCTAGACCCTTCCAGAGCCGAGATATCGAAGGTCAAAATTTGGACCTGAAAAAAAAAACATAAGGGGTAACACTGTCATTTTTTTTTTTGGCCGAAATTTTGACCCCCTCCGATTTTCTTGAAACTCTGGATTCTGACAGAGGGCCACGAGACTTCGACCAGCGCGCAAAAATTGAGGCTCTAGACCCTTCCAGAGCCGAGATATCGAAGGTCAAAATTTGGACCTGTAAAAAAAACATAAGGGGTAACACTGTCATTTTTTTTTTTGGCCGAAATTTTGACCCCCTCCGATTTTCTTGAAACTCTGGATTCTGACAGAGGGCCACGAGACTTCGACCAGCGCGCAAAAATTGAGGCTCTAGACCCTTCCAGAGCCGAGATATCGAAGGTCAAAATTTGGACCTGAAAAAAAAAACATAAGGGGTAACACTGTCATTTTTTTTTTTGGCCGAAATTTTGACCCCCTCCGATTTTCTTGAAACTCTGGATTCTGACAGAGGGCCACGAGACTTCGACCAGCGCGCAAAAATGGAGGCTCTAGACCCTTCCAGAGCCGAGATATCGAAGGTCAAAATTTGGACCTGAAAAAAAAAACATAAGGGGTAACACTGTCATTTTTTTTTGGCCGAAATTTTGACCCCCTCCGATTTTCTTGAAACTCTGGATTCTGACAGAGGGCCACGAGACTTCGACCAGCGCGCAAAAATGGAGGCTCTAGACCCTTCCAGAGCCGAGATATCGAAGGTCAAAATTTGGACCTGAAAAAAAAAACATAAGGGGTAACACTGTCATTTTTTTTTTTGGCCGAAATTTTGACCCCCTCCGATTTTCTTGAAACTCTGGATTCTGACAGAGGGCCACGAGACTTCGACCAGCGCGCAAAAATGGAGGCTCTAGACCCTTCCAGAGCCGAGATATCGAAGGTCAAAATTTGGACCTGAAAAAAAAACATAAGGGGTAACACTGTCATTTTTTTTTTTGGCCGAAATTTTGACCCCCTCCGATTTTTTTGAAACTCTGGATTCTGACAGAGGGCCACGAGACTTCGACCAGCGCGCAAAAATGGAGGCTCTAGACCCTTCCAGAGCCGAGATATCGAAGGTCAAAATTTGGACCTGAAAAAAAAACATAAGGGGTAACACTGTCATTTTTTTTTTTTGGCCGAAATTTTGACCCCCTCCGATTTTCTTGAAACTCTGGATTCTGACAGAGGGCCACGAGACTTCGACCAGTGAGCAAAAATGGAGGCTCTAGACCCTTCCAGAGCCGAGATATTGAAGGTCAAAATTTGGACCTGAAAAAAAAAACATAAGGGGTAACACTGTCATTTTTTTTTTGGCCGAAATTTTGACCCCCTCCGATTTTCTTGAAACTCTGGATTCTGACAGAGGGCCACGAGACTTCGACCAACGCGCAAAAATGGAGGCTCTAGACCCTTCCAGAGCCGAGATATCGAAGGTCAAAATTTGGACCTGAAAAAAAAACATAAGGGGTAACACTGTCATTTTTTTTTTTGGCCGAAATTTTGACCCCCTCCGATTTTCTTGAAACTCTGGATTCTGACAGAGGGCCACGAGACTTCGACCAACGCGCAAAAATGGAGGCTCTAGACCCTTCCAGAGCCGAGATATCGAAGGTCAAAATTTGGACCTGAAAAAAAAAAACATAAGGGGTAACACTGTCATTTTTTTTTTGGCCGAAATTTTGACCCCCTCCGATTTTCTTGAAACTCTGGATTCTGACAGAGGGCCACGAGACTTCGACCAGCGCGCAAAAATGGAGGCTCTAGACCCTTCCAGAGCCGAGATATCGAAGGTCAAAATTTGGACCTGAAAAAAAAAACATAAGGGGTAACACTGTCATTTTTTTTTTTGGCCAAAATTTTGACCCCCTCCGATTTTCTTGAAACTCTGGATTCTGACAGAGGGCCACGAGACTTCGACCAGCGCGCAAAAATGGAGGCTCTAGACCCTTCCAGAGCCGAGATATCGAAGGTCAAAATTTGGACCTGTAAAAAAACCATAAGGGGTAACACTGTCATTTTTTTTTTTTGGCCGAAATTTTGACCCCCTCCGATTTTCTTGAAACTCTGGATTCTGACAGAGGGCCACGAGACTTCGACCAACGCGCAAAAATGGAGGCTCTAGACCCTTCCAGAGCCGAGATATCGAAGGTCAAAATTTGGACCTGAAAAAAAAAACATAAGGGGTAACACTGTCATTTTTTTTTTTTGGCCGAAATTTTGACCCCCTCCGATTTTCTTGAAACTCTGGATTCTGACAGAGGGCCACGAGACTTCGACCAGCGCGCAAACATTGAGGCTCTAGACCCTTCCAGAGCCGAGATATCGAAGGTCAAAATTTGGACCTGAAAAAAATACATAAGGGGTAACACTGTCATTTTTTTTTTTGGCCGAAATTTTGACCCCCTCCGATTTTCTTGAAACTCTGGATTCTGACAGAGGGCCACGAGACTTCGACCAGCGCGCAAAAATTGAGGCTCTAGACCCTTCCAGAGCCGAGATATCGAAGGTCAAAATTATGACCTGAAAAAAAAAAACATAAGGGGTAACACTGTCATTTTTTTTTTTTTGGCCGAAATTTTGACCCCCTCCGATTTTCTTGAAACTCTGGATTCTGACAGAGGGCCACGAGACTTCGACCAGCGTGCAAAAATGGAGGCTCCAGACCCTTCCAGAGCCGAGATATCGAAGGTCAAAATTTGGACCTGAAAAAAAAACATAAGGGGTAACACTGTCATTTTTTTTTTTTGGCCAAAATTTTGACCCCCTCCGATTTTCTTGAAACTCTGGATTCTGACAGAGGGCCACGAGACTTCGACCAGCGCGCAAAAATGGAGGCTCTAGACCCTTCCAGAGCCGAAATATCGAAGGTCAAAATTTGGACCTGAAAAAAAAAACATAAGGGGTAACACTGTCATTTTTTTTTTAGCCGAAATTTTGACCCCCTCCGATTTTCTTGAAACTCTGGATTCTGACAGAGGGCCACGAGACTTCGACCAGCGCGCAAAAATGGAGGCTCTAGACCCTTCCAGAGCCGAGATATCGAAGGTCAAAATTTGGACCTGAAAAAAAAAACATAAGGGGTAACACTGTCATTTTTTTTTTGGCCGAAATTTTGACCCCCTCCGATTTTCTTGAAACTCTGGATTCTGACAGAGGGCCACGAGACTTCGACCAGCGCGCAAAAATGGAGGCTCTAGACCCTTCCAGAGCCGAGATATCGAAGGTCAAAATTTGGACCTGAAAAAAAAACATAAGGGGTAACACTGTCATTTTTTTTTTTTGGCCGAAATTTTGACCCCCTCCGATTTTTTTGAAACTCTGGATTCTGACAGAGGGCCACGAGACTTCGACCAGCGCGCAAAAATGGAGGCTCTAGACCCTTCCAGAGCCGAGATATCGAAGGTCAAAATTTAGACCTGAAAAAAAAACATAAGGGGTAACACTGTCATTTTTTTTTTTTGGCCGAAATTTTGACCCCCTCCGATTTTCTTGAAACTCTGGATTCTGACAGAGGGCCAAGAGACTTCGACCAGCGAGCAAAAATGGAGGCTCTAGACCCTTCCAGAGCCGAGATATTGAAGGTCAAAATTTGGACCTGAAAAAAAAAACATAAGGGGTAACACTGTCATTTTTTTTTTTTGGCCGAAATTTTGACCCCCTCCGATTTTCTTGAAACTCTGGATTCTGACAGAGGGCCACGAGACTTCGACCAACGCGCAAAAATGGAGTCTCTAGACCCTTCCAGAGCCGAGATATCGAAGGTCAAAATTTGGACCTGAAAAAAAAACATAAGGGGTAACACTGTCATTTTTTTTTTTTGGCCGAAATTTTGACCCCCTCCGATTTTCTTGAAACTCTGGATTCTGACAGAGGGCCACGAGACTTCGACCAGCGCGCAAAAATGGAGGCTCTAGACCCTTCCAGAGCCGAGATATCGAAGGTCAAAATTTGGACCTGAAAAAAAAAACATAAGGGGTAACACTGTCATTTTTTTTTTTGGCCAAAATTTTGACCCCCTCCGATTTTCTTGAAACTCTGGATTCTGACAGAGGGCCACGAGACTTCGACCAGCGCGCAAAAATGGAGGCTCTAGACCCTTCCAGAGCCGAGATATCGAAGGTCAAAATTTGGACCTGTAAAAAATCCATAAGGGGTAACACTGTCATTTTTTTTTTTTGGCCGAAATTTTGACCCCCTCCGATTTTCTTGAAACTCTGGATTCTGACAGAGGGCCACGAGACTTCGACCAACGCGCAAAAATGGAGGCTCTAGACCCTTCCAGAGCCGAGATATCGAAGGTCAAAATTTGGACCTGAAAAAAAAAACATAAGGGGTAACACTGTCATTTTTTTTTTTGGCCGAAATTTTGACCCCCTCCGATTTTCTTGAAACTCTGGATTCTGACAGAGGGCCACGAGACTTCGACCAGCGCGCAAAAATTGAGGCTCTAGACCCTTCCAGAGCCGAGATATCGAAGGTCAAAATTTGGACCTGTAAAAAAAACATAAGGGGTAACACTGTCATTTTTTTTTTTGGCCGAAATTTTGACCCCCTCCGATTTTCTTGAAACTCTGGATTCTGACAGAGGGCCACGAGACTTCGACCAGCGCGCAAAAATTGAGGCTCTAGACCCTTCCAGAGCCGAGATATCGAAGGTCAAAATTTGGACCTGAAAAAAAAAACATAAGGGGTAACACTGTCATTTTTTTTTTTGGCCGAAATTTTGACCCCCTCCGATTTTCTTGAAACTCTGGATTCTGACAGAGGGCCACGAGACTTCGACCAGCGCGCAAAAATGGAGGCTCTAGACCCTTCCAGAGCCGAGATATCGAAGGTCAAAATTTGGACCTGAAAAAAAAAACATAAGGGGTAACACTGTCATTTTTTTTTGGCCGAAATTTTGACCCCCTCCGATTTTCTTGAAACTCTGGATTCTGACAGAGGGCCACGAGACTTCGACCAGCGCGCAAAAATGGAGGCTCTAGACCCTTCCAGAGCCGAGATATCGAAGGTCAAAATTTGGACCTGAAAAAAAAAACATAAGGGGTAACACTGTCATTTTTTTTTTTTGGCCGAAATTTTGACCCCCTCCGATTTTCTTGAAACTCTGGATTCTGACAGAGGGCCACGAGACTTCGACCAGCGCGCAAAAATGGAGGCTCTAGACCCTTCCAGAGCCGAGATATCGAAGGTCAAAATTTGGACCTGAAAAAAAAACATAAGGGGTAACACTGTCATTTTTTTTTTTGGCCGAAATTTTGACCCCCTCCGATTTTTTTGAAACTCTGGATTCTGACAGAGGGCCACGAGACTTCGACCAGCGCGCAAAAATGGAGGCTCTAGACCCTTCCAGAGCCGAGATATCGAAGGTCAAAATTTGGACCTGAAAAAAAAACATAAGGGGTAACACTGTCATTTTTTTTTTTGGCCGAAATTTTGACCCCCTCCGATTTTCTTGAAACTCTGGATTCTGACAGAGGGCCACGAGACTTCGACCAGTGAGCAAAAATGGAGGCTCTAGACCCTTCCAGAGCCGAGATATTGAAGGTCAAAATTTGGACCTGAAAAAAAAAACATAAGGGGTAACACTGTCATTTTTTTTTGGCCGAAATTTTGACCCCCTCCGATTTTCTTGAAACTCTGGATTCTGACAGAGGGCCACGAGACTTCGACCAACGCGCAAAAATGGAGGCTCTAGACCCTTCCAGAGCCGAGATATCGAAGGTCAAAATTTGGACCTGAAAAAAAAACATAAGGGGTAACACTGTCGTTTTTTTTTTTGGCCGAAATTTTGACCCCCTCCGATTTTCTTGAAACTCTGGATTCTGACAGAGGGCCACGAGACTTCGACCAGCGCGCAAACATTGAGGCTCTAGACCCTTCCAGAGCCGAGATATCGAAGGTCAAAATTTGGACCTGAAAAAAAAACATAAGGGGTAACACTGTCATTTTTTTTTTGGCCGAAATTTTGACCCCCTCCGATTTTCTTGAAACTCTGGATTCTGACAGAGGGCCACGAGACTTCGACCAGCGCGCAAAAATTGAGGCTCTAGACCCTTCCAGAGCCGAGATATCGAAGGTCAAAATTATGACCTGAAAAAAAAAAACATAAGGGGTAACACTGTCATTTTTTTTTTTGGCCGAAATTTTGACCCCCTCCGATTTTCTTGAAACTCTGGATTCTGACAGAGGGCCACGAGACTTCGACCAGCGTGCAAAAATGGAGGCTCCAGACCCTTCCAGAGCCGAGATATCGAAGGTCAAAATTTGGACCTGAAAAAAAAACATAAGGGGTAACACTGTCATTTTTTTTTTGGCCAAAATTTTGACCCCCTCCGATTTTCTTGAAACTCTGGATTCTGACAGAGGGCCACGAGACTTCGACCAGCGCGCAAAAATGGAGGCTCTAGACCCTTCCAGAGCCGAAATATCGAAGGTCAAAATTTGGACCTGAAAAAAAAAACATAAGGGGTAACACTGTCATTTTTTTTTTTTAGCCGAAATTTTGACCCCCTCCGATTTTCTTGAAACTCTGGATTCTGACAGAGGGCCACGAGACTTCGACCAGCGCACAAAAATGGAGGCTCTAGACCCTTCCAGAGCCGAGATATCGAAGGTCAAAATTTGGACCTGAAAAAAAAAACATAAGGGGTAACACTGTCATTTTTTTTTTGGCCGAAATTTTGACCCCCTCCGATTTTCTTGAAACTCTGGATTCTGACAGAGGGCCACGAGACTTCGACCAGCGCGCAAAAATGGAGGCTCTAGACCCTTCCAGAGCCGAGATATCGAAGGTCAAAATTTGGACCTGAAAAAAAAACATAAGGGGTAACACTGTCATTTTTTTTTTTTGGCCGAAATTTTGACCCCCTCCGATTTTTTTGAAACTCTGGATTCTGACAGAGGGCCACGAGACTTCGACCAGCGCGCAAAAATGGAGGCTCTAGACCCTTCCAGAGCCGAGATATCGAAGGTCAAAATTTGGACCTGAAAAAAAAACATAAGGGGTAACACTGTCATTTTTTTTTTTGGCCGAAATTTTGACCCCCTCCGATTTTCTTGAAACTCTGGATTCTGACAGAGGGCCACGAGACTTCGACCAGCGCGCAAAAATGGAGGTTCTAGACCCTTCCAGAGCCGAGATATCGAAGGTCAAAATTTGGACCTGAAAAAAAAAACATAAGGGGTAACACTGTCATTTTTTTTTTGGCCGAAATTTTGACCCCCTCCGATTTTCTTGAAACTCTGGATTCTGACAGAGGGCCACGAGACTTCGACCAGCGCGCAAAAATGGAGGCTCTAGACCCTTCCAGAGCCGAGATATCGAAGGTCAAAATTTGGACCTGAAAAAAAAACATAAGGGGTAACACTGTCATTTTTTTTTTTGGCCGAAATTTTGACCCCCTCCGATTTTCTTGAAACTCTGGATTCTGACAGAGGGCCACGAGACTTCGACCAGCGAGCAAAAATGGAGGCTCTAGACCCTTCCAGAGCCGAGATATTGAAGGTCAAAATTTGGACCTGAAAAAAAAAACATAAGGGGTAACACTGTCATTTTTTTTTTTTGGCCGAAATTTTGACCCCCTCCGATTTTCTTGAAACTCTGGATTCTGACAGAGGGCCACGAGACTTCGACCAACGCGCAAAAATGGAGGCTCTAGACCCTTCCAGAGCCGAGATATCGAAGGTCAAAATTTGGACCTGAAAAAAAAAACATAAGGGGTAACACTGTCATTTTTTTTTTGGCCGAAATTTTGACCCCCTCCGATTTTCTTGAAACTCTGGATTCTGACAGAGGGCCACGAGACTTCGACCAGCGCGCAAAAATGGAGGCTCTAGACCCTTCCAGAGCCGAGATATCGAAGGTCAAAATTTGGACCTGAAAAAAAAAACATAAGGGGTAACACTGTCATTTTTTTTTTTGGCCAAAATTTTGACCCCCTCCGATTTTCTTGAAACTCTGGATTCTGACAGAGGGCCACGAGACTTCGACCAGCGCGCAAAAATGGAGGCTCTAGACCCTTCCAGAGCCGAGATATCGAAGGTCAAAATTTGGACCTGTAAAAAAACCATAAGGGGTAACACTGTCATTTTTTTTTTTTGGCCGAAATTTTGACCCCCTCCGATTTTCTTGAAACTCTGGATTCTGACAGAGGGCCACGAGACTTCGACCAACGCGCAAAAATGGAGGCTCTAGACCCTTCCAGAGCCGAGATATCGAAGGTCAAAATTTGGACCTGAAAAAAAAAACATAAGGGGTAACACTGTCATTTTTTTTTTTTGGCCGAAATTTTGACCCCCTCCGATTTTCTTGAAACTCTGGATTCTGACAGAGGGCCACGAGACTTCGACCAGCGCGCAAACATTGAGGCTCTAGACCCTTCCAGAGCCGAGATATCGAAGGTCAAAATTTGGACCTGAAAAAAATACATAAGGGGTAACACTGTCATTTTTTTTTTTGGCCGAAATTTTGACCCCCTCCGATTTTCTTGAAACTCTGGATTCTGACAGAGGGCCACGAGACTTCGACCAGCGCGCAAAAATTGAGGCTCTAGACCCTTCCAGAGCCGAGATATCGAAGGTCAAAATTATGACCTGAAAAAAAAAAAACATAAGGGGTAACACTGTCATTTTTTTTTTTTGGCCGAAATTTTGACCCCCTCCGATTTTCTTGAAACTCTGGATTCTGACAGAGGGCCACGAGACTTCGACCAGCGTGCAAAAATGGAGGCTCCAGACCCTTCCAGAGCCGAGATATCGAAGGTCAAAATTTGGACCTGAAAAAAAAACATAAGGGGTAACACTGTCATTTTTTTTTTTTGGCCAAAATTTTGACCCCCTCCGATTTTCTTGAAACTCTGGATTCTGACAGAGGGCCACGAGACTTCGACCAGCGCGCAAAAATGGAGGCTCTAGACCCTTCCAGAGCCGAAATATCGAAGGTCAAAATTTGGACCTGAAAAAAAAAAACATAAGGGGTAACACTGTCATTTTTTTTTTAGCCGAAATTTTGACCCCCTCCGATTTTCTTGAAACTCTGGATTCTGACAGAGGGCCACGAGACTTCGACCAGCGCGCAAAAATGGAGGCTCTAGACCCTTCCAGAGCCGAGATATCGAAGGTCAAAATTTGGACCTGAAAAAAAAAACATAAGGGGTAACACTGTCATTTTTTTTTTGGCCGAAATTTTGACCCCCTCCGATTTTCTTGAAACTCTGGATTCTGACAGAGGGCCACGAGACTTCGACCAGCGCGCAAAAATGGAGGCTCTAGACCCTTCCAGAGCCGAGATATCGAAGGTCAAAATTTGGACCTGAAAAAAAAACATAAGGGGTAACACTGTCATTTTTTTTTTTTGGCCGAAATTTTGACCCCCTCCGATTTTTTTGAAACTCTGGATTCTGACAGAGGGCCACGAGACTTCGACCAGCGCGCAAAAATGGAGGCTCTAGACCCTTCCAGAGCCGAGATATCGAAGGTCAAAATTTGGACCTGAAAAAAAAAACATAAGGGGTAACACTGTCATTTTTTTTTTTTGGCCGAAATTTTGACCCCCTCCGATTTTCTTGAAACTCTGGATTCTGACAGAGGGCCACGAGACTTCGACCAACGCGCAAAAATGGAGGCTCTAGACCCTTCCAGAGCCGAGATATCGAAGGTCAAAATTTGGACCTGAAAAAAAAACATAAGGGGTAACACTGTCATTTTTTTTTTTTGGCCGAAATTTTGACCCCCTCCGATTTTCTTGAAACTCTGGATTCTGACAGAGGGCCACGAGACTTCGACCAGCGCGCAAAAATGGAGGCTCTAGACCCTTCCAGAGCCGAGATATCGAAGGTCAAAATTTGGACCTGAAAAAAAAAACATAAGGGGTAACACTGTCATTTTTTTTTTTGGCCAAAATTTTGACCCCCTCCGATTTTCTTGAAACTCTGGATTCTGACAGAGGGCCACGAGACTTCGACCAGCGCGCAAAAATGGAGGCTCTAGACCCTTCCAGAGCCGAGATATCGAAGGTCAAAATTTGGACCTGTAAAAAATCCATAAGGGGTAACACTGTCATTTTTTTTTTTTGGCCGAAATTTTGACCCCCTCCGATTTTCTTGAAACTCTGGATTCTGACAGAGGGCCACGAGACTTCGACCAATGCGCAAAAATGGAGGCTCTAGACCCTTCCAGAGCCGAGATATCGAAGGTCAAAATTTGGACCTGAAAAAAAAAACATAAGGGGTAACACTGTCATTTTTTTTTTTGGCCGAAATTTTGACCCCCTCCGATTTTCTTGAAACTCTGGATTCTGACAGAGGGCCACGAGACTTCGACCAGCGCGCAAAAATTGAGGCTCTAGACCCTTCCAGAGCCGAGATATCGAAGGTCAAAATTTGGACCTGTAAAAAAAACATAAGGGGTAACACTGTCATTTTTTTTTTGGCCGAAATTTTGACCCCCTCCGATTTTCTTGAAACTCTGGATTCTGACAGAGGGCCACGAGACTTCGACCAGCGCGCAAAAATTGAGGCTCTAGACCCTTCCAGAGCCGAGATATCGAAGGTCAAAATTTGGACCTGAAAAAAAAAACATAAGGGGTAACACTGTCATTTTTTTTTTTGGCCGAAATTTTGACCCCCTCCGATTTTCTTGAAACTCTGGATTCTGACAGAGGGCCACGAGACTTCGACCAGCGCGCAAAAATGGAGGCTCTAGACCCTTCCAGAGCCGAGATATCGAAGGTCAAAATTTGGACCTGAAAAAAAAAACATAAGGGGTAACACTGTCATTTTTTTTTGGCCGAAATTTTGACCCCCTCCGATTTTCTTGAAACTCTGGATTCTGACAGAGGGCCACGAGACTTCGACCAGCGCGCAAAAATGGAGGCTCTAGACCCTTCCAGAGCCGAGATATCGAAGGTCAAAATTTGGACCTGAAAAAAAAAACATAAGGGGTAACACTGTCATTTTTTTTTTTGGCCGAAATTTTGACCCCCTCCGATTTTCTTGAAACTCTGGATTCTGACAGAGGGCCACGAGACTTCGACCAGCGCGCAAAAATGGAGGCTCTAGACCCTTCCAGAGCCGAGATATCGAAGGTCAAAATTTGGACCTGAAAAAAAAACATAAGGGGTAACACTGTCATTTTTTTTTTTGGCCGAAATTTTGACCCCCTCCGATTTTTTTGAAACTCTGGATTCTGACAGAGGGCCACGAGACTTCGACCAGCGCGCAAAAATGGAGGCTCTAGACCCTTCCAGAGCCGAGATATCGAAGGTCAAAATTTGGACCTGAAAAAAAAACATAAGGGGTAACACTGTCATTTTTTTTTTTGGCCGAAATTTTGACCCCCTCCGATTTTCTTGAAACTCTGGATTCTGACAGAGGGCCACGAGACTTCGACCAGTGAGCAAAAATGGAGGCTCTAGACCCTTCCAGAGCCGAGATATTGAAGGTCAAAATTTGGACCTGAAAAAAAAAACATAAGGGGTAACACTGTCATTTTTTTTTTGGCCGAAATTTTGACCCCCTCCGATTTTCTTGAAACTCTGGATTCTGACAGAGGGCCACGAGACTTCGACCAACGCGCAAAAATGGAGGCTCTAGACCCTTCCAGAGCCGAGATATCGAAGGTCAAAATTTGGACCTGAAAAAAAAACATAAGGGGTAACACTGTCGTTTTTTTTTTTTGGCCGAAATTTTGACCCCCTCCGATTTTCTTGAAACTCTGGATTCTGACAGAGGGCCACGAGACTTCGACCAGCGCGCAAACATTGAGGCTCTAGACCCTTCCAGAGCCGAGATATCGAAGGTCAAAATTTGGACCTGAAAAAAAAACATAAGGGGTAACACTGTCATTTTTTTTTTGGCCGAAATTTTGACCCCCTCCGATTTTCTTGAAACTCTGGATTCTGACAGAGGGCCACGAGACTTCGACCAGCGCGCAAAAATTGAGGCTCTAGACCCTTCCAGAGCCGAGATATCGAAGGTCAAAATTATGACCTGAAAAAAAAAAACATAAGGGGTAACACTGTCATTTTTTTTTTTGGCCGAAATTTTGACCCCCTCCGATTTTCTTGAAACTCTGGATTCTGACAGAGGGCCACGAGACTTCGACCAGCGTGCAAAAATGGAGGCTCCAGACCCTTCCAGAGCCGAGATATCGAAGGTCAAAATTTGGACCTGAAAAAAAAACATAAGGGGTAACACTGTCATTTTTTTTTTTGGCCAAAATTTTGACCCCCTCCGATTTTCTTGAAACTCTGGATTCTGACAGAGGGCCAAGAGACTTCGACCAGCGCGCAAAAATGGAGGCTCTAGACCCTTCCAGAGCCGAAATATCGAAGGTCAAAATTTGGACCTGAAAAAAAAAACATAAGGGGTAACACTGTCATTTTTTTTTTTTAGCCGAAATTTTGACCCCCTCCGATTTTCTTGAAACTCTGGATTCTGACAGAGGGCCACGAGACTTCGACCAGCGCGCAAAAATGGAGGCTCTAGACCCTTCCAGAGCCGAGATATCGAAGGTCAAAATTTGGACCTGAAAAAAAAAACATAAGGGGTAACACTGTCATTTTTTTTTTGGCCGAAATTTTGACCCCCTCCGATTTTCTTGAAACTCTGGATTCTGACAGAGGGCCACGAGACTTCGACCAGCGCGCAAAAATGGAGGCTCTAGACCCTTCCAGAGCCGAGATATCGAAGGTCAAAATTTGGACCTGAAAAAAAAACATAAGGGGTAACACTGTCATTTTTTTTTTTTGGCCGAAATTTTGACCCCCTCCGATTTTTTTGAAACTCTGGATTCTGACAGAGGGCCACGAGACTTCGACCAGCGCGCAAAAATGGAGGCTCTAGACCCTTCCAGAGCCGAGATATCGAAGGTCAAAATTTGGACCTGAAAAAAAAAACATAAGGGGTAACACTGTCATTTTTTTTTTTTGGCCGAAATTTTGACCCCCTCCGATTTTCTTGAAACTCTGGATTCTGACAGAGGGCCACGAGACTTCGACCAGCGAGCAAAAATGGAGGCTCTAGACCCTTCCAGAGCCGAGATATCGAAGGTCAAAATTTGGACCTGAAAAAAAAAACATAAGGGGTAACACTGTCATTTTTTTTTTTGGCCAAAATTTTGACCCCCTCCGATTTTCTTGAAACTCTGGATTCTGACAGAGGGCCACGAGACTTCGACCAGCGCGCAAAAATGGAGGCTCTAGACCCTTCCAGAGCCAAGATATCGAAGGTCAAAATTTGGACCTGTAAAAAAACCATAAGGGGTAACACTGTCATTTTTTTTTTTTTGGCCGAAATTTTGACCCCCTCCGATTTTCTTGAAACTCTGGATTCTGACAGAGGGCCACGAGACTTCGACCAACGCGCAAAAATGGAGGCTCTAGACCCTTCCAGAGCCGAGATATCGAAGGTCAAAATTTGGACCTGAAAAAAAAAACATAAGGGGTAACACTGTCATTTTTTTTTTTGGCCGAAATTTTGACCCCCTCCGATTTTCTTGAAACTCTGGATTCTGACAGAGGGCCACGAGACTTCGACCAGCGCGCAAAAATTGAGGCTCTAGACCCTTCCAGAGCCGAGATATCGAAGGTCAAAATTTGGACCTGTAAAAAAAACATAAGGGGTAACACTGTCATTTTTTTTTTTTGGCCGAAATTTTGACCCCCTCCGATTTTCTTGAAACTCTGGATTCTGACAGAGGGCCACGAGACTTCGACCAGCGCGCAAAAATTGAGGCTCTAGACCCTTCCAGAGCCGAGATATCGAAGGTCAAAATTTGGACCTGAAAAAAAAAACATAAGGGGTAACACTGTCATTTTTTTTTTTGGCCGAAATTTTGACCCCCTCCGATTTTCTTGAAACTCTGGATTCTGACAGAGGGCCACGAGACTTCGACCAGCGCGCAAAAATGGAGGCTCTAGACCCTTCCAGAGCCGAGATATCGAAGGTCAAAATTTGGACCTGAAAAAAAAAACATAAGGGGTAACACTGTCATTTTTTTTTTTGGCCGAAATTTTGACCCCCTCCGATTTTCTTGAAACTCTGGATTCTGACAGAGGGCCACGAGACTTCGACCAGCGCGCAAAAATGGAGGCTCTAGACCCTTCCAGAGCCGAGATATCGAAGGTCAAAATTTGGACCTGAAAAAAAAAACATAAGGGGTAACACTGTCATTTTTTTTTTTTTGGCCGAAATTTTGACCCCCTCCGATTTTCTTGAAACTCTGGATTCTGACAGAGGGCCACGAGACTTCGACCAGCGCGCAAAAATGGAGGCTCTAGACCCTTCCAGAGCCGAGATATCGAAGGTCAAAATTTGGACCTGAAAAAAAAACATAAGGGGTAACACTGTCATTTTTTTTTTTTGGCCGAAATTTTGACCCCCTCCGATTTTTTTGAAACTCTGGATTCTGACAGAGGGCCACGAGACTTCGACCAGCGCGCAAAAATGGAGGCTCTAGACCCTTCCAGAGCCGAGATATCGAAGGTCAAAATTTGGACCTGAAAAAAAAACATAAGGGGTAACACTGTCATTTTTTTTTTTTGGCCGAAATTTTGACCCCCTCTGATTTTCTTGAAACTCTGGATTCTGACAGAGGGCCACGAGACTTCGACCAGTGAGCAAAAATGGAGGCTCTAGACCCTTCCAGAGCCGAGATATTGAAGGTCAAAATTTGGACCTGAAAAAAAAAACATAAGGGGTAACACTGTCATTTTTTTTTTTGGCCGAAATTTTGACCCCCTCCGATTTTCTTGAAACTCTGGATTCTGACAGAGGGCCACGAGACTTCGACCAACGCGCAAAAATGGAGGCTCTAGACCCTTCCAGAGCCGAGATATCGAAGGTCAAAATTTGGACCTGAAAAAAAAACATAAGGGGTAACACTGTCATTTTTTTTTGGCCGAAATTTTGACCCCCTCCGATTTTCTTGAAACTCTGGATTCTGACAGAGGGCCACGAGACTTCGACCAGCGCGCAAAAATGGAGGCTCTAGACCCTTCCAGAGCCGAGATATCGAAGGTCAAAATTTGGACCTGAAAAAAAAAACATAAGGGGTAACACTGTCATTTTTTTTTTTTGGCCAAAATTTTGACCCCCTCCGATTTTCTTGAAACTCTGGATTCTGACAGAGGGCCACGAGACTTCGACCAGCGCGCAAAAATGGAGGCTCTAGACCCTTCCAGAGCCAAGATATCGAAGGTCAAAATTTGGACCTGTAAAAAAACCATAAGGGGTAACACTGTCATTTTTTTTTTTTGGCCGAAATTTTGACCCCCTCCGATTTTCTTGAAACTCTGGATTCTGACAGAGGGCCACGAGACTTCGACCAACGCGCAAAAATGGAGGCTCTAGACCCTTCCAGAGCCGAGATATCGAAGGTCAAAATTTGGACCTGAAAAAAAAAACATAAGGGGTAACACTGTCATTTTTTTTTTTGGCCGAAATTTTGACCCCCTCCGATTTTCTTGAAACTCTGGATTCTGACAGAGGGCCACGAGACTTCGACCAGCGCGCAAAAATTGAGGCTCTAGACCCTTCCAGAGCCGAGATATCGAAGGTCAAAATTTGGACCTGTAAAAAAAACATAAGGGGTAACACTGTCATTTTTTTTTTTGGCCGAAATTTTGACCCCCTCCGATTTTCTTGAAACTCTGGATTCTGACAGAGGGCCACGAGACTTCGACCAGCGCGCAAAAATTGAGGCTCTAGACCCTTCCAGAGCCGAGATATCGAAGGTCAAAATTTGGACCTGAAAAAAAAAACATAAGGGGTAACACTGTCATTTTTTTTTTTTGGCCGAAATTTTGACCCCCTCCGATTTTCTTGAAACTCTGGATTCTGACAGAGGGCCACGAGACTTCGACCAACGCGCAAAAATGGAGGCTCTAGACCCTTCCAGAGCCGAGATATCGAAGGTCAAAATTTGGACCTGAAAAAAAAAACATAAGGGGTAACACTGTCATTTTTTTTTTTGGCCGAAATTTTGACCCCCTCCGATTTTCTTGAAACTCTGGATTCTGACAGAGGGCCACGAGACTTCGACCAGCGCGCAAAAATGGAGGCTCTAGACCCTTCCAGAGCCGAGATATCGAAGGTCAAAATTTGGACCTGAAAAAAAAAACATAAGGGGTAACACTGTCATTTTTTTTTTTGGCCAAAATTTTGACCCACTCCGATTTTCTTGAAACTCTGGATTCTGACAGAGGGCCACGAGACTTCGACCAGCGCGCAAAAATGGAGGCTCTAGACCCTTCCAGAGCCAAGATATCGAAGGTCAAAATTTGGACCTGTAAAAAAACCATAAGGGGTAACACTGTCATTTTTTTTTTTGGCCGAAATTTTGACCCCCTCCGATTTTCTTGAAACTCTGGATTCTGACAGAGGGCCACGAGACTTCGACCAACGCGCAAAAATGGAGGCTCTAGACCCTTCCAGAGCCGAGATATCGAAGGTCAAAATTTGGACCTGAAAAAAAAAACATAAGGGGTAACACTGTCATTTTTTTTTTTTGGCCGAAATTTTGACCCCCTCCGATTTTCTTGAAACTCTGGATTCTGACAGAGGGCCACGAGACTTCGACCAGCGCGCAAAAATGGAGGCTCTAGACCCTTCCAGAGCCGAGATATCGAAGGTCAAAATTTGGACCTGAAAAAAAAACATAAGGGGTAACACTGTCATTTTTTTTTTTTGGCCGAAATTTTGACCCCCTCCGATTTTCTTGAAACTCTGGATTCTGACAGAGGGCCACGAGACTTCGACCAGCGCGCAAAAATGGAGGCTCTAGACCCTTCCAGAGCCGAGATATCGAAGGTCAAAATTTGGACCTGAAAAAAAAACATAAGGGGTAACACTGTCATTTTTTTTTTTGGCCGAAATTTTGACCCCCTCCGATTTTCTTGAAACTCTGGATTCTGACAGAGGGCCACGAGACTTCGACCAGCGAGCAAAAATGGAGGCTCTAGACCCTTCCAGAGCCGAGATATCGAAGGTCAAAATTTGGACCTGAAAAAAAAAACATAAGGGGTAACACTGTCATTTTTTTTTTTTGGCCGAAATTTTGACCCCCTCCGATTTTCTTGAAACTCTGGATTCTGACAGAGGGCCACGAGACTTCGACCAACGCGCAAAAATGGAGGCTCTAGACCCTTCCAGAGCCGAGATATCGAAGGTCAAAATTTGGACCTGAAAAAAAAAACATAAGGGGTAACACTGTCATTTTTTTTTTGGCCGAAATTTTGACCCCCTCCGATTTTCTTGAAACTCTGGATTCTGACAGAGGGCCACGAGACTTCGACCAGCGCGCAAAAATGGAGGCTCTAGACCCTTCCAGAGCCGAGATATCGAAGGTCAAAATTTGGACCTGAAAAAAAAAACATAAGGGGTAACACTGTCATTTTTTTTTTTGGCCAAAATTTTGACCCCCTCCGATTTTCTTGAAACTCTGGATTCTGACAGAGGGCCACGAGACTTCGACCAGCGCGCAAAAATGGAGGCTCTAGACCCTTCCAGAGCCGAGATATCGAAGGTCAAAATTTGGACCTGTAAAAAAACCATAAGGGGTAACACTGTCATTTTTTTTTTTGGCCGAAATTTTGACCCCCTCCGATTTTCTTGAAACTCTGGATTCTGACAGAGGGCCACGAGACTTCGACCAACGCGCAAAAATGGAGGCTCTAGACCCTTCCAGAGCCGAGATATCGAAGGTCAAAATTTGGACCTGAAAAAAAAAACATAAGGGGTAACACTGTCATTTTTTTTTTTTTGGCCGAAAATTTGACCTCCTCCGATTTTCTTGAAACTCTGGATTCTGACAGAGGGCCACGAGACTTCGACCAGCGCGCAAAAATTGAGGCTCTAGACCCTTCCAGAGCCGAGATATCGAAGGTCAAAATTTGGACCTGAAAAAAAAACATAAGGGGTAACACTGTCATTTTTTTTTTTTGGCCGAAATTTTGACCCCCTCCGATTTTCTTGAAACTCTGGATTCTGACAGAGGGCCACGAGACTTCGACCAGCGCGCAAAAATTGAGGCTCTAGACCCTTCCAGAGCCGAGATATCGAAGGTCAAAATTATGACCTGAAAAAAAAACATAAGGGGTAACACTGTCATTTTTTTTTTTTGGCCGAAATTTTGACCCCCTCCGATTTTCTTGAAACTCTGGATTCTGACAGAGGGCCACAAGACTTCGACCAGCGTGCAAAAATGGAGGCTCTAGACCCTTCCAGAGCCGAGATATCGAAGGTCAAAATTTGGACCTGAAAAAAAAACATAAGGGGTAACACTGTCATTTTTTTTTTTTGGCCAAAATTTTGACCCCCTCCGATTTTCTTGAAACTCTGGATTCTGACAGAGGGCCACGAGACTTCGACCAGCGCGCAAAAATGGAGGCTCTAGACCCTTCCAGAGCCGAAATATCGAAGGTCAAAATTTGGACCTGAAAAAAAAAACATAAGGGGTAACACTGTCATTTTTTTTTTTAGCCGAAATTTTGACCCCCTCCGATTTTCTTGAAACTCTGGATTCTGACAGAGGGCCACGAGACTTCGACCAGCGCGCAAAAATGGAGGCTCTAGACCCTTCCAGAGCCGAGATATCGAAGGTCAAAATTTGGACCTGAAAAAAAAACATAAGGGGTAACACTGTCATTTTTTTTTTTGGCCGAAATTTTGACCCCCTCCGATTTTCTTGAAACTCTGGATTCTGACAGAGGGCCACGAGACTTCGACCAGCGCGCAAAAATGGAGGCTCTAGACCCTTCCAGAGCCGAGATATCGAAGGTCAAAATTTGGACCTGAAAAAAAAACATAAGGGGTAACACTGTCATTTTTTTTTTTTGGCCGAAATTTTGACCCCCTCCGATTTTTTTGAAACTCTGGATTCTGACAGAGGGCCACGAGACTTCGACCAGCGCGCAAAAATGGACGCTCTAGACCCTTCCAGAGCCGAGATATCGAAGGTCAAAATTTGGACCTGAAAAAAAAAACATAAGGGGTAACACTGTCATTTTTTTTTTTTGGCCGAAATTTTGACCCCCTCCGATTTTCTTGAAACTCTGGATTCTGACAGAGGGCCACGAGACTTCGACCAGCGAGCAAAAATGGAGGCTCTAGACCCTTCCAGAGCCGAGATATTGAAGGTCAAAATTTGGACCTGAAAAAAAAAACATAAGGGGTAACACTGTCATTTTTTTTTTTTGGCCGAAATTTTGACCCCCTCCGATTTTCTTGAAACTCTGGATTCTGACAGAGGGCCACGAGACTTCGACCAACGCGCAAAAATGGAGGCTCTAGACCCTTCCAGAGCCGAGATATCGAAGGTCAAAATTTGGACCTGAAAAAAAAAACATAAGGGGTAACACTGTCATTTTTTTTTTTGGCCAAAATTTTGACCCCCTCCAATTTTCTTGAAACTCTGGATTCTGACAGAGGGCCACGAGACTTCGACCAGCGCGCAAAAATGGAGGCTCTAGACCCTTCCAGAGCCAAGATATCGAAGGTCAAAATTTGGACCTGTAAAAAAACCATAAGGGGTAACACTGTCATTTTTTTTTTTTTGGCCGAAATTTTGACCCCCTCCGATTTTCTTGAAACTCTGGATTCTGACAGAGGGCCACGAGACTTCGACCAACGCGCAAAAATGGAGGCTCTAGACCCTTCCAGAGCCGAGATATCGAAGGTCAAAATTTGGACCTGAAAAAAAAAACATAAGGGGTAACACTGTCATTTTTTTTTTTGGCCGAAATTTTGACCCCCTCCGATTTTCTTGAAACTCTGGATTCTGACAGAGGGCCACGAGACTTCGACCAGCGCGCAAAAATTGAGGCTCTAGACCCTTCCAGAGCCGAGATATCGAAGGTCAAAATTTGGACCTGTAAAAAAAACATAAGGGGTAACACTGTCATTTTTTTTTTTGGCCGAAATTTTGACCCCCTCCGATTTTCTTGAAACTCTGGATTCTGACAGAGGGCCACGAGACTTCGACCAGCGCGCAAAAATTGAGGCTCTAGACCCTTCCAGAGCCGAGATATCGAAGGTCAAAATTTAGACCTGAAAAAAAAAACATAAGGGGTAACACTGTCATTTTTTTTTTTGGCCGAAATTTTGACCCCCTCCGATTTTCTTGAAACTCTGGATTCTGACAGAGGGCCACGAGACTTCGACCAGCGCGCAAAAATGGAGGCTCTAGACCCTTCCAGAGCCGAGATATCGAAGGTCAAAATTTGGACCTGAAAAAAAAAACATAAGGGGTAACACTGTCATTTTTTTTTTGGCCGAAATTTTGACCCCCTCCGATTTTCTTGAAACTCTGGATTCTGACAGAGGGCCACGAGACTTCGACCAGCGCGCAAAAATGGAGGCTCTAGACCCTTCCAGAGCCGAGATATCGAAGGTCAAAATTTGGACCTGAAAAAAAAACATAAGGGGTAACACTGTCATTTTTTTTTTTGGCCGAAATTTTGACCCCCTCCGATTTTCTTGAAACTCTGGATTCTGACAGAGGGCCACGAGACTTCGACCAGCGCGCAAAAATGGAGGCTCTAGACCCTTCCAGAGCCGAGATATCGAAGGTCAAAATTTGGACCTGAAAAAAAAACATAAGGGGTAACACTGTCATTTTTTTTTTTTTGGCCGAAATTTTGACCCCCTCCGATTTTCTTGAAACTCTGGATTCTGACAGAGGGCCACGAGACTTCGACCAGCGCGCAAAAATGGAGACTCTAGACCCTTCCAGAGCCGAGATATCGAAGGTCAAAATTTGGACCTGAAAAAAAAACATAAGGGGTAACACTGTCATTTTTTTTTTTGGCCGAAATTTTGACCCCCTCCGATTTTCTTGAAACTCTGGATTCTGACAGAGGGCCACGAGACTTCGACCAGCGAGCAAAAATGGAGGCTCTAGACCCTTCCAGAGCCGAGATATTGAAGGTCAAAATTTGGACCTGAAAAAAAAAAACATAAGGGGTAACACTGTCATTTTTTTTTTTTGGCCGAAATTTTGACCCCCTCCGATTTTCTTGAAACTCTGGATTCTGACAGAGGGCCACGAGACTTCGACCAACGCGCAAAAATGGAGGCTCTAGACCCTTCCAGAGCCGAGATATCGAAGGTCAAAATTTGGACCTGAAAAAAAAAACATAAGGGGTAACACTGTCATTTTTTTTTTTGGCCGAAATTTTGACCCCCTCCGATTTTCTTGAAACTCTGGATTCTGACAGAGGGCCACGAGACTTCGACCAGCGCGCAAAAATTGAGGCTCTAGACCCTTCCAGAGCCGAGATATCGAAGGTCAAAATTTGGACCTGTAAAAAAAACATAAGGGGTAACACTGTAATTTTTTTTTTTGGCCGAAATTTTGACCCCCTCCGATTTTCTTGAAACTCTGGATTCTGACAGAGGGCCACGAGACTTCGACCAGCGTGCAAAAATTGAGGCTCTAGACCCTTCCAGAGCCGAGATATCGAAGGTCAAAATTTGGACCTGAAAAAAAAAACATAAGGGGTAACACTGTCATTTTTTTTTTTTTGGCCGAAATTTTGACCCCCTCCGATTTTCTTGAAACTCTGGATTCTGACAGAGGGCCACGAGACTTCGACCAGCGCGCAAAAATGGAGGCTCTAGACCCTTCCAGAGCCGAGATATCGAAGGTCAAAATTTGGACCTGAAAAAAAAACATAAGGGGTAACACTGTCATTTTTTTTTTTGGCCGAAATTTTGACCCCCTCCGATTTTCTTGAAACTCTGGATTCTGACAGAGGGCCACGAGACTTCGACCAGCGCGCAAAAATGGAGGCTCTAGACCCTTCCAGAGCCGAGATATCGAAGGTCAAAATTTGGACCTGAAAAAAAAAACATAAGGGGTAACACTGTCATTTTTTTTTTGGCCGAAATTTTGACCCCCTCCGATTTTCTTGAAACTCTGGATTCTGACAGAGGGCCACGAGACTTCGACCAGCGCGCAAAAATGGAGGCTCTAGACCCTTCCAGAGCCGAGATATCGAAGGTCAAAATTTGGACCTGAAAAAAAACATAAGGGGTAACACTGTCATTTTTTTTTTTTTGGCCGAAATTTTGACCCCCTCCGATTTTCTTGAAACTCTGGATTCTGACAGAGGGCCACGAGACTTCGACCAGCGCGCAAAAATGGAGGCTCTAGACCCTTCCAGAGCCGAGATATCGAAGGTCAAAATTTGGACCTGAAAAAAAAAACATAAGGGGTAACACTGTCATTTTTTTTTTGGCCGAAATTTTGACCCCCTCCGATTTTCTTGAAACTCTGGATTCTGACAGAGGGCCACGAGACTTCGACCAGCGCGCAAAAATGGAGGCTCTAGACCCTTCCAGAGCCGAGATATCGAAGGTCAAAATTTGGACCTGAAAAAAAACATAAGGGGTAACACTGTCATTTTTTTTTTTTTGGCCGAAATTTTGACCCCCTCCGATTTTCTTGAAACTCTGGATTCTGACAGAGGGCCACGAGACTTCGACCAGCGCGCAAAAATGGAGGCTCTAGACCCTTCCAGAGCCGAGATATCGAAGGTCAAAATTTGGACCTGAAAAAAAAACATAAGGGGTAACACTGTCATTTTTTTTTTTTTGGCCGAAATTTTGACCCCCTCCGATTTTCTTGAAACTCTGGATTCTGACAGAGGGCCACGAGACTTCGACCAGCGAGCAAAAATGGAGGCTCTAGACCCTTCCAGAGCCGAAATATTGAAGGTCAAAATTTGGACCTGAAAAAAAAAACATAAGGGGTAACACTGTCATTTTTTTTTTTTGGCCGAAATTTTGACCCCCTCCGATTTTCTTGAAACTCTGGATTCTGACAGAGGGCCACGAGACTTCGACCAACGCGCAAAAATGGAGGCTCTAGACCCTTCCAGAGCCGAGATATCGAAGGTCAAAATTTGGACCTGAAAAAAAAAACATAAGGGGTAACACTGTCATTTTTTTTTTGGCCGAAATTTTGACCCCCTCCGATTTTCTTGAAACTCTGGATTCTGACAGAGGGCCACGAGACTTCGACCAGCGCGCAAAAATGGAGGCTCTAGACCCTTCCAGAGCCGAGATATCGAAGGTCAAAATTTGGACCTGAAAAAAAAAACATAAGGGGTAACACTGTCATTTTTTTTTTTGGCCAAAATTTTGACCCCCTCCGATTTTCTTGAAACTCTGGATTCTGACAGAGGGCCACGAGACTTCGACCAGCGCGCAAAAATGGAGGCTCTAGACCCTTCCAGAGCCGAGATATCGAAGGTCAAAATTTGGACCTGAAAAAAAAAACATAAGGGGTAACACTGTCATTTTTTTTTTTGGCCAAAATTTTGACCCCCTCCGATTTTCTTGAAACTCTGGATTCTGACAGAGGGCCACGAGACTTCGACCAGCGCGCAAAAATGGAGGCTCTAGACCTTTCCAGAGCCGAGATATCGAAGGTCAAAATTTGGACCTGTAAAAAAACCATAAGGGGTAACACTGTCATTTTTTTTTTTGGCCGAAATTTTGACCCCCTCCGATTTTCTTGAAACTCTGGATTCTGACAGAGGGCCACGAGACTTCGACCAACGCGCAAAAATGGAGGCTCTAGACCCTTCCAGAGCCGAGATATCGAAGGTCAAAATTTGGACCTGAAAAAAAAAACATAAGGGGTAACACTGTCATTTTTTTTTTTTGGCCAAAATTTTGACCCCCTCCGATTTTCTTGAAACTCTGGATTCTGACAGAGGGCCACGAGACTTCGACCAGCGCGCAAAAATGGAGGCTCTAGACCCTTCCAGAGCCAAGATATCGAAGGTCAAAATTTGGACCTGTAAAAAAACCATAAGGGGTAACACTGTCATTTTTTTTTTTTGGCCGAAATTTTGACCCCCTCCGATTTTCTTGAAACTCTGGATTCTGACAGAGGGCCACGAGACTTCGACCAACGCGCAAAAATGGAGGCTCTAGACCCTTCCAGAGCCGAGATATCGAAGGTCAAAATTTGGACCTGAAAAAAAAAACATAAGGGGTAACACTGTCATTTTTTTTTTTGGCCGAAATTTTGACCCCCTCCGATTTTCTTGAAACTCTGGATTCTGACAGAGGGCCACGAGACTTCGACCAGCGCGCAAAAATTGAGGCTCTAGACCCTTCCAGAGCCGAGATATCGAAGGTCAAAATTTGGACCTGAAAAAAAAAACATAAGGGGTAACACTGTCATTTTTTTTTTTTTGGCCGAAATTTTGACCCCCTCCGATTTTCTTGAAACTCTGGATTCTGACAGAGGGCCACGAGACTTCGACCAGCGCGCAAAAATGGAGGCTCTAGACCCTTCCAGAGCCGAGATATCGAAGGTCAAAATTTGGACCTGAAAAAAAAACATAAGGGGTAACACTGTCATTTTTTTTTTTGGCCGAAATTTTGACCCCCTCCGATTTTCTTGAAACTCTGGATTCTGACAGAGGGCCACGAGACTTCGACCAGCGCGCAAAAATGGAGGTTCTAGACCCTTCCAGAGCCGAGATATCGAAGGTCAAAATTTGGACCTGAAAAAAAAAACATAAGGGGTAACACTGTCATTTTTTTTTTGGCCGAAATTTTGACCCCCTCCGATTTTCTTGAAACTCTGGATTCTGACAGAGGGCCACGAGACTTCGACCAGCGCGCAAAAATGGAGGCTCTAGACCCTTCCAGAGCCGAGATATCGAAGGTCAAAATTTGGACCTGAAAAAAAAACATAAGGGGTAACACTGTCATTTTTTTTTTGGCCGAAATTTTGACCCCCTCCGATTTTCTTGAAACTCTGGATTCTGACAGAGGGCCACGAGACTTCGACCAGCGAGCAAAAATGGAGGCTCTAGACCCTTCCAGAGCCGAGATATTGAAGGTCAAAATTTGGACCTGAAAAAAAAAACATAAGGGGTAACACTGTCATTTTTTTTTTTTTGGCCGAAATTTTGACCCCCTCCGATTTTCTTGAAACTCTGGATTCTGACAGAGGGCCACGAGACTTCGACCAACGCGCAAAAATGGAGGCTCTAGACCCTTCCAGAGCCGAGATATCGAAGGTCAAAATTTGGACCTGAAAAAAAAAACATAAGGGGTAACACTGTCATTTTTTTTTTGGCCGAAATTTTGACCCCCTCCGATTTTCTTGAAACTCTGGATTCTGACAGAGGGCCACGAGACTTCGACCAGCGCGCAAAAATGGAGGCTCTAGACCCTTCCAGAGCCGAGATATCGAAGGTCAAAATTTGGACCTGAAAAAAAAAACATAAGGGGTAACACTGTCATTTTTTTTTTTGGCCAAAATTTTGACCCCCTCCGATTTTCTTGAAACTCTGGATTCTGACAGAGGGCCACGAGACTTCGACCAGCGCGCAAAAATGGAGGCTCTAGACCCTTCCAGAGCCGAGATATCGAAGGTCAAAATTTGGACCTGAAAAAAAAAACATAAGGGGTAACACTGTCATTTTTTTTTTGGCCGAAATTTTGACCCCCTCCGATTTTCTTGAAACTCTGGATTCTGACAGAGGGCCACGAGACTTCGACCAGCGCGCAAAAATGGAGGCTCTAGACCCTTCCAGAGCCGAGATATCGAAGGTCAAAATTTGGACCTGAAAAAAAAACATAAGGGGTAACACTGTCATTTTTTTTTTTGGCCGAAATTTTGACCCCCTCCGATTTTCTTGAAACTCTGGATTCTGACAGAGGGCCACGAGACTTCGACCAGCGCGCAAAAATGGAGGCTCTAGACCCTTCCAGAGCCGAGATATCGAAGGTCAAAATTTGGACCTGAAAAAAAAACATAAGGGGTAACACTGTCATTTTTTTTTTTTTGGCCGAAATTTTGACCCCCTCCGATTTTCTTGAAACTCTGGATTCTGACAGAGGGCCACGAGACTTCGACCAGCGCGCAAAAATGGAGACTCTAGACCCTTCCAGAGCCGAGATATCGAAGGTCAAAATTTGGACCTGAAAAAAAAACATAAGGGGTAACACTGTCATTTTTTTTTTTGGCCGAAATTTTGACCCCCTCCGATTTTCTTGAAACTCTGGATTCTGACAGAGGGCCACGAGACTTCGACCAGCGAGCAAAAATGGAGGCTCTAGACCCTTCCAGAGCCGAGATATTGAAGGTCAAAATTTGGACCTGAAAAAAAAAAACATAAGGGGTAACACTGTCATTTTTTTTTTTTGGCCGAAATTTTGACCCCCTCCGATTTTCTTGAAACTCTGGATTCTGACAGAGGGCCACGAGACTTCGACCAACGCGCAAAAATGGAGGCTCTAGACCCTTCCAGAGCCGAGATATCGAAGGTCAAAATTTGGACCTGAAAAAAAAAACATAAGGGGTAACACTGTCATTTTTTTTTTGGCCGAAATTTTGACCCCCTCCGATTTTCTTGAAACTCTGGATTCTGACAGAGGGCCACGAGACTTCGACCAGCGCGCAAAAATTGAGGCTCTAGACCCTTCCAGAGCCGAGATATCGAAGGTCAAAATTTGGACCTGTAAAAAAAACATAAGGGGTAACACTGTAATTTTTTTTTTTGGCCGAAATTTTGACCCCCTCCGATTTTCTTGAAACTCTGGATTCTGACAGAGGGCCACGAGACTTCGACCAGCGTGCAAAAATTGAGGATCTAGACCCTTCCAGAGCCGAGATATCGAAGGTCAAAATTTGGACCTGAAAAAAAAAACATAAGGGGTAACACTGTCATTTTTTTTTTTTGGCCGAAATTTTGACCCCCTCCGATTTTCTTGAAACTCTGGATTCTGACAGAGGGCCACGAGACTTCGACCAGCGCGCAAAAATGGAGGCTCTAGACCCTTCCAGAGCCGAGATATCGAAGGTCAAAATTTGGACCTGAAAAAAAAACATAAGGGGTAACACTGTCATTTTTTTTTTTGGCCGAAATTTTGACCCCCTCCGATTTTCTTGAAACTCTGGATTCTGACAGAGGGCCACGAGACTTCGACCAGCGCGCAAAAATGGAGGCTCTAGACCCTTCCAGAGCCGAGATATCGAAGGTCAAAATTTGGACCTGAAAAAAAAAACATAAGGGGTAACACTGTCATTTTTTTTTTGGCCGAAATTTTGACCCCCTCCGATTTTCTTGAAACTCTGGATTCTGACAGAGGGCCACGAGACTTCGACCAGCGCGCAAAAATGGAGGCTCTAGACCCTTCCAGAGCCGAGATATCGAAGGTCAAAATTTGGACCTGAAAAAAAACATAAGGGGTAACACTGTCATTTTTTTTTTTTTGGCCGAAATTTTGACCCCCTCCGATTTTCTTGAAACTCTGGATTCTGACAGAGGGCCACGAGACTTCGACCAGCGCGCAAAAATGGAGGCTCTAGACCCTTCCAGAGCCGAGATATCGAAGGTCAAAATTTGGACCTGAAAAAAAAACATAAGGGGTAACACTGTCATTTTTTTTTTTTGGCCGAAATTTTGACCCCCTCCGATTTTCTTGAAACTCTGGATTCTGACAGAGGGCCACGAGACTTCGACCAGCGAGCAAAAATGGAGGCTCTAGACCCTTCCAGAGCCGAAATATTGAAGGTCAAAATTTGGACCTGAAAAAAAAAACATAAGGGGTAACACTGTCATTTTTTTTTTTTGGCCGAAATTTTGACCCCCTCCGATTTTCTTGAAACTCTGGATTCTGACAGAGGGCCACGAGACTTCGACCAACGCGCAAAAATGGAGGCTCTAGACCCTTCCAGAGCCGAGATATCGAAGGTCAAAATTTGGACCTGAAAAAAAAAACATAAGGGGTAACACTGTCATTTTTTTTTTTGGCCGAAATTTTGACCCCCTCCGATTTTCTTGAAACTCTGGATTCTGACAGAGGGCCACGAGACTTCGACCAGCGCGCAAAAATGGAGGCTCTAGACCCTTCCAGAGCCGAGATATCGAAGGTCAAAATTTGGACCTGAAAAAAAAAACATAAGGGGTAACACTGTCATTTTTTTTTTTGGCCAAAATTTTGACCCCCTCCGATTTTCTTGAAACTCTGGATTCTGACAGAGGGCCACGAGACTTCGACCAGCGCGCAAAAATGGAGGCTCTAGACCCTTCCAGAGCCGAGATATCGAAGGTCAAAATTTGGACCTGAAAAAAAAAACATAAGGGGTAACACTGTCATTTTTTTTTTTGGCCAAAATTTTGACCCCCTCCGATTTTCTTGAAACTCTGGATTCTGACAGAGGGCCACGAGACTTCGACCAGCGCGCAAAAATGGAGGCTCTAGACCTTTCCAGAGCCGAGATATCGAAGGTCAAAATTTGGACCTGTAAAAAAACCATAAGGGGTAACACTGTCATTTTTTTTTTTGGCCGAAATTTTGACCCCCTCCGATTTTCTTGAAACTCTGGATTCTGACAGAGGGCCACGAGACTTCGACCAACGCGCAAAAATGGAGGCTCTAGACCCTTCCAGAGCCGAGATATCGAAGGTCAAAATTTGGACCTGAAAAAAAAAACATAAGGGGTAACACTGTCATTTTTTTTTTTTGGCCAAAATTTTGACCCCCTCCGATTTTCTTGAAACTCTGGATTCTGACAGAGGGCCACGAGACTTCGACCAGCGCGCAAAAATGGAGGCTCTAGACCCTTCCAGAGCCAAGATATCGAAGGTCAAAATTTGGACCTGTAAAAAAACCATAAGGGGTAACACTGTCATTTTTTTTTTTTTGGCCGAAATTTTGACCCCCTCCGATTTTCTTGAAACTCTGGATTCTGACAGAGGGCCACGAGACTTCGACCAACGCGCAAAAATGGAGGCTCTAGACCCTTCCAGAGCCGAGATATCGAAGGTCAAAATTTGGACCTGAAAAAAAAAACATAAGGGGTAACACTGTCATTTTTTTTTTTGGCCGAAATTTTGACCCCCTCCGATTTTCTTGAAACTCTGGATTCTGACAGAGGGCCACGAGACTTCGACCAGCGCGCAAAAATTGAGGCTCTAGACCCTTCCAGAGCCGAGATATCGAAGGTCAAAATTTGGACCTGAAAAAAAAAACATAAGGGGTAACACTGTCATTTTTTTTTTTTTGGCCGAAATTTTGACCCCCTCCGATTTTCTTGAAACTCTGGATTCTGACAGAGGGCCACGAGACTTCGACCAGCGCGCAAAAATGGAGGCTCTAGACCCTTCCAGAGCCGAGATATCGAAGGTCAAAATTTGGACCTGAAAAAAAAACATAAGGGGTAACACTGTCATTTTTTTTTTTGGCCGAAATTTTGACCCCCTCCGATTTTCTTGAAACTCTGGATTCTGACAGAGGGCCACGAGACTTCGACCAGCGCGCAAAAATGGAGGTTCTAGACCCTTCCAGAGCCGAGATATCGAAGGTCAAAATTTGGACCTGAAAAAAAAAACATAAGGGGTAACACTGTCATTTTTTTTTTGGCCGAAATTTTGACCCCCTCCGATTTTCTTGAAACTCTGGATTCTGACAGAGGGCCACGAGACTTCGACCAGCGCGCAAAAATGGAGGCTCTAGACCCTTCCAGAGCCGAGATATCGAAGGTCAAAATTTGGACCTGAAAAAAAAACATAAGGGGTAACACTGTCATTTTTTTTTTTTGGCCGAAATTTTGACCCCCTCCGATTTTCTTGAAACTCTGGATTCTGACAGAGGGCCACGAGACTTCGACCAGCGAGCAAAAATGGAGGCTCTAGACCCTTCCAGAGCCGAGATATTGAAGGTCAAAATTTGGACCTGAAAAAAAAAACATAAGGGGTAACACTGTCATTTTTTTTTTTTGGCCGAAATTTTGACCCCCTCCGATTTTCTTGAAACTCTGGATTCTGACAGAGGGCCACGAGACTTCGACCAACGCGCAAAAATGGAGGCTCTAGACCCTTCCAGAGCCGAGATATCGAAGGTCAAAATTTGGACCTGAAAAAAAAAACATAAGGGGTAACACTGTCATTTTTTTTTTGGCCGAAATTTTGACCCCCTCCGATTTTCTTGAAACTCTGGATTCTGACAGAGGGCCACGAGACTTCGACCAGCGCGCAAAAATGGAGGCTCTAGACCCTTCCAGAGCCGAGATATCGAAGGTCAAAATTTGGACCTGAAAAAAAAAACATAAGGGGTAACACTGTCATTTTTTTTTTTGGCCAAAATTTTGACCCCCTCCGATTTTCTTGAAACTCTGGATTCTGACAGAGGGCCACGAGACTTCGACCAGCGCGCAAAAATGGAGGCTCTAGACCCTTCCAGAGCCGAGATATCGAAGGTCAAAATTTGGACCTGTAAAAAAACCATAAGGGGTAACACTGTCATTTTTTTTTTTTGGCCGAAATTTTGACCCCCTCCGATTTTCTTGAAACTCTGGATTCTGACAGAGGGCCACGAGACTTCGACCAACGCGCAAAAATGGAGGCTCTAGACCCTTCCAGAGCCGAGATATCGAAGGTCAAAATTTGGACCTGAAAAAAAAAACATAAGGGGTAACACTGTCATTTTTTTTTTTTGGCCGAAATTTTGACCCCCTCCGATTTTCTTGAAACTCTGGATTCTGACAGAGGGCCACGAGACTTCGACCAGCGCGCAAACATTGAGGCTCTAGACCCTTCCAGAGCCGAGATATCGAAGGTCAAAATTTGGACCTGAAAAAAAACATAAGGGGTAACACTGTCATTTTTTTTTTTGGCCGAAATTTTGACCCCCTCCGATTTTCTTGAAACTCTGGATTCTGACAGAGGGCCACGAGACTTCGACCAGCGCGCAAAAATTGAGGCTCTAGACCCTTCCAGAGCCGAGATATCGAAGGTCAAAATTATGACCTGAAAAAAAAAAACATAAGGGGTAACACTGTCATTTTTTTTTTTGGCCGAAATTTTGACCCCCTCCGATTTTCTTGAAACTCTGGATTCTGACAGAGGGCCACGAGACTTCGACCAGCGTGCAAAAATGGAGGCTCCAGACCCTTCCAGAGCCGAGATATCGAAGGTCAAAATTTGGACCTGAAAAAAAAACATAAGGGGTAACACTGTCATTTTTTTTTTTTGGCCAAAATTTTGACCCCCTCCGATTTTCTTGAAACTCTGGATTCTGACAGAGGGCCACGAGACTTCGACCAACGCGCAAAAATGGAGGCTCTAGACCCTTCCAGAGCCGAGATATCGAAGGTCAAAATTTGGACCTGAAAAAAAAACATAAGGGGTAACACTGTCATTTTTTTTTTTGGCCGAAATTTTGACCCCCTCCGATTTTCTTGAAACTCTGGATTCTGACAGAGGGCCACGAGACTTCGACCAGCGCGCAAAAATGGAGGCTCTAGACCCTTCCAGAGCCGAGATATCGAAGGTCAAAATTTGGACCTGAAAAAAAAAACATAAGGGGTAACACTGTCATTTTTTTTTTTTGGCCAAAATTTTGACCCCCTCCGATTTTCTTGAAACTCTGGATTCTGACAGAGGGCCACGAGACTTCGACCAGCGCGCAAAAATGGAGGCTCTAGACCCTTCCAGAGCCGAGATATCGAAGGTCAAAATTTGGACCTGTAAAAAAACCATAAGGGGTAACACTGTCATTTTTTTTTTTTGGCCGAAATTTTGACCCCCTCCGATTTTCTTGAAACTCTGGATTCTGACAGAGGGCCACGAGACTTCGACCAACGCGCAAAAATGGAGGCTCTAGACCCTTCCAGAGCCGAGATATCGAAGGTCAAAATTTGGACCTGAAAAAAAAAACATAAGGGGTAACACTGTCATTTTTTTTTTTGGCCGAAATTTTGACCCCCTCCGATTTTCTTGAAACTCTGGATTCTGACAGAGGGCCACGAGACTTCGACCAGCGCGCAAAAATTGAGGCTCTAGACCCTTCCAGAGCCGAGATATCGAAGGTCAAAATTTGGACCTGTAAAAAAAACATAAGGGGTAACACTGTCATTTTTTTTTTTGGCCGAAATTTTGACCCCCTCCGATTTTCTTGAAACTCTGGATTCTGACAGAGGGCCACGAGACTTCGACCAGCGCGCAAAAATTGAGGCTCTAGACCCTTCCAGAGCCGAGATATCGAAGGTCAAAATTTGGACCTGAAAAAAAAAACATAAGGGGTAACACTGTCATTTTTTTTTTTGGCCGAAATTTTGACCCCCTCCGATTTTCTTGAAACTCTGGATTCTGACAGAGGGCCACGAGACTTCGACCAGCGCGCAAAAATGGAGGCTCTAGACCCTTCCAGAGCCGAGATATCGAAGGTCAAAATTTGGACCTGAAAAAAAAAACATAAGGGGTAACACTGTCATTTTTTTTTGGCCGAAATTTTGACCCCCTCCGATTTTCTTGAAACTCTGGATTCTGACAGAGGGCCACGAGACTTCGACCAGCGCGCAAAAATGGAGGCTCTAGACCCTTCCAGAGCCGAGATATCGAAGGTCAAAATTTGGACCTGAAAAAAAAAACATAAGGGGTAACACTGTCATTTTTTTTTTTGGCCGAAATTTTGACCCCCTCCGATTTTCTTGAAACTCTGGATTCTGACAGAGGGCCACGAGACTTCGACCAGCGCGCAAAAATGGAGGCTCTAGACCCTTCCAGAGCCGAGATATCGAAGGTCAAAATTTGGACCTGAAAAAAAAACATAAGGGGTAACACTGTCATTTTTTTTTTTGGCCGAAATTTTGACCCCCTCCGATTTTTTTGAAACTCTGGATTCTGACAGAGGGCCACGAGACTTCGACCAGCGCGCAAAAATGGAGGCTCTAGACCCTTCCAGAGCCGAGATATCGAAGGTCAAAATTTGGACCTGAAAAAAAAACATAAGGGGTAACACTGTCATTTTTTTTTTTTGGCCGAAATTTTGACCCCCTCCGATTTTCTTGAAACTCTGGATTCTGACAGAGGGCCACGAGACTTCGACCAACGCGCAAAAATGGAGGCTCTAGACCCTTCCAGAGCCGAGATATCGAAGGTCAAAATTTGGACCTGAAAAAAAAACATAAGGGGTAACACTGTCGTTTTTTTTTTTGGCCGAAATTTTGACCCCCTCCGATTTTCTTGAAACTCTGGATTCTGACAGAGGGCCACGAGACTTCGACCAGCGCGCAAAAATGGAGGCTCTAGACCCTTCCAGAGCCAAGATATCGAAGGTCAAAATTTGGACCTGTAAAAAAACCATAAGGGGTAACACTGTCATTTTTTTTTTTTTGGCCGAAATTTTGACCCCCTCCGATTTTCTTGAAACTCTGGATTCTGACAGAGGGCCACGAGACTTCGACCAACGCGCAAAAATGGAGGCTCTAGACCCTTCCAGAGCCGAGATATCGAAGGTCAAAATTTGGACCTGAAAAAAAAAACATAAGGGGTAACACTGTCATTTTTTTTTTTGGCCGAAATTTTGACCCCCTCCGATTTTCTTGAAACTCTGGATTCTGACAGAGGGCCACGAGACTTCGACCAGCGCGCAAAAATTGAGGCTCTAGACCCTTCCAGAGCCGAGATATCGAAGGTCAAAATTTGGACCTGTAAAAAAACATAAGGGGTAACACTGTCATTTTTTTTTTTGGCCGAAATTTTGACCCCCTCCGATTTTCTTGAAACTCTGGATTCTGACAGAGGGCCACGAGACTTCGACCAGCGCGCAAAAATTGAGGCTCTAGACCCTTCCAGAGCCGAGATATCGAAGGTCAAAATTTGGACCTGAAAAAAAAAACATAAGGGGTAACACTGTCATTTTTTTTTTTTTGGCCGAAATTTTGACCCCCTCCGATTTTCTTGAAACTCTGGATTCTGACAGAGGGCCACGAGACTTCGACCAACGCGCAAAAATGGAGGCTCTAGACCCTTCCAGAGCCGAGATATCGAAGGTCAAAATTTGGACCTGAAAAAAAAAACATAAGGGGTAACACTGTCATTTTTTTTTTTGGCCGAAATTTTGACCCCCTCCGATTTTCTTGAAACTCTGGATTCTGACAGAGGGCCACGAGACTTCGACCAGCGCGCAAAAATGGAGGCTCTAGACCCTTCCAGAGCCGAGATATCGAAGGTCAAAATTTGGACCTGAAAAAAAAAACATAAGGGGTAACACTGTCATTTTTTTTTTTGGCCAAAATTTTGACCCCCTCCGATTTTCTTGAAACTCTGGATTCTGACAGAGGGCCACGAGACTTCGACCAGCGCGCAAAAATGGAGGCTCTAGACCCTTCCAGAGCCAAGATATCGAAGGTCAAAATTTGGACCTGTAAAAAAACCATAAGGGGTAACACTGTCATTTTTTTTTTTTGGCCGAAATTTTGACCCCCTCCGATTTTCTTGAAACTCTGGATTCTGACAGAGGGCCACGAGACTTCGACCAACGCGCAAAAATGGAGGCTCTAGACCCTTCCAGAGCCGAGATATCGAAGGTCAAAATTTGGACCTGAAAAAAAAAACATAAGGGGTAACACTGTCATTTTTTTTTTGGCCGAAATTTTGACCCCCTCCGATTTTCTTGAAACTCTGGATTCTGACAGAGGGCCACGAGACTTCGACCAGCGCGCAAAAATTGAGGCTCTAGACCCTTCCAGAGCCGAGATATCGAAGGTCAAAATTTGGACCTGTAAAAAAAACATAAGGGGTAACACTGTCATTTTTTTTTTGGCCGAAATTTTGACCCCCTCCGATTTTCTTGAAACTCTGGATTCTGACAGAGGGCCACGAGACTTCGACCAGCGCGCAAAAATTGAGGCTCTAGACCCTTCCAGAGCCGAGATATCGAAGGTCAAAATTTGGACCTGAAAAAAAAAACATAAGGGGTAACACTGTCATTTTTTTTTTTGGCCGAAATTTTGACCCCCTCTGATTTTCTTGAAACTCTGGATTCTGACAGAGGGCCACGAGACTTCGACCAGCGCGCAAAAATGGAGGCTCTAGACCCTTCCAGAGCCGAGATATCGAAGGTCAAAATTTGGACCTGAAAAAAAAAACATAAGGGGTAACACTGTCATTTTTTTTTTTGGCCGAAATTTTGACCCCCTCCGATTTTCTTGAAACTCTGGATTCTGACAGAGGGCCACGAGACTTCGACCAGCGCGCAAAAATGGAGGCTCTAGACCCTTCCAGAGCCGAGATATCGAAGGTCAAAATTTGGACCTGAAAAAAAAAACATAAGGGGTAACACTGTCATTTTTTTTTGGCCGAAATTTTGACCCCCTCCGATTTTCTTGAAACTCTGGATTCTGACAGAGGGCCACGAGACTTCGACCAGCGCGCAAAAATGGAGGCTCTAGACCCTTCCAGAGCCGAGATATCGAAGGTCAAAATTTGGACCTGAAAAAAAAACATAAGGGGTAACACTGTCATTTTTTTTTTTTTGGCCGAAATTTTGACCCCCTCCGATTTTCTTGAAACTCTGGATTCTGACAGAGGGCCACGAGACTTCGACCAGCGCGCAAAAATGGAGGCTCTAGACCCTTCCAGAGCCGAGATATCGAAGGTCAAAATTTGGACCTGTAAAAAAACCATAAGGGGTAACACTGTCATTTTTTTTTTTGGCCGAAATTTTGACCCCCTCCGATTTTCTTGAAACTCTGGATTCTGACAGAGGGCCACGAGACTTCGACCAACGCGCAAAAATGGAGGCTCTAGACCCTTCCAGAGCCGAGATATCGAAGGTCAAAATTTGGACCTGAAAAAAAAAACATAAGGGGTAACACTGTCATTTTTTTTTTTTTGGCCGAAATTTTGACCCCCTCCGATTTTCTTGAAACTCTGGATTCTGACAGAGGGCCACGAGACTTCGACCAGCGCGCAAAAATTGAGGCTCTAGACCCTTCCAGAGCCGAGATATCGAAGGTCAAAATTATGACCTGAAAAAAAAAACATAAGGGGTAACACTGTCATTTTTTTTTTTTGGCCGAAATTTTGACCCCCTCCGATTTTCTTGAAACTCTGGATTCTGACAGAGGGCCACGAGACTTCGACCAGCGTGCAAAAATGGAGGCTCTAGACCCTTCCAGAGCCGAGATATCGAAGGTCAAAATTTGGACCTGAAAAAAAAAACATAAGGGGTAACACTGTCATTTTTTTTTTTGGCCGAAATTTTGACCCCCTCTGATTTTCTTGAAACTCTGGATTCTGACAGAGGGCCACGAGACTTCGACCAGCGCGCAAAAATGGAGGCTCTAGACCCTTCCAGAGCCGAGATATCGAAGGTCAAAATTTGGACCTGAAAAAAAAAACATAAGGGGTAACACTGTCATTTTTTTTTTTGGCCGAAATTTTGACCCCCTCCGATTTTCTTGAAACTCTGGATTCTGACAGAGGGCCACGAGACTTCGACCAGCGCGCAAAAATGGAGGCTCTAGACCCTTCCAGAGCCGAGATATCGAAGGTCAAAATTTGGACCTGAAAAAAAAAACATAAGGGGTAACACTGTCATTTTTTTTTGGCCGAAATTTTGACCCCCTCCGATTTTCTTGAAACTCTGGATTCTGACAGAGGGCCACGAGACTTCGACCAGCGCGCAAAAATGGAGGCTCTAGACCCTTCCAGAGCCGAGATATCGAAGGTCAAAATTTGGACCTGAAAAAAAAACATAAGGGGTAACACTGTCATTTTTTTTTTAGCCGAAATTTTGACCCCCTCCGATTTTCTTGAAACTCTGGATTCTGACAGAGGGCCACGAGACTTCGACCAGCGCGCAAAAATGGAGGCTCTAGACCCTTCCAGAGCCGAGATATCGAAGGTCAAAATTTGGACCTGTAAAAAAACCATAAGGGGTAACACTGTCATTTTTTTTTTTTGGCCGAAATTTTGACCCCCTCCGATTTTCTTGAAACTCTGGATTCTGACAGAGGGCCACGAGACTTCGACCAACGCGCAAAAATGGAGGCTCTAGACCCTTCCAGAGCCGAGATATCGAAGGTCAAAATTTGGACCTGAAAAAAAAAACATAAGGGGTAACACTGTCATTTTTTTTTTTTTGGCCGAAATTTTGACCCCCTCCGATTTTCTTGAAACTCTGGATTCTGACAGAGGGCCACGAGACTTCGACCAGCGCGCAAAAATTGAGGCTCTAGACCCTTCCAGAGCCGAGATATCGAAGGTCAAAATTATGACCTGAAAAAAAAAACATAAGGGGTAACACTGTCATTTTTTTTTTTTGGCCGAAATTTTGACCCCCTCCGATTTTCTTGAAACTCTGGATTCTGACAGAGGGCCACGAGACTTCGACCAGCGTGCAAAAATGGAGGCTCTAGACCCTTCCAGAGCCGAGATATCGAAGGTCAAAATTTGGACCTGAAAAAAAAAACATAAGGGGTAACACTGTCTTTTTTTTTTTTGGCCGAAATTTTGACCCCCTCCGATTTTCTTGAAACTCTGGATTCTGACAGAGGGCCACGAGACTTCGACCAGCGCGCAAAAATGGAGGCTCTAGACCCTTCCAGAGCCGAGATATCGAAGGTCAAAATTTGGACCTGAAAAAAAAAACATAAGGGGTAACACTGTCATTTTTTTTTTGGCCGAAATTTTGACCCCCTCCGATTTTCTTGAAACTCTGGATTCTGACAGAGGGCCACGAGACTTCGACCAGCGCGCAAAAATGGAGGCTCTAGACCCTTCCAGAGCCGAGATATCGAAGGTCAAAATTTGGACCTGAAAAAAAAACATAAGGGGTAACACTGTCATTTTTTTTTTTTTGGCCGAAATTTTGACCCCCTCCGATTTTCTTGAAACTCTGGATTCTGACAGAGGGCCACGAGACTTCGACCAGCGCGCAAAAATGGAGGCTCTAGACCCTTCCAGAGCCGAGATATCGAAGGTCAAAATTTGGACCTGAAAAAAAAACATAAGGGGTAACACTGTCATTTTTTTTTTTGGCCGAAATTTTGACCCCCTCCGATTTTCTTGAAACTCTGGATTCTGACAGAGGGCCACGAGACTTCGACCAGCGAGCAAAAATGGAGGCTCTAGACCCTTCCAGAGCCGAGATATTGAAGGTCAAAATTTGGACCTGAAAAAAAAAACATAAGGGGTAACACTGTCATTTTTTTTTTTTGGCCGAAATTTTGACCCCCTCCGATTTTCTTGAAACTCTGGATTCTGACAGAGGGCCACGAGACTTCGACCAACGCGCAAAAATGGAGGCTCTAGACCCTTCCAGAGCCGAGATATCGAAGGTCAAAATTTGGACCTGAAAAAAAAAACATAAGGGGTAACACTGTCATTTTTTTTTTGGCCGAAATTTTGACCCCCTCCGATTTTCTTGAAACTCTGGATTCTGACAGAGGGCCACGAGACTTCGACCAGCGCGCAAAAATGGAGGCTCTAGACCCTTCCAGAGCCGAGATATCGAAGGTCAAAATTTGGACCTGAAAAAAAAAAACATAAGGGGTAACACTGTCATTTTTTTTTTTTGGCCAAATTTTTGACCCCCTCCGATTTTCTTTTAAACTCTGGATTCTGACAGAGGGCCACGAGACTTCGACCAGCGCGCAAAAATGGAGGCTCTAGACCCTTCCAGAGCCGAGATATCGAAGGTCAAAATTTGGACCTGTAAAAAAACCATAAGGGGTAACACTGTCATTTTTTTTTTTTGGCCGAAATTTTGACCCCCTCCGATTTTCTTGAAACTCTGGATTCTGACAGAGGGCCACGAGACTTCGACCAACGCGCAAAAATGGAGGCTCTAGACCCTTCCAGAGCCGAGATATCGAAGGTCAAAATTTGGACCTGAAAAAAAAAACATAAGGGGTAACACTGTCATTTTTTTTTTTGGCCGAAATTTTGACCCCCTCCGATTTTCTTGAAACTCTGGATTCTGACAGAGGGCCACGAGACTTCGACCAGCGTGCAAAAATGGAGGCTCTAGACCCTTCCAGAGCCGAGATATCGAAGGTCAAAATTTGGACCTGAAAAAAAAACATAAGGGGTAACACTGTCATTTTTTTTTTTTGGCCAAAATTTTGACCCCCTCCGATTTTCTTGAAACTCTGGATTCTGACAGAGGGCCACGAGACTTCGACCAGCGCGCAAAAATGGAGGCTCTAGACCCTTCCAGAGCCGAAATATCGAAGGTCAAAATTTGGACCTGAAAAAAAAAACATAAGGGGTAACACTGTCATTTTTTTTTTTAGCCGAAATTTTGACCCCCTCCGATTTTCTTGAAACTCTGGATTCTGACAGAGGGCCACGAGACTTCGACCAGCGCGCAAAAATGGAGGCTCTAGACCCTTCCAGAGCCGAGATATCGAAGGTCAAAATTTGGACCTGAAAAAAAAAACATAAGGGGTAACACTGTCATTTTTTTTTTTGGCCGAAATTTTGACCCCCTCCGATTTTCTTGAAACTCTGGATTCTGACAGAGGGCCACGAGACTTCGACCAGCGCGCAAAAATGGAGGCTCTAGACCCTTCCAGAGCCGAGATATCGAAGGTCAAAATTTGGACCTGAAAAAAAAAACATAAGGGGTAACACTGTCATTTTTTTTTTTTGGCCGAAATTTTGACCCCCTCCGATTTTTTTGAAACTCTGGATTCTGACAGAGGGCCACGAGACTTCGACCAGCGCGCAAAAATGGAGGCTCTAGACCCTTCCAGAGCCGAGATATCGAAGGTCAAAATTTGGACCTGAAAAAAAAACATAAGGGGTAACACTGTCATTTTTTTTTTTTGGCCGAAATTTTGACCCCCTCCGATTTTCTTGAAACTCTGGATTCTGACAGAGGGCCACGAGACTTCGACCAGCGAGCAAAAATGGAGGCTCTAGACCCTTCCAGAGCCGAGATATTGAAGGTCAAAATTTGGACCTGAAAAAAAAAACATAAGGGGTAACACTGTCATTTTTTTTTTTTGGCCGAAATTTTGACCCCCTCCGATTTTCTTGAAACTCTGGATTCTGACAGAGGGCCACGAGACTTCGACCAACGCGCAAAAATGGAGGCTCTAGACCCTTCCAGAGCCGAGATATCGAAGGTCAAAATTTGGACCTGAAAAAAAAACATAAGGGGTAACACTGTCATTTTTTTTTTTGGCCGAAATTTTGACCCCCTCCGATTTTCTTGAAACTCTGGATTCTGACAGAGGGCCACGAGACTTCGACCAGCGCGCAAAAATGGAGGCTCTAGACCCTTCCAGAGCCGAGATATCGAAGGTCAAAATTTGGACCTGAAAAAAAAAACATAAGGGGTAACACTGTCATTTTTTTTTTTGGCCAAAATTTTGACCCCCTCCGATTTTCTTGAAACTCTGGATTCTGACAGAGGGCCACGAGACTTCGACCAGCGCGCAAAAATGGAGGCTCTAGACCCTTCCAGAGCCAAGATATCGAAGGTCAAAATTTGGACCTGTAAAAAAACCATAAGGGGTAACACTGTCATTTTTTTTTTTTGGCCGAAATTTTGACCCCCTCCGATTTTCTTGAAACTCTGGATTCTGACAGAGGGCCACGAGACTTCGACCAACGCGCAAAAATGGAGGCTCTAGACCCTTCCAGAGCCGAGATATCGAAGGTCAAAATTTGGACCTGAAAAAAAAAACATAAGGGGTAACACTGTCATTTTTTTTTTGGCCGAAATTTTGACCCCCTCCGATTTTCTTGAAACTCTGGATTCTGACAGAGGGCCACGAGACTTCGACCAGCGCGCAAAAATTGAGGCTCTAGACCCTTCCAGAGCCGAGATATCGAAGGTCAAAATTTGGACCTGTAAAAAAAACATAAGGGGTAACACTGTCATTTTTTTTTTGGCCGAAATTTTGACCCCCTCCGATTTTCTTGAAACTCTGGATTCTGACAGAGGGCCACGAGACTTCGACCAGCGCGCAAAAATTGAGGCTCTAGACCCTTCCAGAGCCGAGATATCGAAGGTCAAAATTTGGACCTGAAAAAAAAAACATAAGGGGTAACACTGTCATTTTTTTTTTTGGCCGAAATTTTGACCCCCTCTGATTTTCTTGAAACTCTGGATTCTGACAGAGGGCCACGAGACTTCGACCAGCGCGCAAAAATGGAGGCTCTAGACCCTTCCAGAGCCGAGATATCGAAGGTCAAAATTTGGACCTGAAAAAAAAAACATAAGGGGTAACACTGTCATTTTTTTTTTTGGCCGAAATTTTGACCCCCTCCGATTTTCTTGAAACTCTGGATTCTGACAGAGGGCCACGAGACTTCGACCAGCGCGCAAAAATGGAGGCTCTAGACCCTTCCAGAGCCGAGATATCGAAGGTCAAAATTTGGACCTGAAAAAAAAAACATAAGGGGTAACACTGTCATTTTTTTTTGGCCGAAATTTTGACCCCCTCCGATTTTCTTGAAACTCTGGATTCTGACAGAGGGCCACGAGACTTCGACCAGCGCGCAAAAATGGAGGCTCTAGACCCTTCCAGAGCCGAGATATCGAAGGTCAAAATTTGGACCTGAAAAAAAAACATAAGGGGTAACACTGTCATTTTTTTTTTTTTGGCCGAAATTTTGACCCCCTCCGATTTTCTTGAAACTCTGGATTCTGACAGAGGGCCACGAGACTTCGACCAGCGCGCAAAAATGGAGGCTCTAGACCCTTCCAGAGCCGAGATATCGAAGGTCAAAATTTGGACCTGTAAAAAAACCATAAGGGGTAACACTGTCATTTTTTTTTTTTGGCCGAAATTTTGACCCCCTCCGATTTTCTTGAAACTCTGGATTCTGACAGAGGGCCACGAGACTTCGACCAACGCGCAAAAATGGAGGCTCTAGACCCTTCCAGAGCCGAGATATCGAAGGTCAAAATTTGGACCTGAAAAAAAAAACATAAGGGGTAACACTGTCATTTTTTTTTTTTTGGCCGAAATTTTGACCCCCTCCGATTTTCTTGAAACTCTGGATTCTGACAGAGGGCCACGAGACTTCGACCAGCGCGCAAAAATTGAGGCTCTAGACCCTTCCAGAGCCGAGATATCGAAGGTCAAAATTATGACCTGAAAAAAAAAACATAAGGGGTAACACTGTCATTTTTTTTTTTTGGCCGAAATTTTGACCCCCTCCGATTTTCTTGAAACTCTGGATTCTGACAGAGGGCCACGAGACTTCGACCAGCGTGCAAAAATGGAGGCTCTAGACCCTTCCAGAGCCGAGATATCGAAGGTCAAAATTTGGACCTGAAAAAAAAAACATAAGGGGTAACACTGTCATTTTTTTTTTTGGCCGAAATTTTGACCCCCTCTGATTTTCTTGAAACTCTGGATTCTGACAGAGGGCCACGAGACTTCGACCAGCGCGCAAAAATGGAGGCTCTAGACCCTTCCAGAGCCGAGATATCGAAGGTCAAAATTTGGACCTGAAAAAAAAAACATAAGGGGTAACACTGTCATTTTTTTTTTTGGCCGAAATTTTGACCCCCTCCGATTTTCTTGAAACTCTGGATTCTGACAGAGGGCCACGAGACTTCGACCAGCGCGCAAAAATGGAGGCTCTAGACCCTTCCAGAGCCGAGATATCGAAGGTCAAAATTTGGACCTGAAAAAAAAAACATAAGGGGTAACACTGTCATTTTTTTTTGGCCGAAATTTTGACCCCCTCCGATTTTCTTGAAACTCTGGATTCTGACAGAGGGCCACGAGACTTCGACCAGCGCGCAAAAATGGAGGCTCTAGACCCTTCCAGAGCCGAGATATCGAAGGTCAAAATTTGGACCTGAAAAAAAAACATAAGGGGTAACACTGTCATTTTTTTTTTAGCCGAAATTTTGACCCCCTCCGATTTTCTTGAAACTCTGGATTCTGACAGAGGGCCACGAGACTTCGACCAGCGCGCAAAAATGGAGGCTCTAGACCCTTCCAGAGCCGAGATATCGAAGGTCAAAATTTGGACCTGTAAAAAAACCATAAGGGGTAACACTGTCATTTTTTTTTTTTGGCCGAAATTTTGACCCCCTCCGATTTTCTTGAAACTCTGGATTCTGACAGAGGGCCACGAGACTTCGACCAACGCGCAAAAATGGAGGCTCTAGACCCTTCCAGAGCCGAGATATCGAAGGTCAAAATTTGGACCTGAAAAAAAAAACATAAGGGGTAACACTGTCATTTTTTTTTTTTTGGCCGAAATTTTGACCCCCTCCGATTTTCTTGAAACTCTGGATTCTGACAGAGGGCCACGAGACTTCGACCAGCGCGCAAAAATTGAGGCTCTAGACCCTTCCAGAGCCGAGATATCGAAGGTCAAAATTATGACCTGAAAAAAAAAACATAAGGGGTAACACTGTCATTTTTTTTTTTTGGCCGAAATTTTGACCCCCTCCGATTTTCTTGAAACTCTGGATTCTGACAGAGGGCCACGAGACTTCGACCAGCGTGCAAAAATGGAGGCTCTAGACCCTTCCAGAGCCGAGATATCGAAGGTCAAAATTTGGACCTGAAAAAAAAAACATAAGGGGTAACACTGTCTTTTTTTTTTTTGGCCGAAATTTTGACCCCCTCCGATTTTCTTGAAACTCTGGATTCTGACAGAGGGCCACGAGACTTCGACCAGCGCGCAAAAATGGAGGCTCTAGACCCTTCCAGAGCCGAGATATCGAAGGTCAAAATTTGGACCTGAAAAAAAAAACATAAGGGGTAACACTGTCATTTTTTTTTTGGCCGAAATTTTGACCCCCTCCGATTTTCTTGAAACTCTGGATTCTGACAGAGGGCCACGAGACTTCGACCAGCGCGCAAAAATGGAGGCTCTAGACCCTTCCAGAGCCGAGATATCGAAGGTCAAAATTTGGACCTGAAAAAAAAACATAAGGGGTAACACTGTCATTTTTTTTTTTTTGGCCGAAATTTTGACCCCCTCCGATTTTCTTGAAACTCTGGATTCTGACAGAGGGCCACGAGACTTCGACCAGCGCGCAAAAATGGAGGCTCTAGACCCTTCCAGAGCCGAGATATCGAAGGTCAAAATTTGGACCTGAAAAAAAAACATAAGGGGTAACACTGTCATTTTTTTTTTTGGCCGAAATTTTGACCCCCTCCGATTTTCTTGAAACTCTGGATTCTGACAGAGGGCCACGAGACTTCGACCAGCGAGCAAAAATGGAGGCTCTAGACCCTTCCAGAGCCGAGATATTGAAGGTCAAAATTTGGACCTGAAAAAAAAAACATAAGGGGTAACACTGTCATTTTTTTTTTTTGGCCGAAATTTTGACCCCCTCCGATTTTCTTGAAACTCTGGATTCTGACAGAGGGCCACGAGACTTCGACCAACGCGCAAAAATGGAGGCTCTAGACCCTTCCAGAGCCGAGATATCGAAGGTCAAAATTTGGACCTGAAAAAAAAAACATAAGGGGTAACACTGTCATTTTTTTTTTGGCCGAAATTTTGACCCCCTCCGATTTTCTTGAAACTCTGGATTCTGACAGAGGGCCACGAGACTTCGACCAGCGCGCAAAAATGGAGGCTCTAGACCCTTCCAGAGCCGAGATATCGAAGGTCAAAATTTGGACCTGAAAAAAAAAAACATAAGGGGTAACACTGTCATTTTTTTTTTTGGCCAAATTTTTGACCCCCTCCGATTTTCTTTTAAACTCTGGATTCTGACAGAGGGCCACGAGACTTCGACCAGCGCGCAAAAATGGAGGCTCTAGACCCTTCCAGAGCCGAGATATCGAAGGTCAAAATTTGGACCTGTAAAAAAACCATAAGGGGTAACACTGTCATTTTTTTTTTTTGGCCGAAATTTTGACCCCCTCCGATTTTCTTGAAACTCTGGATTCTGACAGAGGGCCACGAGACTTCGACCAACGCGCAAAAATGGAGGCTCTAGACCCTTCCAGAGCCGAGATATCGAAGGTCAAAATTTGGACCTGAAAAAAAAAACATAAGGGGTAACACTGTCATTTTTTTTTTTTTGGCCGAAATTTTGACCCCCTCCGATTTTCTTGAAACTCTGGATTCTGACAGAGGGCCACGAGACTTCGACCAGCGCGCAAAAATTGAGGCTCTAGACCCTTCCAGAGCCGAGATATCGAAGGTCAAAATTATGACCTGAAAAAAAAAACATAAGGGGTAACACTGTCATTTTTTTTTTTGGCCGAAATTTTGACCCCCTCCGATTTTCTTGAAACTCTGGATTCTGACAGAGGGCCACGAGACTTCGACCAGCGTGCAAAAATGGAGGCTCTAGACCCTTCCAGAGCCGAGATATCGAAGGTCAAAATTTGGACCTGAAAAAAAAACATAAGGGGTAACACTGTCATTTTTTTTTTTTGGCCAAAATTTTGACCCCCTCCGATTTTCTTGAAACTCTGGATTCTGACAGAGGGCCACGAGACTTCGACCAGCGCGCAAAAATGGAGGCTCTAGACCCTTCCAGAGCCGAAATATCGAAGGTCAAAATTTGGACCTGAAAAAAAAAACATAAGGGGTAACACTGTCATTTTTTTTTTTAGCCGAAATTTTGACCCCCTCCGATTTTCTTGAAACTCTGGATTCTGACAGAGGGCCACGAGACTTCGACCAGCGCGCAAAAATGGAGGCTCTAGACCCTTCCAGAGCCGAGATATCGAAGGTCAAAATTTGGACCTGAAAAAAAAAACATAAGGGGTAACACTGTCATTTTTTTTTTTGGCCGAAATTTTGACCCCCTCCGATTTTCTTGAAACTCTGGATTCTGACAGAGGGCCACGAGACTTCGACCAGCGCGCAAAAATGGAGGCTCTAGACCCTTCCAGAGCCGAGATATCGAAGGTCAAAATTTGGACCTGAAAAAAAAAACATAAGGGGTAACACTGTCATTTTTTTTTTTTGGCCGAAATTTTGACCCCCTCCGATTTTTTTGAAACTCTGGATTCTGACAGAGGGCCACGAGACTTCGACCAGCGCGCAAAAATGGAGGCTCTAGACCCTTCCAGAGCCGAGATATCGAAGGTCAAAATTTGGACCTGAAAAAAAAACATAAGGGGTAACACTGTCATTTTTTTTTTTTTGGCCGAAATTTTGACCCCCTCCGATTTTCTTGAAACTCTGGATTCTGACAGAGGGCCACGAGACTTCGACCAGCGAGCAAAAATGGAGGCTCTAGACCCTTCCAGAGCCGAGATATTGAAGGTCAAAATTTGGACCTGAAAAAAAAAACATAAGGGGTAACACTGTCATTTTTTTTTTTTGGCCGAAATTTTGACCCCCTCCGATTTTCTTGAAACTCTGGATTCTGACAGAGGGCCACGAGACTTCGACCAACGCGCAAAAATGGAGGCTCTAGACCCTTCCAGAGCCGAGATATCGAAGGTCAAAATTTGGACCTGAAAAAAAAACATAAGGGGTAACACTGTCATTTTTTTTTTTGGCCGAAATTTTGACCCCCTCCGATTTTCTTGAAACTCTGGATTCTGACAGAGGGCCACGAGACTTCGACCAGCGCGCAAAAATGGAGGCTCTAGACCCTTCCAGAGCCGAGATATCGAAGGTCAAAATTTGGACCTGAAAAAAAAAACATAAGGGGTAACACTGTCATTTTTTTTTTTGGCCAAAATTTTGACCCCCTCCGATTTTCTTGAAACTCTGGATTCTGACAGAGGGCCACGAGACTTCGACCAGCGCGCAAAAATGGAGGCTCTAGACCCTTCCAGAGCCAAGATATCGAAGGTCAAAATTTGGACCTGTAAAAAAACCATAAGGGGTAACACTGTCATTTTTTTTTTTTTGGCCGAAATTTTGACCCCCTCCGATTTTCTTGAAACTCTGGATTCTGACAGAGGGCCACGAGACTTCGACCAACGCGCAAAAATGGAGGCTCTAGACCCTTCCAGAGCCGAGATATCGAAGGTCAAAATTTGGACCTGAAAAAAAAAACATAAGGGGTAACACTGTCATTTTTTTTTTGGCCGAAATTTTGACCCCCTCCGATTTTCTTGAAACTCTGGATTCTGACAGAGGGCCACGAGACTTCGACCAGCGCGCAAAAATTGAGGCTCTAGACCCTTCCAGAGCCGAGATATCGAAGGTCAAAATTTGGACCTGTAAAAAAAACATAAGGGGTAACACTGTCATTTTTTTTTTGGCCGAAATTTTGACCCCCTCCGATTTTCTTGAAACTCTGGATTCTGACAGAGGGCCACGAGACTTCGACCAGCGCGCAAAAATTGAGGCTCTAGACCCTTCCAGAGCCGAGATATCGAAGGTCAAAATTTGGACCTGAAAAAAAAAACATAAGGGGTAACACTGTCATTTTTTTTTTTGGCCGAAATTTTGACCCCCTCTGATTTTCTTGAAACTCTGGATTCTGACAGAGGGCCACGAGACTTCGACCAGCGCGCAAAAATGGAGGCTCTAGACCCTTCCAGAGCCGAGATATCGAAGGTCAAAATTTGGACCTGAAAAAAAAAACATAAGGGGTAACACTGTCATTTTTTTTTTTGGCCGAAATTTTGACCCCCTCCGATTTTCTTGAAACTCTGGATTCTGACAGAGGGCCACGAGACTTCGACCAGCGCGCAAAAATGGAGGCTCTAGACCCTTCCAGAGCCGAGATATCGAAGGTCAAAATTTGGACCTGAAAAAAAAAAACATAAGGGGTAACACTGTCATTTTTTTTTGGCCGAAATTTTGACCCCCTCCGATTTTCTTGAAACTCTGGATTCTGACAGAGGGCCACGAGACTTCGACCAGCGCGCAAAAATGGAGGCTCTAGACCCTTCCAGAGCCGAGATATCGAAGGTCAAAATTTGGACCTGAAAAAAAAACATAAGGGGTAACACTGTCATTTTTTTTTTTTGGCCGAAATTTTGACCCCCTCCGATTTTCTTGAAACTCTGGATTCTGACAGAGGGCCACGAGACTTCGACCAGCGCGCAAAAATGGAGGCTCTAGACCCTTCCAGAGCCGAGATATCGAAGGTCAAAATTTGGACCTGAAAAAAAAACATAAGGGGTAACACTGTCATTTTTTTTTTGGCCGAAATTTTGACCCCCTCCGATTTTCTTGAAACTCTGGATTCTGACAGAGGGCCACGAGACTTCGACCAGCGAGCAAAAATGGAGGCTCTAGACCCTTCCAGAGCCGAGATATTGAAGGTCAAAATTTGGACCTGAAAAAAAAAAACATAAGGGGTAACACTGTCATTTTTTTTTTTGGCCGAAATTTTGACCCCCTCCGATTTTCTTGAAACTCTGGATTCTGACAGAGGGCCACGAGACTTCGACCAACGCGCAAAAATGGAGGCTCTAGACCCTTCCAGAGCCGAGATATCGAAGGTCAAAATTTGGACCTGAAAAAAAAAACATAAGGGGTAACACTGTCATTTTTTTTTTGGCCGAAATTTTGACCCCCTCCGATTTTCTTGAAACTCTGGATTCTGACAGAGGGCCACGAGACTTCGACCAGAGCGCAAAAATGGAGGCTCTAGACCCTTCCAGAGCCGAGATATCGAAGGTCAAAATTTGGACCTGAAAAAAAAAAACATAAGGGGTAACACTGTCATTTTTTTTTTTGGCCAAAATTTTGACCCCCTCCGATTTTCTTGAAACTCTGGATTCTGACAGAGGGCCACGAGACTTCGACCAGCGCGCAAAAATGGAGGCTCTAGACCCTTCCAGAGCCGAGATATCGAAGGTCAAAATTTGGACCTGTAAAAAAACCATAAGGGGTAACACTGTCATTTTTTTTTTTTGGCCGAAATTTTGACCCCCTCCGATTTTCTTGAAACTCTGGATTCTGACAGAGGGCCACGAGACTTCGACCAACGCGCAAAAATGGAGGCTCTAGACCCTTCCAGAGCCGAGATATCGAAGGTCAAAATTTGGACCTGAAAAAAAAAACATAAGGGGTAACACTGTCATTTTTTTTTTTGGCCAAAATTTTGACCCCCTCCGATTTTCTTGAAACTCTGGATTCTGACAGAGGGCCACGAGACTTCGACCAGCGCGCAAAAATGGAGGCTCTAGACCCTTCCAGAGCCAAGATATCGAAGGTCAAAATTTGGACCTGTAAAAAAACCATAAGGGGTAACACTGTCATTTTTTTTTTTTTGGCCGAAATTTTGACCCCCTCCGATTTTCTTGAAACTCTGGATTCTGACAGAGGGCCACGAGACTTCGACCAACGCGCAAAAATGGAGGCTCTAGACCCTTCCAGAGCCGAGATATCGAAGGTCAAAATTTGGACCTGAAAAAAAAAACATAAGGGGTAACACTGTCATTTTTTTTTTTGGCCGAAATTTTGACCCCCTCCGATTTTCTTGAAACTCTGGATTCTGACAGAGGGCCACGAGACTTCGACCAGCGCGCAAAAATTGAGGCTCTAGACCCTTCCAGAGCCGAGATATCGAAGGTCAAAATTTGGACCTGTAAAAAAAACATAAGGGGTAACACTGTCATTTTTTTTTTGGCCGAAATTTTGACCCCCTCCGATTTTCTTGAAACTCTGGATTCTGACAGAGGGCCACGAGACTTCGACCAGCGCGCAAAAATTGAGGCTCTAGACCCTTCCAGAGCCGAGATATCGAAGGTCAAAATTTGGACCTGAAAAAAAAAACATAAGGGGTAACACTGTCATTTTTTTTTTTTGGCCGAAATTTTGACCCCCTCCGATTTTCTTGAAACTCTGGATTCTGACAGAGGGCCACGAGACTTCGACCAGCGCGCAAAAATGGAGGCTCTAGACCCTTCCAGAGCCGAGATATCGAAGGTCAAAATTTGGACCTGAAAAAAAAAAACATAAGGGGTAACACTGTCATTTTTTTTTTTGGCCGAAATTTTGACCCCCTCCGATTTTCTTGAAACTCTGGATTCTGACAGAGGGCCACGAGACTTCGACCAGCGCGCAAAAATGGAGGCTCTAGACCCTTCCAGAGCCGAGATATCGAAGGTCAAAATTTGGACCTGAAAAAAAAAACATAAGGGGTAACACTGTCATTTTTTTTTTGGCCGAAATTTTGACCCCCTCCGATTTTCTTGAAACTCTGGATTCTGACAGAGGGCCACGAGACTTCGACCAGCGCGCAAAAATGGAGGCTCTAGACCCTTCCAGAGCCGAGATATCGAAGGTCAAAATTTGGACCTGAAAAAAAAACATAAGGGGTAACACTGTCATTTTTTTTTTTTTGGCCGAAATTTTGACCCCCTCCGATTTTCTTGAAACTCTGGATTCTGACAGAGGGCCACGAGACTTCGACCAGCGCGCAAAAATGGAGGCTCTAGACCCTTCCAGAGCCGAGATATCGAAGGTCAAAATTTGGACCTGAAAAAAAAACATAAGGGGTAACACTGTCATTTTTTTTTTGGCCGAAATTTTGACCCCCTCCGATTTTCTTGAAACTCTGGATTCTGACAGAGGGCCACGAGACTTCGACCAGCGAGCAAAAATGGAGGCTCTAGACCCTTCCAGAGCCGAGATATTGAAGGTCAAAATTTGGACCTGAAAAAAAAAACATAAGGGGTAACACTGTCATTTTTTTTTTTGGCCGAAATTTTGACCCCCTCCGATTTTCTTGAAACTCTGGATTCTGACAGAGGGCCACGAGACTTCGACCAACGCGCAAAAATGGAGGCTCTAGACCCTTCCAGAGCCGAGATATCGAAGGTCAAAATTTGGACCTGAAAAAAAAAACATAAGGGGTAACACTGTCATTTTTTTTTTGGCCGAAATTTTGACCCCCTCCGATTTTCTTGAAACTCTGGATTCTGACAGAGGGCCACGAGACTTCGACCAGCGAGCAAAAATGGAGGCTCTAGACCCTTCCAGAGCCGAGATATTGAAGGTCAAAATTTGGACCTGAAAAAAAAACATAAGGGGTAACACTGTCATTTTTTTTTTTTGGCCGAAATTTTGACCCCCTCCGATTTTCTTGAAACTCTGGATTCTGACAGAGGGCCACGAGACTTCGACCAACGCGCAAAAATGGAGGCTCTAGACCCTTCCAGAGCCGAGATATCGAAGGTCAAAATTTGGACCTGAAAAAAAAACATAAGGGGTAACACTGTCATTTTTTTTTTTGGCCGAAATTTTGACCCCCTCCGATTTTCTTGAAACTCTGGATTCTGACAGAGGGCCACGAGACTTCGACCAGCGCGCAAAAATGGAGGCTCTAGACCCTTCCAGAGCCGAGATATCGAAGGTCAAAATTTGGACCTGAAAAAAAAAAACATAAGGGGTAACACTGTCATTTTTTTTTTTGGCCAAAATTTTGACCCCCTCCGATTTTCTTGAAACTCTGGATTCTGACAGAGGGCCACGAGACTTCGACCAGCGCGCAAAAATGGAGGCTCTAGACCCTTCCAGAGCCAAGATATCGAAGGTCAAAATTTGGACCTGTAAAAAAACCATAAGGGGTAACACTGTCATTTTTTTTTTTTTGGCCGAAATTTTGACCCCCTCCGATTTTCTTGAAACTCTGGATTCTGACAGAGGGCCACGAGACTTCGACCAACGCGCAAAAATGGAGGCTCTAGACCCTTCCAGAGCCGAGATATCGAAGGTCAAAATTTGGACCTGAAAAAAAAAACATAAGGGGTAACACTGTCATTTTTTTTTTTGGCCGAAATTTTGACCCCCTCCGATTTTCTTGAAACTCTGGATTCTGACAGAGGGCCACGAGACTTCGACCAGCGCGCAAAAATTGAGGCTCTAGACCCTTCCAGAGCCGAGATATCGAAGGTCAAAATTTGGACCTGTAAAAAAAACATAAGGGGTAACACTGTCATTTTTTTTTTGGCCGAAATTTTGACCCCCTCCGATTTTCTTGAAACTCTGGATTCTGACAGAGGGCCACGAGACTTCGACCAGCGCGCAAAAATTGAGGCTCTAGACCCTTCCAGAGCCGAGATATCGAAGGTCAAAATTTGGACCTGAAAAAAAAAACATAAGGGGTAACACTGTCATTTTTTTTTTTTTGGCCGAAATTTTGACCCCCTCCGATTTTCTTGAAACTCTGGATTCTGACAGAGGGCCACGTGACTTCGACCAGCGCGCAAAAATGGAGGCTCTAGACCCTTCCAGAGCCGAGATATCGAAGGTCAAAATTTGGACCTGAAAAAAAAAACATAAGGGGTAACACTGTCATTTTTTTTTTTGGCCGAAATTTTGACCCCCTCCGATTTTCTTGAAACTCTGGATTCTGACAGAGGGCCACGAGACTTCGACCAGCGCGCAAAAATGGAGGCTCTAGACCCTTCCAGAGCCGAGATATCGAAGGTCAAAATTTGGACCTGAAAAAAAAAACATAAGGGGTAACACTGTCATTTTTTTTTTGGCCGAAATTTTGACCCCCTCCGATTTTCTTGAAACTCTGGATTCTGACAGAGGGCCACGAGACTTCGACCAGCGCGCAAAAATGGAGGCTCTAGACCCTTCCAGAGCCGAGATATCGAAGGTCAAAATTTGGACCTGAAAAAAAAACATAAGGGGTAACACTGTCATTTTTTTTTTTTTGGCCGAAATTTTGACCCCCTCCGATTTTCTTGAAACTCTGGATTCTGACAGAGGGCCACGAGACTTCGACCAGCGCGCAAAAATGGAGGCTCTAGACCCTTCCAGAGCCGAGATATCGAAGGTCAAAATTTGGACCTGAAAAAAAAAACATAAGGGGTAACACTGTCATTTTTTTTTTTGGCCGAAATTTTGACCCCCTCCGATTTTCTTGAAACTCTGGATTCTGACAGAGGGCCACGAGACTTCGACCAGCGAGCAAAAATGGAGGCTCTACACCCTTCCAGAGCCGAGATATTGAAGGTCAAAATTTGGACCTGAAAAAAAAAAACATAAGGGGTAACACTGTCATTTTTTTTTTTTGGCCGAAATTTTGACCCCCTCCGATTTTCTTGAAACTCTGGATTCTGACAGAGGGCCACGAGACTTCGACCAACGCGCAAAAATGGAGGCTCTAGACCCTTCCAGAGCCGAGATATCGAAGGTCAAAATTTGGACCTGAAAAAAAAAACATAAGGGGTAACACTGTCATTTTTTTTTTGGCCGAAATTTTGACCCCCTCCGATTTTCTTGAAACTCTGGATTCTGACAGAGGGCCACGAGACTTCGACCAGCGCGCAAAAATGGAGGCTCTAGACCCTTCCAGAGCCGAGATATCGAAGGTCAAAATTTGGACCTGAAAAAAAAAAACATAAGGGGTAACACTGTCATTTTTTTTTTTGGCCAAAATTTTGACCCCCTCCGATTTTCTTGAAACTCTGGATTCTGACAGAGGGCCACGAGACTTCGACCAGCGCGCAAAAATGGAGGCTCTAGACCCTTCCAGAGCCGAGATATCGAAGGTCAAAATTTGGACCTGTAAAAAAACCATAAGGGGTAACACTGTCATTTTTTTTTTTTGGCCGAAATTTTGACCCCCTCCGATTTTCTTGAAACTCTGGATTCTGACAGAGGGCCACGAGACTTCGACCAACGCGCAAAAATGGAGGCTCTAGACCCTTCCAGAGCCGAGATATCGAAGGTCAAAATTTGGACCTGAAAAAAAAAACATAAGGGGTAACACTGTCATTTTTTTTTTTGGCCAAAATTTTGACCCCCTCCGATTTTCTTGAAACTCTGGATTCTGACAGAGGGCCACGAGACTTCGACCAGCGCGCAAAAATGGAGGCTCTAGACCCTTCCAGAGCCAAGATATCGAAGGTCAAAATTTGGACCTGTAAAAAAACCATAAGGGGTAACACTGTCATTTTTTTTTTTTTGGCCGAAATTTTGACCCCCTCCGATTTTCTTGAAACTCTGGATTCTGACAGAGGGCCACGAGACTTCGACCAACGCGCAAAAATGGAGGCTCTAGACCCTTCCAGAGCCGAGATATCGAAGGTCAAAATTTGGACCTGAAAAAAAAAACATAAGGGGTAACACTGTCATTTTTTTTTTTTTGGCCGAAATTTTGACCCCCTCCGATTTTCTTGAAACTCTGGATTCTGACAGAGGGCCACGAGACTTCGACCAGCGCGCAAAAATTGAGGCTCTAGACCCTTCCAGAGCCGAGATATCGAAGGTCAAAATTTGGACCTGTAAAAAAAACATAAGGGGTAACACTGTCATTTTTTTTTTTGGCCGAAATTTTGACCCCCTCCGATTTTCTTGAAACTCTGGATTCTGACAGAGGGCCACGAGACTTCGACCAGCGCGCAAAAATTGAGGCTCTAGACCCTTCCAGAGCCGAGATATCGAAGGTCAAAATTTGGACCTGAAAAAAAAACATAAGGGGTAACACTGTCATTTTTTTTTTTTGGCCGAAATTTTGACCCCCTCCGATTTTCTTGAAACTCTGGATTCTGACAGAGGGCCACGAGACTTCGACCAGCGCGCAAAAATGGAGGCTCTAGACCCTTCCAGAGCCGAGATATCGAAGGTCAAAATTTGGACCTGAAAAAAAAAACATAAGGGGTAACACTGTCATTTTTTTTTTTGGCCGAAATTTTGACCCCCTCCGATTTTCTTGAAACTCTGGATTCTGACAGAGGGCCACGAGACTTCGACCAGCGCGCAAAAATGGAGGCTCTAGACCCTTCCAGAGCCGAGATATCGAAGGTCAAAATTTGGACCTGAAAAAAAAACATAAGGGGTAACACTGTCATTTTTTTTTTGGCCGAAATTTTGACCCCCTCCGATTTTCTTGAAACTCTGGATTCTGACAGAGGGCCACGAGACTTCGACCAGCGCGCAAAAATGGAGGCTCTAGACCCTTCCAGAGCCGAGATATCGAAGGTCAAAATTTGGACCTGAAAAAAAAACATAAGGGGTAACACTGTCATTTTTTTTTTTTTTGGCCGAAATTTTGACCCCCTCCGATTTTCTTGAAACTCTGGATTCTGACAGAGGGCCACGAGACTTCGACCAGCGAGCAAAAATGGAGGCTCTAGACCCTTCCAGAGCCGAGATATTGAAGGTCAAAATTTGGACCTGAAAAAAAAAACATAAGGGGTAACACTGTCATTTTTTTTTTGGCCGAAATTTTGACCCCCTCCGATTTTCTTGAAACTCTGGATTCTGACAGAGGGCCACGAGACTTCGACCAACGCGCAAAAATGGAGGCTCTAGACCCTTCCAGAGCCGAGATATCGAAGGTCAAAATTTGGACCTGAAAAAAAAAACATAAGGGGTAACACTGTCATTTTTTTTTTTGGCCAAAATTTTGACCCCCTCCGATTTTCTTGAAACTCTGGATTCTGACAGAGGGCCACGAGACTTCGACCAGCGCGCAAAAATGGAGGCTCTAGACCCTTCCAGAGCCGAGATATCGAAGGTCAAAATTTGGACCTGTAAAAAAACCATAAGGGGTAACACTGTCATTTTTTTTTTTTGGCCGAAATTTTGACCCCCTCCGATTTTCTTGAAACTCTGGATTCTGACAGAGGGCCACGAGACTTCGACCAGCACGCAAAAATTGAGGCTCTAGACCCTTCCAGAGCCGAGATATCGAAGGTCAAAATTATGACCTGAAAAAAAAAACATAAGGGGTAACACTGTCATTTTTTTTTTTGGCCGAAATTTTGACCCCCTCCGATTTTCTTGAAACTCTGGATTCTGACAGAGGGCCACGAGACTTCGACCAGCGTGCAAAAATGGAGGCTCCAGACCCTTCCAGAGCCGAGATATCGAAGGTCAAAATTTGGACCTGAAAAAAAAACATAAGGGGTAACACTGTCATTTTTTTTTTTTGGCCAAAATTTTGACCCCCTCCGATTTTCTTGAAACTCTGGATTCTGACAGAGGGCCACGAGACTTCGACCAGCGCGCAAAAATGGAGGCTCTAGACCCTTCCAGAGCCGAAATATCGAAGGTCAAAATTTGGACCTGAAAAAAAAAACATAAGGGGTAACACTGTCATTTTTTTTTTTTGGCCGAAATTTTGACCCCCTCCGATTTTCTTGAAACTCTGGATTCTGACAGAGGGCCACGAGACTTCGACCAGCGCGCAAAAATGGAGGCTCTAGACCCTTCCAGAGCCGAGATATCGAAGGTCAAAATTTGGACCTGAAAAAAAAAACATAAGGGGTAACACTGTCATTTTTTTTTTTGGCCGAAATTTTGACCCCCTCCGATTTTCTTGAAACTCTGGATTCTGACAGAGGGCCACGAGACTTCGACCAGCGCGCAAAAATGGAGGCTCTAGACCCTTCCAGAGCCGAGATATCGAAGGTCAAAATTTGGACCTGAAAAAAAAACATAAGGGGTAACACTGTCATTTTTTTTTTTTTGGCCGAAATTTTGACCCCCTCCGATTTTTTTGAAACTCTGGATTCTGACAGAGGGCCACGAGACTTCGACCAGCGCGCAAAAATGGAGGCTCTAGACCCTTCCAGAGCCGAGATATCGAAGGTCAAAATTTGGACCTGAAAAAAAAACATAAGGGGTAACACTGTCATTTTTTTTTTTTTGGCCGAAATTTTGACCCCCTCCGATTTTCTTGAAACTCTGGATTCTGACAGAGGGCCACGAGACTTCGACCAACGCGCAAAAATGGAGGCTCTAGACCCTTCCAGAGCCGAGATATCGAAGGTCAAAATTTGGACCTGAAAAAAAAAAACATAAGGGGTAACACTGTCATTTTTTTTTTTTTGGCCGAAATTTTGACCCCCTCCGATTTTCTTGAAACTCTGAATTCTGACAGAGGGCCACGAGACTTCGACCAACGCGCAAAAATGGAGGCTCTAGACCCTTCCAGAGCCGAGATATCGAAGGTCAAAATTTGGACCTGAAAAAAAAAAACATAAGGGGTAACACTGTCATTTTTTTTTTTTGGCCGAAATTTTGACCCCCTCCGATTTTCTTGAAACTCTGGATTCTGACAGAGGGCCACGAGACTTCGACCAGCGCGCAAAAATGGAGGCTCTAGACCCTTCCAGAGCCGAGATATCGAAGGTCAAAATTTGGACCTGAAAAAAAAAACATAAGGGGTAACACTGTCATTTTTTTTTTTTGGCCGAAATTTTGACCCCCTCCGATTTTCTTGAAACTCTGGATTCTGACAGAGGGCCACGAGACTTCGACCAGCGCGCAAAAATGGAGGCTCTAGACCCTTCCAGAGCCGAGATATCGAAGGTCAAAATTTGGACCTGAAAAAAAAAACATAAGGGGTAACACTGTCATTTTTTTTTTTTGCCAAAATTTTGACCCCCTCCGATTTTCTTGAAACTCTGGATTCTGACAGAGGGCCACGAGACTTCGACCAGCGCGCAAAAATGGAGGCTCTAGACCCTTCCAGAGCCAAGATATCGAAGGTCAAAATTTGGACCTGTAAAAAAACCATAAGGGGTAACACTGTCATTTTTTTTTTTTTGGCCGAAATTTTGACCCCCTCCGATTTTCTTGAAACTCTGGATTCTGACAGAGGGCCACGAGACTTCGACCAACGCGCAAAAATGGAGGCTCTAGACCCTTCCAGAGCCGAGATATCGAAGGTCAAAATTTGGACCTGAAAAAAAAACATAAGGGGTAACACTGTCATTTTTTTTTTTGGCCGAAATTTTGACCCCCTCCGATTTTCTTGAAACTCTGGATTCTGACAGAGGGCCACGAGACTTCGACCAGCGCGCAAAAATTGAGGCTCTAGACCCTTCCAGAGCCGAGATATCGAAGGTCAAAATTTGGACCTGTAAAAAAACATAAGGGGTAACACTGTCATTTTTTTTTTTTGGCCGAAATTTTGACCCCCTCCGATTTTCTTGAAACTCTGGATTCTGACAGAGGGCCACGAGACTTCGACCAGCGCGCAAAAATTGAGGCTCTAGACCCTTCCAGAGCCGAGATATCGAAGGTCAAAATTTGGACCTGAAAAAAAAAACATAAGGGGTAACACTGTCATTTTTTTTTTTTGGCCGAAATTTTGACCCCCTCCGATTTTCTTGAAACTCTGGATTCTGACAGAGGGCCACGAGACTTCGACCAGCGCGCAAAAATGGAGGCTCTAGACCCTTCCAGAGCCGAGATATCGAAGGTCAAAATTTGGACCTGAAAAAAAAAACATAAGGGGTAACACTGTCATTTTTTTTTTGGCCGAAATTTTGACCCCCTCCGATTTTCTTGAAACTCTGGATTCTGACAGAGGGCCACGAGACTTCGACCAGCGCGCAAAAATGGAGGCTCTAGACCCTTCCAGAGCCGAGATATCGAAGGTCAAAATTTGGACCTGAAAAAAAAAACATAAGGGGTAACACTGTCATTTTTTTTTTGGCCGAAATTTTGACCCCCTCCGATTTTCTTGAAACTCTGGATTCTGACAGAGGGCCACGAGACTTCGACCAGCGCGCAAAAATGGAGGCTCTAGACCCTTCCAGAGCCGAGATATCGAAGGTCAAAATTTGGACCTGAAAAAAAAAACATAAGGGGTAACACTGTCATTTTTTTTTTGGCCGAAATTTTGACCCCCTCCGATTTTCTTGAAACTCTGGATTCTGACAGAGGGCCACGAGACTTCGACCAGCGCGCAAAAATGGAGGCTCTAGACCCTTCCAGAGCCGAGATATCGAAGGTCAAAATTTGGACCTGAAAAAAATACATAAGGGGTAACACTGTCATTTTTTTTTTTTTGGCCGAAATTTTGACCCCCTCCGATTTTCTTGAAACTCTGGATTCTGACAGAGGGCCACGAGACTTCGACCAGCGCGCAAAAATGGAGGCTCTAGACCCTTCCAGAGCCGAGATATCGAAGGTCAAAATTTGGACCTGAAAAAAAAACATAAGGGGTAACACTGTCATTTTTTTTTTTGGCCGAAATTTTGACCCCCTCCGATTTTCTTGAAACTCTGGATTCTGACAGAGGGCCACGAGACTTCGACCAACGCGCAAAAATGGAGGCTCTAGACCCTTCCAGAGCCGAGATATCGAAGGTCAAAATTTGGACCTGAAAAAAAAAACATAAGGGGTAACACTGTCATTTTTTTTTTGGCCGAAATTTTGACCCCCTCCGATTTTCTTGAAACTCTGGATTCTGACAGAGGGCCACGAGACTTCGACCAGCGCGCAAAAATGGAGGCTCTAGACCCTTCCAGAGCCGAGATATCGAAGGTCAAAATTTGGACCTGAAAAAAAAAACATAAGGGGTAACACTGTCATTTTTTTTTTGGCCAAAATTTTGACCCCCTCCGATTTTCTTGAAACTCTGGATTCTGACAGAGGGCCACGAGACTTCGACCAGCGCGCAAAAATGGAGGCTCTAGACCCTTCCAGAGCCGAGATATCGAAGGTCAAAATTTGGACCTGTAAAAAAACCATAAGGGGTAACACTGTCATTTTTTTTTTTTGGCCGAAATTTTGACCCCCTCCGATTTTCTTGAAACTCTGGATTCTGACAGAGGGCCACGAGACTTCGACCAACGCGCAAAAATGGAGGCTCTAGACCCTTCCAGAGCCGAGATATCGAAGGTCAAAATTTGGACCTGAAAAAAAAAAACATAAGGGGTAACACTGTCATTTTTTTTTTTTGGCCGAAATTTTGACCCCCTCCGATTTTCTTGAAACTCTGGATTCTGACAGAGGGCCACGAGACTTCGACCAGCACGCAAAAATTGAGGCTCTAGACCCTTCCAGAGCCGAGATATCGAAGGTCAAAATTATGACCTGAAAAAAAAAACATAAGGGGTAACACTGTCATTTTTTTTTTTGGCCGAAATTTTGACCCCCTCCGATTTTCTTGAAACTCTGGATTCTGACAGAGGGCCACGAGACTTCGACCAGCGTGCAAAAATGGAGGCTCCAGACCCTTCCAGAGCCGAGATATCGAAGGTCAAAATTTGGACCTGAAAAAAAAACATAAGGGGTAACACTGTCATTTTTTTTTTTTGGCCAAAATTTTGACCCCCTCCGATTTTCTTGAAACTCTGGATTCTGACAGAGGGCCACGAGACTTCGACCAGCGCGCAAAAATGGAGGCTCTAGACCCTTCCAGAGCCGAAATATCGAAGGTCAAAATTTGGACCTGAAAAAAAAAACATAAGGGGTAACACTGTCATTTTTTTTTTAGCCGAAATTTTGACCCCCTCCGATTTTCTTGAAACTCTGGATTCTGACAGAGGGCCACGAGACTTCGACCAGCGCGCAAAAATGGAGGCTCTAGACCCTTCCAGAGCCGAGATATCGAAGGTCAAAATTTGGACCTGAAAAACAAAAACATAAGGGGTAACACTGTCATTTTTTTTTTGGCCGAAATTTTGACCCCCTCCGATTTTCTTGAAACTCTGGATTCTGACAGAGGGCCACGAGACTTCGACCAGCGCGCAAAAATGGAGGCTCTAGACCCTTCCAGAGCCGAGATATCGAAGGTCAAAATTTGGACCTGAAAAAAAAACATAAGGGGTAACACTGTCATTTTTTTTTTTTTGGCCGAAATTTTGACCCCCTCCGATTTTTTTGAAACTCTGGATTCTGACAGAGGGCCACGAGACTTCGACCAGCGCGCAAAAATGGAGGCTCTAGACCCTTCCAGAGCCGAGATATCGAAGGTCAAAATTTGGACCTGAAAAAAAAACATAAGGGGTAACACTGTCATTTTTTTTTTTGGCCGAAATTTTGACCCCCTCCGATTTTCTTGAAACTCTGGATTCTGACAGAGGGCCAAGAGACTTCGACCAGCGAGCAAAAATGGAGGCTCTAGACCCTTCCAGAGCCGAGATATTGAAGGTCAAAATTTGGACCTGAAAAAAAAAACATAAGGGGTAACACTGTCATTTTTTTTTTTTGGCCGAAATTTTGACCCCCTCCGATTTTCTTGAAACTCTGGATTCTGACAGAGGGCCACGAGACTTCGACCAACGCGCAAAAATGGAGGCTCTAGACCCTTCCAGAGCCGAGATATCGAAGGTCAAAATTTGGACCTGAAAAAAAAACATAAGGGGTAACACTGTCATTTTTTTTTTTGGCCGAAATTTTGACCCCCTCCGATTTTCTTGAAACTCTGGATTCTGACAGAGGGCCACGAGACTTCGACCAGCGCGCAAAAATGGAGGCTCTAGACCCTTCCAGAGCCGAGATATCGAAGGTCAAAATTTGGACCTGAAAAAAAAAACATAAGGGGTAACACTGTCATTTTTTTTTTGGCCAAAATTTTGACCCCCTCCGATTTTCTTGAAACTCTGGATTCTGACAGAGGGCCACGAGACTTCGACCAGCGCGCAAAAATGGAGGCTCTAGACCCTTCCAGAGCCAAGATATCGAAGGTCAAAATTTGGACCTGTAAAAAAACCATAAGGGGTAACACTGTCATTTTTTTTTTTTGGCCGAAATTTTGACCCCCTCCGATTTTCTTGAAACTCTGGATTCTGACAGAGGGCCACGAGACTTCGACCAGCGCGCAAAAATGGAGGCTCTAGACCCTTCCAGAGCCGAGATATCGAAGGTCAAAATTTGGACCTGAAAAAAAAAACATAAGGGGTAACACTGTCATTTTTTTTTTTTAGCCGAAATTTTGACCCCCTCCGATTTTCTTGAAACTCTGGATTCTGACAGAGGGCCACGAGACTTCGACCAGCGCGCAAAAATGGAGGCTCTAGACCCTTCCAGAGCCGAGATATCGAAGGTCAAAATTTGGACCTGAAAAAAAAACATAAGGGGTAACACTGTCATTTTTTTTTTTTGGCCGAAATTTTGACCCCCTCCGATTTTTTTGAAACTCTGGATTCTGACAGAGGGCCACGAGACTTCAACCAGCGCGCAAAAATGGAGGCTCTAGACCCTTCCAGAGCCGAGATATCGAAGGTCAAAATTTGGACCTGAAAAAAAAACATAAGGGGTAACACTGTCATTTTTTTTTTTTGGCCGAAATTTTGACCCCCTCCGATTTTCTTGAAACTCTGGATTCTGACAGAGGGCCACGAGACTTCGACCAGCGAGTAAAAATGGAGGCTCTAGACCCTTCCAGAGCCGAGATATTGAAGGTCAAAATTTGGACCTGAAAAAAAAAACATAAGGGGTAACACTGTCATTTTTTTTTTTTTGGCCGAAATTTTGACCCCCTCCGATTTTCTTGAAACTCTGGATTCTGACAGAGGGCCACGAGACTTCGACCAACGCGCAAAAATGGAGGCTCTAGACCCTTCCAGAGCCGAGATATCGAAGGTCAAAATTTGGACCTGAAAAAAAAACATAAGGGGTAACACTGTCATTTTTTTTTTTGGCCGAAATTTTGACCCCCTCCGATTTTCTTGAAACTCTGGATTCTGACAGAGGGCCACGAGACTTCGACCAGCGCGCAAAAATGGAGGCTCTAGACCCTTCCAGAGCCGAGATATCGAAGGTCAAAATTTGGACCTGAAAAAAAAAACATAAGGGGTAACACTGTCATTTTTTTTTTTGGCCAAAATTTTGACCCCCTCCGATTTTCTTGAAACTCTGGATTCTGACAGAGGGCCACGAGACTTCGACCAGCGCGCAAAAATGGAGGCTCTAGACCCTTCCAGAGCCAAGATATCGAAGGTCAAAATTTGGACCTGTAAAAAAACCATAAGGGGTAACACTGTCATTTTTTTTTTTTGGCCGAAATTTTGACCCCCTCCGATTTTCTTGAAACTCTGGATTCTGACAGAGGGCCACGAGACTTCGACCAATGCGCAAAAATGGAGGCTCTAGACCCTTCCAGAGCCGAGATATCGAAGGTCAAAATTTGGACCTGAAAAAAAAAACATAAGGGGTAACACTGTCATTTTTTTTTTTGGCCGAAATTTTGACCCCCTCCGATTTTCTTGAAACTCTGGATTCTGACAGAGGGCCACGAGACTTCGACCAGCGCGCAAAAATTGAGGCTCTAGACCCTTCCAGAGCCGAGATATCGAAGGTCAAAATTTGGACCTGTAAAAAAAACATAAGGGGTAACACTGTCATTTTTTTTTTGGCCGAAATTTTGACCCCCTCCGATTTTCTTGAAACTCTGGATTCTGACAGAGGGCCACGAGACTTCGACCAGCGCGCAAAAATTGAGGCTCTAGACCCTTCCAGAGCCGAGATATTGAAGGTCAAAATTTGGACCTGAAAAAAAAAACATAAGGGGTAACACTGTCATTTTTTTTTTTTGGCCGAAATTTTGACCCCCTCCGATTTTCTTGAAACTCTGGATTCTGACAGAGGGCCACGAGACTTCGACCAACGCGCAAAAATGGAGGCTCTAGACCCTTCCAGAGCCGAGATATCGAAGGTCAAAATTTGGACCTGAAAAAAAAACATAAGGGGTAACACTGTCATTTTTTTTTTTTGGCCGAAATTTTGACCCCCTCCGATTTTCTTGAAACTCTGGATTCTGACAGAGGGCCACGAGACTTCGACCAGCGCGCAAAAATGGAGGCTCTAGACCCTTCCAGAGCCGAGATATCGAAGGTCAAAATTTGGACCTGAAAAAAAAAACATAAGGGGTAACACTGTCATTTTTTTTTTTGGCCAAAATTTTGACCCCCTCCGATTTTCTTGAAACTCTGGATTCTGACAGAGGGCCACGAGACTTCGACCAGCGCGCAAAAATGGAGGCTCTAGACCCTTCCAGAGCCAAGATATCGAAGGTCAAAATTTGGACCTGTAAAAAAACCATAAGGGGTAACACTGTCATTTTTTTTTTTTGGCCGAAATTTTGACCCCCTCCGATTTTCTTGAAACTCTGGATTCTGACAGAGGGCCACGAGACTTCGACCAACGCGCAAAAATGGAGGCTCTAGACCCTTCCAGAGCCGAGATATCGAAGGTCAAAATTTGGACCTGAAAAAAAAAACATAAGGGGTAACACTGTCATTTTTTTTTTTGGCCGAAATTTTGACCCCCTCCGATTTTCTTGAAACTCTGGATTCTGACAGAGGGCCACGAGACTTCGACCAGCGCGCAAAAATTGAGGCTCTAGACCCTTCCAGAGCCGAGATATCGAAGGTCAAAATTTGGACCTGTAAAAAAAACATAAGGGGTAACACTGTCATTTTTTTTTTTGGCCGAAATTTTGACCCCCTCCGATTTTCTTGAAACTCTGGATTCTGACAGAGGGCCACGAGACTTCGACCAGCGCGCAAAAATTGAGGCTCTAGACCCTTCCAGAGCCGAGATATCGAAGGTCAAAATTTGGACCTGAAAAAAAAAACATAAGGGGTAACACTGTCATTTTTTTTTTTGGCCGAAATTTTGACCCCCTCCGATTTTCTTGAAACTCTGGATTCTGACAGAGGGCCACGAGACTTCGACCAGCGCGCAAAAATGGAGGCTCTAGACCCTTCCAGAGCCGAGATATCGAAGGTCAAAATTTGGACCTGAAAAAAAAAACATAAGGGGTAACACTGTCATTTTTTTTTGGCCGAAATTTTGACCCCCTCCGATTTTCTTGAAACTCTGGATTCTGACAGAGGGCCACGAGACTTCGACCAGCGCGCAAAAATGGAGGCTCTAGACCCTTCCAGAGCCGAGATATCGAAGGTCAAAATTTGGACCTGAAAAAAAAAACATAAGGGGTAACACTGTCATTTTTTTTTGGCCGAAATTTTGACCCCCTCCGATTTTCTTGAAACTCTGGATTCTGACAGAGGGCCACGAGACTTTGACCAGCGCGCAAAAATGGAGGCTCTAGACCCTTCCAGAGCCGAGATATCGAAGGTCAAAATTTGGACCTGAAAAAAAAACATAAGGGGTAACACTGTCATTTTTTTTTTTTTGGCCGAAATTTTGACCCCCTCCGATTTTCTTGAAACTCTGGATTCTGACAGAGGGCCACGAGACTTCGACCAGCGCGCAAAAATGGAGGCTCTAGACCCTTCCAGAGCCGAGATATCGAAGGTCAAAATTTGGACCTGAAAAAAAAACATAAGGGGTAACACTGTAATTTTTTTTTTTGGCCGAAATTTTGACCCCCTCCGATTTTCTTGAAACTCTGGATTCTGACAGAGGGCCACGAGACTTCGACCAGCGAGCAAAAATGGAGGCTCTAGACCCTTCCAGAGCCGAGATATTGAAGGTCAAAATCTGGACCTGAAAAAAAAACATAAGGGGTAACACTGTCATTTTTTTTTTTTGGCCGAAATTTTGACCCCCTCCGATTTTCTTGAAACTCTGGATTCTGACAGAGGGCCACGAGACTTCGACCAACGCGCAAAAATGGAGGCTCTAGACCCTTCCAGAGCCGAGATATCGAAGGTCAAAATTTGGACCTGAAAAAAAAAACATAAGGGGTAACACTGTCATTTTTTTTTTGGCCGAAATTTTGACCCCCTCCGATTTTCTTGAAACTCTGGATTCTGACAGAGGGCCACGAGACTTCGACCAGCGTGCAAAAATGGAGGCTCTAGACCCTTCCAGAGCCGAGATATCGAAGGTCAAAATTTGGACCTGAAAAAAAAAACATAAGGGGTAACACTGTCATTTTTTTTTTTGGCCAAAATTTTGACCCCCTCCGATTTTCTTGAAACTCTGGATTCTGACAGAGGGCCACGAGACTTCGACCAGCGCGCAAAAATGGAGGCTCTAGACCCTTCCAGAGCCGAGATATCGAAGGTCAAAATTTGGACCTGTAAAAAAACCATAAGGGGTAACACTGTCATTTTTTTTTTTTGGCCGAAATTTTGACCCCCTCCGATTTTCTTGAAACTCTGGATTCTGACAGAGGGCCACGAGACTTCGACCAACGCGCAAAAATGGAGGCTCTAGACCCTTCCAGAGCCGAGATATCGAAGGTCAAAATTTGGACCTGAAAAAAAAAACATAAGGGGTAACACTGTCATTTTTTTTTTTTGGCCGAAATTTTGACCCCCTCCGATTTTCTTGAAACTCTGGATTCTGACAGAGGGCCACGAGACTTCGACCAGCGCGCAAAAATGGAGGCTCTAGACCCTTCCAGAGCCGAGATATCGAAGGTCAAAATTTGGACCTGAAAAAAAAACATAAGGGGTAACACTGTCATTTTTTTTTTTTGGCCGAAATTTTGACCCCCTCCGATTTTCTTGAAACTCTGGATTCTGACAGAGGGCCACGAGACTTCGACCAGCGCGCAAAAATGGAGGCTCTAGACCCTTCCAGAGCCGAGATATCGAAGGTCAAAATTTGGACCTGAAAAAAAAAACATAAGGGGTAACACTGTCATTTTTTTTTTTTGCCAAAATTTTGACCCCCTCCGATTTTCTTGAAACTCTGGATTCTGACAGAGGGCCACGAGACTTCGACCAGCGCGCAAAAATGGAGGCTCTAGACCCTTCCAGAGCCAAGATATCGAAGGTCAAAATTTGGACCTGTAAAAAAACCATAAGGGGTAACACTGTCATTTTTTTTTTTTGGCCGAAATTTTGACCCCCTCCGATTTTCTTGAAACTCTGGATTCTGACAGAGGGCCACGAGACTTCGACCAACGCGCAAAAATGGAGGCTCTAGACCCTTCCAGAGCCGAGATATCGAAGGTCAAAATTTGGACCTGAAAAAAAAACATAAGGGGTAACACTGTCATTTTTTTTTTTGGCCGAAATTTTGACCCCCTCCGATTTTCTTGAAACTCTGGATTCTGACAGAGGGCCACGAGACTTCGACCAGCGCGCAAAAATTGAGGCTCTAGACCCTTCCAGAGCCGAGATATCGAAGGTCAAAATTTGGACCTGTAAAAAAACATAAGGGGTAACACTGTCATTTTTTTTTTTGGCCGAAATTTTGACCCCCTCCGATTTTCTTGAAACTCTGGATTCTGACAGAGGGCCACGAGACTTCGACCAGCGCGCAAAAATTGAGGCTCTAGACCCTTCCAGAGCCGAGATATCGAAGGTCAAAATTTGGACCTGAAAAAAAAAACATAAGGGGTAACACTGTCATTTTTTTTTTTTGGCCGAAATTTTGACCCCCTCCGATTTTCTTGAAACTCTGGATTCTGACAGAGGGCCACGAGACTTCGACCAGCGCGCAAAAATGGAGGCTCTAGACCCTTCCAGAGCCGAGATATCGAAGGTCAAAATTTGGACCTGAAAAAAAAAACATAAGGGGTAACACTGTCATTTTTTTTTTGGCCGAAATTTTGACCCCCTCCGATTTTCTTGAAACTCTGGATTCTGACAGAGGGCCACGAGACTTCGACCAGCGCGCAAAAATGGAGGCTCTAGACCCTTCCAGAGCCGAGATATCGAAGGTCAAAATTTGGACCTGAAAAAAAAAACATAAGGGGTAACACTGTCATTTTTTTTTTGGCCGAAATTTTGACCCCCTCCGATTTTCTTGAAACTCTGGATTCTGACAGAGGGCCACGAGACTTCGACCAGCGCGCAAAAATGGAGGCTCTAGACCCTTCCAGAGCCGAGATATCGAAGGTCAAAATTTGGACCTGAAAAAAAAACATAAGGGGTAACACTGTCATTTTTTTTTTTGGCCGAAATTTTGACCCCCTCCGATTTTCTTGAAACTCTGGATTCTGACAGAGGGCCACGAGACTTCGACCAGCGCGCAAAAATGGAGGCTCTAGACCCTTCCAGAGCCGAGATATCGAAGGTCAAAATTTGGACCTGAAAAAAAAACATAAGGGGTAACACTGTCATTTTTTTTTTTGGCCGAAATTTTGACCCCCTCCGATTTTCTTGAAACTCTGGATTCTGACAGAGGGCCACGAGACTTCGACCAGCGAGCAAAAATGGAGGCTCTAGACCCTTCCAGAGCCGAGATATCGAAGGTCAAAATTTGGACCTGAAAAAAAAACATAAGGGGTAACACTGTCATTTTTTTTTTTGGCCGAAATTTTGACCCCCTCCGATTTTCTTGAAACTCTGGATTCTGACAGAGGGCCACGAGACTTCGACCAGCGCGCAAAAATTGAGGCTCTAGACCCTTCCAGAGCCGAGATATCGAAGGTCAAAATTTGGACCTGAAAAAAAAAACATAAGGGGTAACACTGTCATTTTTTTTTTTGGCCAAAATTTTGACCCCCTCCGATTTTCTTGAAACTCTGGATTCTGACAGAGGGCCACGAGACTTCGACCAGCGCGCAAAAATGGAGGCTCTAGACCCTTCCAGAGCCGAGATATCGAAGGTCAAAATTTGGACCTGTAAAAAAACCATAAGGGGTAACACTGTCATTTTTTTTTTTTGGCCGAAATTTTGACCCCCTCCGATTTTCTTGAAACTCTGGATTCTGACAGAGGGCCACGAGACTTCGACCAACGCGCAAAAATGGAGGCTCTAGACCCTTCCAGAGCCGAGATATCGAAGGTCAAAATTTGGACCTGAAAAAAAAAACATAAGGGGTAACACTGTCATATTTTTTTTTTGGCCAAAATTTTGACCCCCTCCGATTTTCTTGAAACTCTGGATTCTGACAGAGGGCCACGAGACTTCGACCAGCGCGCAAAAATGGAGGCTCTAGACCCTTCCAGAGCCAAGATATCGAAGGTCAAAATTTGGACCTGTAAAAAAACCATAAGGGGTAACACTGTCATTTTTTTTTTTGGCCGAAATTTTGACCCCCTCCGATTTTCTTGAAACTCTGGATTCTGACAGAGGGCCACGAGACTTCGACCAACGCGCAAAAATGGAGGCTCTAGACCCTTCCACAGCCGAGATATCGAAGGTCAAAATTTGGACCTGAAAAAAAAAACATAAGGGGTAACACTGTCATTTTTTTTTTTTGGCCGAAATTTTGACCCCCTCCGATTTTCTTGAAACTCTGGATTCTGACAGAGGGCCACGAGACTTCGACCAGCGCGCAAAAATTGAGGCTCTAGACCCTTCCAGAGCCGAGATATCGAAGGTCAAAATTTGGACCTGTAAAAAAAACATAAGGGGTAACACTGTCATTTTTTTTTTTGGCCGAAATTTTGACCCCCTCCGATTTTCTTGAAACTCTGGATTCTGACAGAGGGCCACGAGACTTCGACCAGCGTGCAAAAATTGAGGCTCTAGACCCTTCCAGAGCCGAGATATCGAAGGTCAAAATTTGGACCTGAAAAAAAAAACATAAGGGGTAACACTGTCATTTTTTTTTTTTGGCCGAAATTTTGACCCCCTCCGATTTTCTTGAAACTCTGGATTCTGACAGAGGGCCACGAGACTTCGACCAGCGCGCAAAAATGGAGGCTCTAGACCCTTCCAGAGCCGAGATATCGAAGGTCAAAATTTGGACCTGAAAAAAAAAACATAAGGGGTAACACTGTCATTTTTTTTTTGGCCGAAATTTTGACCCCCTCCGATTTTCTTGAAACTCTGGATTCTGACAGAGGGCCACGAGACTTCGACCAGCGCGCAAAAATGGAGGCTCTAGACCCTTCCAGAGCCGAGATATCGAAGGTCAAAATTTGGACCTGAAAAAAAAAACATAAGGGGTAACACTGTCATTTTTTTTTTTGGCCGAAATTTTGACCCCCTCCGATTTTCTTGAAACTCTGGATTCTGACAGAGGGCCACGAGACTTCGACCAGCGCGCAAAAATGGAGGCTCTAGACCCTTCCAGAGCCGAGATATCGAAGGTCAAAATTTGGACCTGAAAAAAAAACATAAGGGGTAACACTGTCATTTTTTTTTTTTTGGCCGAAATTTTGACCCCCTCCGATTTTCTTGAAACTCTGGATTCTGACAGAGGGCCACGAGACTTCGACCAGCGCGCAAAAATGGAGGCTCTAGACCCTTCCAGAGCCGAGATATCGAAGGTCAAAATTTGGACCTGAAAAAAAAACATAAGGGGTAACACTGTCATTTTTTTTTTTGGCCGAAATTTTGACCCCCTCCGATTTTCTTGAAACTCTGGATTCTGACAGAGGGCCACGAGACTTCGACCAGCGAGCAAAAATGGAGGCTCTAGACCCTTCCAGAGCCGAGATATTGAAGGTCAAAATTTGGACCTGAAAAAAAAAACATAAGGGGTAACACTGTCATTTTTTTTTTTTGGCCGAAATTTTGACCCCCTCCGATTTTCTTGAAACTCTGGATTCTGACAGAGGGCCACGAGACTTCGACCAGCGCGCAAAAATGGAGGCTCTAGACCCTTCCAGAGCCGAGATATCGAAGGTCAAAATTTGGACCTGAAAAAAAAACATAAGGGGTAACACTGTCATTTTTTTTTTTGGCCGAAATTTTGACCCCCTCCGATTTTCTTGAAACTCTGGATTCTGACAGAGGGCCACGAGACTTCGACCAGCGCGCAAAAATGGAGGCTCTAGACCCTTCCAGAGCCGAGATATCGAAGGTCAAAATTTGGACCTGAAAAAAAAACATAAGGGGTAACACTGTCATTTTTTTTTTTGGCCGAAATTTTGACCCCCTCCGATTTTCTTGAAACTCTGGATTCTGACAGAGGGCCACGAGACTTCGACCAGCGAGCAAAAATGGAGGCTCTAGACCCTTCCAGAGCCGAGATATCGAAGGTCAAAATTTGGACCTGAAAAAAAAAACATAAGGGGTAACACTGTCATTTTTTTTTTTGGCCAAAATTTTGACCCCCTCCGATTTTCTTGAAACTCTGGATTCTGACAGAGGGCCACGAGACTTCGACCAGCGCGCAAAAATGGAGGCTCTAGACCCTTCCAGAGCCGAGATATCGAAGGTCAAAATTTGGACCTGTAAAAAAACCATAAGGGGTAACACTGTCATTTTTTTTTTTGGCCGAAATTTTGACCCCCTCCGATTTTCTTGAAACTCTGGATTCTGACAGAGGGCCACGAGACTTCGACCAACGCGCAAAAATGGAGGCTCTAGACCCTTCCAGAGCCGAGATATCGAAGGTCAAAATTTGGACCTGAAAAAAAAAACATAAGGGGTAACACTGTCATTTTTTTTTTGGCCAAAATTTTGACCCCCTCCGATTTTCTTGAAACTCTGGATTCTGACAGAGGGCCACGAGACTTCGACCAGCGCGCAAAAATGGAGGCTCTAGACCCTTCCAGAGCCAAGATATCGAAGGTCAAAATTTGGACCTGTAAAAAAACCATAAGGGGTAACACTGTCATTTTTTTTTTTGGCCGAAATTTTGACCCCCTCCGATTTTCTTGAAACTCTGGATTCTGACAGAGGGCCACGAGACTTCGACCAACGCGCAAAAATGGAGGCTCTAGACCCTTCCACAGCCGAGATATCGAAGGTCAAAATTTGGACCTGAAAAAAAAAACATAAGGGGTAACACTGTCATTTTTTTTTTTTGGCCGAAATTTTGACCCCCTCCGATTTTCTTGAAACTCTGGATTCTGACAGAGGGCCACGAGACTTCGACCAGCGCGCAAAAATTGAGGCTCTAGACCCTTCCAGAGCCGAGATATCGAAGGTCAAAATTTGGACCTGTAAAAAAAACATAAGGGGTAACACTGTCATTTTTTTTTTTGGCCGAAATTTTGACCCCCTCCGATTTTCTTGAAACTCTGGATTCTGACAGAGGGCCACGAGACTTCGACCAGCGTGCAAAAATTGAGGCTCTAGACCCTTCCAGAGCCGAGATATCGAAGGTCAAAATTTGGACCTGAAAAAAAAAACATAAGGGGTAACACTGTCATTTTTTTTTTTTGGCCGAAATTTTGACCCCCTCCGATTTTCTTGAAACTCTGGATTCTGACAGAGGGCCACGAGACTTCGACCAGCGCGCAAAAATGGAGGCTCTAGACCCTTCCAGAGCCGAGATATCGAAGGTCAAAATTTGGACCTGAAAAAAAAAACATAAGGGGTAACACTGTCATTTTTTTTTTGGCCGAAATTTTGACCCCCTCCGATTTTCTTGAAACTCTGGATTCTGACAGAGGGCCACGAGACTTCGACCAGCGCGCAAAAATGGAGGCTCTAGACCCTTCCAGAGCCGAGATATCGAAGGTCAAAATTTGGACCTGAAAAAAAAAACATAAGGGGTAACACTGTCATTTTTTTTTTTGGCCGAAATTTTGACCCCCTCCGATTTTCTTGAAACTCTGGATTCTGACAGAGGGCCACGAGACTTCGACCAGCGCGCAAAAATGGAGGCTCTAGACCCTTCCAGAGCCGAGATATCGAAGGTCAAAATTTGGACCTGAAAAAAAAACATAAGGGGTAACACTGTCATTTTTTTTTTTTGGCCGAAATTTTGACCCCCTCCGATTTTCTTGAAACTCTGGATTCTGACAGAGGGCCACGAGACTTCGACCAGCGCGCAAAAATGGAGGCTCTAGACCCTTCCAGAGCCGAGATATCGAAGGTCAAAATTTGGACCTGAAAAAAAAACATAAGGGGTAACACTGTCATTTTTTTTTTTGGCCGAAATTTTGACCCCCTCCGATTTTCTTGAAACTCTGGATTCTGACAGAGGGCCACGAGACTTCGACCAGCGAGCAAAAATGGAGGCTCTAGACCCTTCCAGAGCCGAGATATTGAAGGTCAAAATTTGGACCTGAAAAAAAAAACATAAGGGGTAACACTGTCATTTTTTTTTTTTGGCCGAAATTTTGACCCCCTCCGATTTTCTTGAAACTCTGGATTCTGACAGAGGGCCACGAGACTTCGACCAACGCGCAAAAATGGAGGCTCTAGACCCTTCCAGAGCCGAGATATCGAAGGTCAAAATTTGGACCTGAAAAAAAAAACATAAGGGGTAACACTGTCATTTTTTTTTGGCCGAAATTTTGACCCCCTCCGATTTTCTTGAAACTCTGGATTCTGACAGAGGGCCACGAGACTTCGACCAGCGCGCAAAAATGGAGGCTCTAGACCCTTCCAGAGCCGAGATATCGAAGGTCAAAATTTGGACCTGAAAAAAAAAAACATAAGGGTTAACACTGTCATTTTTTTTTTGGCCAAAATTTTGACCCCCTCCGATTTTCTTGAAACTCTGGATTCTGACAGAGGGCCACGAGACTTCGACCAGCGCGCAAAAATGGAGGCTCTAGACCCTTCCAGAGCCGAGATATCGAAGGTCAAAATTTGGACCTGAAAAAAAAAACATAAGGGGTAACACTGTCATTTTTTTTTTGGCCGAAATTTTGACCCCCTCCGATTTTCTTGAAACTCTGGATTCTGACAGAGGGCCACGAGACTTCGACCAGCGCGCAAAAATGGAGGCTCTAGACCCTTCCAGAGCCGAGATATCGAAGGTCAAAATTTGGACCTGAAAAAAAAAACATAAGGGGTAACACTGTCATTTTTTTTTTGGCCGAAATTTTGACCCCCTCCGATTTTCTTGAAACTCTGGATTCTGACAGAGGGCCACGAGACTTCGACCAGCGCGCAAAAATGGAGGCTCTAGACCCTTCCAGAGCCGAGATATCGAAGGTCAAAATTTGGACCTGAAAAAAAAACATAAGGGGTAACACTGTCATTTTTTTTTTTGGCCGAAATTTTGACCCCCTCCGATTTTCTTGAAACTCTGGATTCTGACAGAGGGCCACGAGACTTCGACCAGCGAGCAAAAATGGAGGCTCTAGACCCTTCCAGAGCCGAGATATTGAAGGTCAAAATTTGGACCTGAAAAAAAAAACATAAGGGGTAACACTGTCATTTTTTTTTTTTGGCCGAAATTTTGACCCCCTCCGATTTTCTTGAAACTCTGGATTCTGACAGAGGGCCACGAGACTTCGACCAACGCGCAAAAATGGAGGCTCTAGACCCTTCCAGAGCCGAGATATCGAAGGTCAAAATTTGGACCTGAAAAAAAAAACATAAGGGGTAACACTGTCATTTTTTTTTTGGCCGAAATTTTGACCCCCTCCGATTTTCTTGAAACTCTGGATTCTGACAGAGGGCCACGAGACTTCGACCAGCGCGCAAAAATGGAGGCTCTAGACCCTTCCAGAGCCGAGATATCGAAGGTCAAAATTTGGACCTGAAAAAAAAAACATAAGGGGTAACACTGTCATTTTTTTTTTTGGCCAAAATTTTGACCCCCTCCGATTTTCTTGAAACTCTGGATTCTGACAGAGGGCCACGAGACTTCGACCAGCGCGCAAAAATGGAGGCTCTAGACCCTTCCAGAGCCGAGATATCGAAGGTCAAAATTTGGACCTGTAAAAAAACCATAAGGGGTAACACTGTCATTTTTTTTTTTTGGCCGAAATTTTGACCCCCTCCGATTTTCTTGAAACTCTGGATTCTGACAGAGGGCCACGAGACTTCGACCAACGCGCAAAAATGGAGGCTCTAGACCCTTCCAGAGCCGAGATATCGAAGGTCAAAATTTGGACCTGAAAAAAAAAACATAAGGGGTAACACTGTCATTTTTTTTTTTGGCCAAAATTTTGACCCCCTCCGATTTTCTTGAAACTCTGGATTCTGACAGAGGGCCACGAGACTTCGACCAGCGCGCAAAAATGGAGGCTCTAGACCCTTCCAGAGCCAAGATATCGAAGGTCAAAATTTGGACCTGTAAAAAAACCATAAGGGGTAACACTGTCATTTTTTTTTTTGGCCGAAATTTTGACCCCCTCCGATTTTCTTGAAACTCTGGATTCTGACAGAGGGCCACGAGACTTCGACCAACGCGCAAAAATGGAGGCTCTAGACCCTTCCACAGCCGAGATATCGAAGGTCAAAATTTGGACCTGAAAAAAAAAAACATAAGGGGTAACACTGTCATTTTTTTTTTTGGCCGAAATTTTGACCCCCTCCGATTTTCTTGAAACTCTGGATTCTGACAGAGGGCCACGAGACTTCGACCAGCGCGCAAAAATTGAGGCTCTAGACCCTTCCAGAGCCGAGATATCGAAGGTCAAAATTTGGACCTGTAAAAAAAACATAAGGGGTAACACTGTCATTTTTTTTTTTGGCCGAAATTTTGACCCCCTCCGATTTTCTTGAAACTCTGGATTCTGACAGAGGGCCACGAGACTTCGACCAGCGTGCAAAAATTGAGGCTCTAGACCCTTCCAGAGCCGAGATATCGAAGGTCAAAATTTGGACCTGAAAAAAAAAACATAAGGGGTAACACTGTCATTTTTTTTTTTTGGCCGAAATTTTGACCCCCTCCGATTTTCTTGAAACTCTGGATTCTGACAGAGGGCCACGAGACTTCGACCAGCGCGCAAAAATGGAGGCTCTAGACCCTTCCAGAGCCGAGATATCGAAGGTCAAAATTTGGACCTGAAAAAAAAAACATAAGGGGTAACACTGTCATTTTTTTTTTGGCCGAAATTTTGACCCCCTCCGATTTTCTTGAAACTCTGGATTCTGACAGAGGGCCACGAGACTTCGACCAGCGCGCAAAAATGGAGGCTCTAGACCCTTCCAGAGCCGAGATATCGAAGGTCAAAATTTGGACCTGAAAAAAAAAACATAAGGGGTAACACTGTCATTTTTTTTTTGGCCGAAATTTTGACCCCCTCCGATTTTCTTGAAACTCTGGATTCTGACAGAGGGCCACGAGACTTCGACCAGCGCGCAAAAATGGAGGCTCTAGACCCTTCCAGAGCCGAGATATCGAAGGTCAAAATTTGGACCTGAAAAAAAAACATAAGGGGTAACACTGTCATTTTTTTTTTTTTGGCCGAAATTTTGACCCCCTCCGATTTTCTTGAAACTCTGGATTCTGACAGAGGGCCACGAGACTTCGACCAGCGCGCAAAAATGGAGGCTCTAGACCCTTCCAGAGCCGAGATATCGAAGGTCAAAATTTGGACCTGAAAAAAAAACATAAGGGGTAACACTGTCATTTTTTTTTTGGCCGAAATTTTGACCCCCTCCGATTTTCTTGAAACTCTGGATTCTGACAGAGGGCCACGAGACTTCGACCAGCGAGCAAAAATGGAGGCTCTAGACCCTTCCAGAGCCGAGATATTGAAGGTCAAAATTTGGACCTGAAAAAAAAAACATAAGGGGTAACACTGTCATTTTTTTTTTTTGGCCGAAATTTTGACCCCCTCCAATTTTCTTGAAACTCTGGATTCTGACAGAGGGCCACGAGACTTTGACCAACGCGCAAAAATGGAGGCTCTAGACCCTTCCAGAGCCGAGATATCGAAGGTCAAAATTTGGACCTGAAAAAAAAACATAAGGGGTAACACTGTCATTTTTTTTTTGGCCGAAATTTTGACCCCCTCCGATTTTCTTGAAACTCTGGATTCTGACAGAGGGCCACGAGACTTCGACCAGCGCGCAAAAATGGAGGCTCTAGACCCTTCCAGAGCCGAGATATCGAAGGTCAAAATTTGGACCTGAAAAAAAAAACATAAGGGTTAACACTGTCATTTTTTTTTTGGCCAAAATTTTGACCCCCTCCGATTTTCTTGAAACTCTGGATTCTGACAGAGGGCCACGAGACTTCGACCAGCGCGCAAAAATGGAGGCTCTAGACCCTTCCAGAGCCGAGATATCGAAGGTCAAAATTTGGACCTGTAAAAAAACCATAAGGGGTAACACTGTCATTTTTTTTTTTTGGCCGAAATTTTGACCCCCTCCGATTTTCTTGAAACTCTGGATTCTGACAGAGGGCCACGAGACTTCGACCAACGCGCAAAAATGGAGGCTCTAGACCCTTCCAGAGCCGAGATATCGAAGGTCAAAATTTGGACCTGAAAAAAAAACATAAGGGGTAACACTGTCATTTTTTTTTTTTGGCCGAAATTTTGACCCCCTCCGATTTTCTTGAAACTCTGGATTCTGACAGAGGGCCACGAGACTTCGACCAGCGCGCAAAAATTGAGGCTCTAGACCCTTCCAGAGCCGAGATATCGAAGGTCAAAATTTGGACCTGAAAAAAAAACATAAGGGGTAACACTGTCATTTTTTTTTTTTTGGCCGAAATTTTGACCCCCTCCGATTTTCTTGAAACTCTGGATTCTGACAGAGGGCCACGAGACTTCGACCAGCGCGCAAAAATTGAGGCTCTAGACCCTTCCAGAGCCGAGATATCGAAGGTCAAAATTATGACCTGAAAAAAAAAACATAAGGGGTAACACTGTCATTTTTTTTTTTGGCCGAAATTTTGACCCCCTCCGATTTTCTTGAAACTCTGGATTCTGACAGAGGGCCACGAGACTTCGACCAGCGTGCAAAAATGGAGGCTCCAGACCCTTCCAGAGCCGAGATATCGAAGGTCAAAATTTGGACCTGAAAAAAAAACATAAGGGGTAACACTGTCATTTTTTTTTTTTGGCCAAAATTTTGACCCCCTCCGATTTTCTTGAAACTCTGGATTCTGACAGAGGGCCACGAGACTTCGACCAGCGCGCAAAAATGGAGGCTCTAGACCCTTCCAGAGCCGAAATATCGAAGGTCAAAATTTGGACCTGAAAAAAAAAACATAAGGGGTAACACTGTCATTTTTTTTTTTTAGCCGAAATTTTGACCCCCTCCGATTTTCTTGAAACTCTGGATTCTGACAGAGGGCCACGAGACTTCGACCAGCGCGCAAAAATGGAGGCTCTAGACCCTTCCAGAGCCGAGATATCGAAGGTCAAAATTTGGACCTGAAAAAAAAACATAAGGGGTAACACTGTCATTTTTTTTTTTTGGCCGAAATTTTGACCCCCTCCGATTTTCTTGAAACTCTGGATTCTGACAGAGGGCCACGAGACTTCGACCAGCGAGCAAAAATGGAGGCTCTAGACCCTTCCAGAGCCGAGATATTGAAGGTCAAAATTTGGACCTGAAAAAAAAAACATAAGGGGTAACACTGTCATTTTTTTTTTTTTGGCCGAAATTTTGACCCCCTCCGATTTTCTTGAAACTCTGGATTCTGACAGAGGGCCACGAGACTTCGACCAACGCGCAAAAATGGAGGCTCTAGACCCTTCCAGAGCCGAGATATCGAAGGTCAAAATTTGGACCTGAAAAAAAAACATAAGGGGTAACACTGTCATTTTTTTTTTGGCCGAAATTTTGACCCCCTCCGATTTTCTTGAAACTCTGGATTCTGACAGAGGGCCACGAGACTTCGACCAGCGCGCAAAAATGGAGGCTCTAGACCCTTCCAGAGCCGAGATATCGAAGGTCAAAATTTGGACCTGAAAAAAAAAACATAAGGGGTAACACTGTCATTTTTTTTTTTGGCCAAAATTTTGACCCCCTCCGATTTTCTTGAAACTCTGGATTCTGACAGAGGGCCACGAGACTTCGACCAGCGCGCAAAAATGGAGGCTCTAGACCCTTCCAGAGCCAAGATATCGAAGGTCAAAATTTGGACCTGTAAAAAAACCATAAGGGGTAACACTGTCATTTTTTTTTTTTTGGCCGAAATTTTGACCCCCTCCGATTTTCTTGAAACTCTGGATTCTGACAGAGGGCCACGAGACTTCGACCAACGCGCAAAAATGGAGGCTCTAGACCCTTCCAGAGCCGAGATATCGAAGGTCAAAATTTGGACCTGAAAAAAAAAACATAAGGGGTAACACTGTCATTTTTTTTTTTGGCCGAAATTTTGACCCCCTCCGATTTTCTTGAAACTCTGGATTCTGACAGAGGGCCACGAGACTTCGACCAGCGCGCAAAAATTGAGGCTCTAGACCCTTCCAGAGCCGAGATATCGAAGGTCAAAATTTGGACCTGTAAAAAAAAACATAAGGGGTAACACTGTCATTTTTTTTTTTGGCCGAAATTTTGACCCCCTCCGATTTTCTTGAAACTCTGGATTCTGACAGAGGGCCACGAGACTTCGACCAGCGCGCAAAAATTGAGGCTCTAGACCCTTCCAGAGCCGAGATATCGAAGGTCAAAATTTGGACCTGAAAAAAAAACATAAGGGGTAACACTGTCATTTTTTTTTTTTGGCCGAAATTTTGACCCCCTCCGATTTTCTTGAAACTCTGGATTCTGACAGAGGGCCACGAGACTTTGACCAGCGCGCAAAAATGGAGGCTCTAGACCCTTCCAGAGCCGAGATATCGAAGGTCAAAATTTGGACCTGAAAAAAAAACATAAGGGGTAACACTGTCATTTTTTTTTTTTGGCCGAAATTTTGACCCCCTCCGATTTTCTTGAAACTCTGGATTCTGACAGAGGGCCACGAGACTTCGACCAGCGCGCAAAAATGGAGGCTCTAGACCCTTCCAGAGCCGAGATATCGAAGGTCAAAATTTGGACCTGAAAAAAAAACATAAGGGGTAACACTGTAATTTTTTTTTTTGGCCGAAATTTTGACCCCCTCCGATTTTCTTGAAACTCTGGATTCTGACAGAGGGCCACGAGACTTCGACCAGCGAGCAAAAATGGAGGCTCTAGACCCTTCCAGAGCCGAGATATTGAAGGTCAAAATTTGGACCTGAAAAAAAAACATAAGGGGTAACACTGTAATTTTTTTTTTTTGGCCGAAATTTTGACCCCCTCCGATTTTCTTGAAACTCTGGATTCTGACAGAGGGCCACGAGACTTCGACCAACGCGCAAAAATGGAGGCTCTAGACCCTTCCAGAGCCGAGATATCGAAGGTCAAAATTTGGACCTGAAAAAAAAAACATAAGGGGTAACACTGTCATTTTTTTTTTGGCCGAAATTTTGACCCCCTCCGATTTTCTTGAAACTCTGGATTCTGACAGAGGGCCACGAGACTTCGACCAGCGCGCAAAAATGGAGGCTCTAGACCCTTCCAGAGCCGAGATATCGAAGGTCAAAATTTGGACCTGAAAAAAAAAACATAAGGGGTAACACTGTCATTTTTTTTTTTGGCCAAAATTTTGACCCCCTCCGATTTTCTTGAAACTCTGGATTCTGACAGAGGGCCACGAGACTTCGACCAGCGCGCAAAAATGGAGGCTCTAGACCCTTCCAGAGCCGAGATATCGAAGGTCAAAATTTGGACCTGTAAAAAAACCATAAGGGGTAACACTGTCATTTTTTTTTTTTGGCCGAAATTTTGACCCCCTCCGATTTTCTTGAAACTCTGGATTCTGACAGAGGGCCACGAGACTTCGACCAACGCGCAAAAATGGAGGCTCTAGACCCTTCCAGAGCCGAGATATCGAAGGTCAAAATTTGGACCTGAAAAAAAAAACATAAGGGGTAACACTGTCATTTTTTTTTTTTTGGCCGAAATTTTGACCCCCTCCGATTTTCTTGAAACTCTGGATTCTGACAGAGGGCCACGAGACTTCGACCAGCGCGCAAAAATTGAGGCTCTAGACCCTTCCAGAGCCGAGATATCGAAGGTCAAAATTATGACCTGAAAAAAAAAACATAAGGGGTAACACTGTCATTTTTTTTTTTGGCTGAAATTTTGACCCCCTCCGATTTTCTTGAAACTCTGGATTCTGACAGAGGGCCACGAGACTTCGACCAGCGTGCAAAAATGGAGGCTCTAGACCCTTCCAGAGCCGAGATATCGAAGGTCAAAATTTGGACCTGAAAAAAAAACATAAGGGGTAACACTGTCATTTTTTTTTTTTGGCCAAAATTTTGACCCCCTCCGATTTTCTTGAAACTCTGGATTCTGACAGAGGGCCACGAGACTTCGACCAGCGCGCAAAAATGGAGGCTCTAGACCCTTCCAGAGCCGAAATATCGAAGGTCAAAATTTGGACCTGAAAAAAAAAACATAAGGGGTAACACTGTCATTTTTTTTTTTTGGCCGAAATTTTGACCCCCTCCGATTTTCTTGAAACTCTGGATTCTGACAGAGGGCCACGAGACTTCGACCAGCGCGCAAAAATGGAGGCTCTAGACCCTTCCAGAGCCGAGATATCGAAGGTCAAAATTTGGACCTGAAAAAAAAAACATAAGGGGTAACACTGTCATTTTTTTTTTGGCCGAAATTTTGACCCCCTCCGATTTTCTTGAAACTCTGGATTCTGACAGAGGGCCACGAGACTTCGACCAGCGGGCAAAAATGGAGGCTCTAGACCCTTCCAGAGCCGAGATATCGAAGGTCAAAATTTGGACCTGAAAAAAAAACATAAGGGGTAACACTGTCATTTTTTTTTTTTTTGGCCGAAATTTTGACCCCCTCCGATTTTCTTGAAACTCTGGATTCTGACAGAGGGCCACGAGACTTCGACCAGCGCGCAAAAATGGAGGCTCTAGACCCTTCCAGAGCCGAGATATCGAAGGTCAAAATTTGGACCTGAAAAAAAAACATAAGGGGTAACACTGTCATTTTTTTTTTTTTGGCCGAAATTTTGACCCCCTCCGATTTTCTTGAAACTCTGGATTCTGACAGAGGGCCACGAGACTTCGACCAGCGAGCAAAAATGGAGGCTCTAGACCTTTCCAGAGCCGAGATATTGAAGGTCAAAATTTGGACCTGAAAAAAAAAACATAAGGGGTAACACTGTCATTTTTTTTTTTTGGCCGAAATTTTGACCCCCTCCGATTTTCTTGAAACTCTGGATTCTGACAGAGGGCCACGAGACTTCGACCAACGCGCAAAAATGGAGGCTCTAGACCCTTCCAGAGCCGAGATATCGAAGGTCAAAATTTGGACCTGAAAAAAAAACATAAGGGGTAACACTGTCATTTTTTTTTTTTTGGCCGAAATTTTGACCCCCTCCGATTTTCTTGAAACTCTGGATTCTGACAGAGGGCCACGAGACTTCGACCAACGCGTAAAAATGGAGGCTCTAGACCCTTCCAGAGCCGAGATATCGAAGGTCAAAATTTGGACCTGAAAAAAAAACATAAGGGGTAACACTGTCATTTTTTTTTTTGGCCGAAATTTTGACCCCCTCCGATTTTCTTGAAACTCTGGATTCTGACAGAGGGCCACGAGACTTCGACCAGCGCGCAAAAATTGAGGCTCTAGACCCTTCCAGAGCCGAGATATCGAAGGTCAAAATTATGACCTGAAAAAAAAAAACATAAGGGGTAACACTGTCATTTTTTTTTTTTTTGGCCGAAATTTTGACCCCCTCCGATTTTCTTGAAACTCTGGATTCTGACAGAGGGCCACGAGACTTCGACCAGCGTGCAAAAATGGAGGCTCTAGACCCTTCCAGAGCCGAGATATCGAAGGTCAAAATTTGGACCTGAAAAAAAAACATAAGGGGTAACACTGTCATTTTTTTTTTTTAGCCGAAATTTTGACCCCCTCCAATTTTCTTGAAACTCTGGATTCTGACAGAGGGCCACGAGACTTCGACCAGCGCGCAAAAATGGAGGCTCTAGACCCTTCCAGAGCCGAGATATCGAAGGTCAAAATTTGGACCTGAAAAAAAAAACATAAGGGGTAACACTGTCATTTTTTTTTTTGGCCGAAATTTTGACCCCCTCCGATTTTCTTGAAACTCTGGATTCTGACAGAGGGCCACGAGACTTTGACCAGCGCGTAAAAATGGAGGCTCTAGACCCTTCCAGAGCCGAGATATCGAAGGTCAAAATTTGGACCTGAAAAAAAAACATAAGGGGTAACACTGTCATTTTTTTTTTTTGGCCGAAATTTTGACCCCCTCCGATTTTTTTGAAACTCTGGATTCTGACAGAGGGCCACGAGACTTCGACCAGCGCGCAAAAATGGAGGCTCTAGACCCTTCCAGAGCCGAGATATCGAAGGTCAAAATTTGGACCTGAAAAAAAAACATAAGGGGTAACACTGTCATTTTTTTTTTTTGGCCGAAATTTTGACCCCCTCCGATTTTCTTGAAACTCTGGATTCTGACAGAGGGCCACGAGACTTCGACCAGCGAGCAAAAATGGAGGCTCTAGACCCTTCCAGAGCCGAGATATTGAAGGTCAAAATTTGGACCTGAAAAAAAAAACATAAGGGGTAACACTGTCATTTTTTTTTTTGGCCGAAATTTTGACCCCCTCCGATTTTCTTGAAACTCTGGATTCTGACAGAGGGCCACGAGACTTCGACCAACGCGCAAAAATGGAGGCTCTAGACCCTTCCAGAGCCGAGATATCGAAGGTCAAAATTTGGACCTGAAAAAAAAACATAAGGGGTAACACTGTCATTTTTTTTTGGCCGAAATTTTGACCCCCTCCGATTTTCTTGAAACTCTGGATTCTGACAGAGGGCCACGAGACTTCGACCAGCGCGCAAAAATGGAGGCTCTAGACCCTTCCAGAGCCGAGATATCGAAGGTCAAAATTTGGACCTGAAAAAAAAAACATAAGGGGTAACACTGTCATTTTTTTTTTGGCCAAAATTTTGACCCCCTCCGATTTTCTTGAAACTCTGGATTCTGACAGAGGGCCACGAGACTTCGACCAGCGCGCAAAAATGGAGGCTCTAGACCCTTCCAGAGCCAAGATATCGAAGGTCAAAATTTGGACCTGTAAAAAAACCATAAGGGGTAACACTGTCATTTTTTTTTTTTGGCCGAAATTTTGACCCCCTCCGATTTTCTTGAAACTCTGGATTCTGACAGAGGGCCACGAGACTTCGACCAACGCGCAAAAATGGAGGCTCTAGACCCTTCCAGAGCCGAGATATCGAAGGTCAAAATTTGGACCTGAAAAAAAAAACATAAGGGGTAACACTGTCATTTTTTTTTTTGGCCGAAATTTTGACCCCCTCCGATTTTCTTGAAACTCTGGATTCTGACAGAGGGCCACGAGACTTCGACCAGCGCGCAAAAATTGAGGCTCTAGACCCTTCCAGAGCCGAGATATCGAAGGTCAAAATTTGGACCTGTAAAAAAAAACATAAGGGGTAACACTGTCATTTTTTTTTTTGGCCGAAATTTTGACCCCCTCCGATTTTCTTGAAACTCTGGATTCTGACAGAGGGCCACGAGACTTCGACCAGCGCGCAAAAATTGAGGCTCTAGACCCTTCCAGAGCCGAGATATCGAAGGTCAAAATTTGGACCTGAAAAAAAAAACATAAGGGGTAACACTGTCATTTTTTTTTTTGGCCGAAATTTTGACCCCCTCCGATTTTCTTGAAACTCTGGATTCTGACAGAGGGCCACGAGACTTCGACCAGCGCGCAAAAATGGAGGCTCTAGACCCTTCCAGAGCCGAGATATCGAAGGTCAAAATTTGGACCTGAAAAAAAAAACATAAGGGGTAACACTGTCATTTTTTTTTTGGCCGAAATTTTGACCCCCTCCGATTTTCTTGAAACTCTGGATTCTGACAGAGGGCCACGAGACTTCGACCAGCGCGCAAAAATGGAGGCTCTAGACCCTTCCAGAGCCGAGATATCGAAGGTCAAAATTTGGACCTGAAAAAAAAAACATAAGGGGTAACACTCATTTTTTTTTTTGGCCGAAATTTTGACCCCCTCCGATTTTCTTGAAACTCTGGATTCTGACAGAGGGCCACGAGACTTTGACCAGCGCGCAAAAATGGAGGCTCTAGACCCTTCCAGAGCCGAGATATCGAAGGTCAAAATTTGGACCTGAAAAAAAAACATAAGGGGTAACACTGTCATTTTTTTTTTTTTGGCCGAAATTTTGACCCCCTCCGATTTTCTTGAAACTCTGGATTCTGACAGAGGGCCACGAGACTTCGACCAGCGCGCAAAAATGGAGGCTCTAGACCCTTCCAGAGCCGAGATATCGAAGGTCAAAATTTGGACCTGAAAAAAAAAACATAAGGGGTAACACTGTAATTTTTTTTTTTTGGCCGAAATTTTGACCCCCTCCGATTTTCTTGAAACTCTGGATTCTGACAGAGGGCCACGAGACTTCGACCAGCGAGCAAAAATGGAGGCTCTAGACCCTTCCAGAGCCGAGATATTGAAGGTCAAAATTTGGACCTGAAAAAAAAACATAAGGGGTAACACTGTAATTTTTTTTTTTTGGCCGAAATTTTGACCCCCTCCGATTTTCTTGAAACTCTGGATTCTGACAGAGGGCCACGAGACTTCGACCAACGCGCAAAAATGGAGGCTCTAGACCCTTCCAGAGCCGAGATATCGAAGGTCAAAATTTGGACCTGAAAAAAAAAACATAAGGGGTAACACTGTCATTTTTTTTTTGGCCGAAATTTTGACCCCCTCCGATTTTCTTGAAACTCTGGATTCTGACAGAGGGCCACGAGACTTCGACCAGCGCGCAAAAATGGAGGCTCTAGACCCTTCCAGAGCCGAGATATCGAAGGTCAAAATTTGGACCTGAAAAAAAAAACATAAGGGGTAACACTGTCATTTTTTTTTTTGGCCAAAATTTTGACCCCCTCCGATTTTCTTGAAACTCTGGATTCTGACAGAGGGCCACGAGACTTCGACCAGCGCGCAAAAATGGAGGCTCTAGACCCTTCCAGAGCCGAGATATCGAAGGTCAAAATTTGGACCTGTAAAAAAACCATAAGGGGTAACACTGTCATTTTTTTTTTTTGGCCGAAATTTTGACCCCCTCCGATTTTCTTGAAACTCTGGATTCTGACAGAGGGCCACGAGACTTCGACCAACGCGCAAAAATGGAGGCTCTAGACCCTTCCAGAGCCGAGATATCGAAGGTCAAAATTTGGACCTGAAAAAAAAAACATAAGGGGTAACACTGTCATTTTTTTTTTTTTTGGCCGAAATTTTGACCCCCTCCGATTTTCTTGAAACTCTGGATTCTGACAGAGGGCCACGAGACTTCGACCAGCGCGCAAAAATTGAGGCTCTAGACCCTTCCAGAGCCGAGATATCGAAGGTCAAAATTATGACCTGAAAAAAAAAACATAAGGGGTAACACTGTCATTTTTTTTTTTGGCTGAAATTTTGACCCCCTCCGATTTTCTTGAAACTCTGGATTCTGACAGAGGGCCACGAGACTTCGACCAGCGTGCAAAAATGGAGGCTCTAGACCCTTCCAGAGCCGAGATATCGAAGGTCAAAATTTGGACCTGAAAAAAAAACATAAGGGGTAACACTGTCATTTTTTTTTTTTGGCCAAAATTTTGACCCCCTCCGATTTTCTTGAAACTCTGGATTCTGACAGAGGGCCACGAGACTTCGACCAGCGCGCAAAAATGGAGGCTCTAGACCCTTCCAGAGCCGAAATATCGAAGGTCAAAATTTGGACCTGAAAAAAAAAACATAAGGGGTAACACTGTCATTTTTTTTTTTGGCCGAAATTTTGACCCCCTCCGATTTTCTTGAAACTCTGGATTCTGACAGAGGGCCACGAGACTTCGACCAGCGCGCAAAAATGGAGGCTCTAGACCCTTCCAGAGCCGAGATATCGAAGGTCAAAATTTGGACCTGAAAAAAAAAACATAAGGGGTAACACTGTCATTTTTTTTTTGGCCGAAATTTTGACCCCCTCCGATTTTCTTGAAACTCTGGATTCTGACAGAGGGCCACGAGACTTCGACCAGCGGGCAAAAATGGAGGCTCTAGACCCTTCCAGAGCCGAGATATCGAAGGTCAAAATTTGGACCTGAAAAAAAAACATAAGGGGTAACACTGTCATTTTTTTTTTTTTTGGCCGAAATTTTGACCCCCTCCGATTTTCTTGAAACTCTGGATTCTGACAGAGGGCCACGAGACTTCGACCAGCGCGCAAAAATGGAGGCTCTAGACCCTTCCAGAGCCGAGATATCGAAGGTCAAAATTTGGACCTGAAAAAAAAACATAAGGGGTAACACTGTCATTTTTTTTTTTTGGCCGAAATTTTGACCCCCTCCGATTTTCTTGAAACTCTGGATTCTGACAGAGGGCCACGAGACTTCGACCAGCGAGCAAAAATGGAGGCTCTAGACCCTTCCAGAGCCGAGACATTGAAGGTCAAAATTTGGACCTGAAAAAAAAAACATAAGGGGTAACACTGTCATTTTTTTTTTTTGGCCGAAATTTTGACCCCCTCCGATTTTCTTGAAACTCTGGATTCTGACAGAGGGCCACGAGACTTCGACCAACGCGCAAAAATGGAGGCTCTAGACCCTTCCAGAGCCGAGATATCGAAGGTCAAAATTTGGACCTGAAAAAAAAACATAAGGGGTAACACTGTCATTTTTTTTTTTTGGCCGAAATTTTGACCCCCTCCGATTTTCTTGAAACTCTGGATTCTGACAGAGGGCCACGAGACTTCGACCAACGCGTAAAAATGGAGGCTCTAGACCCTTCCAGAGCCGAGATATCGAAGGTCAAAATTTGGACCTGAAAAAAAAACATAAGGGGTAACACTGTCATTTTTTTTTTTGGCCGAAATTTTGACCCCCTCCGATTTTCTTGAAACTCTGGATTCTGACAGAGGGCCACGAGACTTCGACCAGCGCGCAAAAATGGAGGCTCTAGACCCTTCCAGAGCCGAGATATCGAAGGTCAAAATTTGGACCTGAAAAAAAAACATAAGGGGTAACACTGTCATTTTTTTTTTTGGCCGAAATTTTGACCCCCTCCGATTTTCTTGAAACTCTGGATTCTGACAGAGGGCCACGAGACTTCGACCAGCGAGCAAAAATGGAGGCTCTAGACCCTTCCAGAGCCGAGATATTGAAGGTCAAAATTTGGACCTGAAAAAAAAAAACATAAGGGGTAACACTGTCATTTTTTTTTTTTGGCCGAAATTTTGACCCCCTCCGATTTTCTTGAAACTCTGGATTCTGACAGAGGGCCACGAGACTTCGACCAACGCGCAAAAATGGAGGCTCTAGACCCTTCCAGAGCCGAGATATCGAAAGTCAAAATTTGGACCTGAAAAAAAAAACATAAGGGGTAACACTGTCATTTTTTTTTTTGGCCAAAATTTTGACCCCCTCCGATTTTCTTGAAACTCTGGATTCTGACAGAGGGCCACGAGACTTCGACCAGCGCGCAAAAATGGAGGCTCTAGACCCTTCCAGAGCCGAGATATCGAAGGTCAAAATTTGGACCTGAAAAAAAAAACATAAGGGGTAACACTGTCATTTTTTTTTTTGGCCAAAATTTTGACCCCCTCCGATTTTCTTGAAACTCTGGATTCTGACAGAGGGCCACGAGACTTCGACCAGCGCGCAAAAATGGAGGCTCTAGACCCTTCCAGAGCCGAGATATCGAAGGTCAAAATTTGGACCTGTAAAAAAACCATAAGGGGTAACACTGTCATTTTTTTTTTTTGGCCGAAATTTTGACCCCCTCCGATTTTCTTGAAACTCTGGATTCTGACAGAGGGCCACGAGACTTCGACCAACGCGCAAAAATGGAGGCTCTAGACCCTTCCAGAGCCGAGATATCGAAGGTCAAAATTTGGACCTGAAAAAAAAAACATAAGGGGTAACACTGTCATTTTTTTTTTTTTTGGCCGAAATTTTGACCCCCTCCGATTTTCTTGAAACTCTGGATTCTGACAGAGGGCCACGAGACTTCGACCAGCGCGCAAAAATTGAGGCTCTAGACCCTTCCAGAGCCGAGATATCGAAGGTCAAAATTATGACCTGAAAAAAAAAACATAAGGGGTAACACTGTCATTTTTTTTTTTTGGCCGAAATTTTGACCCCCTCCGATTTTCTTGAAACTCTGGATTCTGACAGAGGGCCACGAGACTTCGACCAGCGGGCAAAAATGGAGGCTCTAGACCCTTCCAGAGCCGAGATATCGAAGGTCAAAATTTGGACCTGAAAAAAAAACATAAGGGGTAACACTGTCATTTTTTTTTTTTTTGGCCGAAATTTTGACCCCCTCCGATTTTCTTGAAACTCTGGATTCTGACAGAGGGCCACGAGACTTCGACCAGCGAGCAAAAATGGAGGCTCTAGACCCTTCCAGAGCCGAGATATTGAAGGTCAAAATTTGGACCTGAAAAAAAAACATAAGGGGTAACACTGTCATTTTTTTTTTTTGGCCGAAATTTTGACCCCCTCCGATTTTCTTGAAACTCTGGATTCTGACAGAGGGCCACGAGACTTCGACCAACGCGTAAAAATGGAGGCTCTAGACCCTTCCAGAGCCGAGATATCGAAGGTCAAAATTTGGACCTGAAAAAAAAACATAAGGGGTAACACTGTCATTTTTTTTTTGGCCGAAATTTTGACCCCCTCCGATTTTCTTGAAACTCTGGATTCTGACAGAGGGCCACGAGACTTCGACCAGCGCGCAAAAATTGAGGCTCTAGACCCTTCCAGAGCCGAGATATCGAAGGTCAAAATTATGACCTGAAAAAAAAAAACATAAGGGGTAACACTGTCATTTTTTTTTTTTTTGGCCGAAATTTTGACCCCCTCCGATTTTCTTGAAACTCTGGATTCTGACAGAGGGCCACGAGACTTCGACCAGCGTGCAAAAATGGAGGCTCTAGACCCTTCCAGAGCCGAGATATCGAAGGTCAAAATTTGGACCTGAAAAAAAAACATAAGGGGTAACACTGTCATTTTTTTTTTTTGGCCAAAATTTTGACCCCCTCCGATTTTCTTGAAACTCTGGATTCTGACAGAGGGCCACGAGACTTCGACCAGCGCGCAAAAATGGAGGCTCTAGACCCTTCCAGAGCCGAAATATCGAAGGTCAAAATTTGGACCTGAAAAAAAAAACATAAGGGGTAACACTGTCATTTTTTTTTTTTAGCCGAAATTTTGACCCCCTCCAATTTTCTTGAAACTCTGGATTCTGACAGAGGGCCACGAGACTTCGACCAGCGCGCAAAAATGGAGGCTCTAGACCCTTCCAGAGCCGAGATATCGAAGGTCAAAATTTGGACCTGAAAAAAAAAACATAAGGGGTAACACTGTCATTTTTTTTTTTGGCCGAAATTTTGACCCCCTCCGATTTTCTTGAAACTCTGGATTCTGACAGAGGGCCACGAGACTTCGACCAGCGCGTAAAAATGGAGGCTCTAGACCCTTCCAGAGCCGAGATATCGAAGGTCAAAATTTGGACCTGAAAAAAAAACATAAGGGGTAACACTGTCATTTTTTTTTTTGGCCGAAATTTTGACCCCCTCCGATTTTTTTGAAACTCTGGATTCTGACAGAGGGCCACGAGACTTCGACCAGCGCGCAAAAATGGAGGCTCTAGACCCTTCCAGAGCCGAGATATCGAAGGTCAAAATTTGGACCTGAAAAAAAAACATAAGGGGTAACACTGTCATTTTTTTTTTTTGGCCGAAATTTTGACCCCCTCCGATTTTCTTGAAACTCTGGATTCTGACAGAGGGCCACGAGACTTCGACCAGCGAGCAAAAATGGAGGCTCTAGACCCTTCCAGAGCCGAGATATTGAAGGTCAAAATTTGGACCTGAAAAAAAAACATAAGGGGTAACACTGTCATTTTTTTTTTTGGCCGAAATTTTGACCCCCTCCGATTTTCTTGAAACATTGGATTCTGACAGAGGGCCACGAGACTTCGACCAGCGCGCAAAAATGGAGGCTCTAGACCCTTCCAGAGCCGAGATATCGAAGGTCAAAATTTGGACCTGAAAAAAAAAACATAAGGGGTAACACTGTCATTTTTTTTTTTGGCCAAAATTTTGACCCCCTCCGATTTTCTTGAAACTCTGGATTCTGACAGAGGGCCACGAGACTTCGACCAGCGCGCAAAAATGGAGGCTCTAGACCCTTCCAGAGCCAAGATATCGAAGGTCAAAATTTGGACCTGTAAAAAAACCATAAGGGGTAACACTGTCATTTTTTTTTTTTTGGCCGAAATTTTGACCCCCTCCGATTTTCTTGAAACTCTGGATTCTGACAGAGGGCCACGAGACTTCGACCAACGCGCAAAAATGGAGGCTCTAGACCCTTCCAGAGCCGAGATATCGAAGGTCAAAATTTGGACCTGAAAAAAAAAACATAAGGGGTAACACTGTCATTTTTTTTTTGGCCGAAATTTTGACCCCCTCCGATTTTCTTGAAACTCTGGATTCTGACAGAGGGCCACGAGACTTCGACCAGCGCGCAAAAATTGAGGCTCTAGACCCTTCCAGAGCCGAGATATCGAAGGTCAAAATTTGGACCTGAAAAAAAAAACATAAGGGGTAACACTGTCATTTTTTTTTTTTGGCCGAAATTTTGACCCCCTCCGATTTTCTTGAAACTCTGGATTCTGACAGAGGGCCACGAGACTTCGACCAGCGCGCAAAAATGGAGGCTCTAGACCCTTCCAGAGCCGAAATATCGAAGGTCAAAATTTGGACCTGAAAAAAAAACATAAGGGGTAACACTGTCATTTTTTTTTTTTGGCCGAAATTTTGACCCCCTCCGATTTTCTTGAAACTCTGGATTCTGACAGAGGGCCACGAGACTTCGACCAGCGCGCAAAAATGGAGGCTCTAGACCCTTCCAGAGCCGAGATATCGAAGGTCAAAATTTGGACCTGAAAAAAAAAACATAAGGGGTAACACTGTCATTTTTTTTTTGGCCGAAATTTTGACCCCCTCCGATTTTCTTGAAACTCTGGATTCTGACAGAGGGCCACGAGACTTCGACCAGCGGGCAAAAATGGAGGCTCTAGACCCTTCCAGAGCCGAGATATCGAAGGTCAAAATTTGGACCTGAAAAAAAAACATAAGGGGTAACACTGTCATTTTTTTTTTTTTTGGCCGAAATTTTGACCCCCTCCGATTTTCTTGAAACTCTGGATTCTGACAGAGGGCCACGAGACTTCGACCAGCGCGCAAAAATGGAGGCTCTAGACCCTTCCAGAGCCGAGATATCGAAGGTCAAAATTTGGACCTGAAAAAAAAACATAAGGGGTAACACTGTCATTTTTTTTTTTTTGGCCGAAATTTTGACCCCCTCCGATTTTCTTGAAACTCTGGATTCTGACAGAGGGCCACGAGACTTCGACCAGCGAGCAAAAATGGAGGCTCTAGACCCTTCCAGAGCCGAGATATTGAAGGTCAAAATTTGGACCTGAAAAAAAAACATAAGGGGTAACACTGTCATTTTTTTTTTTTGGCCGAAATTTTGACCCCCTCCGATTTTCTTGAAACTCTGGATTCTGACAGAGGGCCACGAGACTTCGACCAGCGCGCAAAAATGGAGGCTCTAGACCCTTCCAGAGCCGAAATATCGAAGGTCAAAATTTGGACCTGAAAAAAAAAACATAAGGGGTAACACTGTCATTTTTTTTTTTAGCCGAAATTTTGACCCCCTCCAATTTTCTTGAAACTCTGGATTCTGACAGAGGGCCACGAGACTTCGACCAGCGCGCAAAAATGGAGGCTCTAGACCCTTCCAGAGCCGAGATATCGAAGGTCAAAATTTGGACCTGAAAAAAAAAACATAAGGGGTAACACTGTCATTTTTTTTTTTGGCCGAAATTTTGACCCCCTCCGATTTTCTTGAAACTCTGGATTCTGACAGAGGGCCACGAGACTTCGACCAGCGCGTAAAAATGGAGGCTCTAGACCCTTCCAGAGCCGAGATATCGAAGGTCAAAATTTGGACCTGAAAAAAAAACATAAGGGGTAACACTGTCATTTTTTTTTTTGGCCGAAATTTTGACCCCCTCCGATTTTTTTGAAACTCTGGATTCTGACAGAGGGCCACGAGACTTCGACCAGCGCGCAAAAATGGAGGCTCTAGACCCTTCCAGAGCCGAGATATCGAAGGTCAAAATTTGGACCTGAAAAAAAAACATAAGGGGTAACACTGTCATTTTTTTTTTTTGGCCGAAATTTTGACCCCCTCCGATTTTCTTGAAACTCTGGATTCTGACAGAGGGCCACGAGACTTCGACCAGCGAGCAAAAATGGAGGCTCTAGACCCTTCCAGAGCCTAGATATTGAAGGTCAAAATTTGGACCTGAAAAAAAAAACATAAGGGGTAACACTGTCATTTTTTTTTTTGGCCGAAATTTTGACCCCCTCCGATTTTCTTGAAACTCTGGATTCTGACAGAGGGCCACGAGACTTCGACCAACGCGCAAAAATGGAGGCTCTAGACCCTTCCAGAGCCGAGATATCGAAGGTCAAAATTTGGACCTGAAAAAAAAACATAAGGGGTAACACTGTCATTTTTTTTATTTGGCCGAAATTTTGACCCCCTCCGATTTTCTTGAAACATTGGATTCTGACAGAGGGCCACGAGACTTCGACCAGCGCGCAAAAATGGAGGCTCTAGACCCTTCCAGAGCCGAGATATCGAAGGTCAAAATTTGGACCTGAAAAAAAAAACATAAGGGGTAACACTGTCATTTTTTTTTTTGGCCAAAATTTTGACCCCCTCCGATTTTCTTGAAACTCTGGATTCTGACAGAGGGCCACGAGACTTCGACCAGCGCGCAAAAATGGAGGCTCTAGACCCTTCCAGAGCCAAGATATCGAAGGTCAAAATTTGGACCTGTAAAAAAACCATAAGGGGTAACACTGTCATTTTTTTTTTTTGGCCGAAATTTTGACCCCCTCCGATTTTCTTGAAACTCTGGATTCTGACAGAGGGCCACGAGACTTCGACCAACGCGCAAAAATGGAGGCTCTAGACCCTTCCAGAGCCGAGATATCGAAGGTCAAAATTTGGACCTGAAAAAAAAAACATAAGGGGTAACACTGTCATTTTTTTTTTGGCCGAAATTTTGACCCCCTCCGATTTTCTTGAAACTCTGGATTCTGACAGAGGGCCACGAGACTTCGACCAGCGCGCAAAAATTGAGGCTCTAGACCCTTCCAGAGCCGAGATATCGAAGGTCAAAATTTGGACCTGAAAAAAAAAACATAAGGGGTAACACTGTCATTTTTTTTTTTTGGCCGAAATTTTGACCCCCTCCGATTTTCTTGAAACTCTGGATTCTGACAGAGGGCCACGAGACTTCGACCAGCGCGCAAAAATGGAGGCTCTAGACCCTTCCAGAGCCGAGATATCGAAGGTCAAAATTTGGACCTGAAAAAAAAAACATAAGGGGTAACACTGTCATTTTTTTTTTTGGCCGAAATTTTGACCCCCTCCGATTTTCTTGAAACTCTGGATTCTGACAGAGGGCCACGAGACTTCGACCAGCGCGCAAAAATGGAGGCTCTAGACCCTTCCAGAGCCGAGATATCGAAGGTCAAAATTTGGACCTGAAAAAAAAAACATAAGGGGTAACACTGTCATTTTTTTTTTTGGCCGAAATTTTGACCCCCTCCGATTTTCTTGAAACTCTGGATTCTGACAGAGGGCCACGAGACTTCGACCAGCGCGCAAAAATGGAGGCTCTAGACCCTTCCAGAGCCGAGATATCGAAGGTCAAAATTTGGACCTGAAAAAAAAACATAAGGGGTAACACTGTCATTTTTTTTTTTGGCCGAAATTTTGACCCCCTCCGATTTTCTTGAAACATTGGATTCTGACAGAGGGCCACGAGACTTCGACCAGCGCGCAAAAATGGAGGCTCTAGACCCTTCCAGAGCCGAGATATCGAAGGTCAAAATTTGGACCTGAAAAAAAAAACATAAGGGGTAACACTGTCATTTTTTTTTTTGGCCAAAATTTTGACCCCCTCCGATTTTCTTGAAACTCTGGATTCTGACAGAGGGCCACGAGACTTCGACCAGCGCGCAAAAATGGAGGCTCTAGACCCTTCCAGAGCCAAGATATCGAAGGTCAAAATTTGGACCTGTAAAAAAACCATAAGGGGTAACACTGTCATTTTTTTTTTTTGGCCGAAATTTTGACCCCCTCCGATTTTCTTGAAACTCTGGATTCTGACAGAGGGCCACGAGACTTCGACCAACGCGCAAAAATGGAGGCTCTAGACCCTTCCAGAGCCGAGATATCGAAGGTCAAAATTTGGACCTGAAAAAAAAAACATAAGGGGTAACACTGTCATTTTTTTTTGGCCGAAATTTTGACCCCCTCCGATTTTCTTGAAACTCTGGATTCTGACAGAGGGCCACGAGACTTCGACCAGCGCGCAAAAATTGAGGCTCTAGACCCTTCCAGAGCCGAGATATCGAAGGTCAAAATTTGGACCTGAAAAAAAAAACATAAGGGGTAACACTGTCATTTTTTTTTTTTGGCCGAAATTTTGACCCCCTCCGATTTTCTTGAAACTCTGGATTCTGACAGAGGGCCACGAGACTTCGACCAGCGCGCAAAAATGGAGGCTCTAGACCCTTCCAGAGCCGAGATATCGAAGGTCAAAATTTGGACCTGAAAAAAAAAACATAAGGGGTAACACTGTCATTTTTTTTTTTGGCCGAAATTTTGACCCCCTCCGATTTTCTTGAAACTCTGGATTCTGACAGAGGGCCACGAGACTTCGACCAGCGCGCAAAAATGGAGGCTCTAGACCCTTCCAGAGCCGAGATATCGAAGGTCAAAATTTGGACCTGAAAAAAAAAACATAAGGGGTAACACTGTCATTTTTTTTTTTGGCCGAAATTTTGACCCCCTCCGATTTTCTTGAAACTCTGGATTCTGACAGAGGGCCACGAGACTTCGACCAGCGCGCAAAAATGGAGGCTCTAGACCCTTCCAGAGCCGAGATATCGAAGGTCAAAATTTGGACCTGAAAAAAAAACATAAGGGGTAACACTGTCATTTTTTTTTTTTTGGCCGAAATTTTGACCCCCTCCGATTTTCTTGAAACTCTGGATTCTGACAGAGGGCCACGAGACTTCGACCAGCGCGCAAAAATGGAGGCTCTAGACCCTTCCAGAGCCGAGATATCGAAGGTCAAAATTTGGACCTGAAAAAAAAACATAAGGGGTAACACTGTCATTTTTTTTTTTGGCCGAAATTTTGACCCCCTCCGATTTTCTTGAAACTCTGGATTCTGACAGAGGGCCACGAGACTTCGACCAGCGAGCAAAAATGGAGGCTCTAGACCCTTCCAGAGCCGAGATATTGAAGGTCAAAATTTGGACCTGAAAAAAAAAACATAAGGGGTAACACTGTCATTTTTTTTTTTTGGCCGAAATTTTGACCCCCTCTGATTTTCTTGAAACTCTGGATTCTGACAGAGGGCCACGAGACTTCGACCAGCGTGCAAAAATGGAGGCTCTAGACCCTTCCAGAGCCGAGATATCGAAGGTCAAAATTTGGACCTGAAAAAAAAACATAAGGGGTAACACTGTCATTTTTTTTTTTTGGCCAAAATTTTGACCCCCTCCGATTTTCTTGAAACTCTGGATTCTGACAGAGGGCCTCGAGACTTCGACCAGCGCGCAAAAATGGAGGCTCTAGACCCTTCCAGAGCCGAAATATCGAAGGTCAAAAGTTGGACCTGAAAAAAAAAACATAAGGGGTAACACTGTCATTTTTTTTTTTGGCCGAAATTTTGACCCCCTCCGATTTTCTTGAAACTCTGGATTCTGACAGAGGGCCACGAGACTTCGACCAGCGCGCAAAAATGGAGGCTCTAGACCCTTCCAGAGCCGAGATATCGAAGGTCAAAATTTGGACCTGAAAAAAAAAACATAAGGGGTAACACTGTCATTTTTTTTTTGGCCGAAATTTTGACCCCCTCCGATTTTCTTGAAACTCTGGATTCTGACAGAGGGCCACGAGACTTCGACCAGCGCGCAAAAATGGAGGCTCTAGACCCTTCCAGAGCCGAGATATCGAAGGTCAAAATTTGGACCTGAAAAAAAAACATAAGGGGTAACACTGTCATTTTTTTTTTTGGCCGAAATTTTGACCCCCTCCGATTTTCTTGAAACTCTGGATTCTGACAGAGGGCCACGAGACTTCGACCAGCGAGCAAAAATGGAGGCTCTAGACCCTTCCAGAGCCGAGATATTGAAGGTCAAAATTTGGACCTGAAAAAAAAAACATAAGGGGTAACACTGTCATTTTTTTTTTTGGCCGAAATTTTGACCCCCTCCGATTTTCTTGAAACTCTGGATTCTGACAGAGGGCCACGAGACTTCGACCAACGCGCAAAAATGGAGGCTCTAGACCCTTCCAGAGCCGAGATATCGAAGGTCAAAATTTGGACCTGAAAAAAAAACATAAGGGGTAACACTGTCATTTTTTTTTTTGGCCGAAATTTTGACCCCCTCCGATTATCTTGAAACTCTGGATTCTGACAGAGGGCCACGAGACTTCGACCAACGCGCAAAAATGGAGGCTCTAGACCCTTCCAGAGCCGAAATATCGAAGGTCAAAATTTGGACCTGAAAAAAAAAACATAAGGGGTAACACTGTCATTTTTTTTTTTGGCCGAAATTTTGACCCCCTCCGATTTTCTTGAAACTCTGGATTCTGACAGAGGGCCACGAGACTTCGACCAACGCGCAAAAATGGAGGCTCTAGACCCTTCCAGAGCCGAGATATTGAAGGTCAAAATTTGGACCTGAAAAAAAAACATAAGGGGTAACACTGTCATTTTTTTTTGGCCGAAATTTTGACCCCCTCCGATTTTCTTGAAACTCTGGATTCTGACAGAGGGCCACGAGACTTCGACCAACGCGCAAAAATGGAGGCTCTAGACCCTTCCAGAGCCGAGATATCGAAGGTCAAAATTTGGACCTGAAAAAAAAAAACATAAGAGGTAACACTGTCATTTTTTTTTTTGGCCAAAATTTTGACCCCCTCCGATTTTCTTGAAACTCTGGATTCTGACAGAGGGCCACGAGACTTCGACCAGCGCGCAAAAATGGAGGCTCTAGACCCTTCCAGAGCCGAGATATCGAAGGTCAAAATTTGGACCTGTAAAAAAACCATAAGGGGTAACACTGTCATTTTTTTTTTTTGGCCGAAATTTTGACCCCCTCCGATTTTCTTGAAACTCTGGATTCTGACAGAGGGCCACGAGACTTCGACCAACGCGCAAAAATGGAGGCTCTAGACCCTTCCAGAGCCGAGATATCGAAGGTCAAAATTTGGACCTGAAAAAAAAAACATAAGGGGTAACACTGTCATTTTTTTTTTTTGGCCGAAATTTTGACCCCCTCCGATTTTCTTGAAACTCTGGATTCTGACAGAGGGCCACGAGACTTCGACCAGCGCGCAAAAATTGAGGCTCTAGACCCTTCCAGAGCCGAGATATCGAAGGTCAAAATTATGACCTGAAAAAAAAAACATAAGGGGTAACACTGTCATTTTTTTTTTTGGCCGAAATTTTGACCCCCTCCGATTTTCTTGAAACTCTGGATTCTGACAGAGGGCCACGAGACTTCGACCAGCGTGCAAAAATGGAGGCTCTAGACCCTTCCAGAGCCGAGATATCGAAGGTCAAAATTTGGACCTGAAAAAAAAAACATAAGGGGTAACACTGTCATTTTTTTTTTTTGGCCAAAATTTTGACCCCCTCCGATTTTCTTGAAACTCTGGATTCTGACAGAGGGCCTCGAGACTTCGACCAGCGCGCAAAAATGGAGGCTCTAGACCCTTCCAGAGCCGAAATATCGAAGGTCAAAATTTGGACCTGAAAAAAAAAACATAAGGGGTAACACTGTCATTTTTTTTTTTTGGCCGAAATTTTGACCCCCTCCGATTTTCTTGAAACTCTGGATTCTGACAGAGGGCCACGAGACTTCGACCAGCGCGCAAAAATGGAGGCTCTAGACCCTTCCAGAGCCGAGATATCGAAGGTCAAAATTTGGACCTGAAAAAAAAAACATAAGGGGTAACACTGTCATTTTTTTTTTGGCCGAAATTTTGACCCCCTCCGATTTTCTTGAAACTCTGGATTCTGACAGAGGGCCACGAGACTTCGACCAGCGCGCAAAAATGGAGGCTCTAGACCCTTCCAGAGCCGAGATATCGAAGGTCAAAATTTGGACCTGAAAAAAAAACATAAGGGGTAACACTGTCATTTTTTTTTTTTGGCCGAAATTTTGACCCCCTCCGATTTTCTTGAAACTCTGGATTCTGACAGAGGGCCACGAGACTTCGACCAGCGAGCAAAAATGGAGGCTCTAGACCCTTCCAGAGCCGAGATATTGAAGGTCAAAATTTGGACCTGAAAAAAAAAACATAAGGGGTAACACTGTCATTTTTTTTTTTGGCCGAAATTTTGACCCCCTCCGATTTTCTTGAAACTCTGGATTCTGACAGAGGGCCACGAGACTTCGACCAACGCGCAAAAATGGAGGCTCTAGACCCTTCCAGAGCCGAGATATCGAAGGTCAAAATTTGGACCTGAAAAAAAAACATAAGGGGTAACACTGTCATTTTTTTTTTGGCCGAAATTTTGACCCCCTCCGATTTTCTTGAAACTCTGGATTCTGACAGAGGGCCACGAGACTTCGACCAACGCGCAAAAATGGAGGCTCTAGACCCTTCCAGAGCCGAAATATCGAAGGTCAAAATTTGGACCTGAAAAAAAAAACATAAGGGGTAACACTGTCATTTTTTTTTTTGGCCGAAATTTTGACCCCCTCCGATTTTCTTGAAACTCTGGATTCTGACAGAGGGCCACGAGACTTCGACCAGCGCGCAAAAATGGAGGCTCTAGACCCTTCCAGAGCCGAGATATCGAAGGTCAAAATTTGGACCTGAAAAAAAAACATAAGGGGTAACACTGTCATTTTTTTTTTTTTGGCCGAAATTTTGACCCCCTCCGATTTTCTTGAAACTCTGGATTCTGACAGAGGGCCACGAGACTTCGACCAGCGCGCAAAAATGGAGGCTCTAGACCCTTCCAGAGCCGAGATATCGAAGGTCAAAATTTGGACCTGAAAAAAAAACATAAGGGGTAACACTGTCATTTTTTTTTTTTTGGCCGAAATTTTGACCCCCTCCGATTTTTTTGAAACTCTGGATTCTGACAGAGGGCCACGAGACTTCGACCAGCGCGCAAAAATGGAGGCTCTAGACCCTTCCAGAGCCGAGATATCGAAGGTCAAAATTTGGACCTGAAAAAAAAACATAAGGGGTAACACTGTCATTTTTTTTTTTTGGCCGAAATTTTGACCCCCTCCGATTTTCTTGAAACTCTGGATTCTGACAGAGGGCCACGAGACTTCGACCAGCGAGCAAAAATGGAGGCTCTAGACCCTTCCAGAGCCGAGATATTGAAGGTCAAAATTTGGACCTGAAAAAAAAAACATAAGGGGTAACACTGTCATTTTTTTTTTGGCCGAAATTTTGACCCCCTCCGATTTTCTTGAAACTCTGGATTCTGACAGAGGGCCACGAGACTTCGACCAACGCGCAAAAATGGAGGCTCTAGACCCTTCCAGAGCCGAGATATCGAAGGTCAAAATTTGGACCTGAAAAAAAAACATAAGGGGTAACACTGTCATTTTTTTTTTGGCCGAAATTTTGACCCCCTCCGATTTTCTTGAAACTCTGGATTCTGACAGAGGGCCACGAGACTTCGACCAGCGCGCAAAAATGGAGGCTCTAGACCCTTCCAGAGCCGAGATATCGAAGGTCAAAATTTGGACCTGAAAAAAAAAACATAAGGGGTAACACTGTCATTTTTTTTTTTGGCCAAAATTTTGACCCCCTCCGATTTTCTTGAAACTCTGGATTCTGACAGAGGGCCACGAGACTTCGACCAGCGCGCAAAAATGGAGGCTCTAGACCCTTCCAGAGCCAAGATATCGAAGGTCAAAATTTGGACCTGTAAAAAAACCATAAGGGGTAACACTGTCATTTTTTTTTTTTGGCCGAAATTTTGACCCCCTCCGATTTTCTTGAAACTCTGGATTCTGACAGAGGGCCACGAGACTTCGACCAACGCGCAAAAATGCAGGCTCTAGACCCTTCCAGAGCCGAGATATCGAAGGTCAAAATTTGGACCTGAAAAAAAAAACATAAGGGGTAACACTGTCATTTTTTTTTTGGCCGAAATTTTGACCTCCTCCGATCTTCTTGAAACTCTGGATTCTGACAGAGGGCCACAAGACTTCGACCAGCGCACAAAAATGGAGGCTCTAGACCCTTCCAGAGCCGAGATATCGAAGGTCAAAATTTGGACCTGAAAAAAAAACATAAGGGGTAACACTGTCATTTTTTTTTTGGCCGAAATTTTGACCCCCTCCGATTTTCTTGAAACTCTGGATTCTGACAGAGGGCCACGAGACTTCGACCAGCGCGCAAAAATGGAGGCTCTAGACCCTTCCAGAGCCGAGATATCGAAGGTCAAAATTTGGACCTGAAAAAAAAACATAAGGGGTAACACTGTCATTTTTTTTTTTTTTTTGGCCGAATTTTTGACCCCCTCCGATTTTCTTGAAACTCTGGATTCTGACAGAGGGCCACGAGACTTCGACCAGCGCGCAAAAATGGAGGCTCTAGACCCTTCCAGAGCCGAGATATCGAAGGTCAAAATTTGGACCTGAAAAAAAAACATAAGGGGTAACACTGTCATTTTTTTTTTGGCCGAAATTTTGACCCCCTCCGATTTTCTTGAAACTCTGGATTCTGACAGAGGGCCACGAGACTTCGACCAGCGCGCAAAAATGGAGGCTCTAGACCCTTCCAGAGCCGAGATATCAAAGGTCAAAATTTGGACCTGAAAAAAAAAACATAAGGGGTAACATTGTCATTTTTTTTTTTTGGCCAAAATTTTGACCCCCTCCGATTTTCTTGAAACTCTGGATTCTGACAGAGGGCCACGAGACTTCGACCAGCGCGCAAAAATGGAGGCTCTAGACCCTTCCAGAGCCGAGATATCGAAGGTCAAAATTTGGACCTGAAAAAAAAAACATAAGGGGTAACACTGTCATTTTTTTTTTGGCCGAAATTTTGACCCCCTCCGATTTTCTTGAAACTCTGGATTCTGACAGAGGGCCACGAGACTTCGAACAGCGCGCAAAAATGGAGGCTCTAGACCCTTCCAGAGCCGAGATATCGAAGGTCAAAATTTGGACCTGAAAAAAAAACATAAGGGGTAACACTGTCATTTTTTTTTTTTTTTGGCCGAATTTTTGACCCCCTCCGATTTTCTTGAAACTCTGGATTCTGACAGAGGGCCACGAGACTTCGACCAGCGCGCAAAAATGGAGGCTCTAGACCCTTCCAGAGCCGAGATATCGAAGGTCAAAATTTGGACCTGAAAAAAAAACATAAGGGGTAACACTGTCATTTTTTTTTTGGCCGAAATTTTGACCCCCTCCGATTTTCTTGAAACTCTGGATTCTGACAGAGGGCCACGAGACTTCGACCAGCGCGCAAAAATGGAGGCTCTAGACCCTTCCAGAGCCGAGATATCGAAGGTCAAAATTTGGACCTGAAAAAAAAAAACATAAGGGGTAACACTGTCATTTTTTTTTTTTGGCCGAAATTTTGACCCCCTCCGATTTTCTTGAAACTCTGGATTCTGACAGAGGGCCACGAGACTTCGACCAGCGCGCAAAAATGGAGGCTCTAGACCCTTCCAGAGCCGAGATATCGAAGGTCAAAATTTGGACCTGAAAAAAAAAACATAAGGGGTAACACTGTCATTTTTTTTTTTTGGCCGAAATTTTGACCCCCTCCGATTTTCTTGAAACTCTGGATTCTGACAGAGGGCCACGAGACTTCGACCAGCGCGCAAAAATGGAGGCTCTAGACCCTTCCAGAGCCGAGATATCGAAGGTCAAAATTTGGACCTGAAAAAAAAAACATAAGGGGTAACACTGTCATTTTTTTTTTTGGCCGAAATTTTGACCCCCTCCGATTTTCTTGAAACTCTGGATTCTGACAGAGGGCCACAAGACTTCGACCAGCGCGCAAAAATGGAGGCTCTAGACCCTTCCAGAGCCGAGATATCGAAGGTCAAAATTTGGACCTGAAAAAAAAAACATAAGGGGTAACACTGTCATTTTTTTTTTGGCCGAAATTTTGACCCCCTCCGATTTTCTTGAAACTCTGGATTCTGACAGAGGGCCACGAGACTTCGACCAGCGCGCAAAAATGGAGGCTCTAGACCCTTCCAGAGCCGAGATATCGAAGGTCAAAATTTGGACCTGAAAAAAAAACATAAGGGGTAACACTGTCATTTTTTTTTTTTTTGGCCGAAATTTTGACCCCCTCCGATTTTCTTGAAACTCTGGATTCTGACAGAGGGCCACGAGACTTCGACCAGCGCGCAAAAATGGAGGCTCTAGACCCTTCCAGAGCCGAGATATCGAAGGTCAAAATTTGGACCTGAAAAAAAAACATAAGGGGTAACACTGTCATTTTTTTTTTTGGCCGAAATTTTGACCCCTCCGATTTTCTTGAAACTCTGGATTCTGACAGAGGGCCACGAGACTTCGACCAGCGAGCAAAAATGGAGGCTCTAGACCCTTCCAGAGCCGAGATATTGAAGGTCAAAATTTGGACCTGAAAAAAAAAACATAAGGGGTAACACTGTCATTTTTTTTTTTTGGCCGAAATTTTGACCCCCTCCGATTTTCTTGAAACTCTGGATTCTGACAGAGGGCCACGAGACTTCGACCAACGCGCAAAAATGGAGGCTCTAGACCCTTCCAGAGCCGAGATATCGAAGGTCAAAATTTGGACCTGAAAAAAAAAACATAAGGGGTAACACTGTCATTTTTTTTTTTGGCCAAAATTTTGACCCCCTCCGATTTTCTTGAAACTCTGGATTCTGACAGAGGGCCACGAGACTTCGACCAGCGCGCAAAAATGGAGGCTCTAGACCCTTCCAGAGCCGAGATATCGAAGGTCAAAATTTGGACCTGTAAAAAAACCATAAGGGGTAACACTGTCATTTTTTTTTTTTGGCCGAAATTTTGACCCCCTCCGATTTTCTTGAAACTCTGGATTCTGACAGAGGGCCACGAGACTTCGACCAACGCGCAAAAATGGAGGCTCTAGACCCTTCCAGAGCCGAGATATCGAAGGTCAAAATTTGGACCTGAAAAAAAAAACATAAGGGGTAACACTGTCATTTTTTTTTTTTTGGCCGAAATTTTGACCCCCTCCGATTTTCTTGAAACTCTGGATTCTGACAGAGGGCCACGAGACTTCGACCAGCGCGCAAAAATTGAGGCTCTAGACCCTTCCAGAGCCGAGATATCGAAGGTCAAAATTTGGACCTGAAAAAAAAACATAAGGGGTAACACTGTCATTTTTTTTTTTTGGCCGAAATTTTGACCCCCTCCGATTTTCTTGAAACTCTGGATTCTGACAGAGGGCCACGAGACTTCGACCAGCGCGCAAAAATTGAGGCTCTAGACCCTTCCAGAGCCGAGATATCGAAGGTCAAAATTATGACCTGAAAAAAAAAACATAAGGGGTAACACTGTCATTTTTTTTTTTGGCCGAAATTTTGACCCCCTCCGATTTTCTTGAAACTCTGGATTCTGACAGAGGGCCACGAGACTTCGACCAGCGTGCAAAAATGGAGGCTCCAGACCCTTCCAGAGCCGAGATATCGAAGGTCAAAATTTGGACCTGAAAAAAAAACATAAGGGGTAACACTGTCATTTTTTTTTTTTGGCCAAAATTTTGACCCCCTCCGATTTTCTTGAAACTCTGGATTCTGACAGAGGGCCACGAGACTTCGACCAGCGCGCAAAAATGGAGGCTCTAGACCCTTCCAGAGCCGAAATATCGAAGGTCAAAATTTGGACCTGAAAAAAAAAACATAAGGGGTAACACTGTCATTTTTTTTTTTAGCCGAAATTTTGACCCCCTCCGATTTTCTTGAAACTCTGGATTCTGACAGAGGGCCACGAGACTTCGACCAGCGCGCAAAAATGGAGGCTCTAGACCCTTCCAGAGCCGAGATATCGAAGGTCAAAATTTGGACCTGAAAAAAAAAACATAAGGGGTAACACTGTCATTTTTTTTTTTTGGCCGAAATTTTGACCCCCTCCGATTTTCTTGAAACTCTGGATTCTGACAGAGGGCCACGAGACTTCGACCAGCGCGCAAAAATTGAGGCTCTAGACCCTTCCAGAGCCGAGATATCGAAGGTCAAAATTTGGACCTGTAAAAAAAACATAAGGGGTAACACTGTCATTTTTTTTTTTGGCCGAAATTTTGACCCCCTCCGATTTTCTTGAAACTCTGGATTCTGACAGAGGGCCACGAGACTTCGACCAGCGCGCAAAAATTGAGGCTCTAGACCCTTCCAGAGCCGAGATATCGAAGGTCAAAATTTGGACCTGAAAAAAAAAACATAAGGGGTAACACTGTCATTTTTTTTTTTTGGCCGAAATTTTGACCCCCTCCGATTTTCTTGAAACTCTGGATTCTGACAGAGGGCCACGAGACTTCGACCAGCGCGCAAAAATGGAGGCTCTAGACCCTTCCAGAGCCGAGATATCGAAGGTCAAAATTTGGACCTGAAAAAAAAAACATAAGGGGTAACACTGTCATTTTTTTTTTTGGCCGAAATTTTGACCCCCTCCGATTTTCTTGAAACTCTGGATTCTGACAGAGGGCCACGAGACTTCGACCAGCGCGCAAAAATGGAGGCTCTAGACCCTTCCAGAGCCGAAATATCGAAGGTCAAAATTTGGACCTGAAAAAAAAAACATAAGGGGTAACACTGTCATTTTTTTTTTTTTGGCCGAAATTTTGACCCCCTCCGATTTTCTTGAAACTCTGGATTCTGACAGAGGGCCACGAGACTTCGACCAGCGCGCAAAAATTGAGGCTCTAGACCCTTCCAGAGCCGAGATATCGAAGGTCAAAATTATGACCTGAAAAAAAAAACATAAGGGGTAATACTGTCATTTTTTTTTTTGGCCGAAATTTTGACCCCCTCCGATTTTCTTGAAACTCTGGATTCTGACAGAGGGCCACGAGACTTCGACCAGCGTGCAAAAATGGAGGCTCTAGACCCTTCCAGAGCCGAGATATCGAAGGTCAAAATTTGGACCTGAAAAAAAAACATAAGGGGTAACACTGTCATTTTTTTTTTTTTGGCCAAAATTTTGACCCCCTCCGATTTTCTTGAAACTCTGGATTCTGACAGAGGGCCACGAGACTTCGACCAGCGCGCAAAAATGGAGGCTCTAGACCCTTCCAGAGCCGAAATATCGAAGGTCAAAATTTGGACCTGAAAAAAAAAACATAAGGGGTAACACTGTCATTTTTTTTTTTTAGCCGAAATTTTGACCCCCTCCAATTTTCTTGAAACTCTGGATTCTGACAGAGGGCCACGAGACTTCGACCAGCGCGCAAAAATGGAGGCTCTAGACCCTTCCAGAGCCGAGATATCGAAGGTCAAAATTTGGACCTGAAAAAAAAAACATAAGGGGTAACACTGTCATTTTTTTTTTTGGCCGAAATTTTGACCCCCTCCGATTTTCTTGAAACTCTGGATTCTGACAGAGGGCCACGAGACTTCGACCAGCGCGCAAAAATGGAGGCTCTAGACCCTTCCAGAGCCGAAATATCGAAGGTCAAAATTTGGACCTGAAAAAAAAAACATAAGGGGTAACACTGTCATTTTTTTTTTTAGCCGAAATTTTGACCCCCTCCAATTTTCTTGAAACTCTGGATTCTGACAGAGGGCCACGAGACTTCGACCAGCGCGCAAAAATAGAGGCTCTAGACCCTTCCAGAGCCGAGATATCGAAGGTCAAAATTTGGACCTGAAAAAAAAAACATAAGGGGTAACACTGTCATTTTTTTTTTTGGCCGAAATTTTGACCCCCTCCGATTTTCTTGAAACTCTGGATTCTGACAGAGGGCCACGAGACTTCGACCAGCGCGCAAAAATGGAGGCTCTAGACCCTTCCAGAGCCGAGATATCGAAGGTCAAAATTTGGACCTGAAAAAAAAACATAAGGGGTAACACTGTCTTTTTTTTTTTTTTGGCCGAAATTTTGACCCCCTCCGATTTTTTTGAAACTCTGGATTCTGACAGAGGGCCACGAGACTTCGACCAGCGCGCAAAAATGGAGGCTCTAGACCCTTCCAGAGCCGAGATATCGAAGGTCAAAATTTGGACCTGAAAAAAAAACATAAGGGGTAACACTGTCATTTTTTTTTTTTGGCCGAAATTTTGACCCCCTCCGATTTTCTTGAAACTCTGGATTCTGACAGAGGGCCACGAGACTTCGACCAGCGAGCAAAAATGGAGGCTCTAGACCCTTCCAGAGCCGAGATATTGAAGGTCAAAATTTGGACCTGAAAAAAAAAACATAAGGGGTAACACTGTCATTTTTTTTTTTTGGCCGAAATTTTGACCCCCTCCGATTTTCTTGAAACTCTGGATTCTGACAGAGGGCCACGAGACTTCGACCAACGCGCAAAAATGGAGGCTCTAGACCCTTCCAGAGCCGAGATATCGAAGGTCAAAATTTGGACCTGAAAAAAAAACATAAGGGGTAACACTGTCATTTTTTTTTTTGGCCGAAATTTTGACCCCCTGCGATTTTCTTGAAACATTGGATTCTGACAGAGGGCCACGAGACTTCGACCAGCGAGCAAAAATGGAGGCTCTAGACCCTTCCAGAGCCGAGATATTGAAGGTCAAAATTTGGACCTGAAAAAAAAACATAAGGGGTAACACTGTCATTTTTTTTTTTGGCCAAAATTTTGACCCCCTCCGATTTTCTTGAAACTCTGGATTCTGACAGAGGGCCACGAGACTTCGACCAGCGCGCAAAAATGGAGGCTCTAGACCCTTCCAGAGCCAAGATATCGAAGGTCAAAATTTGGACCTGTAAAAAAACCATAAGGGGTAACACTGTCATTTTTTTTTTTTGGCCGAAATTTTGACCCCCTCCGATTTTCTTGAAACTCTGGATTCTGACAGAGGGCCACGAGACTTCGACCAACGCGCAAAAATGGAGGCTCTAGACCCTTCCAGAGCCGAGATATCGAAGGTCAAAATTTGGACCTGAAAAAAAAAACATAAGGGGTAACACTGTCATTTTTTTTTTTTGGCCGAAATTTTGACCCCCTCCGATTTTCTTGAAACTCTGGATTCTGACAGAGGGCCACGAGACTTCGACCAGCGCGCAAAAATTGAGGCTCTAGACCCTTCCAGAGCCGAGATATCGAAGGTCAAAATTTGGACCTGAAAAAAAAACATAAGGGGTAACACTGTCATTTTTTTTTTTTGGCCGAAATTTTGACCCCCTCCGATTTTCTTGAAACTCTGGATTCTGACAGAGGGCCACGAGACTTCGACCAGCGCGCAAAAATTGAGGCTCTAGACCCTTCCAGAGCCGAGATATCGAAGGTCAAAATTATGACCTGAAAAAAAAAACATAAGGGGTAACACTGTCATTTTTTTTTTTGGCCGAAATTTTGACCCCCTCCGATTTTCTTGAAACTCTGGATTCTGACAGAGGGCCACGAGACTTCGACCAGCGTGCAAAAATGGAGGCTCCAGACCCTTCCAGAGCCGAGATATCGAAGGTCAAAATTTGGACCTGAAAAAAAAACATAAGGGGTAACACTGTCATTTTTTTTTTTTGGCCAAAATTTTGACCCCCTCCGATTTTCTTGAAACTCTGGATTCTGACAGAGGGCCACGAGACTTCGACCAGCGCGCAAAAATGGAGGCTCTAGACCCTTCCAGAGCCGAAATATCGAAGGTCAAAATTTGGACCTGAAAAAAAAAACATAAGGGGTAACACTGTCATTTTTTTTTTTAGCCGAAATTTTGACCCCCTCCGATTTTCTTGAAACTCTGGATTCTGACAGAGGGCCACGAGACTTCGACCAGCGCGCAAAAATGGAGGCTCTAGACCCTTCCAGAGCCGAGATATCGAAGGTCAAAATTTGGACCTGAAAAAAAAAACATAAGGGGTAACACTGTCATTTTTTTTTTTGGCCGAAATTTTGACCCCCTCCGATTTTCTTGAAACTCTGGATTCTGACAGAGGGCCACGAGACTTCGACCAGCGCGCAAAAATTGAGGCTCTAGACCCTTCCAGAGCCGAGATATCGAAGGTCAAAATTTGGACCTGTAAAAAAAACATAAGGGGTAACACTGTCATTTTTTTTTTTGGCCGAAATTTTGACCCCCTCCGATTTTCTTGAAACTCTGGATTCTGACAGAGGGCCACGAGACTTCGACCAGCGCGCAAAAATTGAGGCTCTAGACCCTTCCAGAGCCGAGATATCGAAGGTCAAAATTTGGACCTGAAAAAAAAAACATAAGGGGTAACACTGTCATTTTTTTTTTTTGGCCGAAATTTTGACCCCCTCCGATTTTCTTGAAACTCTGGATTCTGACAGAGGGCCACGAGACTTCGACCAGCGCGCAAAAATGGAGGCTCTAGACCCTTCCAGAGCCGAGATATCGAAGGTCAAAATTTGGACCTGAAAAAAAAAACATAAGGGGTAACACTGTCATTTTTTTTTTGGCCGAAATTTTGACCCCCTCCGATTTTCTTGAAACTCTGGATTCTGACAGAGGGCCACGAGACTTCGACCAGCGCGCAAAAATGGAGGCTCTAGACCCTTCCAGAGCCGAAATATCGAAGGTCAAAATTTGGACCTGAAAAAAAAAACATAAGGGGTAACACTGTCATTTTTTTTTTTTTGGCCGAAATTTTGACCCCCTCCGATTTTCTTGAAACTCTGGATTCTGACAGAGGGCCACGAGACTTCGACCAGCGCGCAAAAATTGAGGCTCTAGACCCTTCCAGAGCCGAGATATCGAAGGTCAAAATTATGACCTGAAAAAAAAAACATAAGGGGTAATACTGTCATTTTTTTTTTTTGGCCGAAATTTTGACCCCCTCCGATTTTCTTGAAACTCTGGATTCTGACAGAGGGCCACGAGACTTCGACCAGCGTGCAAAAATGGAGGCTCTAGACCCTTCCAGAGCCGAGATATCGAAGGTCAAAATTTGGACCTGAAAAAAAAACATAAGGGGTAACACTGTCATTTTTTTTTTTTTGGCCAAAATTTTGACCCCCTCCGATTTTCTTGAAACTCTGGATTCTGACAGAGGGCCACGAGACTTCGACCAGCGCGCAAAAATGGAGGCTCTAGACCCTTCCAGAGCCGAAATATCGAAGGTCAAAATTTGGACCTGAAAAAAAAAACATAAGGGGTAACACTGTCATTTTTTTTTTTTAGCCGAAATTTTGACCCCCTCCAATTTTCTTGAAACTCTGGATTCTGACAGAGGGCCACGAGACTTCGACCAGCGCGCAAAAATGGAGGCTCTAGACCCTTCCAGAGCCGAGATATCGAAGGTCAAAATTTGGACCTGAAAAAAAAAACATAAGGGGTAACACTGTCATTTTTTTTTTTGGCCGAAATTTTGACCCCCTCCGATTTTCTTGAAACTCTGGATTCTGACAGAGGGCCACGAGACTTCGACCAGCGCGCAAAAATGGAGGCTCTAGACCCTTCCAGAGCCGAAATATCGAAGGTCAAAATTTGGACCTGAAAAAAAAAAACATAAGGGGTAACACTGTCATTTTTTTTTTTTAGCCGAAATTTTGACCCCCTCCAATTTTCTTGAAACTCTGGATTCTGACAGAGGGCCACGAGACTTCGACCAGCGCGCAAAAATAGAGGCTCTAGACCCTTCCAGAGCCGAGATATCGAAGGTCAAAATTTGGACCTGAAAAAAAAAACATAAGGGGTAACACTGTCATTTTTTTTTTTGGCCGAAATTTTGACCCCCTCCGATTTTCTTGAAACTCTGGATTCTGACAGAGGGCCACGAGACTTCGACCAGCGCGCAAAAATGGAGGCTCTAGACCCTTCCAGAGCCGAGATATCGAAGGTCAAAATTTGGACCTGAAAAAAAAACATAAGGGGTAACACTGTCTTTTTTTTTTTTTTTTGGCCGAAATTTTGACCCCCTCCGATTTTTTTGAAACTCTGGATTCTGACAGAGGGCCACGAGACTTCGACCAGCGCGCAAAAATGGAGGCTCTAGACCCTTCCAGAGCCGAGATATCGAAGGTCAAAATTTGGACCTGAAAAAAAAACATAAGGGGTAACACTGTCATTTTTTTTTTTTGGCCGAAATTTTGACCCCCTCCGATTTTCTTGAAACTCTGGATTCTGACAGAGGGCCACGAGACTTCGACCAGCGAGCAAAAATGGAGGCTCTAGACCCTTCCAGAGCCGAGATATTGAAGGTCAAAATTTGGACCTGAAAAAAAAAACATAAGGGGTAACACTGTCATTTTTTTTTTTTGGCCGAAATTTTGACCCCCTCCGATTTTCTTGAAACTCTGGATTCTGACAGAGGGCCACGAGACTTCGACCAACGCGCAAAAATGGAGGCTCTAGACCCTTCCAGAGCCGAGATATCGAAGGTCAAAATTTGGACCTGAAAAAAAAACATAAGGGGTAACACTGTCATTTTTTTTTTTGGCCGAAATTTTGACCCCCTGCGATTTTCTTGAAACTCTGGATTCTGACAGAGGGCCACGAGACTTCGACCAGCGCGCAAAAATGGAGGCTCTAGACCCTTCCAGAGCCAAGATATCGAAGGTCAAAATTTGGACCTGTAAAAAAACCATAAGGGGTAACACTGTCATTTTTTTTTTTTTGGCCGAAATTTTGACCCCCTCCGATTTTCTTGAAACTCTGGATTCTGACAGAGGGCCACGAGACTTCGACCAACGCGCAAAAATGGAGGCTCTAGACCCTTCCAGAGCCGAGATATCGAAGGTCAAAATTTGGACCTGAAAAAAAAAACATAAGGGGTAACACTGTCATTTTTTTTTTTGGCCGAAATTTTGACCCCCTCCGATTTTCTTGAAACTCTGGATTCTGACAGAGGGCCACGAGACTTCGACCAGCGCGCAAAAATTGAGGCTCTAGACCCTTCCAGAGCCGAGATATCGAAGGTCAAAATTTGGACCTGTAAAAAAAACATAAGGGGTAACACTGTCATTTTTTTTTTGGCCGAAATTTTGACCCCCTCCGATTTTCTTGAAACTCTGGATTCTGACAGAGGGCCACGAGACTTCGACCAGCGCGCAAAAATTGAGGCTCTAGACCCTTCCAGAGCCGAGATATCGAAGGTCAAAATTTGGACCTGAAAAAAAAACATAAGGGGTAACACTGTCATTTTTTTTTTTTGGCCGAAATTTTGACCCCCTCCGATTTTCTTGAAACTCTGGATTCTGACAGAGGGCCACGAGACTTCGACCAGCGCGCAAAAATGGAGGCTCTAGACCCTTCCAGAGCCGAGATATCGAAGGTCAAAATTTGGACCTGAAAAAAAAAAACATAAGGGGTAACACTGTCATTTTTTTTTTTGGCCGAAATTTTGATCCCCTCCGATTTTCTTGAAACTCTGGATTCTGACAGAGGGCCACGAGACTTCGACCAGCGCGCAAAAATGGAGGCTCTAGACCCTTCCAGAGCCGAGATATCGAAGGTCAAAATTTGGACCTGAAAAAAAAAACATAAGGGGTAACACTGTCATTTTTTTTTTTGGCCGAAATTTTGACCCCCTCCGATTTTCTTGAAACTCTGGATTCTGACAGAGGGCCACGAGACTTCGACCAGCGCGCAAAAATGGAGGCTCTAGACCCTTCCAGAGCCGAGATATCGAAGGTCAAAATTTGGACCTGAAAAAAAAACATAAGGGGTAACACTGTCATTTTTTTTTTTTGGCCGAAATTTTGACCCCCTCCGATTTTCTTGAAACTCTGGATTCTGACAGAGGGCCTCGAGACTTCGACCAGCGCGCAAAAATGGAGGCTCTAGACCCTTCCAGAGCCGAGATATCGAAGGTCAAAATTTGGACCTGAAAAAAAAACATAAGGGGTAACACTGTCATTTTTTTTTTTTTTGGCCGAAATTTTGACCCCCTCCGATTTTCTTGAAACTCTGGATTCTGACAGAGGGCCACGAGACTTCGACCAGCGCGCAAAAATGGAGGCTCTAGACCCTTCCAGAGCCGAGATATCGAAGGTCAAAATTTGGACCTGAAAAAAAAACATAAGGGGTAACACTGTCATTTTTTTTTTTGGCCGAAATTTTGACCCCCTCCGATTTTCTTGAAACTCTGGATTCTGACAGAGGGCCACGAGACTTCGACCAGCGAGCAAAAATGGAGGCTCTAGACCCTTCCAGAGCCGAGATATTGAAGGTCAAAATTTGGACCTGAAAAAAAAAACATAAGGGGTAACACTGTCATTTTTTTTTTTGGCCGAAATTTTGACCCCCTCCGATTTTCTTGAAACTCTGGATTCTGACAGAGGGCCACGAGACTTCGACCAACGCGCAAAAATGGAGGCTCTAGACCCTTCCAGAGCCGAGATATCGAAGGTCAAAATTTGGACCTGAAAAAAAAACATAAGGGGTAACACTGTCATTTTTTTTTGGCCGAAATTTTGACCCCCTCCGATTTTCTTGAAACTCTGGATTCTGACAGAGGGCCACGAGACTTCGACCAACGCGCAAAAATGGAGGCTCTAGACCCTTCCAGAGCCGAAATATCGAAGGTCAAAATTTGCACCTGAAAAAAAAAACATAAGGGGTAACACTGTCATTTTTTTTTTTGGCCGAAATTTTGACCCCCTCCGATTTTCTTGAAACTCTGGATTCTGACAGAGGGCCACGAGACTTCGACCAGCGCGCAAAAATGGAGGCTCTAGACCCTTCCAGAGCCGAGATATCGAAGGTCAAAATTTGGACCTGAAAAAAAAAACATAAGGGGTAACACTGTCATTTTTTTTTTTGGCCAAAATTTTGACCCCCTCCGATTTTCTTGAAACTCTGGATTCTGACAGAGGGCCACGAGACTTCGACCAGCGCGCAAAAATGGAGGCTCTAGACCCTTCCAGAGCCAAGATATCGAAGGTCAAAATTTGGACCTGTAAAAAAACCATAAGGGGTAACACTGTCATTTTTTTTTTTTTGGCCGAAATTTTGACCCCCTCCGATTTTCTTGAAACTCTGGATTCTGACAGAGGGCCACGAGACTTCGACCAACGCGCAAAAATGGAGGCTCTAGACCCTTCCAGAGCCGAGATATCGAAGGTCAAAATTTGGACCTGAAAAAAAAACATAAGGGATAACACTGTCATTTTTTTTTTGGCCGAAATTTTGACCCCCTCCGATTTTCTTGAAACTCTGGATTCTGACAGAGGGCCACGAGACTTCGACCAGCGCGCAAAAATGGAGGCTCTAGACCCTTCCAGAGCCGAGATATCGAAGGTCAAAATTTGGACCTGAAAAAAAAACATAAGGGGTAACACTGTCATTTTTTTTTTTGGCCAAAATTTTGACCCCCTCCGATTTTCTTGAAACTCTGGATTCTGACAGAGGGCCACGAGACTTCGACCAGCGCGCAAAAATGGAGGCTCTAGACCCTTCCAGAGCCAAGATATCGAAGGTCAAAATTTGGACCTGTAAAAAAACCATAAGGGGTAACACTGTCATTTTTTTTTTTTGGCCGAAATTTTGACCCCCTCCGATTTTCTTGAAACTCTGGATTCTGACAGAGGGCCACGAGACTTCGACCAACGCGCAAAAATGGAGGCTCTAGACCCTTCCAGAGCCGAGATATCGAAGGTCAAAATTTGGACCTGAAAAAAAAAACATAAGGGGTAACACTGTCATTTTTTTTTTTTGGCCGAAATTTTGACCCCCTCCGATTTTCTTGAAACTCTGGATTCTGACAGAGGGCCACGAGACTTCGACCAGCGCGCAAAAATTGAGGCTCTAGACCCTTCCAGAGCCGAGATATCGAAGGTCAAAATTTGGACCTGAAAAAAAAAACATAAGGGGTAACACTGTCATTTTTTTTTTTTGGCCGAAATTTTGACCCCCTCCGATTTTCTTGAAACTCTGGATTCTGACAGAGGGCCACGAGACTTCGACCAGCGCGCAAAAATGGAGGCTCTAGACCCTTCCAGAGCCGAGATATCGAAGGTCAAAATTTGGACCTGAAAAAAAAAACATAAGGGGTAACACTGTCATTTTTTTTTTTGGCCGAAATTTTGACCCCCTCCGATTTTCTTGAAACTCTGGATTCTGACAGAGGGCCACGAGACTTCGACCAGCGCGCAAAAATTGAGGCTCTAGACCCTTCCAGAGCCGAGATATCGAAGGTCAAAATTTGGACCTGAAAAAAAAACATAAGGGGTAACACTGTCATTTTTTTTTTGGCCGAAATTTTGACCTCCTCCGATTTTCTTGAAACTCTGGATTCTGACAGAGGGCCACGAGACTTCGACCAGCGCACAAAAATGGAGGCTCTAGACCCTTCCAGAGCCGAGATATCGAAGGTCAAAATTTGGACCTGAAAAAAAAACATAAGGGGTAACACTGTCATTTTTTTTTTTGGCCGAAATTTTGACCCCCTCCGATTTTCTTGAAACTCTGGATTCTGACAGAGGGCCACGAGACTTCGACCAGCGCGCAAAAATGGAGGCTCTAGACCCTTCCAGAGCCGAGATATCGAAGGTCAAAATTTGGACCTGAAAAAAAAACATAAGGGGTAACACTGTCATTTTTTTTTTTGGCTGAAATTTTGACCCCCTCCGATTTTCTTGAAACTCTGGATTCTGACAGAGGGCCACGAGACTTCGACCAGCGAGCAAAAATGGAGGCTCTAGACCCTTCCAGAGCCGAGATATCGAAGGTCAAAATTTGGACCTGAAAAAAAAACATAAGGGGTAACACTGTCATTTTTTTTTTTTTGGCCGAAATTTTGACCTCCTCCGATCTTCTTGAAACTCTGGATTCTGACAGAGGGCCACGAGACTTCGACCACCGCACAAAAATGGAGGCTCTAGACCCTTCCAGAGCCGAGATATCGAAGGTCAAAATTTGGACCTGAAAAAAAAAACATAAGGGGTAACACTGTCATTTTTTTTTTTTTGGCCGAAATTTTGACCCCCTCCGATTTTCTTGAAACTCTGGATTCTGACAGAGGGCCACGAGACTTCGACCAGCGCAAAAATGGAGGCTCTAGACCCTTCCAGAGCCGAGATATCGAAGGTCAAAATTTGGACCTGAAAAAAAAAACATAAGGGGTAACACTGTCATTTTTTTTTTTTGGCCGAAATTTTGACCCCCTCCGATTTTCTTGAAACTCTGGATTCTGACAGAGGGCCACGAGACTTCGACCAGCGCGCAAAAATGGAGGCTCTAGACCCTTCCAGAGCCGAGATATCGAAGGTCAAAATTTGGACCTGAAAAAAAAACATAAGGGGTAACACTGTCATTTTTTTTTTGGCCGAAATTTTGACCCCCTCCGATTTTCTTGAAACTCTGGATTCTGACAGAGGGCCACGAGACTTCGACCAGCGCGCAAAAATGGAGGCTCTAGACCCTTCCAGAGCCGAGATATCGAAGGTCAAAATTTGGACCTGAAAAAAAAACATAAGGGGTAACACTGTCATTTTTTTTTTTTTGGCCGAAATTTTGACCCCCTCCGATTTTCTTGAAACTCTGGATTCTGACAGAGGGCCACGAGACTTCGACCAGCGAGCAAAAATGGAGGCTCTAGACCCTTCCAGAGCCGAGATATTGAAGGTCAAAATTTGGACCTGAAAAAAAAAACATAAGGGGTAACACTGTCATTTTTTTTTTTTTTGGCCGAAATTTTGACCCCCTCCGAATTTCTTGAAACTCTGGATTCTGACAGAGGGCCACGAGACTTCGACCAACGCGCAAAAATGGAGGCTCTAGACCCTTCCAGAGCCGAGATATCGAAGGTCAAAATTTGGACCTGAAAAAAAAACATAAGGGGTAACACTGTCATTTTTTTTTTTTGGCCGAAATTTTGACCCCCTCCGATTTTCTTGAAACTCTGGATTCTGACAGAGGGCCACGAGACTTCGACCAGCGCGCAAAAATGGAGGCTCTAGACCCTTCCAGAGCCGAGATATCGAAGGTCAAAATTTGGACCTGAAAAAAAAACATAAGGGGTAACACTGTCATTTTTTTTTTGGCCAAAATTTTGACCCCCTCCGATTTTCTTGAAACTCTGGATTCTGACAGAGGGCCACGAGACTTCGACCAGCGCGCAAAAATGGAGGCTCTAGACCCTTCCAGAGCCGAGATATCGAAGGTCAAAATTTGGACCTGTAAAAAAACCATAAGGGGTAACACTGTCATTTTTTTTTTTTGGCCGAAATTTTGACCCCCTCCGATTTTCTTGAAACTCTGGATTCTGACAGAGGGCCACGAGACTTCGACCAACGCGCAAAAATGGAGGCTCTAGACCCTTCCAGAGCCGAGATATCGAAGGTCAAAATTTGGACCTGAAAAAAAAAACATAAGGGGTAACACTGTCATTTTTTTTTTTTTGGCCGAAATTTTGACCCCCTCCGATTTTCTTGAAACTCTGGATTCTGACAGAGGGCCACGAGACTTCGACCAGCGCGCAAAAATGGAGGCTCTAGACCCTTCCAGAGCCGAGATATCGAAGGTCAAAATTTGGACCTGAAAAAAAAAACATAAGGGGTAACACTGTCATTTTTTTTTTTGGCCAAAATTTTGACCCCCTCCGATTTTCTTGAAACTCTGGATTCTGACAGAGGGCCACGAGACTTCGACCAGCGCGCAAAAATGGAGGCTCTAGACCCTTCCAGAGCCGAAATATCGAAGGTCAAAATTTGGACCTGAAAAAAAAAACATAAGGGGTAACACTGTCATTTTTTTTTTTTGGCCGAAATTTTGACCCCCTCCGATTTTCTTGAAACTCTGGATTCTGACAGAGGGCCACGAGACTTCGACCAGCGAGCAAAAATGGAGGCTCTAGACCCTTCCAGAGCCGAGATATCGAAGGTCAAAATTTGGACCTGAAAAAAAAAACATAAGGGGTAACACTGTCATTTTTTTTTTTGGCCGAAATTTTGACCCCCTCCGATTTTCTTGAAACTCTGGATTCTGACAGAGGGCCACGAGACTTCGACCAGCGCGCAAAAATTGAGGCTCTAGACCCTTCCAGAGCCGAGATATCGAAGGTCAAAATTTGGACCTGAAAAAAAAAACATAAGGGGTAACACTGTCATTTTTTTTTGGCCGAAATTTTGACCTCCTCCGATCTTCTTGAAACTCTGGATTCTGACAGAGGGCCACGAGACTTCGACCAGCGCACAAAAATGGAGGCTCTAGACCCTTCCAGAGCCGAGATATCGAAGGTCAAAATTTGGACCTGAAAAAAAAACATAAGGGGTAACACTGTCATTTTTTTTTTTTTGGCCGAATTTTTGACCCCCTCCGATTTTCTTGAAACTCTGGATTCTGACAGAGGGCCACGAGACTTCGACCAGCGCGCAAAAATGGAGGCTCTAGACCCTTCCAGAGCCGAGATATCGAAGGTCAAAATTTGGACCTGAAAAAAAAACATAAGGGGTAACACTGTCATTTTTTTTTTTGGCCGAAATTTTGACCCCCTCCGATTTTCTTGAAACTCTGGATTCTGACAGAGGGCCACGAGACTTCGACCAGCGCGCAAAAATGGAGGCTCTAGACCCTTCCAGAGCCGAGATATCGAAGGTCAAAATTTGGACCTGAAAAAAAAACATAAGGGGTAACACTGTCATTTTTTTTTTTTTTTTGGCCGAAATTTTGACCCCCTCCGATTTTCTTGAAACTCTGGATTCTGACAGAGGGCCACGAGACTTCGACCAGCGTGCAAAAATGGAGGCTCTAGACCCTTCCAGAGCCGAGATATCGAAGGTCAAAATTTGGACCTGAAAAAAAAACATAAGGGGTAACACTGTCATTTTTTTTTTTTGGCCGAAATTTTGACCCCCTCCGATTTTCTTGAAACTCTGGATTCTGACAGAGGGCCACGAGACTTCGACCAGCGCGCAAAAATGGAGGCTCTAGACCCTTCCAGAGCCAAGATATCGAAGGTCAAAATTTGGACCTGAAAAAAAAAACATAAGGGGTAACAATGTCATTTTTTTTTTTTGGCCGAAATTTTGACCCCCTCCGATTTTCTTGAAACTCTGGATTCTGACAGAGGGCCACGAGACTTCGACCAACGCGCAAAAATGGAGGCTCTAGGCCCTTCCAGAGCCGAGATATCGAAGGTCAAAATTTGGACCTGAAAAAAAAACATAAGGGGTAACACTGTCATTTTTTTTTGGCCGAAATTTTGACCCCCTCCGATTTTCTTGAAACTCTGGATTCTGACAGAGGGCCACGAGACTTCGACCAGCGCGCAAAAATGGAGGCTCTAGACCCTTCCAGAGCCGAGATATCGAAGGTCAAAATTTGGACGTGAAAAAAAAAACATAAGGGGTAACACTGTCATTTTTTTTTTTGGCCAAAATTTTGACCCCCTCCGATTTTCTTGAAACTCTGGATTCTGACAGAGGGCCACGAGACTTCGACCAGCGCGCAAAAATGGAGGCTCTAGACCCTTCCAGAGCCAAGATATCGAAGGTCAAAATTTGGACCTGTAAAAAAACCATAAGGGGTAACACTGTCATTTTTTTTTTTTGGCCGAAATTTTGACCCCCTCCGATTTTCTTGAAACTCTGGATTCTGACAGAGGGCCACGAGACTTCGACCAACGCGCAAAAATGGAGGCTCTAGACCCTTCCAGAGCCGAGATATCGAAGGTCAAAATTTGGACCTGAAAAAAAAAACATAAGGGGTAACACTGTCATTTTTTTTTTTGGCCGAAATTTTGACCCCCTCCGATTTTCTTGAAACTCTGGATTCTGACAGAGGGCCACGAGACTTCGACCAGCGCGCAAAAATTGAGGCTCTAGACCCTTCCAGAGCCGAGATATCGAAGGTCAAAATTTGGACCTGAAAAAAAAACATAAGGGGTAACACTGTCATTTTTTTTTTTGGCCGAAATTTTGACCCCCTCCGATTTTCTTGAAACTCTGGATTCTGACAGAGGGCCACGAGACTTCGACCAGCGCGCAAAAATGGAGGCTCTAGACCCTTCCAGAGCCGAGATATCGAAGGTCAAAATTTGGACCTGAAAAAAAAACATAAGGGGTAACACTGTCATTTTTTTTTTTTGGCTGAAATTTTGACCCCCTCCGATTTTCTTGAAACTCTGGATTCTGACAGAGGGCCACGAGACTTCGACCAGCGAGCAAAAATGGAGGCTCTAGACCCTTCCAGAGCCGAGATATCGAAGGTCAAAATTTGGACCTGAAAAAAAAACATAAGGGGTAACACTGTCATTTTTTTTTTTTTGGCCGAAATTTTGACCTCCTCCGATCTTCTTGAAACTCTGGATTCTGACAGAGGGCCACGAGACTTCGACCACCGCACAAAAATGGAGGCTCTAGACCCTTCCAGAGCCGAGATATCGAAGGTCAAAATTTGGACCTGAAAAAAAAAACATAAGGGGTAACACTGTCATTTTTTTTTTTTGGCCGAAATTTTGACCCCCTCCGATTTTCTTGAAACTCTGGATTCTGACAGAGGGCCACGAGACTTCGACCAGCGCGCAAAAATGGAGGCTCTAGACCCTTCCAGAGCCGAGATATCGAAGGTCAAAATTTGGACCTGAAAAAAAAAACATAAGGGGTAACACTGTCATTTTTTTTTTTGGCCGAAATTTTGACCCCCTCCGATTTTCTTGAAACTCTGGATTCTGACAGAGGGCCACGAGACTTCGACCAGCGCGCAAAAATGGAGGCTCTAGACCCTTCCAGAGCCGAGATATCGAAGGTCAAAATTTGGACCTGAAAAAAAAAACATAAGGGGTAACACTGTCATTTTTTTTTTTGGCCGAAATTTTGACCCCCTCCGATTTTCTTGAAACTCTGGATTCTGACAGAGGGCCACGAGACTTCGACCAGCGCGCAAAAATGGAGGCTCTAGACCCTTCCAGAGCCGAGATATCGAAGGTCAAAATTTGGACCTGAAAAAAAAACATAAGGGGTAACACTGTCATTTTTTTTTTTTTGGCCGAAATTTTGACCCCCTCCGATTTTTTTGAAACTCTGGATTCTGACAGAGGGCCACGAGACTTCGACCAGCGCGCAAAAATGGAGGCTCTAGACCCTTCCAGAGCCGAGATATCGAAGGTCAAAATTTGGACCTGAAAAAAAACCATAAGGGGTAACACTGTCATTTTTTTTTTTTGGCCGAAATTTTGACCCCCTCCGATTTTCTTGAAACTCTGGATTCTGACAGAGGGCCACGAGACTTCGACCAGCGAGCAAAAATGGAGGCTCTAGACCCTTCCAGAGCCGAGATATTGAAGGTCAAAATTTGGACCTGAAAAAAAAAAACATAAGGGGTAACACTGTCATTTTTTTTTTTTGGCCGAAATTTTGACCCCCTCCGATTTTCTTGAAACTCTGGATTCTGACAGAGGGCCACGAGACTTCGACCAACGCGCAAAAATGGAGGCTCTAGGCCCTTCCAGAGCCGAGATATCGAAGGTCAAAATTTGGACCTGAAAAAAAAACATAAGGGGTAACACTGTCATTTTTTTTTTTGGCCGAAATTTTGACCCCCTCCGATTTTCTTGAAACTCTGGATTCTGACAGAGGGCCACGAGACTTCGACCAGCGCGCAAAAATGGAGGCTCTAGACCCTTCCAGAGCCGAGATATCGAAGGTCAAAATTTGGACCTGAAAAAAAAAACATAAGGGGTAACACTGTCATTTTTTTTTTTGGCCAAAATTTTGACCCCCTCCGATTTTCTTGAAACTCTGGATTCTGACAGAGGGCCACGAGACTTCGACCAGCGCGCAAAAATGGAGGCTCTAGACCCTTCCAGAGCCAAGATATCGAAGGTCAAAATTTGGACCTGTAAAAAAACCATAAGGGGTAACACTGTCATTTTTTTTTTTGGCCGAAATTTTGACCCCCTCCGATTTTCTTGAAACTCTGGATTCTGACAGAGGGCCACGAGACTTCGACCAACGCGCAAAAATGGAGGCTCTAGACCCTTCCAGAGCCGAGATATCGAAGGTCAAAATTTGGACCTGAAAAAAAAAACATAAGGGGTAACACTGTCATTTTTTTTTTTTGGCCGAAATTTTGACCCCCTCCGATTTTCTTGAAACTCTGGATTCTGACAGAGGGCCACGAGACTTCGACCAGCGCGCAAAAATTGAGGCTCTAGACCCTTCCAGAGCCGAGATATCGAAGGTCAAAATTTGGACCTGAAAAAAAAAACATAAGGGGTAACACTGTCATTTTTTTTTTTTGGCCGAAATTTTGACCCCCTCCGATTTTCTTGAAACTCTGGATTCTGACAGAGGGCCACGAGACTTCGACCAGCGCGCAAAAATGGAGGCTCTAGACCCTTCCAGAGCCGAGATATCGAAGGTCAAAATTTGGACCTGAAAAAAAAAACATAAGGGGTAACACTGTCATTTTTTTTTTGGCCGAAATTTTGACCCCCTCCGATTTTCTTGAAACTCTGGATTCTGACAGAGGGCCACGAGACTTCGACCAGCGCGCAAAAATTGAGGCTCTAGACCCTTCCAGAGCCGAGATATCGAAGGTCAAAATTTGGACCTGAAAAAAAAACATAAGGGGTAACACTGTCATTTTTTTTTTGGCCGAAATTTTGACCTCCTCCGATTTTCTTGAAACTCTGGATTCTGACAGAGGGCCACGAGACTTCGACCAGCGCACAAAAATGGAGGCTCTAGACCCTTCCAGAGCCGAGATATCGAAGGTCAAAATTTGGACCTGAAAAAAAAACATAAGGGGTAACACTGTCATTTTTTTTTTTGGCCGAAATTTTGACCCCCTCCGATTTTCTTGAAACTCTGGATTCTGACAGAGGGCCACGAGACTTCGACCAGCGCGCAAAAATGGAGGCTCTAGACCCTTCCAGAGCCGAGATATCGAAGGTCAAAATTTGGACCTGAAAAAAAAACATAAGGGGTAACACTGTCATTTTTTTTTTTGGCTGAAATTTTGACCCCCTCCGATTTTCTTGAAACTCTGGATTCTGACAGAGGGCCACGAGACTTCGACCAGCGAGCAAAAATGGAGGCTCTAGACCCTTCCAGAGCCGAGATATCGAAGGTCAAAATTTGGACCTGAAAAAAAAAACATAAGGGGTAACACTGTCATTTTTTTTTTTTTGGCCGAAATTTTGACCTCCTCCGATCTTCTTGAAACTCTGGATTCTGACAGAGGGCCACGAGACTTCGACCACCGCACAAAAATGGAGGCTCTAGACCCTTCCAGAGCCGAGATATCGAAGGTCAAAATTTGGACCTGAAAAAAAAAACATAAGGGGTAACACTGTCATTTTTTTTTTTTTGGCCGAAATTTTGACCCCCTCCGATTTTCTTGAAACTCTGGATTCTGACAGAGGGCCACGAGACTTCGACCAGCGCGCAAAAATGGAGGCTCTAGACCCTTCCAGAGCCGAGATATCGAAGGTCAAAATTTGGACCTGAAAAAAAAAACATAAGGGGTAACACTGTCATTTTTTTTTTTTGGCCGAAATTTTGACCCCCTCCGATTTTCTTGAAACTCTGGATTCTGACAGAGGGCCACGAGACTTCGACCAGCGCGCAAAAATGGAGGCTCTAGACCCTTCCAGAGCCGAGATATCGAAGGTCAAAATTTGGACCTGAAAAAAAAACATAAGGGGTAACACTGTCATTTTTTTTTTGGCCGAAATTTTGACCCCCTCCGATTTTCTTGAAACTCTGGATTCTGACAGAGGGCCACGAGACTTCGACCAGCGCGCAAAAATGGAGGCTCTAGACCCTTCCAGAGCCGAGATATCGAAGGTCAAAATTTGGACCTGAAAAAAAAACATAAGGGGTAACACTGTCATTTTTTTTTTTTTGGCCGAAATTTTGACCCCCTCCGATTTTCTTGAAACTCTGGATTCTGACAGAGGGCCACGAGACTTCGACCAGCGAGCAAAAATGGAGGCTCTAGACCCTTCCAGAGCCGAGATATTGAAGGTCAAAATTTGGACCTGAAAAAAAAAACATAAGGGGTAACACTGTCATTTTTTTTTTTTTTTGGCCGAAATTTTGACCCCCTCCGAATTTCTTGAAACTCTGGATTCTGACAGAGGGCCACGAGACTTCGACCAACGCGCAAAAATGGAGGCTCTAGACCCTTCCAGAGCCGAGATATCGAAGGTCAAAATTTGGACCTGAAAAAAAAACATAAGGGGTAACACTGTCATTTTTTTTTTTTGGCCGAAATTTTGACCCCCTCCGATTTTCTTGAAACTCTGGATTCTGACAGAGGGCCACGAGACTTCGACCAGCGCGCAAAAATGGAGGCTCTAGACCCTTCCAGAGCCGAGATATCGAAGGTCAAAATTTGGACCTGAAAAAAAAACATAAGGGGTAACACTGTCATTTTTTTTTTGGCCAAAATTTTGACCCCCTCCGATTTTCTTGAAACTCTGGATTCTGACAGAGGGCCACGAGACTTCGACCAGCGCGCAAAAATGGAGGCTCTAGACCCTTCCAGAGCCGAGATATCGAAGGTCAAAATTTGGACCTGTAAAAAAACCATAAGGGGTAACACTGTCATTTTTTTTTTTTGGCCGAAATTTTGACCCCCTCCGATTTTCTTGAAACTCTGGATTCTGACAGAGGGCCACGAGACTTCGACCAACGCGCAAAAATGGAGGCTCTAGACCCTTCCAGAGCCGAGATATCGAAGGTCAAAATTTGGACCTGAAAAAAAAAACATAAGGGGTAACACTGTCATTTTTTTTTTTTTGGCCGAAATTTTGACCCCCTCCGATTTTCTTGAAACTCTGGATTCTGACAGAGGGCCACGAGACTTCGACCAGCGCGCAAAAATGGAGGCTCTAGACCCTTCCAGAGCCGAGATATCGAAGGTCAAAATTTGGACCTGAAAAAAAAAACATAAGGGGTAACACTGTCATTTTTTTTTTTGGCCAAAATTTTGACCCCCTCCGATTTTCTTGAAACTCTGGATTCTGACAGAGGGCCACGAGACTTCGACCAGCGCGCAAAAATGGAGGCTCTAGACCCTTCCAGAGCCGAAATATCGAAGGTCAAAATTTGGACCTGAAAAAAAAAACATAAGGGGTAACACTGTCATTTTTTTTTTTTGGCCGAAATTTTGACCCCCTCCGATTTTCTTGAAACTCTGGATTCTGACAGAGGGCCACGAGACTTCGACCAGCGCGCAAAAATGGAGGCTCTAGACCCTTCCAGAGCCGAGATATCGAAGGTCAAAATTTGGACCTGAAAAAAAAAACATAAGGGGTAACACTGTCATTTTTTTTTTTGGCCGAAATTTTGACCCCCTCCGATTTTCTTGAAACTCTGGATTCTGACAGAGGGCCACGAGACTTCGACCAGCGCGCAAAAATTGAGGCTCTAGACCCTTCCAGAGCCGAGATATCGAAGGTCAAAATTTGGACCTGAAAAAAAAAACATAAGGGGTAACACTGTCATTTTTTTTGGCCGAAATTTTGACCTCCTCCGATCTTCTTGAAACTCTGGATTCTGACAGAGGGCCACGAGACTTCGACCAGCGCACAAAAATGGAGGCTCTAGACCCTTCCAGAGCCGAGATATCGAAGGTCAAAATTTGGACCTGAAAAAAAAACATAAGGGGTAACACTGTCATTTTTTTTTTTTGGCCGAATTTTTGACCCCCTCCGATTTTCTTGAAACTCTGGATTCTGACAGAGGGCCACGAGACTTCGACCAGCGCGCAAAAATGGAGGCTCTAGACCCTTCCAGAGCCGAGATATCGAAGGTCAAAATTTGGACCTGAAAAAAAAACATAAGGGGTAACACTGTCATTTTTTTTTTTGGCCGAAATTTTGACCCCCTCCGATTTTCTTGAAACTCTGGATTCTGACAGAGGGCCACGAGACTTCGACCAGCGCGCAAAAATGGAGGCTCTAGACCCTTCCAGAGCCGAGATATCGAAGGTCAAAATTTGGACCTGAAAAAAAAACATAAGGGGTAACACTGTCATTTTTTTTTTTTTTTTGGCCGAAATTTTGACCCCCTCCGATTTTCTTGAAACTCTGGATTCTGACAGAGGGCCACGAGACTTCGACCAGCGTGCAAAAATGGAGGCTCTAGACCCTTCCAGAGCCGAGATATCGAAGGTCAAAATTTGGACCTGAAAAAAAAACATAAGGGGTAACACTGTCATTTTTTTTTTTGGCCGAAATTTTGACCCCCTCCGATTTTCTTGAAACTCTGGATTCTGACAGAGGGCCACGAGACTTCGACCAGCGCGCAAAAATGGAGGCTCTAGACCCTTCCAGAGCCAAGATATCGAAGGTCAAAATTTGGACCTGAAAAAAAAACATAAGGGGTAACACTGTCATTTTTTTTTTTGGCCGAAATTTTGACCCCCTCCGATTTTCTTGAAACTCTGGATTCTGACAGAGGGCCACGAGACTTCGACCAACGCGCAAAAATGGAGGCTCTAGGCCCTTCCAGAGCCGAGATATCGAAGGTCAAAATTTGGACCTGAAAAAAAAACATAAGGGGTAACACTGTCATTTTTTTTTGGCCGAAATTTTGACCCCCTCCGATTTTCTTGAAACTCTGGATTCTGACAGAGGGCCACGAGACTTCGACCAGCGCGCAAAAATGGAGGCTCTAGACCCTTCCAGAGCCGAGATATCGAAGGTCAAAATTTGGACGTGAAAAAAAAAACATAAGGGGTAACACTGTCATTTTTTTTTTTGGCCAAAATTTTGACCCCCTCCGATTTTCTTGAAACTCTGGATTCTGACAGAGGGCCACGAGACTTCGACCAGCGCGCAAAAATGGAGGCTCTAGACCCTTCCAGAGCCAAGATATCGAAGGTCAAAATTTGGACCTGTAAAAAAACCATAAGGGGTAACACTGTCATTTTTTTTTTTTTGGCCGAAATTTTGACCCCCTCCGATTTTCTTGAAACTCTGGATTCTGACAGAGGGCCACGAGACTTCGACCAACGCGCAAAAATGGAGGCTCTAGACCCTTCCAGAGCCGAGATATCGAAGGTCAAAATTTGGACCTGAAAAAAAAAACATAAGGGGTAACACTGTCATTTTTTTTTTTGGCCGAAATTTTGACCCCCTCCGATTTTCTTGAAACTCTGGATTCTGACAGAGGGCCACGAGACTTCGACCAGCGCGCAAAAATTGAGGCTCTAGACCCTTCCAGAGCCGAGATATCGAAGGTCAAAATTTGGACCTGAAAAAAAAACATAAGGGGTAACACTGTCATTTTTTTTTTTGGCCGAAATTTTGACCCCCTCCGATTTTCTTGAAACTCTGGATTCTGACAGAGGGCCACGAGACTTCGACCAGCGCGCAAAAATGGAGGCTCTAGACCCTTCCAGAGCCGAGATATCGAAGGTCAAAATTTGGACCTGAAAAAAAAACATAAGGGGTAACACTGTCATTTTTTTTTTTTGGCTGAAATTTTGACCCCCTCCGATTTTCTTGAAACTCTGGATTCTGACAGAGGGCCACGAGACTTCGACCAGCGAGCAAAAATGGAGGCTCTAGACCCTTCCAGAGCCGAGATATCGAAGGTCAAAATTTGGACCTGAAAAAAAAACATAAGGGGTAACACTGTCATTTTTTTTTTTTGGCCGAAATTTTGACCTCCTCCGATCTTCTTGAAACTCTGGATTCTGACAGAGGGCCACGAGACTTCGACCACCGCACAAAAATGGAGGCTCTAGACCCTTCCAGAGCCGAGATATCGAAGGTCAAAATTTGGACCTGAAAAAAAAAACATAAGGGGTAACACTGTCATTTTTTTTTTTTGGCCGAAATTTTGACCCCCTCCGATTTTCTTGAAACTCTGGATTCTGACAGAGGGCCACGAGACTTCGACCAGCGCGCAAAAATGGAGGCTCTAGACCCTTCCAGAGCCGAGATATCGAAGGTCAAAATTTGGACCTGAAAAAAAAAACATAAGGGGTAACACTGTCATTTTTTTTTTGGCCGAAATTTTGACCCCCTCCGATTTTCTTGAAACTCTGGATTCTGACAGAGGGCCACGAGACTTCGACCAGCGCGCAAAAATGGAGGCTCTAGACCCTTCCAGAGCCGAGATATCGAAGGTCAAAATTTGGACCTGAAAAAAAAAACATAAGGGGTAACACTGTCATTTTTTTTTTTGGCCGAAATTTTGACCCCCTCCGATTTTCTTGAAACTCTGGATTCTGACAGAGGGCCACGAGACTTCGACCAGCGCGCAAAAATGGAGGCTCTAGACCCTTCCAGAGCCGAGATATCGAAGGTCAAAATTTGGACCTGAAAAAAAAACATAAGGGGTAACACTGTCATTTTTTTTTTTTTGGCCGAAATTTTGACCCCCTCCGATTTTTTTGAAACTCTGGATTCTGACAGAGGGCCACGAGACTTCGACCAGCGCGCAAAAATGGAGGCTCTAGACCCTTCCAGAGCCGAGATATCGAAGGTCAAAATTTGGACCTGAAAAAAAAACATAAGGGGTAACACTGTCATTTTTTTTTTTTGGCCGAAATTTTGACCCCCTCCGATTTTCTTGAAACTCTGGATTCTGACAGAGGGCCACGAGACTTCGACCAGCGAGCAAAAATGGAGGCTCTAGACCCTTCCAGAGCCGAGATATTGAAGGTCAAAATTTGGACCTGAAAAAAAAAACATAAGGGGTAACACTGTCATTTTTTTTTTTTGGCCGAAATTTTGACCCCCTCCGATTTTCTTGAAACTCTGGATTCTGACAGAGGGCCACGAGACTTCGACCAACGCGCAAAAATGGAGGCTCTAGGCCCTTCCAGAGCCGAGATATCGAAGGTCAAAATTTGGACCTGAAAAAAAAACATAAGGGGTAACACTGTCATTTTTTTTTTTGGCCAAAATTTTGACCCCCTCCGATTTTCTTGAAACTCTGGATTCTGACAGAGGGCCACGAGACTTCGACCAGCGCGCAAAAATGGAGGCTCTAGACCCTTCCAGAGCCGAGATATCGAAGGTCAAAATTTGGACCTGAAAAAAAAAACATAAGGGGTAACACTGTCATTTTTTTTTTTGGCCAAAATTTTGACCCCCTCCGATTTTCTTGAAACTCTGGATTCTGACAGAGGGCCACGAGACTTCGACCAGCGCGCAAAAATGGAGGCTCTAGACCCTTCCAGAGCCAAGATATCGAAGGTCAAAATTTGGACCTGTAAAAAAACCATAAGGGGTAACACTGTCATTTTTTTTTTTGGCCGAAATTTTGACCCCCTCCGATTTTCTTGAAACTCTGGATTCTGACAGAGGGCCACGAGACTTCGACCAACGCGCAAAAATGGAGGCTCTAGACCCTTCCAGAGCCGAGATATCGAAGGTCAAAATTTGGACCTGAAAAAAAAAACATAAGGGGTAACACTGTCATTTTTTTTTTTTGGCCGAAATTTTGACCCCCTCCGATTTTCTTGAAACTCTGGATTCTGACAGAGGGCCACGAGACTTCGACCAGCGCGCAAAAATTGAGGCTCTAGACCCTTCCAGAGCCGAGATATCGAAGGTCAAAATTTGGACCTGAAAAAAAAACATAAGGGGTAACACTGTCATTTTTTTTTGGCCGAAATTTTGACCTCCTCCGATCTTCTTGAAACTCTGGATTCTGACAGAGGGCCACGAGACTTCGACCAGCGCACAAAAATGGAGGCTCTAGACCCTTCCAGAGCCGAGATATCGAAGGTCAAAATTTGGACCTGAAAAAAAAACATAAGGGGTAACACTGTCATTTTTTTTTTTGGCCGAAATTTTGACCCCCTCCGATTTTCTTGAAACTCTGGATTCTGACAGAGGGCCACGAGACTTCGACCAGCGCGCAAAAATGGAGGCTCTAGACCCTTCCAGAGCCGAGATATCGAAGGTCAAAATTTGGACCTGAAAAAAAAACATAAGGGGTAACACTGTCATTTTTTTTTTTGGCCGAAATTTTGACCTCCTCCGATCTTCTTGAAACTCTGGATTCTGACAGAGGGCCACGAGACTTCGACCACCGCACAAAAATGGAGGCTCTAGACCCTTCCAGAGCCGAGATATCGAAGGTCAAAATTTGGACCTGAAAAAAAAAACATAAGGGGTAACACTGTCATTTTTTTTTTTGGCCGAAATTTTGACCCCCTCCGATTTTCTTGAAACTCTGGATTCTGACAGAGGGCCACGAGACTTCGACCAATGCGCAAAAATGGAGGCTCTAGACCCTTCCAGAGCCGAGATATCGAAGGTCAAAATTTGGACCTGAAAAAAAAACATAAGGGGTAACACTGTCATTTTTTTTTTGGCCGAAATTTTGACCCCCTCCGATTTTCTTGAAACTCTGGATTCTGACAGAGGGCCACGAGACTTCGACCAGCGCGCAAAAATGGAGGCTCTAGACCCTTCCAGAGCCGAGATATCGAAGGTCAAAATTTGGACCTGAAAAAAAAACATAAGGGGTAACACTGTCATTTTTTTTTTTGGCCGAAATTTTGACCCCCTCCGATTTTCTTGAAACTCTGGATTCTGACAGAGGGCCACGAGACTTCGACCAACGCGCAAAAATGGAGGCTCTAGACCCTTCCAGAGCCGAGATATCGAAGGTCAAAATTTGGACCTGAAAAAAAAACATAAGGGGTAACACTGTCATTTTTTTTTTGGCCAAAATTTTGACCCCCTCCGATTTTCTTGAAACTCTGGATTCTGACAGAGGGCCACGAGACTTCGACCAGCGCGCAAAAATGGAGGCTCTAGACCCTTCCAGAGCCGAGATATCGAAGGTCAAAATTTGGACCTGTAAAAAAACCATAAGGGGTAACACTGTCATTTTTTTTTTTTGGCCGAAATTTTGACCCCCTCCGATTTTCTTGAAACTCTGGATTCTGACAGAGGGCCACGAGACTTCGACCAACGCGCAAAAATGGAGGCTCTAGACCCTTCCAGAGCCGAGATATCGAAGGTCAAAATTTGGACCTGAAAAAAAAAACATAAGGGGTAACACTGTCATTTTTTTTTTTTGGCCGAAATTTTGACCCCCTCCGATTTTCTTGAAACTCTGGATTCTGACAGAGGGCCACGAGACTTCGACCAGCGCGCAAAAATGGAGGCTCTAGACCCTTCCAGAGCCGAGATATCGAAGGTCAAAATTTGGACCTGAAAAAAAAAACATAAGGGGTAACACTGTCATTTTTTTTTTTTTGGCCAAAATTTTGACCCCCTCCGATTTTCTTGAAACTCTGGATTCTGACAGAGGGCCACGAGACTTCGACCAGCGCGCAAAAATGGAGGCTCTAGACCCTTCCAGAGCCGAAATATCGAAGGTCAAAATTTGGACCTGAAAAAAAAAACATAAGGGGTAACACTGTCATTTTTTTTTTTGGCCGAAATTTTGACCCCCTCCGATTTTCTTGAAACTCTGGATTCTGACAGAGGGCCACGAGACTTCGACCAGCGCGCAAAAATGGAGGCTCTAGACCCTTCCAGAGCCGAGATATCGAAGGTCAAAATTTGGACCTGAAAAAAAAAACATAAGGGGTAACACTGTCATTTTTTTTTTTGGCCGAAATTTTGACCCCCTCCGATTTTCTTGAAACTCTGGATTCTGACAGAGGGCCACGAGACTTCGACCAGCGCGCAAAAATTGAGGCTCTAGACCCTTCCAGAGCCGAGATATCGAAGGTCAAAATTTGGACCTGAAAAAAAAACATAAGGGGTAACACTGTCATTTTTTTTTTGGCCGAAATTTTGACCTCCTCCGATCTTCTTGAAACTCTGGATTCTGACAGAGGGCCACGAGACTTCGACCAGCGCACAAAAATGGAGGCTCTAGACCCTTCCAGAGCCGAGATATCGAAGGTCAAAATTTGGACCTGAAAAAAAAACATAAGGGGTAACACTGTCATTTTTTTTTTTTGGCCGAATTTTTGACCCCCTCCGATTTTCTTGAAACTCTGGATTCTGACAGAGGGCCACGAGACTTCGACCAGCGCGCAAAAATGGAGGCTCTAGACCCTTCCAGAGCCGAGATATTGAAGGTCAAAATTTGGACCTGAAAAAAAAAACATAAGGGGTAACACTGTCATTTTTTTTTTTGGCCGAAATTTTGACCCCCTCCGATTTTCTTGAAACTCTGGATTCTGACAGAGGGCCACGAGACTTCGACCAACGCGCAAAAATGGAGGCTCTAGACCCTTCCAGAGCCGAGATATCGAAGGTCAAAATTTGGACCTGAAAAAAAAACATAAGGGGTAACACTGTCATTTTTTTTTTGGCCGAAATTTTGACCCCCTCCGATTTTCTTGAAACTCTGGATTCTGACAGAGGGCCACGAGACTTCGACCAACGCGCAAAAATGGAGGCTCTAGACCCTTCCAGAGCCGAGATATCGAAGGTCAAAATTTGGACCTGAAAAAAAAAACATAAGGGGTAACACTGTCATTTTTTTTTTTTTGGCCGAAATTTTGACCCCCTCCGATTTTCTTGAAACTCTGGATTCTGACAGAGGGCCACGAGACTTCGACCAGCGCGCAAAAATTGAGGCTCTAGACCCTTCCAGAGCCGAGATATCGAAGGTCAAAATTATGACCTGAAAAAAAAAACATAAGGGGTAACACTGTCATTTTTTTTTTTTGGCCGAAATTTTGACCCCCTCCGATTTTCTTGAAACTCTGGATTCTGACAGAGGGCCACGAGACTTCGACCAGCGTGCAAAAATGGAGGCTCTAGACCCTTCCAGAGCCGAGATATCGAAGGTCAAAATTTGGACCTGTAAAAAAAACATAAGGGGTAACACTGTCATTTTTTTTTTTTGGCCGAAATTTTGACCCCCTCCGATTTTCTTGAAACTCTGGATTCTGACAGAGGGCCACGAGACTTCGACCAGCGCGCAAAAATGGAGGCTCTAGACCCTTCCAGAGCCGAGATATCGAAGGTCAAAATTTGGACCTGAAAAAAAAACATAAGGGGTAACACTGTCATTTTTTTTTTTTGGCCGAAATTTTGACCCCCTCCGATTTTTTTGAAACTCTGGATTCTGACAGAGGGCCACGAGACTTCGACCAGCGCGCAAAAATGGAGGCTCTAGACCCTTCCAGAGCCGAGATATCGAAGGTCAAAATTTGGACCTGAAAAAAAAAACATAAGGGGTAACACTGTCATTTTTTTTTTTGGCCGAAATTTTGACCCCCTCCGATTTTCTTGAAACTCTGGATTCTGACAGAGGGCCACGAGACTTCGACCAGCGAGCAAAAATGGAGGCTCTAGACCCTTCCAGAGCCGAGATATTGAAGGTCAAAATTTGGACCTGAAAAAAAAACATAAGGGGTAACACTGTCATTTTTTTTTTTTGGCCGAAATTTTGACCCCCTCCGATTTTCTTGAAACTCTGGATTCTGACAGAGGGCCACGAGACTTCGACCAACGCGCAAAAATGGAGGCTCTAGGCCCTTCCAGAGCCGAGATATCGAAGGTCAAAATTTGGACCTGAAAAAAAAACATAAGGGGTAACACTGTCATTTTTTTTTGGCCGAAATTTTGACCCCCTCCGATTTTCTTGAAACTCTGGATTCTGACAGAGGGCCACGAGACTTCGACCAGCGCGCAAAAATGGAGGCTCTAGACCCTTCCAGAGCCGAGATATCGAAGGTCAAAATTTGGACGTGAAAAAAAAAACATAAGGGGTAACACTGTCATTTTTTTTTTTGGCCAAAATTTTGACCCCCTCCGATTTTCTTGAAACTCTGGATTCTGACAGAGGGCCACGAGACTTCGACCAGCGCGCAAAAATGGAGGCTCTAGACCCTTCCAGAGCCAAGATATCGAAGGTCAAAATTTGGACCTGTAAAAAAACCATAAGGGGTAACACTGTCATTTTTTTTTTTTGGCCGAAATTTTGACCCCCTCCGATTTTCTTGAAACTCTGGATTCTGACAGAGGGCCACGAGACTTCGACCAACGCGCAAAAATGGAGGCTCTAGACCCTTCCAGAGCCGAGATATCGAAGGTCAAAATTTGGACCTGAAAAAAAAAACATAAGGGGTAACACTGTCATTTTTTTTTTTGGCCGAAATTTTGACCCCCTCCGATTTTCTTGAAACTCTGGATTCTGACAGAGGGCCACGAGACTTCGACCAGCGCGCAAAAATTGAGGCTCTAGACCCTTCCAGAGCCGAGATATCGAAGGTCAAAATTTGGACCTGAAAAAAAAAACATAAGGGGTAACACTGTCATTTTTTTTTTTTTGGCCGAAATTTTGACCCCCTCCGATTTTCTTGAAACTCTGGATTCTGAAAGAGGGCCACGAGACTTCGACCAGCGCGCAAAAATGGAGGCTCTAGACCCTTCCAGAGCCGAGATATCGAAGGTCAAAATTTGGACCTGAAAAAAAAAACATAAGGGGTAACACTGTCATTTTTTTTTTTTGGCCGAAATTTTGACCCCCTCCGATTTTCTTGAAACTCTGGATTCTGACAGAGGGCCACGAGACTTCGACCAGCGCGCAAAAATGGAGGCTCTAGACCCTTCCAGAGCCGAGATATCGAAGGTCAAAATTTGGACCTGAAAAAAAAAACATAAGGGGTAACACTGTCATTTTTTTTTTGGCCGAAATTTTGACCCCCTCCGATTTTCTTGAAACTCTGGATTCTGACAGAGGGCCACGAGACTTCGACCAGCGCGCAAAAATGGAGGCTCTAGACCCTTCCAGAGCCGAGATATCGAAGGTCAAAATTTGGACCTGAAAAAAAAACATAAGGGGTAACACTGTCATTTTTTTTTTTTGGCCGAAATTTTGACCCCCTCCGATTTTCTTGAAACTCTGGATTCTGACAGAGGGCCACGAGACTTCGACCAACGCGCAAAAATGGAGGCTCTAGACCCTTCCAGAGCCGAGATATCGAAGGTCAAAATTTGGACCTGAAAAAAAAACATAAGGGGTAACACTGTCAATTTTTTTTTGGCCGAAATTTTGACCCCCTCCGATTTTCTTGAAACTCTGGATTCTGACAGAGGGCCACGAGACTTCGACCAGCGCGCAAAAATGGAGGCTCTAGACCCTTCCAGAGCCGAGATATCGAAGGTCAAAATTTGGACCTGTAAAAAAACCATAAGGGGTAACACTGTCATTTTTTTTTTTGGCCGAAATTTTGACCCCCTCCGATTTTCTTGAAACTCTGGATTCTGACAGAGGGCCACGAGACTTCGACCAACGCGCAAAAATGGAGGCTCTAGACCCTTCCAGAGCCGAGATATCGAAGGTCAAAATTTGGACCTGAAAAAAAAACATAAGGGGTAACACTGTCATTTTTTTTTTTTGGCCGAAATTTTGACCCCCTCCGATTTTCTTGAAACTCTGGATTCTGACAGAGGGCCACGAGACTTCGACCAGCGCGCAAAAATGGAGGCTCTAGACCCTTCCAGAGCCGAGATATCGAAGGTCAAAATTTGGACCTGAAAAAAAAACATAAGGGGTAACACTGTCATTTTTTTTTTTTGGCCAAAATTTTGACCCCCTCCGATTTTCTTGAAACTCTGGATTCTGACAGAGGGCCACGAGACTTCGACCAGCGCGCAAAAATGGAGGCTCTAGACCCTTCCAGAGCCGAAATATCGAAGGTCAAAATTTGGACCTGAAAAAAAAAACATAAGGGGTAACACTGTCATTTTTTTTTTTTGGCCGAAATTTTGACCCCCTCCGATTTTCTTGAAACTCTGGATTCTGACAGAGGGCCACGAGACTTCGACCAGCGCGCAAAAATGGAGGCTCTAGACCCTTCCAGAGCCGAGATATCGAAGGTCAAAATTTGGACCTGAAAAAAAAAAACATAAGGGGTAACACTGTCATTTTTTTTTTTGGCCGAAATTTTGACCCCCTCCGATTTTCTTGAAACTCTGGATTCTGACAGAGGGCCACGAGACTTCGACCAGCGCGCAAAAATTGAGGCTCTAGACCCTTCCAGAGCCGAGATATCGAAGGTCAAAATTTGGACCTGAAAAAAAAACATAAGGGGTAACACTGTCATTTTTTTTTTTGGCCGAAATTTTGACCTCCTCCGATCTTCTTGAAACTCTGGATTCTGACAGAGGGCCACGAGACTTCGACCAGCGCACAAAAATGGAGGCTCTAGACCCTTCCAGAGCCGAGATATCGAAGGTCAAAATTTGGACCTGAAAAAAAAACATAAGGGGTAACACTGTCATTTTTTTTTTTTGGCCGAATTTTTGACCCCCTCCGATTTTCTTGAAACTCTGGATTCTGACAGAGGGCCACGAGACTTCGACCAGCGCGCAAAAATGGAGGCTCTAGACCCTTCCAGAGCCGAGATATCGAAGGTCAAAATTTGGACCTGAAAAAAAACATAAGGGGTAACACTGTCATTTTTTTTTTTTGGCCGAAATTTTGACCCCCTCCGATTTTCTTGAAACTCTGGATTCTGACAGAGGGCCACGAGACTTCGACCAGCGCGCAAAAATGGAGGCTCTAGACCCTTCCAGAGCCGAGATATCGAAGGTCAAAATTTGGACCTGAAAAAAAAAACATAAGGGGTAACATTGTCATTTTTTTTTTTGGCCAAAATTTTGACCCCCTCCGATTTTCTTGAAACTCTGGATTCTGACAGAGGGCCACGAGACTTCGACCAGCGCGCAAAAATGGAGGCTCTAGACCCTTCCAGAGCCGAGATATCGAAGGTCAAAATTTGGACCTGTAAAAAAAACATAAGGGGTAACACTGTCATTTTTTTTTTTGGCCGAAATTTTGACCCCCTCCGATTTTCTTGAAACTCTGGATTCTGACAGAGGGCCACGAGACTTCGACCAACGCGCAAAAATGGAGGCTCTAGACCCTTCCAGAGCCGAGATATCGAAGGTCAAAATTTGGACCTGAAAAAAAAAACATAAGGGGTAACACTGTCATTTTTTTTTTGGCCAAAATTTTGACCCCCTCCGATTTTCTTGAAACTCTGGATTCTGACAGAGGGCCACGAGACTTCGACCAGCGCGCAAAAATGGAGGCTCTAGACCCTTCCAGAGCCGAGATATCGAAGGTCAAAATTTGGACCTGAAAAAAAAACATAAGGGGTAACACTGTCATTTTTTTTTTTTGGCTGAAATTTTGACCCCCTCCGATTTTCTTGAAACTCTGGATTCTGACAGAGGGCCACGAGACTTCGACCAGCGAGCAAAAATGGAGGCTCTAGACCCTTCCAGAGCCGAGATATCGAAGGTCAAAATTTGGACCTGAAAAAAAAAACATAAGGGGTAACACTGTCATTTTTTTTTTTTGGCCGAAATTTTGACCTCCTCCGATCTTCTTGAAACTCTGGATTCTGACAGAGGGCCACGAGACTTCGACCAGCGCACAAAAATGGAGGCTCTAGACCCTTCCAGAGCCGAGATATCGAAGGTCAAAATTTGGACCTGAAAAAAAAAACATAAGGGGTAACACTGTCATTTTTTTTTTTTGGCCGAAATTTTGACCCCCTCCGATTTTCTTGAAACTCTGGATTCTGACAGAGGGCCACGAGACTTCGACCAGCGCGCAAAAATGGAGGCTCTAGACCCTTCCAGAGCCGAGATATCGAAGGTCAAAATTTGGACCTGAAAAAAAAACATAAGGGGTAACACTGTCATTTTTTTTTTTTTGGCCGAAATTTTGACCCCCTCCGATTTTCTTGAAACTCTGGATTCTGACAGAGGGCCACGAGACTTCGACCAGCGCGCAAAAATGGAGGCTCTAGACCCTTCCAGAGCCGAGATATCGAAGGTCAAAATTTGGACCTGAAAAAAAAACATAAGGGGTAACACTGTCATTTTTTTTTTGGCCGAAATTTTGACCCCCTCCGATTTTCTTGAAACTCTGGATTCTGACAGAGGGCCACGAGACTTCGACCAGCGCGCAAAAATGGAGGCTCTAGACCCTTCCAGAGCCGAGATATCGAAGGTCAAAATTTGGACCTGAAAAAAAAAACATAAGGGGTAACACTGTCATTTTTTTTTTTTGGCCGAAATTTTGACCCCCTCCGATTTTCTTGAAACTCTGGATTCTGACAGAGGGCCACGAGACTTCGACCAGCGAGCAAAAATGGAGGCTCTAGACCCTTCCAGAGCCGAGATATTGAAGGTCAAAATTTGGACCTGAAAAAAAAAACATAAGGGGTAACACTGTCATTTTTTTTTTTTTGGCCGAAATTTTGACCCCCTCCGATTTTCTTGAAACTCTGGATTCTGACAGAGGGCCACGAGACTTCGACCAACGCGCAAAAATGGAGGCTCTAGACCCTTCCAGAGCCGAGATATCGAAGGTCAAAATTTGGACCTGAAAAAAAAAACATAAGGGGTAACACTGTCATTTTTTTTTTTGGCCGAAATTTTGACCCCCTCCGATTTTCTTGAAACTCTGGATTCTGACAGAGGGCCACGAGACTTCGACCAGCGCGCAAAAATGGAGGCTCTAGACCCTTCCAGAGCCGAGATATCGAAGGTCAAAATTTGGACCTGAAAAAAAAACATAAGGGGTAACACTGTCATTTTTTTTTTTTGGCCGAAATTTTGACCCCCTCCGATTTTCTTGAAACTCTGGATTCTGACAGAGGGCCACGAGACTTCGACCAACGCGCAAAAATGGAGGCTCTAGACCCTTCCAGAGCCGAGATATCGAAGGTCAAAATTTGGACCTGAAAAAAAAAACATAAGGGGTAACACTGTCATTTTTTTTTTGGCCGAAATTTTGACCCCCTCCGATTTTCTTGAAACTCTGGATTCTGACAGAGGGCCACGAGACTTCGACCAGCGCGCAAAAATGGAGGCTCTAGACCCTTCCAGAGCCGAGATATCGAAGGTCAAAATTTGGACCTGAAAAAAAAACATAAGGGGTAACACTGTCATTTTTTTTTTTTGGCCGAAATTTTGACCCCCTCCGATTTTCTTGAAACTCTGGATTCTGACAGAGGGCCACGAGACTTCGACCAGCGCGCAAAAATGGAGGCTCTAGACCCTTCCACAGCCAAGATATCGAAGGTCAAAATTTGGACCTGAAAAAAAAAACATAAGGGGTAACACTGTCATTTTTTTTTTTGGCCGAAATTTTGACCCCCTCCGATTTTCTTGAAACTCTGGATTCTGACAGAGGGCCACGAGACTTCGACCAGCGCGCAAAAATGGAGGCTCTAGACCCTTCCAGAGCCGAGATATCGAAGGTCAAAATTTGGACCTGTAAAAAAAACATAAGGGGTAACACTGTCATTTTTTTTTTTTGGCCGAAATTTTGACCCCCTCCGATTTTCTTGAAACTCTGGATTCTGACAGAGGGCCACGAGACTTCGACCAGCGCGCAAAAATGGAGGCTCTAGACCCTTCCAGAGCCGAGATATCGAAGGTCAAAATTTGGACCTGAAAAAAAAAACATAAGGGGTAACACTGTCATTTTTTTTTTTTGGCCGAAATTTTGACCCCCTCCGATTTTCTTGAAACTCTGGATTCTGACAGAGGGCCACGAGACTTCGACCAGCGCGCAAAAATGGAGGCTCTAGACCCTTCCAGAGCCGAGATATCGAAGGTCAAAATTTGGACCTGAAAAAAAAACATAAGGGGTAACACTGTCATTTTTTTTTTTTGGCCGAAATTTTGACCCCCTCCGATTTTCTTGAAACTCTGGATTCTGACAGAGGGCCACGAGACTTCGACCAGCGAGCAAAAATGGAGGCTCTAGACCCTTCCAGAGCCGAGATATTGAAGGTCAAAATTTGGACCTGAAAAAAAAAACATAAGGGGTAACACTGTCATTTTTTTTTTTTTGGCCGAAATTTTGACCCCCTCCGATTTTCTTGAAACTCTGGATTCTGACAGAGGGCCACGAGACTTCGACCAGCGCGCAAAAATGGAGGCTCTAGACCCTTCTAGAGCCGAGATATCGAAGGTCAAAATTTGGACCTGAAAAAAAAACATAAGGGGTAACACTGTCATTTTTTTTTTTGGCCGAAATTTTGACCCCCTCCGATTTTCTTGAAACTCTGGATTCTGACAGAGGGCCACGAGACTTCGACCAGCGCGCAAAAATGGAGGCTCTAGACCCTTCCAGAGCCGAGATATCGAAGGTCAAAATTTGGACCTGAAAAAAAAACATAAGGGGTAACACTGTCATTTTTTTTTTTTTGGCCAAAATTTTGACCCCCTCCGATTTTCTTGAAACTCTGGATTCTGACAGAGGGCCACGAGACTTCGACCAGCGCGCAAAAATGGAGGCTTTAGACCCTTCCAGAGCCGAAATATCGAAGGTCAAAATTTGGACCTGAAAAAAAAAACATAAGGGGTAACACTGTCATTTTTTTTTTTTGGCCGAAATTTTGACCCCCTCCGATTTTCTTGAAACTCTGGATTCTGACAGAGGGCCACGAGACTTCGACCAGCGCGCAAAAATGGAGGCTCTAGACCCTTCCAGAGCCGAGATATCGAAGGTCAAAATTTGGACCTGAAAAAAAAACATAAGGGGTAACACTGTCATTTTTTTTTTTGGCCGAAATTTTGACCCCCTCCGATTTTCTTGAAACTCTGGATTCTGACAGAGGGCCACGAGACTTCGACCAGCGCGCAAAAATGGAGGCTCTAGACCCTTCCACAGCCAAGATATCGAAGGTCAAAATTTGGACCTGAAAAAAAAAACATAAGGGGTAACACTGTCATTTTTTTTTTTTGGCCGAAATTTTGACCCCCTCCGATTTTCTTGAAACTCTGGATTCTGACAGAGGGCCACGAGACTTCGACCAGCGCGCAAAAATGGAGGCTCTAGACCCTTCCAGAGCCGAGATATCGAAGGTCAAAATTTGGACCTGTAAAAAAAACATAAGGGGTAACACTGTCATTTTTTTTTTTTGGCCGAAATTTTGACCCCCTCCGATTTTCTTGAAACTCTGGATTCTGACAGAGGGCCACGAGACTTCGACCAGCGCGCAAAAATGGAGGCTCTAGACCCTTCCAGAGCCGAGATATCGAAGGTCAAAATTTGGACCTGAAAAAAAAAACATAAGGGGTAACACTGTCATTTTTTTTTTTTGGCCGAAATTTTGACCCCCTCCGATTTTCTTGAAACTCTGGATTCTGACAGAGGGCCACGAGACTTCGACCAGCGCGCAAAAATGGAGGCTCTAGACCCTTCCAGAGCCGAGATATCGAAGGTCAAAATTTGGACCTGAAAAAAAAAACATAAGGGGTAACACTGTCATTTTTTTTTTTGGCCGAAATTTTGACCCCCTCCGATTTTCTTGAAACTCTGGATTCTGACAGAGGGCCACGAGACTTCGACCAGCGCGCAAAAATGGAGGCTCTAGACCCTTCCAGAGCCGAGATATCGAAGGTCAAAATTTGGACCTGAAAAAAAAACATAAGGGGTAACACTGTCATTTTTTTTTTGGCCGAAATTTTGACCCCCTCCGATTTTCTTGAAACTCTGGATTCTGACAGAGGGCCACGAGACTTCGACCAGCGCGCAAAAATGGAGGCTCTAGACCCTTCCAGAGCCGAGATATCGAAGGTCAAAATTTGGACCTGAAAAAAAAACATAAGGGGTAACACTGTCATTTTTTTTTTTTGGCCGAAATTTTGACCCCCTCCGATTTTCTTGAAACTCTGGATTCTGACAGAGGGCCACGAGACTTCGACCAGCGAGCAAAAATGGAGGCTCTAGACCCTTCCAGAGCCGAGATATTGAAGGTCAAAATTTGGACCTGAAAAAAAAAACATAAGGGGTAACACTGTCATTTTTTTTTTTTTTTGGCCGAAATTTTGACCCCCTCCGATTTTCTTGAAACTCTGGATTCTGACAGAGGGCCACGAGACTTCGACCAACGCGCAAAAATGGAGGCTCTAGACCCTTCCAGAGCCGAGATATCGAAGGTCAAAATTTGGACCTGAAAAAAAAAACATAAGGGGTAACACTGTCATTTTTTTTTTTGGCCGAAATTTTGACCCCCTCCGATTTTCTTGAAACTCTGGATTCTGACAGAGGGCCACGAGACTTCGACCAGCGCGCAAAAATGGAGGCTCTAGACCCTTCCAGAGCCGAGATATCGAAGGTCAAAATTTGGACCTGAAAAAAAAACATAAGGGGTAACACTGTCATTTTTTTTTTTTGGCCAAAATTTTGACCCCCTCCGATTTTCTTGAAACTCTGGATTCTGACAGAGGGCCACGAGACTTCGACCAACGCGCAAAAATGGAGGCTCTAGACCCTTCCAGAGCCGAGATATCGAAGGTCAAAATTTGGACCTGAAAAAAAAAACATAAGGGGTAACACTGTCATTTTTTTTTTTGGCCGAAATTTTGACCCCCTCCGATTTTCTTGAAACTCTGGATTCTGACAGAGGGCCACGAGACTTCGACCAGCGCGCAAAAATGGAGGCTCTAGACCCTTCCAGAGCCGAGATATCGAAGGTCAAAATTTGGACCTGAAAAAAAAACATAAGGGGTAACACTGTCATTTTTTTTTTTTTGGCCAAAATTTTGACCCCCTCCGATTTTCTTGAAACTCTGGATTCTGACAGAGGGCCACGAGACTTCGACCAGCGCGCAAAAATGGAGGCTCTAGACCCTTCCAGAGCCGAAATATCGAAGGTCAAAATTTGGACCTGAAAAAAAAAACATAAGGGGTAACACTGTCATTTTTTTTTTTTGGCCGAAATTTTGACCCCCTCCGATTTTCTTGAAACTCTGGATTCTGACAGAGGGCCACGAGACTTCGACCAGCGCGCAAAAATGGAGGCTCTAGACCCTTCCAGAGCCGAGATATCGAAGGTCAAAATTTGGACCTGAAAAAAAAACATAAGGGGTAACACTGTCATTTTTTTTTTTTGGCCGAAATTTTGACCCCCTCCGATTTTCTTGAAACTCTGGATTCTGACAGAGGGCCACGAGACTTCGACCAGCGCGCAAAAATGGAGGCTCTAGACCCTTCCACAGCCAAGATATCGAAGGTCAAAATTTGGACCTGAAAAAAAAACATAAGGGGTAACACTGTCATTTTTTTTTTTTGGCCGAAATTTTGACCCCCTCCGATTTTCTTGAAACTCTGGATTCTGACAGAGGGCCACGAGACTTCGACCAGCGCGCAAAAATGGAGGCTCTAGACCCTTCCAGAGCCGAGATATCGAAGGTCAAAATTTGGACCTGAAAAAAAAAACATAAGGGGTAACACTGTCATTTTTTTTTTTTTGGCCGAAATTTTGACCCCCTCCGATTTTCTTGAAACTCTGGATTCTGACAGAGGGCCACGAGACTTCGACCAGCGCGCAAAAATGGAGGCTCTAGACCCTTCCAGAGCCGAGATATCGAAGGTCAAAATTTGGACCTGAAAAAAAAAACATAAGGGGTAACACTGTCATTTTTTTTTTTGGCCGAAATTTTGACCCCCTCCGATTTTCTTGAAACTCTGGATTCTGACAGAGGGCCACGAGACTTCGACCAGCGCGCAAAAATGGAGGCTCTAGACCCTTCCAGAGCCGAGATATCGAAGGTCAAAATTTGGACCTGAAAAAAAAACATAAGGGGTAACACTGTCATTTTTTTTTTTTGGCCAAAATTTTGACCCCCTCCGATTTTCTTGAAACTCTGGATTCTGACAGAGGGCCACGAGACTTCGACCAGCGCGCAAAAATGGAGGCTCTAGACCCTTCCAGAGCCGAAATATCGAAGGTCAAAATTTGGACCTGAAAAAAAAACATAAGGGGTAACACTGTCATTTTTTTTTTTTGGCCGAAATTTTGACCCCCTCCGATTTTCTTGAAACTCTGGATTCTGACAGAGGGCCACGAGACTTCGACCAGCGCGCAAAAATGGAGGCTCTAGACCCTTCCAGAGCCGAGATATCGAAGGTCAAAATTTGGACCTGAAAAAAAAACATAAGGGGTAACACTGTCATTTTTTTTTTTTGGCCAAAATTTTGACCCCCTCCGATTTTCTTGAAACTCTGGATTCTGACAGAGGGCCACGAGACTTCGACCAGCGCGCAAAAATGGAGGCTCTAGACCCTTCCAGAGCCGAAATATCGAAGGTCAAAATTTGGACCTGAAAAAAAAACATAAGGGGTAACACTGTCATTTTTTTTTTTTGGCCGAAATTTTGACCCCCTCCGATTTTCTTGAAACTCTGGATTCTGACAGAGGGCCACGAGACTTCGACCAGCGCGCAAAAATGGAGGCTCTAGACCCTTCCAGAGCCGAGATATCGAAGGTCAAAATTTGGACCTGAAAAAAAACATAAGGGGTAACACTGTCATTTTTTTTTTTTGGCCGAAATTTTGACCCCCTCCGATTTTCTTGAAACTCTGGATTCTGACAGAGGGCCACGAGACTTCGACCAGCGCGCAAAAATGGAGGCTCTAGACCCTTCCACAGCCAAGATATCGAAGGTCAAAATTTGGACCTGAAAAAAAAAACATAAGGGGTAACACTGTCATTTTTTTTTTTGGCCGAAATTTTGACCCCCTCCGATTTTCTTGAAACTCTGGATTCTGACAGAGGGCCACGAGACTTCGACCAGCGCGCAAAAATGGAGGCTCTAGACCCTTCCAGAGCCGAGATATCGAAGGTCAAAATTTGGACCTGTAAAAAAAACATAAGGGGTAACACTGTCATTTTTTTTTTTGGCCGATATTTTGACCCCCTCCGATTTTCTTGAAACTCTGGATTCTGACAGAGGGCCACGAGACTTCGACCAGCGCGCAAAAATGGAGGCTCTAGACCCTTCCAGAGCCGAGATATCGAAGGTCAAAATTTGGACCTGAAAAAAAAAACATAAGGGGTAACACTGTCATTTTTTTTTTGGCCGAAATTTTGACCCCCTCCGATTTTCTTGAAACTCTGGATTCTGACAGAGGGCCACGAGACTTCGACCAGCGCGCAAAAATGGAGGCTCTAGACCCTTCCAGAGCCGAGATATCGAAGGTCAAAATTTGGACCTGAAAAAAAAAACATAAGGGGTAACACTGTCATTTTTTTTTTTGGCCGAAATTTTGACCCCCTCCGATTTTCTTGAAACTCTGGATTCTGACAGAGGGCCACGAGACTTCGACCAGCGCGCAAAAATGGAGGCTCTAGACCCTTCCAGAGCCGAGATATCGAAGGTCAAAATTTGGACCTGAAAAAAAAACATAAGGGGTAACACTGTCATTTTTTTTTTGGCCGAAATTTTGACCCCCTCCGATTTTCTTGAAACTCTGGATTCTGACAGAGGGCCACGAGACTTCGACCAGCGCGCAAAAATGGAGGCTCTAGACCCTTCCAGAGCCGAGATATCGAAGGTCAAAATTTGGACCTGAAAAAAAAACATAAGGGGTAACACTGTCATTTTTTTTTTTTGGCCGAAATTTTGACCCCCTCCGATTTTCTTGAAACTCTGGATTCTGACAGAGGGCCACGAGACTTCGACCAGCGCGCAAAAATGGAGGCTCTAGACCCTTCCAGAGCCGAGATATCGAAGGTCAAAATTTGGACCTGAAAAAAAAAACATAAGGGGTAACACTGTCATTTTTTTTTTTGGCCGAAATTTTGACCCCCTCCGAATTTCTTGAAACTCTGGATTCTGACAGAGGGCCACGAGACTTCGACCAGCGGGCAAAAATGGAGGCTCTAGACCCTTCCAGAGCCGAGATATCGAAGGTCAAAATTTGGACCTGAAAAAAAAAACATAAGGGGTAACACTGTCATTTTTTTTTTTTTGGCCGAAATTTTGACCCCCTCCGATTTTCTTGAAACTCTGGATTCTGACAGAGGGCCACGAGACTTCGACCAGCGCGCAAAAATGGAGGCTCTAGACCCTTCCAGAGCCGAGATATCGAAGGTCAAAATTTGGACCTGAAAAAAAAACATAAGGGGTAACACTGTCATTTTTTTTTTTTTGGCCGAAATTTTGACCCCCTCCGATTTTCTTGAAACTCTTGATTCTGACAGAGGGCCACGAGACTTCGACCAGCGCGCAAAAATGGAGGCTCTAGACCCTTCCAGAGCCGAGATATCGAAGGTCAAAATTTGGACCTGAAAAAAAAACATAAGGGGTAACACTTTCATTTTTTTTTTTGGCCGAAATTTTGACCCCCTCCGATTTTCTTGAAACTCTGGATTCTGACAGAGGGCCACGAGACTTCGACCAGCGCGCAAAAATGGAGGCTCTAGACCCTTCCAGAGCCGAGATATCGAAGGTCAAAATTTGGACCTGAAATAAAAACATAAGGGGTAACACTGTCATTTTTTTTTTTTGGCCGAAATTTTGACCCCCTCCGATTTTCTTGAAACTCTGGATTCTGACAGAGGGCCACGAGACTTCGACCAGCGCGCAAAAATGGAGGCTCTAGACCCTTCCAGAGCCGAGATATCGAAGGTCAAAATTTGGACCTGAAAAAAAAACATAAGGGGTAACACTGTAATTTTTTTTTTTGGCCGAAATTTTGACCCCCTCCGATTTTCTTGAAACTCTGGATTCTGACAGAGGGCCACGAGACTTCGACCAGCGCGCAAAAATGGAGGCTCTAGACCCTTCCAGAGCCGAGATATCGAAGGTCAAAATTTGGACCTGAAAAAAAAAACATAAGGGGTAACACTGTCATTTTTTTTTTTTGGCCAAAATTTTGACCCCCTCCGATTTTCTTGAAACTCTGGATTCTGACAGAGGGCCACGAGACTTCGACCAGCGCGCAAAAATGGAGGCTCTAGACCCTTCCAGAGCCGAGATATCGAAGGTCAAAATTTGGACCTGTAAAAAAAACATAAGGGGTAACACTGTCATTTTTTTTTTTGGCCGAAATTTTGACCCCCTCCGATTTTCTTGAAACTCTGGATTCTGACAGAGGGCCACGAGACTTCGACCAACGCGCAAAAATGGAGGCTCTAGACCCTTCCAGAGCCGAGATATCGAAGGTCAAAATTTGGACCTGAAAAAAAAACATAAGGGGTAACACTGTCATTTTTTTTTTTGGCCGAAATTTTGACCCCCTCCGATTTTCTTGAAACTCTGGATTCTGACAGAGGGCCACGAGACTTCGACCAGCGCGCAAAAATGGAGGCTCTAGACCCTTCCAGAGCCGAGATATCGAAGGTCAAAATTTGGACCTGAAAAAAAAAAACATAAGGGGTAACACTGTCATTTTTTTTTTTTTTGGCCGAAATTTTGACCCCCTCCGATTTTCTTGAAACTCTGGATTCTGACAGAGGGCCACGAGACTTCGACCAGCGCGCAAAAATGGAGGCTCTAGACCCTTCCAGAGCCGAGATATCGAAGGTCAAAATTTGGACCTGAAAAAAAAAACATAAGGGGTAACACTGTCATTTTTTTTTTTGGCCGAAATTTTGACCCCCTCCGATTTTCTTGAAACTCTGGATTCTGACAGAGGGCCACGAGACTTCGACCAGCGCGCAAAAATGGAGGCTCTAGACCCTTCCAGAGCCGAGATATCGAAGGTCAAAATTTGGACCTGAAAAAAAAAAAACATAAGGGGTAACACTGTCATTTTTTTTTTTGGCCAAAATTTTGACCCCCTCCGATTTTCTTGAAACTCTGGATTCTGACAGAGGGCCACGAGACTTCGACCAGCGCGCAACAATGGAGGCTCTAGACCCTTCCAGAGCCGAGATATCGAAGGTCAAAATTTGGACCTGTAAAAAAAACATAAGGGGTAACACTGTCATTTTTTTTTTTGGCCGAAATTTTGACCCCCTCCGATTTTCTTGAAACTCTGGATTCTGACAGAGGGCCACGAGACTTCGACCAACGCGCAAAAATGGAGGCTCTAGACCCTTCCAGAGCCGAGATATCGAAGGTCAAAATTTGGACCTGAAAAAAAAAAACATAAGGGGTAACACTGTCATTTTTTTTTTGGCCGAAATTTTGACCCCCTCCGATTTTCTTGAAACTCTGGATTCTGACAGAGGGCCACGAGACTTCGACCAGCGCGCAAAAATGGAGGCTCTAGACCCTTCCAGAGCCGAGATATCGAAGGTCAAAATTTGAACCTGTAAAAAAAACATAAGGGGTAACACTGTCATTTTTTTTTTTGGCCGAAATTTTGACCCCCTCCGATTTTCTTGAAACTCTGGATTCTGACAGAGGGCCACGAGACTTCGACCAGCGCGCAAAAATTGAGGCTCTAGACCCTTCCAGAGCCGAGATATCGAAGGTCAAAATTTGGACCTGAAAAAAAAAAACATAAGGGGTAACACTGTCATTTTTTTTTTTGGCCGAAATTTTGACCCCCTCCGATTTTCTTGAAACTCTGGATTCTGACAGAGGGCCACGAGACTTCGACCAGCGTGCAAAAATGGAGGCTCTAGACCCTTCCAGAGCCGAGATATCGAAGGTCAAAATTTGGACCTGAAAAAAAAACATAAGGGGTAACACTGTCATTTTTTTTTTTTTTGGCCGAAATTTTGACCCCCTCCGATTTTCTTGAAACTCTGGATTCTGACAGAGGGCCACGAGACTTCGACCAGCGCGCAAAAATGGAGGCTCTAGACCCTTCCAGAGCCGAGATATCGAAGGTCAAAATTTGGACCTGAAAAAAAAAACATAAGGGGTAACACTGTCATTTTTTTTTTGTGGCCGAAATTTTGACCCCCTCCGATTTTCTTGAAACTCTGGATTCTGACAGAGGGCCACGAGACTTCGACCAGCGCGCAAAAATGGAGGCTCTAGACCCTTCCAGAGCCGAGATATCGAAGGTCAAAATTTGGACCTGAAAAAAAAAAACATAAGGGGTAACACTGTCATTTTTTTTTTTGGCCGAAATTTTGACCCCCTCCGATTTTCTTGAAACTCTGGATTCTGACAGAGGGCCACGAGACTTCGACCAGCGCGCAAAAATGGAGGCTCTAGACCCTTCCAGAGCCGAGATATCGAAGGTCAAAATTTGGACCTGAAAAAAAAAACATAAGGGGTAACACTGTCATTTTTTTTTTTTGGCCGAAATTTTGACCCCCTCCGATTTTCTTGAAACTCTGGATTCTGACAGAGGGCCACGAGACTTCGACCAGCGCGCAAAAATTGAGGCTCTAGACCCTTCCAGAGCCGAGATATCGAAGGTCAAAATTTGGACCTGAAAAAAAAAACATAAGGGGTAACACTGTCATTTTTTTTTTGGCCGAAATTTTGACCCCCTCCGATTTTCTTGAAACTCTGGATTCTGACAGAGGGCCACGAGACTTCGACCAGCGCGCAAAAATGGAGGCTCTAGACCCTTCCAGAGCCGAGATATCGAAGGTCAAAATTTGGACATGAAAAAAAAAAACATAAGGGGTAACACTGTCATTTTTTTTTTTGGCCGAAATTTTGACCCCCTCCGATTTTCTTGAAACTCTGGATTCTGACAGAGGGCCACGAGACTTCGACCAGAGCGCAAAAATGGAGGCTCTAGACCCTTCCAGAGCCGAGAAATCGAAGGTCAAAATTTGGACCTGAAAAAAAAACATAAGGGGTAACACTGTCATTTTTTTTTGGGCCGAAATTTTGACCCCCTCCGATTTTCTTGAAACTCTGGATTCTGACAGAGGGCCACGAGACTTCGACCAGCGCGCAAAAATGGAGGCTCTAGACTCTTCCAGAGCCGAGATATCGAAGGTCAAAATTTGGACCTGAAAAAAAAAAACATAAGGGGTAACACTGTCATTTTTTTTTTGGCCGAAATTTTGACCCCCTCTGATTTTCTTGAAACTCTGGATTCTGACAGAGGGCCACGAGACTTCGACCAGCGCGCAAAAATGGAGGCTCTAGACCCTTCCAGAGCCGAGATATCGAAGGTCAAAATTTGGACATGTAAAAAAAACATAAGGGGTAACACTGTCATTTTTTTTTTTTGGCCGAAATTTTGACCCCCTCCGATTTTCTTGAAACTCTGGATTCTGACAGAGGGCCACGAGACTTCGACCAGCGCGCAAAAATGGAGGCTCTAGACCCTTCCAGAGCCGAGATATCGAAGGTCAAAATTTGGACCTGAAAAAAAAAACATAAGGGGTAACACTGTCATTTTTTTTTTTTTGGCCGAAATTTTGACCCCCTCCGATTTTCTTGAAACTCTGGATTCTGACAGAGGGCCACGAGACTTCGACCAGCGCGCAAAAATGGAGGCTCTAGACCCTTCCAGAGCCGAGATATCGAAGGTCAAAATTTGGACCTGAAAAAAAAAACATAAGGGGTAACACTGTCATTTTTTTTTTTTGGCCAAAATTTTGACCCCCTCCGATTTTCTTGAAACTCTGGATTCTGACAGAGGGCCACGAGACTTCGACCAGCGCGCAAAAATGGAGGCTCTAGACCCTTCCAGAGCCGAGATATCGAAGGTCAAAATTTGGACCTGAAAAAAAAACATAAGGGGTAACACTGTCATTTTTTTTTTTGGCCGAAATTTTGACCCCCTCCGATTTTCTTGAAACTCTGGATTCTGACAGAGGGCCACGAGACTTCGACCAGCGCGCAAAAATGGAGGCTCTAGACCCTTCCAGAGCCGAGATATCGAAGGTCAAAATTTGGACCTGAAAAAAAAAACATAAGGGGTAACACTGTCATTTTTTTTTTTTGGCCGAAATTTTGACCCCCTCCGATTTTCTTGAAACTCTGGATTCTGACAGACGGCCACGAGACTTCGACCAGCGCGCAAAAATGGAGGCTCTAGACCCTTCCAGAGCCGAGATATCGAAGGTCAAAATTTGGACCTGAAAAAAAAACATAAGGGGTAACACTGTCATTTTTTTTTAGGCCGAAATTTTGACCCCCTCCGATTTTCTTGAAACTCTGGATTCTGACAGAGGGCCACGAGACTTCGACCAGCGCGCAAAAATGGAGGCTCTAGACCCTTCCAGAGCCGAGATATCGAAGGTCAAAATTTGGACCTGAAAAAAAAAAACATAAGGGGTAACACTGTCATTTTTTTTTTTTGGGCCGAAATTTTGACCCCCTCCGATTTTCTTGAAACTCTGGATTCTGACAGAGGGCCACGAGACTTCGACCAGCGCGCAAAAATGGAGGCTCTAGACCCTTCCAGAGCCGAGATATCGAAGGTCAAAATTTGGACCTGAAAAAAAAAACATAAGGGGTAACACTGTCATTTTTTTTTTGCCGAAATTTTGACCCCCTCCGATTTTCTTGAAACTCTGGATTCTGACAGAGGGCCACGAGACTTCGACCAGCGCGCAAAAATGGAGGCTCTAGACCCTTCCAGAGCCGAGATATCGAAGGTCAAAATTTGGACCTGAAAAAAAAACATAAGGGGTAACACTGTCATTTTTTTTTTGGGCCGAAATTTTGAACCCCTCCGATTTTCTTGAAACTCTGGATTCTGACAGAGGGCAACGAGACTTTGACCAGCGCGCGAAAATGGAGGCTCTAGACCCTTCCAGAGCCGAGATATCGAAGGTCAAAATTTGGACCTGAAAAAAAAACATAAGGGGTAACACTGTCATTTTTTTTTTTGGCCGAAATTTTGACCTCCTCCGATCTTCTTGAAACTCTGGATTCTGACAGAGGGCCACGAGACTTCGACCAGCGCACAAAAATGGAGGCTCTAGACCCTTCCAGAGCCGAGATATCGAAGGTCAAAATTTGGACCTGAAAAAAAACATAAGGGGTAACATTGTCATTTTTTTTTTTTTGGCCGAAATTTTGACCCCCTCCGATTTTCTTGAAACTCTGGATTCTGACAGAGGGCCACGAGACTTCGACCAGCGCGCAAAAATGGAGGCTCTAGACCCTTCCAGAGCCGAGATATCGAAGGTCAAAATTTGGACCTGAAAAAAAAAACATAAGGGGTAACACTGTCATTTTTTTTTTGGCCGAAATTTTGACCCCCTCCGATTTTCTTGAAACTCTGGATTCTGACAGAGGGCCACGAGACTTCGACCAGCGCGCAAAAATGGAGGCTCTAGACCCTTCCAGAGCCGAGATATCGAAGGTCAAAATTTGGACCTGAAAAAAAAAAACATAAGGGGTAACACTGTCATTTTTTTTTTTGGCCGAAATTTTGACCCCCTCCGATTTTCTTGAAACTCTGGATTCTGACAGAGGGCCACGAGACTTCGACCAGCGCGCAAAAATGGAGGCTCTAGACCCTTCCAGAGCCGAGATATCGAAGGTCAAAATTTGGACCCGAAAAAAAAAACATAAGGGGTAACACTGTCATTTTTTTTTTGGCCTAAATTTTGACCCCCTCCGATTTCTTGAAACTCTGGATTCTGACAGAGGGCCACGAGACTTCGACCAGCGCGCAAAAATGGAGGCTCTAGACCCTTCCAGAGCCGAGATATCGAAGGTCAAAATTTGGACCTGTAAAAAAAACATAAGGGGTAACACTGTCATTTTTTTTTTTGGCCGAAATTTTGACCCCCTCCGATTTTCTTGAAACTCTGGATTCTGACAGAGGGCCACGAGACTTCGACCAGCGCGCAAAAATGGAGGCTCTAGACCCTTCCAGAGCCGAGATATCGAAGGTCAAAATTTGGACCTGAAAAAAAAAACATAAGGGGTAACACTGTCATTTTTTTTTTTGGCCGAAATTTTGACCCCCTCCGATTTTCTTGAAACTCTGGATTCTGACAGAGGGCCACGAGACTTCGACCAGCGCGCAAAAATGGAGGCTCTAGACCCTTCCAGAGCCGAGATATCGAAGGTCAAAATTTGGACCTGCAAAAAAAAAACATAAGGGGTAACTGTCATTTTTTTTTTGGCCAAAATTTTGACCCCCTCCGATTTTCTTGAAACTCTGGATTCTGACAGAGGGCCACGAGACTTCGACCAGCGCGCAAAAATGGAGGCTCTAGACCCTTCCAGAGCCGAGATATCGAAGGTCAAAATTTGGACCTGAAAAAAAAACATAAGGGGTAACACTGTCATTTTTTTTGTTTGGCCGAAATTTTGACCCCCTCCGATTTTCTTGAAACTCTGGATTCTGACAGAGGGCCACGAGACTTCGACCAGCGCACAAAAATGGAGGCTCTAGACCCTTCCAGAGCCGAGATATCGAAGGTCAAAATTTGGACCTGAAAAAAAAACATAAGGGGTAACACTGTCATTTTTTTTTGGCCGAAATTTTGACCCCCTCCAATTTTCTTGAAACTCTGGATTCTGACAGAGGGCCACGAGACTTCGACCAGCGCGCAAAAATGGAGGCTCTAGACCCTTCCAGAGCCGAGATATCGAAGGTCAAAATTTGGACCTGAAAAAAAAAACATAAGGGGTAACACTGTCATTTTTTTTTTTGGCCGAAATTTTGACCCCCTCCGATTTTCTTGAAACTCTGGATTCTGACAGAGGGCCACGAGACTTCGACCAGCGCGCAAAAATGGAGGCTCTAGACCCTTCCAGAGCCGAGATATCGAAGGTCAAAATTTGGACCTGAAAAAAAAACATAAGGGGTAACACTGTCATTTTTTTTTTGGCCGAAATTTTGACCCCCTCCGATTTTCTTGAAACTCTGGATTCTGACAGAGGGCCACGAGACTTCGACCAGCGCGCAAAAATGGAGGCTCTAGACCCTTCCAGAGCCGAGATATCGAAGGTCAAAATTTGGACCTGAAAAAAAAAACATAAGGGGTAACACTGTAATTTTTTTTTTTTTGCCGAAATTTTGACCCCCTCCGATTTTCTTGAAACTCTGGATTCTGACAGAGGGCCACGAGACTTCGACCAGCGCGCAAAAATGGAGGCTCTAGACCCTTCCAGAGCCGAGATATCGAAGGTCAAAATTTGGACCTGAAAAAAAAACATAAGGGGTAACACTGTCATTTTTTTTTTTGGCCGAAATTTTGACCCCCTCCGATTTTCTTGAAACTATGGATTCTGACAGAGGGCCACGAGACTTCGACCAGCGCGCAAAAATGGAGGCTCTAGACCCTTCCAGAGCCGAGATATCGAAGGTCAAAATTTGGACCTGAAAAAAAAAACATAAGGGGTAACACTGTCATTTTTTTTTGGCCGAAATTTTGACCCCCTCCGATCTTCTTGAAACTCTGGATTCTGACAGAGGGCCACGAGACTTCGACCAGCGCGCAAAAATGGAGGCTCTAGACCTTTCCAGAGCCGAGATATCGAAGGTCAAAATTTGGACCTGAAAAAAAAAACATAAGGGGTAACACTGTCATTTTTTTTTTTGGCCGAAATTTTGACCCCCTCCGATTTTCTTGAAACTCTGGATTCTGACAGAGGGCCACGAGACTTCGACCAGCGCGCAAAAATGGAGGCTCTAGACCCTTCCAGAGCCGAGATATCGAAGGTCAAAATTTGGACCTGAAAAAAAAAACATAAGGGGTAACACTGTCATTTTTTTTTTTGGCCGAAATTTTGACCCCCTCCGATTTTCTTGAAACTCTGGATTCTGACAGAGGGCCACGAGACTTCGACCAGCGCGCAAAAATGGAGGCTCTAGACCCTTCCAGAGCCGAGATATCGAAGGTCAAAATTTGGACCTGCAAAAAAAAACATAAGGGGTAACTGTCATTTTTTTTTTGGCCAAAATTTTGACCCCCTCCGATTTTCTTGAAACTCTGGATTCTGACAGAGGGCCACGAGACTTCGACCAGCGCGCAAAAATGGAGGCTCTAGACCCTTCCAGAGCCGAGATATCGAAGGTCAAAATTTGGACCTGAAAAAAAAAACATAAGGGGTAACACTGTCATTTTTTTTGTTTGGCCGAAATTTTGACCCCCTCCGATTTTCTTGAAACTCTGGATTCTGACAGAGGGCCACGAGACTTCGACCAGCGCACAAAAATGGAGGCTCTAGACCCTTCCAGAGCCGAGATATCGAAGGTCAAAATTTGGACCTGAAAAAAAAACATAAGGGGTAACACTGTCATTTTTTTTTGGCCGAAATTTTGACCCCCTCCAATTTTCTTGAAACTCTGGATTCTGACAGAGGGCCACGAGACTTCGACCAGCGCGCAAAAATGGAGGCTCTAGACCCTTCCAGAGCCGAGATATCGAAGGTCAAATTTTGGAACTGTAAAAAAAACATAAGGGGTAACACTGTCATTTTTTTTTTTTGGCCGAAATTTTGACCCCCTCCGATTTTCTTGAAACTCTGGATTCTGACAGAGGGCCACGAGACTTCGACCAGCGCGCAAAAATTGAGGCTCTAGACCCTTCCAGAGCCGAGATATCGAAGGTCAAAATTTGGACCTGAAAAAAAAAACATAAGGGGTAACACTGTCATTTTTTTTTTTTGGCCGAAATTTTGACCCCCTCCGATTTTCTTGAAACTCTGGATTCTGACAGAGGGCAACGAGACTTCGACCAGCGCGCAAAAATGGAGGCTCTAGACCCTTCCAGAGCCGAGATATCGAAGGTCAAAATTTGGACCTGAAAAAAAAAACATAAGGGGTAACACTGTCATTTTTTTTTTTGGCCGAAATTTTGACCCCCTCCGATTTTCTTGAAACTCTGGATTCTGACAGAGGGCCACGAGACTTCGACCAGCGGGCAAAAATGGAGGCTCTAGACCCTTCCAGAGCCGAGATATCGAAGGTCAAAATTTGGACCTGAAAAAAAAAACATAAGGGGTAACACTGTCATTTTTTTTTTTTTGGCCGAAATTTTGACCCCCTCCGATTTTCTTGAAACTCTGGATTCTGACAGAGGGCCACGAGACTTCGACCAGCGCGCAAAAATGGAGGCTCTAGACCCTTCCAGAGCCGAGATATCGAAGGTCAAAATTTGGACCTGAAAAAAAAACATAAGGGGTAACACTGTCATTTTTTTTTTTTGGCCGAAATTTTGACCCCCTCCGATTTTCTTGAAACTCTTGATTCTGACAGAGGGCCACGAGACTTCGACCAGCGCGCAAAAATGGAGGCTCTAGACCCTTCCAGAGCCGAGATATCGAAGGTCAAAATTTGGACCTGAAAAAAAAACATAAGGGGTAACACTTTCATTTTTTTTTTTTTTGGCCGAAATTTTGACCCCCTCCGATTTTCTTGAAACTCTGGATTCTGACAGAGGGCCACGAGACTTCGACCAGCGCGCAAAAATGGAGGCTCTAGACCCTTCCAGAGCCGAGATATCGAAGGTCAAAATTTGGACCTGAAATAAAAACATAAGGGGTAACACTGTCATTTTTTTTTTTTTGGCCGAAATTTTGACCCCCTCCGATTTTCTTGAAACTCTGGATTCTGACAGAGGGCCACGAGACTTCGACCAGCGCGCAAAAATGGAGGCTCTAGACCCTTCCAGAGCCGAGATATCGAAGGTCAAAATTTGGACCTGAAAAAAAAAACATAAGGGGTAACACTGTAATTTTTTTTTTTGGCCGAAATTTTGACCCCCTCCGATTTTCTTGAAACTCTGGATTCTGACAGAGGGCCACGAGACTTCGACCAGCGCGCAAAAATGGAGGCTCTAGACCCTTCCAGAGCCGAGATATCGAAGGTCAAAATTTGGACCTGAAAAAAAAAACATAAGGGGTAACACTGTCATTTTTTTTTTTGGCCAAAATTTTGACCCCCTCCGATTTTCTTGAAACTCTGGATTCTGACAGAGGGCCACGAGACTTCGACCAGCGCGCAAAAATGGAGGCTCTAGACCCTTCCAGAGCCGAGATATCGAAGGTCAAAATTTGGACCTGTAAAAAAAACATAAGGGGTAACACTGTCATTTTTTTTTTTGGCCGAAATTTTGACCCCCTCCGATTTTCTTGAAACTCTGGATTCTGACAGAGGGCCACGAGACTTCGACCAACGCGCAAAAATGGAGGCTCTAGACCCTTCCAGAGCCGAGATATCGAAGGTCAAAATTTGGACCTGAAAAAAAAAACATAAGGGGTAACACTGTCATTTTTTTTTTTTTTGGCCGAAATTTTGACCCCCTCCGATTTTCTTGAAACTCTGGATTCTGACAGAGGGCCACGAGACTTCGACCAGCGCGCAAAAATGGAGGCTCTAGACCCTTCCAGAGCCGAGATATCGAAGGTCAAAATTTGGACCTGAAAAAAAAACATAAGGGGTAACACTGTCATTTTTTTTTTTGGCCAAAATTTTGACCCCCTCCGATTTTCTTGAAACTCTGGATTCTGACAGAGGGCCACGAGACTTCGACCAGCGCGCAAAAATGGAGGCTCTAGACCCTTCCAGAGCCGAGATATCGAAGGTCAAAATTTGGACCTGTAAAAAAAACATAAGGGGTAACACTGTCATTTTTTTTTTTGGCCGAAATTTTGACCCCCTCCGATTTTCTTAAAACTCTGGATTCTGACAGAGGGCCACGAGACTTCGACCAACGCGCAAAAATGGAGGCTCTAGACCCTTCCAGAGCCGAGATATCGAAGGTCAAAATTTGAACCTGTAAAAAAAACATAAGGGGTAACACTGTCATTTTTTTTTTTTGGCCGAAATTTTGACCCCCTCCGATTTTCTTGAAACTCTGGATTCTGACAGAGGGCCACGAGACTTCGACCAGCGCGCAAAAATTGAGGCTCTAGACCCTTCCAGAGCCGAGATATCGAAGGTCAAAATTTGGACCTGAAAAAAAAAACATAAGGGGTAACACTGTCATTTTTTTTTTGGCCGAAATTTTGACCCCCTCCGATTTTCTTGAAACTCTGGATTCTGACAGAGGGCCACGAGACTTCGACCAGCGTGCAAAAATGGAGGCTCTAGACCCTTCCAGAGCCGAGATATCGAAGGTCAAAATTTGGACCTGTAAAAAAAACATAAGGGGTAACACTGTCATTTTTTTTTTTGGCCGAAATTTTGACCCCCTCCGATTTTCTTGAAACTCTGGATTCTGACAGAGGGCCACGAGACTTCGACCAACGCGCAAAAATGGAGGCTCTAGACCCTTCCAGAGCCGAGATATCGAAGGTCAAAATTTGGACCTGAAAAAAAAAACATAAGGGGTAACACTGTCATTTTTTTTTTTTTTGGCCGAAATTTTGACCCCCTCCGATTTTCTTGAAACTCTGGATTCTGACAGAGGGCCACGAGACTTCGACCAGCGCGCAAAAATGGAGGCTCTAGACCCTTCCAGAGCCGAGATATCGAAGGTCAAAATTTGGACCTGAAAAAAAAACATAAGGGGTAACACTGTCATTTTTTTTTTTTGGCCAAAATTTTGACCCCCTCCGATTTTCTTGAAACTCTGGATTCTGACAGAGGGCCACGAGACTTCGACCAGCGCGCAAAAATGGAGGCTCTAGACCCTTCCAGAGCCGAGATATCGAAGGTCAAAATTTGGACCTGTAAAAAAAACATAAGGGGTAACACTGTCATTTTTTTTTTTGGCCGAAATTTTGACCCCCTCCGATTTTCTTAAAACTCTGGATTCTGACAGAGGGCCACGAGACTTCGACCAACGCGCAAAAATGGAGGCTCTAGACCCTTCCAGAGCCGAGATATCGAAGGTCAAAATTTGAACCTGTAAAAAAAACATAAGGGGTAACACTGTCATTTTTTTTTTTTGGCCGAAATTTTGACCCCCTCCGATTTTCTTGAAACTCTGGATTCTGACAGAGGGCCACGAGACTTCGACCAGCGCGCAAAAATTGAGGCTCTAGACCCTTCCAGAGCCGAGATATCGAAGGTCAAAATTTGGACCTGAAAAAAAAAACATAAGGGGTAACACTGTCATTTTTTTTTTGGCCGAAATTTTGACCCCCTCCGATTTTCTTGAAACTCTGGATTCTGACAGAGGGCCACGAGACTTCGACCAGCGTGCAAAAATGGAGGCTCTAGACCCTTCCAGAGCCGAGATATCGAAGGTCAAAATTTGGACCTGAAAAAAAAACATAAGGGGTAACACTGTCATTTTTTTTTTTTTTTGGCCGAAATTTTGACCCCCTCCGATTTTCTTGAAACTCTGGATTCTGACAGAGGGCCACGAGACTTCGACCAGCGCGCAAAAATGGAGGCTCTAGACCCTTCCAGAGCCGAGATATCGAAGGTCAAAATTTGGACCTGAAAAAAAAAACATAAGGGGTAACACTGTCATTTTTTTTTGTGGCCGAAATTTTGACCCCCTCCGATTTTCTTGAAACTCTGGATTCTGACAGAGGGCCACGAGACTTCGACCAGCGCGCAAAAATGGAGGCTCTAGACCCTTCCAGAGCCGAGATATCGAAGGTCAAAATTTGGACCTGAAAAAAAAAAACATAAGGGGTAACACTGTCATTTTTTTTTTTGGCCGAAATTTTGACCCCCTCCGATTTTCTTGAAACTCTGGATTCTGACAGAGGGCCACGAGACTTCGACCAGCGCGCAAAAATGGAGGCTCTAGACCCTTCCAGAGCCGAGATATCGAAGGTCAAAATTTGGACCTGAAAAAAAAAACATAAGGGGTAACACTGTCATTTTTTTTTTTTGGCCGAAATTTTGACCCCCTCCGATTTTCTTGAAACTCTGGATTCTGACAGAGGGCCACGAGACTTCGACCAGCGCGCAAAAATTGAGGCTCTAGACCCTTCCAGAGCCGAGATATCGAAGGTCAAAATTTGGACCTGAAAAAAAAAACATAAGGGGTAACACTGTCATTTTTTTTTTGGCCGAAATTTTGACCCCCTCCGATTTTCTTGAAACTCTGGATTCTGACAGAGGGCCACGAGACTTCGACCAGCGCGCAAAAATGGAGGCTCTAGACCCTTCCAGAGCCGAGATATCGAAGGTCAAAATTTGGACATGAAAAAAAAAAACATAAGGGGTAACACTGTCATTTTTTTTTTTGGCCAAAATTTTGACCCCCTCCGATTTTCTTGAAACTCTGGATTCTGACAGAGGGCCACGAGACTTCGACCAGCGCGCAAAAATGGAGGCTCTAGACCCTTCCAGAGCCGAGATATCGAAGGTCAAAATTTGGACCTGTAAAATAAACATAAGGGGTAACACTGTCATTTTTTTTTTTTGGCCGAAATTTTGACCCCCTCCGATTTTCTTGAAACTCTGGATTCTGACAGAGGGCCACGAGACTTCGACCAACGCGCAAAAATGGAGGCTCTAGACCCTTCCAGAGCCGAGATATCGAAGGTCAAAATTTGAACCTGTAAAAAAAACATAAGGGGTAACACTGTCATTTTTTTTTTTGGCCGAAATTTTGACCCCCTCCGATTTTCTTGAAACTCTGGATTCTGACAGAGGGCCACGAGACTTCGACCAGCGCGCAAAAATTGAGGCTCTAGACCCTTCCAGAGCCGAGATATCGAAGGTCAAAATTTGGACCTGAAAAAAAAAACATAAGGGGTAACACTGTCATTTTTTTTTTTGGCCGAAATTTTGACCCCCTCCGATTTTCTTGAAACTCTGGATTCTGACAGAGGGCCACGAGACTTCGACCAGCGTGCAAAAATGGAGGCTCTAGACCCTTCCAGAGCCGAGATATCGAAGGTCAAAATTTGGACCTGAAAAAAAAACATAAGGGGTAACACTGTCATTTTTTTTTTTTTTGGCCGAAATTTTGACCCCCTCCGATTTTCTTGAAACTCTGGATTCTGACAGAGGGCCACGAGACTTCGACCAGCGCGCAAAAATGGAGGCTCTAGACCCTTCCAGAGCCGAGATATCGAAGGTCAAAATTTGGACCTGAAAAAAAAAAACATAAGGGGTAACACTGTCAATTTTTTTTTTTGGCCGAAATTTTGACCCCCTCCGATTTTCTTGAAACTCTGGATTCTGACAGAGGGCCACGAGACTTCGACCAGCGCGCAAAAATGGAGGCTCTAGACCCTTCCAGAGCCGAGATATCGAAGGTCAAAATTTGGACCTGAAAAAAAAAACATAAGGGGTAACACTGTCATTTTTTTTTTTTGGCCGAAATTTTGACCCCCTCCGATTTTCTTGAAACTCTGGATTCTGACAGAGGGCCACGAGACTTCGACCAGCGCGCAAAAATTGAGGCTCTAGACCCTTCCAGAGCCGAGATATCGAAGGTCAAAATTTGGACCTGAAAAAAAAAACATAAGGGGTAACACTGTCATTTTTTTTTTGGCCGAAATTTTGACCCCCTCCGATTTTCTTGAAACTCTGGATTCTGACAGAGGGCCACGAGACTTCGACCAGCGCGCAAAAATGGAGGCTCTAGACCCTTCCAGAGCCGAGATATCGAAGGTCAAAATTTGGACCTGTAAAATAAACATAAGGGGTAACACTGTCATTTTTTTTTTTTGGCCGAAATTTTGACCCCCTCCGATTTTCTTGAAACTCTGGATTCTGACAGAGGGCCACGAGACTTCGACCAACGCGCAAAAATGGAGGCTCTAGACCCTTCCAGAGCCGAGATATCGAAGGTCAAAATTTGGACCTGAAAAAAAAAAAACATAAGGGGTAACACTGTCATTTTTTTTTTTGGCCGAAATTTTGACCCCCTCCGATTTTCTTGAAACTCTGGATTCTGACAGAGGGCCACGAGACTTCGACCAGAGCGCAAAAATGGAGGCTCTAGACCCTTCCAGAGCCGAGAAATCGAAGGTCAAAATTTGGACCTGAAAAAAAAACATAAGGGGTAACACTGTCATTTTTTTTTGGGCCGAAATTTTGACCCCCTCCGATTTTCTTGAAACTCTGGATTCTGACAGAGGGCCACGAGACTTCGACCAGCGCGCAAAAATGGAGGCTCTAGACTCTTCCAGAGCCGAGATATCGAAGGTCAAAATTTGGACCTGAAAAAAAAAAACATAAGGGGTAACACTGTCATTTTTTTTTTGGCCGAAATTTTGACCCCCTCTGATTTTCTTGAAACTCTGGATTCTGACAGAGGGCCACGAGACTTCGACCAGCGCGCAAAAATGGAGGCTCTAGACCCTTCCAGAGCCGAGATATCGAAGGTCAAAATTTGGACATGTAAAAAAAACATAAGGGGTAACACTGTCATTTTTTTTTTTTTGGCCGAAATTTTGACCCCCTCCGATTTTCTTGAAACTCTGGATTCTGACAGAGGGCCACGAGACTTCGACCAGAGCGCAAAAATGGAGGCTCTAGACTCTTCCAGAGCCGAGATATCGAAGGTCAAAATTTGGACCTGAAAAAAAAAAACATAAGGGGTAACACTGTCATTTTTTTTTTTTGGCCGAAATTTTGACCCCCTCTGATTTTCTTGAAACTCTGGATTCTGACAGAGGGCCACGAGACTTCGACCAGCGCGCAAAAATGGAGGCTCTAGACCCTTCCAGAGCCGAGATATCGAAGGTCAAAATTTGGACCTGAAAAAAAAAACATAAGGGGTAACACTGTCATTTTTTTTTTTTTGGCCGAAATTTTGACCCCCTCCGATTTTCTTGAAACTCTGGATTCTGACAGAGGGCCACGAGACTTCGACCAGCGCGCAAAAATGGAGGCTCTAGACCCTTCCAGAGCCGAGATATCGAAGGTGAAAATTTGGACCTGAAAAAAAAAACATAAGGGGTAACACTGTCATTTTTTTTTTTTGGCCAAAATTTTGACCCCCTCCGATTTTCTTGAAACTCTGGATTCTGACAGAGGGCCACGAGACTTCGACCAGCGCGCAAAAATGGAGGCTCTAGACCCTTCCAGAGCCGAGATATCGAAGGTCAAAATTTGGACCTGAAAAAAAAACATAAGGGGTAACACTGTCATTTTTTTTTTTGGCCGAAATTTTGACCCCCTCCGATTTTCTTGAAACTCTGGATTCTGACAGAGGGCCACGAGACTTCGACCAGCGCGCAAAAATGGAGGCTCTAGACCCTTCCAGAGCCGAGATATCGAAGGTCAAAATTTGGACCTGAAAAAAAAAAACATAAGGGGTAACACTGTCATTTTTTTTTTTTGGCCGAAATTTTGACCCCCTCCGATTTTCTTGAAACTCTGGATTCTGACAGAGGGCCACGAGACTTCGACCAGCGCGCAAAAATGGAGGCTCTAGACCCTTCCAGAGCCGAGATATCGAAGGTCAAAATTTGGACCTGAAAAAAAAAACATAAGGGGTAACACTGTCATTTTTTTTTTTGCCGAAATTTTGACCCCCTCCGATTTTCTTGAAACTCTGGATTCTGACAGAGGGCCACGAGACTTCGACCAGCGCGCAAAAATGGAGGCTCTAGACCCTTCCAGAGCCGAGATATCGAAGGTCAAAATTTGGACCTGAAAAAAAAAACATAAGGGGTAACACTGTCATTTTTTTTTTGGGCCGAAATTTTGACCCCCTCCGATTTTCTTAAAACTTTGGATTCTGACAGAGGGCCACGAGACTTCGACCAGCGAGCGAAAATGGAGGCTCTAGACTCTTCCAGAGCCGAGATATCGAAGGTCAAAATTTGGACCTGACAAAAAAACATAAGGGGTAACACTGTCATTTTTTTTTTTGGCCGAAATTTTGACCCCCTCCGATCTTCTTGAAACTCTGGATTCTGACAGAGGGCCACGAGACTTCGACCAGCGCGCAAAAATGGAGGCTCTAGACCCTTCCAGAGCCGAGATATCGAAGGTCAAAATTTGGACCTGAAAAAAAAAAACATAAGGGGTAACACTGTCATTTTTTTTTGGACGAAATTTTGACCCCCTCCGATTTTCTTGAAACTCTGGATTCTGACAGAGGGCCACGAGACTTCGACCAGCGCGCAAAAATGGAGGCTGTAGACCCTTCCAGAGCCGAGATATCGAAGGTCAAAATTTGGACCTGAAAAAAAAACATAAGGGGTAACACTGTCATTTTTTTTTTTTTTGGCCGAAATTTTGACCCCCTCCGATTTTCTTGAAACTCTGGATTCTGACAGAGGGCCACGAGACTTCGACCAGCGCGCAAAAATGGAGGCTCTAGACCCTTCCAGAGCCGAGATATCGAAGGTCAAAATTTGGACCTGAAAAAAAACATAAGGGGTAACATTGTCATTTTTTTTTTTTTTGGCCGAAATTTTGACCCCCTCCGATTTTCTTGAAACTCTGGATTCTGACAGAGGGCCACGAGACTTCGACCAGCGCGCAAAAATGGAGGCTCTAGACCCTTCCAGAGCCGAGATATCGAAGGTCAAAATTTGGACCTGAAAAAAAAAACATAAGGGGTAACACTGTCATTTTTTTTTTTGGCCGAAATTTTGACCCCCTCCGATTTTCTTGAAACTCTGGATTCTGACAGAGGGCCACGAGACTTCGACCAGCGCGCAAAAATGGAGGCTCTAGACCCTTCCAGAGCCGAGATATCGAAGGTCAAAATTTGGACCTGCAAAAAAAAACATAAGGGGTAACTGTCATTTTTTTTTTGGCCAAAATTTTGACCCCCTCCGATTTTCTTGAAACTCTGGATTCTGACAGAGGGCCACGAGACTTCGACCAGCGCGCAAAAATGGAGGCTCTAGACCCTTCCAGAGCCGAGATATCGAAGGTCAAAATTTGGACCTGAAAAAAAAACATAAGGGGTAACACTGTCATTTTTTTTGTTTGGCCGAAATTTTGACCCCCTCCGATTTTCTTGAAACTCTGGATTCTGACAGAGGGCCACGAGACTTCGACCAGCGCACAAAAATGGAGGCTCTAGACCCTTCCAGAGCCGAGATATCGAAGGTCAAAATTTGGACCTGAAAAAAAAAACATAAGGGGTAACACTGTCATTTTTTTTTGGCCGAAATTTTGACCCCCTCCAATTTTCTTGAAACTCTGGATTCTGACAGAGGGCCACGAGACTTCGACCAGCGCGCAAAAATGGAGGCTCTAGACCCTTCCAGAGCCGAGATATCGAAGGTCAAAATTTGGACCTGAAAAAAAAACATAAGGGGTAACACTGTCATTTTTTTTTTTGGCCGAAATTTTGACCCCCTCCGATTTTCTTGAAACTCTGGATTCTGACAGAGGGCCACGAGACTTCGACCAGCGCGCAAAAATGGAGGCTCTAGACCCTTCCAGAGCCGAGATATCGAAGGTCAAAATTTGGACCTGAAAAAAAAACATAAGGGGTAACACTGTCATTTTTTTTTTCTGGTCAAAATTTTGAGTTTCAATATCTCAGCTTTGGAAGGGTCTACAGCCTCAATTTTTTGCACCCAGGTCCATGTCTCGTGGCCCTCTATCAGAATCCAGAGTTTTGAGAAGATTGGGGAAATTAAATTTTTTGCCAAAACAATAAAAAAACAAGGGGTAACACTGTCGTTTTTTTCTCTGGACAAAATTTTGAGTTTCGATATCTTGAGTTTCGATATCGATATCCTAACCCTTGCTCTGTTCTGTGACGTACGTTTGTGACTCTCCTGTTCGAACTCATTTATCAAAATGAACAAATCTTTTTTCTTGTCATTTGGTTCATTCAACGAACGACACAAATGAGTTGACTCTGGAAAAGATTTGTTCATTTTAATGAACGATTTCGAACAGGAGAGTCACGAACGCGCATCACAGAACAGAGCAAGGTGACCATTTGACCTTATAAAACTTAAGCTTTGTTATTCATTTATTAAATGAGTGATCGTTTCGCTTGATAAGACCCTTATTCATCGTCTGGAATCGTTTAAAGCCCTTTGAACAGTTTGCACTGAAACTGTCTTATGGGCCTTGAACTGTTTGGTTCCCATTGAAGTCCATTATATGGAGAAAAATCCTGGAATGTTTTCATCAAAAACCTTCATTTCTTTTCGACGGAAGAAAGAAAGACATGGACATCTTGGACGACATGGGGGTGAGTTTTTTTCAAAATTGAACTACTCAATAACTATGTCAATATTTTAAGTGCAACATAATTGGAGAATTTATTCTGATTGGAGGGGAATGACAATGCCAAACCCTGACTGAGACAGGAGGAGCTGGGGAGGGAGGAGGGTAATTGCTCCTGAGAAACGCCATCACTGCTGATAATACTGAAGAGAAAATACATAAAGTAAAAGGCAAAACAACTCTGAAAGTAATTCTATGGGGTTTAGGAAATGCTATTTGTACAGTAGCCTTCCTGGATTTAAAATGTGAACAAGTAAAAGGGCTTGACCTAACCCCTTATATTAGTGTTTTCTGTTGCTGTTCTTATAGAATATCTCTTATGAAACATATACTGAGGCCTGGTTAATAGTTTAGGAGAGTAGGTCAGTTTGTAGCCTAGAGAATGTTTGCAGAGCTCTGCTAGTGCCTATCTGTGACATACTACATCTATCTCCCAGTGCGCTATCTACACAGTGATCCACTGTCTGCCCAAAACTGAACAGAGATACAGTTGGACTTTTCTTGTTCTGAAGGTTCAGCTAGCAGAGTTTGTTCAAATTAATGCTGAATTCATTAATGGTTGGTCTGCCCAAAGTGGAAGAAAATAAATATAATCTACTTGTTATGAAAACATTTCATGTCATTTTTGGGGATCCGAGGCCATAGAATATGTGCCTAAGGCTCTATGATGCAGATGACACACATCACGATCACCTGCAATGTGCATAAACACACCAGCATGGATAAAAACGTCCCCGAATGCAACGTTTGACTGCACAATGGCTGTGTGAAGAATGTGGAGGTCAGTGTTTGCATAGGATAATGTGCTGGAGGCATGAAGGCCTCGAGTGGAGCTCACGGATCAGGTTCTTCTCAGTCACATTGGGACCAGAGATGCTTCTTTAAAAATGCCTTTATGATCACTGCTGGAACAGCCCAGGACCAATCTGCAGTGAACAGCGTCACGGGAATATGTAAGTACACTATGTGTTTTATAGCTAATTTATAAGCAACTCTTTAGTTCATTTCAAATGTGAGCTGCAATTCCCTGAAGATCTGTGTTAAACCAGTTCAAATCTTTACACTGTAAAGTTGATCGCAAATTTTACTGTTTATTGAATCAATTAGTGTGTTTTTTTTTATTTGTATATATTGATTGTCCTAGTATTCTAAACTCACACTGTAAAAATGAATGTGCTTTATCTAATAAAAAAAATGTGGCAACATATTACAAGCAATATTATTAATTCAATTTAACAATAGAATTGAGTAATACTTAATCAAATTAATTCCTTAAAAGTTAACCATTTAAAATGAGTAAAACGTACCAAAAAATAAAGTACATTTAATTGACCATTATGGTGATCGGTGTTTGTTTTAACATTACGGTTTTCTCCTTCAGTGATTCTGCTTGTTAACATCAGGTGTCTTCAATGTTGGAAATTTAAAATAAAGAGTTCTGAAGTAATCTTTGACGCCTGCCTGTTATTCAGATATTTTAGTTTAATTTTTTTTGTTATATTTTAAATGGTTAACTTTTAAGGGATAATTTGATCAATTATTACTCAATTGTAATTTGTTGAATTTAATTAATAATATTGTTTGTAATCCGTTGCCACAATTTTATTGATTAGATAAAGCATATTCATTTTTACAGTATAGTAATAGAAAAATCTGAAATATTTTCCTTAAAAATAAATTGTTTTTCACAATGTGATTAGGTACAAGCAATTTCTACACATGTTTGTGAAGTGAATGTTTCACAGCATTGACCTCCTTCCCATTTCAAATGCATGTAATGTTTATTCAGTTGTTTTTTGTTAATAGAAGCATTTATGTACCATTTTCCATGGAGATTTACTGTATATCATAACCTTTCTGTAGTTCGATTATACAGGCTCTACATGTCAATGCTATGAAGTTTTCACAGTTCAATCCATCTTCTCTTTCGCCCCTTTGCAGGCACATTTAAATCCTGAACGTCTTGATTTCCAAACTTCCAGCTTTGAACAAAATGCTGGTTTTCACAATCCTCCTGGCTGTCTTTGGCCTGGTCAGATGTCAGGAATTACGAAGTAAGAATCGAACTGACCACAAAATGCAGTTTCACATGAGGATTATTGTGTCAATGTAAACATCAGATTTTAAGATTGAGCAGCCAGAAAGTCAATCTAGCTTTGAAAGTGTGTGTTTGCTCCTCTTATTGACCAGTAGAGGGAAGCACGGACCACTTTAAGTGGTTTTTGGCCAGCATGTCATCATCTGTGCCGTAGGGTTACTTGATGAAGATTGAACTCTGTCATGGCTTTTATTTTTTTTATTTTTTGGAAACTGATGTGTCAGCTTAATTCAATCTCCAGATTCCATATCCAAATGTTCCTATTTTTTCATTTACTAGTGAATAAAACATGACAGACCTAATTTATACTGCGAATCTTGAAGCTTAAATCCATTGACTCAGAAACCAGACTTGACTTTCCCCCTTCTGATCGCTCCATTTGCTGTCATCCTCAGCGTATGACCTGTTGGAAGAGTTCGGCTTGTCCGAGTCGAGTGGGGTGAGAAGGGTCAATGGGTCTGGACCCGATGCGGTGGCGTACCGCGTTAACCCGTCCCTCCACCTCAAGAAGAGCATGAGGTATTTATATCGTCCTTCTGACATAATACTTTTCCACTCTTTCTGCTTTTCCACTGAGTGTAATCATGCTCGCCTCCAAACAATATCTCTCATTTCCTGCTCCTGCTTCTGAGAATCTTCCACGGCTATAATCTGGGTTTGTATTCTGATTTTATCAAATATATGCTCTCACATCATGTATAGCACAGATACACAGAACAGCGCAGTCATCATTCTGAAATGTTGGTATTATATTCTGATGTTTTTCTCAAGCATCAGCAGCTGTTTGTTCGTGTCAGCTGTGGTTGTGGCATATGCTGGGTCTTTCCTTTCAATGCTGTCCACAACCTCCCACTAACATCCCCTGCTTGAGCTAAGAATCCTGAGAAGTACATGACTGTAAAACAGCCCCCAAATGCGATCAACAACATCAAAATAGAAAACAAGAGAGAGTTGTGCTACCACACAGTGCGCAAATGAACATTGTTCTTGGAAACATTAACTGCTAATTTCAACAAAATCACTCTTTAAAAAACAAACAGGAGCATAAATGGGAATTGGAAACCATTTGGTTTAGATTAATGCAAAACTTCATGTAAGGTCACAGGGAAAGACCAATGTTCAGCACAAACATAAGCATGTTTTTGGAAATGGTAACCCTTCAGTACCACAAAATACTGTCATCATTATGACAGTATATTTTGAAAATTATGTCATCATTTACTCACCCTCAACTTATTTCAAACTTACGAACACAGAATTTATACAGGTTTGAAACAACTTGGGGGGGAGTAAATGATGACAGAATTTTCATTGCGAAGTAAACTATCCCTTTAAACCATAGGAAATATGTCTAATATTGTCATAATATTTCTATTTCTTTGCTCACAAGCCACTGTGGCTTGTGGTTTTTCAAAGTTACCTGCCTCTCAGCATCTTCGCTGGCCACAATTTTTACATCGATACCATGAGGGAAAACTGCCATATAGATATTTTTTTATATTATTATTATTATTAGTAATATCAAAATTTGAAAGCAAGTATTTAAGTCACTGTCACTTTAAGACCTGATACATGGATCCATTATACTGTTACATGTGTTTTCTCATTGTTTTCTCAGTTTTGGCATTGTTTTGTGTGTATTTGACCGTTTAAAGGGGTCATGAACAGGCTTTTTAAATTGTATTATATTGTTGTCTGAGGTCAACTTATGACGTCCGCTTGGTTTTTGCATTCAAAACATCAAAATGAATAAGTAACAGGCTATTTTCTACCCTAGTCTTGAGCCTAGCTGAGAAACACTCGGTTTTATGGGCGTTTCGCACTGAAGACTTGGAAGTAAACGCCCACTGCTGTGAGAGGATAACAGTTTTGTATATTCTTAGATTTTTTTTTCCACCTCATAGTTGAAGTGTGTCTATGATGAAAATTAAAGACCTCTCTCATTATTCTAAGTAGTAGAACTTGCACAATCAGTGGCTGACTAAACGTTTTGGCCCCACTGTACTGACATGCACATAAGTGAAGGAGATTTTTAGCAGGTTTTATCAGGTAGGCACGTTTAAATGAGTGACTTCTTGAATCATTCACTCAACCAATTCTTTCAACAACAATAACTACGTTTACATGCAGCCAATTTTCGGGTTATGCGCCGAGAAGTTTCTCTACTCAAAAGACCAAGATTCCTTGCGAATAGAACATCCGCAGAACGCAAATGACTATGGGGATATGCCGATACGTGTTAACATGACCCAAAATTCGGGTTAGAAAAGGGGTACCCCAGGTATAATATCCCGGTTTTTAAAATCTGGGATATGAGCATATTCGGGTTTTTGCCGGTGTTTAGATGGCCATTCGCGGCCGGGTTATTGCTAATATCCCGGTTTTGAATGGGTTATTGGCTGCATGTAAACGTAGTCACTGATTCATTCAGGAACCTGTAGCCTGGAGCTCCGCACAGGTTGATTCTGATTTGGCCTTGTCTGCACTGAAATCTTCTTCCTTATTCTTTTCCCTGTGAACTGCACATACATCCATCCCTCCATCCAGCGACATCTACCCAGGAGGTCTACCGTCAGACTACTCTATCATCGTCACCTTCAAAGTAACCAAGGACACTGCTAAAACATCCTGGAATATGTGGCAAGTCAGTGACCCCGAAGGACGGGACCAGGTGGGTCTTCGTTTTCAGGGCGACACCAAAACCCTGGACTTCTTCTACAAAAGCCCACAAGGCACACAGATGCTGCGGACCTTCCAGAGGGTGGAGAAACTCTTTGACGGTGAGTGGCACAAGCTGGCCCTGAGTGTGAAAGGAGAGCAGGTGAAGCTCCTGGTGGACTGTGAGGAGGTCAGCGTGGAGCCTCTGGACGAGCCGCGCCCGGTGATCCGGCAAGGCTTTACCTCCATCGCCAAGAGGGCTGTGGGTGACCGCTCGGTCTCGGTGAGTACCAAGGACAGACTCCAGTAGAGATTTACCAGGAGTGCTATCATCCTTTACTCACCAGCATGTTGTTTATGTTGTATACTCAAATGGAGAAGTAACAAACTTGAAATTTATTGCTGAAAAGTAACTTTTATAACTTAATTTATTTCCTCCAGTTGGTTCTCATGCGTCTTGTTAGTCTCATGATGACTTAATGTGAATATGAGTAGCAAATGAGATTTAGACTTACATGTTGCTTTAACTTTATAATGCATTTTGTCACTTGTAAAACTCAAGCACTCATTCACTTTTGTTTTATGGAAAACACCTGCATGAAAGTAAGTCATATGAGTATGAGTGAATGATCAATTACAATTTTGGGTCAACAATGGTTTTGGTTGGTTTGTATTTTTAATTCCAACAACGTATACTTTGCCTGTGTTTAGTAATGAGGGATGGGTAACTACTTAATGAAACACATTTCACGATTCAATACATTGTGATGAATAATATCGTAATTGGACCATTACTGTACGCAAGCATGAGAAAGCCCAATTTTTGTTGAACTTTATTTTACAGTACGTGGACTTATAGTGTACTAAAAAATGTTATTATCCAGTTATTGTAATTACTATAAGTAGGCTACATAGTGTACATGGGGGAACAGGACTGTTAAAAGTATCAGATATGTTTGTAGCACTTTATTTTTAGTGTACTTGAAGCGAATAGTAGTAGACTTTAAGTTTGTTTTTATTTTCTATTGCAACTATACGGTGCAATATAATTTAATTGAACTAATACTGTTAGTTTAGCTATATACTTCTCTCACCAGTCGAATAGTTTTCAAACTGAATAACATCATACAGAACTTAACATAGAATGCACTAACAAGATGGGGAAAAAATGTCAATGACACCAACCAAATGTTTATCTGTTTCTGTATGTGTTTGTAGTACTGTAAGATCAAATTCATTTCCTCAAATTCATTTTATTATGTACTCTTAACTCTTTTCCCACCAGCATTTCTTTTTTTAAAGTGGACCCCAGAATATTTTGTTGTATGAATATCTAAACATTCATTATATCAAAGAACAGAGTCTCTGCTTTAATATAAAAAGCAACATTGTTAAAAAAAAAAAGAGCCGAGAAATTAGTTTTTTTTTTTTTTCAAAGACTACAATATATAAGCAAGGCTTTCATGGCTTGTTTCTGCTTCTTTTTCGTATGTGTTTTGATCAGGAGATTCTGCACTCTTTCAGAAGATGTGTAATAGCGCCCCCTACAGTATAACAGTGAAAACACAGAAAGCCGGAAAATTCCATCAATGGCGGGGAAAGAGTAAAGCTATTCCACACCAAAACTTGACTTGTTAGTCTAAGAAGCCAGAATGTGTGGATAAAAAGTGTTTAAAAGGCAAACGCAACTACAAGACAAGTACTCACCCCCATGTCATCCAAGATGTCCATGTCTTTCTTTCTTCAGTCGAAAAGAAATCAAGGTTTTTGATGAAAACATTCCAGGATTTTCTCCATCAGTGCGTTTCAGTGCAAACTGTTCAAAGGGCTTTAAACGACTCCAGACGATGAATAAGGGTCTTATCAAGTGAAACGATCGCTCATTTAATAAATAAATAACAAGTTTTCAGTTTTATAAGCTCAAATGCTCGCCTTGCTCTGTTCTGTGATGCGCGTTTGTGACTCCTGTTCGAACTCATTCTTAAAAATGAACAAAACTTTTTTTTGAATCATGACTAGATAATACCCTTATTCATCGTCTGGAATCGTTTAAAGCCCTTTGAACAGTTTGCACTGAAACTGTCTTTTGGACCGTTTGGTTCCCATTGAAGTCCATTATATGGAGAAAATCCTGGAATGTTTTCATCAAAAACCTTCATTTCTTTTCGACTGAAGAAAGAAAGACATGGACATCTTGGATGACATGGGGGTGAGTAAATTATCAGAAAAAGTTTTTTTTTTTTTTAAAGTGAACTACTCCTTGTAACAACCCATTAACTCTACAATAAGTAAATCTACTTCACCAGCGAATTACTCCTCAACAGCGCAACTGAAAAAACAGAAGCATTTTAGTAGAGACGACTGCATGCATGTTTCTCAGGAGGATCAGGTCTATGATGTAATAAGTATTTGTTTCTTGTGCAGGTGGATCTGCAGAAGATGCAAGTGTCCTGTGATGCTGATCAGGCCTCCTCTGAAAGCTGCTGTGAGCTCTCCAGCGTGGTGAGTCGCTCGATCTCGGCTTCTTCTGCTTGAGCTTTCAGCTGTCCGTCAGCCTGTTCTCATCGGCTTGATCCTCAACAGTGCGGAGGATACGCTGAGATTGGTTTAACTGCAGGAAGAGGAAGAGCAACCTGTAAATGTGTGCATGGACAGCCGGGTGTTCAGGGACGGCCAGGACCCCAGGTACGTAGTCGAAACCTTTGCTCACTTTTCCAACACAATAAACTCTGCAATGAAAACTCCACAACCGTATCCTCCTTCCGTAGGGTCACAGAGGCCTGCCGGGGAATACGGGAGAGCCCGGCAGAGTGGGAAACTGGGTAAGAGTCCTGTCTGAAATCTCTCACCATAGTGTGTGTTTGAGTTGGTCAAACAACAAACAGTAGCCGCTGGTCATTAAGGTCTTATTAATGAGAGGACATTAAAGGACAGTCGAGAATGACAGCAAGCTGAGAGGATTGAAAGAGGGAATTAATCTGGAATAGATCCTCTCTGGGAAGTGAAGTTGTGGTAAGCATTACTGAAGTACAGCATGATGGAAACAAGAGTCACGACTCGCTTTGAGAAAATGGTAAACACTGTGGCTTCTCTCATCCTGTGGGAGGTTTTTATTCACTGACAGCAGCAGTAATCACTGTCAGAGATGGGCTAAAACTATTCTAATAGCTAAAGCCCATCAGAAGTATGTGGCAATTCGTAACAATTAAGAAAAACCTGTGTGTACAGTAGTGTTAAATAAAATTGCAAAGGACAAACCAAGAAGGTCAATAATCGCTCAATGGCTGGTGCAGTAATATGAGATTTGCGATCTACTGTCTTTGTTCATGAAACCATAAGGATTTTCAGGCAATAATCTAAGCTGTAAATGCGATTAATCGCAATAAGATTTACTTTATCATAATGCTGATTGGCTGATGATGACAAAAGAAGTCTATTTCAAGTTTTTAAAGGACAAGTTCGGTATTTTACAATTAAAGCCCTGTTTTAAGATCATCCCTGATGAAATAGAATAGTTCAGATTGTTTTTGAGACAAATGCTCCTGTCACGAGAATTTTAGGTTTCTGTGTTAGTACCCCCCCACCTTTATAATCAAAGCATAGGTGCACTCGAACAATCATTCATAAAAACGCATAAAACTTTAGTTTACAAAGACGTGAAACTCACCGAGTGGTCTGGGGTGTTCACTGATATGCTCACACAAAAATCGCTGCAAAAGATGCTTTTCCAACAGGTTTTATCATAGTTTTTGTCCAAGTCCATTTTCTTCCTGTTTTCGGTTGAAGTCCACATTAGTCAATTGTCGAGTTCACGTGCGCGATCATTGGTAACTAGATAACTAAGGATCGCGCACGCAAACTCGACAATTGACTAATGTGGACTTCAACCGAAAACAGGAAGAAAATGGACTTGGACAAAAACTATGATAAAACCTGTTGGAAAAGCATCTTTTGCAGTGATTTTTGTGTGGGCATATCAGTGAACACCCCAGACCACTCGGTGAGTTTCACGTCTTTGTAAACTAAAGTTTTATGCGTTTTTATGAATGATTGTTCGAGTGCACCTATGCTTTGATTATAAAGGTGGGGAGGGGGGGTGCTAACACAGAAACCTAAAATTCTCGTGACAGGAGCATTTGTCTCAAAAACAATCTTAACTATTCTATTTCATCAGGGATGATCTTAAAACAGGGCTTTAATTGTAAAATACCGAACTTGTCCTTTAAGAACTCTAGAAAAAAAGGTAATGGTGAACATATCTATAATATTAACTATATTATATTATATAAATTCAAAATATCTTGCATGAACTGAAAAGGTTCAACCATATTGTTTTCTTGGAAGGTTTCTAAGCTATTGTCTTGGCTTTGTTCAGACAAGCATTTTTTGACTTACTGTACTGATTGTAAAATCCCTTTAGTTGTTTGTACCGAACAGCAAAAAAAAAAAAAACACGAGTCCAAATTTTACAAACCCAATCCACACCACATCCTTATGTGGTTTGAAATCTAATTAAAGTCAGACTTTTAGAAATGCGTTAAAGTCTTAATGGTCAGATCAGATTTCAAATAGTTTTTTTTTTTTCTTCATTTGGGATGCGACATGATAGTTATGCCGACAGTGCAGTAGAGTCTACCGTTGTCAGACTCACTCATTTACACTCACATGCAGCATTCAATCAATCAAGAGGTGAATGTGTGATGTGAGCAGTTTTTAACAGTATATGCATGAATGTAAATGAACCAGGCAAAATTTCTAGGTTTCCTTATCTGTCCACATTGACAGCTACTCTCTTATCTCATTACAATGGCAACCGATGATGGATATAGATTCATACAGTAACAACACTGTCTAAACTAACATGCATCTTTTGCAACATGTGCAACATACAAAAAAATACTGTATACATAAATTCTTTGAATGAACTACTCATCCCATGATTTTGAAATAATAGTGACTTGTGGCTTCCAAAAAAAAATGGTAACACTTTACAATACGGGTGCACTAATATGCTTTAATTCATGCTTAACTAATGCACAGATAATCATGAGTTAATGTAAAACTCATGAAGAACTAAACTATTAATTAATGATCACTGCATCAGTAACTAATAAAGAGTCTATATGATTAATAGATGAAGTAATAGATGAATTGCTAATAATTCAATGTGTCATTGTGTATTAATTTCTTAATAACATATTTTATGAACTAATAGTGTAAATTAATGTGTTAATTACCACAATTAGTCAAAGCTTTGCACTTCACCTTCCAGTTGTCTGCTTTAATTAATCATTAGCTAATGATTTGCAAAGGTATCATTATGTTATGACTTTACTTGTTGGGGCACATCATTATTAACTAGTCATTTAGTAATTTGCACATGAATTTGTACTAACAATGAAGTAATTAATCATGTATTAATGCATATTAGTGTACCGGTCATATTATCTGGAAGTTAAAATACAAGGCTTTGGCTCATTCTGGTAATTAACATATAAATTAACAATTATAGTTGAAAAATGAGTTATTATTGAATTAATCCACAATTAAATATTTAATAGTATGAACTAGTTCCTAATGTGGTAATCATTAGTTACACATTATTTCAGTATTATCTGTGCATTAGTTAAGCATGAATTAATGCTTATTAGTGCACCCGTATTGTAAAGTGTTTCCGACAGAACTATATCAGCATTTAACAGCTTCACAGTTCATGGTAGGTCTTGAACGCTTTACACATTATCATCATTAAAACAACTTCCGGTATCGTTGCTCTGACGGAAATGTTCCGAGACACAGTGAGAAACGTGACTATTTAAAATGCTTCCAGAATCATTATATTTACGGTACACCCACATCCTTTTGAGTTGCACGGGTATAAATAAATAAATGGGAAAAAAAATCAGTCTCTGAGAAGAAGTCAAAGGGAGCAAAAACCATTAGTGTCTAAACAAGCCCTGCAAACATACAGGACAACGTCTGCCGATCAGCTTAATTAAAGGACATGCCATAGTGCATCAGGATCCAATTACGTGTATACATTTGGGCTCTGCAAGCACAGGCCATGTTCGTGAGCAACCTTGGGGGGAAAACTCGATTCTTTCCACCCCAGAGTTATGACTAATTTACCTCTTTGATCCGAGTCCAGTTCTCTGTGGTGTGCTGGAATAATATCTTTAAAAGTCAGCCCCGGGAGCATGTGCCGGAGTGAACGTGCTCTTTTCCCATTACTGAACTTGAAGACTGATAATCAGTCAGAGAATCTATACGATCTTTCCAAAAACGCTTGTTCATTACTTTGATAATCTGGGTATGAGGGGATCTGCCTGATGGATTGTACAGCAGAGGGGCCATGTGGTGTTTAGTCCCGACTGAGTGCAAACACACTGTATATCTGCTGCCGTGTGTGGTCTCTTTTGTACCTGGAAGAGTCTGTAAAAGTCTTTACTATGTTGTGTGAACCCCTTTTCCCAAAGGTTACTCCACTAATTGCAAAGTGTGGAGTGTGTAGCACAGAATTTAATGCACTAAGGAAGCTTTTTGCTAACTGTTTTAAGTGTCTCAGTGTTTGATAATGGCTAGTCATTTTCCTGAACAAAGCAACTTAAATGCCACAAAGTTGAGCAGAGTTCAACCTTATGCAGAAGAGCAATGCGAATGCACTCAGCGATCCACCACTGGAAACTGCAGTCCAGAAGGAACCAACAGCAAAGCGACTCAGCACCTCCAGGGGCTTAAAGGTCCCCTGACATGGGGTTAGTTTATTATTTTAGAATGTTTCCTGGGTTGCCCTTATAGTGTTAGTATGTTTTTATACAATATTTTAGACAATATTCCTCCGCCCAGGCAAGCGACCACCAAGAAAAGGTGGTAACACCAATTCTCGCCCAGGACAACTGGAAACTGCTAGGGACTGGAAGATGCTGGCTGGCCTTGATCGACAGCTTATTTTTCCACCTGAGATTGCTACCACTAACTTACGACCAGATACTGTTTTGTGGTCTGGATCAGCACGCATTGTTCAGCTGATAGAGCTAGCAGTGCCATGAGAGCATGCGGTAGATGAAGCACATGAGAGGAAGAAATTGCGGTATGATCATCTGGCCACTGAAGCAGAACAGCGAGGATGGAGAGTCCAGGTTTATCCAGTGGAAGTGGGTTGTCGAGGTTTTGTGGCACACTCTACAACCCGGTTCCTCAGAGATGTTGGATTCAGTGGCCAAGAGTCGTGTCGCACAGTAAAGAACTTATCTGAAGCAGCAGAAAGAAAGCAGCATTATGACATAATAACAAGCATATTCAAGATCAGCGCGTCTGAGCTGCAGAGAAGAGAAAGATAGCCAAAGCTCGGTTTACACCGATTGAAAATTGTAGACACGAGGGGACCAAATAAAGGCTAGGGGAACTCATATTAATGTTAAAAAAAACCTCAGAAAGTGAAATTGAGTAAATCATCAACATTTTTTTGCTGAACTTCACAGATTTATCCCCAAAACCAGTGAAGACAAAAAAACTGCACGATAATGGCTTACAAATGAAGGGAAGAAAGACATTACATGATTCAACCAAATGACACATTTGACCTCAGCGGTGCAAGAGCAAGTTAAATCCCTGTTTAGTGTTCTGAAGCTTTAAATCACCAACATATTGTTGATGCATTTACGTTTTAAGAAATACATTTGCAAGAAAACAAACTGTGCGCAGGCCATAAGAAGTAGAGACTTCCACTGCTTGCCATTTAGAGTAGGTTTTTCTAATTATAACCCAGAAAGCTATTGGCAGTCGTTCAATTGTGTGAGTAGGGATCCTGTTTGGTCAAGTGCATTTTTATACCAATATGGAGGGAACCGTTTCCAGCCGTTCTGTAGCTCCGGGCTGTCATATAGCCTTTTTCCAGCACTGTAAACAAAGTTCTTTACGTCTTTGGCCAACCTTATTGGCCAATTAAAGTCTGCATCTGTTGCCGTTATTACATTCGATTTACTATTACAAGGCATTCATCTCAAACCTTCTTGTTGCAGGGCATACGTGGGAAGACTGGAGATTATGGACACGTAGGAGAACCTGGGCCTAAGGTGAGTGGCTATATTGAACAGTATCTGGGTTGGCAGTGTTGTACAGACCCACTCACGGGTCGACTTGCGTCCCACAGGGTGAAGAGGGTATCAAAGGAGAAAAGGGCATGCGAGGACTTCGAGGCCAGGAGGTAATAGATTAAACAAATGCAAAGCCCACATTGACAGCCTTGTAGCGTCGCATTGACGAATGGTCTTCTCTCACACAGGGTGACAGAGGACCCAAAGGCCTGAAAGGGCTAAAAGGAGCTTCAGGCCATAAGGTAAAACCAGAATCCCATTTAGACACCAACTGGTTGCAAAAACAGCCAATATGGTCTAATGCAAGAGCACTGATACCTTGTCGATTGTGGTTTTTGTGCTAAAAGTAACACACATGATCATGTTGTGTATCATTGCTACAAGTGTAAAGGTATGCATCTGATCACAGGGAGTGCGAGGGACACCTGGAGAGAGGGGTGAAACCGGCCAGCAGGGGGAAGTTGTACGTTCTCCTCTAAAACACTTTGCTTCGATAAAATATATGCGAGGTGGATTGTGTTATTGGGGATATGAATGACTCATTTGCTCCCCACCACATCTCCCAGGGTGCAGCAGGAGAACGGGGATACGAGGGGATTGCGGGCTATCAGGGAGTGAAGGTATGTTTTTTTCCTCACTCTGCTTTGTTTTCGTCTCGAAAACATTTGTTGCTGTGTTTGGTTGGAAATCTCACAATTCACATTCTTTCTTGGAACAGGGAAATGAAGGCTTACCCGGAGCCGAAGGATCTCGAGGACCACGGGGTCGAACGGTATAAAGAGAGGCTGGGGACCTTCTGCATGACATTTGAAAGCCATGGGTCGATCTTAAATTGAAAATCTGACACCTTGTTGGATTACCTACTGAATGCATGTGCACATCTCATGGAGGACAGGGTGGAAACGGTTTAGGATTCTGGGGGTGAATCTCATTAAGAACAATTAATTTTGGGACCCCAAAATGAAAAGAACAAACTTTATTATGATGAAAGAACATAATGCCTATTATTAGACTTTTTTTGTTGCTTTGGGACAATTATAAAACATTATGGGCTGGTAAGCTTCAAGGAAACCCACAAGCTTCAAATTCCTGATCTTTTGGGGTTTGAAGAGGAATGAAATTGTCTGCAGGGAATCTTTAAAAATCAACAAAATTGTTTGCAAATGCCATCTCTGAAAATATGGTGGTTTGGGGGAATATTAAAGCTGAATTCAGTATTTCTAAGATTGCACACAGATTCGGACCCAGCTTGTGTGGACGTCCTCGTCCTGCCATATTCAATCCGTTGACATCCCAAGTAGTCTTTTTGAAATGATGCAAATATCATAGGAATCTGACCGTCTCTTCTCTGTGACAGGGGATTGTGGGAGATCCCGGGGAGCGAGGAACACCTGGAGAAAAGGGAAAGCCAGTACGTATTCTAGTTATCACGTTCCCACAAATCATGCTGCTTTTTACACTCCTCTGTTAAGCTTAAAGGAGTAGTTCACTTTAAAAAAAAAAAAAAAAACTTTTGCTGATAATTTACTCACCCCCATGTCATCCAAGATGTCCATGTCTTTCTTTCTTCAGTCGAAAAGAAATTAAGGTTTTTGATGAAAACATTCCAGGATTTTTCTCCAGATAATGGACTTCAATGGGAACCAAACGGTTCTTTTCAGTGCAAACTGTTCAAAGGGCTTTAAACGATTCCAGACGATGAATAAGGCTCTTATAAAGCGAAACGATTGGTAATTTTCATCAAAATGAACGAATCTTTTTTGAGTCATTTGGTTCATTCAACGAACAAAATGAACGAATTGACTCTAAAAAAGATTCATTCAGTCACAAACGCACATCACAGAACAGAGCAAGGTGAGCATTTGAGCTTATAAAACTTAAACGTTGCTATTTATTTATTAAATGAGCGATCGTTTTGCTTGATAAGACTACTTATCTTTACTAATCCTTTAACCAGTCAGTTGAATGATGGAAAACATTTTTATTTGGCACACATCTATCTTCTTAACTCTCCACAGGGTGTTCTAGGCCCAAAAGGAAGAGTTGGGGGAGTGGGGGAAAAGGTTGGTAACTTGACAAGCGGTTATAATGACAAATCATTTGTTGACCAGTAAGTGAAATGTCTTTTATTGCTTCATTTGAATATTTCAGGGTATAGTTGGTGATCCAGGTTTGCAAGGCCGAGACGGAGACCCTGGAATTGAGGTATAGATTGCGGTTTCATATTAAGTTCAGAAATAATTTTTTCCAATGCTTTCATGCTCACTAGCTTGCTTAAAATGTCATGGCATGCAGGCTTATCAAGGACCACAGGGACCCGAGGGAAGAAATGGACAAGTTGGCGAAAGGGTAACCTAACACTTCCTCAGAAACCTAGGAGTTAAACGATTCTTGTAAAAAAATTATAGAGGAAAAGAATGATTTTCATGACATTTGATAACATTTCTTGATCTGTATTTCCCCCCTGATGCACACTTAAATACTGTCATTTTTATACACTAAACTACTGATTAAAATCTGCCATCCAGCTAGTGAATGCAAAGCAAACTATTCAACAGCTCTTTCCAGTGAATCACTCACTGAACTCAACATAATTTGACAAATTTAAAGACCTGTTCCCTCCTAGAAAGACTATAACCAGAGGCGGACAGAATACACAGCTTCATTACAATATGGACAAACCCAAATGTTGGGTTAAAAATGTAAAAAAAAAAAAAATACTGTTGAAAGTGAGAGTTGAAGTTACATTTTTAACCCAACATTTGGGTTTGTCCATATTTTACCCAAATTTGGGTTGAAACAACCCAGCATTTTTTAGAGTGCACTATTCTGTGAAATCCATCTCTAAAGAAGCATCTGTCTGATTGGGTATTGCTGTGTGTGCTTATGTAATGTGCTTGCATATTCAACACAGGGTGAGAAAGGTGAACAAGGGCCTCCAGGGAACATGGGCCCTCCTGGACTCACAGTAAGTGCTGATCTATTTCAGATCTACACTGATCTATATATGTGACTTCTGTAAATTCCACCCCAAAAAAATTTACCTTGGACGTTTACGACATAGAAATACACCCTGCCTTCTGGTAGATTTATAAAGTGCTATACTCTCCAGGGGCCGCAAGGTTACAAGGGCTCTGCTGCAAAGCCAGGAAGACCGGGATTTATTGGGCCCCCTGGAAGAACGGTGAGCTATATTCCAAAACCTTTGAAATAGAAGTTCATATCTTCCAAAATGCTAAAACATGCCATGTCTCTTCATAGGGGCATATGGGAATCCCCGGCAGACCAGGCCCCAAGGTAATGACCTCCACTCATTTATGAAGCGCAAATGTAACACTAACTTGTTGAGACAAAAAAAGAGGGCATTTTGAATCTTGCGAGACATCACAATGGCTAGACAGGGCATTATGTATATCATCGAAACAAATCATTGTCTAGTTGTAAATATAGTACATTTCTATATCAGTTCATCAATCTTTACACGGGTCACTTCAGATGTATAAGATCATGTGCCTTACTGAAACCAGATAGACAAAGGCTCACTGACATACTTTAAAATATAATTCAGCATTTTGTTAATCGACATCCTACTAACGTTACCCCTTAACTTAACCCAATCCGATCGCAGCTCTCCCGGTATTAGTGTTATTCCAAAAGATTAATTGATAAGCTGTTTGATTTATAATTATTAAAGTTATTTTCACATACCCTGCTGTGTATGAACATAGATGTTCCTCAATTTGTGTTTCCCATTTGAACGGTCAGCGTATGAGGCGCTGCTGCTTGCGCTGGGACTATATCGTTAGGCTTTAACTTCAATTTTTAAGAAATTATTCTCTAATCGGTTGCATATAATGTCGTGAATATATCCCTCGAATGTCTTGAATATATCCCCCTTTTGTCTTGCTCTCTCAGATATTTCACTTGTTTGCCGGAAATTACTAATTATCTCATTGGGCAACATGACATCATGACTTTTGCGTAAACATACACGCCACTTTCGAGTCAAGTGGCGTGTTATCTCTACGCATTTTGAGCTATCCGCGTGTATCCACGTGTATGTCTACGCCATTGACGTCCGCGTCATTCCGCGTGTCTGTACATGCGCGTCAAATGTCCAGTCATAAATGCCATTAACCCCAGTGACGGTAAGGTTTAGGGATGGGGTTGAGGTAAGTCATATCTTTTTTTCCCTAGGATGGTAAGGGAACAGTCATAAATGTCATTAACCCCAGTGACGGTTAGGTTTAGGGATGGGGTTGAGGTAAGTCATATATTTATATAGCGTTAAGTCAACGGCGTTCATAAACACGCTGAAAAGCGATTATGCGTCTTGATAGCACGCCAAAAATGCAAATACGAATTGGCGTGTCATACACACGCTACTTCATGAGACCAGTCTGCATTGGGAATGTCTGACACCGGGTGCATCCACACTATAATAGATGGGCCAGCCGCGAAATCTTGACAGGCGTAGCAACAGTAACTAGGGAGGGCGGGGCTTAGCGAAGGGTCAATTGCTGCAATATCTTCTTGAGAAGTGGGAACTGACCCATTCACAAAAAAAAGTGAATGGAGGTAAGCCAGAACACACCCGCCGTCATCTGAAAGCATAGAGAACCTCAGCATGTTTTCACACTGGAGTCATGTCTGAGCAGCGCAGCTCTTCGCTGCAGATCTTGGCTGCATATACAGTCACTTGGCTCTGAGTGCAGTCACACTGCATAGAAACTGATGACTGCTCTGTTCTCATGCCAGCATCAACCAAACGCTGATCTAAACTTCTGAGAAGATCACCACACTTCATTTAAACATGTCACTGCAGACAAGACTTGTCATCCACATATTTGAAATTAATCAAATTTCCACAGGGGCTCCAGCGTTAGATGATGAAGCATCACATGGTGTTAATAGAGCTACGTCTTTTCCTTCTGTGGTCATCTGTTAACTAAACATTATTTCAGCATCGCGTGGATATTGACATAAGTGCTGATGACTCCTTAGCTAGTGTAAAGACACATTTACCAGAACAATGAATGACTGGTCTTCCTGATGTCATGTAAAATACATGGTTTGAAAAAATGGAAAGCATACAAGAGTTAGACAATGGAAAATATTGGGTTTGTTCTTGAAAAGGGGTCTTTGGTCCAGAAGTCAAATGCACACACATCCAGAAAGAATTCTAGCAGAGGCAAACACATTGAACATTGTAGAGTAGTTGAAAGTCAGTGTAAACAAAATTAGATCTCAGGCTAATGTGCTAAATTCCAGTGTAATGTTCTGATTAGGGCACATTACGCCAAATGCTTTTCCTCAGTTTGGTTTTCACACAAACACAAAGGGATGAAAAGCGTCACCACCATTTCGGGGTTTCCTCTCACAACACCTTGACCACTTATTTTGACATCACATTTGTTGCATCAAATCCCGAATGCAATCGCAAACTTTGCTTTCGTATCTTCCAGGGTGACACCGGCATTCAAGGGATCAAGGGAAGCAAAGGGCAGAAGGTAATAATCGACTCAAATGCATTTCATTTAATGTCGACACATTTCCATTATCATATGGTTCTAGTTTCTCACAACACCACATTGTTTCCACAGGGTGCAAAGGGAGTCAAAGGACCTAAAGGCAGGGTAAGACTGTCATTTTGGTTTATCACCATGAAGCTCTCGTTGAAGCATTAGCAGCGATGGGTTTAATCTGTCCACTCTCACAGCAACAGCAGAAATCCAGTTGGATTGCAAAGAACCGAGCGATGGCCACATGGGCATACTTTTTGGGTTCCGTTTCGTATTTCTTTCCAGGGTTGCTGTCGAGATATCACTGAGAAATATGTACACAGTGTAAAAGTGCACTTGCTTGTTTATGGGTGTGTTTGTATTTGTTTGTTTTCCAGACAGGAGATGCCGGTGTGCCAGGGCAACAGGGAAACAGAGGAAAGCGAGGCCCCGCCGGAGAGCCGGGTAGAAAAGGCCGTGTAGGCTCCAAAGGAGTGATAGGGGACGGCGGTCCAGTGGGCTTTCAGGGCCCTCCAGGCCCACCAGTAAGTCTGAAACTCATAACTTTCGTTTTCGTGTTGTATACTAGGGTTGGAAATATATAAAGAGGAAGAGAATGGCAACTGGAGAAATCATAAGGCTCACTATGCTGGATGTACAAAATGTTTTCAGTTCAAAGAGCCAGTCGCCTTATTGCTAAAGGCACAGCTAGAGACCTGCGTCAGATATTTCAGTCCCGCTTGTGTTAGTATTTCGACAAATATCATGTGACGGCACCTATATGACGCCAGTGCGAAGTGTTAAGTGCGAATGATTTAGTTAGTGCTATTTGTGCATTCACGCGTTTGACGCTGAACTTAGGCGTCAATTCGCGCCGCGTTAACCAATCAGGAGCCTAGCTGCTTGCTCATGTGGTGAAGGATCTGGATGCTTCAATAAATTATTTTTGTAAAATGACTATATTTTATCACTTGAAACTTAATTTCAATATACGAGACATGTTTATGTTTTATTGAATTATTTACTCCATATCTAAATTATGTGAAATATTAAAGACAACCAACATACATCTTTGTGTGTATTACAGGACAGGTTAATACATTTTGAAGGGTCGCTCTATTTATCATCAAAACAAAATGAAATGTCAGGTTAGATGGATGAGGGTGATGGTGATCGTCGCTCCGATGCGGGACAACAGCTCATCATACTGGGCGCAGGACAAGCGGAAGTACCGCTGACAGCGGCCGTCATCCAGCGCAGCTCCTGGAGTGAGCAAATGGTGAAACTCGCCAAATACGGCGACGATGATCCCAATGCCGCTGTCCTGCTCTCCAGAGAAAATACAGAGCGCCGACTCTCTCGATGAATGCTCGACAATATAAAAAAAGATGGCCGCCAATGGATTTCGATTCTGACGCGCATAAATTTCGCTTCAATTTTTTGTTTTTAAACGTGTCAATTTCAATCTTGACGCGCAAAAGGATTCAAAGTGTTCAAGCGTATAACTAGACGAGGTAGGCGCGAATTTGTGTGAACGCACAGTAAAGCATATTCTATTGTGAAGGCTTATTTCGTTATGGTTGTTGTCACACTGTGCTGCAATTTATTTTCAAGGAAGCACTGTGTTCTACACTAATGTCTTCAGCTTGTCAGCTTGAGATACTTTCCATCTAAACCGGTTATATCTCTTAATCCTAGTTGTGAATGTTTTATGAGCAGTAGTGTAATCTCTGTCTTTTTTGGGGTTATAAGTAAGAACCATGTTTCTTCCACACAGTCAAGCAGAGCTGAAGCACAACCAAAACAATGTTCTTTTACAAAATCCATGCAGTTTTTTTTAACCGCTAGAGAGCCAAAAGCTACATAGTGTCCCATTAAGTATTAATATAATTCTCTGGCCAAAATATTATGATGTACTGACACATGGTTGTAAAAGCTGTGCTCCTAGTCCTATTACCTAGATAAACAATAGCTGTCTGGACATGTTGACAAAACAGCTGCCACCTGCCTGAGGGACTTTATGGACTTTTTGTTATGGTCCATAAGCAACCGAGGGTCCATAAGAAAGGTGAAATTCACACTTTCCTCCTTAAGCCTAAATGAATGTCTGTTTAGGGCAAGGGTAGGCAAGTTTGGTCCTACAGAGCCGCTGTCCTGCAGAATTTAGTTCCAACCCTAATCAAACACACCTGAACAAGCTAATCAAGGTCTTCAGGATTACTAAGGCTATCCACAAGTTTCCGAGGGGCGCTCCTGTAAAAAAAAAAAGTGGGTGAAACTTCCGGTGAGGCGGCGGGAGTAGCATTCCAATGGTATTTTGTGTGTTAGTTAGCGAAGAGGCTTGCTGTTTTTCGGAGAATTACTTTACTATTTAAAGACGCAAATCTTTATGAGAGATGTCGTTACGGAGCTCAGGGACAACATGTGCTGTTCGCGGTTGTACGTATAACCGGACTAAACTAATTCAGTGGCTTAAACGTGATTGTTTTGAACATAAGCCAAAAACGGAATCAGAGTGATCCTGCCAACGACTGTAGTTTCAATCAGCTCCCAAAGGACGACGAATCTTCCTGTGTACATTTTTTTAAAATTCTTAATATTCTAAACACTATCAGTATGTGATTGGCTGTTCGCTACTGATGTTACACCTAAACTCAGGATCAAAGCCTGTGTTGACAGAATACCAAATGTGCCAGTTACTGTATTCAAGTAGCACATTCATTTATGATTTTGAATAAACTCTAAAGCACAATGACTACGTGTGTATTTTTTCTTTTAATTGTTTGTCAGCTCGCACAACTGTCTGTCACCATGCCTTGATGAGTATTAATTATTACTAATGGTATTATAATACTCACAACCAACTACTGCGTAAGGTACTGTTATTTCACCCTTTTTAATTTCGTTGAGGTTGTGTTCCCACATCATTAGCTAGTTTGGATCGCTATAACTTGAATGACTGTCAACTGTTGAATGAACGAGTGTCAAGCATGTCAAGTCGCTTTATTTACTTAGAACCGGAAGACGCACCCACTTTTGGCGCAAGGCCTCATGGGGTGTGGGAAACTTGTGGATAGGCAGGTGAGATTTTGTTCAGTGTTGGAGCCAAACTCTGCAGGACAGCGGCTCTCTAGGACGGAACTTGCCTACCCCTGGTTTAGGGGCTTTAAGTGGTTTGCATTTCATCTACCGACTAACAATCTTCACCTTTAGGTAAAGCTTTCAAAACTTCTGGGAGATTCAGGCCTTGTGGCACTTGGCGTAACATGCATGAAATATGTGGTAACCATTTTGGTGTCAAGATCGCTAGTAAACGCTTTCTCATTAGTGCAGCTTTCTCTGCAGCTCGGGGCAAGGTTTTCATTTAGTGCGGCTGTAAATCCATAATGAGGCTGGTGAAATATTGTTGGCCGTATTTATTTCTCCTTCATTACGCAGCCACACATTTTCAGACTACTGCGGTGGTGAGAGGTGCTCTGATCTGAGCTCCATGTTTCAGTGGTAATGATCTCTCTCGTAGGGCCCCCCTCTCCCTGCTCAACATGTTGTTGAGGTCTGCAAGCAGGTGGTGCTGGAGCAGATGTCCACATTCGCCAACTCTGTGAAAAGAACTTGCGCAGCCGTGTGCCCGCTCTATGGAGACGTGCCAATGGGCGCCCCAGGTCCCCCAGGATCGAAAGGACCACCTGGACCTCCAGTAAGTTTCCCACCTCTGAGAAAAAATTACCCCACTACAACTCTGGAACAGTCTCACATTTGCTATGGTAGGCCTTGGAAACAAAAGCATTTAGATGTGGTTTGTTTTACACATCACAGTTAGCACATGTTAAACCTGTTTTTGCCATAGTCAAGTAAGGAAGAACAAGCGCCATACATCAACTGTCCTGCAGGCCAAGTTTGATATGTACATAGTGTGAAGGCCTCTGGAGAGCGTGCAGCAGTGTTTGGCAGTATAGGTTGGAATTAAAACATCCAGAATGTCCAAGTCCCCGTGAAGACAAATAGGAAGTCACAGACTTGCTCTGTGTTGAATGGTTTTTGGAGGGAATCCCACCTTCACTGGAGTGGAAAGCCTTTCCATATTTCTCCGGCAGATCTTTTTTTCAGACTTCTCGAACATTTTCGCCCAAGGGGCCCAAAGGCCGATAAAAGTTCACTGAGCCTCAAATTCAAACATGTAAAGGGTTGTAAAAGTGAGAGTTGTGAAAAACTGCACACAACGTAAACTTCAGAATCAGCATAGCAAAGAGTCTACAGACACTTTGATTCTTCTAGAGGAAAAGTTATAATTGAAACCACTATTATTTACTCACCCTTCTTCCAACCCTGTACCGAACCTCATGTTTTGCAGAATGTCTAAGATACTATTTTACATACCACAAAAGTAAACTTTTATCAGTGGCTGTTAAATGAGTAGTTCACTTGTAAAAAAACTTCTGCTGATAATGTACTTACCCCCATGTCATGTCTTTCTTTCTTCAGTCGAAAAGAAATTAAGGTTTTTGATGAAAACACTCCAGGATTGTTCTCCATATAATGGACTTCATTGGGAACGAAACGTTTCAAGGTCCAAAAGACAGTTTCAGTGCAGCTTCAAAGGTCTTTAAACGACACCAGACGATGAATAAGGGTCTTATCTAGTCATGACTCGAAAAGAGATTTGTTCATTTTGATGAACGAGTTTGAACAGGAGAGTCATGAACGCGCATCACAGAACAGAGCAAGGCGAGCATTTGAGCTTATAAAACTTAAACTTTGTTATTTATTTATTAAATGAGCGATTGTTTCGCTTGATAAGACCCTTATTCATCGTCTGGAATCGTTTAAAGCCCTTTGAACAGTTTGCACTGAAACTCTCATCTGGACCTTAAACCGTTTTTAAAGTGAACTACTCCTTTAAGCAACAAAAAATCTCCTGAAGCCATCAAATAGCATTGTGTAAAGAACAGACCTCAATGTAATATAGCGCAGAGCTGGTAATTGGTAAGTTGCTGGTTTGATTCCCAAAGCTACCATGATTGTTCCCTTGATCAAGTCAAGTTCCAAGGGGGTTGCAGCTGCAATAAGGATACTGTCGCTTGTCTGCTAAATGACTAGTAATTACTAACAAATAACTGTGCAACTATTTCTGGAAAAACCATTATAATAGGGTGATCCTGGCATTGATGGTCTTAAAGGAGAAATCGGACAGCAGGGATTCTACGGAGAACCTGGTGACCTTGGCAGACAGGGCCCAACAGGTACAGTAAACCATCTTCACACTGCAGTGCATCTTGTACAAACAGTGGCTTATTGGACATGCACCAATACAAGGGTGGTCCTCCATGTTGGAGCCTTCACATCAATCATATGTGGTTGCCTTAACGTCAGATAGCGTAAAAAGGTACGAACAAGGAATGTGCCCAGATATAGAGAAACAATAATGCTCTGAAGGGTCTCTGTCAGTGTTGCTCTTGGCTGTGTTCATGCATGATTAACTATCATAACAAATACTTCTCAGCTGGAAAAGCTGCCCAAGTAAGCAGACCATATGACGGATTCACCTTCACAAGGAACTGTTGTCTTTTGGAAAGGGATGTGTCATGAAATAAATTCATAAATAATGTCAGCCTGCAAGCATCAGTGGAGGGAAAGTAATAGCTTTATTAAACATGAGCAGATGTGCGGCGACTCTGCCAAACAGCATTGATGAGGCAAATGAGTATACAGGTGCAATAGTTCAAACAAAGTGTTTAAAGAAAGGATTACCTATATTACCTTGTTTTGACAGTATCAAATAATATAAAAGTTAACAAAGTCAAGAAAATAGACAATGACTTGCTTGCAAGTGTATGTTAGGAAGCTACTTTGAAACTCAGGTCCTGCACATTCTTTGGTTTTCCAGGATCATCTGTATATTTGAACCCTTTCCAACAGGGACTGACTGATTTTCACACTGAGGACAATTGAGGGACTAATACACAACTACTACAAAAGCTGCAAACATTTATTGATGCCCATGAAGGCGACATGATAAATTCAGAGTCAGGGGGGTGTAAACTTTTGAACAGGATGAACCGTTTAAATTATTATTAGTCTGAATTTTTTTTTCTTTCTTTTGTTTATTGCTCTTCAGAAGCTACATGTTTCCCAAAAGACAACTTTATTTTTTAACCATGTTTTTATAGTAATAATTAGGACTGTCAGTTAAACGCGTTATTAACGGCGTTGACGCAAACCCATTTTAACAACGTCAATTTTTTTTATCGCACGATTAACAGTCTTTTTGGGCTAGCAAACTTTTGCAACAGGATGCAGTGCTGCACTATGAAACACATTCATTTTAATGGCTTGCGCCGCACAAGGATGTGTTGATGCTTCGTCGACCAAAGCGCGAGCAGTCTCTAGCTAGACTGGAAACAACACAACAGGCACGACGCCGCAAACACTTGTTTAAGCTTGCGAGACGGCTAAATAGTTGGTTAACGTTACGTTTTGAGTGGATGACGAGCGCGAGACGCCAAAATGGATGCCAATACGATTCTGAATGGAAAGTTTACTTTTAAAAACCTAAAGGATATAATCCACTCACCTAAAGGATTATTAGGAACACCTGATCAATTTCTCATTAATGCAATTATCTAATCAACCAATCACATGGCAGTTGCTTCAATACATTTAGGGGTGTGGTCCTGGTCAAGACAATCTCCTGAACTCCAAACTGAATGTCAGAATGGGAAAGAAAGGGGATTTAAGCGATTTTGAGCGTGGCATGGTTGTTGGTGTCTGAGTATTTCACAATCTGCTCAGTTACTGGGATTTTCACACACAAACATTTCTAGGGTTTACAAAGAATGGTGTGAAAAGGGAAAAACATCCAGTATGCGGCAGTCCTGTGGGCGAAAATGCCTTGTTGATGCTAGAGGTCAGAGGAGAATGGGCCGACTGCTTCAAGCTGATAGAAGAACAACTTTGACTGAAATAACCACTCGTTACAACCGAGGTATGCAGCAAAGCATTTGTGAAGAAGACACAACACACACAACCTTGAGGCGGATGGGCTACAACAGCAGAAGACCCCAACGGGTACCACTCATCTCCACTACAAATAGGAAAAAGAGGCGACAATTTGCAAGAGCTCACCAAAATTGGACAGTTGAAGACTGGAAAAATGTTGCCTGGTCTGATGAGTCTCGATTTCAGATGGTAGAGTCAGAATTTGGCGTAAACAGAATGAGAACATGGATCCATCATGCCTTGTTCCCACTGTGCAGGCTGGTGGTGGTGTTGTAATGGTGTGGGGATGTTTTCTTGGAACACTTCAGGCCCCTTAGTGCCAATTGGGCATTGTTTAAATGCCACGGCCTACCTGAGCATTGTTTCTGACCATGTCCATCCCTTTATGGCACCATGAGCCCATCCTCTGATGTCTACTTCCAGCAGGATAATGCACCATGTCACAAAGCTTGAATCATTTCAAATTGGTTTCTTGAACATGACAAGGAGTTGACTGTACTAAAATGGCCCCCACAGTCACCAGATCTCAACCCAATAGAGCATCTTTGGGATGTGGTGGATCGGGAGCTTCGTGCCCTGGATGTGCATCCCACAAATCTCCATCAACTGCAAGATGCTATCCTATCAATACGGGCCAACATTTCTAAAGAATGCTTTCAGCACCTTGTTGAATCAATGCCACGTAGAATTAGGCAGAAAGGGGGTCAAACACAGTATTAGTATGGTGTTCCTAATAATCCTTTAGGTGAGTGTAAATGACAAGCCATTATTTTGCATTGTTATTTAGTCAAAAATCAGTTTCCAGCCAAAAATGAAGTAATTTTATACATTTATTCAGTAATGACCTCAGCACATGGCTGTTACTCAGTATTATAACACTTAATAACACATGTTTGCCGCAGGTGACAGGGGAGAACCAGGAGACAAAGGAGCCAAAGGCTATGGCCTTCCCGGACACATTGGGGAGCAGGGACCAAAGGGTAACATAATAATGAACCTCTCTTGTAATAGAAGTATCACATGAGATCAAATGAGTCTTACTTCCATGACGACTAGTATTTATTTATTTGACTTTTTTTTCCAATATAACAAGGTAAGCGTGGGCGACCTGGCCTGGCATTTGATGGGCAACCAGGTCGGATGGGAGAGAGAGGCCATGTTGGCCAGCTTGGTTTGAGGGGCCACCCTGGACTACGTGGAGTTCCTGGAGTCTGTCTGACATCTGGGTGTGCCTTACTCAATGCTACTTCTAATGGATCGCCACAAGTACCTCTGCAGGCACCTCAACGGGCACCTCAACGGGCAACTTCGAGGTTCAGAGGACGCCAATGAATGCACCCTTGAAAGAAACATAGTGACATTTGGATCGCAGTGTGTGTTTAGGAGTATGGCGGAAGGATTAGAAACCGAAATTGTGAGGTGAAGGGCAATTACTGTAAATATGAAATCCATTCAAAGACTGAAACACTGATCTAAAACTGTAAAATGCAAACTATCACAAAATGCAAGATATAAACCAGTTGACCAAATTTTAATTCTAATACAAATTAAGGTCATTTAAAGATACAGATATTAGCATATTTTAACCAATGTATGTAGTTTCAAAGTGATCTGCACATTTCTCAGTTTTATTTTCAATGAATGCTGTTTATAATAAAAATGAAACAATATCTAAGCCCTCCTCTCTCTCGATCGACTTGCAACATACTATGTGCGTTTTTTTTCCAAAGCCCTATTAACTCGGCATTCAGTACATGCTTTATGTGACTTAATTGACCTTTCATCCTCAAGTATAGGACCTCTGAAATGATATTTAAATATTTGCATAGTATAAAACAAAAACTTGTAACCAAAAGGAACCTGATTGATTCTCCAATCGGACATCCCTAGTTCTGATTCTAAACGAGAGCACAGAACACATGACTTAATTCCTTAAATACTGCTGGGAACACTAAACATTGTAGCAAGTGTCAACACTACAGCACTACAGGGGTGGTGATGGCACAGTGGATAAGACAGATGCCTTTGGTGTGAGAGACCCGGGTTCAAATCCACTGTGAGACACCAATGTGTCCCTGAGCAAGACACTTAACCCCTATAGAGCAATTGTAAGTCGATTTGGATAAACGCAATAAATAAATGTACTACATCTAGAATCGAAGAACTGAGAACGTACTTCGCTATTTGTTCCTTACTGCTCATCAAAAAGGGTTAAGATTTTGCAGAAGAATGATCAAATAAATGTTAAACTACAAAATATCTTAGGTTAAGGATGTAACCATGGTTTCTTGAGAGGGGGAACAAGACGCTGCTTCCAGTAGAGGGTGCTATAGGGAACAAAAATACTGCCTTGATGGCTGACACAAGTCTAAGACTTAAAGAGTCCCCATCCCTAAGGTGCACACCAGCATTGTGATTCATTTCCTAAGCTATAAGACCCCCTTACAGGGAAGATCAAGAGCTTGGTATTTCTACAAACACCTTTGAGGGATTAAAGTCATAGGACGGAGCTTCTCAAGAACGGATGCCTCAACAGAAAGACTCTAAAAGAGAGGAGGCCCAACTACGCTCTCTATTCTGGTAGGCAATAAGAGGCCTAGCAACGTTCTAACCAAAAGGCAGTAGCCAACAAAAAAGAGCAAGCTAATTCGTACTACCCTATGCCTCAACATGACGACTCTCTAATGCGAGACGAGACCTAACTACGTTCCATGCTCAGGACAGCTTACAAGGAGGCTCACAAAGAGCCTACAACTCGCAGTTGCTATCCTGGCGGAGCTCAGAGGCCTCAACAAGATAACTCTCTCTAGCAACGCTTACAGTAGCCAAGGAGGCTCACAGAGAGCCAAAACACACAGCTCATGGGATGGAGGCCTCCAGCACTATGTCCTACACCTGTCAAGGAGGCTGCATCATTGAGCCAGCAGCTTGACACAATATCAGACAATACTTTAACTAGTACAAACAAACAGTCTCCTGAAGACAAGAAAGAGGATGACGTACTCCACAGGTGCACTTTAAAACTAAAGTAACAGTAGTGTATGTATAAAACAAACGTGCTGCACAAGTGCTGAAAAGTGAACTTGAAGCCAACGCGTCTCGATCACCCCCAGGTGGTTGGTCCTAGTATAGGTCATAAACCCCGCCCTCTCCAATGGGACATAAGGCAAAAATCAAAGTACACTATAAATACATTTTTTCCAAAGATGTTTTCTCTCATTTTAGGTCGTTTTTAAATCAAGTATATTTATACAGTGCTTTTCACAGTACAGATTGCATCAAAGCAGAATCACAGTATCAATCCAAACATAATGTTCATTTGTCAATGGAAAAACATCCACGTTTGGTAGAGCTGCTCAAGGGTATTACTGATTGGTTAATTAATTTGAATATCCCCAACTGAACAAGCCAAATGCAACAGTGGCAAGGAACTGAAAAACTCAATCAAGTGACCCTATGGTGTCCTAAAACTCCATCAGGTGACCCAATGGTGTCCTAAAACTCCATCAGCTGACCCAATGGTATCCTAAAACTCCATCCGGTGACCCAATGGTGTCCTAAAACTTCAGGTGACCCAATTGTGTCCTAAAACTCCATTAGGTGACCCAATGGTGTCCTAAAACTCAATCAAGTGACCCTATGGTGTCCTAAAACTCTATCAGGCGACCCAGTTGTGTCCTAAACTCCATCAAGTGACCCAATTGTGTCTTAAAACTCCATCAGGTGACCCTATGGTGTCCTAAAACTCCATTAGGTGACCCAATGGTGTCCTAAAACTCCATCAGGTGACCCAATGGTGTCCTAAAACTCAATCAAGTGACCCAATGGTGTCCTAAAACTCCATTAGGTGACCAAATGGTGTCCTAAACTCCATCAGGTGACCCAATTGTGTCCTAAACTCCATCAGGTGACCCTATGGTGTCCTAAAACTCCATTAGGTGACCCAATGGTGTCCTAAAACTCCATCAGGTGACCCAATGGTGTCCTAAAACTCAATCAAGTGACCCAATGGTGTCCTAAAACTCCATTAGGTGACCAAATGGTGTCCTAAACTCCATCAGGTGACCCAATTGTGTCCTAAACTCCATCAGGTGACCCAATGGTTTCCTAAAACTCCATTAGGTGACCAAATTGTGTCCTAAAACTCAATCAAGTGACCCAATGGTGTCCTAAAACTCCATCAGGTGACCCAATGGTGTCCCAAACTCCATCAAGTGACCCAATGGTGTCCTAAACTCAACTTAAGTCCTAAGCTTTTAAAAGCTCAAATGGGCGCCTTGCTCTGTCCTGTGATGCTGTTAATGACTCTCTTGTTCGACTCGTTTATCAATATGAACAAATCTTTTTCCAAGTCAATTTGTTCATTTCGTTTGTTGAATCAACTATGACTGGAAAAAGATTTGTTCATTTTGATAAACGAGTTCAAACAGGAGAGTCATGAACGTGCATCACAGAACAGAGCAAAGCGACCATTTGAGCTTATAAAACTTACACTTTTTTTCTTAAATGAGCCGTTGTTTCGCTTGATAAGACCCTTATTCATCGTCTGGAGTCGTTTAAAGCCCTTTGAACAGTTTGCACTGAAACTGTCTTTTGAACCTTGAACTGTTTGGTTCCCATTGAAGTTCATTATATGGAGAAAAATCCTGGAATGTTTTCACCAAAAACCTTCATTTCTTCTTGACTGAAGAAAGAAAGACATGGACATCTTGGATGACATGGGGGTGAGTAAATAATCAGCAAACGTTTTTTTTTTTTTTTTTTAAAGTGAACTACTCCTTTAACCTGTCTGCCACTAAAATTTGTAATGAAATAACTGTGAAGCAATAATACACTGGAAAACGACTAGAATGACAAACATTTTCCAAGAACAAAGCTGGCTGTTCGCTTTCCACAACAGTCATTTCTCAGCCTATGTGACGGAGTCTACGGTTGTCTTCTAGTCGTGTTCCTTTGCCCGAGAGTGTACGTCCATATGGCTAGATGGTGTTCTCAAAACATTTCACCAATTGATTCCATGGAAACTCTTATTTCCTCTGTCTTTCTGTCAGCATAATCACTTATTGCTGCTATACACACACCACACTAATCTCCCAGGCGTACCACAGAAGTGATCACGTTAATTGCCATTTATTGCATGGAATTATAAACCATTACAGCGCTACCGACGAACCCTGCCAAAACAAAGAGGGCTTATTTATGTAGCCAAAGTTCAAAGTAGTTAGACTAAAACATAACAAGCAGACTGTATTGTCTCTTTGCGTTAGTGGTATGAAATGTCTTTATCATACTATTAAGCAGAAATGACCTTAGATTTTAAGGCCAACAAAATGTTTAATTGTTGCACGCCATTTTTATAAAGCCACAGCATGAAGGTCTATTTTACTTGCTAGACTGCTATTTTTTGTTCCATACAGTAAAACATTTTTTACTTTTTATTATGAATGATGTGGTATAATTTGGTGATGTGTGCTTTTCAGTGTTTTCCGCAATTTCCTCATTTGATAATAGTTGGCTTAAGCATTCCAAACTGCATAACCACACTGCAATTCATCATTCTTGCAATGACACCTCACTGCTCAGGGAACAGACATGGCCCTCGCTTCACGGTCGTGCCTTTGTTGCCATTTTCCAAACCCAACAGAATATTAGGAGCCCAGCTGTACCTTTCAATTACAAGAAGCCCAGTGGGAGGATACCCATTACTCACAGCAGGATTCTCCAGTCTTCCATTTGTTAACGCATCAATTGTGGCCACGGGATTCCCAGATGTAGAATTTGTCAAGACTGGAGCTGTTCTGGCAGGTGATTATCAGCAGGTGGGCTTAGTCTGCACAGAGTTCCCCCCAAAATTGGCTGAAGTTAAATACCTAGTCCAAGATCAAATTTTCTTCACTTAAGTTTGATTACTCTGAGGGTGTTGATAAAGGAGACGTGTTTAATTTGCTTCCTGCTAAGCTTAGGTGGGTTTGAAGAACATGCTGACAGTGACGAGAATGAATCCAAGAGGATGTGGGCGTATATTTCTTAGAAATTCAGATGTTGGAAACTCTGTATCTCTATGGGAGGGAGAAGAATAAAACTTGTCCATTGCTAAACGAATTATCTACCAAATTTAAAAGGAATTGCTCTAACAATGTTAGTCATTATTCACTTTCTTCCTTCTATGCAATAAATAAATAAAATAATATTAAGAATTTTCACACATTCACAGACTACTTTTCCTTGCAGGCACAGCTCATAGTAACGACTGCTCTTAGGCCATGTCCACACGGACACGGGTATTTTTATAACCGTGACTTTTTTATATGGTTCGGCCGTTCGTCCACACGGAAACGCAGTATCAGGACATCTGAAACCGAACATTTTTGAAAACCCCTGCCAGGGTGAGTATTTTCTGAAACGCCGGTTGCAGTGTTGTCGTGTAGACAGCGAAACCTGAGTTTTTGCACCGCTGATGGCTTCTGATTGGCTAACATGGCTTTACGATTAGGTTTATATCGCCACCTGCTGGTGTTGCATGCTCTTGGCAGCGCTTGATGTCTTGTTTTTGCGTTTTCATGTGGACGAGTTTTTCTTTTAAACGCAGGAGGGAAAAACTCCGGTTAAAAAAATACCCATGTCCGTGTGGACATGGTCTAAAACTCAAAAATTAGCCTACAAAAATACTCATAAATGTAGTCTACTGTAGCTATGTTTTAAGAACCGAACCGATCTGCCATGAATCAGACTGGTCAAGTTTTCAAGGTCACTCACTTAGAGAGTGGCTTCAGCAAATAACAATAACGGTCTGTTCCAACAACATCACAAAGCTTAAGAAAAATTGGAATATAGCCGACCTCGTTGTTTTGCAGTTTGGGTACTATAAACTGCTGAAGTCGCTGAGTAAGGGATATTCAAAAGTATATTCTATACACCATTCCAGAGAATAAAGAAAGTCAAACGGGTTTGACATAACATTTTCATTTGGGTGAACTATTCATGAGGTAACTATATAAAGTCAGCATGCATTGCATTCATTCGATTTTATTCCTCAACCCTGTCACTAAAAAGCATTTATTAAGGATTGGTCACAATTACATAATAATAACTGTAGATGAGTGTCCAAATATTTCTGCTTTTGAATCTAAAATGACTGGCTACATTTGATTTACAGTCCTGCTCTGTTCCACATAAAATACGAATAACATGGTTGAAATGATCCAATTTAAGAGAGTGTAGGCCAAAAGAGCGTTGTGCACAATATAGTAGAGAAGAACATTAAGATGTTCTGGAAAAATCACATCGTGCCAAAACCACAACATGCAAATTTTGTTTCAGCTTTTAATATTACACGTTTCTTGTTTCCAAAAATGTATCTACCTCAAAAAAATCTGGCATTTTGGAGAGAATAAATTGTAATGTATTATGTATAACACTGCTTCTGATGTCGAAATGTTGTTAGAATGGACAAGATGTGGGTCCTAATAAATCTAGATGCACTGCAAACTGCAAATTTACCAAAACATCAAGAAATGCCGTTTACAGTCAATCAAAGACAAAAGATCACACACAGTTGTCCAAAAATGAACAACATACTGTACAAAGCAACAAACAGGCAGCAACCTTTCACCTCCCAAATTAGACTGAGAGAATGTGAAAGCATGTTCCCTTATCTAATCTCCTGGCTCATTCCTAAAGTTATCCTCTCTGCTGTCGTGCACAATTCAAACCTTGGAAGAATATTGGAATTACTATAATTTTCCTTTTGCTTCCACAAAAAAGGGGGCAGAGTCCTCTCGTCTATTTAGTGAAGTTCTCCTTATCTGAGTCTTATTTCAACCTCTGTAACCAAGAGGGAGAGACAGAGCGAGTTGGAAGGTGAATGGAGAGGGCCGGCTCACATCTGCAACTCTGCAGCCTCCTCAAACCCACCTCCTCCTCCAACCCTGTGCTTTGCACAACCCTGACCATGGGACACCAGACAGAGTGAGTGAGGGGGATTTTATTCAATAAGACTCCAGCTCCGTGCACATCCAATTCTGGTAAATCTTTGTCTTTTCTTTCTTTAACTGTTACAATGCATTGATTCTCTTTATTGTTGTGGGATTTGCAATTTTTCCTCTGGCTGCAACCAGCATTTCACATCTCATTATCTGAAGGCTACCCCAACAGGTTAGGTCATTAAAAAAATGCTTGTTTGAAAATCATCCAGGGCTTCTTGAAAACATTTTATTATTTCATTTGATGCTGGTGTGTGTGGAGGGTTGAGTTTATGTGTTTCCTTTTGAAACATCTAAAAAAAAGACAGAACCTCACATGCTTTGTCCTTTCTGACAGCGTTGCACATCTCTGATCATGGATAGTAAATGTATAAGAAATGGCTATCAGTTCCTGGCTCGTGTCACTGTCACAAGTGAAGAATGAATGGAATTATTTAACAGGGCTTTGTCCGGCGGCCGGTTGACGGGTAAAAGCCGACAAGTTATGTTCAGAAAGTTAAGTTAAGAAACAATATAGCCTTCTTTAACTCGAGTTGCTTTTCCTCGTTTGGGTAACAGCTATGATTAAAAGCTGGAAAGGGCTCAAAAGGGAGATTCTCTAACAAACCGTAAGACAAGTATTTCGATCACGTCCGTAACTTGGTGGAAACTCCCTCGTAACAGCTCTGTCCTCGGTAGACCGTTGCCTTTACGTTCTTGATTATGTGAAATCGTTTCAGCGGTCTCTCTGATATAATGTTTTGGCTATTTCATTGGAGCCTGAGGAACTTGGCCCCCCATTTATTTTCCCCTCATGTTGGCAAACTAATTGAACATGCCTTACAGCAGTTGTTGATTTTGGTATTGAAAACCACTGGATTACAATAGCACATTTATAGCTGTGCAATGGAAAACAGACAGAAAGGTTTTACTAAGACAATGGCTGCCAGTTAGAAAACATGAAGATAACTGATCCAAGACAAGCCATACACAATAAATCAAGAGTAACTACAGATGTGGAGCGAAATTAGAGCTACATGAAACATGCCTTTCCTGGGAAACCGACTAAATAAAGCATGCGTATCTGGCAGCTTTCCCACTTAAAATACGGAGAGGTTGACGCCTAATCTGGAGGACAGGGAGGAATCAGCTGTTCAACGAGAGTTTCCTGCCTCCCACATCCAGTTGGACGAAACCCATCGACGTGAAATAAATCTTAAACAAGTATCACTACGATGAATTACGTGTGCTAAGATTCCACTGGGATTTAAATGTCATGTTTTGGAAGGATACATTCGGCTAAATTTAAGGGGAAATTCCTTTTGGTAGCAGAGAATGTTTAAACACGTTGCATTCCAGCTACGTTACCGTTCCAAAGCCTCCTTCATCTTGACCTGGGGAACCATAAACTGTCTGGAGGTCCCCAATAACTTCCAAGGTCAATGAGTAGGTCATGGTGCAGAGAAAAGCCATATGGTTAGAGGTTGAGACTGGCAGGCACACGTCTTTCCAGTTTTTGTGCAAAACTTATAGTCATTAATTCCGTGAGAGTAATGGTGCGTTACCAAATGGTCAATTCCAATTGGTCTTCTTTTTTGGTCTGAAGTTGTCACATGAACTTGAGCTTGGTCATTGTCCAGAGCAATAATTTCTCTGGCAGAAAGATAACCAGTTCCAAGGAATAGTGTGTGGGGAGGCGTGGGCTTGGGTGCTTAGCATGCAGACATGCTCATGAAAATAATGGAGCATTCCACACACCTCCCCTTGTGCTGGGCTCTGCAAAGCACTGCAGTGAGGGCTAGATCTACCAAAGTCTCTCGTCGCTAGACCTTCAGACTGACAGCAGAAGGTCTGGACTCCATCGCAGCGTTCATTGGCCAAGGACTGCCCAAGAAGACATCTGACTGACACGTAAATCAGCCAATCGCAGTTCGTTTTGTTCCGTGTCATGTTTAGGGGTACGAATGTCCCAAGGATAACGGAGCAGCATGCATGAATAATAAATTATTCACTCAAGAACGTCGTGCAAGTTTCCTGCAAGTATGGAGCCACAAACTTCACATACGTCTGAAAATCCAGATTAGAGCTCATTGTCAGGTATAAAAACTATGGTGTTCTTCTTCCATGAGGGCATTCACAGCGGCTTTGTTTCCAGGCGGACCCTTAAATAAAAACACATTCTCATCCCAAGAGGTCATCTGATTGACGCTTTTGACCATACGTCAACATCCAACGTTTTAGGGTAGCCTTTAATGCCGAGTTCAGACTGCATGATTTTAGCCACGATTTTGGCTCGCCGACAGGTTTTGAGAAATCGCCGACAAATGCCCGAAATCACAGGCAAATCGGCGCTCGTTCACGCGAGTGACAATCACGCAGTGTGAATGAGCAAAGACGCGAACTGAGAGAATCACCGACGAGTCGCCGACGCCCGTGAGATATTTGGCATGCTTGATATCTGGACCTGTCGGCGATTCAAAATCCTGCTGTGTGAAAAGTGTTTTGACTAAAAATACATTGGCGATCACCGGCAGCCAGTGAGAGAGCAAGATACAGAGCAGCAGGGAGTGCGGGGAGGAGTTATGGATCACGTATAGGCTATATATCAACATGATATGGCATTGTTTCAGAAAAAAAGCTTCTTCTCGCTCTATTTGGACACAATAAATGGAATAAAAATTAGTAGAAATTTTGCAGGAGCACTCGTGTCTGTTTGATGTTTCACCTGAGCTGTATACCACACAACTGGGTCGAAAAAAAAAGTCTCACGCGAGAACTCCTTCCACGTGTGGTGTCGCGCGTTGTTTACTTGTCATATCTCACGCGTGTTTGTTGTGAAATGTAGTTTGCGTGCTAGACGGAGTCTGTCGGCGATTTTTCCTATTGTAAAGTCATGCAGTGTGAAACCTTCTGTCGCCGATCAATCGTCCAGTGTGAATACAGCAGTGACTGAATGCTGGCCAAGATAGTCATGCAGTGTGAAAAGAACAACGACCCGACTACTTTGAAAATCGTGCAGTCTGAACTTGGCATAACGTCAGTTAGATGATGACGATCCTTGGCTTTACCTTTAGCGTCAGTTAGATGACGCGGGTAGGTTTAGGTCTCGGGTAGGGTTAGGATTTGATAGCGTCATCTAACTGACGTTAAAAGGTACCCTAAAATGTTGGATATTGACGTATGGTCAAAAGCGTCGGTTAGATGACGTCTTGGGATGAGAACGGGCATTTAAATAACATGACACAATTCAACCAATCAGATGACGACTTTCAAAACTCCTAACGTGCTTCCCATTTTGTGTGCCTCATGCACAAAATCCGTAGGTGTGTTAAGACTTTTTCAACCCTGGCTGTCTTATAATACACCTCCAGGTCAAAGACTGGAAAACCCCAGTCACATAACTAGTCAAGGTTGAAGGATGTATAAAAGTTTCACTCATGTTCCAGTCATGCTCATGATCTCTCAGCTGGTGAGGATGGTAACTTGCATTGGGAATCTTTGTTGCACCGCAGCAATCAGTAGGCCAAAAAACACCCCCACCCCTTCCAAAGGGAGCATATCTGGTCTTCATTTATTACGGTGTTTTTTATAATGTCTGCAGTTCTTTCTCTTGCTGGAAACAGCACACAGTTTCCAGCAGCCAGAGTTAGACGAAGAACTGTTTCAAAACATGACATGATCCTACTTGGTGAGATTGTTAGGCTAAAATAATAGCAGCAGCACTAATAATAAATTCACCCAACTGGACTATTTAGTGTTCAATACAAGCTAAGCTCAATCGACAGAACTTGTACAATAAAGTTGATTATTACAAATCTAGTCAATTTTGAAGTGAATGAGGACATGTTTGTAGTGAGAATTTCAGGTACTTTTAGTAACGTCCAAAATCATAAAACGAACCTGAAAGGGACAAGAACGTTATAAGTCAAGTCATTCATTTGAACAGGTTAATGGAGGAAACTTTCTTTTATAAAATACAAGCTCCACAAACTTCACATTTGCTCCAAAATTCATTTTTAAGTGTCTCACCATAAGCTTGATTTTTGAAACGGACAAGTGAGGTCACTACTTGAATTTAGATGCTCAAATGATAGAGAAGTATTGCAAAATATGCCTGTTTCTCATTCCAGTTGCACAAACAGGTTACACACTACCATCATTTCCATTCTGTGGTTTTCATAGCCAGGCCTAGAACCATGCACAGCCATCTTTGTTAGCATGTACCGAATTAACCGCATTATAGTCTGTGCGCAACAAATGCAACAACAACTGCATCTTTTCAATTGTTTTGGTTGAGATGTTTACATTGATCACAAAAAGCATGTTATTCATTTAACAAAACTATAAAACTAAACATCTGCAAATTCAATGGCATTCATGTGAAGACATCTAAAAAATGCATGTCTTATCTTCATTTCTCTTCAGGTGCTAAACTGGAGCTTGGTACTTCAGGAACATGGGTTGCAAAATGAGATCCATGCATTTTGTGTTTTGGTGTCTTTACTTCATGCTCCTTCACTTGTTTTGCACAGCACAAGATGAGGACATGAGATTAAGTAAGCGTGCTTCTTTCATCTTCATTAGTGAATGTTGCATGAAGACTATTGACTCGGATAATAACATGACCTAATTGTGGCTGTCTTAATGCAAAGCAAATGCAACGATTTTGCAACTTCTTTAGAGCAATTTGGTCATCCCATTGGAAACACTAGACAATTCTTTCATAAAATAACCATTACCCCCAAACATAGAAACAATAAAGATAGAACTTTGGAGTCAAGTGTCCAAAATATGACTAGGTCACACTGTGGAAAATCTTGTATTCGTTCCTCAATTTCAGGTTGTAGGACAGCGCCAAGTGATTTAGTATTCATACTCGATGGATCATGGAGCGTGGATGACACAAACTTTGAGATTGTCAAACGGTGGCTGATGAACATCACCATGAGCTTCAACATTGGTCAGAAGTTCACCCAGGTCGGGGTGGTGCAATATAGCGACGACCCCTTCTTACATATACCCCTGGGAAAGCATTTCTCAAGCAATAACCTCATCAAGGCCATGGAGTCCATAGACTACATGGGTGGAAACACAAACACGGGGAAGGCTATCAAGTTTGCCAACGACAAACTCTTTGCCCTGTCCGAGCGAGGTCCGAACGGCATCGCAAAAATTGCTGTGGTTCTGACGGATGGGAAGTCACAAGATGAAGTGCTGGCAGCTGCAGAAGCTGCAAGGAAAAAGGGGATAATTCTCTTCGCAATTGGCGTTGGGTCTGAGACCGAGGAGGCAGAGCTCAGGGCCATTGCCAACAAACCATCCTCGGCTTATGTTTTTTCTGTGGAAGACTATAAAGCTATCTCAAAGATCCGTGAAATTATTAGGCAGAAGCTGTGCGAAGGTAAGCCTTCATGTTCCTCTACGTCTCTAGGCTTTCATATCTCACTCATTTGTGTGATATTTTTCACAGGTGTCACATTGAAGTTATACAGTTTAAATGGCACGAGCTTCAGCAGGGGAGCAAGACTTTGTTGCTTTAGCATGTCATGTACCCGTGAAGACAGGTTTATGGCATCTCCATGTTTGAGCTGCATGCATAATTTGGTGCCTCTCGCCTCAATGCACGAATTGCAGTTTGATTTATGTCCTACAACATCCAGGTGTTATGAGTTCACCAAGATGGCTATAAATCGTCTAAAAGTGTGAAAATTAAAATCATGCATTTCCGAGCACGTTTCAGAGATTGTGACATCAATTTCTAGTAAGTTTACAAGAAAACAAGTCAGTCTGATTGTTTGAAAGTTCTGAAAAAGGCCAGTAATTCTGAGATGCGTGTACACAGTTAATCCAATTTTGGCAGATGCAAATGTCAAGTTTGTATCTAGTGCCCTCCAACCAAAATGATTTCATTACTGAAGGTATGACTTGGATTTGCAGTAAAGCAGAAGTAGCATAATATTAAGTGTAACAGTGGTGGAAAAGAAGTGATCAACCGCAGTTCTTGAAACGGGGAAAAAGCATATTTCCCAAGGCGCTTTTCTGTTCTTACGATGGATTACTCAGCAACAACTCCAGACAGACTTGTTAAAAAGTGAAAATAAAAACTGGAGTGCAATATAGCCATTAGGTTGGAAATCAGGCCTCCATAAAAGTTTGCTAAGCTCATGACAGAAAGTCTTTCCGGACACTGGAAAAGTTAATGATTAAGACAGTTTATGATAGAAGAGGTCATCTTTTGTCTGGTATTTGCAATGGCGGGGACATTCTTCAGTCGGACTGCATATTTGCACGATGTCCAGTGTCCACTCCAAGGTATTCCTATGATTTTTTTAGACTAGTCTTCAAGCCAAATAAAATAAACCACCTCATTCCATAAATATTTAACCCTTTTCAGCCATTTTGTCTCACCATGCACATATTGTTGGGATATTAATATCAAAGCAAATTCAAGGCAGAGGAATTACAGGGTATTGCTTAGTTAGCCTAGGCCTAATTCCGATGAAGGCATTACTTGTTGTCCTTGTTTTCTCTATTTAATGTACCATAGAGACTGTATGTCCAGCAAAGATTCCATTTAATTCTCGGGATGCGAAAGGATTTGACATTCTCCTCGATCTCAACTTGGCTAAAAAAGCCAAAAAGACGCAAGGATCATTTTATGGCAGCAAAGCCTACCAGGTGACGTCCCGAGTTGACCTGAGTGAGAGCACTAGGTAAAGGTATTTATAGTATCAAGCTTCTCTGTCCTTGCAAGAATAGTCTGTTTGATTTGAAACATCATGTTCCCCTCAATGTCCGTAGGATGTTATTTCCAGGAGGACTTCCTCCGTCCTATGTTTTTGTGGCCACGCTGAAGTACAAAGGCTCTGTGGTTATGGAGGACTGGGATCTGTGGCGTATACAGACTAAGGATGAAAAGCCTCAAATGGCTGTAACTCTAAATGGTCTGGACAGAACAGTGATGTTCACCACCACCACCAGCAGTACACCGAGCGGAACTCAAACTGTGGTCTTCACAAAAACACCTGCTAAGGTACATCCAGAGCTTGAGAAAAGAACTCTGAAACAAATCCATGAACTCTGTGTGCTAATTAGTCAAATCCATCAGTTAATTACATCAGTACACTTTAGACATTCTACTACCTTTAAAGGGTTAGTTCAGCCAAAAATGAAAATTAAGTCATTAATTACTCACCCCCATGCTGTACCAACCCCGTAAGACCTTCGTTCGTCTTTGGAACACAAATGAAGATATTTTTGATTAAATTTGAGAGCTGTATCACTACCAAAGAGGCTGCCTAAGGGAATGAAACTTGACGGCCCAGAAAGTCATTGAAGAAAATTTTTTAAATATTCCATGTGCCTACAGTGGCTCAACAATAAGTTTATCAAGCGACGAGAATACTTTTTGTGTGAACAAACAAAAATAACGACTTTATTCGACTATTGCTTTTCTTCCCTGTAGGCCTGAAACGACACTTCAAGAGATTTCCACAACGCATGCGCAAGAACTGAAGTAGTTGAAGGAGTCGCAATTGTCACGCATACGTCGTGGAAATCTCTTGAAGTCTCGTCTCGGGGGTGAGTAATTAATGACTTAATTTTCATTTTTGGGTGAACTAACCCTTTAAGTAACTTTGCAGCAAACACTCATTAGAGTATTCGTAGACAGTCTGCTTAATATCCGCTAACACTTTATTTTGATGTTCCCCAACAGACATTCTACTGACTACAAGTAAAGACATGTCAACTTATTCTACATTCCTGAACCTTTATACCTAACCTTTTTTTGTAGACTGTAGTTCACCTTTATACCTAAGTCAACTACAGTCTACAAATACTTTAATGAATGTTAGTTGATATTAGGGTTGGGTACCGAAACACAGTGCCAATAAGGTGCCAATATACGACCTAAACGGTATTAACCAGACCGAATAAGAATGGAAATTTTGGTGCCTGAATGTACGTTTACATCGCCGCCAACTTGAGCTTCCAAAGCGGCCGGAAGTCAGGCTGGCTTTTCTCAGCTGCAAGGAGCATCAAATCCATTGCCGTCATGTTTTGGGTGTTTTGAGCGTCAAACAGAAAGTTGAAAGAAGCTCAACTTTATGGCAATGAGCTTTGCCGCGGTTCAGCGGCAAGCAGCGGCAAAACGCCAGCAACCAAACGGAACATAAACGTCCTTCACGCTGGCTGATTCCGGAGAAACATGAACGTAAACTTTCGTTCCTACCAAAACATTAGCTCAGAGAAAATGGAAGAGAAGCTAATCGTCGCCATTGCTGTGTTTCCTACTGGTTTTGTATCGTTTATGACATGATGTTTGCTTATAGGGACCGCATGAACGCAACTTTTATTTGAAATATTTACGAACGCTTGTTTTAAAGCGGGAATGCAATTAATTTGCACACGGTGACACCAATTTGACAACACAATAATAATAACAAACTATTTTTTTTTCCGACCAAGTGTAACCAACACGGTTATAAAAATGCTGTCATTAAAAAAAGGTTTCTTCAATGTATTTCTTCTTTTTTCTGTTTTTTACATTTCATATTGTGATTTCCATCCTCCCTGCATTCAAAGAGTCAACAAGCTTCCCCCGTACTTTTTGACAAGCGTCCTTGGCAGGGCGGCCAGAGCTTCTCTGACGCTCAAGTCAGTGGCGGTGTGAACGTCCAGTGAGCTTGGGAACCTCAATTGATGTCCTATGTCTCAATGGTTCTGCTTCACTAGCTTCACCAAAAAGACCATTCTGGTTGATGGTTTGGTCCATGAGTTATATCAGCACTTATCCAGCCTGAAAATCAATGTGTGCCCAAGCTGGTTTTAGCGGGGCTACTACAATTTCAGGCAAATTTCACACAGAACATCCCTTAACTGTGGACTCACTGCCCATGGCAGCCAAATAAATTGGATACCAGACTTATAGTCCCACATGGATAAAACGTAGGTGGAATTTGGAAAAGAAATACTGAAATCATTTTTATACATCATAAATTTGATCTTTTCCGTTTAGTTTATATTCTCTCCATTGCACTTTACTGTATAGGATGATTCCGTATTATTTAAAATATGAGCACCCAAAGTTGAGTGACAAAGAGCCCTAGTATGTTTATTATTTAACATTTACATAAATCCTTCTTTTATGATGCCAATGCTACTGAATAACAGTTTACAAAGACATTCTTATCTTCCTCGTAGTCATTTTTATGGTACATAAATGTAAAAATGTAACGTAAGACATCGTAAACTGCATTCTTCTATGTTTTATGTATTTTACAGAAACTATTTGATGAAAAATGGCATCAGCTGCGTCTTCTAGTAACAGAGGAAGACGTCACTCTGTACGTCGATGATCTGGAAATTGAAACCTTGGCACTAGAGCCTCCTGATGGTATTTTTATTAATGGAAAAACACAGGTTGGGAAGTACGTCAGCAAAGAAACAACTGTACCTGTAAGTATGTAAATGACTTCTTGGATCTCATTATGTTATGTTGTCACTCTGTAGTTCCTGTTATTATATTATTTTTGTTAGTAAAGAACTCTATGGTTATGTTAGACTTGCTTAAACTTGTATATATTGTATTACATAATATTCAATTACTAAATGACAATTAATCACTCAATATCTTACTCAAAGTGTGATTTATTGCCTGCTATAAGCACCAATAAAATATACTTTCTTAATGAATATCTGTGGAGATGTTGAGGTGATGCCTGTCCATTCAGGCGATTCCAAGAGTAGCAACTTTTAGAGTTTTATTTTTTTTTGTTTGTATTTTGATTGTTGAAGTTAGCTTATTGTAACACTGTTATAAGGGAAACTTAACATTAAAGGGGCTATATATAAGAATTGTAATGTTTTAGTCATTTTTTTAATGAATGCTTATACAATGTTCAGGAAAATGCATGAGCTATTCTTTACTGTAATATCATTAGCCACGTTTCAGTTACCCTTTAAACTGTCTGAATTGAAAATACGCCCAAATGGAAACACATCAATTTCGCAAAAATCCCCATATATTGCTAAAAAATTTTTACGCTGGCATGAGATGGGTTTCATACAATTCGAAAAAGGAATATTTCACAAAACTGCCATCGAAACAGCTTTTCCGCATTTACAGGTCACCTGGCGTACGTAAAAGTTGATCATTCTTTAAAGCTTTCAAAAATATATGTGCTCATTAATGTATATTTACTTCGTTCAAGTAATAAATTATTCTCGTGAGTGTATAATATGCCATTGAAAATACATACGGGTAAGGGGTTCTAATGTCGGTCGCCATGTTCCCCCTCCATCTTGAAAGTACATTAGCCAAAGAGGGACAAACCCGTTAATTCAAGCTTTGCATTTCGCGTTTACGTTTGAGTTAACACTCATGGACGAGGTCGAACTGGAAGCCATGTTAATCTTGGACTACATTGGCCACCGTAGGAGTTAAAACAAAATCGAAATTGAGAGGAACAGCAACTAATATTCACTGGATGGTCATATACCTTTTCACCGCTAGATGGGGGTAAAAATCACACAGTGTAGCTTTAAAGATGACGCGTATTTTTGGACAAAACACAAGACAGTTCTTCATTAAACACATAAAAGACAAAAGTATTACAGGAATACTGGATTCTAAACAACAAAGAAATGCCACAATTTATCAAGACCTTGAAGCAGATAGGAGAGAGAAACATCTCATACGTGCCGTCTTAAGTATAAGTTGCTTCTTTCCTTGCCATTAATGCTTGGATAACACACCTATGTCTCCTTTGATTAAAAATAATGGCTAGTCAGGATATAAATAAACCTATTTCGAAAATATGACAAAAGTTTTGCACAAATCTGTATTGGAAATGCAGCTACTTTGTCATGCAAAGAAAAGATATTAATTCAAACCAGCATCATATAGCCAGGTCTATATAGTGTAAAGTCTTGAATATACTTTATCAAACTATCATAACAGCGTAATTTGAATTACCTCATCTGTCTACATGAGCTGGTGCAAACATATTCACTTGATTTTCATCAGATGCTTTCTTAACTGCTGTTTTCTCACCACTGTCTTTTTTGAAAGTGCAAAGGACATATTTACCTCAACTAAACATACGTATCACTGCAAAGGTATTTCTAACTTGTATTTACTTCTAAGTAAAAAACAAAAAAATCTTGACTGAGTATATCAGGCCTTGAATCAAATTCAGTTTCTTGTACGGTAGGCTATGTTAGCAATGAGATGCTGGCTGCAGCTCACTTATCAGCCACTGGTGTCGCTAGTAACAAGAGTTTCTGAATTCTACATATAGCCCCTTTAATATTATTTTGTGTGTGTGTGTGTGTGTGTCATGTCTCAACTCTACTTTGATAATTCGACTACTCTTTTTTTGGACTACAAACAAAATGAAGACAAAGCTTATTATATAATTGTATGGAGGAATATTGGAGGTTATTGGAATGTGTGTGTGTGTGTGTGTGTGTGTGTGTGTGTGCGTGTGTGTGTTTGTGATCTTTTGCCAAAGAATAAACATATCATGGAACATTTTCAACATGTGCAACACAGCAGTGTTCTTGTGGAAAAGGAGACACCATGCCATGTTGACACCAAATGTGTTTTATATGCAACAGGGAGCACCTTTCCCCCAGGCCTTGACTTTTCTAAAACTACCTGTATTTTGTACTCTCTCCCTCTTCCTGAACAGTTCGAAATTCAGAAACTCAGAATCTACTGCGACCCTGAGCAGAATAACAGGGAAACAGCCTGTGAAATACCTGGAGTTGTAAGTACCTGACTCTTGGATGTTTCAAATAAATTCCACCTATTAATGTCACATCAGATTAGGAGTGGCTTGATATTTGAAATATTTTATCTTATTACCAGACCATTCTTTAAAAAGTCTTTAAAAACTGACAAGTAAAACACAACGGACTTTGTTCATTTTATATTTATTTTTGTCAATTCCAGTCATTCCAGTCCACTGTGTTTTGGAACGTGTTTAACGTACTAATCTGATCTAATCTGTTCAATTATACTAACAAGATAAAAGCACTTTCTTTGCTTCAAACAGAGCTTGACATTTGCTCAGAAATGTTTATTAGAAAGTCAATCGCCTGCTTTGTCATTGTTCTCAGTTCACTAACTCGGTTTGCCTGACTTCAGACTCACTGTTTAGAGATGAATAAACACTGTGACAAACATTTTATTTCACATTATTTTCCTGTTCTGCTTGCGCATGTAATGCCTTGCACCTCTTAGCGAAATGATGTTTTTTGCCCTGGCGCCTTCATGTATTTTCACTCCTTTCATTTTTTAGGATGGAGAGGTATGTACTTTTGAAGATGGCTTTGCTCGCTTTCACAAGTAACTGCTTATCTCATTTTGAATTGCAGAGGTAAGATTTGCCTCATGTTCTTTTGGAGTCTCTAAGTATTGTCATAGCTGGGAAAATCTTTCAAAGGACTGTCAGCAGCTTTGAGAATGTACGGCTGAATGATGCTGGTGTGAACCTTCTCACTCACAAAAGCTGAAAAAAAAGTAAAACTGCTTATAAAGTACCATGGTTCTCCACCGTACTTTAAAGTCCCCCTGTAGTCAAACTCATCCCTAAAAACTCCAACAAAATTACACATTTAAATGTTTTTCCTTGACATTTTTTTCTTTGTGCCTTAAAATATCTTAAATATAAAAGGCCTGTTCACCGGCGTTTAACGCATCGTGACTAAACAATGGGCACCAATGTGAGTGTGCACACCGGTGCGAAAAATGCCACGCGTAAAATGCCTCGGGTTCGTTTTTTAGTTTGACGTGCCGTGTCAAAAACTTTCCGACGAATGAGATTGGTGCTTTTGCTCACGTGTTTGGAGCTTCCGAAGTTACAGTAAAACACAACTTGGGGGCGCTCAAACAAAACGGTGCGGAACGGAGAAGATCTACGGCAAGTAGCGTAGTCGTCTACACTGCCAGGACGAAATTAGACGAGGAAGATGCGAGGCAAGATGAATGTAGAGCTGCTGTTCTCGTTGGTGCTAGAACAAAAAGAACTATGTGACAAACGCAACAGCGACTACAAACATCTTGATAAAAGAAAACTGACATGGAGTGGTATTGCAGAGCAAATTGGCGCCATGTAATGTCAGGGAATGAATTTGCATGTTCACTTGGCTCATCGTCAGCGAAAATCGCTTGGGTGTGAACACAAAAAAACGTGTTAAAAAACGCTGACGAATAACGCGCGCTGATGTTCGTCCCGGTGTGTACGGGCCTTAACTCGACATCTTTGCCTCATTTAGTATACGCAGTTCTATGAATATGCAAATAAGCCCTGCCTCCATTTACTCACTCAGAGATCCACTGGTTGACGATCACATGTTGATCTGATTGGTTACAAGGTTGTTTGTGTCAGAAACAGCAACGATTTCACACCGTGTTTTTGAGACTGTCTTTTGTTTTAAGCCGAAAATACTCAGCAATGCTGTCGACTTACGAACTTACACATGGTTAGCAAATTAAAAGCGTCACATAGACACATAAACAACATAAAAACTGGATTTTCACCACAGGGGGACTGTGTCATACTATCATGTCTAAATTTTTAAGTGCATCACATGGTCACTTAAAGTCAGCATGAAATGGAAGTTGCAACTGTATTTTCTTCCCTGTTATAACATATATTGGCTTGTCCAACAAGAATACATGTAGGGTGAAACCATTAGGATTCACTGTCGTTAGCTAATTTATGCGATTGATGTGAGTGACAGGTTGCTGGAGGGGAGGGATTATTGTCCCATCCTCACGCTGGTGCACACGCCATCAGAACAGATCGAGTCCTCGCGAGGGGAAGGGGAACCCATTTTTATTAAAGATTACAGGGGCACATAAAAATTACATCTTTTAAAAAAAAATATGGCAATCAAAAAATAAAAATCAAGATTTGTCAATTTTGATTTCATGGTGACTTTAAAATGGCTAATGTCATGAAACGGGTTCAACAGTGTTGTGCTGTAGGCTGTCTCTATTATTGTCGTTTGGCTACTGGGCCGTACTGCTGAATGTCCTGCTGAAAACTGCAAGTTTAGCTTATGCCTCAAACAGGAAATGTCTGACGCTTTATACTTATGAAATGCAGCATAGTAAACAATGTTTTTTTCTATTTTGCTTAGTGCGATAATGTACCAGGTGACATTGATCCGACCCCAGAGCCCTGCATCTGTCCACCTGGGCCGCCAGGTACCCCAGGAATGAAGGTACGATATAGCCCATCCCTCAACCCCTCTGGCAGACTTACACAACAGAACACCGGCTTATATAATCTCTTCATTGCATCAAAAGTCATTGCATTGCACATAAAAGTCTACAAAAGGCAAGTCTGAAGTTTATAAGGTCAAGCCTATGCTTGAAAACACATGCTGCTTTTCAGCAGGTGATCACCATAAAATACCCCTAAATTACAGACAGATTTACTACATAACTATACTATAATTTATATGGATTCATTTATTCAATATTATAAATATAGCCTACTGTTGATCATTTTCACATTCAAGAGATCAACACATATTCTTATATAAAGCAAAGCATTTATAAATAAATATATACAGGGGTTTACATTAACATCCGCTCACCAATCAGGAGTAAGTAACTAACTAGCCGCTTTGGAGGGTTGAATATATATATATATATATATATATATATATATATATATATATGTTTACACTTTTCAACTGTAGTCTTTTATAAAGGCACCTGAAATAATAAACTATGTGTTAAATGGTTTTAATGGTGCCTTTGAAGCCTTTATGTACTTTGATCGATATTTTGTAATGAAATTATGTTTATTAGGCCTATTTACAATGCATCACTTGTACATTCTCTAGGGAGAACAGGGCATAACAGGAGATCCGGGTCAAACTGGTCCAGCTGGTGCTGATGGTAAGCCTGTGAGTACTACACAGTTTAATACAACCTCAAATTAACTTGAGCACGTGTCGTGTTCAATGCAGTATCCAGAACATCAACATGCATTGACATCTCCACAAGTTTGTTTGGATAGAATTGTCAAAGACAAAATTCACCTTACAAGAAATCTGGTGTTCTCATACACTCAGAATGTAAGAGGATACAAGACAGTATTGTCGGGTAATTTAAGCTAATATGTAAATTTATAATGAGTTCCAAAAGTAGGGATCATTAATGAGGTTTTTATTTTATTTTATTTATTTATTTCTGTCTCAGAAGACGCAGTAGTCCAGCACGGCAGCTACACAATGTCATGTTGTAAACAAGACCCACAAATCAGATCCGAACAGTTGGTACACAATGTGAACAGTCAATCATTTTAGATCAGATTCCAATCGGAAACACAAATAATCAGATTTTGAAGCAGCCTTAAAAAACAAAGCAGAGTGTAGTCATTTATATTTACTAAACAGCATTGCTACTAGTTACAATAATATAGAATTTATATGCAAATTTGAGTGAATGATTTAAAAACTTAAAATTAATCAACCGTGACTTTTTACATGTAAATGTACAATAGTTTAATCTCATGAATAAATAGGTTAATATTACAAACGGGTTCTTTGCATTTATTGTCAGTACTGGGCTTTCAGTTCACATGGGTAGGGTACTTTGTACCGTGTGTGTGGATGACTGCCTTCATATGCCATTTTTAACTGAACTAGGGACAATAAATCGATGTATCATGAATCAAGAAATGATTCTGGATCGATTCTGACGTTTTCCGAATGCGTCGCGATTCTCTCTCGAATCGATTCTGGGCTTATTTTTTGACAGCAGATGGCACTGCGTGCTTTAGAAAAAGCCGTACTCTAGCTTCCAATGCCTCACACACACCACTTGAAACTTCTATTAAATAATCATTCATAAAGTCCAAAAAGGTTGAAGAGAATTACAAGGCTGTTTACATTAATCTTGCGTCATAAAAGCATTCTGAAGTCCATTCTTAGACTCTGGCGAACACACGAGCGCCCTTCTTTGTTAGCGTTTGAGAGTGTGGTTTAAAACTAGCCTATAGCGCCATCTGCTGTTAAAAATTAAGCTTAGAATCGATTCGAGAGAGAATGGCGATTCATTCGGAAAATATTGGAATCAATTCACGAATCGCGATAAATCAATTTATTGTCCTAGCCCTGATAAAAACAAGTGATTAATGCACTTTTTAATGTCAGATTATCTTTGTTCTAGTTTTGTCATATGGATTATTTTCTCATCCAAATTTTCCCTTGCCTCCTCGAAGGAAACGCCTCTAGTTAGTGGGCATTTGTAGGGTTGCAATTTTGACTGCAGCTGCAGTTTTTCTCAGCATGAGTTAGGCTAGTTTGACTGAACTTGTGCATGAATGATGAACGACCCTCGGAAGAGCTCTGAACATTAGGTGAATGTGCAATAACAACACCTGGATGCCATACTTGCAAGTCTTCATATCTTTATGAACACGTTCACATTATGCACATATAAATGCATGTTTAGTCAAAAAACAGCAGGTTTTTATCGAAGTAAAGCATATTTCACCTCATAATTTTGTGAAAATGTCTATTGTCAAGTTACTGTAAAGCTAACTGTTTAAATCAATACAATAATGCTATTGAGAATAATCGTATGAATATATTGCCTTTTCAGTCATGTCAATTGCGTACAATCTTCTCAGAGAAGCATGCAATATTCTCACAATTCTCACAAATTAAATAAAAAAACCCTAAAAACCGTGGGATTTATTTTATGTCTCAAAAACAAAGACATGAGTGTCATCGTCCAGCTGGAGTCTGCACAAATGCTTCACGTAGGCGCATTCAGACGGCACACACTAATAATAAATAATACTCATGACATAAATCTTCCAGACCTCTGAAATCTTCACATGAACTTTATCTCTTGAACTTGCCGTTTTAGTTCTTGTCTTTGTGTGCTGTGATTTTGAAAAGGACATACACACAAAGATCACAAGTTCACGTTACCAAAATAGTTTTATGTTCCCAGAAACCGTAGTTTCAAGGAACAATCGCAAACAAGTTGCGTGGGTCAAACTACAGTTCTCAATCTGTGGTTAGTGTGATGTGGACCTACATACAGATTACACTTTATTTCTAACTGTAAGTAAATTTAAACCAAAATAAGTAAGCTAACATGTAGTACAATCTTCATCTGTCATTCTATGCAAATTTATATGAGGGAGAATGAAAACACCATTATTGAAGATTATGCATGAGTGCAAGTGTGCTACAAGACTGGGGAACCCCCGAAGTATGATGTAAGAAGGAATCTGCAATTGAATCAGACATCTAAAAATAAAGCAAAACAGAGAACAAAGAAGTCCTCAGATGCCATGTTCATTGTTAATAGCAATATTCCAAAATTAATTTACTCTCAAACTGATTAACTGGTCAAAGTTATCATGACATCATTAACGACAGTTCTGAAGTCTTTAACTGTATTCTTATTCTTAAGGTTTTGGGGAAACACATGTGACCATTTATCCAATTATGCATTGCACAAGACGCAAATTAGATTGTTGTACAGGAAACAGTTCTCGGATCAGTTAACCTGACTCACTAGAACGAAAGTTTTACTTTCATCAACCTTTGATCTTTTTAAACGTGATGGTAAGCAAACATTTGGTAACATGCGAGCAACAATAAACCTGTTCCATAAAATAGCGGTGGATGGGAAATGCTATTCAAGCTGCAAAAGGCATTCATTCAGATAGTCAACTAAAGGTATTAGGTATGGATAAAAAAATAGATTTAAATCGTTATTCAGTTAAGTCACGTGTTGATCCGTCTGCCATCACAAAGTTTAACACAAGTCACTTTTTTAAGGTTACAGTTGTTTCAATAAATGCACATTTTGGACTTGGGATGAAAAATTATGTGGGAACTGATCATAAGCTGTGATTTCTTTTTCTTTCAATTTGAGCTTAATAATCATTTATATGACTGTGGGTCAGACTAATATAAGACTCTTTTTTTATTAAAGGGTGTCCCAGGTTCTAGAGGAAGTCCTGGCATTCAAGGTCCTCCCGGGATGGAGGTATGAATGTATATGTGTCATAGACATACCCTAATAAACTTTACTCTACAGCTACTTTTCAATCTCTGTTTGAGCAGGGCCCTCGTGGAGCTGATGGATATAAGGGAGAAAAGGGAAGTCCAGGGGAAGCAGTAAGGAACTACGGATTTTTGTCCCTTTTATACTTAAATGTACCATTTTCATTATGGCAACATATTTAAAATTGTAACTTTTTCTTTAAGTTGCATCACTGCCAACTTTTGAGTTTAGCTTGGCATGAGATTTCTCCAACATGGGGGGGTGGGGTGCTCTACTCTGCTAGTTAACTGATGCTCTGCTAGTTAACTGGAAATGTTTTATTTGTAGGTACATCTGTGCCTCAATGTTTCCAAAAGTAGTGGGTACAAATATGACAAAATCTGGTGGGGAGGCTACCCACCATCCCCACCGAAATCGACGCCTATGCTTACCTCTTTGGCAGCGAGGTTTCGAGCACAACATCGGTCTTGCATGCACGCTCGCTCTAGATTACAATATATTTCTGTGCTATCTCACGACCAATTCGACGAATGATTAAAAAGTGTCTAATTTGTACTAATTCACACGATCTCACTTGTTTGATTTATCCAAACCCATGTGATGGATAGGTTTAGGGGCGGGGTAAGGGGTAGGTCATTCGTACGAATTCATACGAATTGGCCAATTCGTAAAATATGTACGATTTAGCAAAATCGCACTAATTCGTACGAGTGAGGTCATATGAATTGTTACGAATTAGCCACTTTTTAATCATTCGTCGAATTCGTACAATTTGGTCGTGAGATCAGGTTGGATATTTTAACTAATTTGCAGTATAACTAGTCGATCACGAGTGGCTCAACAGGTAGATCTATAAATAAACTCATCTTTCAGGCATTTGACCGACCGGGTTGACAATTCAGCGTGAGATCTCGGGGGTGTGGCGTGAGGACGTGAGAATTGGCTCAATTGCGCGAGACTCACGCTGAATGCGTGAGAGTTGGCGGCCCTGTTTTGCAAGTTTTTGCATGCAGATTAGTTTACAAAACATTACAAAGATAAAATTTCATAAAATATACTTCAAGATTAAAATGAAATAGATCAAATTAATCTAAGGCCATTTTTACCAATAGCATAAAATGATATCTAAAACAAACTTGCTTTAAGGTATGACAGCTCAGGAAAGATTAGCTAATAACTATCTAAAATCTCAAAAGATTAGGTTAAAATCATTCACCTTCTTGCCTAAACAAAGTCAGTTTCTCCCAGAAACCTCATGTATATTTGCAAGGGTTTTTTTGTATGTTGTAGTCAATATTTGTGACTGACATTTAAGTTCACGTTTCAAGTACACATACTTTTGTATGTGGCCAACAGTCTTGGGAGTGTCATAAATTTTGTGTTTCACAAAGTTTGCTCTGCTTCAGTTATTGTGGGGTTGATTGACATTGTTTCTAGATTGTTGTGCAGAGTGATCAGATGCATTTGAAATAATTCCAAAAAATTAAACAAAATATCTCAAAATACACATTTGAGACACATATGAATGAGTTCAAGTCAGATGAAATCACTATCATTCTGATTGGATTATAAGAGCAGACTTTTCTTAGCAATGGCTACCTCCAAAGAAAGAGTTGCAGCCATCATCACTTTGCATCAAAATGGCCTCAAAATGCAAGAAAATTGCTGCAAAGAATATTGGAAACCAAAGAACCATGTTCAGAAGTTCAGCTGCAGTAAAGGCGGTCCCAGAATGTCCAGAAGCACCATGACTGTATGCTCCTAAGGAGTCAGCTACAGAATCATGTTACCACAAGTGCATCTGGAAAATCGATTGTCCAGAAAAGAAAAGGTGAACTCTACCATCTAGTCCTGTGTTGTGCCAACAGTGGAGCACCCTGAGACCTGAGACCATGAGATCCATGTGTGGGGTTGCTTTCCATCCAAGGGAGTGGGCACTCTCAAAATTCTGCCCCAAAACACTGCCATGAATAAAGAATATTATCAAAACGTCCTGCAAGAGCAACTTCTCCCAACAATCCAGGAGCATTTTTTCTGCATTCTCAAGCATGATTGAGCACCATGTCACAAGGCAAGTGTGCTAATGAACTGTTGAAATTTTGGATTCGTGGCCAGGCAACTCCCCGGATCTTAATTCCAAACTGTGTTCAGTCCTCAAAGACGAGTGGACCAGCAGAAGTCCACAAATTGTGATCAACTATGAGCACTAATAAGGCAAGAATAAATCGCCATCAGTCAGGATTTGGCCCAAATGCTGATATCCAGCATGCCATATTGCAGAGACTTGCAGAGGTAATGAAGAAGAATATTTACTTTCTGTATTTATGAAATGTTTTGTTTTGTTTTTTTTGGCCAAATAAAAGCCTTTAAAACTTATTAGGATATAAGGAGAGGACTTTGCGAAACACAAAAATTTGTCACTGCCAATGCTTTTGGCAATGCCTGTACAACCTTTATGTAGAATTTATTGAAATTAATTGTTTCAGTGTGTGTGTCTTTGTCTTTAGGGTGAGAGCGGTATTCCAGGTTTAGCTGGGCCACCTGGCAAACCAGGTGAAAAGGTCAGTTTTAACCCCTTCCTAGACACCCCCAATTTTGGCATGTGGTGCATACACGACATACCATTAATGCTGCTCATAAGTCTATAAGGATAGACACATAATCCACATATATTTAGAAAGCTGACACTTTCGAATTTACAGTTCAAGATTCAGAACTACTCAGATTAGGGATGTGATGGTGATGGCCAGTGCTGGGTTTGTCCCACCGGATGTGTGCGTTATAGCATAGAACTTCACAAAAAGAGCACTTCTCTTCTTCACAACAACACGAGCATGTTCTTCCCACCCCCATGCAACAACTTGCCGCCCCATGCCACCCGAAGCCAGACTTGGCGAGCCATACCGGGTGTGCCAGATTGGGTCTTGGGAGACTTCTCCTCCTGTGGGCTCAGCACAACCTCCTTTCGGTGAGGGCAGTGCATGTGCGGGCAGGCTGAACGCCGATTATGTTTAGGGTTAGCAGGGTATCTCCAGGGGAATGAAGACGCCAGCCCCACATGGTTTAGATCATTCTGAGTATCTTTGGGCGAGCAGAAGTGGACCTTGTGGAAAAGTGGGCTATGGAAGAGAACTCCCACTACCCAATCTGTGCCTGTATGCCTTTCCCCCGGTAGCTATGCTCCCTCAGGTCATTAGCCGAGGTAACACAGTCTTATCCCAAAACGTCATACAACTGACGCTTTTGACCATACGTCAACATCCGCCATTTTAGGGTACCCTTTAACGTCAGTTATATGACGATCCTGGGGCGTCATACAACTGACGCTTTACCTTTAACTTCAGTTAGGTGACGGGGTTGGTTTAGGTCTGGGGTAGGGTTAGGATTAGATAACGTCATCTAACCGATGTTTAAGGGTACCCTAAAACGGTGGATGTTGACGTATGGTCAAAAGCGTCAGTTGTTTGACGTCTTGGGATGAGACTGCGCTGGCCAAGGACATCAGGTTATCAGAGAGGACAGATGCTTGTCCTTCTGGTGGACCAACTCTGACAGAACCAGTCGTGTTTCCCTGCTAGAAGCAGCTCTCAATTTTGACCATGATGTTTGACGTTCAAGGTATATGTGTCGGCTATAAGTCATAACTCGTTCTGCTATTCCCACTTCAGGAGTGACGCAATACGAGTAAACCATTTTGAAAGGGAATGTTTCATAACATTAGCCATGTTTCCATCCAAGGATGTTCGCAGATGCCAACTAGTTTGTAGTTGCATGATTTAGAATTGTTAAAACACTAAATCCAGCCATTGTTTAACTCAATTTTAAATTACAGTCACCCGGATCATTTTTTTTAAATGTATACTAAAAAAATAAATGTTTTACCTTATGTTATGTTTTCTTACAAGGGATCTTCTGGTACTCAAGGCATACAAGGACTACCAGGCAAAGATGGGCAAGTGGTATGTTATTTTTTTAACTCCAAACAGAGCATAGAGCTTCCCCTTTTTATTTCCAGCTCGCAAAAGCAGTTTTATGTATGCCTGTTGACATGAGAATGTCATTTAGGATAAATTTGGTAAATCATTTTCTGTCCAGTAATGCTCTGTGCTCTTGTTCTAAGACTGAAACACTGACTTTGGATTTGTACTATGCCTCAGCTCTTCATTGGACATTTTCTTAGCCGTCCTCAAATCTATAATCCTTCTGGGATACTAGATAATGAACAGCTGGGGCATTTCTTGCATCATCTTGGTTATTGAATAAGTCCCTGTCCTGAAAAGTGTTGATATAATGTTGGAATGAAACATGATGTATTGGAAAATGTTTAAGGAAAATGTAACAATATCTTTCACAAAACAAATCTGTTAATGATGTTCAAATCACTGCAACCTCATTCGTTTGTAGCGTTCCAATTCTCTATTGCATTAACTGACATACTGTCTATCTTAGGGAGAAAAGGGGAGTATAGGCCCTTCTGGTCCACTTGGATATCCAGGAGAGCCTGTATGTATATCGCTCAATTTCTCTCAATTTTTGTAAGTGGTCAAAAATTATGTTTTAATGCCATTTGTGTGTGTGTGTATCAAGGGGATACCTGGAAGGGATGGAAAAGACGGACTTCCGGGAGGAATTGGTCTAAAGGTCTGTACTGATCTAGTTCTTCTCACCGTAAAAAACATAACATGTTTATTGGCTTCCTTGAACTGTGAACATGGACCATTGAGAATGTTTGGCAAGCCCACTTCGAGGAGGCTACGCAAGATCCTAAAATGCCGTATTATTTGACAGAATTGCATGAAAAATTATGCTAGTACAGAATCTCCTTATGGAAAGCTATAAAAAGGTTTGCACCATCGTTTCCTCTTTCATGCTGATCTACACTGTCTTTTTCCAGGCTTACAGATGGCTTATATTAAACCAAGCTGTTCGTCAACATGTTGGGGGTTGCCTATATGATAAATCCTGGATTATATGCTTAGTTTCAGACTAGAGCCCAATTGATAAAGGATTTTGAAGGCCGATACAAATATTTTTTGGTTTTAAAATCCGATATGCCGATATATCGGCCGATATTTTTTTAATTTTTTATTTAAGAAAGGCGCAACAAAACAGTAATAGATTTCCCTAACATTAGTTATTTGTAGTTATTTATGAGTTTTAACCAAAATATGATAATGCATTTTAAAAAGAAACTTTCTAAAAATGTCTTTTATTGTCACAACAGAACAGACTGATGATAGTGGCATTAGCTAGCTTTATGGTTAGCTAGTCTATGATGAACCATAATTTAGCAATGGATTACTTCATACTGCAAATTGTAAAACATACATTTTCAATATAACAGGCCAAGGAAACTTCCGCCGGCCACAAATTTTGTCATGCTTATTTGAGTTAAGAGAACTGATGGGGATGTTCTTTTAATTGTTATTCAAGCAATGTATGTCTTGTGACCAACTCAACGAGTGTTGCCAACAGGGACGGTGTAGAGTGCCCTCTGGTGGACAAAGTACACAACACTCATGACATGGTTCAAGCGCGTTTCGTCCATTTTTATTTTATTTTTTTGAAATATTCATTTATCAGCCATTATAACTGCCGATACCGATAGTTTGGAAACAGAGTTTCCGCTAGAAAAAAATGGTGCCGGTCAAAGTGACCGGCAGAGGTTTAGTTTAACGGACATTTTGATGATAAGCCGGTCAAATACCGTCTCTTAATTAGTCAAGTTGAGGAAAACTGGAGGCAGGCTATGCAACTTAAAAAATGACATAATCAGGCCGTATAGAATGCAACATGTTTATTAGCATAACTTTCAAATAGAAAAGATGAAAACATGAACGTCCGTACAATATCTGAATAGTAGCCTAGTTTTTACTCAAGCGAACTTAATTATATACTGTAGTAGCGTCTCATGGTAACATTTAGATTGGCCACCATGAAATGACTCCTTGTCAAATTAATTGGAACAAACAAATGACTAGGCCTATAACACTGTCTTGCGTAATTTTAGGCTTTTTACGATGTTTTGCAGTGCTGAAATGTACAGCTGCCGACTTAAAATCAAAACTTCGCAGTGTCTCTCCACAACTTGCAATGCGCATATGCCGCGTAACCTTGTTCTCGACTTCGCTGCTTTCATCTTGATCCGATTCTGCAATGAGAACCCTCTCTGCAGTGAGAACCCTCAACTTTAGTCACGTCCCTGCCTGACTAAAGTTGCTTGCATTGTATTCAGCATCCCCAAGCGAGTCTGCGAGCGCAGAGAGGGTTTTCTCCGCTGCTGCCTTGCTTTCAAGAAACCACCGCATGTGTCTGAAGCCTCAGACATTGTCCAAACTCGTGTTCTTGAAGGTGAACTCAAGAGAACTGTAGGCTAGATAAGGAAAGCAATTCTTTTTTTTTCTTTTTTTAAGTTTGAGACAATTTAAATTGTCATCCACGTGCTCTCTGCGCAAAAAAAAATCAGTTAGATATGGCGTCTGGTGGCCTTAATAGTTAATTTAGCCTACCATTACCAAAATGTATTTAATTTAACACGTTGATGTTGATGTGATTTTTATTTATATAATAAATAAAAATTCTTTATTTAAAAATTTGCCCATTGATTCGTTTAATTTTACAGTTTTTTTGTGTGTCTACAGATGATATAAGCCAATTTAAATTTTAATATTGCGCGCTGCGCAAAAATCATAGGCTTATCAAAATCTGGCCTAACAATTAATTAGCCTACTTTTAAACATTTATGTAGGCCTCTGTATATATTTTTTTTATAATTTTGTTCATATTTTTATTTTAGTTATATTATTAGGCCCATTTATTCGTTTAATTTTACAGCAGTTTGTATATGTACAACGGTTATAAGCCCATTTACATTTTTATCGTGTGCGATGGGCAAAAGTTCAGTTATCAAAATGCTGGCCTATAATTTACTTTTAAAACTTTTATGTGTATTTTTGTTTATATAATTTTATTCATATTATTAGGCCCATTTATTCGTTTAATTTTACAGGACTTTTTGTGTATGCTTCCTGTTCTTGCTAGCCCTTATTTGTAATTTGAAATGAAACATTTCTGTTTGGAAAATGTTGTTGTTGGTCTTTAGTTCTTTGTAAGGTAAGGCTGTGGTCTAACCTAAAAGTGAAATAAAAATACATGCAGATTTCTTTCGTTTTTTGGAGCGAGCGGGGGCGATTTGAGTGGAGCGCGAAGCAAACTGCGTTGAGCGCTGGGAGCCTTTATGAACATTCTGTGAAGCAGCGCCGGGAACAGTGATTTGATTATTGATTATTATACGAGGTTGAACTGTCCGTGTGACAGAGCGGGCATAAAATGGACACGAGCGCGAGTAATAACGTGGAGCGTTATTAACCAATTGATCCAAATATAAGGCGCTCCGGGCCATATGTGCCGTCTTTAACAACATTCAAACGGTAGAGCCTGTTCCTTTATAACATAGCCAAATGTCGGTGTATTTTTGCTTAATAGATTTTAGGCTTATTCTCTAGTTCAGATTGTGGCAGGGGGCGGGATTATTAGGCAATTTTAATCGGACAATTTGACCGGAGAGATTTTATTTTGTCGGACATTTAATTTTTTTCCCGGCCAATGTCCGGTAATACCGGACAACGGAAACCCTGTTTGGAAAATGCCTAATATCGGCCGATAATATCTGCCTGCCGAAATATCGGTCTGGCTCTATTTCAGACCTTTTATAAACATGCACTACTCCATTAAAATGTAGCTAGAGAAAAGTAATGACTACTTTCCAATAAATTTCAAACACTCCTATCCACCTGCAAACTTGCACTTTTATTCTGACCATGTGATCTTGTCTCTTCAGGGAGATCCAGGACCGCCTGGAATTCCTGGAGTGGATGGAAGAGAGGGACATCCTGTGAGTAAATCTTAAAACAGCTAAGATCATTGCCAGGTGTTTTAGTGGGTGGACCGCATTGAAGTGCAAGCTGTTAAATAATACCAGGCTGCATTTGAGCATAGGAACTCGTGAGAAATACACTCTTTTTACTGCATCTAATACAATTTTCCAGTTTGGCTGACTGAATTGACATGATTTGAAGTCTTATTGGTGTTTAAGTCTTTGCACCTGGACAGGGCAGAAGAAGATTTCTATGTTGCCTGTGACTCAGCAAGGCAGTTCAGCAGACTAGCGCTGGCAGTTGAACTCTTCTTTAGAGAAATGGGGTCTAAGAGCCATAGCTTTGTGGCTCTACTGGGCATAATGAAAGTCTACTAACTGGAACCATCTAGCTGGTCTTGGGTCATAGAGCAGTGGACTAAAGGCATACAATGTCTCATTTTAGATGATTTAGTTCATCCTCAGCATTTGCTTCAGGATGCAGATTTTACATTGAACATCATGAGGCTAAACATAGTACAAACATTGAATAAATGGTATCAGACGGACATTGTGACCATCCAGAAAACAAGCAATATCCAAAGTGAACTGACCAGGTTTAGACATTTTTTGATAATGGCTCCTTCCTCTTGGCCAGTTTTACTAAAAAGTAAAAACAAATTGTTTCCAATAATCAATGTCATCAAGCCTATATACTTATTTAAAAAAAAATGATCAAGTAGAGAAAGAGTGATGATGTCCACACAATTGAAATGAAGCGAACCACGTACATTCGTTTTACACCCCAAGCACAAATACACCTTGCAAAATTTTTACATTCGGAAAGGTCAGTTCTCCTTTGGTAGACATTACTTGCCAGTCCTACTGTAATTAATCCAGTTCAAATAATTGAGTCTCAGTTTAATTTTTGTACTTTACTGGCAGTACAGAAACATGTTGTCAAAGCTTGGGCAGGCATTGCACGGGTAATTGGTAATTGGTGCTTAACTTGTTTGGGGGGGGGGGAAATCATGCACTATATACAGTATTAATACTCACTGTTAGGCAAGGACTATTGGACTATTCTTTTCCAAGGTCATTTTCAGGGACATGAGAATTTATGTCCTCAAAGCAATGGAAGGTACTTTTTGCAACAAGTTTCCATGTTCTTTTACAGGCCCCTGCAGAGCAAACTCAGACCAAACATCTGCTTCCGCTTATCATGGAAAATGCCCAAGGTGGCTTTGTTGGTTATGCTAAAATTGTAAAACATTGTTTATTTTGCTGTTCATTCATAAACCACCAACTGTTTATTACTGTTTATACTGAGGCTATTTAAATGGATACAACCTTTAGACCTTAAACAATGAATCATAAACATGCAATGGCCCCAAAAAGAATTATCAAAATTGGTAACACTTATTGTCTGTTCATGGTATCTTTAACTAATTGAACATAATTGGAAATTGTTAAAGGATAATTAAACATTTAGTCACATAAATTAGATGATTTGCATTGCATTCAATGACAAATTTTAAAACAAAAAAATAAAAACAATAAACAAACAACAGCCCTTTACACACGCTGGCAATAGAATCGCCATTGGCATGTAATTTATTGTGTACTTGCCAGACTTAGCTGGCAATGGCTTCTGCTTAGTCTTAAAAGCTTTAATTCCAAACTTTAACAGGAATATCCCTGAATATATTCCTGCCTATAACTTTTATCCCTGCCTATAACTTTTCTCTGAACTAATTTTCTGAGCAATTTTTACAATGAATTTTAAACAAATGTTGTCAGTGTGATTTTAGCGTATGGCTGTGTTCAAAATCGACTCCTACACCCTCATTCACTATCCCCTATACAATACTAAACTTATGTAGTCCACTTGAACTAGTGAATACTGAGTGCGCCGGAAGGGCTGTCGCTTTTACATAGTTTGTACTTGCTGTTAATCATTTGAATTTTAGCAAAACAGCAGCTCTAGTAGTAATGAAAAGATTATCTAGGACTCTTGTCATGGAAACTTGCAAGTATAAACCTTAATAAAACTATTTAATAATCAATACCTGTATGATATTATGCTGTAGCCACATTGGACCAGCGGTTTGGAAAACGGATAGATGGATGAATCCGCTGCGGGCGCCATCTTATGATCTGACGCGCAAATTCATTCAGCGCATGACTCATTGTGCATTATGGTATTCTTTAGCTGTTGAGCGCACATCGGTTGTATACTCATTATTGCGGTGCATTATGGGATTGAATTAGTGCACTCAATTAGGGATGTTAACCAATAACCGTTTGACCGATGGTTGACCTTATCAATGTTAACCGATTATAGTTGTGCCGTATTAATACTGCCATATTTAAGGGTATAGGGGCGATTTTGGACAGCCCATGTATGAATGCAGTCCCCCTCAAGTTCACACAGGTTTCCTAGCGGGGTAACGGGTAATGACAGGTGTAGTTCATCACATTAACTCTGAACATGTTTCACTAACTTCTACCAAACAAAAAAGTCTGAATATTAAAACCTTCTACTTTGATATATTTGGAAAACTTTGAAAAGTGTTGTTGTCTTAGTTTTATATAAATGGCACTTGTAGTTTCATGTGTTGGTCAAAATACGTTTGGGGCCACTTCACTGTTTATGTTATATTTTCCCTCTGTGGATAATGTTCTATGCCCTGCTCAAGAAGTGTCTGCCAATAACAATTTACAGCATAACATTTGTGGCACTGACGTCTAAACATTGTACTTGGCAATAGTTGCTTAAAACATTTATACATTGATTCTCGTTTCACTTCAGTAAGACAATGTTCAGAAGACACTGCCAGATGAAATCAAGACAGCTGTTTTTAAGTTTCTTACAGACCTACAGCACAAAAGAACAGCAAGAAAGAGATGAAGATAATCAGAACATTGCTAGTTTTAGAAGAGTTGGGCTTGAGGGAGTTCTTTCACAAAATGCACATATAGCAGGGGTCTTCAACGTTTTTCAGGGCAAGGACCCTTAGGCGATAGAGAAACGGAGCGTGGACTCCGGATGCAAAATGCCAAACAGATCTATGAAGCATATACTTTTCGATATTAATAGAAACCAACTATTGTGATATTTATATTGTTGTTGCACATGCATCAATGTCTGTATATTACTTTTCGTTGCTAAAATTGAGATTTATACATCATAACAAATACACATGTTGTGATAAAAATCGCAACCCATTGTTCATCATTGATATAAATCACATGTATGCATGCACCAAGACCGAGACTAAGACCGAGACCAAGTCGAGACCAGAGACCAAGGCCGAGACCAAGACCTAGACCGAGACCAAGGCCGAGACCAAGGCCGAGACCAAGTCGAGACCAAGGCCTAGACCAAGACCGAAACCGAGACCAAGACCAAGTCGAGACCAAGATCAAGACCAAGGCCAAGACTGAGACCAAGGCCAAGACCTAGACAAAGTCGAGACCAAGTCGAGACCAAGACCGAGACCGGGACCAAGTCGAGACCAAGACCGAGACTAAGGCCAAGACCAAGACCAAGTCAAGACCGAGACCAAGGCCTAGACCAAGTCGAGACCAAGGCCAAGACCAAGACCGAGACCAAGTCAAGACCAAGGCCGAGACCAAGGCTGAGACCAAGGCCGAGACTAAGGCCTAGACCAAGTCGAGACCAAGACCAAAACTGAGACCGAGACCAAGTAAAGACCAAGACCATGTCAAGACCGAGTCTAAGGCCGAGACCAAGACCGATACCAAGTCGATACCAAGACCGAGACCAAGACCGAGACCAAGTCGAGGCCGAGACCGAGACCAAGTAGAGACCAAGTTAAGACCGAGACCAAGACCAAGTCGAGGCCGAGACCAAGACCGATACCAAGTAGAGACCAAGTTAAGACCGAGACCAAGTTGAGACCAAGACCAAGTCGAGGCCGAAACCAAGACCGATACCAAGTTGAGACCAAGAATTCGCTATATTCAAATAGCGTTCTGAATGGGGCTAGCTTGGTCAACATCAGCGAATGCTGTCTGTCAAATTAATGTAAGTCAAACTAACAATAAAATGTAATATGAACAAAATGAATATGAACATATTCACTGGTAAAGGTGAAGGAGAGTAGCTTGAAGATTTCATATTTAAAAAATCACTTGACATCAACCATTCCTCTGGAGTCAAAATGTCCTCTATTAGGAGTTAGCTCGGCTTCGGCTATGGCTCTAGGGTCGTTGTGAAGGTAGGGGCGGAGCATTGAGACAATGCCGATTCTCGTTTGTTACGCTAAAGTAGACCAACTCACTCGGTATACTGCCCCCATCTGGTATGTAATGTGGAGAATTGATTTTTTGTCTGACATTACACAAGGCACCTTAAACTGATTGGTAGCAATCATGTCATTATCTACATAGCACAACTGATTGGCTGCTGTTGAATCCACGCAGCAAGCTCGCTGCTCAAATATTCAAATACTTGCCATTGTTTGATGTTACTGTCTGCAGCACGCTTTAAGAACGCATCTGGAATAAGCATCAAAATGGTCTTTTATTACACATGTCTGCACATATTGTTTGGTCCGGTTATTAATTCCTAAATGGAGCAATCTTTAAAAGTTTTAAACTAGCTTCATGTTAGAAATGTTTTAAACTAGCATCATGTCAACAGTGCACAAGAGAATCACTGAAGCATATTGCATGAGCAGCAGTGTTTATTGTTCGCGTTTATGCAGCAGAGGTCTTGTATGTCATTGCTGTTTTATATTAGTGGCGGGCAGATCGAGGCACGTGGAACTGAAACAGCTGAAGCAAATATGCCCTATTATGTTGAGGCTTCAAAACAATCCACGGTGACCCCTAGTGGACAGAACATAAACCCGGGCCAAACATGGCATAATAAGATCATCAAATAAGATTATCAAGTGTCTATATGTTCTTTTATCATTTGTCAGAATTTGATTTGTTTGTTCTATGAATGACTATTAACTACCATTATTCATTTAAATTATACTAATGTCTAATTAAAACGTCTACAAATGTACAAAACTGATCAGAGATCAGGTAAAACCCACAGACACTTGTTCATTTGTTCTCGGTAACTCCTCGTAAATAATGGGCGATGAACCATTGAAATTTTAAAGTGTTCGTTAGTTCTGAAGCCTCATTTACTGAAAACACGTGACTGACAGTTTGTTACACGCTCAGAACAATTGATTCAGAACAAAAGATTCTTAAAGTTTTTGAAGCTTCATGAAGCTGTGTTTTAAAATTGCCATCACTATTTCATATACTGTTAGCTTGGGTATGAAAACCGTTAAAGTGATAATGAGCATTACAATTTAAATGGCGTTCACCATATTTAACAGTATAAAGCCATAGATATAATGCCTTATTTTTTTTTTTCAGAACGCACAACAAAACATTAACAGATTTACATTTTAGTTAACATTAGTTATTTGTAGTTATGTATGAGTTTTAATTAAAATAATATGATAATGCATTTTAAAAAGAAACTTGTTTCTTTTATTGTCGCAACAGAACAGAACCAAAGCTCATTAATTAATTAACAAAGCTCATTAAATTCCACTGATGATAGTGGCATTAGCTAGCTTTGAATGTGTTGCGCGTAATAAGCGAGTGTTGCCAACAGGGACGGTGTAGAGTGCCCTCTGGTGGACAAACTATACAACTCCATTTTATTTTTGAAGTATTCGTTTATCGGCCATTATAACTGCCGATACCGATAGTTTGGAAAATGCCTAATATCGGCTGATAATATCGGCCTACCGATATATCGGTCTGGCTCTATTTGTTACACTACATAAATACCATTCTCTGTACCATATCCCAACTGTTACAATAAAACATCAATTGAACATGTAAAACATCAAACGAACACTGAACGTGTTTTTCTTTTTGTTGCTATTTTCTGCCAAAATTTCGGTTGCCGAACATTCGGTGCGTCCCTAGTTTGTACTTGTTATTAGACATGGTAAGGCGCGTCAAGTTATTTTGTAAACCGCGTGTTTCGCTTTCTCTGGCAGTGCAATATCAAAAAGCCTAAATGCCTTGCTCTTGCTCCGATACCGATATGGTGGCCGATATATCGTGCATCACTAGGATAAGGCATTGCTAGTCCTGATTTGAATAGTTTATTGACTTCTTGCAAATACAAGTCTACTTTCTTACTGTCCTGATTATTTTTTAAAGGGTTTTTTTTAACTAATACAAAAATAGAATGCAGAGCTTGAACAGCTGTAAAACTTGGACATGAAGGAAATGTTTTCTACAGATTACATGGACGCGCACATACATCATTAAGAGGAATCATTCAAAGAGGAAATGTGCTTGACCACAGAGATGCTTGATAAAAAAACAGAACGAATCTTGGCCAATCTTTGCATGTTCTGCAGTTAACCTTAACTTTCCAGAGATCTAAAATGTCACGCTAAAAGCACGCAAAATGTCATGTTCTAAAAGCAGTTTATACAGCCATCAATCTGGGCAATGATCTGTATTTTGCATTTTGAGAAAAAGTTTGATGTTCTTCATTTTTGTTCTATTTTTATCATGCAAACAAAGTAACCAAGCCAGTAAAACATTATACAAACACTTACCTGGAGAAACAGGACAATCTGGATGTGTGTTAACATCAAATCTGTCCGTAAGCAACAAGGTTCATGAGAGGAACCTAAGCCAGGAACAATAGTTTGTTTGCACTGTATTTTAATGGTGGGGCCACTTAGTTGCACTATAACATTTATACTATGCTATAACTGTTATAGCGTAAATATGTGTCCATCTTGGCAAAACAATGCTAGGGTGAATAGGTGGTTGCCAGATCGTTACTCTGTGGTTGCTTATTAGGCCAAGTTAAGAAGATTTCATACCCAAATCTCAAATTCTGCAGTAGAAGTTCCCTTAGTGCAGTATTTCTCAATGGCTGTGTTCAAAATGGCATACTACTCTATTTCTGCAGTATTAAGTATAGTGTGCGACGTTGTAATCCCGTTTGGAGCAGGGCGAGCAGAACCGGAGGGGTTACTTAGTACACATGGAATACCTGGATGACCTACCTTTTTCCAGCATCTGCTAAATGCAACCCAAGAACACTAAAATTGATATGGAAGCCCTGTTCAAAATGGCATACCACCATACAAAGCAGACATTTTTTTCAATATGTTTTCTATGATATAATGCATTTCTATAATAAAATGTAGGCTATGATAATATATATAAATACCTTACCTTTCATGCAACGTGGAGGCAAAATGACAAAAATAAACCTATCAAACATGTTATCTTTCTAAGCACAGACTGTATGAAGTTTAATCAGTATTGCTGTTTATTATATAATTAGCAAACAAACGACATAGTTCTTAATCACAGGGATTAAAGATTTAGGGCTGGGAAATGATTAATCGCGATTAATCGCATCCGAAATAAAAGTTTGTGTTTACATAATATATGTGTGTGTAGTAGGGCTGCACGATTAATCGCACGATGTTTTTATGCGCATCTAATCAATAAAGCCGGTTCCTTGATTAGTAGTAAATCACCTTCACCTGCTTTCAGATGGAGCGGCATTTACTACAACGAGCCGTAGATCACTGACAAGCTGAGCCAAATCGAGTTAAAATCGAGGACAAATCGGCAACGATATTTAATGTGATTTGGCTCAGCTTGTCAGTGATCTACGGCTCGTTGTAGTAAATGCCGCTCCATCTGAAAGCAGGTGAAGGTGATTTACTACTAATCAAGGAACCGGCTTTATTGATTAGATGCGCATAACAACATCGTGCGATTAATCGTGCAGCCCTAGTGTGTAGTGTGTATAATTATTTTGTATATATAAACACACACATATGCATGCATATATTTAAGAAAAATGTGTTATTAATGTATCAAATATTTATATTTAAGTATAATATTAATTCTGTATAAATATATATATGCAAATATTTCTTAAATGTTTACATGCATGTGTGTGTATTTATTATATATACAACATAATTACACACACACTACACACACATTTATTATGTAAACACAAACTTTTATTTTGGATGCGATTAATCGCGATTAATCGTTTCCCAGCCCTAAAGATAATTCAACGAAAATATTTCAAAATGATTGAACAACGACCAAATAGTTAGCTAAGTGTAAAGCTCAATTTAACGAAAGAAATAGCCTAGTATTAGGTACGCCCCTATCTCCGCTGTCGCGGCTGCTATTTTAGTTCCGGTTGACGCAACTTTGGATTTCCTCAGACGCGTGCGGTGTTACAGAAAAACAATGCATCTCTTGGTTTGTTGATGGCGGATTTAACCGTGTTTTTTTATTGGTAACAGCACCGGAACAACCATACATACCTTCTCGTTTTCAGTCACCTTCTTTCCTGATGAACTTCTGGCCGCGTGAGAGCGCCAAAGTGCGTTGCTCTTAAAATCGTTGTCGTTTTTGCCGAAGGCGAGTAAAAACATTCTTGAAATTGTAATGGACGTTTAGTTTAATTGCTAGACTACAAGTGAATGAAATTTCAATGAATTTGAACGACGACCTCGGGAGTTTTACCACCAGCAAAATCTGCTTCAAAGGACAATAATGTGAAGCAGCCATACTGTTTCATGTAGTAGATGTCTGTATATTTTAGAAAGTGTGCGAAATAATTTATCTTGTGTCAAATAGTAAAGCTATAAAAGTTGTTTCGTTCGATGGAGCTGTTGTATTTGCAAATAGTTTTAAATCTTTGTAACCTGTTTTTATAAGTGCTGTCCGAATAAAGAGTATTATTTGGTGTAATTAGTGTTTATATTTATATTTTTATATATTATTTCATATATTATCTGACTTTTCAGAAGTAGAATATGTAGAGGATATGGCCAAAAGCTTATCCTAAAAGATTCAGATAAATATCTCAATAATTAAAAAAGTTATAGCAAAAAAACGTTATAATTTGTATGATTCGGTCACACCTTTTGTTTTAATTTTAATGGAAAACAAGGGACCAAATAAAGTGACGACTTCCTAGCTTCCTGGCCTTTATTTTGTTATTATTGAACCCATAAACATGGTCTTAGTATCATTTTAAAGGATTTTTCCAGCTCTTTCTACCTTATCAACTAGTTTTAACATTTAACCATGTTGAAAATTTTACTCACATACCTACTAGTATGGCGCGCTTCTTAACGTCCGTTTCTATGGTGACTCGTCGCTCTGTTGAGAATGTCTGGCGTGTTGCATGAACCATAGATATGTATAACCATAGATATTTATATACATATCTATGGCATGAACTACCTGTCGCGTTTTTGTATCCAGCTTACCTTGAACAAGCAAGGTTTGGTTTAATTAACCGACAGTTCCGGGTGTTTGACAGTAACCTTGCTTTCTGGAATACACGCCCTGCTATGCCATTGCTAATCCGTATACACATGGCTTATGTACATTTTCAAAAACATTCCCCTTAATCGCAAATATTAAACGGAAATATTGTACAATCATGCCACGGCGGGCCAGAAAAAGAAAAACTACCCTTAGCTTACCTTGTATGGTCGATATCTGTTCTCAAGTCGGAGTTCGTTGGGCTTTGAAATTGAGATGTTGATATCGTCGTCATTCAAATGAACGGTCATTCTATTTCAAAATACAAAAGTGTCAAGTTAAAATGAGTCCTTTCAACTGTATCTAGATGTATTTATTTCTTAAATGTGTCATGGATATATGTTTAAATCATTTTTGTAACTTAAAAAGAGCTCTGTTACCTGCTAGCAGCTAGTTGGCATCCAAATATCGGCGCGAAGATGAACATACGGACGTGACGTCACGTACCTGAAGAGACGTATTCGCATATTCTTATTAATATTAGGATAGCGTTCTAATGCAAAACAAAACAAATCACATGTCAAATAATTATTGCAGAATTGTTAACATTAAGAATTTTATTTAAAAAATAATGCATGTCACTGGATGACAGGGTGGGCAAGATGTCCAATTTTCTGTATGCATGGGCTTGCCAGATTACCAAGCTCCGATTGCATTTAATGTTGTTAAATTAATGTTTAGCATTTTTAAAAAAAATTTATGTGTGTTACCGTGATGGTGTTTAATGTTTGTGCAAATAACACTGTGCAGCTTCTATTATCATTCTTGTGGAAGACTGCTTCTGACAAGAATTGAATTATTATGTGATTTTGTTAAAGTGGTGATGAATGTTGAACGCTAGTGAATTACAATGATTAAAAACTTATATTTATACTTTAATAGGATGGTAAATTTACATTATATCTAATAATGATAATAAAATATAATTTATTACTGTCAATTTTATGTTAAGTTTGTTAAACCAATAACATTCAGATTCCGTATTTTTGACAGTAAAGTTCTGCTAACCACTGCTGCCAATTTTTATCTGTAAAAACAACAGGATTTTTTTTTTTTTTTTTACAGTGTAAGATCAATTGAACCCTTTGTAAATGAACGAGAGCCTTTGACCGTAGGATATTTAGACCATTACATTCAATATAAATGAACCTTTCTCATTTTTGTGTTGTCATCCCAAAACAGCTAGAGACAAAATGTGCCAAAATAAACGACAATAATGGTTTATGGTCTATAAACCAAGTGTATCCGATGTAGTTGATTGGGTCATCATGACGTGCTCATGGCCATAAATGATATTAGCTTGGAACAATTATAATGCTATAAAGATACATTCCCACAACGATTACAGGACTCAAGGACAGTCAATCTGTTTCGGGATAACATGTGCTTCTTAATAATGTATCTGCTTTATCTAAAACTTCAAATTATAATTTGGTTGCTGGCTGAGTTGAGTCAGTCCTATGAAATATTATCTTGACAAATAGGCCCAAAATCATATATTAATCATATATTCATACATCAAGGACTCAATAAAATCAGCTGTGTAAAATACCACAGAAATGTTAATAACAATAACATTTTAATACATTTGCTCATCCATGAATATGATTTCGGCAGTGGAGTTGATAATATAGATGGAGTTGATTAAATAAATGGATAAATGATAAATGGAGATGATTAATGAATAATATATTATATAAAAATACCAAACTATAATTTGAAGTTTTGGATAAAGCAGATACTAAGAAACGCACATTAAAACAAAGAAAATAAGCAGTGTAGCCTGGCTAAGTATGCACAAACACCAGGAAACTCTGTTTTTATTCTGATTGAAACAAAAAAAGTCTTGTTTCCTTGTTTGAAACATGGAATCATCATTTGGGATAATGTAAATAGAGAAGTCAACAAAATATATATATCATTTTTCTAGTGGTTTTTGGATATTTTTATCAAAAAATATTAAATGATAAGCAGTTATGAAATTAAACTCATAGATGTCTTTTTACAGTATGGTTTCAAAAATCGTGCAAAACATATTATAAACGTACGGCTCATTTGAGTAAAACTAAATAAAACAGTTGCATAGAGTTACATTAAAATAGTAATGATAATGGTGTACACACTGAAAACTATTGAAAAAATTGAGCTAATGGTTAACATAGCCTAATGGTTATAATTTACAATTAGCAACCCGAAGGTTATAGCCAACAAATGGCCATGTGTGTGAATTCATTTCTCTTATTTACTAGATCAATTTTTGAAAACATTGTTGTTATTATACATTATTGTAATGTTATATGAAATGCTAGCACTTTAATTATTATAACAGGAGAGATAAAGTTGCAGTGCCTTGAGATCTTAATCTTAATCCTCCTACAGATTGTGTAGGTTGGCCGGATGTTATGTCCGGTGGAGCTGCTCCCTATATTACAGTAGTATCCGAATTTAACAACGTCCTGTTAAAACTATTACTTTCTCTGGCTGACAAAGCTTCGAGATGCCAGGAGGGATGCATTTCATAAGTGATTAATCCAGACATCCCGTGCATGTTAGCTTCATCAGAGGCCAGGAAAGCCCACTGCGTTCACCATGGACCTCAGGTTCTCAAATGCACTTATTAGTGTAACGACTCGGTCTCTTGTGCTTAAAGCTGTTAATGAATGTTATAAGTCTCCTGGGGATTTTTCTAAGTAGCTCATTGTTAAACAAGAATTGAGCAAATTTGGGTTTTTTTAACAGGGCATGCCTGGTATACCTGGAAATGACGGTCAGATGGGAATTAAGGTGATGTTTTTCCCCTTTTCTTTGCTCATGTGGACAGTATTTCAAACTTAGTGTTGCATGCACAAGCGATATATTCAGGCACTATGAGCGCAACAGAATTATTGTACCTACACTCCCAGTAAAAAAGTATTTAAGCTGTCACTGGGGCTGTACCTTTTCAAACGGTAAACTTTTCTCCATTTTAGGTCCTAATATGTACATTTTAGGTGTTAATATGTCCATTTAGGTCTTAATATGTACATTTTAGGTGCTAATATGTCCATTTTATATCCTAATATGTCAATTTTAGGTGCTAATATGTACATTTTAGGTGTTAATATGTAGATGTTAGGTGCTAATATATACATTTTAGATTCTAATATGTCAATTTTAGGTGCTAATATGTACATTTTAGATCCTAATATGTCTATTTTAGGTCATAATATTTACATTTTAGGTGCTAATATGTACAATTTAGATCCTAATATGTCCATTTTAGGTGCTAATATGTGCATTTTAGATTCTAATATTTCCATTTTAGGTCCTAATATTTACATTTTAGGTGCTAATATGTCCATTTAGGTTTTAATATGTACATTTTGATATTATATATGTACATGTTAGGTGCTATTATGTGCATTTTAGGTGTTAATATTTACATTCTAGGTGCTAATGTACATTTTAAGTGCTCATATGTACCATTAAGGTACAAAAGTGTATCTTTTGAAAAGGTACAGCCCCATTGACAGCTTTTGTACTTTTTTTTCTGAGACTGTATAGGCAACTTAATTCTATTAATTGTAAACATAATTAAGTGGCACGTTCTCAATAATTTTTTTTCATCCAAAACACATTTAACTTTTTTCTTAAAGTCTCCAAATATAATTTTGCTACCAGTGTATTTTTTTATTAGTCTCACTATAAACTAAGCTATCCTAAACATATAGAAAATGTACATCTGTTGGTTTCTTGAAAGGGTGAAGATGGCCTGCCAGGACCAAAAGGAGCCAAAGGTATACCTGGAGACTCTGTAAGTAAATCTAAAAATACAGTAAACACTTGAAAAATCACAATGCAAAAGTGAGTGTAACTTTTAATATGCTTGTGATCCACTGATCATATCCAATCATAATGCAATACATTTGTGTTTTCCTTTAAAACATCACCTATTTTAAACAAACGAGGCAATCAGATTATTTATTGTACAATTGCTGTAGACAATACGACTGTTCTCAGTGGACAATGAGCTATAGTGAGGCGGTGACCCTGGCGCTCAAATCAAACATGAGCAAACATGAGAGAGAGGAAACACTTGCACATGTTTAGAGATTTAGATTGTCCAATGTTTGTGAACCTGTGAATTCATACAGTATTTGATGAAAACATGCTTTACAAATTGGCTATGTCAACGTCACTTATTGATCTCTTGGCTCAATACAGCGAATATTTGATATTTTGAATTTGCCTGTAATTTGTGATCTACTAGTTATTAAAAACAGAAGTCCTAGATAATGTTGTCATGTCCTGTGTTTGATATCCATGCTCAAAGCTAGTGTGCCTGCACCTAATATTTAAAGAGCACCTATATATCAGTGTCAGTGTTTCTGAACTCCTGAAACGCCTCCATTGTAGACTTGAGTCACGGACACGTCACAACATCCCTCATTTACATAAGTAATTTGCATAATAAAGGGGCGGGGCCTGGTTGAGTTAGTTAGTAGTGTGTAAACTGGGGGTTATGGAAAGGGGCGGGACATTTCCCAAACACACTTGACCAATCACAAGCGGTCAATGATCATTCAAGTGTGAAAACAGTGTAAGTTTGCAATTGACCTGACTAAGGACTTTTTTAAAGGGTTTTAATGGATGTTATTAACTTTTACAGTCAGATAATATGATTTAAACCATGCCAATAAAACTCCAATAATACCTACATAAGTCTATTCAAAAGATAATAAGTCTATAATTTAGAAATGTATATCTAACTTTTTTTTATCTAATATATATCTAACCTATATTTAGTTTATATATATATATATATATACTGTATATACTGTATATATATATATATATATATATAATAAAGGTTAGATATACAGTATATTAGATAAAAAAAGGTTAGATATACATTTTTTAATTATTTCTAGATTGTACTCCGTACCAATGTTTGTGATCCTGTGAATTCATACAGTATATGATGACATACACATATATAAACTAAAAATAAAGGTTTTGAAAAAATAAAAGGTGCCAATTATTATTATTATTCATTTTTTTTTTTTTGTCAGTCACACTATAGATTAGGGTCCAATTCTCACTATAAACTATGACTTTTGCCTCAATAATCTCCTAATTACTGCTTATTAATAGTTAGTAAGGTGGTTGTTAAGTTAAGGAATTGGTTAGGATTCGGGGGGTGTATTATATAAGCACATATCAATGCCTTACTCTATGCATAGACCCTAAACTAAAGTGTTTGCGATTTTTGTTAATGGGGTACATGCATGGGGAAACCATGTGGCATGAAAGTTGAGTGACAGTTCACATAAAATATGCCATATTGTTTGATGGGGACATTCATAAAATCCACCAATCTGACCCATTTTGAGTGAAACAGGATATTCAATGATAGGAAAATCGGGCCAGAGCTAGGTTTTATCAACCAGGAATTAATTGGATCATGAAAAGTGGGCGTTCCATATAGCGATTGGAAAAGAAAAGAACTCAAAAACGAACAAAAAAAAACACAAAAATAGTGAATTCTGATCGCAAGTGAACTGCTGTAAAGTTAAGAACCTGTATTTGATTGTGTTTGTCTTTCTGCAGGGCGAGATGGGATTGCCTGGAATGCCTGGTTCAAGTGGACAACCCGGCCCTAAGGTCACCATGCATGTATTTGGCCTTTGTAATATTGTAATTCATATGGAAAACATTATAGGTATTGATTACAGAGTTGGAGTCACTATTACATTATTATAGTGATTTCAAAGCAATTACTAGACAGATGCGAAATCCCTTTGTTCCGTTTGCGCAGTTTTTCTCATCATTTGTATGGACATCATTTGTGGATTGCTACATGTGATGTGTAATTGTGCAGAACAAAAGCCATAGATTATAAACGGTTATGATACTTCAAACTTGTTCCGCTTCAAATCATGTTTTTTTAGATTGTGTCCAAGGAGAGAGAAATCAAAGCGTGTCCAGATTTCAAATCTCTCGTACAGTTATCATCAAACTTCACAATGCTAGCCAACAACGCTTGACTTATTGAACACTTTGTGACAGAAAATGGACATTTTTCATTTAAAAGAAAATGAGCGCAGAGGAAAGACATATGTGAACAGTGTTACAATTGTTTACTATATATCCTGAAAACTTGAGGCCTGTCAACTTTTAACTCGGTTTGGGGTCGCTAAGATTTGTTAATGTTTTTGAAAACTCTCAAATGCTCATTAAGGCAGCATTGATTTGATCAGAAAACAGTAAAACAAAAACTACTGTAAAATATTATTACAGTTTAAAAAACACATCGTAAAATGAACTTTATTTTTGTGATCAACGCAAATTTTCAACATCATTAGCTACTAGCAAAGTTCGAAAAAACAGCATTTACTGTCTTTACTGTGACTTTTGATCAATTTAATGCATTCTTGATGATTAAAATTATTAATTTCTTTAAAAAATAACTGACCCTAAACTTTAATTCCCCCCAAAATGAAAATTCTATCTTTTACTCACCCTCATATCGTTCCAAACCGTCCAAAATTAATATATTTTAATCAAATCTGAGAGATTTCTGTCCCTCCATTGAGAGCTGCGCAACTACCACTCCATAATCGAGTGGTTTAGTCCAAATTTTCTGAACAGACACGATCACTTTATATGATGAACAGATTGAATTTAGACTTTTCTTCATAAACATTCATAAATGCATAAATCAGTTGTGGTAAAGAGAAGCTCAATCAAGTTCGTTTAAAACTGTGAGGTTCGTTCGTTCGTTTAAAACTGTGAGGCACGTTTGTATGGAAGCTTGTTTCCGCCATAGAATGACAAATATAAAAGGTAATTGTGACTTTTTATCTCACAATTCTGACTTTATTTCTCAGAATTGCGAGATATAAAGTCAGAATTGAGTGATATAAAGTCGCAATTGTGAGATATAAAGTCAGAATTGAGTGATATAAAGACAGAATTGCGAGATATAAAGTCAGAATTGAGTGATATACAGTAAAGACAGAATTGTGAGATATAAAGTCAGTATTGAGTGATATAAAGACAGAATTGCGAGATATAAAGTCAGAATTGAGTGATATACAGTAAAGACAGAATTGTGAGATATAAAGTCAGAATTGAGTGATATAAAGACAGAATTGCGAGATATAAAGTCAGAATTGAGTGATATACAGTAAAGACAGAATTGTGAGATATAAAGTCAGAATTGAGTGATATAAAGACAGAATTGCGAGATATAAAGTCAGAATTGTGAGATAAAAAGACACAATTGCATGTTATAAAGTACATATTTTAAAGTAGTCATAATCATAGTTATAAAGTAGTAACAAGAATTTCGACATTTAAACTCGCAATTATGTGTTATAAAGTCTGAATTGCAAGATGTAAACTCGCAATTGTGCGAAAAAAGTCAGAATTGTGAGATAAAAAAGTCACACTTCTGTCTTTTTTTCTCAGAATTGCGACTTTATATCACCCAATTCTGGCTTTATATCTTGCAATTCTGACTTTATATCTCGCAATTGCGACTTTATATCACGCAATTCTGTCTTTTTATCTCGCAATTCTGAGAAATAAAGTCAGAATTGTGAGATATAAACTCGCAATCGTGAGAAAAAAGTCATAATTGTGAGATAAAAAGTCGCAATTATTTATTTTATTTTTATATTCAGTGGTGGAAACAAGCTTCCAGACGTTTGAGCTTCAGCAAGAACCATTGAGGTTCATTCCAACATATGAACAGCCTTTCCACTCCTTTCCCACTCCCCAAGCCTCTCCTCAAGCCTTTGGGATATTTAATAAAAGTTTTTACTGATTAACTTTGACACCCAAACTTGAATTTCCATTATTAGGGCACTAAAGGGGGAATTGGAGGGCCCGGTCAACCAGGACCTCCAGGGCACGAGGTAAAATATTATACTCAAATCAAACCTTATCGGGTGGTTGAAAGAAGAGGAAACATACTCTATGAACTGCATCTTTATATGTTTTAACTTTATTTATTGTGCTTTTTAATGAAGGGTAAGCCTGGAGAGCCCGGGACCGCTGGCCAGCCAGGACATCCAGGAATGCCAGGATCCCAGGGACAGAAGGTGAATAATCAATAACTACTCTTAGAAGAAATGGTTCTATTTAGAACCTGAAATGGTTCCATCCCTCGCTTCATATATGGAACTCCAAAATGGTTCTATATAGAACCATTTTTTTTTGGTAAAAGGTTCTATTGGGCAAGTATGGAACCCCAGGGTTCTAATAGAACCCAGAGGAACCCTTTTTTTAAGAGTGTATAAAACCTTTTAGGGGTTCCAAATACATAGCGCTGATAGAACCTTTTCTTCTAAGAGTGTACTTCATAAAGATTCCTCATCACATTACATCTGGGGTTTGGATGTCTCATACATTTATGAAACTTTCTGAAAATGATTTTGTCACTGCATCCAAATTGCATTTATTTCTTCTGATTTTAATGAGAAAGAAAACTCTGACGTTGCATTTTTGGTCAGTCTTGGAGGCGAAAGCCCACTTTATGGTGAGCATATTTTCCAAGTGTAGCTCTATTAACTTCAGTAAGGTAATGATCTAACGTGGCAAACAAGAAAAGCATTCATGAAAATGTTGCTTGTGGTTTACGAGCTTTGGCCGCTTTCAGAGAAACATGAATTATTGACAGCTGTTTTTAAATTTAGAGCTAAATCTTAATTACTATGGGTTTGCCCTCTGTTAGAAGTGGCCATTTTTGTTATGAATCTGTCATTCAAAATTTTTGCATAGGCTTGTGAATATAATCTCAAAGACGGTAAAACGGTAGCAGTGACTGACTCACACGTGGTACTTTACACGTGATGATCTTCGCAGAAACTCATTCCATCTTTGCAGAAGGTTTTCCCTTTTCAATTAAGTTCAGTGATTTATGATGCAAGTTTAGAGATACATTATACATAAATAATGTATAGTTTGGTATGCAGTTTTGAAGCGATAATACAATATTGTTTATTACAAATTACCAGCATAGTAATATTTACCTTCATTTCAGAATGTCTCAGTGTTTGCTTCAGGGATGCTTCAGTACCACACCGCTTATCATTCTCATGTTCAAAAAAGACAAATGTACCCATTTATAATGTTTACTTGGACGTGTCCAGTGTAAACCGCCTCAAACAGATACGTTGGATGGGTTTATTATCAGCGAGACATTCACTTCGCTCAACTCAGTATTTGTGACGATTAAGTTGGAGGCGAATCGTGAAAGTGTTGTTTGTAAGGTTGTTTGAAAATATGCTTGATTTTATAATTCTGCAAGATGCCAATAGTGTCACTGAAACTACATACAGTACTTCACTTTATGCCGAGTTCAGACTGCTCGATTTTAGGCACGATTTTGGCTCGCCGACCGGTTTTGAGAAATCGCCGACAAATGCCCGAAATCAAGTCGGTGCTCGTTCACGCCAGTGACAATCACACATTGTAAAAGAGCAAAGACGTGATCTGAGAGAACATTTGGCTAAATATCTGGACCTCTTGGCGATTCAAAATCCTGAAAAGTGTTCTGACTGAAAACTACATCTGCGACTATTGACAGCCAATGAGAGAGCAAGATACAGAGCAGCGGGAGTTCGGGGTGGAGTTATAGATCATATATCAATTCAACATGCATGACATTGTTTCAGAAAAAGGCTTCTTCTTGGTCTATTTGGACCCAAGAAACGGAAGAAAAATTAAAGCTGCATGCAGCATTTAGCGGGGTTCAAGCAGTTCAAGCCTTTAAGGCCTTTAAGCACAAAAGCATCAAAAGACATTAAGTTTTATAAAGCAAGCCTAGCCTATAGTTTCATGCTTGAACACCTAATGACTGTTATAGCGCCACCTATGATCCGATCTCCATGAAACTATACATGCTTCTTCAACATATTATGAGACATATGCTCATCAATTTTGGTGAAGTTCTGACTTTTTCTTTGGGATTTATTGGCTTTTGGCGTTCTAAACAGTCCAGAAAATAGGAATAGACTGGTTTGGTTCAGGTCATTTAGTACTTTTGGTTACTGTAGCGCCACCTATTGGCCAATTGGGCTCATACTCTGATAAGTTCTCCTCAATTTGAGGCCCTACCATCTGGCTGAGTTTCAAGTCTCTAGGCCTTATGGTTTGGGCTGCACGATGCGTTTTAGGGGATTTTTTTCTCCTTTACTCGGCATTAGCGTTGAAACCTGCCCAGAAGAACACACAGAGGCTGGTGTCATCATAATGAAGATGGGGTAAAAAGTCCAAATACCTCTGTGTGTGGGCCTCAAGGTCCTCCTGATCTCCACTGCTGCCGAATCCATATTGATGGTCCGTTCTTCTGTTACGATACGTGTTGTACTAGGAATCACGAAAAGACCAGGATATTTAATAATGAAGAACTCAGGAACATTAACACACACTTGACATAAACGAGAACGGACAAGTAGTGAGGGAGAACACCGGGTTTAAATATACAGAGAACAGATTAGGGAAACAAGGCACAGCTGGGGCAAATTAACTAAACACAGGTGAATGAACTGAACACTAATGAGGAGCGGGAAAACTGGCAGGACTAAACCAAAAACACTATAGACCTTATTCAGAGCAGCGCCATGACAGGTATGAAAGTGAGGCTGTGAGGGATAGACGTACCGTGTTTCCAATGGCATCCGCTGTAAAAAGCTGAATAAAGCGGCTAGATTACTTACAATTTTCCACGGCTTACATTGTCGGGAGTTTTTTGTCAACTGAAATTTCTTGGAAAGATATGTTTCCAGTGTTTTATAAGCAGAACAATCCAAAAACAAAATAAATAACAGTACAGCCCATTGAAGAGATGTAAGTCTATCCCTCACAGCCTCACTTTCATTCTCATTAAAAATCAAAGATGGCGCTGCTGTGAATAAGGCGCTAGCATATGAAGGGAGGAGCTCAGGAAAACAGATACAGGACGGACATAACTATAACACTGACGGAAACCGGACTATTAGGTTTCTGTTCTTTCCGTCGGACTGGGCTTGATAAACACACTCCTGACTTTTATCCCATTAATCAGAACTTCAGACTTGAATTACCAGTTTAATTACCACTGAGGTTCTCTCCAACAAAGACATTTTTGTCAGTAAATATGTGAAATTATAGAAAGCTTTTATTTGGATTTTTTTATGTAGTTATAAAAATTCAAATTTAATGTGTTTGTATATTTGCATGGTTTTCCGACTAACCTTATCGTGAATGTTTTTTATAGGGTCAAAGAGGAGATGCTGGTGAAAGAGGAGCTGATGTAAGTTCACCATTTACAGTTGTGCTTTACAGGGAAAAGTCATTACTAGAGATAAGGATAAGGTTTTTTTTTATCTCTCAGTTATTAGGCAAGTGGATGACTGAAAGCGTTTCAGTTAGAAGAGAAGGTTCCCCAACTCGATTTTTGCTCATAAAAAAAAACAAAACAAAAACAAACAAAAAACATTTCTTACATGTGATCACTAGTACATGTTGGCTACATCTTTTGGCTCGGATTCCAGTGGAAATGTGTCTGTTTTGCGGGTTCTACTAAACGTTTTTCAGATTTAATTACAGTGCACTTAAAATGACATGTAAGATGTTGCTTTTGTCACTATAGTGAGGAAAACACGGCTGGAATCATAAAATTGATTTTACTGCATAACACAGAATGGAATTTGGCAGAATTTGGATGAATAAATCAAATGTAGGGCTGCAGACTTCATCAAATCATAAAGACTGATATTTAAATATGATTATGAAGAGATTAATTAAAGATGTGTGCATCCGTTTAATTTCCACTTTTTTGTTGATGGATTTGTTTTATATAATACAGAATCCAGAAACATTTTAAAAGACAAACAGGATTTCTGGGAAAAAGGGTCTGGTAACATTTCAATAAATAATAAATGTGTCAAAGTTTTAGTTGATTTAGAAATCCTTTTTGATAAAAAAAAAAGTATCAACCAATTAAAAAGAAAAGATAGGAAATATGGAATTTGCAAAAAATTAAACTAATTTCTTAGGGCCCTAATATACGTATTTTGGGTATAATTTATATATTTTAAATGAAAATCTCTGTGATGAGAATGATTGTCCTTTATTTCAGATTCAGTCGTGTTCATTCACTTCATGAAAGATTCTTCAAGCAGAATGTTTCTGTCCCTATAGGATGAATACAGTGAATAGACAATTATTGCAGCATAAAATAAAAATACTCTGTGAAATTTAAATGAAGAAAAAGTAAATTCAAGTATTCTAATTTATTTTTAAACATTACAAAAAAAAATAACTTAGAATATAGACTTTACGCTGATCAATGGCATGATCCGATCTTAAATGCAGGACATATGATAAAAGTTTTTGATATAAATGAAACAAACAAGTTTAATTTGTCAAGATTTCAAGTACTCAAATGCACACAGAAGTAGCCCATGTTGCATTCAATATGAGTGATTTCATTGGACATGCTTATCTATAGATGTTCACGGCCCTAAGATGTCCTAGAGTCGAATAGTTCTGCATATTTATACGAATATGTTACTAAAAAACAATTATGCATTTGAACAGGGGATGAAAGGTGAAAGAGGAGACTCTGGGAGACCTGGTGTTCATGTAAGTTTGCATATGTGTGTAAACAAACACATACTCATATTATTATATTATATTTATGGAAAAATTTTACTTTTGCCATTTAAAAAAAAACAAAACCTACAGCGCATTCAATTGTATACATTTAGGAATTACAGGACTGGATGAAGAGATTAAATAAATAAAAAATAAACATATAAGTAACAATTTCTGTAACTGAAATTATACAACCATCCACAAGGTGGAGTAGTTCCTCTCGCTTATTTGCAAGACAAGACATTTTTATAACAGTTTTATTGCATGACATAGTATTTTGCATAAATAAATAAAATAAATAAATAAAAGTTTTTATTTTATGGGTAAAAAAGTGTGGCTTAATTGTCCAATTAGTCGGGACTTCTTCACTGTGGCTCATTTTTCAAACAGGTATAGGGAAATACAGTGACAGCAAAATATCCTAAGCCGTTTTTATGGCTTTACTACAAAGCATTTAGATTTTGATCTAATGATTTTGCAGAATTTTTACTGTGGTGTTTAATCACAGATTAATTTCCTGTCCGTTTGAACAAGAACTGGCATCACATCTATGCCAAATCACACGTGTGTGTCTGTAAAGCTGTAGTTGTGTTGTAACACAGTTGGTGTGTGACTGGTCTCCACACAGGGATTGACTGGGCCGGCTGGGCAGAAAGGAGAGGTGAGCACATCTCTGATCTGAGAACAGCATGAGCTCCAGTGGGAGTGTGTTGAGCTGTGTTTGTGTGCATGTCAGAAAGGGCCTGCAGGAGAGCCCGGTCAGAGGGGCCCGATCGGCCACCAGGGGCCCCCGGGACTGCCAGGACAGACGGGACCCTCGGGGCCCAGGGGACAGAGCGGAGAAACCGGCCCCGCGGGAACACCGGGACCTGAGGGACGACCTGTATGTGTTAGCTTTCCTAATAACTCTCTGTGTGTGTGTGTGTATGCCTCCCTCTCCTGTAAGATCATATAGTCAATGGAGGATATAATATTACGATAACACTTTACAATAAGGTTCATTTTAGTTAACATGAACTAAGAATGAACAAAACTACAGCATTTATTAAAGGAGTAGTTCACTTTTAAAAAAAACTTTTGCTGATAATTTACTCGCCCCCATGTCATCCAAGATCTTTGTCTTTCTTTCTTAAGTCGGAAAGAAATTAAGGTTTTCGATGAAAACGTTCCAGGATTTTGACAAAGATTGATAAATACTGTTTTTGCAGGGCAGAGAGTTTTCTGAGCAACACATTCAGCAGATTTGCAGAGACATCCTTCGATGTGAGTATCCAAAATCATCTGGCATTTTTAATCTATTGTATACAAGTGAAAAATCCTGTTCAGGTCACGACCCCGTCCCACAAACCCACTATTTGTCCAATTACCCACTATAGAGGCCAAATGTCCCTTTGACCCCACTGAGCGGTCCCAAGCCATGACCCCGTCCCACAAACCCACTATTTGTCCGATTACCAACTATAGTGGCCAAATGTCACGTTGACGCCAATGAGCGGTCCCAAGCCATGACCCCGTCCCACAAACCCACTATATATCCGATTACCCACTATAGTGGCCAAATGTCCTGTTGACCCCACTGAGCGGTCCCAAGCCATGACCCCGTCCCACAAACCCACTATTTGTCCGATTACCCACTATAGTGGCCAAATGTCCCGTTGACCCCACTGAGCGGTCCCAAGCCATGACCCCGTCCCACAAACCCACTATTTGTCCAATTACCAACTATAGTGGCCAAATGTCCCGTTGACCCCACTGAGCGGTCCTAAGCCACGACTCCGTCCCACAAACCCACTATTTGTCCGATTACCCACTATAGTGGCCAAATGTCCCGTTGACCCCACTGAGCGGTCCCAAGCCATGACCCCGTCCCACAAACCCACTATTTGTCCAATTACCAACTATAGTGGCCAAATGTCCCGTTGACCCCACTGAGCGGTCCTAAGCCACGACTCCGTCCCACAAACCCACTATTTGTCCGATTACCCACTATAGTGGCCAAAAGTCCTGTTGACCCCACTGAGCGGTCCCAAGCCACGACCCCGTCCCACAAACCCACTATTTGTCCAATTACCCACTATAGTGGCCAAATGTCCCGTTGACTCCATTGAGCAGTCCCAAGCCACAACCCCGTCCCACAAACCCACTATTTGTGCGATTACCCACTGTAGTGGCCAAATGTCACGTTGACCCCACTGAGCAGTCCCAAGCCATGACCCCGTCCCACAAACCCACTATTTGTCCAATTACCCACTGTAGAGGCCAAATGTCCCGTTGACCCCACTGAGCGGTCCCAAGCCATGACCCCGTCCCACAAACCCACTATTTGTCCAATTACCAACTATAGTGGCCAAATGTCCCGTTGACCCCACTGAGCGGTCCTAAGCCACGACTCCGTCCCACAAACCCACTATTTGTCCAATTACCCACTATAGTGGCCAAATGTCCCGTTGACTCCATTGAGCAGTCCCAAGCCACAACCCCGTCCCACAAACCCACTATTTGTGCGATTACCCACTGTAGTGGCCAAATGTCACGTTGACCCCACTGAGCAGTCCCAAGCCATGACCCCGTCCCACAAACCCACTATTTGTCCAATTACCCACTATAGTGGCCAAATGTCCCGTTGACCCCACTGAGCGGTCCCAAGCCATGACCCCGTCCCACAAACCCACTATTTGTCCAATTACCAACTATAGTGGCCAAATGTCCCGTTGACCCCACTGAGCGGTCCTAAGCCACGACTCCGTCCCACAAACCCACTATTTGTCCAATTACCCACTATAGTGGCCAAATGTCCCGTTGACTCCATTGAGCAGTCCCAAGCCACAACCCCGTCCCACAAACCCACTATTTGTGCGATTACCCACTGTAGTGGCCAAATGTCACGTTGACCCCACTGAGCAGTCCCAAGCCATGACCCCGTCCCACAAACCCACTATTTGTCCAATTACCCACTGTAGAGGCCAAATGTCACGCTGCCCCCAATGAGCGGTCCCAAGCCATGACCCCGTCCCACAAACCCACTATTTGTCCAATTACCCACTAAAGTGGCCAAATGTCCTGTTGGCCCCACTGAGCAGTCCCTAGTTTAACTTTAACTGTTAGCAAGGTTCATTTTAAACGCTGAATGTAATATATTCATGAGTTTTGACAGAGGCTGATTCTGTTTTGTGGTTCCAGCTGAGATCCCTGGTCTTCTGTTGAGTAGCCAGCACAATCACCACAGAAGCTGCGAGCACTGCTACACACGCGTGGGACCCCCGGGGCCTCCGGGGCCACCGGGCCCTCACGGCTCTCGGGGATTCCCAGGTTTATCTGGCTCTAACGGGCTGCAAGGGCAGCGGGGTTTACCTGGGCGGCCTGGTGTTCCTGGCATGCAAGGTACAGACATGCTTAACACATCACACTGTGTCTACGTCTATATCTCCTACGTGCCGTCACCGACTTACTTCAGACTTTTATGAAGCTAGTGCTGCTTGGTTTTGGGCAGGCTTTATAGTTTTCTGGTTCCACCATTGGACTGATTTCACATGTGCTTCAAGACGTCATCACTCAAAGCGTCAATCAATGCAGCGTCTCGTTCCCTCTTCTACAGTCGGAACCGAGGCATTTTCAAGCCTTCAAAACGCCGTTGTCATGTAAATGGGGTGGTGGATAAGACACATGCCTTTGGTGTGAGAGACTCGGGTTCGAATCGGGACACCAATGTGTCCCTGAGCAAGACACTTAACCCCTAGTTGCTCCAGAGGCATGCGACCTCTGACATATAGAGCAATTGTAAGTCGCTTTGGATGAAAGCGTCAGCTAAATGAATAAACGTAAATGAACGTCCAAAACACAAAGTTTTCATTTGAAAACAGTGTTATGTAAATGGAGCCTGCATTAGTTCAGGTTTCCTTTGTTGCTGTGGTTATTTGTTGGTTCACTGATTCACTGCACCTGTTCAGTGGCACAGAATGAACAGATCTGAAAGGGATTCAAATTGCAAAGTATGTTTGTCAGCTTAAGGCCCGAATGAAAGGGTTAGTTCACCCAAAAATGAAAACTCTGTTATCATTTAATCACCCTCACGTCGTTCCAAACCCACAAGACTTTCGTTTTAATGAAATCTGAGAGATTTCTGTCCCTCCAATTATTACTTTGATGCTTTATAAAGTTCATAAAGAGATTATAAAACAAATCCTTGTGAATTGAGAGGTTTAGACCAAATTTTCTGAAGAGACACGATCGCTTTTTATGATGAAAATAAAGTGGTAGTTGCGTAGCTGTCAATGGAGGGACAGAAATGTCTTGAAACACAAATTCTAAGACGAATGAAACTCTTACAGGTTTGTAACGACATGAGAGTGAATAACTTATGGCAAAATTTTCATTTTTGGTTGAACTAACCCTTTAAAAGCTCCCACAGTGAAATCTGTATCAGCATACATTTACATATATTCATTTGGTTTGTCTGTTTTGAAGCACACACAATGATTTTTTTCTGGCTATGTTTAGGTGATCCAGGAGAAAAGGGTGATAAAGGAAATCAAGGACGATCACTAATTGGAGATCCAGGTCTCCCAGGACCACCAGGTGAGCAGATACTGACCACCGTTTACATTATAAAATGTGAACATATAAATTCTGAAATATTAAACATGGCTCTTACTACCGGATGGAAACAGTAATGCGCCTCGGCTGACGTTTTGTGATTGGATCACTGAAAAACGCATCTGCTTATGATTAATTTTTAATATCCACAATGCATAAACTTGCAGAATTGCAAGTTTAAATGGAATGGAATGGAAATTGTTTTATTTGAAACAGGGACAATCCAACTTGTTAAACAAGAGATTCTGTCTTAGGACAGGTTGTAGCAAGAATTGTCATTATGTTATGACTTTACTTGTTGGGGCACATCATTATTAACTAGTCATTTAGTAATTTGCACATGAATTTGCACTAACAATGAAGTAATTAATCATGTATTAATGCATATTAGTGTACCTGTCATATTATCTGGAAGTTGAAATACAAGGCTTTGGCTCATTCTGGTAATTAACATATAAATTAACACTATTAGTTAAAAAAAATAGTTATTATGGAATTAATCCACATTACATATTTAACTAATACATTAACCTTACAGACTCTTAATTAGTTCCTAATGTGGTAATCATTAACGAATAGCTTAAATAATCATTAGTTACACATTAATTCAGTATTATCTGTGCATTAGTTAAGCATGAATTAATGCTTATAAGTGCACCCGTATTGTAAAGTGTTACGCGTAAGTATCGCGTGTTCAGGTATTCCAACACTATCTCAAGACCAATTCGCACGAATTCTACAAATGATTAAACAGTGTCTAATTCGTACTAATTCATACGACCTCACTTGTACGAATTCGTACGATTTGTCTAAACCCACGTGACGGTTAGGTTTAGGGGCGGGGTGAGGGGTAGGTCATCCGTACGAATTCATACGATTTGGCCAATTCGTAAAATATGTGCGATTTAGCAAAATCGTACTAATTCGTACGAGTGAGGTCATATGAATTGTTACGAATTAGCCACTTTTTAATCATTCGTCGAATTCTTACGACTTGGTCGTGAGATCGGGTTGACTAATAATACATCAACCTTACAGACTCTTAATTTGTTCCTAATGTGGTAATCATTAACGAATAGCTTAAATAATCATTAGTTACACATTAATTCAGTATTATCTGTACATTATTGTAAAGCGTTACGCGTAAGTATCGTGTGTTCAGATATTCCAACACTATCTCATGACCAATTCGTACGAATTCGACGAATGATTAAAAAGTGTCTAATTCGTACTAATTCATACGATTTGTCTAAACCCACGTGACGGTTAGGTTTAGGGGTGGAGTGAGGGGTAGGTCATTCGTACGAATTCATACGATTTGGCCAATTCGTAAAATATGTACGATTTAGCAAAATCGTACTAATTCGTACGAGTGAGGTCGTTTTTTAATCACTCGCCGAATTCGTACGACTTGGTCGTGAGATCGGGTTGGATATTCATGCAACAAAAAATTCTTCGGGCCATGTGACTTTTGTGAAAATTATTTTTGCTCACTCCGCCAAATACGTTGCGTATTTTCAAAGACACTGGCCGGGAAAGAGTTGAATAATCAGGGTGGATATTATAAGCAGGCATAATTATTTACATGGTGGACAGTAGTTTAAAGTGAACTCACAAAGACCGTCCGAACGCCACTTTGACACCGAACGTCTCTTTGACTCCAGGTCCGATGGGTCCGGCCGGAGTGGGGAAACCAGGACCGCCAGGGAAACCGGGGTCACCGGGTCACGGCGGAGAGGAGGGGAAGAGAGGACACCCCGGGGAGCCCGGCCAGCCCGGAGTGTGCCATCCCAACATGTGCTACGCCGCAATGATGAGACGAGACCCGTACAGTAAAGGCCCAAACTATTGAAAGAGGCAGACAGTCAGTGAATGAGAGAAAACAGCCAATCTTTCCAATCTCAGGACGATCAAGAGTGTCTCGCACTCACGGACACATGAAGTACCTCTTAAAGTGTAAATATTAACATCGGCGACGACTCGTCTTACTGTGCCATGATGTATTCCCGCTGTTTGTCACGAGGAACGAAACGCATCAGCTTGTGAAAAGCGTCCGGTGTGTGTGAGGAGAGATCGTCGCCTCGCTTCTTCTTCCTCGCTCTCGCTCGTCACCAGCGTCTCGTCGTGTCTGTGATGCCTTCTCCGTCTCTCCAGTTCTCATCCCTTACAGGGTTCCCACATCGATTTTCATGACTTTTCCTGGTATTTGTGATTTACAGGAAACATTTAAAAAAAATCTATTTAAAACAAATTGTAATTTCTAGCCTATTTTAGAGCAGAAAAAGTATATATTCTTCACTATAGAAATGTCCATGAGGCTTTCCGTAGTCTCCAGATTACACTCGTGAGTGTGGTTCGATGTCTGTATTAAATGTTGAAATGGAAATGGTACATTTTAATCCGCCTTTCTCTACAGCAAATGAGACACAATTGTGATTTTCTTTCTTTAACTCTTGGTTGGTAAAGGGTGTGTCGAAGAGTGTAATAAAGCACACCTTCCAATAAATGTATAATTTTTTTTGTTATTTATAAGAACTGATATCAGTTACAGCTTCTCCTGTGAGAGCGCTTTCTTATTTTTGCAGTGATTATTTTTTTATAACATTCATGTGTTTGAATGACTTTTAATAATATTAATTAAAACCTTTTTTTTTATTATTTTTTTGTTGTTGTTCTTATTTCTTGTCAAAACTCATAAATGAAACCAGAAAAACAAATGGAAAATCTAAAAGTGAGGAACACAATACACTGTCAGACTTCCATCTATGCCCTGCAATGGATTGATCACTTTTTTAATTTTAAGTGATATATTTCTTAAAGTTCTACTCTAATATATAGTAGCATTAATTATATGCATGGTTAATTAATTTTCTAGGTAACAGGCAGTCTAATCGAACTAGTCTGATATTATGGAGTATTACTGTCGAATGAAATAAAATTCAAACCTGTTCCTGTTGAAACGCTGAACTCCAGTCCTAGATGGCGCTGTTGCTCTTCCTTACAGTTACTTTCCCGCGTGTTCTTCATCCGATCCTGATGCTGAATGGAAATGTCCAATATTCATTGCATTTTAACACTACAGTGGTCAACAGTTTGGGCTCACTCACTATTAAAATGCCTCATATTTAATACACAGGAATTATAATCACAGTATACGGGTCCTGGTCTCTCATCGCTTTGCATTGACCCAGGAATAGTGGACTGGAGATTATATATATTTAGGCTAGTTATAGGACATTTTTCAGAGATGTTTGTAGGTTTCACCATGGCAAAAACTTCTCTTCGGTCTTTAAAAATAACTGAAATTAATTTAGTGATCAAATTTAGCACTCTTATGGAAATATGATAATATTTTGTAATTATCATGGCAATTTACATCTGACAATTTTTCAAATTGCTCGCCATAAATCAACATCTCAGGAAAAAGTGCTGAAGTTTCCAATTAAAATATGCCTTTCTGTTACAAAACAGGGCATTGATTCATACATGTGGAGTTACAGCGTGTTTAATCAAGCATTTTAAAGACACGACATTGAATAGCGAAATAAATCATATATCAATATTCCTATGAAATATTAGATATTATTATGAGAAATGTTGCCAAATCTTACTTCTAGTACTTTTCCCCATAACATAATAATATGCAATAACTAAAGCATAAAGCAAAATGATATAAATTCATTCATTCTTTTTTAGATCATGAAACCTAAAAATTGATTGGTGAATGAAAAAAAATCGCATTGTTTTGTCTATGCGTCATTGTTCACTATACAGTGGACTTAAAGGAGTATTTCACTTAAAAAAATAAAAAAAAACTTTTGTGGATAATTTACTCGCCCCCATGTCATCCACCAAGATGTCCATGTCTTTCTTTCTACAGTCGAAAAGAAATGAAGGTTTTTGATGAAAACATTCCAGGATTTTCTCCAATGGATTTCAATGGGAACCAAACGGTTCAAGGTCCAAAAGACAGTTTCAGTGCAAACTGTACAAAAGGGCTTTAAACGATTCCAGACGATAAATAAGAGTCTTATCTAGGACCCTTCGCGTCATGACTCGAAAAAAGATTAGTTCATTACGATGAACGAGTTCGAACAGGAGAGTCACGAACGCGCATCACAGAACAGAGCAAGGTGAGCATTTGAGCTTATAAAACTTAAACTTTGCTATTTATTTATTAAATGAGGGATTGTTTCGCGTGATAAGACCCTTATTCATCGTCTGGAATCGTTTAAAGCCCTTTGAACAGTTTGCACTGAAACTGTCTTTGGACCTTGAACCGTTTGGTTCCCATTGAAGTCCATTATATGGAGAAAAATCCTGGAATGTTTTCATCAAAAACCTTAATTTATTTTTAACTGAAGAGACATGGACATCTTGGATGACATGGGGGTGAGTAAATTATCAGCAAAAGTTTTTTTTTTTTTAAGTGAACTACTCATTTAACACCAACAACAATAACTCCACGTTTTTTATTACGTTCTAATAACAAGAAAAATACTAAATTATAGTCCTTCACTAAGTACTCAAAGTAAAAATACAATTTTAGCTATTTTAGTTTAGGAAAGAAATGAATACTTGGTAATAATCCTGTCATGATCCTTCAGTATTAAAGCCAGCGTTTCGAAGAGTTTGCAAACTCGCAGAAGTCTCCCAGAGAATGGCTCTGCCAACGCGAACTACTAAGTGCACTCGATAGCTAGCTATGAGCTGGAATATCAGCCACAGCCCGAGCAACGCTGAAATAAAGCTGACAGGTGTTTGCCCGCCTGGACTTCTCCTTTGACTAATCACGAAAGGTCTCATATATCAAGTGTCTCTCATTTCACGGTGAGCTTGCATTCATGCCCCAGGTCAGCGATGTTTTATACGCGACCGCTAGAGGTTGATGCAAACCCTCCAGAGTGTGTGGGACGGACTCCTGCTTCCAGCACTTCTTCAGGGATGCGCGCTCCACTCCAGCAGTTCATGCACTGACTCCTGAGAGCGCGCGCTTCGGCTCACACAGGGGAAAAGAGTCCGCGTAAGTTTTTCCTCTTCTCTCGTGTTTGTTAAATTATTCAATTGAGAATGCAACTGAATGGCATTATAGAAGAAGATGTTGCCTAACAGTGGGCATGACCTGAGGTGAAATCTAAGAAGGAGTTATTCTTAAATACACGGAGTGAAACAAAGTTATTAATGGTGCACCATGGAGAGCGCCATCATCAACCCAGCTCTCGCTTGGTGAACGCATCATCCTGAGAGAGAAAGATGAGAGCGCCAACGTTTGGACTTCTGTGGAGCTGTCTCGGTTTTCTTCACGGGGTTCAGTGCGGTTTAGGAGACAACCATGTGCATTCGAGCTTTATTTACAGGCGGTTGCGCAACCACGAGCGGCGCGAGATCCAGAGAGAAATCCTCTCCATCCTGGGCTTGCCGCACCGTCCCCGGCCCTTCTCCCCGGGGAAACAGGCGTCGTCGGCGCCGCTCTTCATGCTGGACCTGTACAACGCGATGACGACCGACGAGGAGGACGCCGTACTCGGGAAGGCGCTCGCGGGGAAGCCGCGTAAAAGCGCGCCTGGGGTTCCACATGGATACTCGCGCGCCGCGCATCAGCCGTACCGCGCGACGCCACTGACCAGTCAGAGCCCGCCGCTGGCCAGCGCGCACGACAACAACTTTCTGAATGACGCGGACATGGTGATGAGCTTTGTCAATCTAGGTAGGTTTGCTATAGAACTGGCCTGGGTATCCCATAATGCTATAGAATTATGTTCGATACTTACTATCAATTAAAATAGGCTACTTGGAATTTGGGGTTCACTTTTGATGGCCTTTAACACAATATAATCCGGCTTGTTTACATTATGTTCATTAACATGCATTGTCCCTATCAATTAAAAAAATGAAAAAATAAGTAGGGTGTTGGTAGACTGGTAGGGTTAGAATAAGTTGACATGTCGTTGCAAAGTAACTTATAATCAACGGGGACCATCAAAATTATCATAATTTGTTCCTCTGATCTAATCAAAACCGCATGGATTTTTATTCGTTTTTATTTTAATATGTATCCCCATATCTTTACTTATTTCGGAACTTTATTTTGTGTCATTGTCACACTGTTATACATTTATATAACATATAAATTATGCATAATTACATGCAAGTAACCCTAAACCAGTTACTTAATATTACTCATACACTGTAACAAGGACACATTCAAATAAAGTGTAACCCTTATTTCTACGTTTGTGCGCTTTAGAAATGTGAATGTTGTGTCACACAATTAAACAAATGCAAATAAACATTTATAAAGCGCTAATTGCCAGTCAGAGAATTAGTTTTACATCTGGGGTCTTAAGTGAAGTTTTGTTTATAACCTTTTTTTTTTTTTTTAAATAAAAGTAAGAAAATTAGGAAATAGCAATGTGATGCATATGTGTTTGTGTGTGACAGATCGGGCCTCGGGTCTCTCAGACTAACAGTCTCTTCAAGTATGTGCTCGTTTACAGAAGGAATGCAATTACAGCCCGGCTCCTGATGTTAAATGCTCATTATTGATAATTGCCGGCTACCGTTTGGTCGCAGTCTTACAGATTTAGAGCTTCACCAAGTTTATAAAATGTAAAATTATAACCTGTTGGATGCAGCAGACACGCTGGAGTCTAAGAGTAAACACACTTAACAAACTAAGAAATACACCTTTAGATGATGTTCATTTGCTCGATGATTTTGAAGTGAAAACGGCTCTTTGAAAAAATAAAAATGCTAGATTAATGAATTATCTGAAAAATAAAATTTAGCACTTGGACTTCATCTGATATAGCGCACTGAAGTGATTGTACATTTATATTACAATATTACAGCAAGTTTGTCTTCTTCCAAAGCTATTCATATTTAGTTTGATCTCACATATAGGAAAGTTACAGAATGAATGTTAAAATAGCAGGTGCTTTTTTCGTATTACTGGAATATAGTCGTCCACATTTACCCTGTCCTTGAAATCCCTATAAACGGCGTATTTATATACAGTATATATAGGACTGTATGGTTACTGGAAACTCTGAGGCAATTGCAGGTTCTAGAGGGAAAATAAAAATGTGGCTATAAAGAGTGTTATTATATCTGAATACACCCGCATGCACGGTACCGTAGTGAAGCAAATCACGCGCGACGTCTACACGCAGGCTTAGCTAATATCCCGTCGTTAGTAATAACCGCGTTTGCTGTTATTTGAAGAATGCTGCGATAAGATTGAACTGTATACAACTTCAGAGGCTGTGACCTCTCACCTCGCAGTCCACGGAAACTTATCGAGTGACTGTCTGACCTGAGGATAATTTGCCTTAATTACTTCCTGTTGTTAAGCAGAGGAAAGAGCTTGAAGAAAGGCCGCTTTTCCTCGAAATCTGCTAATCTGGAGCCAGTAGCTCCTGCCTTTCGTTCTCTTGCAGTTTGCAGATCTAATTTACGCCTCAGACGCTGGTTTTGACATATTTGTGTTGGTTCTTCCATTATTCACAGCATAGAAATTCATACCCAGATGAATCACAAAAAAAACGGATGTGCTGTTTTTATGGATATGTCAGACGTTCAGTATAAACAAAGTTCGGGGCTCAGATATGTCGGTGTGTGTGTGTTTAGGTAGTCCCCATCATCACCTGAAGTGCGCTCCAATATGTTTCCACTCATCAGGGCTTGTACAGCGTCTGCTTTTAAAGCGATTCGGCTCTTTCAACCCGATCTCACGGCCAAGTCGTACGAATTCGACGAATGATTAAAAAGTGGCTAATTCGTAACAATTCATACGACCAATTGGCACATATAGTCATGTGTGAATCCTACCCTCTCACGACCAATTCGTATGAATTCGTACGAGTGATTCAAAAGTGGCTAATTCGTACTAATTCATACGACCTCACTCGTACGAATTGCCTAAACCCACGTGATGGTTATGTTTAGGGGCGGGGTCAGGGGTAGGTCAGTCGTACGAATTCATACGAATTGGCCAATTCGTAATATATGTACGATTAATTCGTACGAGTGAGGTCGTACGAATTGTTACGAATTAGCCACCTCGTAAAATTCGTACGAATTCCCGTGAGATCGGGTCTCCCAGAGAAGCTATCCAAAGCTTATAATAGGGAGCCTGAGACATATTAAAGGAATGCATTATACAAATACTTAAACTAAACACAGTTACATAACCAAAATATCATACAAAAATACTCAATACAACATAAGACACACAATAGATCAGGACAAGTCTGGGTAGGCTACTGGCAAGGTTAAACTTCAGTAAACTTTTACGTTTATATCTATAAGTGAAGTAAAAGGCTTCACATTGAGTTTTTTGCTCACCAGCCAACTGGATAAAAGTTACTCAGCATTTTCACTGGCCACAATTCGAGGAAATCTTCAATATAGATATTTTTTTAATATTATCTGTGTGTTAGTCTGCCGTCACTTTAAGAGCTGACGCACCGATGCAATATTCTGTTACACATGCGTTTTCTTTCTCAACTGTTCATGTTAAAACATAACTGACTGTGTTTACGTGAATACTCATCAAGACCGGCATTTTGGCATTGTTTTGTGTGTATTTGAATGTTTAAGTGCAATAAGAAGCAAAAAATAAGCGGCTGTGTGTGTGAGCACTTTGAATGAGTAAACGTATACGCAATACACACAATCCCACGCCAAAACTCAAACCCTGTAACTGCAACAATACTAATCCGGAGCGAATGAAACGAGTGAGTGAGTGGAGGCGGGTTTGTGTGTAACTCGCTGTCGGAGAGAGAGAGAAAGAGAGAGAGAGAGAGAGAGAAAGAGCAGCTGATCTCGTGTGTTGATTCTGAGGAAAATGAGTACTAGAAGTGTTTGATATGTATCAGACATTTTTTATATATTTGTCAACACCACATTGCACTTAGTTTATTATTTCAATAATAGTATCATTTATTATTTCAGATACATTTTTAAAAGACTACAATTGAAGAATGTACACTGTAAAAAACGCTTGGTTGTTTCAACCTAAATTTGGGTCAAACCCAGTCATTGGGTTTCATTTTTAAATACTAATTTGTAACCCAACGGTTGGGTTTGTCCACATTTGACCCACATTAGGGTTAAAACAACCCCGTATTTTTTAGAGTGTATGCATTAGATATAAAATTCTAGTGGCTAGGACACTCTAAACAATGCTGGGTTGTTTGAACCTAAATTTGGGTAAAATATGGACAAACCCAAATGTTGTTTTAACCCTAAAACCGTATTCTGGACAAATGTGGGCAAAATAGTTTTGATTTGTTTTTAAAAGAATACTTCCCTTGATCTGAGCCGTACAAGACTTGGCTACTTTTTCTAAGTTTGCCTCCTGAACACACACATTTTTTTTTTTTTAAGTAGGTGAAAAAAACAACAACAACAACTCCTTAATCTTGTATTTTGGTCAAAAATGGGCACCCATAGAAATGAATGGGAAAAACTGCAATTTAAAATCAGCCAAAATAAGACACCAGGTGACAGCAAAGTCACTTCATCTTTAGGTTTTAGCTCTAAAAACTTCTTGGAATGATATTTTAATGTAATTAAAAAAATAAAACATAAAAATAAGCATCATTTACATAGAAAATATGGTACTTTTTGAAGTAAATAAATTCAAAAATACCCCCAAAATAAAAAAAAACACCATAAATGGATAGACAAAACTTTATCGAAGACAGTGATATAACATTTATATTAAATAAAAATTAGGATCACACCTGAGTCCTCCACATTTGTCCGCAATTACAGGATTAAGGGCTATTGAGGGTTCCAAATGTAATTCAAAATTTACCCCAACTTCAACTTTCACTTTCAACTTTAAATTTTGTAATTGCATTTTTACCCCACAATTGGGTCTGTCCACATTTGACCCAAATTTGGGTTCAAACAACCCAGCATTTTTTAGAGTGTATAGTGACTGCGTTACACACACGACTGAATGACCGCGGCCTTGCATTTCAGGACACAATGTGATGACGTTGTACTTTATGGGTTTATAAAAACAGCTTGTCTTCAACAGAGTTATGAGAACTCTGCAACAGTAGGAAATAATGATTATTAGACAAACAACCCAACAACGAGTAGAGCGTAAGCCTCTGTTCACAGCTGGATCATTGCCACGCACTCCAAATATACTTTTACTTTAAACGATCTCTTGAAATAAATCCACTGAATTAATGAAAGAATATCAGTGCCGGAAAGCTCTATATCCCCATCATCCTCTGTTGTTCATTAGCATGCAGGATGCTGGCGTTGAGTCTGGCCAGCTGCTGTAACTGTGGCCTGACCTCTGACCTCTGTGTGTTAAGTAACTGCAGACTTTTACTGTAGATAAACTATCAAGACGCACACACACACACTGTGCTTCATGTACATCGCACAAATACAAGGCTTTAGGCAACGGATACACGAGTTAGTCCAGTAACAACAACAATCAGTGTTCAGTTTCAGTTTCATCTCTTCCAAACTGAGATGTCCACTCGTTTTAAAAGTCGTTTTTCAATCAGTCGGCTCTGTCATTCAAATAAAATCCCTTCCCCCCTTAAACATATAGGCTATCTTTTAATTAAAATAGGTCAATAAAAACAAGTATTTAAAAGCTATTAAAATTCTCGATTGGAAAAAGCGAGTGGAAAAACGAGACCGCAACTCATACTGTGTGTGTGTGTGAAGAAAATGGCAAGTTAACGTGACAATAACACACAGAAACAGGCTGTATTTGACCCTGTGGATCACCTGTAGTTGTTGTTGTCCCACATCAAACATGACTTTGAACGCCTCACATCCAATAATCACTGAGCTTTGTGTTACTTCTGATAAGAAACAGGCTCCTCTTTCATATTCTGTCCATTTTATCTTCAAATTCAAACAAAAAAAATGGCGTTTTGTTCTCTTAAATGTGACGTGAGAGTGCAGGATCAGCCTTTTCGTCCACTTTATTACAAGTTATGGCATGAAACAAATGCATGAGCATCAAAAATTGTGTTGAAATATACAGTACAAGTTGATGAATGAATCATGTCTCATGTAATCTCTCAATCTGTGTTTCAACCGCAGAAAGACGGCAATAAAACAGCTTGTGAACAATGTTGCGTTTCCCTCAGGAAAGTTCTCCAGTGTCACGGTTCATTATATCTGGAAAAACCCCAGAGATGAGTCTATTTACTCTGAATCACACATGTACGTTTGAATAAATGATGTAATCAGAGAAATTTAGTGTATCTCGGTAAGACTTTACAATACGGGTGCACTAATAAGCATTAATTCATACTTAACTAATGCAGATAATACTGAATTAATGTGTGACTAATGATTATTTAAGCTTTTTGTTAATGATTACCACATTAGGAACTAATTAGGAGTCTGTAAGGTTGATGTATTAGTTCATACTATTAAATATGTATGGAGGGATTATTGGGTCAGATTGAAAAGTAAAAGTCTAAAACTAAAAGTATTAAACGAAAACTAAAAGTATAAGTCGAAAACTTTGAAGTAGAAAATTAATTTGGTATTTAGGATTGGGCATTTGGTTATTTAGGATTTAGGATTGGGCATTTTGGTATTTAGGATTGGGCATTTGGTTATTTAGGATTTAGGATTGGGCATTTGGTATTTAGGATTGGGAATTTGGTATTTAGGATTGGGCATTTGGTTATTTAGGATTTAGGATTGGGCATTTTGGTATTTAGGATTGGGCATTTGGTTATTTAGGATTTAGGATTGGGCATTTTGGTATTTAGGATTGGGCATTTGGTATTTAGGATTGGGAATTTGGTATTTAGGATTGGGCATTTGGTTATTTAGGATGGGGAATTTAGGTATTTAGGATTGGGCATTTGGTTATTTAGGATCGGGCATTTATTTAGAATCGGGCATTTGGTTATTTAGGATTTAGGATTGGGCATTTAGGTATTTAGGATTGGGAATTTGGTATTTAGGATTGGGCATTTGGTTATTTAGGATTGGGCATTTGGTATTTAGAATCGGGCATTTGGTTATTTAGGATTTAGGATTGGGCATTTAGGTATTTAGGATTGGGAATTTGGTATTTAGGATTGGGCATTTGGTTATTTAGGATCGGGCATTTATTTAGAATCGGGCATTTGGTTATTTAGGATTTAGGATTGGGCATTTAGGTATTTAGGATTGGGAATTTGGTATTTAGGATTGGGCATTTAATCATTTAGCAATTTAGGATTTGGCATTTGAGGATTGAGGATTGGGCATTTGAGGATTGAGGAGTGCATGCAAATAAGGAGGCGTGGCCAAAATGCTGTGTTTTGACTAGTTGCCTAAATGCAAAATTACTAAATGACTAGTTAATAATGTTGTGCCCCAACAAGTAAAGTCATAAAATAATGATACCTTGGCAAATCATTAGCTAATGATTATTTAAAGCAGAAAACTTCAAGTTGAAGTGCATAGCTTTGACTAATTGTGGTAATTAACACATTAATTTATACTATTAGTTCATAAAATATGTTATTAAGGAATTAATACACAATGGCACATTGAATTATTAGCAATTCATGTATTACTTCATCTATTAATCATATAGACTCTTTATTAGACTCTTTATGCAGTACTCATTAATTAATAGTTTAGTTCTTCATGAGTTATACATTAACTCATGATTATCTGTGCATTAGTTAAGCATCAATAAATGTACCATAGGATGCTTGGTTTCTACCAAAATAAAACTGTGATAGTCCTCTGGCACAGCAGTTTCCAGATATATGAAGAAAGCCGTATCTACCAGGCACTTCCTATATATCAAATATGTTTCCTGGTTAAGGTCTCCACCATTAGGACATGTTTAAGAGGTAGCACTACATCTCTGACCGTTATGGCATGAAAGTTATGGCATGAAACAAATGCATGAGCATCAAAAATTGTGTTGAAATATACAGTACAAGTTGATGAATGAATCATGTCTCATGTAATCTCTCAATCTGTGTTTCAACCGCAGAAAGACGGCAATAAAACAGCTTGTGAACAATGTTGCGTTTCCCTCAGGAAAGTTCTCCAGTGTCACGGTTCATTATATCTGGAAAAACCCCAGAGATGAGTCTATTTACTCTGAATCACACATGTACGTTTGAATAAATGATGTAATCAGAGAAATTTAGTGTATCTCGGTAAGACTTTACAATACGGGTGCACTAATAAGCATTAATTCATACTTAACTAATGCAGATAATACTGAATTAATGTGTGACTAATGATTATTTAAGCTTTTTGTTAATGATTACCACATTAGGAACTAATTAGGAGTCTGTAAGGTTGATGTATTAGTTCATACTATTAAATATGTATGGAGGGATTATTGGGTCAGATTGAAAAGTAAAAGTCTAAAACTAAAAGTATTAAACGAAAACTAAAAGTATAAGTCGAAAACTTTGAAGTAGAAAATTAATTTGGTATTTAGGATTGGGCATTTGGTTATTTAGGATTTAGGATTGGGCATTTTGGTATTTAGGATTGGGCATTTGGTTATTTAGGATTTAGGATTGGGCATTTGGTATTTAGGATTGGGAATTTGGTATTTAGGATTGGGCATTTGGTTATTTAGGATTTAGGATTGGGCATTTTGGTATTTAGGATTGGGCATTTGGTTATTTAGGATTTAGGATTGGGCATTTTGGTATTTAGGATTGGGCATTTGGTATTTAGGATTGGGAATTTGGTATTTAGGATTGGGCATTTGGTTATTTAGGATGGGGAATTTAGGTATTTAGGATTGGGCATTTGGTTATTTAGGATCGGGCATTTATTTAGAATCGGGCATTTGGTTATTTAGGATTTAGGATTGGGCATTTAGGTATTTAGGATTGGGAATTTGGTATTTAGGATTGGGCATTTGGTTATTTAGGATTGGGCATTTGGTATTTAGAATCGGGCATTTGGTTATTTAGGATTTAGGATTGGGCATTTAGGTATTTAGGATTGGGAATTTGGTATTTAGGATTGGGCATTTGGTTATTTAGGATCGGGCATTTATTTAGAATCGGGCATTTGGTTATTTAGGATTTAGGATTGGGCATTTAGGTATTTAGGATTGGGAATTTGGTATTTAGGATTGGGCATTTAATCATTTAGCAATTTAGGATTTGGCATTTGAGGATTGAGGATTGGGCATTTGAGGATTGAGGAGTGCATGCAAATAAGGAGGCGTGGCCAAAATGCTGTGTTTTGACTAGTTGCCTAAATGCAAAATTACTAAATGACTAGTTAATAATGTTGTGCCCCAACAAGTAAAGTCATAAAATAATGATACCTTGGCAAATCATTAGCTAATGATTATTTAAAGCAGAAAACTTCAAGTTGAAGTGCATAGCTTTGACTAATTGTGGTAATTAACACATTAATTTATACTATTAGTTCATAAAATATGTTATTAAGGAATTAATACACAATGGCACATTGAATTATTAGCAATTCATGTATTACTTCATCTATTAATCATATAGACTCTTTATTAGACTCTTTATGCAGTACTCATTAATTAATAGTTTAGTTCTTCATGAGTTATACATTAACTCATGATTATCTGTGCATTAGTTAAGCATCAATAAATGTACCATAGGATGCTTGGTTTCTACCAAAATAAAACTGTGATAGTCCTCTGGCACAGCAGTTTCCAGATATATGAAGAAAGCCGTATCTACCAGGCACTTCCTATATATCAAATATGTTTCCTGGTTAAGGTCTCCACCATTAGGACATGTTTAAGAGGTAGCACTACATCTCTGACCGTGATAACCTCTCACACACATGCTCGTTTCTGCAGATTAGAAATGAGAATCTTGGGAGGTCAGAAAGCTTGTGATACGTCCTTCACAAAAACATGGAATTTGTGTCCTGTGCGAACGCAGTGTGTTATTAGCGGCGGGCTGTTTTTCTTCCCTGACAGCTCATTCATCACGGACACAGGGAAAGGCCTGTGCGGCTGCTACCTGTGCTCAGACGCCTGCTGTAATGGACTGGAGATTGCTTTTGTTGGTCGTTCAAATGTTTGGATTAGGCGAGGAATGTTGACCGTTTTGATGAATGACTTTTTAAAGAAAGCAGTTCTTGACACTTAACGTGTGTGTGATAGTCCTACAGTGTGGCTCCGCTTCTCATTGTGCGCTTTGTGTTTCCGTGCAGTGGAGAGGGATAAGGATTTCTCGCATCACAGACGACACTACCGGGAGTTTCGCTTCGACCTCACTCAGATTCCCGAGGGCGAGGCGGTGACCGCGGCCGAGTTCAGGATTTATAAGGATCAAAGTCCCGTCAGATATGAGAACATCACGCTCAAGGTCACCATATACCAAGTCATCAAAGAATATCCAAACAGGTGAGAGCTTTCCACTGGTCACCAGTTTCGCATGATCCTGTTCCTAAACTTACTTTTGTAGAATGTCTGGATTTCTTCACAGAACTAAAGTAGAATGGATATACCTGTGTGCATTTACACCTACACTCTCAGAAGAAAAGGTTCTATATAGAACCTTAAAAGATTCTAAGAGCGCTACGTGTTTGGAACCCCTAAAAGGTTCTACACAGAACCCTTCAATAATAAGAACCCTTTAGGGTTCTTTGTAACCAGGAAAAAGGTTCTATATGGAACCCTTTGGGTTCATTCACTCTCAGAAAAAAAGGTACAAAAGCTGTCACTGGGGCTGTACCTTTTCAAAAGGTACACTTTTGTATCTTAATGGTACATATAAGCACTTAAAATGTACAAATTAGCACCTAGAATGTACATATTAACACCTAAAATGTATATATCATCACCTAAAATGTACATATTAACACCAAAATGTACATATTAACACATAAAATGGACATAATAGCACTTAGAATGTACATATTAGGACCTAAAATGGATATAACACCTAAAATGTACATATTAGCACCTAAATGTACATATTAACATCTAAAATGTGCAAATTAGCACCTAAAATGTACATATCATCACCTAAAATGTACATATTAACACCTAAAATGTACATTTTAGCACCTAAATGTACATATTAACATCTAAAATGTGCAAATTAGCACCTAAAATGTACATATTAGCACCTAAAATGTACATATTAACACTGAAAGTGTACATATTAGCACTTAGAATGTACATATTAGGACCTAAAATGTACATATTAACATCTAAAATGTACAAATTAGCACCTAAAATGTACATATTAGCACCTAAAATGTACAAATTAGCACCTAAAATATACATATTAACATCTAAAATGTACAAATTAGCACCTAAAATGTACATATTAACATCTAAAATGTACAAATTAGCACCTAAAATGTGCATATTAACACCTAAAGTGTACATATTAACATCTAAAATGTACAAATTAGCACCTAAAATGTACATATTAACATCTAAAATGTACATATTAGCACCTAAAATGTACATATTAGCACCTAAAATGTACATATTAACACCTAAAATGTACATATTAACATCTAAAATGTACATATTAACACCTAAAGTGTACATATTAACACATAAAATGGACATATTAGTACCTAGAATGTACATATTAGGACCTAAAATGGACATATCAAAACGTAAAATGTACATATTAACACCTAAAATGTACAAAAGTTTACCTTTTGAAAAGGTACAGCCCCAGTGACAGCTTTTTAAACTTTTTTTCTGAGAGTGTTGTTCATTATCATTTGTTTTGTCCTTTCTGGATTAAATATTTCATATATATATATACAGTATATATATATATATATATATATATATATATATATATATATATATATATATATATATATATATATATATATATATATATATATATAATTAAATATTTCAACATCAAGACCCTAAAGTGTATTTATGAATGCATGTGAATGATCACAAGATATGGGGGTTAGAAAATGTAAATATATTTCTATTACTTAATGTAGTTAATCAATATCACACGAAGAGTGTCAATTCAGTTTTTCTCCTCCATAAATCAGCATGATTAAAATGTGATATTAAGTTACTACAACAGTTTAATGAACAATAACTTAATTACAACTACAAAATGTTGCAGAATAATGTAATATATGAACGAATAATAGCCTATAAAGAGCCAAAAGGGTTCTTTCTTCTCATTATAGAACCTTTTTTAACATAAAAGGTTCTTTAGAGTTGAGTAAAGAATCCTATGCTACATAATAGAACCCCAATGAACCCTTTATTCTAAGAGTGTAGTCATGCACTTTGGGCCGATTCAGAACAATTGTAATTGAGATGGCATTCAGCACAGATTTTGCCCTCCTTTTAGCTATAAATAATTCACTCTCAGGGAATTTCCCACAAGATTTATTCAAAGTGTCTGGATGAGTAGTGAAGAAAAGCTGCAAATGAGTGCATTCTTCAGATCTGTCAAAGAGCGAGAACATGGCAAAGAGTGTCGACCGTGAAGCAGCTCAGGCCGTGTGTTTCTGTTAGATCTATGTTTGTATTGTCTTTGTTTCCTATGTTCCCTAAGTTACATTGTTTGATTGATTAGCCCCACCTGTCGCTTGTTTCTCCCTCAGTTAACTTGTGTGTGTATAGTCTTTTGTTTGAGTTGCTTTTTGTTAGTTCATGTTGGTGTTAAAGGAGTAGTTCACTTTTTTAAAAAAACTTTACTTTAAAAAAAAAAACTTTAAAAAAAAACTGATAATTTACTCACCCCCATGTCATCCAAGATGTCCATGTCTTTCTTTCTTCAGTCGAAAAGAAATTAAGGTTAAATTAAGAAATTAAATACAAAATTTTGATGAAAACATTCCAGGATTTTCAATGGGAACCAATGAATCTTTTCCCGAGTCAGTTTGTTCATTTTTGTTTTTTGAATGAACCAAATGACTTGGAAAAAGATTCGTTCATTTTGATGAACGAGTTTGAACAGGAGAGTCACGAACGCGCATCACAGAACAGAGCAAGGCGAGCATTTGAGCTTATAAAACTTAAACTTTGTTATTTATTTATTAAATGAGCGATCGTTTCGCTTGATAAGACCCTTATTCATCATCTGGAGTCGTTTAAAGCCCTTTGAACAGTTTGCACTGAAACTGTCTCTTGGACCTTGAACCGTTTGGTTCCCATTGAAGTCCATTATATGGAGAAAAATCCTGGAATGTTTTCATCAAAAACCTTCATTTCTTTTCGACTGAAGAAAGAAAGACATGGACATCTTGGATGACATGGGGGTGAGTAAATTATCAGCAAGAGTTTTTTCAAAAGTGAACTACTCCTTTAAGTCTCTTACTTTGCTTTTCTCTTGAGTTGGTTCTTTATTTGGTTTCTTTCGACTATAGTTGTGAAATAAAGTGATAGATCCTGCAACTACTCTCCTCACAGCAGCCGGCCCGTGTCAGTTCCATTGTTTTGATTACTTTATTGTTATTCTTACATGTAGGAAATAGTAAAAATAAAGAATTAGACGTGTATTTTGACAGGTGGTGTGGAATGGTCAAAGAATGATCATGTTGCAAACTTGCAAGCGCTGGCTTTCTAAAAATAATCCGCCTGTATTTTCACACTCCAAACAAAAATAGCGATGAAATACATCATAATGTTCAAAAATGTAATGTTTGTTTTTGAAAAAAAAGTTTCTTGTGCTTTTATTTCTTTAAAAATACCATCAAAGCATCAGTTTTGTGAAATATTGTTACATTTGAACTGTTTTATTAGAAATAAATAAATATAATATTTTTTCTTTTTAGCAGCCATTAACAGTTGTGCTGCTTAATAGTTTTGTGGATCCCGAAAGTTGAAAAGAACAGCAGTAAATGACTAGAAATATAACATCATAAATGTCTTTACTGTCACTCTAGATTAATTTAACATGTCCTTGCTGGAAAAAAAGGATATTTCATATAAAACTGTAGTTTATTATTACCATGGTGTACCAAAACTGCAATGAATACGCAGGTGTTTGAGCTAACTCTGTTTTTATAATATATAATACATTTAGCTATTATATTCATTTACAGTTAACATTAAACTTTTTATATTATATTATTGTATTATATTATATTATATTATATTATAAAAGCATATTTATATTATCGTTTAAAGCCCTTTGAATAGTTTTATATTATATAATACAATTATTACATTCATTTACAGTAAATATTAAACTTTTATATTATATTATATTATATTATGATATAAAGCGTATTTATATTATCGTTTAAATGCCTTTGAACAGTTTTATATTAATTATATTATATTATATTATATTGTATTATATTATATTATATTATATTATAAAAGCGTATTTATACTATCGTTTAAAGCCCTTTGAATAGTTTTTTATTATATTATATAATTATAATATATAATACAATTATTATATTCATTTACAGTAAATATTAAACTTTTAAATATATTATATTATATTATATTTATTATATTTATTATATTATATGCAAGCTTTAATCTTTAAATGATGGAGAAATGCTATCAGAAAAAAGACACTTTTAATGAACTGAATCCAAATGGCACAAACTAACTGGAATATATCCTGGGATTTGTAAACATTTGTCTTTAAATATCACAAAAGGAAATACTGCTTATAAAATGAATCTTGCTTTATGCATACCAATGAGATGAGGTGATGATAAAACACGTTTAAAGCTGAACAAAACATCAGCGGCTGTTTTTACCACAGAGCAACACGCTGAGTTTAAATGAAACCTGACTTCCAATTAAACCTGTAGGAAAGTCTCTTAAAGCTGGGCCTGGTCTGGGAAACACTTTAGGCAGGAAATCAAGCGGAAAATAAAAGCACATCCTGTTTACGCGAGCGCGTCTGGAGTCTGTCTGGAGGGTTCCCTCGTGACGATGAAACCGCATGCGTCAGGATCTGTCGTCTGTCACCAGCGAGAAGCTGACGATATCACGCTCCGCCTCGGATGATCCATCACGCAGTTTCAGGACGTTAAATACGTGTGACGTTATTCAGGAACACCGAGCTTTTACAACTCCATATTTACTACAGGATCTATTAATATGTAACCGAATGTAAAAGATCCAGAAGCCGGACTAGTCTCTTTATCATTCGGAGTATTCCACCAAGAAGATTTACTTTATGGAGTTTTAAAAGCAAGGCTGAGGAGGATCTCGTTCATCTGATCCTGTCAATCATTACAGAAGAGTGTATAAACATCTGCGCTGCTCATCCATGATGATTCTTCCAGCATCATCCCGTCTCCTGCCTTAAATCTGATATTACACACGTCTACAACCCGTTCTGCTCATCTTCATCATGCTCGAGTGTTCAGCGATCAGCTCGGAAATGTTTGTGATTGACTAAATATTAATCGTAAATTAATTAACACCCATTAATCTTAAACGATTGTCATGGAAATGTAGTGTTTATTGTAAAAGGTGTGTAACACTTTACTATAAGATTCCATTTGTTAACTGTTAAAATATAATACTAATGAAAAATACTTAGCAGAGTAAAATAGCATTAATTAATCTTCATGTTAAAACTTTAATAAAGTCCAGTTGAGGCTGACAGCCAGTTTTGTTCATCTTCATCATACTCGAGTATTATACTCTCTAAACAATGCTGGGTTGTTTCAACCCAAATCTGGGTCAAATATGGACAAACTCAAATGTTGGGTTAAAAATTTGAAAGTTGTAGTTGGGTTCAAATTTGAAATTAGATTTTTAACCCAACATTTGGGTTTGTCCATATTCAACCCAAATTTGGGTTAAAACAACCCAGCATTGTTTAGAGTAAGAACTTTTGAAATATCATGAAGATGATTTAGTTTCAGATCTCAGCTCTAAAATATTATGTTTTATAATAATTGTATAATTAATCATAAACATTTGTCATGGAAATTAATTGTTACTAACAGTACAAATACTCACTGTAATATACACTCTAAAAAATGCTGGGTTGTTTTAACCCAACGTTGGGTCAAATATGGACTAACCCAGCATTTGGGTTAAATTTTTACATTACATTTTTAACCCAACATTTCGGGTTTGTCCATATTTGACCCAACGTTGGGTTAAAACAACCCAGCATTTTTTAGAGTGTATATATATATATATATATATATATATATATATATATATATATATATATATATATATATATTCAAGATTTGTTATCACAACATTTTTTCTTTTGTCAAATCAACTTAAAAAATTTATTTAGTTCAGATAACTTATTATTTTGAGTTTCTGATGATTAAATCAATCTCCTTCATTGCATTAACTCACTTTCTCCAGTTCAATCAACTTAACATTTTAAAGGCAACCAGGTTACTTATTTTTTTAAGTTAAACCAACAATATTTTTTACAGTGCTTACTAGTTAATCTTTGTTAATGTTAATTTCAACATTTACTAATACATTATTCAAATATAAAAGTTGTATTTGCTAATATTATTTAATGGAGCGAATGTATATTAAAATGAACAGTTGTATTTTTTATGAACTAACATAAACGAAGATTAATAAAAACTGTAACAAATGTATTGCTCATTGTTAGTTCATGTTAGTGCATTACATAATGTTAATGAATGGAACCTTATTGCAAAGTTTTACCAATTATTACTAATTATCATAGGCATTTAAAATGCAATGTAAAATGTGGTAACCGTCAATACTGCGAATTCCACCTGATTTAACCCATTAAAATTGTTTTTGTTGCTATAAATAAACTCTTTCCCGTCATTGCTGGAATTTTCAGGCTTCCCAGTTCAGGTTTTCCTACGCTATCTCACGACCAATTCGTACGAATTCGTACGAGTGATTAAAAAGTGGCAAATTCGTACCAATTCATACAAACCTCACTCGTACGAATTTGTACGATTTGTCTAAACCCACGTGATGGGTTGGTTTAGGGGCGGGGTCATTTATACGAATTCATACAAGTTGGCTAACTCGTAAAATATGTACGATTTAGCAAAAACCGTACTAATTCGTACAAGTGAAGTCGTACGAATTGTTACGAATTAGCCACCTCGTAAAATTTGTACGAATTGCCGTGAGATCGGGTTGGGTTTTCAGACGTCGGTAGATGATGTTATGGGATCCTAACTCTACCCAGACCTAAACCTAACTCGTCACCTAACCGACGTTAAAGGTAAAGCGTCAGTTGTATGACGGCCCGGGATCGCCATCTACCGTCGTTTAAGGGGGCCCTAAAAAGGCGGATATTGACGTATGGTCAAAAGATGTCCCGAGACGTCAGTTATATGACTTTTTGGGATGAGACTGTGTTATCTAGACATCATTGCACAGCCATGTTGCATGCACAGCCGTTGTGGAATGATGTATGGGAACAGTTTTCCTAAGAAAACGACCCCAGCTTTGCTGATTCTCTAGGATATAGCCAGCCGGGCTCCACTAAAGCTCCATGACATCGGGTCAGCTTCGTTCCGTGACGTTTAGACCACCTCGAAATGTTCTCCCACCCGAACCAAAGCAAACCTGTTCTTCCTCAGTCTCACCCGATAGGCTGGCTGGTAATGGCCATGGATAAAGCTTTCCATTAACAGCTCATTTGCAAGTTCCAGCACTTATGAAAGTCTTGAAAGTCCATCAGTTATCACTCCTCGCATATCTCGCCAGCTTGTCAGAGCGCTTGCACCCCAGACAGGGCCATCTGGCCTTAATAGACTTCCAACGCTTCCTAAAAGTGTGCCCACCTGCCTCTCCACGGCTCTAATGGTCCTCTAATCTAGATAAAGACCCGTGACTTATCTCGAGTCCCACACAGGCACATCACCGACAGGAGCATGAATGAATGCGGCTGAGATATGGCTCTCCCGGGGCAGCGAAACAAGGATCCTGCCATCAGAAGCTCTGGACCTCGTGACCGTGTTTACGAGGCATCCGCGGCCGACAACTTCTCACGTTCCCGCCTGGATTTTCCTGTGATTAATGTAATTCAGTGTTTCACAGTTTAGCACGGGCTTCATATAGCCTGCCCACTGCGAGTGTTAATGACACGGTGGTAAACGACACCTCGAACGCTACTGTGGAGGGAACGGGATACCGTAATGGGATTGGGAACAGAGAACCAATATTATCCAGTTTTGTGCTGTGATGCTACTGTATGAGCAAGCTTAAAGGACTAGTTCACTTTTAAAAAAACTTTTGCTGATAATTTACTCTCCCCCATGTCATCCAAGATTCCAAAGATGATGTTCATCCAAGATGTTCAAAAACATTCCAGGATTTTCTCCATATAATGGACTTCAATGGGAACCAAACGGTTCAAGGTCCAAAAGACAAACTGTTTCAGTGCAAACTGTTCAAAGGGCTTTAAACGACTCCAGACGATGAAGTGAAACGATCGCTCATTTAATAAATAAATAGCAAAGTTTAAGTTTTAGAAGCTCAAATGCTCGCCTTGCTCTGTTCTGTGATGCGCGTTCGTGACTTTCCTGTTCGAACTCGTTCATCAAAATGAACAAATCTTTTCCCGAGTCAACTCCTTCATTTCGTTCGTTAAATCAACCAAATGACACGAAAAAAGATTTGTTCATTTTGATAAATGAGTTTTGATGAACGAGTTCATTTTGATAAACGAGTAAAAAAACATTTCCTTTTCTATTTTCTTTCTTTTTCCTTTTCCCTTTCCTTTTTCCTTTTCCTTTCATTTTCCCTTTCCTTTCCTTTTTCCTTTTCCCTTTCCTTTTCCTTTCCTTTTTCCTTTCCTTTCCTTTTTCCTTTTCCTTTCCTTTCCCCTTTCCCCGTACCTTTCCTTTTTTCCTTTCCTTTTTCCTTTTCCTTTCCTTTCTCCTTTCCTTTCCTTTTTCCGTACCTTTCCTTTTTTCCTTTCCTTTCCTCTCCCCGTACCTTTCCTTTTTTCCTTTCCCCTTTCCTTTTCTTTTTCCTTTTCCTTTCCTTTCTTTTTTCCTTTCCTTTCCTTTTTCCGTACCTTTCCTTTTTTCCTTTCCTTTCCTCTCCCCGTACCTTTCCTTTTTTCCTTTCCCCTTTCCTTTTCTTTTTCCTTTTCCTTTCCTTTCTTTTTTCCTTTCCTTTCCTTTTTCCGTACCTTTCCTTTTTTCCTTTCCTTTCCTTTTTCCTTTTCTATCCTTTTTCCTTTTCCTTTTCCTGTCCTTTTCGTTTTCTTTTCCCTTTCCTTTGTTGTTCCGTGCCTTATGCACATTCTACAGTAAAAAAACACAACACAAAAACGTATTCATATATATATATATATATATATATATATATAAACGTATTCACATACTGTATATATATATATATATATATATATATATATATATATATATATATATATTACACACACACACAGCACACAGGGGATTGTAGTTCTTCCCCTCACTAAAGCCGGTTCACAATCTTGTACCTTTGTATTTTTGTCCGATTTTCAAAAGCTTTTGCTTCTAATCAAAGTTTGTAATGTTATGATTGTCCTCACAGCTGATTGGCTCGCTTCATGGCTTATAACAAAGACCTTCCTGAAACCCCTATGGGAGAAATGAGTGGAAAAAATACTTTCGGTCTCTGAAAAAACAACATTTAGAACAATGTTTTTGACAACAGATGGTCCTTTAACAAATTAAATACAGAAAAAAAACGTTTTTTGTTTTGATTTAGAATATTTGGTTGAAGACAAATTAACACGGCTCGGGATTGCTCTTACTAAAGCATTAAAAGAATCATCTGTGGACTTGAATGTTTTCAGATGCTCACTTTGATGGATCTGAATGATTTAGCATTATCCATGGCACTCCTCAAAGGATACCAGGGTACTTTATGGAAAGTTTTGATAACATCTGTTAAAATCTGCTTTTACATTTCTCCGTGGACACGCAGAGAGTCTGCTCTGTGTCAGTTGTATTCAATCGCTCATGAAGTTAAAGGCACACGAGAACACTGAGATGTCCCCGGGACACGGGAGACAGTGGTGTGGTGTGGTGCTCGCCCGCACTGTGGCATGCTGGGACACGACACCGTCTCTCTGTGTGTGTGTGATCAGGGCCGCTGTCTCACTGTGTGGCCCTGTTTCAGTAGAACATCAGTTAAGTAGATGAACAGGAATGGCTTGTTGACAAAGCTGTGGTCGAGATGAAAAGGAGGAGTTGAGAGAGAGCTTAGACGCACACATTTCCATATTTGTTTTTGTATGGTATAATCAACACTGCTAATTAACATGCAGAATGACTGCAATTAGCAAGATCCAACTCATTCGTCTGGGATTTCAAACATGTCATCACTGTTTAACATTTATCTCTTGGCGTGGGAGGGTGACATATTATATTGGAGAATGTAATGTAAATCACAGCGCGTTCTTCCTGTCTCTTTAGGGATCCTGAGACATTTCTCTTGGACTGGAAAAAGGTGCGAGCCACTGACGGAGGCTGGCTGGTGTTCGACATCACGGCCACCAGCAATCACTGGCTTCTGAACCCTCAGCAGAACATGGGCCTTCAGCTGTGTGTGGAGACCACTGACGGTAAGACCCGAGGACAGCTTTACACACCATCCTGGAAAATCAAGTCCAGGACTTTCAAGCACTGCTTTTTGTAGTTCTTCACAATCTTGTACCGTTGTATTTTTGTCCGGTTTTCAAAAACTGTTGCTTCAAAGTTCAAATCAAAGTTTGTAATGTTATGATTGTCCGCTTCATGGCCAGACCTTTCTGAAATCCCTATGGGAGAAATGAGTGGAAAAAATACTTTCGGAACCAACATCGCTTAAAAACTACAATCAGAGATCTCATTTATCGAACACTATCTTTCTTTATTATCTTTTATGGTAGTTTTTTCCTAAAAGAATTCAAACGAAATTTAAAATTCTTCAAAAATCAAATAATAAATCAAAGTCTGCTCAAATGATAAATCAAATGCTCAAATGCAATTTTTATTTCCTCATTCGTGGAAGCATGAACTGCATCAAAAATGAAGTTAAAACTCATTGATTTTTAATCAATTTCTCAATTTGATTTGATTTTTAATTTTCACTATCAACCCAGTATAAATCTCTCATAATTAAAGTCAATGCTCAAATCATAAATCAAATGGACAAAGTATAAATCAAATGCTCAAACCAACTTCAAAAATGGCAAATCAAATGCTCAATAAATAAAAATGAGTTTTAATAAAAATGAGTTCATGCTTCCACGAAAAATACTTTAAATTCTAAAATAGATGAATAAAAATAATCTAATAAAACAAAATGGTGCAAATAAAGTGCAGCGCATGCAATAACTGCGGTAACTTTAACTAACAAACAGATTTATTTCTCCCATGAATATATGATCAAATTGAAGAACAAAAGCTATATCATATACTTGGATATTTATAAGAGTAATATCACACATATAAAATGCCTCTATATCAGACGAACTGCGGCTTTGTTTATAAGAAAAGTTGTTTTTTTATCAATAAAATTCAAAATAAATTTCCCATATATTATCTTTCAATAATTCAAGTACTTCTTCCTAAAAATGACCGTTTTTCAACTGACATTTCAAAAAGTCAAATTCCAATACTTTAAGCATCTTTACAAATCTGTAGAAATGCTCATGAAATTGTCGGTCAAAGTGTTGCAAAAAAGTTACAATAATCCTAATTTGTTAACTAGTCAATATATTTTTTTTTTATACAGTGCTTATATAATACATTGTTTCAAAGCCGCTTCAGTAATCAATGCTGCAAGTTTCATCAAATATGAGACTTATTTACTTCGTTATTCATCTCGAGTCAATTCAGTTTAATAATTCAGTGCCGTTGTTGCCAAATTCGTCGAATATGAAACAATTTTGGTTTACTTATAAAGCGACTGTATAGAAAAAAAATACGGCTGTCAAACGATTAATCACGATTAATCGCATCCAAAAATAAAAGTTTGTGTTTACATAATACAGTATATGTGGATGCACTGTGTATAATACATATATACACACACATGCTTGTATATATTTAAGAAATATTTTCATGTATATTCTGTATATAGATTTATATATAATTTATATTATATATAAATATACATTTTTTATATATAAATAATATTTTTTTTTCCCTTAAATATGCATGTGTGTGTATTTATATATCTACAAAATAATTATACACAGTGCACCCACATATATTATGTAAACACAAACTTGTATTTTAGATGCGATTAATCGCGATTAATCGTTTGACGGCCCTGGTAAATTATTAAAAAATTTGTGTCAACACTTTTGGATTCACTCGCAAATGTTCCGAGTGCGGAAAACTACGGTTACACTTTATTTTAAGGTACTTTGTAGAGTTACATTTAGGGTTAGTTACTGGTAATTATCCATCATTTACTATTATTACATGTAGAAACTTTAAATAAAGTGTTACTGGAAGTACAGCTACAGAAATATAGTTTATGACTTGAATGGATCATGATCTTGGCCATAATAAGAAAGCTAACATGCAGTCGGATCTATATCCGTCCCTTCACTATACGCCCTTTAGTTGTCAAGAGAATTAAAATGCCTTTTATGAAGAGAGAAACCTGCAAATGAACCAAACATCTGGAAATAAAGCAAAACAATGAAGATCAAAAGGCCATCGAGGACATAATCTGACATGAATTAAATCTTATTTAACCGTTGTAATTAGTCATTAACTACAGTTCGATATTGTTGGACCAGAGCGGTTCGAATGACGGATGTGCAATAAGGCTACAGCGATGAGTTATACTGCGGTGGTTAAACAGAGTTACGAGAAACACACACTGTGAATGTGGGATGTGTTTTGCATCTAGTGGTACTTTACAATGGATGTCTGCCAGGTTAATGATGTTCCTCATTTGTTGAATAATAACCATCACTGGTCACTTTAATAGCGCTGTCATCTCTAAGTGTTCGTTCCTGCGGACAGCCTTTTGTTGTTTTCAATTATTCTTGCGTTCCCTTTTTACTGGAAATAAGGACCATGAAACGCAGATGGTTTAACTTTCATCCACGGAGTCATTAGCTTCAAAAACAGACAGGTTTACCAATGTGAGACTCCACAGAAGGATCATCTTTGAGTCACGACTACACCCAGTTTTTCCTCTTTCTTAAATGGGAACCTGATGCCACGAAGTTGACAGCTTTTTAGGATCGGTTTCACTCAGTTTGACGTTCAGACAATCACTGTAGAAGATGTCATACATAGTTGTGGTGATTTAGCCACCCAGGACGAGGTTTTCGTGTCTTGATCATGGCTGTTTGTCTAACGTTGATCTCTGTAATCGCATGCATGTGTTGGACGATCAGGTAGAAGCATCAACATGAAATCAGCCGGCATCATTGGGAGGAACGGACCTCAGTCCAAACAGCCGTTCCTGGTGGCGTTCTTCAAAGCCAGCGAGGTTCTGCTTCGGTCCGTGAGAGCGGCGGGAGGAAAGAGGAAGAGCCACAACAGAAACAAAAGCAAAGCACAGCCGAAATCATCGCCGGCTCTTAAAAGTGGAGGTACCGTTTACAAACTTCAAGACATTGGCACTCTAAAAAATGCTGGGTTGCTTCAACCCAACTTTGGGTCAAACCCTAGCCTGGTAGTACCAGACTCTGCTACTTCACCTTGCTTCGTAGACAGAGTCTGGAAAGGCATAATAGAGAAGTGTTTTCTCTCTCGCAAGGGGGCGCTTCTTTGACGTTTAAAATCATTGGTTACCCGTAAGCCAATCAGATGAGTTTATTTATGACGTATGTTATGCGCCGACACAGTCGCATCGAGACATTATGCATCGAACTCAAGTCTATGAGCGAACTTCCACTGTAAACAGGGAGCGGCGCTTTTGTAAGGGCTGCAAAATGTGTGCCAACCGGGAATGAACAATTCACAAACTAGCTTATTTATATGATTTACTGAGTTGCGGCCGCCCCGCAACGTCGGCGTGCCCGCTCTCACGAAGACGAGTCATGACTGATTTAGCTTCCGCCGCCCCGCGCAGGCGAGACCGAGCCCCTGCACTCGCGAGTCATGAATAGGAAGTTCATTTTAGTGATTCTCTTAAGCCCCTTTTCCACCAAAGCATTTTGAGAGCCGGTTCGGAGCCGGTGCCTGCGCGCGAACCAGTTTCTCGTGTTTCGACAGCCAAAGAACCGGTTCGCGGCCGCGAGAACTGGTTCCAAAGCGGCACCAACTCTTTGCTGGACTAGAACCGTTCCTTTAGCACGTCATGCTTACGTCGGGGGCTGGGCCGGGTTTAGATGTGTTCTAAACATATTTTCTGACCATCGCAAAGCCATGAGAAACTGCAGAAACACGCAAGCGTTTTTTTTTTTTTTTTAAACATAAGCAAAGACGAAAACAGTCGCGATTGAACAAATAAATGGAAAGAAAAAAGACATAAGACAGGGGTACATAACTTATCAGAAAAGATTACATATCAAACAAAAAGATTAAAAGACTTACATATTTCCATTGTTTTTAAAGTTTTCTTGGTACACGAGTTAGAGATAATCCCAAAGCAATGTAGCCTACTTGCAAGCGACGTAAACAGTGACGTAACGACGTCGTTCCCTAGGCGCTCTAGTCAGTGGAAAAGCAAACAGGTTCTGAACAGGTTCGCAAGTTGAACCAGCTCCGAACCAACTTTGAACCAGCACCAGTTCCGAACCAGTTCTTTTTTCGGTGGAAAAGGGGTATTAGTCATTTCGTTTATTTAAGTGGCTTAATGTTATAATTTTAGCTGCCAAATTCCCCGATCACATCCACCTACGCAATGTTGATCATATTCTGAATTAAAAAAAATCATAATGCAGTAAAAAATGATTTACTTTACCTTCCAAGTCTTACGTTCATTTGTCACATGACATACGCAAAGAACAGTCACATATCTGGGACTAATGCAGCAACGAAATATGGTGGATTGTTGTTATACCCAATCTTAAAAAACAGAGAGATACCGGAGCTAGACACATAATAGCAGAAGGTGAGCTGTCCCATTCATCAGGGGCTACGTTTACATGCAATCAAATGAGCACTTTTAGTAAACGGATTGAAGGCTCTAATGGACTGAAAAGCCTTGTAAACACCCGGCTGGGCTCGATCCGAACGAATGAGCACAACGTCCCACCAGTCCTTGTTTCAGATTTTCATTCACAGACGACGACACACAAGCAATCAGAAGATCCGTCATTGCTGCGGTCACGTCACGTTTGTTTCCTTGTATATGATTGGCTGAAGCCTTTTCTTTCGCCTCAAAAGTAAAAAAAAATGACAAAAAGTCGCAGCACATTCGCGTTCAGTGTGGAAGCACTCATTATACAAACAGCTGATCAAAAAATAAAACCAGAGCGCAAATTATTCGTGCGTCAAAATCGCGTCCAGTGTGAAAGGACTTAACTTTCAGAGCAAATCTAAATTTGCCTGAAGTTGTCTGGGTTTTCCCAGATTAAAACTGAAGGGCAGATAGAGGGAAAATATGGCATCGTCAAAACATTTATCGATAAATAATACACATACAATTTAAAACATCACACCTAATTTTACAAAAATACAATCCTAGTAATAATAATACAATTATAAGTTGCACTATGATCTGAAAGACAATTAAAAAGTGCTCAACAATATAGCGTCACTAGAATGCAAGTTAAGTTATTACATGTGGCTCATCTTTAGCCATATTTTTAGACACATTGTCTAAAAGTGGGACACTTTCTAATGTTAGTTGGTAGTGGTTTCCAGATATCGGTGAAAACTCAACGGTCAAAGCTTGTGGCTCTATATTGCACTCCACAATCTTGAAGAAGCTCAACAATATCAGCCCACTGTCATTTACAGAGCCATGGCCTTTGATATCGGTGATTTTTGAGTGATATTTTCTGCAAACTAAGAAAATCACCTACTGCATCTTTAATAAGTAGCATTTGTCAACATTTCCGTCCTTCATAGATGAGTGCATGTTGAGCTTACCTGATGTTTTCCGAATGTAGGGCTCTTTAAATGCCATCAAATCACTGAGTATTTACTGCACTTACAATCTATATACAAAGACGTCCTGCCAGCTGCAAACGTAGAGCACATTGAGCCCACACACACTCCTAGACTAAACAACACGACTACTTCATTGTTTGAAGGCTCAACGTCCGTTTTGTTGCTGTTATCTAGATCTGAACACCAGTGAACAGAGGCAAGCCTGCAAGAAGCATGAACTTTACGTGAGCTTCCGCGACTTAGGATGGCAGGTAAGCGCATGTGGCGACTCGCATGTGGTTTCTCCAAGCCTCCAGAACACACACATCACTGTCTCTGTCTCGTTTCAGGACTGGATTATTGCTCCGGAGGGATACGCAGCCTTCTATTGTGATGGAGAATGTTCATTTCCACTGAACGCGCATATGAACGCGACAAACCATGCGATTGTGCAGACCTTGGTAAGTGTCCATTGTTTCATTATTTAACTCTTTCAGCCAGCGCCAACATTGTTAGACATTTTCACAAAGGTTTCATGGCCGCCAGTGTATTTTGTCGTTGGAATATCTGAACACGCAATTTGTCAAAAGAAAGAACAGACCCTCTGCTTAAAAAAGCTTTTTAATCAACACTAGGCTTGGGTATCGAGAATCGAGTATCGATTGGAACCGGGACTAACTTTGCGTTTTTCCCGGAATCGTTCAAAAGTTAAAATTTCGATTACTAGTTTCGATATTCACACTCCACTGAACAGAAGAAGAAACCGCTGAACAACACCAATGAAGAAGCGTCTACCGGAAGTTTTGGCATAACCGCGCGAGTCGAACATGAGTAGCTTACGTCGGCGGTCCAAAGTGTGGGTTCAATTTTCTAAAAAATATCAAAATCTCGGCAAAATGCAGAGTATTTCCCTTTAGAAAGGAGTATTTCCTTCAGAAAGACCGTTGGTTAGCAAGGTTAGCTAAACTTTTTTGACCCTGCCTCTTAAAAGAATCGGAATCGAGAATTGTTGGGAACCGGAATCGGAACAAGGAATCATATAACCTCACTCGTACGAATTCGTACGATTTGTCTGAACCCACGTGATGGTTAGGTTTAGGGGCGGGGTAGGTCATTCGTACGAATTCATACGAATTGGCCAATTCGTAAAATATGTATGATTTAGCAAAAACGTACTAATTCGTACGAGTGAGGTCGTACGAATTGTTATGAATTAGCCACCTCGTAAAATTCCTACTGGTTTCGTATCATTTATGACATGACGTTGTTTGCTTATCGGGACCGCATGACCGCAACTAATTTAATTTGCTCATGGTGACAGCGATTTGACCGCAAATAATAATAGTAATAGCTAACTATTTTTTTCCCGATCAAATGTGACCAAAACGGTTAGAAAATTGCTGTCGTTATAAAAGGTTTCTTCAATGTATTGCTTGTTTTTTCTCTGTTAATTACATTTCATGTTGTGACACTTCTATTCTCAGCATCAAAGCATCCAAAGCTTCAACAAGCTTCCCCGTACTTTTGACAAGCGTCCATGACAGAGCGGCTAGAGCTTCTTTGACGGTCAAGTCAGGCGGGGGTGTGAGCGTACAGTAATATGACTAAATGCCTGGTGTGGTTCTAATGCACAACAAAGCAAATATTTTATCACTCAAAACTTTATTTCAATATACGAGACATTCATTTTGTATCGAATGTTATTTATTCTATATCTAGATTATATGAAATATTATTTTGGACTAAAGACAACCAACATACATGTGCATAAGTTTGTCTGGAAGCGAGAGAGAAAAAAAAAATCACAGGACAGGTTAATAACTTTTGGAGTCTCGGTCTATTTATCATCAAAACAAAAATAAATGACAGATTAGTGGATGAGGGCAAATGATGAAACTCGCTAAACGGTTCGAAGGGTCCAGTGAACACAAATACGACAACGATGATCCCCACGCCACTCTCCAGAGCAAATACAGAGTGGTGATTCTCTCGATGAATGTGCGATCAACATAAAAAAGATGGCCGCCAACGAGTTTTGATTCTGATGCACGTAAATTTCGCTTCAAACTTTTGTTTTGACGCACGAATTGACACAAAGTGGTCAAGCGTCAAACTAGACACGGTAGACGTGAATTTGACGTGCTATTCGCGTCCGGTGTGAACGCACAGTCAGGATATTCTTGTTTACTTGCTGTATGATAAACATATTTTTGTGTCAGTCAAAAACTACTAGTTTTCCTCCGACATATTATAGATCTCTTTCATTTTTTCCTTCACAGGTCCATCTAATGTTTCCTGATAATGTGCCAAAGCCTTGCTGTGCACCAACCAAACTGAACGCCATATCAGTGCTGTATTTTGACGACAGCTCAAACGTAATTCTGAAAAAGTACAGGAATATGGTGGTGAGGTCCTGCGGATGTCATTGAGGCCAGAGGAGCGTCCGTGTCATATTGCTGGAATAAATAACATATCAAAAGAAATAGTTTTTGACATTTGATGTACAGTATTATGTATATATTAGCTCACAATTCCTCTTATTTATTTGGCTTTGTTTTGTAATAACTTTTTAAATGTGTGATGTAGATCAGTTAAAAGTTACCACTCTTACCGTAGATCCGTGGCTGATTGGTCTTTCTCTGAGAACATGTTAATGAGTTAAACCAGTACGAGAGAGTCATAGACTAGAGGATCAAATATCATTTTCTTTCTTTTGATCACATGTCATAAATTCATAAGCAACCACTCCAAAAGAGAACTGCTGCTATTTTATAAAACCGAAAGGCCTGAAACGCTAATCACCTTTTTACTGTTTTTGTTTTTTTTTTGATGTGGAAAAAAGAGAACAGCCATATTGATTTAGCAATAATAAATCGATAAACAATAATTCTTTGTTAATAAAATGAGTGTAGTGTTGTATGTCTAAAATAGCCCAGAGTATTGCAGCCCACGACTGCTGGTTTATATAAGTTTGCTTTAGATATCAGTGCGCGGATATGCAAAATTAAGGTTTCTGAGCAAATATTCTTCCTCCTTATATACACTTGTATTAGTACTCTGAGTAATATATTTTTTTTTTGTGAGAAAATAAGTGTATAATTATTTTAGAACCATGTTTCTACGTCATTAAATCTATTTTCAAATCTATTTTCGGTGTCTTTCTCTACCACAGGTGATTGATCATGTTTGTTGCAGGATTTACATGAATTTGCTGAAAATAAAATAAACAATTAATTTTTTTTTGCTCTGTTATTGCATTTGGGATAACTGAGTAAATAAAAAATGTAAAGTTAATTCTGACTTTTTATCTCACAATTCTGACTTTTTCCCTCGCAATTGCGAGTTTATTTTATTCTAACATTGAGAATTAGCAATATTCCAATAAACTTCAAATAAATAAAATAAAATAATATCTGTATCTTTATATCATATCTCACAAAAAAGTAAAAAGTCAGAATTGTGAGCTCTCACGACCAATTCGTACAAATGATTAAAAAGTGGCTCATTCGCACTAATTCATACGACCTCACTCGTACGAATTCGTACGCTTTGTCTAAATCCACGAGATGGGTAGGTTTAGGGGCGGGGTCAGGGGTAGGTCATTCGTACGAATTCATACGAGTTGGCCAACTCGTAAAATTTGTACAATTTAGCAAAAATTGTACTAATTCGTCGAACGAATTGTTACGAATTAGCCACCTCGTAAAATTTGTACGAATTCCCGTGAACTGCGTATCAAATGCACCAACCCGATCTCACGAGAATTCGTACGAATTTTACAAGGTGGCTAATTTGTAACAATTCACACGACCTCACTCGTACAAATTACTACGATTTTTGCTAAATCGTACATATTTTGCGAATTGGTCAATTCGTATGAATTCATACGAATGACCTACCCCTGACCCCGCCCTAAACCTACCCATCACGTGGGTTTGGACAAATCGTACGAATTCGTAAGAGTGAGGTCGTATGAATCAGTACGAATTAGCCACTTTTTAATCACTCGTACAAATTCATACGAATTGGTCGTGAGATAGCATATAATGCACACGAAAAACTGCGTCTCTTATGCACGTAAAACTGTACGCAAAAATTTTTGCACGCATTCGTAACAATTCGTACGACCTCACTCGTACGAACTACCACGATTTTTGCTAAATCGTACATATTTTGCAAATTGGTCAATTCGTATGAATTCATACGAATGACCTACCCCAAAATTTTTTGCACGCAAAAATTTTTGTACGCAAAAAATTTTTGCGTACAAATTACACGACGATACACGATGCGTGTAACTATAGAGACGCATTTACATGAGAACAGGCTGAAGTTGCAGTTCCCTTTTGTATTTTGTATTCTGTGACAAAAATGTGTTTGAAAAACATTAGCAAACAAATAGCTTCATTTAGACAGATCTTTGCATGCAAATCTGTGCTGACCTCTGATCACGAAGATTTTTATGAAGTACATTTTTTGCTGAATGCCAGAAACGGAATGACTGCGTGCTGGACTTAATTGAAACCAGTGCTCCGGGTGCGCAGACGTTATGTGGTCCCGATCTAAGAAGAGTGTTGACGTCCCATGAATAGCGGAGGCCACCTGCTAACCTCACTGCTAGCGGTGTGGATGATCTGCATTCCTGCGGCACGGTTACTCCCGCTGCTTCACAATCCCATCTACTGTTTAATATCATGGATTCCGTCCAATTCCACTAAATTTCTTCCTTTCCACAACAGCAGGCCCAGTATGAATGCTGCTATTTTAGGGAGTCCTGTGCCGGTGAGCGGGCTCTCTCAGTATAAGCCCCGTGGCCACATGAAAGGGGACAGAGATGAATTTACTGTCCGTGCACAGAGCAGCACACGTGCACACAATTGATCAAACTGGGTTTGCACACTGATCCTCACGCTCTACATAAATAACAACGTTTACATGATTAATATTGTATACTTTCAGTAACCTCGCACTTAGTTTCCTCTATTGCAGTGGATTAGCTAACCAGGGGTGCATTTCCCGAAAGCATCGTTAGCCAAAAATGGTCGCAAGTTTCGTCGTTATCAGCATAGTTCAATGAGTCGGTGTTTCCCGAAACCATCGTTCCAACGAACATTCGCAAACAGCATCACAAAACAGTCGTGACTGACTAGTTGATTTTTCCAACGATGCATCGTACTTTGGTAGTGAAACAGTGAACTACGTCGTTGGTGCGTTTCCCGAAAGCATCGTTAGCCAACTACGGTCGCAAGTTCCGTCGTTATCAGCGTAGTTCAACGAGTCGGTGTTTCCCGAAAGCATCGTTAGCCAACTACGGTCGCAAGTTCCGTCGTTATCAGCGTAGTTCAACGAGTCTGTGTTTCCCAAAAGCATCGTTAGCCAACTACGGTCGCAAGTTCCGTCGTTATCAGCGTAGTTCAACGAGTCGGTGTTTCCCGAAACCATCGTTAGCCAACTACGGTCGCAAGTTCCGTCGTTATCAGCGTAGTTCAACGAGTCGGTGTTTCCCGAAAGCATCGTTAGCCAACTACGGTCGCAAGTTCCGTCGTTATCAGCGTAGTTCAACGAGTCTGTGTTTCCCGAAAGCATCGTTAGCCAACTACGGTCGCAAGTTCCGTCGTTATCAGCGTAGTTCAACGAGTCTGTGTTTCCCGAAACCATCGTTAGCCAACTACGGTCGCAAGTTCCGTCGTTATCAGCGTAGTTCAACGAGTCGGTGTTTCCCGAAACCATCGTTAGCCAACTACGGTCGCAAGTTCCGTCGTTATCAGCGTAGTTCAACGAGTCGGTGTTTCCCGAAAGCATCGTTAGCCAACTACGGTCGCAAGTTCCGTCGTTATCAGCGTAGTTCAACGAGTCTGTGTTTCCCGAAAGCATCGTTAGCCAACTACGGTCGCAAGTTCCGTCGTTATCAGCGTAGTTCAACGAGTCTGTGTTTCCCGAAACCATCGTTAGCCAACTACGGTCGCAAGTTCCGTCGTTATCAGCGTAGTTCAACGAGTCGGTGTTTCCCGAAACCATCGTTAGCCAACTACGGTCGCAAGTTCCGTCGTTATCAGCGTAGTTCAACGAGTCGGTGTTTCCCGAAAGCATCGTTAGCCAAAAATGGTCGCAAGTTTCGTCGTTATCAGCATAGTTCAATGAGTCGGTGTTTCCCGAAACCATCGTTCCAACGAACATTCGCAAACAGCATCACAAAACAGTCGTGACTGACTAGTTGATTTTTCCAACGATGCATCGTACTTTGGTAGTGAAACAGTGAACTACGTCGTTGGTGCGTTTCCCGAAAGCATCGTTAGCCAACTACGGTCGCAAGTTCCGTCGTTATCAGCGTAGTTCAACGAGTCGGTGTTTCCCGAAAGCATCGTTAGCCAACTACGGTCGCAAGTTCCGTCGTTATCAGCGTAGTTCAACGAGTCTGTGTTTCCCAAAAGCATCGTTAGCCAACTACGGTCGCAAGTTCCGTCGTTATCAGCGTAGTTCAACGAGTCGGTGTTTCCCGAAACCATCGTTAGCCAACTACGGTCGCAAGTTCCGTCGTTATCAGCGTAGTTCAACGAGTCGGTGTTTCCCGAAAGCATCGTTAGCCAACTACGGTCGCAAGTTCCGTCGTTATCAGCGTAGTTCAACGAGTCTGTGTTTCCCGAAAGCATCGTTAGCCAACTACGGTCGCAAGTTCCGTCGTTATCAGCGTAGTTCAACGAGTCTGTGTTTCCCGAAACCATCGTTAGCCAACTACGGTCGCAAGTTCCGTCGTTATCAGCGTAGTTCAACGAGTCGGTGTTTCCCGAAACCATCGTTAGCCAACTACGGTCGCAAGTTCCGTCGTTATCAGCGTAGTTCAATGAGTCGGTGTTTCCCGAAAGCATCGTTAGCCAACTACGGTCGCAAGTTCCGTCGTTATCAGCGTAGTTCAACGAGTCTGTGTTTCCCGAAAGCATCGTTAGCCAACTACGGTCGCAAGTTCCGTCGTTATCAGCGTAGTTCAACGAGTCTGTGTTTCCCGAAAGCATCGTTAGCCAACTACGGTCGTAAGTTCCGTCGTTATCAGCATAGTTCAACGAGTCGGTGTTTCCCGAAACCATCGTTCCAACGAACATTCGCAAACAGCATCGCAAAGTTGTGTGGTTTGAACGACAGCTCTCGACCTGTGGTTAGAGGCATCGTTTCTATATTGCAGCACATTTGGACGTAATAAATCCTTATCTTGAGCAAAATAAGCAAGCTGACATTCAGTACAACCGGTGCCTTTTATTTAGAATACATACAAATGTAATTTACGTATTTTAGTTTGTCAAAAGATTTGAAGTAACGTGTTTGAAGAGTGCGCATGTGCGAACGTGCTCTACTATGTAAGAACGAGCCAAATATTGAGTCAGAACAAATGAGAACAATTAGAAATAGTCCTCAGATGACATGTCTGTAATTTATATAAACAAATCTAGCGTTAATTGGATCTCAAACAGTTTCATTAAAAGTAGTTATTACTCCACCACGTGCGAAACCAACGTGTTTGAACAATACTGCAAAAGTGGGTTTCGGGAGACAGTCGTGACTAACTAGTTGACTTCTCCAACGATGCATCGTACTATGGTAGTGAGGCACTGAACTACGTCGTTGTACGGGAAATGCACCCCAGATGTACGAACGTTCGCTAGCCTGCAATCAAAAGAATTGCAGGCTAGCAATTCTTAAACCCTGCGCTGGGGTTTAATATCTTCACGTAGAAGCGTGTCCTTTATGCATGCTATTTAATTCTTAAAACAAATTCACATACTTACAAGTACTTGCGCTTCGTGTAACGAATAGGCAGGGACGAAGCAGAGAGAATCCACATGCAAGCACTACTTTCATAATAATAATAATAATAATAATACAAACAATACTCAAGGGCAAACAAAGGAACATGGAAGAGCAATAGCAATGACGAACAACAACTGAAGTACTGAGGTTTAAACAGACCGGGTGTTGGTGATATGTATATGAAGAGAACTATGGTGACAACAAACACAGGAAGTGAACACAGAAACAATGCATAAACTACAACATAAAAGTCCTACAAATTACAAGATCGTGACAAATCTCACACGCCAATATCATTTGCCAATAAAAGCTGGTTTAATAATTCACTCTGAGAGCGGTCATGTTTGAAACACATTAACCCAATTGTTGTGTAATCGTGTCGGGTCATGTAAACATACCAATGAATATCAATAATTAGTGGAACACATAAAATATACTGTCTCATTATTTCTATAAAAAATGCCCTGGCTGTATGATTTTTCACAGCTGTCTTTACCTCGGGTCATAGCTCACATAATTACTTTCATTTGGACATGCACAGATTTCTATAAACAATGGATATTTTGGTAACAATTGACATGAAGTTACAGTGAACAATACTTCTACAGTATTTATTAATCAAATCATTATTCAAATGAAAAGTTGTTTAAAAATGAATTCACTGTGAACTAACATAATATTTTTTTTACTAACATTAACAAAGATTTATAAATGCTTTTCTTTTGGACATTTGAACACCCCTGCCCTCAGATCACTTGGACGTGGCTGTGGTTACAAGAGGTAAAAACAATATAAATATTGTTAGTTTTCTCACACAAACCGCTCGTTTCGTGTCTTAGGCCATCAATGTGCACTTACATTTACGAGTCATTAAATCATGTTTAATCTGGACTTCTCTGTGCATGCTCTTTGAGGTGGGCTCCATAGACCGCCATTATAAGACTGACAGACAACAACGGTTTGACCTAAAAATATCAAAATTGAAAATACTGTGGAAACAAAGACACCTACATCTTGGATGCCCTTGAGGTCAGATAAAACATATCAAAAATTAATTTCAAAGTGAACTATCCCTCTAAGCAGGACTGCTATCAGTAGAATATATCTAAAGCGGACAATCGAAATAAAGTGTTACCAAATATATTGCTCATTTTTTAATTCGTTAGCTAATGCATTACCTGTTAACAAACGAGTCCCTGAAGTGTTACCAGAATATCAGCTGTTTATTTAAATCTGTGTATGTCCAAATGAAAGTAATTATGACTCGAGGCACTCGAGACAGCTGTGAAAAATCATTTTTAGAGCCATTTTCCCCCAACACTTCCCCCCAGATTAAAGGCTTAACCCGACTACGGAACTTAATCGGAAAATGCTGTGCGTGTAAACACACTTGATGAAATTGTTCAGGGATTGGATTTTATGTTTTTTGAACCACAAATCTGTGCCAGCTCATACGCTTCGTTTCGTACTCAAATAGCCGCGCTGTTCCTGCTTTTGGAGTAATGAACTTCATATGCTTGTTGTTTTGTGTTTTCAAAAGGGCGATTGTCACTCATATCTATGTTACACCGCAAAAAACGTTGGTATGCTTGAAACGAAACCACAGCCTACAGTGGACTACACACGAAAAACACACATTAAAACGATTAGGGATGTGTTTTATCTTGTTAGGTAAATATTTAGGACACTACACCCCAAGAGAACACAATCTCCACACGTGCAAAGCTTTGTTTAAATGAATGGAAAACACATGATTCTTAACCCGTGTGACATTAGTAGACGATGTGAAACACCTAAAGGCAGGGGAGAGTTTGTTTTGTGATTTTACACGTTAAAAAAATCCGACTTTTTTTCTTGTTCTGTTTGTGGACAATTAATGAAAACAAACACGCTGCTGACACAAATAAATAAAACGTCAATCACTATCGTGAAGTATCAACGTTGTCATATTTATTTGTGAAATTCTTCTCCCGTTATCCTAAGCTAGAACATTTTTCTTTTCTCTGGCCCCATGGTTTATTTTGAAAGTGTCCGCTTGCAGTCGGCCCACAGCGCTGCCGAAACTCGATCTAATCAAAATGTTTTCCAGTTTACTTTCTTCATCTTTCCACATACCCTTTTTCTAATTTGGCGTCAGTGGGTGGGCTAGACCCTTATTACAGCTCAATCAGACGTCCCTGAGCAAGTCAAGCATCTGGGGCACATTTCTTACACGCTAGTTACAGGACAAGGTCACGGTCAGAGTACAGAGGATGTGTTCTGAGTCCAGTGTTATTTGGAGGTGTGTTTTGGTGTGAGAGAAGACCACATTTGACCCCAGAAGTCTCGTTCAATCTGTGTAAGAAGGAACACCTGTGTTCGCCAGCCTTTCGTTCCCAATTTTACTGTATAAGATCATTACAAATCACTCTGTACGATATGGATCTAATAAACTTGGGTACGACATGCACGCATACGAAGATGACACCTATTGAATCGTACACTGTAAAAAATAATCGTGATTTTAACGGTAAAAGAGGTAAAAAGCTACAGTGCAAAACTGTTCATTGGTTAACAGAAAGTTTCTGTACTAAATAAGGTAAATAACTGTGAAAGGTTTAACCCTCTGGGGTTCTTCGGGTCAATAATGACCCGAAGCGTTTAAATAAAAAAAATGTTAAAAATCGTAGCTTCATCGGAATGGTCCGAAACTTGGTGACTTTATTGGTACTTGGTATATGAACACCCCAAAAATTGGGGACAGGATTTGAAAAGTCTTAGTGGTCGTAAAAAAAATAGTCTCACTCAGGACCTTCGGGTCAGAAATGACCCGCATAGGAAATGAATGGGAAACTGGCAAAAGTGTGAAAATACTGAGTTTTTTTATGCGTACAATCTACAAATCAGCAACGACCTTGAAAAAAAGCACACAACAGTGAAGGGGTGAATCTATAAAACATCAAGAGTGCAAAACACACACACACACACAAACACACCTTTATACACAAACACACCAAAAAAATTCAGATTATATATGTTTTGCATTTTTAAAAAGCTCAGTTTGTCCACGAGATGGCATCCAACTAATTTCAAAAATTGCTTTTATGAGGCCTAGGCTTGACGCCAAAATGAAGTACAGCTTTAATTTTTTTTAATATATATATATATATATATATATATATATATTTCTATTATATTCAATGGGGGAAAATTTGGTCATAATTATTGCATTAATACTAATTATATATATATATATATATATATATATATATTTTTTTTTTTTTAATTTTCTCAAAACACCAAAAAAGAAAAGAAAAAAATATTATAAAAACAAGTAAAAAAATAATAAATTATGATTTTCTTTTTTAAATATGAATCCTGCCCGAGTGGGACTGTTAAACGAAGAACCCCAGAGGATTAATGGAATTTTCAGCCCGATCTCACGGCAATTCGTACGAATTCGACGAGGTGCCAAATTCGTAACAATTTGAACGACCTTACCCGTACGAATTAGAACGATTTTTGCTAAATCGTACATATTTTACGAGTTGGCCGATTCGTATGAACTTGTACGAATGACCAACCCCTGACCCGCCCCTAAACCTACCCAACACGTGGGTTTAGACAAATCGTACAAATTCGTACGAGTGAGATCGTCTGAATTAGTACGAATTAGCCAATTTTTTAGTCACTCGTACGAATTGGTCGTGAGATTTGGAATTGTTGGAATGAGTGAGTGTTGGAATTTTACTATACAATACTATTCAATTTACCGTTTTTGAAAGTGAAAAAGAACAACTCATTGTATAATAACAAGACAAGAACGGTTTGACCTAAAAATATCAAAATTGAAACTACTGCGGAAACAAAGACACCTACATCTTGGATGCCCTTGAGGTCAGATAAAACACATCAAAAATTAATTTCAAAGTGAACTATCCCTTTAAACCAATAACGTTGCTACCGTATTTTTGACGGTAAAGTTCTGGCAACCACAGCTGTTGTTTTTTTACCGTAAAAAATTACGGTGTTATTTTTTGGCAGGTGACAGGTTAGTATAGAAGATTAAAATGTGATCAGCATGTGCTAGTGGTAAACAAATGCAAGGTGCTTTGGCAATTGTGGATTTCATTTGCACTGAAAAAAGAGGACAACGTGAAAAAGGAACGAGGTCATTGATTGAGAATGGAGCTTGAGGTAAGTAGTTTTAAGTTTTAGTCCCATGTTACACCTGTCATGTTTTCTTTACTTCTAAGGCAAAGCTACTTAAATTGAACTAAGGCCTAATCCTGACTTAATCTAAGCCCTGTTTGTGGAACTAGTCTATGTAAAGAGCAAAAGCAATGGCAGACAAGAGTCCTTTCAGAAAGGCCAGCAGACACAAATATTACCTCACATCCCATGTGGAAGGGCTCACGTTTTCCGCATTGTTTACTTTCCCTCTCATGCTCGTAGTGTTCACAGCACACCGCGGTTGAGAAGGGACTTTCCATGGATTCTTTAAAACGTGTCTACTTTATTTCACGCAAACTCCATTGAATTTGGTGGTTCACACTACATTTCAATCCAAGAGGGCCGTATATTATTGTGAAGTTGATTAATATTCGGTCTAAATACTTTAGCATGATCAGGAAGAAACCTTTTCTGTAGAGAGTTAGCCTACTTTTTCACACTTTAGCCGTTGGCAGCTGTTTTCTTCTTTCGTTTTTCACATCGCTCCTTTAAATGGAGTGCTGAAACATATCTGAAACCTTTCTGAACTCATTGGATTTGTACTTTTGTGCGGCGAGCCAGCGGGATCTCTCAGTGGTGCAATTAAAAGTTCCAACCGATACATCTAGGAGCACATTAAAACATCTGTCCACATGTATCAATGTCAATGTGTGTTAACATAGCGTTCTAGCGAAGTAATCCAACAATCCGAAAGCAAACTACGCTGAATGTTATGGTCAATCTGTGATGTGGTGGACGCAGAAGCAGCTGGACTTCCACACATGCTTCACAAGAGCTTTTTTGGAGAGGTAAACCAACAGGTGAATATATTGTACTGTAATACAGACGGGTGTATTACAATACGGGTGCACTAATATGCATTAATTCATGCTTAACTAATGCACAGACAGTTAATGTATAATTCATGAAGAACTAAACCATTAATTAATGATTACTGCATCAGCAACTAATAAGGAATCTATATGATTAATAGTAATACATGAATTGCTATTAATTCAATGTGTCATTATGTATTAATTCCTTAATAACATATTTTATGAACTAATAGTGTAAATTAATGTGCTAATTACCACAATTAGTCAAATCAATGCACTTCAACTTCCAGTTGTCTGCTTTAATTAATCATTAGCTAATGATTTGCAAAGGTATCATTATGTTATGACTTTACTTGTTGGGGCACATCATTATTAACTAGTCATTTAGTAATTTGCACATGAATTTGCACTAACAATGAAGTAATTAATCATGTGTTAATGCATATTAGTGTACCCGTCATATTATCTGTAAGTTGAAATACAAGGCTTTGGCTCATTTTGGTAATTAACATATTAATTAGCACTATTAGTTAAAAAACGAGTTATTATGGAATTAATCCACAATTACATATTTAATTAATTACAATTGATTATTAATTACAATTAATTACAATGATACAATTGAACAAAAATTAATTACAACAATTACATGCATGAACTAATACATTAACATTACAGGCTCTTAATTAGTTCCTAATGTGGTAATCATTAGTTACACATTAATTCAGTATTATCTGTGCATTAGTTAAGTATGAATTAATGCTTATTAGTGCACATGTATTGTAAAGTGTTACCCAAATTATGTTGGGAAATTCTAAATTTATTTGACACCCATAACCAAAACTGCAGATATAAAGATATTATATGAAATGATTAGTATTTGGCCGTTTTGACTCCGCTAAGCCAATCAGCATTGACTACGTTTGAATGCATGATGTGATTATAAAGGTTTTTTCTGCAATTAAACTTTACAGCATATAAATACAAAAATTCAATCAAACCAATATGATAAAGCTCATAATCATAGCAACCACAAATTACATTAAGATTTGTGGTGTAGGTATGTCAATTTAGTAATAAACAATACACACAATAAACAGGTAAACACCTAAATCGCGTTATTCCCACTCTGGCAAAAGCGCGCATGAGCTCAGACTTACACCGATGCTGTATTTTGTTCACACAACTTCACGAATAAACTGTATGAACATTATTCTGAAATTTTACCTCCAATCCGAATCGCTGAAAACATATTTTAAAACTTTTGCGTTCACTCAACAAACAATCGCGTTCCCCTCATTCTCAAAAAACACTAAAAGTTAATGTAAAGTTTCTCGGGGGAAAGAAAAACATTTGAGAGAGAATGCAAAAGCATTATTATTTTTCCTCCCATCTATTTTTTTTGTGCCTTTAGGGGCTCCGTAGTTGTGCATCTGACGTGACTTGATTAAAACAGTGCCCATTAACACCATAGATAGCCATAATCAACATGACATCATGACTTTTGCGTAAAACATAGACATGTTATCCATACGTATTTTGAGCTATCCGCGTGTATGCGCTTATGTCTACGCCGTTAAATGTCCGAGTGATTCCATGTCCATGTACGCACCGTTAAATGTCCGAGCGAAACAAAGCAAAACGCAGATCTACATCTCGGGAGCAATATTTTTTTTCCTAGGAGGGTAGGGGAAGACTCATGAATGGTATTAATGGGATATTCCACTTTTTTTGGAAATAGGCTCATTTTACCACTCCCCCAGAGTTAAACAGTTGGGTTTTACCATTTTCGAATCCATTCAGCCGTTTTTCTGATTATTTAGAAGAATATCAGTAACCAGACCGTTTCTGGTCTCATTGACTTCCATAGTAGGAAAAAAATATACTATGGAAGTCAATGAGACCAGAAACTGTCTGGTTACTGATATTCTTCTAAATATCAGAAAAACGGCTGAATACATTCAAAAATGGTAAAACTCAACTGTTTAACTCTGGGTGAGTGGTAAAATGAGACTATTTCCAAAAAAAAGTGGAGTATCCCTTTAACCCCAGTGACGGGTAGGTTTAAGGACGGGGGTTGAGGTAGGTTATATATTTATATACACAGTAATGTAACGTTAAGTCAACGGCGTTCATAAACACGCTGAAAAGCGATAATGCGTTTTGATAGCACGCCAAAAATGGAAATACGAATTGGCCATTTCATGAGATCAGTCTGCCATAATAAAGGCAAGATGTCTTACGTCATCACCGGCGGCCATCTTGTCACAGGCAAGCTTTCTGGCGGGCTCTGTGGTTCCTGATGTAAGATGAGTGACTCTTATCTCTTATCTCGTGCGGATTCACAAACGGTTTGGTTTCTTACAAACATTATTACCGTGGCTATAATTCTGGATGATTATTTATTAATACACGTATGCAGTATCAAAACTATATCTCTGACGTTTATAACAAACCAAACTGTTTAAAAATCAGTAGAAAATTGAGCTAGTTAAGGTTATTTGAAAAGTACATGCAAAACACAATGTTACGAGTGAGCGAGCTGACTGTGGCAAGATGGCCGCCGATGCAGACGTCGAACTCCATTGGCCAGCAGCGGACGACGCATCTAGCCTTTATTATGGATATATGAGAAACACACCTACTGTGTGTGAGGTCATCATTCGTGCTGTGCATTGGGGTGTGCGAATAATGGTGGTAAAAATAATCAAACTTCTTAATTATTCAGAATTATAACATTTTGAAAGAGTTTTGCTCGTGTCATGGATACATCTGAGATTAAGTCTTTACTCTGATTATGAAAAATAAATAAATAAACACAAGCAATATTGGCATACATGTAAATGTAAATTGAGTCTAGGGAGTCCTCTGCCATTTACACACTAACTGAGTTACAGATTCACCCTCAGGAATAATAAATAATACAATATTGTTTTGCTTCATATCATTCTAAACACACCAGCCAGAAACACTCTTCATTGCGATTCTCCGAGCAACGCTTGTGTCATTATGAACTCATCCGAAGCTTGCCGTGTTCACCGTGTACACACTTCCCACTGAGCGTTTGAAGTCAAAATCAAAGCTTGAATCTATTCTAGCAGCTTCAATGGGACAATTGAAATCGTATGGACGAAAATGGATCAAATCTGACTGGAGTTTTGAGCAGTTCACTATGTTTTCAGGATTTATCTGATGGCTTCAAACCTCTTTGATGCTTCATCTAAACCTGTTCCCCGTGAAGCACATTTCTCACATCTGTTTCCCTGCTAAGGGAAGAACGAAACTCTTTCACTGACATGACGGTACGGATTACACCAGACCTCCAAATAAAACATCCGAGGAAGGCTTCGTCGCATCTGCCATCTATCTTTTTAATTCATCCACGGCTCCATTTCTTCCCTCATTAAAGTCATCCGACGGATGTGAGCGCCAGTGTCAGTCATGGGGAAAGTCTGTTACGGTGTTGTGTACTAGATTTCACTGGAACTAATGCTCTGGGAGACAATCAAAGAGCTTTGTCCCTGTTAACAGCGTTTTATTTTTAGCTGGAGATCCAGCACCCAAACCTGTGTCTCGAAAGCTCCACGATAAGATGTAAATAAAACAAAGATTATTAGACGAGAGCGAGTTTCTCAGGTTGTGTAAACCTACTTAGGGTTCAGAGTATTTATTTTTTCCCACATTCATTTTGACACATGTCTAGCCCTCAGGTGCTCTTGGGTCATTTATGACCGGAAAATTTTCTGTTTTGAATTTCTAAAAATCGCAGCTTCTTCGGAATGTTATGAAACTTGGTGACTTTTATGGCATAAGGTTTGTGAATAAAAAAAAATTGAGGTCATGATCCGAGCACGCTGGTCGTAAAAAGTAGTCACACTTGTGGTCTTCGGTCAAAAATGACCGACCCATATGGGAAATTGACAAAAAAAATTATTAATTCTCAGAATTTTTGTATGTACAATCTACAAATTGGCCACAATTCTAAAAAAAAGTACACCACAGGAAAGGGGTGAAACTCTACAACATCTAGAGTGCAAAACAGACACACCCACCAACACACACACACACATACAAACACACTTTTATACACATACACACCAATACATTTTGATTGCAAAAACTATGTTTTGAATTTCTAAAAATCACAGCTTCATTGCAATGTTATGAAACTTGGTGACTTTTGTGGCATTGTGTATGTGAACACAAAAAAATTGAGGTCATGATCCGAGCATGCTAAGTGGTCTTAAAAAAATAGTCACACTTGTGGTCTTTGGTCAAAAATGACCCCCATAGGAAATGAATGGGAAATTGATTTTAAAAAAAATCACATTTATTTATTTATTTATTTATTTACATTTTTTTTATAAGAAATAGTTTTTGAGATTGTTTCATCTATATATTCATATCCACCAAAAAAAATGTGTTCATAAACATCTGGTGAATTCACATGCTTCTCCATAGAGAGCTGTACATGCCATCTAGTGGTTACATCATGATTCTACGCTTTTTCTCTAGACTGTAACCAGATGGTGCTAATTTTCTTCAAAAAATATATTTTTTTTCTGAAGGCCTAGACTCTATATTAAACTAAAATACTGCATTAATTAATATATATATATATTTTTTTTTTTTTTTCCATGGCAAAAATAGACCATAAATATTACATAAATATTAATACATTCAATCAAATTGTCTCAAAATACTAAATTAAAAAGAATAAATATTACAGAACAAAAATAAATGGCATTGGTTTTACTGGGATGGAGAAAGTTTCATTTTTAGGTGTCCAGTCACTTTTGACCTGGAAGATAACAAGTGTGACTCCGAAACAAAGAGCACCTGAGGGCTAGAACAATTACGTGGTTTTCTTTTATTGATATAGTGTATACTTTTTTCTTGATTTACTCTGAAAGAATGGAAGTGGGGAAGTTCATTGTCACATGACCACATGACAGATTAAACAGTTATCTGAGCTAATCATAGTATAAATGACAAACTAAAATATTTTTCAATTAACTTTTTCCATATAAAATATAGGCAATTTTTAATAATAAAAAATAAACTTTCAAATGTTTCAGTTTGACAACGAACACACCGGAAAACACAGCCATTCAACATAGTACAAAACATGATAATAATCATTTCTGAACATTGACTCTGAAGTCTTTATTGGTTTCTCAATAGAATTCATAAAATCATAGTTCTAATAGGGGCTCATTGTAACACAGTGTGACAACATGCCCCACCGGCGCAACTGGGATTTAACCCTGGTTAGTGTCTTCTGCTGGTTAGAGAAAGATCTCAATTGGAGATTAAAATAATATCAGATGTGTCTATTTTAAATAAACACAAAAAACAAATATGAAAATTCAATATACTTTTGCTATGGTTAAATAAATGATCAGTGATATCTTCTGAAGAGTTCTGAATTTTGCCACAATTTTCTCTCTATATAGTTTTGACATGGCAAATAAGTTTCGTCATGCTTGCATGTGTGGAAGTATTTAAAACAAGTGTGTGACAACTATCCGCGTGTTAGTTTGTGTCCCGCTCACCCCTTCAGGTTTTTTACTTCTAAATGCCACTTTGATCTTTGAGTGAGATTTATTTCTCAGAGTGACTGAGTGTGTGTGACTCACGATGATGTCATCAGTTACAGACAGCGATGGACTGCCGACCGCGAACACAAACCATTGCTTCAATTCTACGTTCCTCCTCATTAAAGGACCAGAGACCCGCCAACAGCCCTGCAAGTTTCATTGTTTGAAACTTCCTCCATTATATACGTGGGTAACACTTTACAATACGGGTGCACTAATATGCGTTAATTCATGCTTAACTAATGCACAGATAATCATGTGTTAATGGATAACTCATGAACAACTCAACCATTAATTAATGATTACTGCATCAGCAACTATTAAAGAGTCTATATGATTAATAGATGAAGTAATACATGAATTGCTATTAATTCAATGTGTCATTGTGTATTAATTTCTTAATAACATATTTTATTAACTTAAACTGTAAATTAATGTGTTAATTACCACAATTAGTCAAAGCTATGCACTTCACCTTCCAGTTGTCTGCTTTAATTAATCATTAGCTAATGATTTGCAAAGGTATCATTATGTTATGACTTTACTTGTTGGGGCACATCATTATTAACTAGTCATTTAGTAATTTGCACATGAATTTGTACTAACAATGAAGTAATTAATCATGTATTAATGTATATTAGTGTACCCGTCATATTATCTGGAAGTTGAAATACAAGGCTTTGGCTCGTTCTAGTAATTAACATATTAATTAGCACTATTAGTTAAAAAATGAGTTATTATGGAATTAATCCACAATTACATATTTAATAGTATGAACTAATACATCAACCTTACAGACTCTTAATTAGTTCCTAATGTGGTAATCATTAATGAATAGGTTAAATAATCATTAGTTAATAATCACATTAATTCAGTATTATTTGTGCATTAGTTAACCCCTTAAGTGCCCCCCCCCCCTTTTTGAATATAGATAAAAAATGCACATTTCGAACTTAAATGGTTGTAATTCAAGAATGCTTTGGAATATAGACGTAAAATTGGTCTCGTTTTAAAGAAGACATTTGGCAGATTTTTATCGAAGTGAAATAAATTAAGAAAGTGAAACGGAAAAAGAGTTATAGAAGTTTGAGTTTATGAAAATGTACAATATAAAAAATTAAATTATTCGTATTTTATATAAAATATATATTTTCAAAAACCTGGCGACTCTAAAACTTCTAAAAAAATCAAAGCCAAAAATCTGAATAAGTTGTGTTTCAAATTTTAGGTTGATATCTCAAAAAAATGAGCTTTCAGTGAGATTTTGTTTGGGCGCAGTACCAAACTTTTTCACTAGGGCACAACCAGACTCCATTACTGCCCATATAAGGGTGCCTACATTTCCATATGAAATAATAATTATTATAATTATAAAATTTATTGGAGGCTTTCTTTTGAACTCTTGGCATGAAAACAAACAGGTTTCTACCCTTCTTTCATGATTTTTCATCACACTTTCAAAATAAAGGTCTGAACACGCCTTAGAGTATGAAAATATTCTTGTTGCAAATTGATAAATTACGGCTCCTCTGTAATATATTAAAATCAATCACCAAATATGAAATTCTAAGCTTTCAAATGATATATAGTCTGTCAAGATTAGTTTAGGTTTAGTATAGGATAATACTGTTTTAAAAATGTAATGGATTAGGGCCCACTGGTGGGTCGTGACACTAAAGGGGTTAAGCATGAATGCTTATTAGTGCACACGTATTGTAAAGCGTTACCATAAAGTGTTACCTAAACGTTTATTGAAAGATGAAGCAGCCAAATGTATTAGATCACAAACCATAAGTAAATGATAATATTTCCCAATCACTTTCTGACTGCAACAGAGAGTGGGAGTTGAATGTGTTTCTAAACAGCGATGTTAGCCAATCACAACAGTGCGTTCACTGACAAGCCTTAAAGGAGCCGCGCCTTAAAAACGGATCGTTCCAGACAGACGATCATGAGAGTTGAAAATACATATATATTTATTTAAACTTATTTTAAAACAATAAAAAATGCATATCATCACCTCTTTAATGTGGATCCAACATAGTACAACTTTTACACGGTGTACAAAAGCAATAAAATGTCCATAAATTCAAACCTTACAATCCTGTAAAACCGAGAGCGTGCGGAGGATTGTGGATCCGCTACTGTGGCTTCAGATGATGTCTGACCTTTTATCCTTTTAAAATCTTTACATATTTACTTTGCATCTAAATTCGGTGTCCAACAACCAGCCCACAAATCCACCGGCCCGCGGGGAAAACACGCAGCGCGCCCCATAGATGGTCCACCAGTGATTACTCTACAAGAGACAGCAAAGCATAAATATTTTACCTATTTAAGTTCACAGAGGCAAAGGTTAATTCGCGAGAGGCCCGAAGCTAACCCAGCGGGATTTGTTTGTGCAGAACGCATAGGAGTAGTCTGCTCCTAAATCATCCACAATTGCAAAAGGAATACGGTAAAAAGAGACGGACATCTGGTACGGCCAAAGTAACCCGTGCTCTCGGGTAATGGCTAATGAAATTGTGCTTTATTTAACATTTCATCCTGCTGTCATGGCTAAATGTTGACATGAGCACATTTGGGATGATAAAAGAAGTCGGGAAAGCCCCCACACTCGCTCACCTGTGCTGTGTTACTTTACATTACCCAGCATGCCCTGAAGGTGCGGCTCACCTCTTTGATGTAAACCCCGACAGCTGGTATTTGTCAAGATGAATGTCCATTTTTTGGTCCTTTTAGTTAGAGAGCATTCAAAGAAAGGAAACGCTAAATGGTTCGGTAGGGACACAGATCTAATACGGCAAACTCCAGCTGGGGGCAATTCTGAACACACACACACACACACACACCGTCACCACAGAAGGGTCCCGGCAGCTCCAGGATCACATGCTTTCAGAGATAAGTAGGAAAGTCTGTGCAAATTAGTATGTAGACTATGGATGTAAATGCAATTAAGAAGATTAATGGTTTGTCCTTGCATTTAATTTGCCTAACATATCAGATAACAAACAGACAAACAGATTGTCCCGCCTAAAACTCATATCATAGGACAAGCAAATATTGTTTGTGACCAGCGTTGGTTACAGGTAACTTAAGTTATGTAATCAGATTACTTTTTAAAGTAACTAGTAAAGTAATGCATTACTTTTAAAATAAGTAATGCAAGTTTTTTCCCGTATTTTGACTGACAGCTCTCTTGTCCTCATGTTGAGAGATCGAAGTGCAGAGGCGTGTGTGTGTGAACATGATGGTGATAGTAGTTCTAGACTAAATGTGAGCGTGCATTTACTCATCTCGCTTGCACAAAAAGAAAGATTCAGTATTCCTCAAAATGAATCAAATCGGTGAAATGCAGGATCAGAATACTATGCAAACCTCCAATACCTAAATATGTTAAATAAAACATACATTTTTATGCATTTAATCTCACTTTATTGACCAATGTACTTGCTTCTGACCTTCGATGATTCAGTTAAACCATAAGCAAAAATGACAAAAATAGTTTTTGTTGTTAAAGTGTTGCATGTTTTCTCCTGCATCTTATTCTTCCGTTCTCCATGATAACAGGTTTGTTTGAGCGGCGCCCTCTACTGTACAGGTGTGAATCTGCATTTCCTTCTATGGAAGTAATGGAGTAATAATGTAAAGTAAAAACCTTTCTAAAAAAGTAACTAAGTAACACAATTAGTTACTTTTTAAGGGAGTAACGCAATATTGTAATGCAAAGTAACTTTCCCCAACACTGGAAGAGACACTCAAAGGGTCTGATTACACGACACCGCTCTCAACTGTTTACGCGCTTGGCCGTTGATTTACACGGCAATGGCGCTTTGGGGGCCTGAAAATGCTAACTTTTGAAGATGGGTTTATAATAATAATCCGTTACATGCATGTATATAGCACTTTTCTGGGTGTCCGATGGTTTCAAAGTACAAGATACGGTTGTTGTCTCTGTCTAAACTACAAAAACACGGATTAGTGAAAACAGTGACGTCATGCGCATATGTATCATGGGTTCAGGCTACAGATGTGAAGTGTTTCTTTACGAAGTGGCATCGCCATCTACTGGCCTGGCATGTATAATACAGCGGTTTTGTGGATCCATTCTTTCACAATAGCGTTGTCTGTACGCGAAAAATGCATTTTCCGTTTTTAGTACCACATTGTCATGTACATGTACCCAAAGAAACCACACGTGTAAAAGAAGTTTTTAAAGAGCCCTTATTACAGAAATATTATTAAAAAAAATGCCCTTCATGATGGTCCATGATGAATGATAATGAATTATAGATCCATTTAAATGTGTTTTCAAGTATTATAACCTTTTTTATAAGTATTATAGATTTATAGAATAGTAATACTACATATTATTAAATATAAATGAGTTTATCATTTGTTATAAGCATGGATTTCATAGAAATTGTTACCGTTTATATTTACATTAAATGCAAATAGCTGAAACTCAGTGTTTTTTTATGTTTTATGCATTTGTGATATATTAACTTGTGCTTTAGTTAGACAATAAATCAAAACTGATTTTAAAGAGTACTTTTTAAAGCCAGGCAAATAATTATTAAAACAATGAATTATAAAGCAAAAAAAAATTTGACATTAAGTGCACATTGTTTGCTAAGAAACAGTTGTGAAAGTGTTTTCTCTTTTATTTTTTGATGATATCATCTTATCTGCAAGTTTTCTGCAAAATGCACATTTAATAACTATAAGCACACATCGAGCTTGCTTACTTAGAAAACGTTTTTGCAAACATTCAAAGTCTTGGAAGTGGTTTACAGGTCGCAGTGACTCGAAAATGATATATTTATAATAAAAAAACACTTAACTTGACTTCAAGCTGACCGAGTTTCGTCTAATTTGGATCAGTGCTCTAGGAGGAGTATTTCAAATACCATTGCATGTCTTTTACAAAGAACCCTAAATAGCCGACTTCCTGTAAGGCTGGGGTAAAAAGTAATAGCGCAAAGTATATATGAAATGATGGGATCTATATGTGTACCGAGTTTCATATTATTACATGCAAGCGTGTTTGATTTATGAACCAAGTTTTCGTACCCCATTCAAGGGGGCGCTGACGAGCCCCCCTGCCACGCCCGGGTACCATCTTCAGCCCGGCTCTGATAGCCTCGGGTTCTGACCCGTGTGCAAAATTTGAAGAGTTTTTGAGCATGTTAAGGGCCCCAAAAGTGCCCGAATAGTCGTAAGAAAAATAATAATAACAATAATAGAAAAAAATAACCCTAAGGAAAACAATAGGGCCTTCGCCCTTTCAGGGCTTGGGCCTTAATGAAATGACTTCAGAGGTCACGGAAAAGTCATGGCTATTCATTGCCCAAGAAGTGTTGAACCCCGAACATGTTTGGGTATATACAGTATTCCTTAAGTTAAATTTACTATTATTAACTTTTTAATACCTTTTTTACTACCTTCAGAATTTTTTTAAAACCATCACGACACTGAATTAAGTGTTAAACAGCAGCAACCTTTCTATTATTTACACAGATTTTGACATTTATAACATATAAAAATGGCAAAAGATCTGCTGCGTGACTGGATTTAATAGGGGAAACCGCGAAAATGCGACTAAAACGAATAATTTTATCAATTTAAACTAAATGTTGGATTCAATATAGTGTTCCTCACAACTCACTAAAGATCCATCGATCCATGGATATTGACATGCAGCCAGGAATCGTGTTGCCTGACATTTATGTTTGCCTGATTTCGACACCGGGGAAATAAAAGCAATATAGACCTAAACATAAAGCAAATTTGCCTGTGAACGCTTTATGTAAATACAATATAGGCAGGTCTAAATCCGGGTGATCACTTGTTCACAGATGATCGATCGACCATTGAATTTGGCGTCAGCATCAAACATAGACAGACACGAAAGATCTTTGATTGTGCCCAGATAAAGCCCATCTTTAAACGGACAAACGCAAACACAGAATAGGACACCTGATAGTCTGAAAAAAATAATACATCATTTTAAAAAAAATAATACCTCTCAGACTACATTTAACACTTTTAATGGCCTTAAATTTGACCATTTTGATTTATCACTTTTTAAAACCCCGCGGACACCCTATGATTTATCAGCTTCTGCCACGCGAGAAATGCTGATCCCTAATAAATGCGTCCGGTTCATTCCCCCCCGTGAGAGAGAGGCCAGACCCTCTCACGACACACACCAGCGTCTGACTGAGGACGAGTTCAGCACAAGAGCTTCCTTAAACCTCTCTATTGTGAGCACCTGGGCCAGGAAGAATGGCTCTTTCACAAGTAAATTGCGGCCGGGCTTTACAGAGAGATTTTATAACAGGGCACAGTTGACGTTGGCAGGAGAGCCACGGCCGGCCATTGAGAAGCATGAGCTCCGCGGTCAAAGGAGATCAATGCAGAGAGCCTATTTCCCCGGAGCGGGAGATTTCCGCTGGGAAGGGGAGCCGAGCGCAGGAACATAAGCAGCTTGTGGTCGGAGCCGAGAATCCCAGCGGGGCTCGTACTTCACATGGAGCTGTCAGTCTGAAGCCAACAAAACGCTGTGTAACGTCTCCCTCCCTCCCCCTCCTGACATCACTGTGCGCAGGAGGCAGGGATGCGGTCGCCATGGTAACAGCTGAGTCATCCTGAGAGGCATCGGCGCTCTGATCTCCACAGGTGTCATCCGGGGACAGCACTGGGCTAGCGTGTCGAGCTAGCCGGATGGGTAACGTCTCCACTGCGGTCAAGCACTGTCTGAGCTATGAGACTTTCCTGCGGGATCATCCCTGGTTGCCACGGCTCCGGTGGGAAGAGAAGGTGGGGGTCTGTTTATGCATGTGCAAGATTTATACATGGAAATAGAGCAATGGAGTCGCATGGAGGAGCAGCTGAAAGTGACGTGAAACACAGTGCAGAATTGGCAACGCTTTACAATACGGGTGCACTAATAAGCATTAATTCATGCTTAACTAATGCACAGATAATACTGAATTAATGTGTAACTTATGATTAAGCTATTCATTAACGATTACCACATTACGAGCTAATTAAGAGTCTGTAAGTTTGATGTTTTGTTATTAATTAAATATGTTATTGTGGATTCATTCCATAACTCATTTTTTAACTAATTACCAGAATGAGCCAAAGCCTTGTATTTCAACTTCCGGATAATATGACAGGTCCACTAATATGCATTAATACATGATTAATTACTTCATTGTTAGTGCAAATTCATGTGCAAATGACTAAATGACTAGTTAATAATGATGTGCCCCAACAAGTAAAGTCATAACATAATGATACCTTTGCAAATCATTAGCTAATGATTAATTAAAGCAGACAACTGGAAGTTGAAGTGCATAGCTTTGACTAATTGTGGTAATTAACACATTAATTTACACTATTAGTTCATAAAATATGTTATTAAGGAATTAATACACAATGACACATTGAATTAATAGCAATTCATGTATTACTTCATCTATTAATCATATAGACTCTTTAATAGTTGCTGATGCAGTAATCATTAATTAATGGTTTAGTTCTTCATTAGTTATACATTAACTCATGATTATCTGTGCATTAGTTAAGCATGAATTAACGCATATTAGTGCACCCGTATTGTAAAGTGTTACCGCAGAATTTGTGGGTGTCATTTTTATTCACTTTTCATCTTCAGATGAGCTCTCAGATTTTCTTTGTACTTCTGTTTAATTGCAAAATAGTGCTTTAGTAGGTGCAATGTGAACGTTATTTATGGCAAATGCCATTTTTTCCCACTTAAAAATTGTGCATTTTCACTGTATAATGACACAGTGGCAGGTCTACACCTAGATGTCACTTGCACGGTTCATCTGGGATTGAAACACTGATTTCGAAGAAAAAAAAATAAGATTTTTGATTGTTTTTTTCTTAAGTTGTATTTATAGATTTGTTCAAACCTTATTTTGATTCAATATTAATTTTAAAAATATTTATTTTCCTAAAAACCAACATTTAAACAAATATATATATATATATGAAGAGTTCAGATGCAAAAGCCTCTAAATGTCATTTGAAATTTTCTTCTAAAATGACCATTTTTATCAACTTTGTATATTTAAGTTCAGGAATTTCACTTAAATGACAATTAATAGGTAATCTTCATTGCCATTTAAGTGAAATTACTGAACTTAAATATACAAGCTTGATAAAAATGATCATTTTAGAAGAAAATTTCAAATGGCACTTAGAGGCTTTTGCATCTGAACTCTTCATATATATAAGGAGTGTTACTATTTTTTAATACAAACTGAATAAAACAGGTTTAAACCAGAAAGCACAATTTTTGATTAGACCAATATAAAAAATGATTTTAATTTTTTAAATTATCTTGAAAGTTTCTTCTGAAAACGCAGACCAGAAATGTTTTAAAATATAAAAGATAGCGAAAGTTTCTTGGTCTAATTTATTTAGTTGATAAGAAAAAAAAGCTTAATCCATTTCTAGCGGAGTCTGCATTTCTGTCTTGAGCGGCGAGTTAAAAGAGAGCGAGTTTGATTTACGAGTGAATCTAATAGGCTGTCGTAACGGCAGGCCTGGAGTGATAACGGGTCCTCCTCCGCCTACAGGGCGCTGTCAGAAACTTCTTACAAAGAACTTTTTTATCGTTCCTTTCACACATCCATTTCCTCCCTCCTCGACAGCACAATTAAATCAAACTGGACTCTAAAGAAACAGTGCGGTTCCTCAAAGCGATCGTTTCAGTATCAAGAGACTGAACTTTTATAGCCGTTCAAATCTTCTATAAACACAGCATTGGCCCTTGGTTATGCTACTCACTGAAATCAAAGGTTAAGCTTTGGTTTTACTATTGAAAGAGAGGAAATGCTTGCGTCCAGTGCGCATTATGTCATAAATGACCTGCCAAGGATTTGAAGAGCAGATTGAAAACATGAAGTTGAACGCACCATTTGACAAAGGAAGCATCTTAATCCACATCTCAGATTTTCCGCACAGCTCTGTGAAATTGTCATATGGTTCTTCATTCCTCATTGTTTTTCAATTCACAGTGTTCAGAACTGCCCAAGCTTCCACTTCACGTCAAAATTGTGGAGGTTGGACCAAGAGATGGGCTTCAAAATGAGAAGGTAGAGATTTCACAATTCTAAAATGCTTGTAGCATGTGTTTTATTAGCATTCTCCTTTCAAATAAAAAAAAGAAATATAAACCCAAAGAAATAAATGTATTGCACAGTTGTGTCATACACCTGGTTCACATGATAAAGACGTTGGTGAGCACAAAACATAGAGGCGATTTTGATATTGCACATTTCATACACTATAGAAATGTGCAAGATATTTACTAGTTACTTAAAAAAAGTAATCTGATTACGTGTCTCAAGTTACTTGTAATGCGATACCGCCAACACTGGAACCATGGATGCAAATATAGAACTTTTATTTTTAAGAGTGTAGGCACTGTTGCCAGATCTCGCGAGACAAATAAGCAACCTAGCCGGTGAAAACAAGCCCAAAACAAGTGACTTTTGTTCAGTAAAAGCGCTTTTTCTAGGGAGGTACAGTTCATTTTTCTTCTGTAATAAAGCTTGGCTGTCCATCTAGTGTTGGTACTGCGCCCAAATAAAATCTGACTGAAAGCTCATTTTTGAGATATCAACCTAAAATTTGGAACTTCTTCAGATTTTTGACTTACATTTTCCTACTGTTTTAGAGTGTGTATATATATATATATATATATATATATATATATATAAAATATAAATAATTATATTTTTACATTGTTCATTTTCATAAACTCAAACTTACAACTTTTTTCTGTTTCACTTTCTTAATTTTACAATACTTCACTTCAAAAATAATTTGGCAAATATCGCCTTTAAAACAAGACCAAATAGGTTTATATTCCAAAGCATTCTTGAATTACAACCATTGGATAGTGATTTTCATTAAAAAAGGGGAAGTGACAGTTAAAGGGTTAAACGATATTAAATTATAATATCTAAAATATCTAACACATATTTAATATATAAATCTCCTACAGTCCTGTCAGCACAAGTCGCGATGGTCCAGACTCGCATGTATTTTAATTTTAACGTCACTTACTGACGTTTTCCTAACCAGAAAAAAAAAAAATACAACAACGATTGCCCAGCTCTGCCTCTGATTGAATGGGGAAAGGGCGAGAGGGAACAGGCAAGACAAACTCCTACGTTTAAATAAAATATCTGCTTGGCAACGAGCTGGGAACAATCCCAAATAAGCAACTGCACTTTAGAAACAAGCCCGCGACTCCCATTATTTGCAAGCGACTTTACAAGAAAAACAAGCCCAAAGTCGCTTAGAATAAGCGGACTTGGCAACACTGAGTGTAGGGTTTAATGTAGGTTGTCTCTTTTTATATGCGATAAAGCATTGACATTTCATTTCTAAACTGCTCTGAATGAATGTTAGTACAACAGCCAACATACTAAATATGAATTTGCATGTGCTCTTATAAAAACGAACACGCTTATAAACATCCCCCACAGGACATTTGACTGTGAAAGTGTTGTGAATGGGCATGAGCAACACTATCTCACGCCCATTTCGTACGAATACGACGAATGAGTAAAAGATGTTTAATTCGTACGACCTCACTCGTACGATTTGTCTAAACCCACGTGACTGTTAGGTTTAGGGGCGGAGTCAGGGGTAGGTCATTCCTACGAATTCATATGAATTGGCCAATTCGTAAAATATCGTACGAGTGAGGTCGTATGAATTGTTACGAATTAGCCACTTTTTAATCATTCGTCGAATTCGTACGACTTGGTCGTGAGATCGGGTTGGCATGAGGCAATGAAGTATTATTTTTCAGAAATGTTGCCACAGGCATGTTTTTCCATTGAGCCTGGTTTGAGTTTAGTAGGTACTGTCCTATTGTACAAATTCACAGGAAAACGATTCATTCAGTTACAGTGGCAAATAAATGATTCATCTCAATAGTGTAGTGCTGTTCACCAGATGTGTTCATAGAAACCCAAGACTTTTGTGTCATTGTGTTTCTGCAGGAAATAGTGCCGACAGAAGTCAAAATCCAGCTGATAGACATGCTCTCTCAGACCGGTCTGCCTGTCATCGAAGCCACTAGCTTTGTGTCTTCAAAGTGGGTTGCTCAGGTAATAAGGTGCAACTGTGAACCTCGGGATGTGTCGGCATTTTGGCTTATCTATCCGTGAAAAAGCACTGGGTTTGGTGTTCAAAAAACTGCATCTGTGGGTTAAAGTTTGAGCATAATTTGGTTTTTCAGATGGCAGACCACAGTGCAGTGTTGAAAGGGATTAAAAGGTCTCCTGACGTAAGATACCCGGTTCTGACTCCCAATATTCAGGGCTTCCAGGCAGCTGTAAGTAAATATTTGCATCATTTACATTTATTTACAAGTGACATTTCCAATTTGCCTTCCATGCCAGGTCAATGATGTTTTTCGTGTATAATAAACCAGTTTATTTATGCATGCGCTCTGCCTACGCGTCCACTGCCCCTTTACCTTGCATAAGTGAGCAACCTTTGCATCTTGTAAATGTTTAGCCCATTTCTGTTAATTGCTTTCCTCGCTAATCAAGCAGGTTGTACTCACAAGCCAACATCTATAAGCACCGACTTGATTAAATGTTTCCTGTTAAAGGTTGCAGCAGGAGCTACTGAAGTGGCAGTGTTTGGTTCTGCCTCGGAGACTTTCAGCTGGAAGAACATCAACTGCTCTATAGAGGAGAGTCTGCAGAGGTTCGAGCAGGTCATCTCTGCAGCCAAACACGAAGGCATTCCAGTGCGCGGGTGTGTTCAGTGGAAACCAGCTTCATTCTAAGTATTTAGACCAGTGCTCATTATGTATACTTCCACTTTGACACTTACATCGAAAGCAAAACAAGGGTGTGTTTCCTGTAAAAAGACATAACTCACTACTATAAGCCTGATTACGCCAGACTTAGTACTTCTGCTAAATTTCAGTTCGCTTCTGTACTCAGTCTGAGATTGCGACCTATCTCTCAGTTTTCCTCCAGCCTGAAAACAGCCGGCCAATCAACGAACAGAGGGCGAGAGCTGTGACGTCAAGTCAAGTATATTTATATAGCGCTTTTCACAATATAGATTACATCAAATTAGCTTTACAGTATCAATCAAAACATAATAACAATGTTTCTTAGTGGAAAAAACATCCACGTTTGGTAGAGCTGATCAATGGTATTAATGACTGGTTAATCAATTTCAATATCCCCAACTGAGCAAGACAAAGGCAAAAGTAGCAAGGAACCGAAAATCTCCATCCCATGACCCAATGGTGTCCTAAAACTCCATCAGGTGACCTAATGGTGTCCTAAAACTCCATCAGGTGACCCAATGGTGTCCGAAAACTCCATCAGGTGACCCAATGGTGTCCTAAAACTCCATCAGGTGACCCAATGGTGTCCTAAAACTCCATTAGGTGACCCAATAATGTCCTAAACTCCATCAGGTGACCCAATGGTGTCCTAAAACTCCATCAAGTGACCCAATGGTGTCCTAAAACTCCATCAGGTGACCCTATGGTGCCCTAAAACTCAATCAGGTGACCCAATGGTGTCCTAAACTCCATCAGGTGACCCTATGGTGCCCTAAAACTCAATCAGGTGACCCAATGGTGTCCTAAACTCCATCAGGTGATCCTATGGTGTCCTAAACTCCATCAGGTGATCCTATGGTGTCCTAAACTCCATCAGGTGACCCAATGGTGTCCTAAACTCTATCAGGTGACCCAATGGTGTCCTAAAACTCCATCAGGTGACCCAATGGTGTCCTAAAACTCCATCAGGTGACCCAATGGTGTCCTAAAACTCCATCAAGTGACCCTATGGTGTCCTAAAACTCCATCAGGTGACCCTATGGTGTCCTAAACTCCATCAGGTGATCCTATGGTGTCCTAACCCTGTAAGACCCGTGGTTGTAATATTACAACATTACTTTTAGCTCTTCAAAAAACAGATCTGCAAATTAGTTTTTTTTCCAAAGACCACATTTACATAGTTAATGGGTCCTAATGTTTAGTCTTGCAATGTCATTGGATAGTAAATGTGTATGTAGGTCTTGCCATAATGTCATGAACTCATGCAACCTGCAAACTTTACTGGAAGCGCATCTCCTTGTTCCATTGGACTGGATATTTCAACATTGAAGTAAGTAAAACCCCAGAAATATTTTTTTTTGTCATTGTTAGAATGTCTAGTTCATGTAAATACTTGGTTATTGTGGAATGCATGCATCAAATTAGATTTGTAGCTTGTTATGTCTTTGTTGTAATTTTACAACGTTGGGATAGAATGGTAGTCAAAATAGCATGTGCACCTTGCACATTACATGGAGGCATTGCACTTCTCAAATGTTCATATACAGGAGAAATACTTAAAGAAATATAATGTATTTGATTATTTACAATATCTAAATGTGTTATTTGTTATAATTTCCAGTTTAGATCAGATTTGAATCATTTTAAATGAATAAATTATTTATGGTTGGAGTTTCCTGTCAGTACCGGTACTTGAAATTGTTTCTGTATGTTAGCAGTTTTTTTTATAAAGGCTTTGTTTGTTTGCCCAAATATCTGCTTGTAGCAAGGCAGACAGTGTTTGTAGACTGCTGTGGAGGATGGTTATTCAAGGTGTGGATGTCCAGACATAGGGGGTTGCGTGGTCCATTGTTCAGGGACAGGTGTTAATGTTCTGGAATGTGGGGATGTAAGAGGTCTGGGGGTTTGTATATTCCTTTTAGAATTGTGTGACTTCAGTAGGGCTGGGACGGTATAGATTTTTTTTAACCGGGGTTGAAAAGCAAGAAATAGCCCATCATGGCATCTCTAATACGAAAGGAATATTATAGTCATCGGCTCCCCAACTCGCGAAAGGTCGGATCTGCTCCATCTTTTGATAAGTTTTGGTTAGACAACCTTGAATCCATGTAAGACACAATGTCATTAGACATAATTCATGTCATTAGAATCAATGAATCCATGTCATTAGACACAACGTGCACACATGGGCAGGCCAATGTTTTTTTGAGGTGATGACTTGACGAGCTCAGACCCGCGGTAGGCGTCATGTGACCACGGTATTGCGGTAACTGTCCCAGCCCTAGACTTCAGTGGAATGTATCACATAAATAGGATTAATTTCATTAAAATGATTTATACTTGAACATACTCTAACTCTTACAACTATTATCTTCATTTCAGAAAGGACGCTGCAGACACTGCAAAAAGGGATATTCGAATACGCTCTGCAAGAAGTGCAATCTCCGTCTCTGCTTTTCAGAGGAAAGGAACTGCTTTTAGGACTATCATTGCAAGTGAACACTGGACACTGTTTATTTTACAGATTTCAATCTGTTTTGTATTTAATATTTATATTTTATGTTTATTTTTAATAAATTCTAATTAATAAAAATATGACTATTGGGTGATTATTATTATTATTCATATTATTTACTGTTATGGTGCTATGTAAGCAAGCCACACTTCAAATAAGCTCTTAGTTGTTCTGTATGTTTGTTCTGACAGTCTGAGTGCAAAAGCTGAAATTCTGCTCCCCCATAGGCCCAACGTTGCAATATTACAACATTTCCTTAAAAACTTACTAAAACATATTTTTTTAAAAAAATCCTTCGTTATTTGCATCAGAGACCTCCTACAACAACATCTGATAGGTGAATGACATTTTTTTCCCCTTTTTTTCTATATTTGGGTCTTACAGGGCTAAACTCCATCACGTGACCCAATGGTGTCCTAAACTCCATCAGGTGACCCAATGGTGTCCTAAAACTCCATCAGGTGACCCAATGATGTCCTAAACTCCATCAGGTGACCCAATGGTGTCCTAAAACTCCATCAGGTGACCCAATGATGTCCTAAACTCCATCAGGTGACCCAATGGAGAAAAAAAAAAAACCTTGGGAGAACCCTGGCTCAGTCGGGGCCAGTTCTCCTCTGAACTAGATGCTGGATTTAGAGTAACTATAAGGTAAAAATGTATATGAATGTCTATAAACACACTTAAACGCGAACCTGTGATAAACGCTGATGGCGTTCACATGCACATTAAGAATTGATTCTATAGTTTAAGATTGTATTTTAGGTTAGGGAAATCGAAAATGACTGCAGATATGGAGACAAGGGATGCAATTCGCTCTGTTGTGGAGAATATTCCCGGCATTTGCAAACTGAAGCCCGAACAAGAAGAGTGTTTGTTACATTACAATACAAACATTTTTTTTTAAATGGAGGTGGCTTACGGGTAACTAATGGTTCCTATAGGAACCTTTTCCCATTGCATTTGCACCGCACTGCCACGACTTTTATTTTGACAAATTTGCGATGTTGTTCGTGAATGTTTGTTAGAACTATGGTTTTGGGACCGTCTCGTTGAACTATCGTTGAACTATACTGATAACGACGGAACTTGCGACCATAGTTGGCCAACGCTGCTTTTGGGAAACACACTCCTGGTCAGCATTCGTAAGGTTTTGATTCCGATCCAGGTAATGATCCAGTCGTGAGCATTTATAGTAATGCGCTTAGGTTGTGGTTGCTCTGCAGTACTGTTCCGAAACGCTAGTTGGCGGCGGAGGGTTTAAAAGGTGGAAAAACAGTTAATTTTAGTGAAATTACTAAAACTAAAAGGCAGAAACGAGAGAAGACGTCAGAGTAGATGGTACGTGCGGAAATGCGTGAGATGGTACGTGCGGAAAAGCGGAGGAGGATATGCGATGCTACCAAACCGACCAATCACAGATCTTACGGTCCGCGTCGTCGCGACGTGTAGTTACATTTTTGAAGAGGTGCGTGTCAGGCTAAGGCGAAGGGTACGCGGTATGGTACGTGTCTGTGCATATGCTACAGCGTACCTACTGCGCGCACCCTACGCATAAGTATAAATTGGCCTTAAGCTAGTGTTCATTACGTGCACTTTAACACTAATTTTGAATTAGAATCAGACCAACAATCTGCCAGTGTTACAAAAGCCAAAAGAGAAACTGGTCGTCTGGAAGAAAGGATAGTGTTGTAGATTATAGTTACTCAAAGCAAATAATGATCTGGACTTGTAAAGGAATGATTGTAGGCAAGACACCATCATAAGGTATGTTTGGCATGGGATGCCGATTTGCTGGTTTCCAGCATGGGAAGTGGGACCATTGGTGGAGCAGCTACACCAGCTCAGAGTTGATTGAGAACAGCATGACTATACTGATCCATCAGCTAAACCAGCAATTTACCAGCTCTAACTAGCATGAACCAACTTGGACCAACATGGAATTTGTCAGCAGGTTTTGAAAACCCCATTGGAGGAACTTAAAAATGGCATGCTTTCAAAATTGGCAGAGATTTTTGTGTACAAAATTGGCAGAGATTTTTGTGTACACCATTAATCAAAGGGGTGGTTTGGCAAACCGGTACTGGAGTAGTTACTGGATGCCTGTAGGTTTGACCCTTGCTCACTTGATTGTATGTTCTGCAATGCCGATCGTTAAATCATAATTCCTACCAGTAACTGAATGCTTCATAAATTAGGCAAAACATAATGACACCGAGTAAGACACTTGATTCAGATGATTGTCTCCGTCTCAGAGACATTTTCAGGAGCCATTCGTTATATAAGCAAGTTCCTTTGGTTTAACCGGCGGTTTCTTTTATTGTTGTACTTATATTTTTGGACTGTTCCCCATTGAGGTTTTGAGATGGGGCACCAGAGCAGCATGAAATTATTCCAGAATTAATGAGTAAATAATTCAAGTTCCAGATGTGCATGCAGCGTGGTGCTTTGTATCAGTTTCAAGTACAAGTCCAGATGTGTGCAGAGTTTTTAGCCTCTGCTTTTTACGGACTCGAAAACAAACGACGGAGAGCGGTCACCTCAGTCTGACGAACTCATTCTGGCAAATGTGACTCGACACCTAATGTTCAAGAAGAGAGAAATCCTGGTTGCACACAGAAGTATCGTCTGACGACCACAAGCCCGAGAGAGATGTTTTCAACTTTTCACTTCTTTGCTCACTGTTTCTAGCAGAACATGTTTCCGTCACATATGGAAAGCACATATAGCTTGTACGTTGCTCTCCACCATTTCTCATTCCTACTGTCAACACTATTGGTACTATTTGTCACAACCGTTTGGCACCGAGCGTATGTTTAGCTTGCTGCATCTATTCCATGATAGATGTAATCCGTTGCAAGAGCAGTTCTGGCCGCTGTGGACTGTTGTACTTGTGGTTGCAGTGAGACAGCACTTGGCCTTATTTCCCATATGTTGCATGACTGTTTGTACTGTCAAACCACAAGAGCACCAAGCTGTACATCCCTACAACTCTTTCTCTTCTTTCCAGGTACGTTTCCTGTGCTCTCGGCTGTCCATATGAGGGACAAGTAAAACCGTCACAAGTCACAAAGGTATGGACGGTGCATCGTTCAGTCCGAATAGAATTAGCCCGAAGCGAAATTAAATAGGCCTTCCAGTATGTGATAAATCTCTCTGGGTGTTGAGCTCTCCGCATATTTTTTTCTTCCCACAATTTTCATAGTCCCACAAGGCCCTTATTACGATGTTTGCTAAAAAACCTGCATGACGCTTGAAACACGGCAGTGCTTTTCTACCGCTCAGAATGAGCTCTCTGTGTGCAGGCCTTCATGTTGTTTATATTTCCAGAGGGGATAGTGTTTTCATGGCTTTCCTCTGTTCCGGCCCAGGTGGCGAAGCGGTTGTTTGAGCTGGGCTGTTATGAGGTATCCCTGGGGGACACCATTGGCGTAGGAACCGCGGGCTCCATGGCCAAGATGCTGAGCGATGTGTTGACAGAGGTGCCCGTCGACGCACTGGCGGTGCACTGCCACGACACTTACGGTCAGGCGCTGCCCAATATTCTCATTGCTCTGCAGGTGAGGTGCTCACAATCATGAGGTGCCTTCTTCATACATGCACAAGGGGTTTGGGAGAAGGGGCAATAGGCTTTATGCACAACTTACTTCCGCATTCTCTGTAAAACGGGTCTCATCGCTTCCGGTCCAGATCTTTTGTATGTGCATCATGAAATTTTTTGCGGTTTTAATCAAGATAACTTAAAAGGAGTGATCAAAGATTAGCATAACCAATATCCCTCACATGTGCAGATTGATATTTAAACGTTTTATATTTTTTATTCTTCACAGAAACGTTTAGATTTTTAAATGGAATAAAACGCCAATAACAAAGTGAAATGGGTAGGTTAGCCGATTACCTTACAAATCCATAGATATCGTAGTCAGTTCTTACGGCCGTTAACACTTTCTCTGATAAGCGGATGCGATGAGACCCGTTTTCCGGTTTGGTCACGTGACGCGCGGCATAAAGCGTATTGTTAAAAAAAAAACATCATATACAGTCCAACAAAATTTCCAAATTCTCAAATTATCACAGTTTATTGGCTATAGTATATGTTTCTTCTGTTAGACTGTCTCACACATGAATTATGTTGAATATCTGTCAGCTGTTAAATTTAACTACACTATTAGATAATACCAGTTTGGCTCAACCAGTGACCAAGCTTCATGTTGTTCAGTCTGTGTGTAAAAAGAGCATTAACAAATACAGAAAACACAATTGATCAGCTCAAAGTGTCGGAATAATTTTTGGTCCCCGTTTTTTATCATTTTTGTCACTCTGTGAAGAATTTCTGGCTATAATATATAATGTACAGTACATAATAATGTCACACAGTTTATTTTATTTTTACTATCCTCTCTTAAATTAACTATTGTGTCCTGCGCCCACTAGCAAACATATCAAAAATTATATCTGGTGTCTGAATAATTTTTGCTTTGATTGTACACTCCAGCGGATTTTTGTAATTTGAACAGTATTTTATTGTAATATGTGCAGTATAATACTGTTAAATGTGCCAACTGTAAATAGCCAAGGATTATGGGAAATATGTGTTTACTACTGTAATTATTTTCCTACTGTAAATCTTAAAAATAAGAAATCGTAAATAAGAAATCAATTCTTATACTGTAAATAAAAATACAGTAGTTGTACTAATACAATTTACAGTACTATTCCTGTAAATTAAAATATGGTACTTGTACTGTAAATAAAAACACTGTTCTCATACTGTAAATATTAATACAGTATACAATTGTATTACTGTAAATGTAATTACAGTAGTGATACTGTAAACACTTTTACAGTAACTTTCTGTTACTGTAAAATTTACAGCAACCTTTTTATCACCTGTATAGTCATCACAATAAAACAGCATATATTATAATGCAAACATATCCTGCGACGCAAGCACGATTTCACCCAGTTTGAACACAATTCATAATGCAAGAATCACAAATCACATTATAAACATGCCATGGGCAATATAGAAGGAAATTGTTTTCTTCTATTGTCAGTTTGACAACGCAACACAAGTGCACATTGCAATATTAATGTTGCCGCAAGGGATGTTATACTCCCCAATAAAACATACAGTTTAATAGCACAGGCATTTGAAGGTAACTCTGTTGCCCTACGAGTACTGAATTTGTTAGTGCCACAAAAATGTAAAGATCACAAAATATGTATGTGAATGGCAATGCATTGGTAACACATTCATAACTCATCTACCTTTGTGTACTCGTGCAGTACTCGTGTAATCGCAACTATTTAAATAACTGTCAGAGCATATCATTTCAGGCTTAATACAAAAGAAATCTCAAGGCATGCGTTTGGGTCTGTGCATGAGATTGAGTTCTGATGTTCCCATTAAATTATGAAAACGTTATTTCCGAAGTTCAAATCGTACGGTTTCAAAAATGCGAACATTAAGGGAACGTTCAATTTTATGATTGAGCAAACATCATGAGAACGTTACTATTGAATGTTCCGAAACAATCTATAATTGACTAAACATTTTATAACCTTCATATCTGTTCATAGAGAACCTTGCAGCACGTAGGGTTGGGTATCGAGAATCGATTGGAACCGGGACTAACTTTTCGTTTTTCCCGGAATCGTTCAAAAGTTAAAATTTCGATTCCTAGTTTCGATATTCACAGTCCGCCGAGCGGAAGAAGAAACCGCTGAACAACACCAATGAAGAAGCGTCTACCGGAAGTGTTGGCATAACCGCGCGAGTCGAACATGAGTAGCTTACGTCGGCGGTCCAAAGTGTGGCTTCACTTTTCTAAAAATAACAAAATCTCCCTTTAGAAAGGAGTATTTCCTTCAGAAAGACCGTTGGGTAGCAAGGTTAGCAAAACTTTTTTGACCCTGCCTCTTAAAAGAATCGGAATCGAGAATCGTTGGGAACCGGAATCGAAACAAGGAATCGGAATCGTTCAAATTCAAACGATACACAACCCTAGCAGCACGTTTGCCACAGTTCAGAGAACGTTCCATGTTAGTTGGGAAGTAATAAAGAAACTTGAACCACAAGTTCACAGTCTCTCACCACCTTCCCTCACATCCACACACAGCACTCCAGGGAGCATAACAAAAACTACTGAAACACCAGCGATTAAACGCTTTTTTGTACTTTCACCTAAAAAAAGCACAGAACAACAACAATAGATACCACCCAAAATATGCTTACACAACACTGCCAGGCGTATTTGAATGTGTCGACTATACGCTTTTATGGGACAATTGCTTCCTGTGGTTTAATTTTCATGAACCTTAAACCACAGAGCGCGGTCGCAATTCAGAAATAACACTGGCATGGCTTTATCAGCTCTCCAGGGCCCTTTGTGAACTCGGCCTGAGTTTGTCTTCCCTCGCAGAACGCCAATGCTCTTTGGGGGCTGGGCGGGTCAGCAGATGTGAAGGGGTGGACACAAAGGCTTACCTATTAGATGTCTGTTTCATATGACAGTGGCTTGGCCCTTGACAAAGCCCACGAGATGGAGGCTAGAGCGGGGCCCTCGGGGGCTCCAACTCATCTGTCGCTAGGGCCGTTGAACTCTGTGACAATGCTGCGCTTAAAGGGCAAGGGGAAAATTATCCTTTCATCACTCGCTACTAAACAGAGGCAGACTGGGGAAAAGGAAAACCCCATGCTCTAGTATATTCCATCCTCGGCTCCCACCCCCTTTTTAGCCGGACTGTTTATCCGTCTCTTTCCAGCTGTAACGGTGTAATCCTAACTGAGGTCGGTGCGCCACAGAAATGGCCATGGATTTCCTTCACTTTTTCTCTGTGAATTGTGTGGCATTAAAGGGGTCCTTTTTCAAAAGACATGAAAATGAGCGATGAAACCCCAGCGACTGAAAACAAAGCACTCTGAAACACACACTTGATTAACTTCATCTTTAACTCTCCGGCTGTCTGTTTGTTTTTAATGTGTTGTAGAAAAGAGGAGGTTGGTAACGGAATTCAAACTAATTTACTTCTATTAATTAATAATATAAAATAAACTCTTTTTTACTTAATGTTATGGACGTAGTTTTCTATCTACTCAAAACTGACAGTGTGTAACTGGCAAACGTCTTTCAGAAAAAGTAGTTAAAGCAAGACTAAGTAAAAAATTTTACCTTAAAAGAAGTGGTTCATTAAGTCGTAACAGGGTGAAAGGCACTTATTGCCTCCGCTTTGCGGTCCTAGATCTGCTATAATCACGCTATGTAAGATTGCCAGATCGGGACGAGTTTCTGTTGTTAGGGTTAGGGTTAGACTTGCTTTACGTCAAGCGTTACAATAGTCATTATTTTGTTAATAGTCACAATTAGGGTTGGGTATCGTTTGAATTTGAACGATTCTGATTCCAATTTCTTGTTTCGATTCCGGTTCCCAACGATTCTCAATTCCGATTCTTTTAATAGGCAGGGTCAAAAAAGTTTAGCTAACCTTGCTAACCAAACCAAATACTCCTTTCGTCACAATTTTTGCATTTTGCCGACATTTTGTTATTTTTAGAAAAGCGAAGCCACACTTTGGACCGCCGACGTAAGCTACTCATGTTCGACTCGCGCGGTTATGCCAACACTTCCGGTAGACGCTTCTTCATTGGTGTTGTTCAGCGGTTTCTTCTTCTGGTCGGTGGACTGTGGATATCGAAACTAGGAATCGAAATTTTAACTTTTAAACGATTTCGGGAAAAACAAAAAGTTAGTCCCGGTTCCAATCGATACTCGATTCTCGATACCCAACCCTAGTCACAATACATCATTCTTTCATGAAATCATGCGACATACTCTCCTTGTCTGTGGACATCATTCATTCCAAAGCCGGTGTTGGATAAACAACGAGCGAGCGCGACAGTTGGTTGCTGTAGGCTAAATTATTTACCACAGTGGTAATGGACAATTCCGCTTTCAACCTGTAGGACGACCGCCGAGGAAAAGTTACTTGGTGTTGCGTTAACTACACTGCAAGGCACTCAGTTCTAGTTTATTGCTGTCTTTGTTGTCTATATTCTATAACTGCAAAGATCATACAGATATGCCCCCTTAGAGCTTAAAGGGTTAGTTCACCCAAAAATTCAAATTCTGTCATCACTTACTCACCCTCAGGTTGAGTTCTAAGGTTCTGGGAGAACCAGTGAGGTTTAATCTAGTGTTACGCAGCACATTTAAAAGGGGGGGGGGGGTTGACTGCTTTTTTTCTTTGCATGATTGGGTTTATGGGGTGCAATATAACATGTATTCGTGGTTTTTATTTTTTAAAAAGTTTTATTTTTCATAAACTTCACCTTTATTGTCAGCCGCGCTCTCCTCTGTCCTCGAACGACTGGTCGACTTCCTGATTATATGAAAACAATCCCTCAGAAACACGTCGTGGGCTCAGATTGGTTAGTTTGGCCCGGTGTGTTGTAATTGGCTAAACTGTCACTCACGTGGTCCGAAAGGTTAACGCCCATTACCTTTACAAGCGAAACGTGCCTGCGCTCAGATGTAAATAATGGTGTCCAACTGCAGTATCAGTTTGAGGCAGAATCAGACCCAGAAAGCCGCGATGAAGAGAGTCGAGCAGAACCTCACCACACACGGCTCTTACTAAAAGTTTCTGAATGATAATTTGCTACATTTTTTAACGGCGGGGGGGGGGGGGCGTCCCCGGGGCCCGCCGCCGGCCCGGTTCGAGCGAGGGCCCCCGTGGGACCTCGCCACCCGAATCTGAGTTCTCTGGGCCTTCGAGTCGCGGAGCTACGGGCGATTTTCTCCCGGGGTCGTGACGTCATCGGCGGGCGCCATTTCAGAGCCGGCGGCCGGCGGTTTTCGGCATTACCGTCCCAGCCAGCCCCGCGCGCCAAAAAGAACCGCGCCACTGGTCACCCGAAATCGACTTAGGTTTTACGTCCACCCGGAGGCCTTGGATCGAAAACTTGGATCGAGGGCTTACTTTCAATGGATCGCAGCGATGGCGGCGAAATCTGACTCTGGCCCAGGATGGGCCACCCTCCCTGGGCTGGCCGAGGAGGTCTGAGGGCATGGAGCTTTCAACCCACATCACGTTTTCGGACTTAGTCAAATTTGACACCAGAATCACCCGACCCACCATCCACGCCCACACTTACACTGAACTTTCAGCGCTGCAACTTTGCAAATACTGTTCATGCACCAACAGCAACATTACACACTATTTAAAATGAAAAAAGTGAAATCGCAATCACCCCCCCCCCCCCCCCCCCCCACTTTAAGGTTCTGCAAGAACCAATGAGGTTCATTCTCGTGTTACGCAGCACGTTTAAGGTTCTTACCAATGATACAATATTTTTGTACAGTATTATAGAGATTCCAGGCTTATTTTGATGTGAGACTAGGATAATCTTTGTCTGGGAATCTTCTCTCTGGTCTTTAAGCCCTCTTTTTCCAAACCTTTATGCGTTTGTTTTCACAAACAATTAACAGTACTTACTAATTTAAATTTCGACCAGTTTAAAATTCCAACAGGGGTAAAATTGGGTAGGCCGCAGCAGCTGTTTTAACATCAAGTTAAGTAACTTTGACAACAATGAGAGGAGACTCAAATTCCTGAAGGTGAATCAGCATTGAAGCGATATCTCACAGACACCCCGAGAGCAAATAATAACGTTCTGTCATTTGTCGTTCTCCACTGACCCCCTAGCACAACTTGGTGGAAATAAAAGATTTTATCATAGTTTTTCATTAGGGCTCGCCAGTCGTCTCCGCCACCAGCTGAGCCAGAAATGAATTTCGCTAACCCTGTCAGCTCACAGTCACCCCAGCTTTTGTTCACGATAAAGACGTTATAGCACTTCGTATGGCTTTTCTCAGGGACTTGAGGGTGAAAAAAAATGAACTCCCTTAGATAGTAGCTCAAATAGGTTTGGTCTGGTTATTTATTGGGTTTCGAGACAAATCATGATATGGACTGCAGTTCTCCCATTCTGCCTCGAAGACTCTGAGCCCAGAGCGCTCCGGATTGGCAGATTTGTGCCGTACTAGCGCCAGTCTGACAGTTTCACTGATGGTCAATGCCAGAACTAGTGTTCCTTCCTGAGACAGCGTAACATGATATATCTATTCCTATCATAAATCAAGTCGAAACTTCGGGAAATCTGTAATTTATGAGGAAGAATGGTCCTAAATCTAAATAAATCATTAGGTACAAGAACATCATATATTCTAAGATGTGAAAGGTGCACTCTTGGTTGATAAACCAGTCGTCTTTGACTTGTTTCAAGCATCTTGGAGATGTTGTCACAGTTATGAACAAAAATTATTCCAGTAATGTTTTCAGGAGGTTCGTTTTCTGATGTTTTCTGATCTTTAATAAGTTTTTTTTTTAAACATTTTTATTTGGACGTTTTTGAATGTTACTACTTTTGGAATGTTCAGTGAACTTTTAAAAGTAACATTCCCATAAAGTTCGCAAAGTGGTAAAATGGAATGTTTGTTTAACCAAGAAACAAAGGTTTTAAAACATTGTTTTGAGAACATTCCGAAATTAAGTTTTCATAACTTAATGGGAATATTTTAAAAATGTTCTAAGAGGGGGAAAAAAACATTTAAGATGATTATTTAAATTTTTACTTTTAACATTTGCCAATATCAATTTTGGATTTAAGAATATTTCTTTTACATGCACAAACACACATTCTTCTTCGATGTCTAAAAAAAATCTCAGTGGTCTATTTCACGAGAAACATAAATAAAGTTTATATTAATATAGTGAATAATTACATAGAACTCAAAATACAATTTCCCTAGGTCACCACGTTATATAATGAAACTCAATACCGTTTACTGTTCGTTTGGGTTTTATGAGGCTCAGTGTCACTAGGAGATCTTTGTAATAGACTCTGATGAGTGATTAGCACAGCTCCCATTACTGTGAAAACATGCATGAAAACACAGGGGAGGTTTTGACAAACTCGTCAAAGCTTTGACTCCTGTGGAGACGCACATATATCTCAGCTGGTAGGGTGCCTGTTCTCTCAGGAAGTGTCTGACCTGAGCATGAAGCATTGACCTGTGTTTATACAGCCATGGTCTGAAGTGTGGAAGGTCACAGCCGTCCCAGAGGTCCTGTGGTTGTGGCTGGGAAACAAACAAAAGCACTTTCCCTCTCCCTTAATCTAATATGAAGGAGATCATGACACTTAACCACGGAAGGATGCTTCGATCATCTTCCATGTTAAAATGATTTATTTAATGTCCTCCAGAAGCATCTGGAGGATACTCAAGACATGCATCAGAACTCAACTCGAGACACATCAGAATGAAAGCCAGGCTTTTGTCATCTAGACTGAAGTAAATAAAGCATAACCCCAGAGATTGGGAAACGCACACGCTTTTCACACAGCCATTCCGGGAACGACATCTAGAAGAGTTCAAAATTCACACTCGCCAAATGCATGTGAAAAAAAGTGACTTGCCAACATGGCTGGTAGCAGCTGCAACATAAGTGGTTGAAGGAGAACTGAAAAATGTAACCAATTCAACATATAATCCAATAATGTGACCCGTGTTGTTGTAAGTGAACTGAGCGATGCAAATCAATTCAAACTGTCTAATTATAAAACATCTGCTGCGACTTGTGTGTTCTCTAACTTTATATTCAATTAACAATTTCTATCAGAACTAGGATGCCTCAAGAGATTTTTCCAAAATATGCAGTCTGTTCCTCGCAACAAAACAAAAAAATCACGACGTGTCTTTTGAGATGCAATGTTTTTCTGATTTTTGAGCGTTTTTTTTACAAAGACTGGCTCGTTTAGTTTATATGATGCTGTAAGTGACACAGATTACTGGCATTATTATGGACAAATTGTTTAAAATACAAATAACACTACATTTATGTAAAATTGTGTCTACATTTTTTTTTTAAGTTGTTTAATTAAATGCAATTGAATCAGCTCACGGCATCGGAGATCCAGGTCATACAATGATGTCTGCTCTCTTCAAGAAATTACGTTAATGCTAAGATTTAATAATACATTATTTAAATTGTAAGTAAAACTGTTGTATTTGTTATGTCTGACTAAAAACTAAAATTATAACTTTTAACATAACGTTTAAAAATAACATTTAAAAAATGATAAATAATAAAGAAATAAAATTGAAATTCATACGAATTGGCCAACTCGTAAAATATGTACGATTTAGCAAAAGTGAGGTCGTACGCATTGTTTCGAATTAGCCACTTTTTAATCATTCGTCGAATTCGTACGATTTGGTCGTGAGATCGGGTTGGAATTTCCACCGACTATAGTGGACTATGGTGGAACTACAACAATTCAAATTTAGTTTTATAAAATTTTAAACAAATTTGGAAATGAGACTTCGGAAGGAAATATTATTTTTCATAAAAGGAATTTCACAAAGCATATAAGGGTCGTAAAAGCTTGTGGAGGTTGTGTCCCATAGCAAGAGGTCAGTGAAGAGGTCATTGGCTAGAGCTTGAAATGTTCCCCACAGGCCTGAGGGCAGGTCAACTCTCTCTCTCGTGAAAGGTCATGTCAGGACAATAATGCCTTGGTCAGTGAGGGGACACATTTCTATGGACAGTTCAAAACAAAGTGAACAAATTTAAAAGATATTCTAGTTCCAGCAATCATTGTTTTCTCCAAAGCTGCAGTGAAATCAGGTATAAAGACAACGTACAACTTACTTGACTATACTATACTTTCAGAAACATTTTAATTTACAGACATTGCAGCATCTTTTAGACTTCAGATTATCTAAACTCTTCTTTTATGCTTTTTTTTATTATATATTTTTATCAATACCAATGGATTGAATTGGATTCACCAAAAGAGATGTCCGACCTAGGAAAAATCGACATTTTCATCCATTATTTAAATATTATTAAAAATGTATTCAAGATTTTGTAAGCATATTGCAGTTGTGCTTGGAGTCAAGTTTTTGTCTAGATTGTCACACAAGGAAATGATTAACACATGCAAAAACAAGAGAGAACCAACAAAATATTAATAACTGATCTATGCATTTTCTTTTTTGCATAGTAAAATAAAACCTAAAGCTGTACTTTGCCTTCTTCTGCCAAATAATTCTGTCAGATCAATACCTTAACCAAGTTGAGGGTTTTGTTCTTCCCTCTTAACACATTTTCCTCATATTTTGCTGGTTTAATTGAACTTTTAGGATCATTCAAAGCCAATACTCTCTTTGAACATCACTCTTGGCCTGTGTGTGGATATATGCAAGCTCATCGTACAAAGAAACTATTGTCATCCACTCGATATAGAAGTGTTTACATGAGTCACATATATCCAGGTGGGAAGTTCTTTACCTTGGCATTGAGACCGTGATCCCAAACCATAGAGGGCATTCATGCCGTAGGCCGCTATGAAATATAATTCCCATCTTTACTTTAAAATAAGTTATTTATTTTCTATTTTGTCTTGCTTTAGAGATCACTCAGAAAAATGTTACCAGGGAAAACCTGTGTCTTGGTTTCATAGAGACCGCTTTATTTATTTACTGCGTAAATCCCAAATCGGAAAGCTGTCGGCACTCCGAGTCTCCCACCAAACGTAATCTCTTGTGGAAATGTCAGAGTTAGCTCACAGAAAACAGTCCGCATTGTCAGACTTCCCATTCACACTCGCAAGTACGTGTCAGCTGAGGTTGTCATTGTTCGTGTCTGGCTTCCTCCAAAGTTCCTCGTCTTCTTTCCTCCCACGCCTGCACCTCCGCCACAACCGTACGCAGGTCTGTGCGAGAGCAACACCAAGGCATGAGCAGGGACTATTTCAGCCAAGCTAAACTAATTGAGCGGCATCAATTCGCAGTTCCTGACCACTGTTTGCTGAACATCATGTCCATGTATTCAGCAAATCTGGAGCGAGTACGTTTTGGTCTGCCATCACACAGCGGGTGGATGCAAAAAGGACTGGCGACGTAGCAAATTACCACTCCGTGTTTACGCAACAAAACGTCTGCCCTGCAGAATATCTTGCCCTGACGCAAAAAATCAAAAGCCCATGTCTGGAAATCTGAAGTTCGGTGCAAAGCGGCATGGGTCCCTTTCCTCTCGCCAACAAAAACAACAATTACAAGCGACTCAGACGGCCCAGCTATGAAATAGGGCCTTGTTGCTGAGAAAAGCTAGCAATTAGGGAGCATTGTTCAGCAAAGGAAAGCAGCTTTTATTATTTTCTTGGTCAGCTCGCCATGCCCCAAAGGTCTGAAAGGAATACAACAACTTATTGATGTCCACTGATGCTATATCAAGGTCAAAAGCAGGATAGGAGCGTTAATTTCTGCGCTCTGTTGGATTCTGTCCCCGTCCCACCCCCCTTTCCCGACATCTGGCTTTGCCTGGGAAGCTGGAAAACGTCTTTAATATTCTCATGACAGTCAGGACGACATATGGAAAACATTGTAATACCTTAATCTGCAATGCTTCTAAAACAGAAAGAGAGCGGCTGGCGGAGAGATGCTTGGCTTTCTAATTTGTAGTTTTCAGAAGCTCTTCTGGGTACCCGAGACTCTTCGATATACATCACACACTCATTTTACACACCTGCCAATAGCCAGTCTAAGCTCCTGTGGGGAATACGCTGCCTACTGATTTAAAGAGGGAGATCAGACCAAAATCTAAATTCTGTCACCTTCATGTTGTTCCAAACTTCCCTTGGAACCAAAAAAGGTGAATTTTAGAAGGATGTCCTTGCCATGTCCTGATGGCTTGTGCTCTACATTCTAAATCTTCTGAAGCCATGAGGTAACTTAATTATTTGGGGATATTATTGCTTTTTTGTCACTTGCTGCTCGACAGCACAGTCCTTTAGCGTCTAACAAAGAGGTTGTTTTGTGTCCTGGGCGTAGTGTTTACTGTACAGCAGGTCAATCCTTTGGTTGATTTAATTTTAAATCATGCATTGTAAACACAAAGTGATCTAAGTTAACTCTGTTTCCCAACCCAGGCTCATTGGGAGAACTTGTGGTGACATTTCTGCACAATGATGTTCTGTTGCTCATGTAACACAGTCTCATCCCAAAAAGTCACATAACTGATGTCTTGGGACGTCTTTTGACCATACGTCAATATCCGCCTTTTTAGGGCCCCCTTAAACGACGGTAGATGGCGATCCCGGGCCGCCATACAACTGACGCTTTACCTTTAACGTCAGTTAGGTGACGCGTTAGGTTTTGGGGTAGGTTTAGGTCTGGGGTAGAGTTAGGATCCCATAACCTCATCTACCAACGTTTAAGGGGGCGAATATTGACGTATGGTCAAAAGACGTCCCAAAACATCAGTTATATGACGTCTTGGGATGAGACTGCGCTGGTAACGGAGGCCAGCTAGTAGTTGCCGGCAAGTAAACCTCACTCCTCTGATCTCAATAGGTGCTCTAGCGACAGACGCTAGAGGCTGCAGTTTTTAGCTTCCTTGTTAGAGTGCCTAACTCTCATGCCGGAGTCACGGGTTTGAGGCCGAGTAGGACCCGGGTGGAGGGGTTACATTGGTGCCGTGACCCGGATGGGAGTGTAGCGAAGGCCAGCTACTAGTTGCTGTGGAAGTAAACCTCACTCCTCTGATCTCGATAGGCGCTCTAGCGACAGTCATTAGCCTCTTTGTTAAAGCGCCTGACTCTTATACCGGAGACCCGGGTTCGAGGCCCGCTCGGAGCGGGTCGAGTAGGACCCGGGTGCAGGGGTTATATTGGTGCCGTGACCCAGATGGTAGTGAGGTTTACGGGGGTGAGTGTAGCTGAGGCCAGCTAGTAGTTGCTGTGGAAGTAAACCTCACTCGATAGGCGCTCTAGCGACAGTCATTAGCCTCCTTGTTAGAGCGCTGACTCTCATGCCGGAACCCGGGTTTGAGGCCGAGTAGGACCCGTGTGGAGGGGATAGAGGGTGGGAGTGAGGTTTAGGGGGGTGAGTGTAGCGAAGGCCAGCTAGTAGTTGCTGTGCAAGTAAACCTCACTCCTCTGATCTCAATAGGTGCTCTAGCGACAGTCTTTAGCCTCATTGTTAGAGCGCCCGACTTTCATGCCGGAGACCTGGGTTCGAGGTCCGCTTGGAGTAGGACCTGGGTGGAGGGGTTACATTTTGCATGTTTTACAACATTTTCAAAGTGAAATGTCCAGTCAGTGGAGCTAAAAGCTGGTTCAGTTTTATTCAAAACATATAAACGTGCACCTTTTTACTATGTTGGTTGTTGTATGTAACAGGGACAGGTCAGAAGCGATGAGTGACACTAAAAGGTTAATGCTCTGTCACGCTTAAAAATATTGTCCAAGCTCACAGGGAACGTTCTCAGAACTTACCTAACATTCTGGCAGGTTATGAATAAATGTTCTTTCATTAACATTAAACAGAAAATGATCAGGTTTTGAATAATGTTCTCAAAACATAAGCTCATAAGCATTATCTGGTTGTACTTTATTTATGTACTTTATAAAGTACTGGGTAATAAAAGGTAACTGCATGGGTTTAGGAACAGGTTCAGGGTTAGTAGTTAATGCAATTACTATAACAAGTACAGTGTGTACATGGGAACAGGACTGTTCATGGATTTTTTTTCTGAAATGTTTTATTTTTGTGTTTTAGTACAAACCATGCACTAATGTAAATGTGTAACAGTATTGTGCAAGAAACTGCTGAAAATCTTTGTTTTTTTAGTCTTTTATCTGACCGTGCAATCATTATTTGTGTAAAAAGGTGTCTTCTTTAGGGTGTCTATGTTGGAGTATAATTATATTTAATTTTAAGTATTTAATTACTTGCAATTAACAACACATTCTCACTGGTTATAGGGTTTGGGTCAGTTGCATACGTAATTATGCATCATTTATTAGTACGATGTAATTGTTAAATATAGTGTTACCAAAAAGCAATAAAAATTTTACTGCCACTAGTGTTTATTGTCAGGTTTATTTCATTAACATTTTACAAAAATGTAGGTAGAGGCCAAAAAAAAAAAACATTAATAGTTACAGGTTAGATAACGATAGCATACAGAGAAAGAGATCACTCGCTTGATTTTAATTATTGTCGAAAACACAGAAGTGTATTCAGCACTATTAACACTCTAATGCTGGGTTGTTCACCCCAACTTTGGGTCAAATTTGGACAAACCCAGCCATTGGGTTAATTTTTTTAATTACATTTTTAACTCAACGTTTAGGTTTGTCTTTTACTCAAAATTGGGCTAAAACAACCCAACATTTTTTAGAGTGCAAATTTGACCACTTTTTCAATGTTGTGTGAATGAAATTAAGATATCAATAGTTAATGACATAACTAGTTTATCATGACTAACCATGCCTCAGGAATGGCCAACTTCGGTTATGGAGGGTCACTATCCTATTCCAAGACCTGAAGAGATAATCAGTGTCTTTAGGATCACTGGAAAACATATAGCACAAAAAAGTGTCTCAAATATTCAATGTAATTGTGGTAGTACTAATAAAAGCTACAACAGTTAAAGTGTAAAAGACTATGGACTGAGACCCGGTCACAACTCAAGGGAACCCAAATGTGTTCAGAGTCCAGTTTGGTTCTTTTAAGGAGGATGTTTCATAAACTGGGGGAGTCGTATCAGCAGCTTGACAGAGTTCAGTGAAGTTCATTGGAGTTGAGTAGTAGGCCTATGTCTAATCCTTTGCTTAGCAACATCTTCTGGGTGTTTGGTTAAGCGCTCCAACAAAAGCGCAGACGTGCAAAACTGGCCCAAAACGCATCATTAATTCTCATATGGAGGCCAGACACTTGTGGTCCAGTGTAAAAAAAAGCCTTTTTTCCACACCCCGTTGAAAATCTACAATTACTCTGATTATGAACATTGTGCAATCCAACCTAGTTCACGGAGACAGTGGACGCATTTACAGGTGATTATTTTTTCATATGTACGAGCTGTATTTATTCAGGACCACTGAAGACTGAGGCATTGTACTCAAGGTTAAACCATAGTGCCTCTGCGTGATTAACATTGAATTATTTTTTCGCCTTGGGTTCAAACGGATCTCCCGTTTGCCAAAACCAAGTATCTTTCACATTAGCAAATCTGGTTTTGGAAAAGGGAGTGCTGTCCCACCAGAGGTCATTTACGACTGTTATTTCCCATTTTGTGCTCACATTCGACCCTGAAAGAACACATTTATTACATTAAAATAAATCTCCGCATTCACCCTCGTGTTTTCTTTAATATGTGATTAATACCCAGGGTTGAATTACCATAGCATCATATCCTGGTTCAAGTAATGCGGGGACTTCCAAGAAAAATGCAGTCCAGAAGAAGGTACAGGTGCTCTATAATGTACCAGATGTGCCAATCTCCAGGAAACTGAGTAACACGCAAATGCCTCGCGATAATGGACACTATTGTTCTCAGGTTCTCGTCGGGTGGTTTTAACTGGCCTTCTTCATTTGTTTGGCAGATGGGGGTTTCTGTGGTCGACTCCTCGGTCGCCGGCCTCGGAGGATGCCCGTATGCCAAGGGAGCGTCTGGCAATGTTTCAACAGAGGATGTTTTATACATGCTACATGGTCTTGGAATTGAAACCGTGAGTCTTGGTTTTCTATATTGATCATCAAAAAAGTTACCAAAAAAGTAAAAGTTAATGAACTTTTACAAAAAAGTAAAAGTTAATGAACATCAACGTTTAGACAAGTGTACAGTCACCAATATTCAACCTGCTTTAGTATCTGTTCTATATGTATATATGTTCTGGGCTGACAGATCTGTGTCTTTCGTGAAAATTGCAGATTATACTTCCGCATGTTTGTATCCCAGCACCAGAAGAGTCGGATCAGCAGAGGGTTATTAACAGAACAGTTATTATAAGAGTAGGTTTATTATTGAAAAGGGTTTTGGACTTTATCTACTCCTTAAACAGCACTGTGGCAAAAAAATAAGGTCCTTGAACACTGAGGGCCCTATTTTAATGATCTGAAACACAAGTATCAAGCACAAAGCGCAAGTAACTTTGTGGGCGGGTCTTGGGCGCTGTTGCTATTTTATAAATGACTCTTGTGCCCGATGCAAGTTTAAAAGGGATTGGTCTGAAGTAGCTTCATTATTCATAGGTGTGGTTTGGGCGAAACCAATCAGAGCGCCATCCAACATACCCTTTAAGAGCAGGTGCGCATGTTGCATGGTGCATTGTTATTATAATGGCGAATTTACCAGGAGCGTTCACAGCCGAGGAGACCGGCGCTCTCGTCACGGCCGTGAAGGACAGAAGTGACGTTATATGGGGACGGAAAAAAACCCACCCAAATCAGCATTGGTTAAACATTATATACATATGTGTCACGTCACTATTAGGTAAACAGGTCTGATCCGTCATTACTACAATAGCCTCTATGCACGAACCCTGCTGACGTGTGTTCGAACGAATCTCAGTCAGCGTCTTTACTTCCGGAAGCGCGTTCTGCAGGCCAAGTGTATAGGCGGCAAAACTGTAATAAAATCCGTTTTCTCAGAAACGGAGACAACGATTTTAGAAACGCTGATTCGCTAGTCGAATTTCGTATGATATGAGAGAATACTAACACTCAAAGTTGTTGATTTGGCTCGAAATATATAATTTAAATAACTTCTATTTTTTACTCTTGCGTGACAGCTAACTGCCTCACAGTGTTGTTAACATCATTCACGTTAACCGGAGGACGTTTTTATAAACAGCGAGTGTAATTTGACACTATCTCCACCTATCGCAAAACCGGCTTATGACCATAGACTGACGCAGCACCGGAAGTGAGTGGGCGTGCTGAGACAAATATGGAAGCGATCGTGCATAGAGCCTATTAGCCTGAAAAAATTGGGTAAACGTGTAAGCTAGATTTGGGCCTACATGGACACCACAATGATTTCCCTCATGTGTTATTATTTTTCCTTGTTATAATGTATGATTTGCAAAAATACAAACTGCTGCATCTGTGTTGATGAGAGAATCACAGTGTTTGCGCGGTGTGCACCCGCTACATTATGGCCAAGCATGCACGCTTAAAATAGCATTATGAACAACACGCAACACGCCACTGACTTTAGACTGGGTTTAGTTTGTTTTCTGGAATTTTAAAATAGCACCAGGGATTGTTTGCGCTGAAACACGCCCCTTTTCTGCGCCGACCCGCCCGGGGAGCGCAAGTTCGTTTCCTAGTTTACCGACGTGCGTCTGTGGAGCGAAAAGCCCGCTTTGTGCGGAATCATCAACCCAATCTCACGACCAAGTCGTACGAATTCGACGAATGATTAAAAAGTGGCTAATTCGTAACAATTCATACGACCTCACTCGTACGAATTAGTACGATTTTGCTAAATCGTACATATTTTACGAATTGGCCAATTCGTATGAATTCGTACGAATGACCTACCCCTTACCCCGCCCCTAAACCTACCCATCACGTGGGTTTAGACAAATCGTTCAAATTCGTACAACCTCACAATTAAACATTTTTTACTCATTCGTCATATTCGTACGAATTGGGCGTGAGATAGTGTTGGAATTATACATGCATCAGTGTACGAAGTCATTTGCGCGGGGTACAAGATAGGTACAAGAAATTTTCGCATGCATTTTAACGTTTCCGTGATGCGTTGGCTCTGAATTGTCAAAACACCATTCAAACTGCTTGCTACAGATGCGAAAAATGCAGAAAATCGAACCCGATCGGCCTCAAACCCGATGTTTTAATGACGGACGAGAGTTTCGGAGGCAGTGAGCAAGCGTGATTGACATAACGTGAGGTCGTATTTATTTTTTAACGTGTGAAAATTTCGGACGTGAATTTCGGACTCGCCGCGCAAGGGCCTTTCCATGCGTACAAACACAACATGCGTTTTGATCGGCGTAACTGACAGAACGTTTTCCCCGCCGTTTGGCCTTAAACTATGGAATCTTGTTTCTGCCACAGAATAAAAAATTAAAAAGTTAATTGCGACTTTATATCTCTCTATATTTTGACTTTTTGCCTGATATAAAATCGCAATTGTGAGCAATAAATTTGCAATTATCTTTCAAATAGTTTTATTCTGAGGTTTTTCAGATTTCCTATGGGGGTTCTCTCCATATTTACCTTATATTTATACTTACCTTAATTTATATTTATCCTTTGCTGCCTTTACGTTTATTCATTTAGCTGCCGCTTTTATCCAAAGCGACTTACAATTGCTCTATATGTCAGAGGTCGCATGCATCTGGAGCAACTAGGGGTTAAGTGTCTTGTTTAGGGACACATTGGTGTCTCACAGTGGATTCGAACCCGGGTCTCTCACACCAAAGGCATGTGTCTTGAACACCTACGCTGGATCCTTCACTGAAACTGAGAGTAACTCGCTCCCATTAAACATTTACACCCGGGAATAACACAAGTCGACACCATTATGATTAAAAGTTTGCTTAGAGGTAATTTCTATTAAATGAAGGCGGTGTTTGACTCTGGTAAGTATCCATGCCGGACTGGTGGGAGTGGCCTTGGACTGGAACACGCCCAGTGCATTATGGGTATTGATGTTTTCCTACATATTTGGCAAAAGGGAAGACAACAGCCTATTTCTCCATTTTCTCTAGACAGATAGTTTTATTGAAAGCCCATTTGGCCAGTGTTGAAGTATATGCCCCAAAAATGTCTGAATATCATTATATGCAGAGTAACCAAACAACTGGTATCAATCAAATGCTGGCATCAAACTGGAATCAAACAAATGGTTTCCACAAGCTTTTTTCATTTTTACTTTCCTGAGCTATATTAGTAACGGTGATGTTCTTTGTGGACGTATGAGTCAGGCGGATGCATGTGCAAGCAGAGAAACCACAGGTGGAGTTCAGCACTTTAATCAAGTTCTACACATTTCTACAATTAGAAAGTGTCCTGATACGTTTTGGCATCATTTTATGGCATGCATGTTGTATAATTGTGAGACATTTTTCTTTTTTAAATAAATACCACTTGGTCTGACGTCTCGTTACATCATGCAAAGACATGCATGTGTTCTATGTTTGGCTTTTGTGTCCACATACTTTCTGAGACCACACTATATGTTTATACACACACTTCGACTACACTCCCAGTTTTTCCATTACTCAGTTTTCCCAAGAACATTTGAACAGAATGTGGAAAATCCTTTCTGTCATAGTATATATGCATGGGTGTGTGAGAGTGTGTCTGGAGGGCATTATTTGGTAAAATCGTGGATAACAGTCCTGATATACCTGATATTCTGGTGGCCGTAATTATGTTCTACAGTTTCTCTCACATGTTTTATCCACACCCTTTAACTGCCTCCTCTTTTTAATCCTCTCACAGATAACATCTCAGCAACACTAACCTCTGACTTGTAGTTTCTTTTGCTGTTGCGCCCCCTGGTGTGTGCGCCAGCTCGGCTGAGCCTGTTTGTGTTTGCGATGCAGGGGGTGGACCTGTTGAAGGTGATGGAAGCAGGAGATTTCATCTGCCGAGCCTTGAAGAGAACCAGTAACTCCAAGGTCAGCCGAGCCGCTATGAACATCTAGCCTCTTTATTCTGAGGACAAATACATACAGTGAAGCCCAAACGTCTAAGACCATATTAAACAACAACAAACATGTTGAAAAAAAAGTAAAATGTGCAAGAAATCTTTGATATTCTGCTCTATTTCTGCCATTGAATATGAGTGGGAGTATTCCAACACAGCCTCATGAAAGTGCGTATCTATACCACGATTGTCATTTCTGGTGGCATTTATATGCCAAAAATGTTTTTTGCTTGTTCTGGCAAGGTTTTCTCAAAGTTATAAACAGGTGTTAATAGCATGTTCGTCCAAAATTATCTGCTCTTTAATAATGTTCACACAAATCATTATTTATAATATAAATGGCTTGTAGAATTTTTTTTTTTTTTTTCGGAAACAATTTAGTTGGACTTTTGTCTAACGTTTCTTAAATGTTACTACACTGTAAAAAAATATTGTTGGTTTAACTTAAAAAATGAAGTAACCTGGTTGCCTTGAAATTTTAAGTTCATTGAAATGGAAAAAGTGAGTTAATACGATGAAGGAGATTGATTTAATCATCAGAATCATCAGAAACTCAAAATATTATGTTATCTGAACTACATACATTATTTAAGTTAATTTGACAAAAAAAATGTTATGATTACAAATCATTAAAATATTTTTTACAGATATTATGTTCAGAGATCATTCAAAATTAACTTTCCCTTAAAATTTGTAAGAAAATGGAATGTTTCCTTAGTTAGTAGTTAAACACTTAAATAATAATAATTATATATATAAATAATTTTATTTATATATATATATTATATCATAACACACATATATATATATATATATATATATATTTAAATATATTTATATTTTATTTTATTTTATTTTATATTTAAAATTATATATATATATATTGAACATTCAGATGCTAATGATTATAATTAGTAATGATTAATTTTAGTAAAACATTATATATATATATATATGTTTTTTTTTGTTTTTTCATTTTAAGAGCTGCTGATACAGTATTCAAATTAATAATATCTACTGTGTGTGTGTGTGTGTATTTTACACCAAAGAAATGAGCCACTGCCTTTCCTGTCAAAAAGAAAATAGATAGCCAAGATAATATCCCCCGTTTATACACGATCAGAGGCTCATTACCCGCTGTACGAGTAATCATTTTTTTTTCATGATTTATATCCTGCTTAATACAGTAATAATTCAGCAGAGAGAGAGAGTGAGATTGATTACCGCAGGTGTTATTAAAGCAGAAGAAGTTTCTTATTATCTTCCCTATCATGTATACTCTCAACTTTACAGTATTAGCAAAAAATCTGCAGCAATATTATAAGACAAAAGTATTAAATCTGTATGCTTATTAATATTAATACTTATAATAATGAATTCTTCCAGGAAGTAATATAGCCTGCATATGCTGCTTTAAATCACATTAATGTGCAGCCATATCAGCACTTTGTGATGAACTGTAAAAGTCACTTTATAGTGCAAATCATTTGAGCTTTAACAATGTCTGATTTACGGTAATATCGATGAAAATGTTCCTTATTCCTGTCTTTGTACTAACATCACATGTCTTTTCCAACTTTTTAACCTGCCTTATTGTAGTTGGACGCGTTTGGAAGCCATCGTTTCTTGTTAGTAAACGCTGCATTTGCTGAATAAACCAGTTTTTAAGACATTCATGAGTCTGCCTGCTTTTGACTGACAGCTTGCATCTCTTTATTTCTTTAGATCTGCTTTAAATACAGGTGGGGTGTACTCTGAGCAAACATGTTTGACTTGATCTCGTGCTGTCTATAATTAACTCTTCTCTCCTTGCCATGTTTATCAAGGGCTCTAATTGTTTTGTGTGAGTGTTAAACCAGCTCTCTGTTTGCCTGTATGATGGTTATATATGCGATAGTAATAGATATTCAGCCCTTTTCACTCTCAGGTGTACACAAGCGAAAGCAAACATGTGGACACGGCAGTTTATTACAGCACACTGCCATAACTTGATCCCCACATGATTTAACAAGTGAAGATTATTGACTTAGCAAATTGATGTGTAAATTTCATTTACCGTATTTTCCGCACTATAAGGCGCACCGGATTATAAGGCGCACCTTCAATGAATGACCTATTTTATAACGTTTTTCATAAATAGGGCGCACCGGATTATAAGGCGCATAAGATACTGCACTCTTAGAAGAAAAGGTTCTATATAGAACCTTAAAAGGTTCTAAAGCGCTACGTATTTGGAACCCCTAAAATGCAATGAGTGTGAATGATCACAAAATTCAAGATATGGGGGTTAAAAATGTAATTAATCAATATCACACGAAGAGTGCCATTTCAGTTTTTATCCTTCAAAATGTGATATTAATTTACTACAACAGTTTAATAAACAATAATTTAATTACAACTACAAAATGGTGCAGAATAATGTAATATATGAATGAATAATAGCCTTTAAAGAACCTTTGTGCCAAAAGTGTTCTTTCTTGTCATTATTGAACCTTTTTTTTTAGCATAAAACGTCCTTTGGGGTTGAGTAAAGAACCCTATGCTACATATGAAGAGTTTGGTTCCAAAACGCTATAAATCCATTTTGATGAATTTGAGTAAAACTGTGTTTTCTTTAGCAAGAAAATGGGAAGACTAAAAGCGTGATTCAATTAACCAATTGATCCATATATAAGACGCACTGGATTATAAGGCGCACTGTCGTTTTTTTAAAAAATCAAAGACTTTTAAGTGCGCCTTATAGTGCGGAAATTACGGTATTCCTTCTGCATTCCTTCTTTTTTTGGGGGTTTACACCTGTCCTCTTCTTAATTTTTTGCCCAAGTGTAGGGTTGGGTATCAAGAACCGGTTACAAATTTCCAAGAAGTGGGGATTCGATAAGACACGCACGTTTCAGTTTTGTTTAACAATTCCCATGTTTGGATTTTGTTTGAGAACAGTTTGGCACTAGCTCGCATCGAGTTCTCCTTCGCATCTTCTTGCGATCGAACAGACATGTAACGGGTCCCAGCCAGGGGTCCGCGAGCAGATATATATTGATACTCCTGGTCGAAGTGAAATATTGAATATATGACTCGGTAGAAGAGAAACGGGACAACAGTTGCTCTTTTTCCATTCAACCGAAATATATTTTTATTAACAACATTTCAACCTTTTATCTCTGACATCAAGAATTATTACTGTTATTTTTGGTTGCTCTGTACTGAAACACAGGTAATATCCACAATTGGATAGCACGAAAACGTACATTTCCACATAAATGCATCTTCACAACCTTCACAGTTTTATCTTAAACACACATTTTCTCTCTAAACCACATTCCCGGTTATCTCTCATTAAATGAGTATTTCTGTATTCACATTTTACATTATACAATTACTTAATATAAATCCCATTTGCAGTTAGGTTAGGTTCAATTAAATTACATTAAACAAGAACAAACTTCAATAGTAAACATTTGTCTCCTAACTTTTACTCTTGATTTCTATGAACTGAAACTGTTTTACAGTCTAATATTACCACATGTATATGCATTCAATGCACGCCACCACATGCGTTTCACCCAAAGCTCATCTGTAAACTGCTTTTACTCTGTACATTAGCGTTTTATTTATTACCTGTAATGTATAGTCTTACACACACGGTTACTTTACACATAAACAGCAAAAACGCAGAAATATCCCGAGCGCGAGCATCGGCCGCCATTTCCTCATCTTCACACTGTTTTCTTTAGACTTTACCATTTACACACTTAACATATATTTCGCTTATCAAACACACATCACTGGGGATTCGAATTAGTTTATAACCCTTGTAGTCATAGAAAAGTTGTAAAACTGACCTGGAAATATTGAATATATGACTCGGTTAGAAGAGACACGGGGCAACAGTTGCTCTTTTTCCATTCAACCGGAAGATGAGCTCGTCGTTTTCCGCGCCTCGATAAGGGTCTCACAGAGTGACGCGACTGAAAGGTACTGCCACCTAGTGTCTGTAATGTGAAACAGCATGTCATTGTCATTCTGTGTATTCTCTCAATAGTATATTTCATTTATAAAAAAAAATTCATTTATAATAAAAGGAAAGGTAATTAAAGGAAAGAAAACAAAAGATAATAATCTAAACAAAACCTATTTTTGTGAGTGTCACAGTCACGTAGAAACATGCTGGGTTGGGTCAAATATGGACAAAGCCAAATGTTGGGTTAAAAATGTAATTTCAACTATCACTGTAATTTTTTATTATATTTTTAACCCAACATTTGGCTTTGTCCATATTTGACCCAAATTTGTGTTACAGAAACCGCATTTTAATTATTGACAAAATATCATCATAAACACAGTCGGTTTTGTCTTAAACCCTAAAGCCGTGGACAAATGTGGGCAAAATAGTTTTTTTTTATTTATTTTTACAAAATACTTCCCTTGATCTGAGCGGTACAAGACTCTACAATGTAATTTAGAGAATTATAAAATAAGCCAAAATAAGACACCAGCAAAGTCACTTCATCTTTAGGTTTTAGCTCTAAGAACTTATTGGAATGACATTTTAATGTAGGTGTGTACAATCACACCTGAGTCCTCTGTGCCCACATTTGTCCATAATTACAGGATTAAGGGCTAAAGTAGGCGAGGGGAAAGAGGGGAAACGCATGTGTAACAGCATATTGGATCAGTGCATTCAGTCTTAAAGTGACAGCAGCCTATGGCCATCCACATTCATGAATTTGGATCAAAGAACAAAAGAAAAAGAAAACCACACCCTGTTCTTGACTGAATAACTTTTTAACTTTATTAAAGATTAATCTATATTTTATTAATAAAATAAAACTATGTCCTGTTATTTTATATTTCATGTCTCAATTTCATTCCTTCTAACCTTTAGTAATCCCTGAGGTGCAATTTAGTTTTATGCACACAGAGTTAATGGGAACGACACAAAGAGATAATGTAGATGGGTAAGAGCGTTCTCTGCCTGTCTACACTCTAAAAAGTGCTGGGTTGTTTTAACCCAACTTTGGGTCAAATATGGACTAACCCAGCCGTTGGGTTAAATTTTTACATTACATCTTTAACCCAACATTTCGGGTGTGTCCATATTTGACCCAAAATTGGGTTAAAACAACCCAGCATTTTTTATGCATTTCAAAAGATATGCATCCCAGTGTATTAATGTTATCATGAATAAAATTGTTAATTTTGCCTATAACTTTGAACAGCACAAAACAGTTACACTCTAAAAATTGCTGGGTTGTTTTAACCCAACTTTGGGTCAAATATGGACAAACCCAGCCATTGGGTTAAATCTTTTAATTACATTTTTAACCCGACGTTTGGGTTTGTCCATCATTTGACCCAAAGTTGGGTTAAAACAACCCAGCATTTTTCGAGTGTATATATTATACTGCACTAATTAAAAGTTGTTACCATGAATATATAATAGAAATGTAATCTTAAATGTTAACCTTAGATGTAAATATAAGTCTTTAACGTGTATTATTAAAAATCAAACCTTTATAAAAGCATACAGACTTAAAAATTGCTGGGTTGTTTTAACCCAACTTTGGATCAAATACGGGCAAACCCAGCCATTGGGTTAAATCTTTTAATTACATTTTTAACCCGACGTTTGTGTTTGTCCATATTTGACCCAAATTTGGGTTAAAACAACCCAGCAATTTTTAGAGTGTACATTATTATTTTAAAAGTTATAACCATGAATAGATAATAGAAATGTAATCAAGTCATTAACGTGTATTATTAAAAATAAAATCTTTATAAAAGCATTCAGACATGAGAATACACTCGAAAAAATGCTGGGTTGTTTTAACTCGATTTTGGGTCAAATATGGACAAACCCAAACGTTGGATTAAAAATGCAATTTAAAAATATAACCCAACCGCTGGGTTAGTCCATTTTTGACCCAAAATTGGGTAAAACCAACCCAGCATTTTTTAGAGTGTAGTTTATTGTTTATTTTAGATATAAATGAGTTAATGAAAAAAGCATGTTCATCTTCAACACTGTTTGGGATAAAAGTTTCAAACCATGAGGGGTAAGACAGCGGCTTCGGTGAAAGGCATCATTAATGTCTGTGGTGACGTTCCTAATGCTGATTTAGTGTGCTCCTGACACCGGGGTTCAGGAAACACATCATTAGACTTAAACACATCTGGATCGAGGTGTCGAGTGTCGGCAGGAGAGGAGACAAGACAGACTGATGTACCCTGATGAATATCAGATGGGCTAGCACATATATGACCTCTTTCCTCATGTTGGACATTCATCTTCCATAACTTAATAAAGTTGAATGAGAGAACGGACATCAGAGACTCTAAATGTTGCTCATTAACACTTTATTTATGCCCTGAAACAGAACCAGAGAAACAAACAATTGGCTATGCTGAACAATATTTTGCAATACCGAATTACACAAAGCAAGCATAACTTGTTTATTACTCAAGAGTGCAACTCATTATTTAAAAGCTCATGATGCACTTAATTTTAAAGTTTTTTTGGTTGTATGTTTCCTTCAAGTTACGGAAGTGATAAAGTCAACGTTGGAACAAGTACTACAGTGTGCAAAGTATCAGGAATATCACTACCAGAATTTTATAAAACCTCTCTCAAATAATGACAGATGACAGCGTTAGAGACTTTGACGGTTTACCAGCTGCTTGGTGGATTCTCCTTAAAATAAAGGCAAAAAAAAATAATTAATAATTACTATGTTATCTTGAATTTACTTAAGAATATTCTCTACATTATAATGCACACAAAATAATAACAACTTACCTCAGTCTGAACAAAAGCAGGCTGACAACGAGCAACACCACCACCGTTAATGCAGAGACGTATATCAGCAGGTGCAACAGTTGATCTGGTGTAAACACAGACAATATTGTTCATTACATAAAAGGAAAAGTGCATGTTTAAGGCGAAATCCCACTTTTTAAGTGAATCGACTCACCGCTCAACCACTGCTGCTCAACCCTTGATTCATTGGTTGGTTGTTGCCCGTTGCTAAAATCGTCTGATTGCCCACGTTGGACGGTTTCTAACCACTGCTGGTCAACGTTTGGCTCATTGGTTGGTTGTCGCTTCATCTTTGATTCTCCACGTCGGACGTTTTCTTTGGTTTTTGAGAGCTCTGCGATTTGAGAGGACACATCAATCACAACGAGACTATGTTGAATACAACGGCAATACGACGACCGCTGGGAGTACTCACTGAAGAAGGACTTGTCTTGGAAGATTTGTTTCAGCTCATTGCACTTATATTGGTCATGATGATGTAATCCATCACAAGTACATGGGTGATGAAGTACTGAACCCATTGTTTCCACAAATGCCACCCTGCATTGGAGGTCTTCCCCGAGAAAGACGTCAGGGTTAATATGGTTTAGCCATTCACTGGGCGAATCATATGCAGCGTCCTCGTCCCCAAAACACTTGGACAGGTAACTGTTAAATATCTGCCTGTGAATAGCAAAGAGTTGCTTTTTATCAGCAGCGTCATCCAGACCATGCTTGCCAACCACACACTAATCTGTGAATATTTCACGGTTTGCCGAATTTGTGGCGTATCTTTACAAACTCGTCTCTGCGCATGTTCGAAGAGTCACGTTTTATCTACATGTTGTATGTTTGAATCCTAGCCTAGGCTAGAATGTAAATCCATGTTGGTTTTTTCAGCAAAGAAACATGATTACACATCTATGAAAAGAATCAACCATAAACGAATGGGACATAACACTTTTGCAACAATTTTAAGACAATGCAAGCAGCATTAATCTGCCAATAGAGATTGTATGTGTGTGTCTTTTGGTTTCAGTTCATCTCACACTCTGGCTCATTGGACTCTAACTGTGTGTAGTGAATTATATACTAGTAAACACTGTTATTAACACCTAAAATGTACATATTAACACCTAAATGTACATATTAGCACCTAACATGTACGTATTAACACCTAAAATGTACATATTAGCACCTATGTACATATTAACACCTAAAATGTACATATGAACAACTAAATGTACATATTAACTCCTAAAATGTACATATTAGCACCTAGAATGTACATATTAACACCTAAAATATACATATTAGCACCTAAAATGTACATATTAACACCTAAATGTACATTAGCACCTAACGTGTACATATTAGCACTTAAAATGTACATATTAGCACCTAGAATTTACGTATTAACACCTAACATGTACATATTAACACCTAAATTACATAATAGCACCTAAAATATACGTATTACCACCTAAAATGTACACATTAGCACCTTTCATGTACATATCAACACCTAAAATGTACATATTAACACCTAAAATTTACATATTAGCACCTAACATGTACATATTAACACCTAAATATACATATTAGCACCTAAAATGTACATATTAGCACCTAGAATGTACATATTAGCACCTAAATGTACATATTAACACCTAAATGGACATATTACCACCTAAAATGTGCATATTAGCACCTAAAATGTACATATTAGCACCTAAAATGTACATATTAACACCTAAATGGGCAAAAGTTTGCCCTTTGAAAAGGCACAGCCCCAGTGACACCTTTCATACTTTTTTCTGAGAGTGTTGCCTTGTAAATGGTTTTGAACATTTCTTGTTGAATTTCTACACTACAACAGTTGATCTGTTGAAATACTGATAAATCCTCACCTCTTACCCGAAATACCTTGAATTTGGAGAGAAATTGCCTTTATTTTAGCCTGGATTCAAACTGTATTTTTCTGTACATTTCTGAACTGCACTTTCTGTAAAGCCGCTTTGAAACAATATGTATTGTGAAAAAGCCCTATACAAATACATGTGAATTGAAGTGAATTGAATTGTTGAGGTTAGACTTAAATACGAACAAAATGTGACTTGTAAAAGTAGGGGCAAAGAGCTTTAATCAGAAAAGGTGTGTAACAATATATAACAATACAAAAAGGCAACAAAATGTATCGTGGATGGTGACATTATGTATTGTGTGTAGTTCACCCAGAAAGTTTTCAGAGTTTTAGTGTCAGTGCTACAATCAACTATTATATATAATGTTGAATATAATGTACACTAATGCAATGGGGGAATATTTGTGTGTCCTGATAATGCCAAATGATGTTGCCAGTAAAAAGTAGCCGACATTATTTTAAATATGTCTTGTCAGTGACAGTGAAAGCATATTCGTCTAAAATAATTGTGTATTTTCAGCTTCATAATCATGAATATTGTTATTCTGGTGTCTCTATTGTCTCTACTTTGGGTTTCAGCACCAAATCCAAGTCTATTCATTTCCACACACAGTGTAATACCAAATTTAGCATTTTAATCAACAATAATTAACCTTTTACCATATATCTTCACTAGTATCGCAATAATATCGTATCGTGAGCTCAGTATCGTGATATGTATCGAATATCATTGTTGATGATTTGCCATCAGTGTTCAGGACTCACCGGCACGATGCATCTCCAGAACATGTGTCCAGCGCCTCCAGGCAGGTCCAGGGACTGTGTGACGGGTCGCTGGCGCAGGATCCAGAGTGTAGAGAGGCCTTCATCTGCTGGCACTCCTGGTCTTGTCCATCATCACACTCACAGAACACCAGTCTCTCCGCCACACCGTGAGGAAGAGCCGAGTAGAACTGCCTGGTGGCCTGTCTGCACCGGCTGAGGTTACATTGGTATGCGTTACACTCCTGGACAAACGGCACCATCCGTCTGTTACAGGACTCCTCCCCGAGACAAGCCTTCGTCTCCTCAAGACAGGATCTGCTGGTGTGGTGTACTGGATCGAGGGTGTGAGAGTAGTGTTGTCAAAAGTACTGACTTCGGTACCAAGTTGGCACTGAAATTTGAAAAATGTGGCTCTTTAAAGGGATACTCCACTTTTTTTGGGAAATAGGCTCATTTCACAACTTCCCAGTTGGGTTTTACCGTTTTCAAATGTATTCAGCCAATTTTTTGATATTTAGAAGAATATCAGTAACCAGACTGGTTACTGGTCTCATTGACTTCCATAGTAGGAAAAAAATATACTATTGGGCCAGTTGTTCAATTGGATTTTGGTTATCGGATTGGATCAAATCTTGAAAATTGGTTGTTCAAAAGGGAGAGAAGGAATCTGAAATCAGATTAGATCAGGGAATCCAATCCTAATTTTAATCTGGATCAAACCTTCAGTTTGTGTTGTTCAAAACTCGTCAGTGGGATTTGGATAACTTTGATCCAAAAAAAAAAACAGGATTATCCTGATCCCAACAGGGGGTAGGATTACAAGGTGGATTTCAGGAAGAAAATGTAGGAAAACTTTAAAATTGGTCAAATAGTACATTTGTATCATTTAGTGTATATACTTATATTTATATTTTGCACTTGACTACTATTGACTTGGCTAACAATTAAGCTATTCAGTATAGTAAAGTAAAAATAAAATAAAAATGATCTTGTCCCCATTTGTGTTTTGTCTCAAAATAAGAAACACTTCCAGTGACCCCATGTTGGCTCTTCTACCTGTTCTTTCCATAGCTGGTGGCCCACATTGTGATATTTTGTCCCATTTAGAGCACTGGTAATCCGGATTTGGTAATCTTGAAAACTGTGTATCTGGATCAGGGTGATCCAGTCCAATGTTGCTTTGAAAAACCGACATTAAAGTAAGGTGGATTACCTGATCCTGGATAGGAAAATATGAGATTTCCAAATCCGGATCATTTTGATCCAGATTAAATGTTTTGAGCAACTGGCCCATGGAAGTCAATGAGACCAGAAACTGTCTGGTTACTGATATTCTTCTAAATATCAAAGTTGTGAAATGAGCCTATTTCCCCAAAAAAAAAAAAAAAAAAAAAAGAAAAAGAAAAAAAAGAAAAAAAAGAAAAAAAGTGGAGTATCCCTTTAAGTGCTGTTGAGCGGAATCATGAACAACTCTGATTGGCCATTGTGTTCACAAGCTCATCGGGTTTGTCTGTGTTTGGCTGATCATTGTAGCAAATCACAGACATATCCGATGAGCTTGTGAACGGAATCAGAGGCGTTTATGAGTCACATTTTTTATAATTTCAGTGCCGAAGTCAGTACTTTTGACAACACTTTATGAGAGTGTCCTATGAGGAGATCATAAGGCTTTGGTGATCCATATACAGAACGATATCTTACCACTGGCTTTCCATTCTGTCTCGAGTTTCTTGTTTTTTTGAGCTGGAAAACATTAAAGGAAACATTAGAGTTCTGTCAGCATTTACTCGCCCTCATGCCATTACAAACTGGACTGTATGTAAGTCCTTATTCACAAAAAAGCTCAGAAATCTTCTGAATTATAAATGTATTATAAATTATAAATATAAATTATAAATTCTAACTTAAGTATTTAAAATGTATGGAAATGTTACACTGTAAAAAGATGATCGTGATTTTAATGGACTGCAAAATGCTACAGTGAAAAACTGTTGAAAGGTTAACAGAATCTTTCCTGACTATATACGGTAAATAACTGTGATAGATCTAATGGTAAATGTCATGTAATTTTACTGTAAAATACCGTTAAATTTACAGTTTTTAGAGTAAAAAAAGAAAAACTAGTGTAATTTACAATGAAAAACCGTAAATTGACATTCCCACAATTGCCGTTTTCTAATCAGTTATGTACATTAGGGTTTTATGTGACATTTAATGTTGTTAAATTAATGTTTATTGCCTTTTTAAAATTCCAGTTGTGTTACCATGATGGTGTTTAATGCTTGAGTGAATGACACCGTGCAGCTTTCTATATATCAATATTAAGTTTCTTGTGGAAGAGCTTAATTTGACGAGTTTCCATATATCATGTGACTCTCATCACTTCTGTGATTGTTGGTTGTCAGTGTATTACAATGGTACAAAACAGACATTAATACTTCAATTGGATGTTAATTTAACATTATATCAGATAATAAATACGGTTCATTTCTGTAAATTTTAAGCTAAGACTGTAAAACCTTGTTACCGTAAAGTCTTGCTACAAAATTTCATACGGTAAATTTCTGGCAACCATAGCAGCCGGTATTTTATCGTAAATTGAACACATTTTTTTTACAGTGTAGGACAAAACATTCTTAAAATTAAGTTTTCCAACAGTGTTATGACAGATGATATATGTTAGCATAGTTTTGAGAAGAAATGTTCTTAAATAATGTTCTCAGATACGTCTTTATGATGTTATTAATATTCGCTGAATGTTTTTGTAATGTTAGCATAAAGCATTGTGACAATAATGTGCATGGAAAATCCATATGATGTTTGTGAAATATTCCTGTAATGTTAACAGAAAAATGTTCTTAAAACCTTTTATGTGTGTGTGAGTGTGTCTTTCTTTTTATACCATTATTCTCAGCATGTCATTTAATCATTAGAAGGAGGATCATCTAACGGAACATTCTCAGAATGTTTTCAAAATTCTAGAATGGAATGTTTCTCAAACTTAAAGAAGAACGTTCTTAATAATAATAATAATAAAAAACATGGGACTTTTTGATAGTTTAAAAACATTTGAATACAACTACAAAAAGATTGTCTGAGATGTTACAGATTTACACAGTTTTTCAAAGAGTCCAACGCAAAACTCAATTACCACAAACTCAACTTAACCCTCAGTTAGTAAAAATTCCAACCCGATCTCACGACCAAGTCGTACGAATTCGACGAATGATTAAAAAGTGGCTAATTCGTAACAATTCGTACAAACTCACTCGTACGAATTTTGCTAAATCGTACATATTTTACGAATTGGCCAAATCGTATGAATTCATACGAATGACCTACCCCTGACCCCGCCCCTAAACCTAACCATCACGTGGGTTTAGACAAATTGCACAAATTCGTACAAGTGAGATCATACGAATTAGTACGAATTAGCCACTTTTTAATCATTCGTCGATTCGTACTAATTGGGCGTGAGATAGTGTTGTAAAAATCACATTTACACTAATGCATTTACAATAGATGCAAATTTCACTGAAAGTGCATACCATAACTGCTCAATGTCGACAATAGAGCATTAAAGTTGTGTAAAAATAAATAAATAAAATATTAATTTCTGTAAATCTGCTTTGAAACCATGTAAATAACACTGACTTGGCATTGCACATTAAATACACGTTGTTTTAGACTGAAGTGCATAATGACATTTTTTATTTTTTCCTAACTGAAGAAATTGAGTAAAATAGTTGCTGTCGTGCAGAGCTTAGCTTGTTTCATATCTCCATGATTAATGTTGCAGTGTGTGATGTCAACCCGATCTCACGACCAAGTCGTACGAGTTCGACGAATGATTAAAAAGTGGCTAATTCTTAAAAATTCGTACGACCTCACTCGTAAGAATTAGTATGATTTTGCTAAATCGTACATATTTTACGAATTGGCCAAATCGTATGAATTCGTACGAATGACCTACCCCTGACCCCGCCCCTAAACCTAACCATCACGTGGGTTTAGACAAATCGGACGAATTCATACGAGTGAGGTCGTACGAATCAGTACGAATTAGTCACTTTTTAATAATTCGTCGAATTCGTACGAATTGGACGTGAGATAGTGTTGTAAAAATCACATTTACACTAATGCACTTACAATAGATGCACATTTCACTGAAAGTGCATACCATAACTGCTCAATGTCGACAATAGGGCATTAAAGTTGTGTAAAAAAAAAAAATAAATAAAATAAAATATTAATTTCTGTAAATCTGCTTTGAAACCATGTAAATAACACTGACTTGACTTGGCTTTGCACATTAAATACACGTTGTTTTAGACTGAAGTGCATTACTACACGACATTTTTTGTTTTAACTGAGGAAATTGAGTAAAATAGTTGCTGTCGTGCAGAGCTTAGCTTGTTTCATATCTCCACGATTAATGTTGCAGTGTGTGATGTGTGTGGTGGTGTGTATACCCAAGCGATGCTGGCACTGAGAGGACAGCTGCTGTAGAGCTCGGCACGGATCCGGCCCAGAACACACACACTCTCCCAGCGCCGGCGAGCGGCTCCACATCATCTGAAGGGTGGCGTTACAGAGCTTTGAGTCAGTCGTGTGGCAGCCTCCATCTTGGACACAAGCAGACGCACTTTCAACATGACGGCTTCGAAACGAGTGAACTTATCTGGATCACACGATGCGCTCATCTATTTTTAATAGCTATTGTATGTGCTGCGGTACTGATTGTTTATCAAGCCTTTAATCCTTTAATTGAGCTGAATAATTATCTATTTGATTTCTAAAGTGCCCAAAAACTGTCATCACGTCAGATGTTAAAATGTATCAACATGACAGTCAATATCACATGATGATCTCATACATTGTTATTCGGTTTGCTTCCCTGAGGCCAATATTCTTTCTCTCTCTCTAACACACACACACACACACTCAAACAGCCTAAACATGCCCTCAAGCCAGTCCTTTCCCCTTTCCTCGGTGCACATACGGCCTCAGTTTGCTCAAGGCTATTGCGCTTTGATCCAGTTACTGCCAACACAGTGACGGGACGCTTCACAAGAGGAGACACGGATTGGCATTAACACAGGTTAACAAATGTTGTAATATATTTCTCATATAGAGTAGTTAGTTCAGGTTAACCAATGCATTAATGTTAGCAAATAGGACTTTATCATAAAGTGTTCTGAGAGATGAATATAACAGAAATAATAGATTTATAGTTAATCTTGTATAGCTCTGCATCAGGGTTGTATCAGGGTTATTTTAGTATAACTGAGATACTAAAGTAGGCTAGTTTCTTATTAATATATTGAACTTTTGTATGTTTTTCGAATGATTTTAGTTTGCATTATATATATATATATATATAAACTATAATATAGTTTTTATATATAAAATAAAAACTATATATAAAATGTATTATATTATATAAATTATATATAAATAAAATAAAAATATATTTAAAAAATAAAATATTATATAAATATAATATAATATATTTTAAAAACTATATTTTTCTATAAAATTTTTTAAAACTTTATTTTCTATATAAAATATAGAAAATATTTTATATATAAAAACTATAATATAGTTTTTTTATAAAAACTATAATACAGTGTATCTTATATATATATATATATATATATATATATATACATACATATATATATATATATATATATATATATATATATATATATATATATATACGATACACTGTAAAAATGAATGTGCTTTATCCTCTCAAAACAATTGTGTTAACAGATTACAAGCGATATTTTTAATTCAATTTAACAATAGAATTGAGTAATAATTAAACAAATTAAGTCCTTAAAAGTTAACCATTTAAAATGAGTGATACGTACAAAAAAACTCATACATTTAAGTCACCAATATGGTGATCAGGTTTTCTCCTTCCGTGATTCTGCTTGTTAACATCAGGTGTCTTCAATGTTGGCAATTTAAAATAAAGAATTCTTAATTAATCTGATGTCTGTCTGTTATTTTTTGGTGTAAACTTTACTCATTTTAAATCGTTAACTTTTAAGGAATAATTTGATTATTTATTACTCAATTCAAATTTGTTCAATTTAATTAATAATATTGTTTGTACCCTGTTGCCACAATTTTAATGATTAGATAAAGCCTATTCATTTTTACAGTGTATATAATTTTATTCTTTTTCAGTACAGTTAAACTAAATTTAAATGAGAAATGTTGCTTTGGCACGTAGTTGAAGAAAAACCCATTTTTTTTAATGGTTTTACTTTTATGTTTGGTTGTTGTGTGAATGTAGAAGTAAAATGTGCTATAAATGATTTATTAATCTTACACTCAAACGTTACACCAGTGTCCCGACTTCCCCCTCTCACCTCAGAAGCCTTTCATTTTTAATGCAAAATCAACTAGTTTGAATCAAGAAGACTGACACAGTTATTAACCCCAGGACACCCAGCCCCGGTCCCATCCTATTAAACAAGTAATTGTTTGCATTATAAATGGCATTCTGTTTGCTTCATAGAAGTTTAAATAAGAAACCTGTACCTTTATAATTACAGACATCTCTGAGGACAGCCTGTTCACTCCTGCAGATGCGTTTAACACAAGCGGCCATATGTGAAGTGCAGTCTGTGGTTCTTGATGTGTGAATGGCAATTAGCTGGAAGAGCAGATGACACGCTGGAACAGAACATAACATTCATAATTACCGTACCCACAACGTCAATCAGTTCTGGAGGCATCGAGAGTAATGTAAATAATGTTCCCTTTGAAAGCATTGTTATATATAGATATATGCATGACAAACTGACTGAGTGTGCTTGTATTTGATGCATGCACAAAAAAGCTCATGATCCGTATCATCCATTATAATTCAAGAACGTTATAAAAGCATCTTTATCTTTGGTGCACTGAGGAAAAAAGTGTGGGATTTAGGAAACAATTTTCACTCAGAAACTGCTTGTAAATTTAATAAATGATTACAAAGAAAAGGCAAGTAAAACTTTGAATTAAACATGACTTTTTGAAGGAGAAAGACTGAAATAAAGTTTTTTTTGTTGTAAAACATATTCCAATAAACTTTAAAATGTAGAAGAAAGGGAATCAGATGTTTTCAGTGTCAAACTTTCTTACATTTTCTACTGAGACTTTCTTTCTTTCTTTCTTTCTTTCTTTCTTTCTTTCTTTCTTTCTTTCTTTAAATTAAGTTTCAAGCACAATACGGAGAAACACAAATGTTCAGACACAAGCACGTGATAAGTCAGTAACTCCACCAGAAGATCTTCCAGGCTCACAGAAGTAAAAGCTCACTAATCCGTCATATAGTTCCTGTACTCACCGATGAGAAAAGCTGGCTCCATGACCTTCATGATGGTGTTGGAGTGTCAGTGAAGCACCTGTGTGTGAGAACAGCTCCTCTTCACACTCTCTTCACCCCAGCATGACGTCACAGTGCTGATGAGTAATGCTTTCAGGTGTGTGTGTGTGTGTCTCTCACCTGCACTGCCGTGTGTAACGAGGGTCCACCCTCGGGTCAGCGGTTGAGGATTTCATGTAGGATCATATTAAAGAAATACTGAACTGTTAGGGATATACGTGTATATATATATATATATATATATATATATATATATATATATATATATATATATATATATATATATATATATATATATATATATATCCCTTTACATACTATATGTATACTACATATGTAAAGTAGAGCCAGACCGATATTATCGATATTATTACAATAAAATAAAATAAAATAAAAACAGACGAAACACGCTTGAACCATGTCATGAGTGTTGGAGTTGTATAGTTTGTCCACCAGAGGGCGCTCTACACCATCGTTGAGTTGGTCACGAGACATACATCGCTTGGATACAAACAAGCAATGAATAGAACATCCCCATCAGTTCAGTTTCTTTTTAAAATGCATCATCATATTTTATTTAAACTCATAAATATTAAATAAATATAAAGATACTGCGACAGTGGGTTTCGGGAAACAGTCGTGACTAGCTAGTTGATTTTTCCGATGCATCGTACTTTCGTCGTTAATTGTATTGATTTCCTTCCGATTGTGTCCATGTAAACGTAGCTGACACAAAATACCAGCTCAAACCATCGTATATTTATGAGCCCGATCTCATGAAAGTTCGTATCTATAGCACGAATGTCATTTCTCGTGGCATTTATACACCAAAAACAGTTTTTGTGTGTAGGCCCTATATGGTACGCGTTTTTCGAGTGCATATGATACGCACTTTTTGGCGTATTTAGCACACCAAAAACATTTTTGGCGTATAAGCGCCATGAGAAATGACATTCGTGGTATATATACACATCTTCATGAGACTGTGTTGATATTTCCAGGCCAGTGAGTGCAAATCATACTCAATTACTTCCAGTTATTATTGTTTACTTCTTTATTTTTGGATTGTACAAACATAGACCAAAGTAATTCACATTTTTCTGCCAAAAAAACGTTTAAAAGTCAGCATGTGAGACATTCACTTCTTTGCTAACAAAAAGATGATGACAAATAGCTTAGTGATGTATTTAAGAAAATTGAAATCTTTTTCTACAAACATAATTTCAAACACATCAACACACTTAAAGTACAGTAGCAGCAAGTACTCATAATAGATAACACAAAGCGCACCTGAGAGTCATCATACAGTCCTCTGCTGCTCACCTGTTGGTTCTCCTGACGTCTGTCTCACTTGAACAAAGACGCATTGTTGTGCCATTGTCCCGCTTTATTACTCTAATAGTCAAATAAACAGTAAGAGCTCCAGGCTTCCTGATCCAACAAGCAAATAATTAATGCTTGACTGCGCAAAACGTCAAAACAACTCCATTAGAAATGAATGCCCTAAAACAACACACATCTAAAATAAAATTTATCGGCAAACACTACTGAAATAAACACTAAAGTGAACATTCAAATTTGATTTTTTAATACCCAAGTGGAATCAAATTAGAGTAAACGGTGACATTTTACAATAAGGTCTCAATAGTAGTTAATGAATTAGCTAAAATAAACTATAAACTTGTTAATTTTAGTTAATACAAATAATTTTTGTTGTTTGTTCATGTTAGTGTATTAACTTTTGATTTTAAAAATCTATTCGTAAATTTTGCAATGTGCATTATTAAAGGAGTTCACTTTAAAAAAAAAAAAAAAAAAGAAAGAATTTTCGCTAATAATTAGGGTTGTGTAGCGTTTGAATTTGAACGATTCTGATTCTGATTCCTTGTTTCGATTCCGGTTCCCAACGATTCTCGATTCCGATTCTTTTAAGAGGCAGGGTCAAAAAAGTTTAGCTAACCTTGCTAACCAACGGTCTTTCTGAAGGAAATACTCCTTTCTAAAGGGAAATACTCTGCATTTTGCCGAGATTTTGATATTTTTAGAAAAGTGAAGCCACACTTTGGACCGCCGACGTAAGCTACTCATGTTCGACTCGCGCGGTTATGCCAACACTTCCGGTAGACGCTTCTTCATTGGTGTTGTTCAGCGGTTTCTTCTTCTGCTCGGCGGACTGTGAATATTGAAACTAGGAATCGAAATTTTAACTTTTGAACGATTCCGGGAAAAACGAAAAGTTAGTCCCGGTTCCAATCGATACTCGATTCTCGATACCCAACCCTAGTGATAATTGACTCAACCCCATGTCATCCAAGATGTCCATGTCTTTCTTTCTTCAGTCGAAAAGAAATTAAGGTTTTTGATGAAAACATTCCAGGATTTTCTCCATATAATGGACTTCAATGGGGACCAAACGGTTCAAGGTCCAAAAGACAGTTTCAGTGCAAACTGTTCAAACTTAAGCGACTCCAGACGATAAATAAGGGTCTTATCAAGCAAAACGATCGCTCATTTAATAAATAAATAACAAAGTTTAAGTTTTATAAGCACAAATGCTCGCCTTGCTCTGTTCTGTGATGCGCGTTCGTGACTCTCCTGTTCAAACTCGTTCATCAAAATGAATGAATCTTTTTTCAAGTCATGCCTAAGGGACCTACATTAGACCCTTATTCATCGTCTGGAATCGTTTAAATCCCTTTGAACAGTTTGCACTGAAACTGTCTTTTGGACCGTTTGGTTCCCATTGAAGTCCATTATATGGAGAAAACCCTGGAATGTTTTCATCAAAAACCTTCATTTCTTTTCGACTGAAGAAAGAAAGACATGAAAATCTTGGATGACATGGGGGTGAGTAAATTATCAGCAAAAGTTTTTTTTTTTAAAGTGAACTACTCCTTTAATAACTAACAAATGAAACCTTATTGTAACGTGTCACCGAGACAGCGAGCTGTAAAAACAATACAAAACAGCATTCTTAGAGAAACATTAAATATGTCAAACTGTACATCGTTTAAACATGGAGTAAAAAATAAATACGCATCAATTTTGTTCGAATGTCCTTGAAGCGGGTCATGCATGCAAAAATGATGTTTGTTTTCAGACCCGAATCATGTGATGCTCAAACGAACAGAGCAGATTGGATAGGTAACATTATTTTAACACTCCCTTCTCTCATCGTTACCTTTCAGTCTTGAGTTAAACGCAGTGTCGTCGTGTTTCAGAGACACGTCATTATCGTCGGCGCGTCCATTAGAGCCGTGAGCTGGAAAATAACCTCACAGGGTGAGAATATCAATTCCAGCGAAGGTTCATGTGCCCTCACGCAATGTCGTTTTCAAAAAGTGTCCATTCCATCCCTCCATCCATAAGCCTCAGGCCGAAACAGCCCGTGACCCCCGCCGAGCTACACCGCCTGGTCAGATATCCTGGAGATGTTGTCGAAGTTGTTGACTTGTGTGGACAGGGATTTGCGGCTGTCTGTACTGGTTCTCGCTCGGACTCTCTCCTTCGGTGTCTCGTCTCCGCCGGAGCAATGGCAGATGAACGCCGCTTTAAACTCCTCTCGAAATTTACCTGTGAGAATACAGGATTTCACTTCGATAAGGCTCCATTTGTTCACTTGAACTAACGTCGATGCATTCTGCAGCATTTATTATATACATGTTAAAGGGATAGTTCACTTTGAAATTAATTTTTGGTATGTTTTATCTGACCTCAAGGGCATCCAAGATGTAGGTGTCTTTGTTTCCGCAGTATTTTCAATTTTGATATTTTTAGGTCAAACCGTTTTCTGTCAGTTTTATAATGGAGGTCTATGGTCACCACCTCAAAGAGCATGCACAGAGAAGTCCAGATTAAACATGATTGAAAAGATATACATATTTGAGAACATGAATGCGGATTTGCAGTTTAAATCTGACATTTTTCAACAGAAGTGGGCATTAATTAAAAATTTGCTGGAAATAAATAATAATGCCGAAAGCGTACTGGTATGCGGTGTATTATTTGAAGTGCTGTCAAGGGCTTGTGTTTTTTTTTTTTTTTTTTTTTTTAACGTTTTTTAATTGATTATTTTTTATTTAATTAATTTTTTTATTTTATTTTTTTCTCTGTATAAGAAAAGTTCAATAAAAACATGATTTAATGACTCGTAAATGTAAGTACACATCGACGGCCTAAGACACGAAACGAGCGGTGAAACATACCAAAAATTAATTTCAAAGTGAACTATCCCTGTAATGCTTAGAATCAAAAGTTGTGTTAAATCTCGTAAATGTGTTCAGTATGTTTAGAAAGTTTCACTTTAATCCTTAAGTTTCAAAATTTGATGAAACCGCTGTCAGAAAAAAAGGTACAAAAACTGTCACTGGGGCGGTACCTTTTCAAAAGGTACACTTTTGTACCTAAAGGGTGCATATTGGTACCATAATTGTACTAATATGTACCATGAAGGTACCAATATGCACCCTTTAGGTACAAAAGTGTACCTTTTGAAAAGGTACCGCCCCAGTGACAGTTTTTGTACCTTTTTTTCTGACAGTATACTGATAACTACTATGTTGTGTATACTGCAATTGTCAACTGAATCATTCCATTTTATTTCAAGTACATGTTTACGGAGATGATTTTAATCCCTTTTATAAAGTTTATTAAGTTTTTTGTCTTCCAAAATAAAACTGCTGATTTACAATCTTGAGGACGTCTTGACAATTTTTTTGAATCATGTGTTTGATTGTTATAATTTAGCAAAGGTCTGTTAAATAACAGTGTTTGTCATTAGAACCTTTAGTGCCATCACTTTACTGAAGGCGTTTAATTGTAATTTTACAGGTATTTCCTAAATTATTACAGTGTTTCTTCATAAAATAAAACTATTAGTTCCTTCACTTTATTGAAGGTGTTTGATTGTAATTCGCTGATACTTGCGACCAAGTGACAATAAAGTTCATCACTATCATAATAAATGAGGAAATACCTGTAAAATAACAGTGTTTCTTCATAAAACTATTAGTGCTGTCACTTTATTGAAGGTGTTTGGTCATTATAATCTATCAACACTATCTCACGCCCAATTCGTACGAATTCGACGAATGATTAAAAAGTGTCTAATTCGTACGACCTCACTCGAACGAATTTCTACGATTTGTTTAAACCCACGTGATGGTTAGGTTAAGGGGCGGGGTAAGGGGTAGGTCATTCGTACGAATTCATACGAGTTGGCGAATTCGTAAAATATGTACGATTTAGCAAAATCGTACTAATTCATATGAGTAAGGTCGTATGAATTGTTACGAATTAGCCACGTTTTAATCATTCGTCGAATTCGTACGACTTGGTCGTGAGATCGGGTTGGAAAAATCCATAAAATAACAGTTAAATGACTGGCAGCTACGGCTGCCAAACAAAACTGTAAAATTAAAGTAAAATATCTTAATTCAAACAAGAAAAAGCCTGTAAAATAAAGTAATGCCTGTAATGTTTCTGTAAAAATTTTAATAAAAAAAAAAAAGTTTTTGCACTTTATTGGATTTAAGATATTTTACTTAAATTTTACGTTTTTTATTTGGCAGTAGCTGCCAGTCATTTGACCGGTTTTTTACGATTTTTAAATTTTTTTTACAGTGCAGATTGAGTGCCCGTGCCTTCAGATCAGTTGGACGTGGCTGTGATTACAAGAGGTAAAAATGATATAAATACTGTTGGTTTTCTCACACAAACCGCTCGTTTCGTGTCTTAGGCCATCAATGTGTACTTACATTTACGAGTCATTAAATCATGTTTAATCTGGACTTCTCTGTGCATGCTCTTTGAGGTGGTGACCATAGACCGCCATTATATGACTGACAGACAACAACGGTTTGACCTAAAAATATCAAAATTGAAACTACTGTGGAAACAAAGACACCTACATCTTGGATGCCCTTGAGGTAAGATAAAACACACCGAAATAATTTCAAAGTGAACTATCCCTTTAATTACAGCACATACTCCTATCTGTTAAATCTATAGACCTCAGATAACATGTCATGAACTAACAGTTGTATTATTTGTATTAATTGAAATGAAAAAGGGGACATATAGAAGAATTTCATGTATTAATCACTTTCTTTCATTGCCTTCGTGAAGAGCTCGTAAAGAAAATGAAAAAATGAGATCTTCCCTGACTTCCTGTTGTCTTTGAAACCCACTTTAATGTGAAGGAAAATTCACATAAAAGCTCCCGAAAGCCTCTCTTCCCTTCAATGACACATGATGAATGCTTATATTCAGGATAAAGCTAAAGTGTTCAAACTATAGTCACACATTTCCAGATCATTATAGTCTCAAATATACTTTTTATTCAAACTATCATGAATCACCTCATCTGTGGACATATTCACGTCTCTATGATCAGATGATTTCAGAACTGATGTTTACTCACAGTTTGGTTTTGTCATTGAGAGGAAAGCGGAGCACATATTTACATATTCATCTAAACGTCGCGTTCAGTATCGTCTGGATGAAGTGAAGGATGAAAGATCTGATTAGCTACAGTATAGCGGGCGTTGAATCACACTCAAAGTATGTTAACTTACCAATTTCTGCACAGTGCATTTTATATTCTGCTTTCTAAAAACACCAAACGCTCTTTTTAGACCTTTCAAATTCAAAATGCTGGTCTCAAGGTGACTTCTGGGATTAAGCGGATCGATTTATTTTCAGTAGCGGCACTGGATCCTCTAAACTGCCTGACGTCAAATGCTTCCTTGAAATGAGCAGGTAATGATGTGGCCTACTCTGTTATTAGAGCGGCACAAAGAGAATATTGCAATGCTAATGAATAAATAATTAGTGTGTGCGTTGTGAATGAAAAGGTGCAGGATGTTTCTGGAGGGCAAATTGCATCTCAGAGCTTTGAAGTGTGTGTGTGTGTGTGTGTGTGTCTGCAGGCAGTGAAGTGAACGACTGGTGTAATGGCCGAGTGTGACCAGCAGATGGAGGAACCGGCATACAGCGCAGTGCTTCATCTCTGTAACACCACGGCTCTTTGCTAACAAGATCTGAATCTGGTGTGTGAAGAAGGACGACACTGAACATATGCAGTGCGGTGACGGTGGGTCTCCAGAACCTCTGATGTAGCTGAACCTGTTAAAGACTCACCACTGAGGAAATTGTAGATGATTGGATTGGCGGCGCTGTTGGCGTATATCAGCCAGTGTGAGAAGGTGAACCAGGCGTAGACCGTCTCCCTGTTGTTGGTGTTCTTGAAAGCGCCGAATACTCTGCGGATAACAGATAGACATAAAAGTATGGAAGATTGTTTACACCACAGAATAAAAAAGCTTTTTTTTATCTTAAAATTCTGAATTTTTGTGAATTGTGTGATATAAAGTTGCAATTTCGATTTATAAAGTCAGAATTGGGAAAATTGCCTTTTTTTTCTCAAAATTGCAAGTTTATATCTTGAAATTCAAGTTTATATCTCATAATTCTAAGATTTCAGAATTGCGATATATTAACTCGCAAATGCATGTGATAAAGCCAGAATTTCATGATATAAAGTTGCAATTGTGAGAAATAAGTCAGAATCGCAATTGCGAGATTACATCTCGTACTTCTAACTTTCACAATTTTGAGATTTATATCTCGCAATTTTGACCTTTTTATTCTCACAATTGCAAGTTTACATCTCACAATTATGACTTTTTATCTTAGAATTATGTCATATAAAGTTGCAATTGCGAGTTATAAAGTCAGAATTGGGAAAATTGCCTTTTTTCTCAAAATTGGAAGTTTATATCTCGAAATTCAAGTTTATATCTCATAATTCTAAGATTTCAGAATTGCGATATATATTAACTCGCAAATGCATGTGATAAAGCCAGAATTTCATGATATAAAGTCGGAATTGTGAGAAAAAATTCAGAATTGCAATTGCGAGATTACGTCTCGTACTTCTAACTTTCGCAATTTTGAGATTTATATCTCGCAATTTTGACCTTTTTATTCTCACAATTGCAAGTTTAGATCTCACAATTATGACTTTTTGTGAATTGTGTGATATAAAGTTGCAATTTCGAGTTATAAAGTCAGAATTGCCTTTTTTCTCAAACTTACAATTTTATATTCTTGAAAGACTTTATAACAATTTATAAGCAATTTGTCTGACACACAATTGCAAGTTTTAATCTCATAATTCTAACATTTAAGATTTGCGATATATTACATTGCAAATGCATGTGATAAAGCCAGAATTGCATGATATAAAGTTGCAATTGTGAGAAATAAGTCAGAATTGCAATTGCGAGATTATATCTCGTAATTCTAACTTTCGCAATTTTGAGATTTACTGTATGTCTCGCAATTTTGACCTTTTTTTATTATCACAATTGCAAGTTTACATCTCACAATTATGACTTTCTGTGAATTGTGTGATATAAAGTTGCAATTGCAAGTTATAAAGTCAGAATTGGCAAAATTGCCTTTTTTTCTCAAAATTGCAAGTTTATATCTTGAAATTCAAGTTTTTATCTCATAATTCTAAGATTTGCGATATATTAACTCGCAAATGCATGTGATAAAGCCAGAATTGCATGATATAAAGTCGCAATTGTGAGAAAAAGGTCAGAATTGCAATTGCGAGATTATATCTCATAATTCTAACTTTCGCAATTTTGAGATTTTATATCTCTGTCAAGTTGTCATAATCAAGACATTTTTGTCTTGGGTAATGTCAAGTTGTCATAACAAAGACATCTTAAACAATGTCAACTTTACATTAAAAGTGTCATAATTTACTGAATGACACTTAATGACAACAGTCATAAATATTCATAAAGACTCCTTCATGTTCATGACAGTGTTATGACAGTCTTATGCACACCCCTTCAAATAAAGTGTTACCCACCCGGACGATTATTGGGTTATGATAGATAATTGCCACTTACTTTTCCTTCAAAGCAAAAATCTGGTTAAAGTGTGTTATTGTGGGTGAAATAAAGACAGTGAGACGCGAAGAGCTGTATTCATTTCTTGGATTACTGCTGAAACATTACTAGAGGGAAATTCATTCCAGATTCTTGGCTTGAACAGAAGTCAGACTACAAAGAGACGCATAATTAACAGATATCATCTCAGCAGCCTGTCTCATGCCTTTAAACACGGCTCGCATTACTCATAATAATGCGCTATACTACCAGAAGACACTTTTTGAAAAATTAATATAGTTTTTTTTTTTTTTTTTACAATGACAGAATGTTAACGGTTGAGTTAACCAAATGCCAAAATTTGCAAAGCATGATACACATCATCCTACAGAGTTAAGTCATATAAATATAGATACGCAAGTTTGTTTAAATACTTTCTAACCAAAGTGTAGAGTCTCACAAGAACTTGCCTAGGACAACCAATACCCCAAAATTAAAAGGACTAAGACAAATCATTTGCATAAAGAAAACGAAGCCAATTTTTGGATAATCCATCCATCCATCCATTCATTAGTTTCATGTCCAACAATGACATTTTGGTGCACTAATATCCATTTATTGATGCTTAACTAATGCACAGATAATCATGAGTTAATGTATAACTCATGAAGAACTAAACCATTAATTAATGATTACTGCATCAGCAACTATTAAAGAGTCTATATGATTAATAGATGAAGTAATACATGAATTAATATTAATTCAATGTGTCATTGTGTATTAATTCCTTTATAACATATTTTATGAACTAATAGTGTAAATTAATGTGTTAATTACCACAATTAGTCAAAGCTATGCACTTCACCTTCCAGTTGTCTGCTTTAATTAATCATTAGCTAATGATTTGCAAAGGTATCATTATGTTATGACTTTACTTGTTGGGGGACATCATTATTAACTAGTCGTTTAGTAATTTGCACTAACAATGAAGTAATTAATCATGTATTAATGCATATTAGTGGACCCGTCATATTATCTGGAAGTTAAAATACAAGGCTTTGGCTCATTCTGGTAATTAACATATTAATTAACACTCTTGTTAAAAAATGACTTATTATGGAATTAATACACAATTACATACAATTAAGTGTCTTTAACTACAATGTACCAAGATTTAAGTTAATCATTTGATATAGTGCACTTGTTGAGCACATACATGTTTTTATTAGGGCTGTCAAAAGATTAATCGCGATTAATCGCATTCAAAATAAAAGTTTGTGTTTACGTAATATATGTGGGCGTAGTGTGTATAATTATTTTGCATATATAAATACACACACATTAAGAAAAATCTGAACGCATATACTTTATATATATTTATACATAATTAATATTATGTATAAATATAAATATTTGATACATTAAGAACACATTTTTCTTAAATATATACATGCATATATGTGTATTTATATATACAAAATAATTATACACACTACGCCCACATATACTACGTAAACACAAACTTTTATTTTGAATGCGATTAATCGCAATTAAGCCCTAGTTTTTATATTTAAAAGCTGTAATTGCATCTATAATAACGCTCTTGACATTTCCTTACATCTTAAACCCTTAAACCGACCCATCAGCTCAGAAGTGTTTTCAAATATTATTATTACAACCTAAGAATTATTAATATAATTATTTTGTCAATGTAAGTACATAAAAAATAACGCGTGACCCAAACGATACATACATTACTCATTAACGTGTGCCTTTTATATGGTGATTTAAAAATTGTGGCTCACAATAAACCCTCTCAAAAAGCCATTAATTGGTCTTAGGATAACATCTTGAATGGTCCTCTGTTTTTTAACGTTGTTGCACAGCCGTGTCCTTGATTGGGTCGTGAGCGTCACACACACACTCTTACCTCTTCATGATGTTGAGGACACTGATGGGCAGGTAACAGAGGGCGAACACAAACAGCACCACCATCAGCATGCGGGCCGTCTTCCGTCGGGCTTTGACCTGTTTGACCTCGGCCGAGACGGCGCTGGTCCTCACCTTCACCGCTTCCCCCGAGCCGCCGGCGTGAGCCGAGCACTGCAGAGACTTCCACTTCCTCTGAAGCACCGACGACGTCCCGGGAATCTGCTCAGGGTGGAAAATAACTGTAAAAACGCTACAGTAAAGACCTGTTATCCAGCTAGCAGAAATATGTTCATTCATTGCGATTAAAGTGGGGTGCACACACACAAGTTGGCTGTCTGAGACCATTTTAGCAAATCCTAAAAGATTCCTCTGAGACTAAAATCTGAAGTCTTTGATCTCATTAATGAACATTGCGATCAGATGTGACCCGAAATTCTGTTGTGACTGTCAAAGATTTGGCTCGCAGTCCTGCAGTGTGACGTCTGTCAAATCGTCTTTGTTTTTCAAGACCTAGATGAACAGAGATCTGTTTGTAGCCAGCATTTCAATCCCGTGTGGAACGCAGCGCACCGTCACCGTCTGACATCTGAGATCTTCCAGTGTGACTTACAGCGATGATCATGTTCGTGCAGGACTATAATAAATCGGATAGTGTGATAATCGCTTAAAGGAGTAGTTCAATTTTCAAAAAACATTTGCTGATAATTTACTCACCCCCGTGACATCCAAGATGTCCATGTCTTTCTTTCTTCAGTTGAAAAGAAATGAAGGTTTTTGATGAAAACACTCCAGGATTTTTCTCCATATAATGGACTTCATTGGGAACCAAACGGTTCAAGGTCCAAATGAGAGTTTCAGTGCAAACTGTTCAAAGGGCTTTAAACGACTCCAGACGATGAATAAGGGTCTTATCAAGTGAAACGATCACTCATTTAATAAATAAATAACAAAGTTTAAGTTTTAGAAGCTCAAATGCTCACCTTGCTCTGTTCTGTGATGCGCATTAGTATGGCAAGCTGTTTTAGCTTTATTCATTTCCAGGATATGAATTCTTGATATCAACAATTACATTTTGGATATTAAGAATTCAACAATTACATTTTTTTGATATCAAAAATGTAATTCTTGATATCAAAAGCTGAATTCTTGATATCAACAATTGTATTTTCTCTAGTGAAATGTCACAATAGGCTGCCATTCAAAAGCAATTGTTGATATCAAGAATTGATTTCTTACTACTAGTTGAAATTCCAATTTCACATAGAAATACAATTATTACTAGGAAAAACCTTTATTTTTGATATCAAGAATTCAATTGTCACTAGCTGAAATGTCTATTCTTGATATCCAAAATTGAATTGCTACTAGTAACAATGTTCATTTTTATATCAAAAATTATTTTTTTACTAGTGACAATGTTAATTTCTGATATCATTAATGTGATTGTTACTAGTAAGAAAGCCATTTTAGATATCTGAAATAATAGTGTTATCAGAAATACATTTTCAGATATCAAAAATGATCATTTTTACTAGTAACAATTGAATGGTTGATATCAAGAATAGACATTTCAACTAGTGACAATTTAATTATTGATATCAGGAATTCACATTTTTACTAACAATGTAATTATTGATATAAAAAATGATATTTCTACTAGTAAAAAATCAATTCTTGATATTAACATTTCATTTTGAATAGCAGTCTATGGTGACATTTCATTAGTGAAAATACAATTACAGGTATAAGCAATTAAATAGTTGATATCAAAAAATGTAATTGTTGATATCAAGAATTTTAATTGTGTCAATCAAGAACGGCTTGCCATACGTTCGTGACTCCAGTTCGAACTCGTTCATCTAAATGAATGAATCTTTTTCCGAGTCGATTTGTTCGTTGAATGAACCAAATGACTTAATTTTTGATGAACGAGTTCGAACAGGAGAGTCATGAACGCGCATCACAGAACAGAGCAAGGCGAGCATTTGAGCTTATAAAACTTAAACTTTGTTATTTATTTATTAAATGAGCGATCGTTTCACTTGATAAGACCCTTATTCATCGTCTGGAATCGTTTAAAGCCCTTTGAACAGTTTGCACTGAAACTGTCTTTTGGATCTTGAACCGTTTGGTTCCCATTGAAGTCCATTATATGGAGAAAATCCTGGAATGTTTTCATCAAAAACCTTAATTTCTTTTCGACTGAAGAAAGAAAGACATGGACATCTTGGATGACACGGGGGTGAGTAAATTATCAGCAAACGTGTTTTTAAAAGTGAACTACTCCTTTAAGTCATGAAAACGTTATTTCTGAGTGGTCAAAATTGCCAGTGTTATGGAAACGTTTCATTTTATTTCGCAAACATTATAGAAATGTTACTTGTAATTTTCTGAACATCTGAAACATTTGATAAAACATCAAGTATCAGAAAAAAAAAATGTTCCATGAATAATGTATTTGTGCTGAAGTTTTGAGAACATTATGAAAGGCCAGATGTTTTATTAACGTCACTGGAAGAACGTTCGTTCATAACTTTGAGAAAACCTTGACAGAACGTTAGGGAAGTTGTGAGAGCGATCCCAGTTAGCTGGGTAATTGGTTAATAATCAACTCCCTCAATGTATACGGGGTAAAAACTGGGTAGCACTTTATTTTACAGGGTCATTGTTACATTTGTCGCATAATTACATCTACAACAGACCTAATCCTAACCCTATAGTTAGTACATGTAGTTTAATAACTTTACTCAGTACTTAAATGTGTAATTACACTGTAACAAGGACACCTTCAAAAAAAGCGTAATTAAAAACAGGGCATTTCATGTGATTTTACAGTAAAACACTGTTAAACTGCTACCGAATCCAAAACTCCCATCAGTTACAATGCTAATTTAGACAAGGACATTATGCAACGCACTAGCTTGCACAATACAAGGAAAATGCTCTCATTTCTAAACCATTCAAAAGCAGTTCAGCTTAACTGTAGTGTGTAAGTCAAGCATGCTTACGTACCTGTTGACACCAGAGTTTATGACAGATCTGGATGTACGCCAGGACCATCAAACATAATGGAGCGAAATAAGTGACGATAAAGAAGCAGGTGTGGTAGACTTTAGGGTAGATTTCATCTGCAGAAGAGAGAATCAGTCAGTTGCGCACGGCACTCTTGGAGGTTTTAGATAAAATAAAATAAAAGGGGTTTTGATGGACATTTCATCTGCCGTATTGACCAATCAGCATCCATTATTTCCACTTATACTTAATTGCTTCCCATTTCATGAACATTCTGCAAATTGAATGTTGCACGACCTTATCAAACCTTATTAAAATGTTGCACAACCTTATATTTTTTATTTCAATATAATGTTCCTCAATTAAACCCAACTGTGAAAAGGCACACTCATTTCACTTTACGAAGCCCTTCAGGATGTGTTTTATGTACATGAATTATATTAATTCAAGTCAGAGCAGAAGAGATTTTATGTTTCATGTTCCTTTGATATAAATGGATAGTTCATCCATGGGAGGCTTTCAAACTGAAGAAAAGAATATATATATATGAAGAGTTCAGATGCAAAAGCCTCTAAATGCCATTTGAAATTTTCTTCTAAAATGATTATTTTTATCAAGTTTGTATATTTAAGTTCAGTAATTTCACTTTAATAGGTAATCTTCATTGCCATTTAAGTGAAATTACTGAACTTAAATATACAAGCTTGATAAAAATGGTAACACTTTACAATAAGGTTAATTTATTAAACATTAGTTCATGCATTAACTAACATGAACTAACCATTTGTTACTGTATTTGTTATTCTTTGTTGACATTAGTTAATACAAATCTAGCTGTTCATTGTTTGTTCATGTTAGTTCACAGTGCATTAACTAATGTTAATTAACACTAATTTTAATTAAGTATTAGTAAATGTTGAAATTAACATTAACAAAGATTAACAAATGCTGAAGAAGTATTGTTCATTCTTTGTTAATGTTAACTAATGTAGTAACTAATGAACCTTATTGTAAAGTGTTACCAAAATTTCAAATGGCACTTAGAGGCCATTTATATATATATATATATATATATATATATATATATATATATATATATATATATATAAACTTTACAATAAGATTAATTTCATATTAACTAACATGAACTAACCATGAGCAATACATTTTAACAGTATTTGTTAATCTTTGTCAACATTAGTTATTATGAATCAAGCTGTTCATTGTTTTTCCATGTTAGTTCACAGACTAATGTTAACAATATTTTAATAAAGTATTAGTAAATATTGAAATTAACATTAACAAAGATTAACAAATGCTGAAGAAGTATTGTTCATTATGTTAACTAACGTAGTTAACTACATATATATATATATATATATATATATATATATATATATATATAGTACTTGAATAATTACTAAAAATGTTTGGGGAAAGTTAACAGCCTTCACATATTTAGAGTTTAGAGTTTAGAGTATTTAGATATCCCCATTATGCTTTTTTTTGGACATTTCCTTTGCCTGAGTGTGTAATATATCTGCTGTTCGAGAATGTAAAAGCTCTGCAAAGTTTCAAAGACAAAAGTGCGCGGCAAATAAAGTTATTTAGAAACAAGCAAAGATCTAAGAAATAAGCTTGATTTCCACTCCAGCTTTAGCACTATTCATTTTAAATGTTGTGTATAATAGGCAGCAAAATCACACACATGAACATGTGAAGCGACAAGGCGGGGGATTTTGCAATTTTGAGCAATGAGAGCCAGAAGAGATGTGGTATTCATAGACACACGTTTCCCATTTCCTGGAAAAGCAACAAATGGGAAAATATGATTACAAACAGTAATTTAATGGAGACAGAAATGAATCGTTTCGCCTGTTCGATTCTTGAGACACTGTGATTATATCTGAGAACGGGTTTAAGAATAGCCAATCATGTGCTGTGTGCGCTCTGAAAGCAGGAGTTAAGGGCACTCGGCAGTCGTGTCACCAAATGACTCTCCCCACTTCATCACACATCTGGCGGAGACGGAGAGTGACACATCCTCCAGAAGCATCTCATGCCGTTTGGATTGACAGCCCAGGTTTATAATATTTAGCAGAGCTGGGTTTTATCACTGATGTTTGTGAGCCCTAGAGGGACTGTTATAAAGTGCTGGGAATGACAACCAGACACTTTAGCAAATCCGACTGAATTCATTGTGATCGGCAATCCATGAGCGCAGAGATTTGCTCAAACACCCGTGGCTGAACCCGAGCCTGCGACCTGCAGCGCTAATTCACAATGGGACAGAATTGCTTTGGCTGTCAGACCGTCAGCTTCACAGATTTGATTCTGTACGGCCTACGGAGAGCTGCTCCAAAAAAGTGACGGAGAATCAAAACGATTGAGAATTATTGAGGAGACTCTTTAAAGACACTTTTAATGTTGGCAGTTCCCGTGAGAGAAGATGTTTACTTCCGAGATGATCCACTTTTGATTTCAGTTTAATCTCATATTTATAGTGCTGAGGAATATACAATGAGATGAAATCAAAATTGGAATCTTTGATCTGAAAAATATGTTTATTTTGAAATGGTTTAAGCAATGATTTTAACTATAGCGATCTAATGTATAACCCTAAAGGATTATTAGGAACACCTGTTCAGTTTCTCATTAATGCAATTATCTAATCAACCAATCACATGGCAGTTCCTTCAATGCATTTAGGGGTGTGGTCTAGGGTTGGGTATCGATTGAATTTGAACGATTCTGATTCCGTCGATTCCGGTTCCCAACGATTCTCAATTCCGATTCTTTTAATAGGCAGGGTCAAAAAAGTTTAGCTAACCTTGCTAACCAAACCAAATACTCCTTTTGTCACAAATTTTGCATTTTGCCGAGATTTTGATATTTTTAGAAAAGTGAAGCCACACTTTGGACCGCCGACGTAAGCTACTCATGTTCGACTCGCGCGGTTATGCCAACACTTCCGGTAGACGCTTCTTCATTGGTGTTGTTCAGCGGTTTCTTCTTTTGCTCGGCGGACTGTGAATATCGAAACTAGGAATCGAAATTTGAACTTTTGAACGATTCCGGGAAAAACGAAAAGTTAGTCCCGGTTCCAATCGATACTCGATTCTCAATTCCCAACCCTAGTGTGGTCCTGGTCAAGACAATCTCCTGAACTCCAAACTGAATGTCAGAATGGGAAAGAAAGATGATTTAAGCAATTTTGAGCGAGGCATGGTTGTTGGTGTCTGAGTATTTCACAATCTGCTCAGTTACTGGGATTTTCACACACAACCATTTCTAGGGTTTACAAAGAATGGTGTGAAAAGGGAAAAACGAAAATGAAAACGGGCGAAAATGCCTTGTTGATGCTCGAGGTCAGAGGAGAATGGGCCGACTGATTCAAGCTGATAGAAGAGCAACTTTGACTGAAATAACCACTCGTTACAACCGAGGTATCCAGCAAAGCATTTGTGAAGAAGACACAACACACACAACCTTGAGGCGGATGGGTTACAACAGCAGAAGACCCCACCGGGTACCACTCATCTCCACTACAAATAGGAAAAAGAGGCGACAATTTGCAAGAGCTCGCCAAAATTGGACAGTTGAAGACTGGAAAAATGTTGCCTGGTCTGATGAGTCTCGATTTCAGATGGTAGAGTCAGAATTTGGCATAAACAGAATGAGAACATGGATCCATCATGCCTTGTTCCCACTGTTGGGCTGCTGGTGGTGTTGTAATGGTGTGGGGATGTTTTCTTGGCACACTTTAGGCCCCTTAGTGCCAATTGGGCATCGTTTAAATGCCACGGCCTACCTGAGCATTGTTTCTGACCATGTCCATCCCTTTATGGCACCATGTGCCCATCCTCTAATGTCTACTTCCAGCAGGATAATGCACCATGTCACAAAGCTTGAATCATTTCAAATTGGTTTCTTGAACATGTCAATGAGTTGACTGTACTAAAATGGCCCCCACAGTCACCAGATCTCAACCCAATAGAGCATCTTTGGGATGTGGTGGAACGGGAGCTTCGTGCCCTGGATGTGCATCCCACAAATCTCCATCAACTGCAAGATGCTATCCTATCAATACGGGCCAACATTTCTAAAGAATGCTTTCAGCACCTTGTTGAATCAATGCCATGTAGAATTAGGCAGAAAGGGGGTCAAACACAGTATTAGTGTGATATTCCTAATAATCCTTTAGGTGAGCGTATACTGATCAACATCATGCAATATATTAAGCACAGCAGGAAGCCTCGGGGCATGCATTATTTATTGATTATATAAATATGTATAAAAACTTCCCTACACTTTCATAAAACTTAATAAATCCAACATGAGCGTGCTTAAAAAAAGTGAAATAAGTGTGCTTTCTGCATGTTTTAATATAAAAGTTCAAATATGAGACACTTTTTTTGTACATATTTGCATGCACATATTTGTTCAAAATGTGGTATTGTTTAGAACAAAAGCCTAAATTAAATAATCATATAAAAAATCATATCTCTTCACAATACTTGGATTAATGCACACATTTAATATGGATTTATGAAGTTTTGGTGACCTGCACTTTCAATGGAGGGACAAAATCTCTCAGGTTTCATTAAAAAAAATACAATTTATATCATATTATTAATGGCTATTTACCAAGTGAAATGAGTCGGTGTTGTTGGCAGTTGGTATTTACTTATTTTTATTTTTACCCAACTCATCATTTTCCCGTTTTTTATTTTTTTTTAAATAATTTATTTCATTTTTTTATTTATTTATTTATTTTTTAATCTTTTTTTATTTAAAAATTAAAAATATCTTAATTTTTCTTTTGAAGATTAAGCAAAGTCCTGTGGGTTTAGAAAAACATTAGGGCGAGTAGGCGAGTGCGTTATCTGTCATCTGATCTAACTAAAGACAATCTAAAATATTTTCTCAATAAACACAATTATTAACTTTTTTATATAAAATAATGGGATTTTTAATAATTAAATATAAACTATTTTTTTATTTTCACAACAAACACCCAAACACACAGCCATATAACAATAATAATGAATCATTTCTGAATAATGACTTCTTTATTCACCTTTTTCTCATGGTTTCTTAATATAATTCATTAAGTATAGAATAAAAACTTCTAATAGATGCTCATTGTATCACAGTGTGACAACATGCCCCGCCTGCACAACTGGGATTCAACCGGTTAGTAAAAGAAACTTACTTTGCCATTATTAAATAAATATTCAGTGATATCTGCCAAAGATTTCTAAATTTCAGCGATTTTTTTTCTCTATATAGTTTTGATATGGCAACTTGTTAAATACATTACATTTCCTCATACTGGCATGTGTGGGAGTGTGTTATAACTAGCCATGTGTTAGTGTCCCACTCACCCCTATATGACGACAATTTATCCCTTTACCTAATTTAATCCATTCCCAAATTAAAATTGGCATATCTGTCTAGTAACCTGAATTTACACCTCGTTTGTTTCATCGTGTGACAGCAAACCTCGCAGTGAAATCCCGACTTGGTGTTGTGAAATTCTATTTGTTCGATATTGGAAAAAGAGTGGATTTAATGTGATTTTGTCATCCAACAAATGGCCTGGCACCGGGAGATTAGTGTCGGACCCCGTGCTCATCTGGGGGCCCTCACCTCCTCACTCATTGCTGGATCACGACTCATCGGGGGGGCGGCCCACGTCTCTCACCAGGGGGGCCACGCTCTGCCTTTCATGTCTTTTCATCTGTCATGGTGTCTTTTTGCTCAGCAAGGGAACGATCAATGCAGACAGATTTAATCTTTGTAAGGGAATATGCAGCAAAGCACTATAAATGTTTGAATCCATACAGTCTGATTAATGTTGACTCCTGGAACACGCAGTACGGGAACGGGGAGAAATGGGCCGTTGGGCTTCTGCCTTTGACAAATTTACATTTATAAAACTGAAAGGAGAATATATTAAAAAAAAATACGTATAAATCCACACACAACTGTCAGGATGAGGAGTTCATTATTCACGACAGTGTTGAGTGACTAAATCGAAACCGTAAAAGAGGATGTGATGGATTTGCTGCATGTTCAAAACTCATCACAAATTATATGAATACAAAGCAGAACTAATGATTAGACACAAAGGGGAGTTAGATAAGACTGTTCCCTGGAAATACTGAACAAATTATACTGTATTGCACACAGCGCAAACATTATTTTGATAATATTACTACTTTAATCTCTTTAACCTCTTAACTGTTAAAGGTGGGACGTTTGCCATTAATGTTTTTAAAACATTAATATCTTAGAAAAAAAAAGTAATATCGACGAACTATCATTTGAAAGCTTACAATCTCTAGTTTCCACATTTGGTGACTGATTTTCAAAATAAATTACACAGGAGCCGTAATTTATCTATTTGCTACAAGAATATTTTCATACTCATAAAGCGTGTTCAGACTTTTATTTTGAAGTAGCAATGAACATGAAAAAATCATGAAAAAAAAAGGTAGAAACCTCAGTTTGTTTTCATGCCAAGAGTTCAAAAGATTGCATCCATTCAATTATTTTAGGAAAAAAAAGGTCTGAAAATGTTTTAAATATTAAGAAAAAGTAATAAATTCACCATTTTTGATGTGGCAGGAAGCTATGACGCACATACGTGTTCTTTGTATGCGTTTCTTAGGGGTTGAATTCATATCAAAATCTGCCAAACTTCCCATACTACTTCTGAATAGGATCTCTACTTCAGAAATTGTATGAAAAATGATGGTTCATATCACTCAAAACACATATGGAAATGGAGGCGCCTTTATATGGGCAGTGATGGAGTCTGGTTGCGTTCGGTACTGCGCCCAAACAAAATCTCGCAGAAAGCTCATTTTTTGAGATGCCTAAACCTAAAATTTGAAACACAACTTGTTCAGATTTTTGGCTTTGATTTTTCTGCCGTTTTAGAGTAGCTCAGGTTTTGAATTTTATATAAAATGTGAATAATTATTTTTTTTTTTACATTGTACATTTCCATAAACTCAAACTTCTATAACTTTTTTTTTCTTTTTCACTTTCTTAATTTATTTCACTTCGACAAAAATCTGCCAAATGTCTTCTTTAAAACGAGACCAATCTTACGTCTATATTCCAAAGCAATCTTCAAATACAACCATTTAAGTTTGAAATGTGCATTTCCATGTCTATTCAAAAAAGGGGGGCGACAGTTAAGAGGTTATGACTTTATTCACATAAAACGCCAATGAGATTATTCGCCCAAAAGTATGACTAAATACATTTCATTTCAGAAATGTAGTGGAAATCTTTGATTTTAGTTCATTTGCAATATCCTGTTCCCATTCGAGGAAACTCGACGCTTGTTGTCAGAATGCCAGTCTCTGAAGTATGTGTGAAATCACAGCGCAGTCTCATCCCAAGACGTCATATAACTGACGTTTTGGGACGTCTTTTGACCATACGTCAATATTCGCCTTTTTAGGGCCCCCTTAAACGTCTGTAGATGAGGTTATGGGATCCTAACTCTACCCCAGACCTAAACCTAACCCCTAAACCTAACCCGTAACCTAACCGACGTTAAAGGTAAAGCGTCAGTTGTATGACGGCCCGGGATCGCCATCTACCGACGTTTAAGGGGGCCCTAAAAAGGCGGATATTGACGTATGGTCAAAAGACGTCCCAAGACGTCAGTTATATGACTTTTTGGGATGAGAATGTGTTAGCAATGCAGTCACAAGACGTGAAACGGTGCGCTATTATGACTATAAAACGGTGCCGCATTAGACATCATTAGCTTGTTTGTCTTCAGGAAGCATTATTTGTGAAATTGTTTGCCTTATTTATTGTTGTTTGTCAAAATAAGAGATACAAACGGGATGCATTTTTTGAGCAAACAATTCAGCAAGTGAGCGTCTCCTTTTGTGAGGTTTGTTTAGCAGAGAACGCATAATGATAAAGTAAATCAGATTATACAAACTTCCATGTTCTGCTTAAAAACCCTCAGCGAGGCAAGGGATTTGAGTCCGAGACGGTTCCAGAGGGTTAATTGAACACTGTTTGACGAGAACATTTTTTAGCCATAAAACAGCCATTAATACTGTTCTTGAGCTTGCAGTCGATACTAGATTGAGCCTTGCTATCTCTCTGGGCTCCCATAGCAAAACTAAATGGCCTGTTTGAAATGATGTATAGCCCTAGTGTGAAGAAGCAGACGATCTCTTACCTGCCCAGTGTTCGTCACACACGGTGAACAGACTGGTTTTGTTGGTCAGCTCTGGCAGAAGACTGCTGCACTCCATGACTATAGCTTGAGGAATCATGATCACACAGGACACCAGCCAGATCAGAACGATGCTCTTACGGGCCCTCTTGGCAGTGCTCTTGAACTTCAGCGGGTGACAGATCGCGTACCAGCGATCCTGGGCAATGCAGCTCAGAGTCAGGACCGACACCGACACGGAGATCGTCTACAAATACAGCAATAGACAGGAGATCAAGAAGGCTTACGCATTATTTGAAGGTGTCCTTGTTACAGTGTAATTATAGGTAACACTTTACAATACGTGTGCACTAATGAGCGTTAATTCATGCTTAACTAATGCACAGATAATACTGAATTAATGTGAAACTAATGATTATTTAAGCTGTTCATTAATGATTACCACATTAGGAACTAACTAAGAGTCTGTAAGGTTAATAGTTCATGCATTACTTGTTATTAATTAAATATGTAATTGTGGATTAATTGCATAATAACTCCTTTTTTTAAAATAACAGTGTAAAATAATATGTTAATTACCTGAGCCAAAGCCTTGTATTTCAACTTGCAGATAATATGACGGGTACACTAATATGCATTAATACATGATTAATTACTTCATTGTTAGTGCAAATTCATGTGCAAATTACTAAATGACTAGTTAATAATGATGTGCCCCAACAAGTAAAGTCATAACATAATGATACCTTTGCAGATCATTAGCTAATGATTAATTAAAGCAGACAATTGGACATTGAAGTGCATAGCTTTGACTAATTGTGGTAATTAACACATTAATTTACACTATTAGTTCATAAAATATGTTATTAAGGAATTAATACACAATGACACATTGAATTAATAGCAATTCATGTATTACTTCATCTATTAATCATATAGACTCTTTAATAGTTGCTGATGCAGTAATCATTAATTAATGGTTTAGTTCTTCATGAGTTATATATTAACTCTGTGCATTAGTTAAGCATTAGTTAATGCATATTAGTGCACCATATTTATGCACCAATATTACGGAGTAATATTACTATGTAAAAAAAGTAATGTGCACCGTCACATGCGATGAATTTTAAATAATTTAAAAACTTGCAGACTTATCATGTCCAATAATATGTGAAGTAAAAAAAAAAACGAATAGGAATCATTTCTTCATTTGTTCCCTTTCTCAAAACGAAAAGTTTCAAATAAAACATGCTTTCGTACAAATTTGAGTTGGTAAATAATGTATAGGTTTTAACTATATCCTCAATATTCATTTCCATTGTCTTTTGTACAAATCCTTACATTTTCTTGATGACATCATCTTTGATGGGAATTAGATAGAACAAATATCAGCAAAAGGTACTGTGGTTCTGGTTTACATAAAACTAACATATTAATATAACGTGGTCAGGATTTAACAAACGAATAAACATGAACAATTTCTACTGTGGAATAGACATGACCCAAATAATGTTGTTTATACACCAAAATGTAGCTGTGAAATAAATATTTAGTTGACAATTGAATGACACATTTACATGTTCACATCAGCGTGGTCGCAAGTAAGTAGAATATTTAATCTTCACTAATATTTCCAACCCGATCTCACGACCAAGTCGTACGAATTCGACGAATGATTAAAAAGTAGCTAATTCGTAACAATTCATATGACCTCACTCGTACAAATTAGTACGATTTTGCTAAATCGTACATATTTTACGAATTGGCCAATTCGTATGAATTCGTACGAATGACCTACCCCTCACCCCGCCCCTAAACCTACCCATCACGTGGGTTTAGACAAATCGTACAAGTGAGGTCGTACGAATTGTTACGAATTAGACACTTTTTAACCATTCGTTGTATTCGTACGAATTGGGCGTGAGATAGTGTTGATATTACAGTTACTATTAGTAAGTGTTTTATTTTGTCAGACCTCTTTATAGTTGAGAAGAAGTTTTAGGAACACAATCAAATTGAATCATAATAATAAATATTAATAATATCTTAAAAAGGGGAACAAGTTACAGCTCCTCCTTTAAAGAGTGGATGCCAGACACTTAACCCCTTAACGCCCACTGTCGCAAATATGCAACAAACCGTTTGACTCAGTCAACCAGCCAAGATAACGTCTGAATTCCCCCAATGCCGGTCAGTGCATATTTGGTACGGACCTAGGACCTTCGACAAGCGCTTGTTTTTAGTGGGACCGCAAAGTGACGGACTTATTTCCTGTTTACGCACGGTCAGGAACATTTGCAACATTTGCAACATACCAAATTGACCATTATGCCCCCTGTTGCAGATTTGCAACATACCAAATTTGACCCCAAATTGACCATTTGCAACATACCAATTTGACTCCAAATTGACCAATGGCCGCTGTTGCAGATCTGCAAAATACCAAAATTTCAATTTATTTGTTGTGCAAAAGAGAAATTGATAATCTCAACATTATTTACCATCTACTTAAAGGCAAAAACCCACTTAAAACATTTTTTTTATATGCAGCTATATAAATTCGGGCGTTAATGGGTTAAGACAAAAATAAAAGAGAAAAACAATGAATGCATGCATGTTTTGCGTTGATGTTTACATTACATTTATTTATTTAGCTGACGCTTTTAAAGCGTCTTACAATTGCTATATATGTCAGAGGTCGCACGCCTCTGGAGCAACTAGGGGTTCGATGTCTCACGAAACCGGATCTCTCACACCAAAGGCATGTGTCTTGTCCACTGCGCCATCAACACCCCTACATATGTCGATGAAGCATTCCAGATCGGATCAGTTTGAAACTCACTGATATCAGTCAATATAAATGTGGATTGTATTATAGAAACTCCATTTCTAAAAGAGCAGTACCCTATTTAAAAACAACAGGACGTCAGATGACATGATTATCGCTTGATTTTCAATGCGTGTGTTCTGTGCAAATTGGTCAATTTCCAACAGATATGCTTATAGAAGCTGCACGCTACAAATGTCTGAATGCATCTGCATGGTATCAATGGAGACTTCATCCTGTAGTCCTGCTCAAGTGGAGCTATTTTGATGTTCTGGCTTTACTCTAAATGTCAGCTTGAAGAAGTTTGAGCTTAAGTGTCTGGGATTCATTTGAAACAATCCTACATTATACTGGCATCAATCAAACGTGACTCTGTTTGAGGGTGAAAAGGCATGAATGTGATTGGAAACAACTGATTTTATTCAGACATATGTCAACACTTGAAGCGGCCGCAGGCATGGCTCACAGCTGCTTCTTCAGTCTTGATAACTTCAAAACTCTCATTAATATTCAGTTATTCAACTAGCAAAGATTACTATGCCCATCAGGGATGGAGAAGAAACAATACTACTTTCGAGCTTTCAAACTGTGAAGGGTATGTCAGCTGAAATATTACAGATGATCCATCAGGTCTTCCAAGACAAGGTTAAAAATGACCAGAAGAGCATGTTGTCATTCAGGAACTCCATCAGTTCCATCAAATGGTGTTGAAAAGCATGCAATTTATGGCAGAGCATCTCAATCTCAAAAAAATAATTAAAGCTGCAAGCAGCGATGGGCGGGCCCTTGCACCTGTGGCACATCGGGGTGTTAGGCGGCTGCGTTGCATATTCCGTACATGTAGGTCAAATGTGCGGCGGGGGCTGCTTCGTTAAAGGTCACTTCCTGTTGACAGCAGGTGGCGCTATGACCGTGGGTGAATGTCGGCATGTAGATTTGTTCAGGGCGAGACTCTTGTATAACGTATAAAATTTCGCGGTAGTCTGAGTATGTACAATGAAGTTACAACAACTTCCTGTTTCATGGAGAATCATCGATGCCACGGACACGCCCATTGACGAAAATGCGCAGATAGCACAACTTTACATCGTCAATGCCTTTAGAAGGCACAGCAGAAATTTGAAGTCGATCCGACTAAATCCCTAGGAGGAGTTCGTTAAAGTACGTAATGAGTAAATCATCCAAAAATGGCGATAAAATTAGAAATGGCCGACTTCCTGTCGAGTTTAGGGCATCGCTCCAAGAGACTTTTCTGTGCGTCTGGACATGGTAGATGTACCACAGAAATTTCGTACATGTCGGTCAAACATGCGGCGGGGGCTGCTACGTTAAAGGTCACTTCCTGTTGCCACTAGGTGGCGCTATGACTATGGGTGAATGTCGGTGTGTAGAATTGTTCAGGGCGGGACTCTTGTCAAATGTGTAAAATTTGGTGCAGATCTGGGCATTTACAGCCAAGTTACTACAACTTCCTGTTTACTGGCGAATCTTCGACGCCACAGACACGCCCATCGACGAAAACGCGCAGATAGCACAACTTTACAACATCAATGCCTTTAGAAGGCACAGCAGAAATGTGAAGTCGATCCGACTAAATCCCTAAGAGGAGTTCGTTAAAGTACGGAGTGTGCAAATCCTCCCAAAATGGGCGCCAAATTCAAAATGGCCGACTTCCTGTCGAGTTTAGGGTATGGGTTCTTGAGGCTTTTTTGTGCGTCTTGATATGATACACGTCCCCACCAAATTTCGCGCTTGTAGGTTGAACGTGGACGAGGGGCTAATTTTTTCCAATTTTCTAGGTGGCGCTAGGGAGCCATTTTGCCACGCCCATCCACGAAACCCACAAAATACGAAATTTTTCACCAGTCCTGACACATGCGTGTTTTGCAGAAAAAAGAAAAATAAATAAATAACCCTAACTGTTAGTGCTCGGGCCCTAAAAATAAAACGTTCAAAGCTTAAGCTGTTTACATGATTTATACTGACTGCGACACAAACACAAACTACATTGAGCAGCAGAATCTGTGTTAGTTCTCCTGATGCGTCAGAAGTTCAAATATATCATAATTAACAATGTGTTAAACCATTTGAAACTTTGCTTAGATGCATATGTTTTCCTATGAAAAGAAACCAAAACATGTAGCTGCAAATTAACTGAGTCCATACGTCAACTGTTTCCTTACCTGTAAGTAAGGTAGTATCTTGCACAGGGTCTGTCCCAAGAACCAGGTTTCTGTAATGTCCACCACAAGACTTGCAGGAAGACATGTGATTGTGACTAGGATGTCTGCGAAGGACAGGTTCACGATAAAGTAGTTGGTCACAGTGCGCATGTGATGGTTTTTCCAAACTGCAAAACAAACTGAAATGAAAGATGCCATGAGTAATAGTACTTTTAAGAAAGTGCGGCTGTAGAAATTCTGGTAACGCTTCCTTTTACAGTCCAGTTACCCATGTAAATAGTATGTACTTATTTTAGTAACTGCAATTACTGGGTAATAACTAGTACTAACCCTGAACCTGCCCCTAAACCAGTACTTTCTAGGTAAGTACACTGTAAGTGTACTGTAAGTACTGTACTGTAAAAGGAAGCGTTACTGAAATTGTTCCCAGCCAACAAGCAGTGCTGCAAAGACTACTTACAAACTGTAATCGAATACTGTTAATGTCCTAAGGTATTTGATTGGCTTAGAATGATAACAATTGTTCCACTCTTTCCAATTATACTGATTGTTGTCTATTTAATTGCTGGTTTGATTGTTGGTTTTACATGGAATAAAAAACAAGAAGGATGAGAAAGCCCAACGGTACAGAAGAACGGTGTTTACTGTAAGTGGATGAACACTAGGTCATCCTTAAAGGAAAATTCGTTCCGAGTGTCACAGCACGGGGCAAGAAGCCGACGCGGGAGCTTATAGCGCACATTATTAGCGGTTCATTCCCCGCTTGTGCTCACCAGGGAAGCCTGCTATATTCATAACTGCACTACTTTGAGCCTGCAAGGTGGGAATGTCCAGCGGAAACTAATAAACTGCGACAAGAGGTTCTGAAAGAGCTGTAATGTTTGTGTGTTTACAGACGGTTGTGACAGACCTGCCTTTATTGCATTTTCCCATTTGCCAAATATCTTGATGTAGTGATTCATTTCTGGCGTTATGGCCTTTTCTGCATTGTCTGAGATGTTAGCGCGTCTCTAATAAGATCCGTCACAAACATGACCCCTGCACGATCTAATCTATAACGTCTTATTAAATCACTGTCATCCATTGTAATGTCTGCAACACATTTCTTTGTCTTTCTGCCATTTTCTTCTCTGCCAAAGAAACTCTTAAGCCTCTTAAAAGTCATCATCCGTATCTTAACCATCTTAAGACCTCTTTTAAATGTTAAGATGCTCTCTGAATTACTGCTTAACCAGGATTTTTCATTTAGTTTTAAGAGTAAAAGCCCACTTTTTGTCACTAGGAGCTATTTTTTGCATTAAGATTTTTTATGAATATGGCCCTGGACTCGAGGCAGGCAGGCAGGCACATCCCTGCAGAATGAGGCCTGTCATTGGCATCTTGCTTCCCAGTAAAGATGTCATCTTCATGTTATTAAATGTCTCCGTACAATCCCAATATACTCCTGGATGTCAGTGGTGCCTTCACACACACATGCAAGTCACCCATTTCATGACAGTTTTGCCACAGCGCACATTTCCACAGTATTTTAGAGCATCTGAGACATGCTGGTGCCTAGAAAACTCAACGGTCTCTCTGCATAGATCAGGGCCCGTATTCATAAAGAATCTCAATGCAAAGAGTTCCCAGTGTCAAAATTCGAAGAAAAGTCTTAAAAATGTGGGAATTTACTCTTGAAATTGAAGAAAAATCCTAGTTAAGAAAAAAGTAATTCAGAAAGCATCTTAAAGGACAACTCCGGCGCAAAATGAACCTTTGGTCTAATTACACATTGCTACCTAGTCAACCGTTCTCTGAGATTTGTTTTCATGATTGCCGAATGTAAATAGTTTTATCTCTGAAAACAGTTTAGCCTGTAACGCTAGTATATAGGGCTTAGAGTAATGGCAAATAAAAATCGCTTGTTATTACCACTAACAAGGCCCAAAATAGCCCCACACTAACACGACAGCATAATAAGAGTCCTTACATTCAAACCGAAGCATTGAGAACTTTGTCATACAGTTTAATAAGAAGATATTTTATACACACAGTCAACTTCGCAAATACAGGAAGAAGCCATCTTTGAAAAATAGTCTCTACCAGTCAATCTACGAACGAACGTCGAAAAAAAGAGAATCGCTCTTTTTTCCTTCTTGGACTACCAACCAATCACAGTCTTCAAAAGATTATGTCATACGCAGCAACAGGGTCAGCCCCGCCTCCTCACTAAGATGAAAGTTTTTGTCTTTTCCTTGTTCAGTTGCTCTCAGATCGACCCAAATCGCTCTTAGCTTAGACTCCTACGTAAAAGTTTTCAAGCTAAATTAAGAGTTTTCCGAGAGGATTCTGGGAATCTTTATGAATACAGGCACAGACGTATAGCGTTCTCTTTGTGTAACAGAGTCTTAACTTTCATTTCTTGATGCAGTGGAAGACTGTGTTAAGTGACAACGGTTTTCCCAAAGTAATCCGGAGCCCATGTGGCTATATTTAACACAGCGGCATGATGGTTTCTCATGCAGTGCCACTGCCATCCGAGGGACTGAAGGAATGTGATTTTTCTACTTTCATGACATTTGGCACAAAGTGGTGAGCAATGACTCATCTTTCCTTGCAAAGACTGAGATACTCGTTTTATACCCAAACCATACCCTCAGCTACAGTATAACCAACCTGATAATTATGGACTGTTTCCAAACAGTTTAACTCAGATATTCTTTTCACGGTAAGATATATAATATTTAAGATTGGATTAAAATATCCAAAAATCACTGGAAAAATGTAATATTTGTTGATTTATGTACTTACATCTCAAATGTTTCTCAGAATGTTTAAATCCAGAGAAATAAGCAGTTTTAAGTAGGACACAGATCGTGTCCGCGCGTTGCCTATCAATGACATAATTCCCTGAGTTACCCTCAATTTCCGGTTTTATTTTGTAGAAATCATGGAAACACCAAAGACGCTTTAATATATTATGCGTTTTCTGGTGATCACAGTTAGTCTTATTGTTTAAATTTCATTTTTCTGGATTTACCGTGAGTACCATGTTTTACCCTGCCTAATATCGATCTAGCTTACTGCAGTGTCTAACAAGTGTCTATATAGTAGCAGCCTAGTGAACACACATAGTAGCTTTATAATAACTGTCAACACACTCAAACGTATTTAACATAATAAAACTGCACTGCCACATACGCTTGACTGGAAGAAGCAGAAACGGTGTCTGCGTTCTCTCATTAGCAATCGCTCCAGTGGCTCATTCAGCTCCAACGGCTTTCGTAATGTTAATAAATCTTTAATACATTATCGATCAACCATGAAAATGATTTCTGCCCCATCGTATTCTGCACCGGCTGTGGAGGTGAAAACAACTCCCATGATTCCTCCAAACCAAGGCGTCATCAAGCTATGCCTTTGTTTTGAATAAACAACCTCTAGTGGTGGAGAGTTGCATAGTGTGCCTTTAAAGGAGTAGTTCACTTTAAAAAAAAAACTTTTGCTGATAATTATATCATCCAAGATGTCCATGTCTTTCTTTCTTCAGTCGAAAAGAAATTAAGTTTTTTGATGAAAACATTCCAGGATTTTCTGCATATAATGGACTTCAATGGGAACCAAACGGTTCAAGGTCCAAAAGACAGTTTCAGTGCAAACTGTTCAAAGGGATTTAATTGATTCCAGACGAATAAGTGTCTTATCTAGGTGAGCATTTGTGCTTATAAAACTTAAACTTTTTTATTTATTTTTTAAATGACCCATCGTTTCGCTTGATAAGACCCTTATTCATCGTCTGGAATGGTTTAAAGCCCTTTCAAGCTGCACTGAAACTCTCATTTGGACCTTGAACCGTTTGGTTCCCATTGAAGTCCATTATATGGAGAAAATCCTGGAATGTTTTCATCAAAAACCTTCATTTCTTTTCGACTGAAGAAAGAAAGACATGGACATCTTGGATGACATGGGGGTGAGTAAATCATCAGCAAAAGATTTTTTAAAAGTGAACTACTCCTTTAAATAAAAGTTCAGGAGAATTAACAAATCACAGATTCTCCCATTCTTGCACAGAGTTGGAGTGTTGGAGTTCCTGCAGGAGCGTTTCTTTGCAGGTCTATCCCCTCCACACTAAAGGTTAGAGTTGGGGTACTCAAACTCGGACATGTTACTGTATTCATGACAGCCAAAGTCAAAACCAACCACATATGACGGGGTAATGTAATGTTAACGCAAAGCTAAATAACTTCTTTAACCCTCATGTGGTGTTCGGGTCAATTTGACCCGGAGAAGATTTTCTTTTTCCTGAAAATACTAGTTAATGTTATCGCTTTGGACTGAAACTTAGTGACTTTTTTCCCAAGCGCTATAACTATATCTCATTTGTTTTTTGAACATTTTCGTATTTTTTTGTGGGAGTTCTGTTACCTTGTTACACTTGTGGTGTTCCCGGTCAAAAATGACCGGCCTATAAAAAATAGCTTATAAATCACTCATTATACCATATTTTCACCCAATCTTGGATTCAATCTTTTTGTCAACTTGTTCTCTTTCAATTAGGACTGGTTTGATATTTCTGTTTGCATCTGATTAATCGTGGGCCTCGTTTGTCTGAGAGTAGGCATCTCATTTTTTGAGTAAAAAATAAATAATTTATGAATAAATTTGGAAATATGATTTTTTTTTTGAAAAAAAAAAAGGCTACTGTTCATCACACTAGTCTACTCTAATGTTTTACCAGGAATATTGTTTTGAAACTTTTGTTTTGTAAAAAATATGGCACATAGTCACACTTGTGGTGTTCCCGGTCAAAAATGACCGGCCTATAAAAAATAGCTTATAAATCACTCATTATACCATATTTTCACCCAATCTTGGATTCAATCTTTTTGTCAACTTGTTCTCTTTCAATTAGGACTGGTTTGATATTTCTGTTTGCATCTGATTAATTGTGGGCCTCGTTTTTCTGAGAGTAAGCATCTCATTTTTTGAGTAAAAAATAAATAATTTATGAATAAATTTGGAAATATGAATTTTTTTTGTTGAAAAAATGGCTACTGTTCATCACACTAGTCTACTCTAGTTTTGAAACTTTTGTTTTGTAAAAAATATGGCACATAGTCACACTTGTGGTGTTCCCGGTCAAAAATGACCGGCCTATAAAAAATAGCTTATAAATCACTCATTATACCATATTTTCACCCAATCTTGGATTCAATCTTTTTGTCAACTTGTTCTCTTTCAATTAGGACTGGTTTAACATTTCTGTTTGCATCTGATTTTTCACAAATAAATACAAACCATCCAACAAATCGCATGAAATCTTTGAACAAATACCACATACAAATACATATCTGTCTGTTATGATTGTGAAACACTTGGCTTTTTATGAGAACTCTCAGCTTGATTTTCTCACAAATGCAGTTGAGCGACGTCCTCTGCTGAAACAGTAGATGGTGCTAAGATAGGGGGTTAATTTAGCACTAGTCTCCGGGGAGAAGCATTGATTTGAAGCACGCTTGTCTTTGCCTACAGCTGTGGAAAATGACCGGTGAGCAGGTGTGTTTACTTTATCTATAATTAACCTTTTTGAGGTTTTCTTTTGCAAAATGTTCATGACATATCTGGACCGATGTCCAGATTAGCACTTTCAGATTTACATTTACTGGATGAGTCATTTACATCGACTGAATTTAGTCATTTCGCACGCGTCCGATGGAGAGAAAATGTGAAAAGCAACATAAGATGGCAGAGCAAGATATTTTAAGGCTTAAAGAAATGTTTTGTTTTCAAGGAAAAAGCGTTTAACCCTTAAATCCCTGTGTTTCAGTCACTCCGGGTCAGTTCTCATTGACACTAATTGTGGTTTTCGTAACTAATGTTTGCTCTTGTGATCTCACTGCATGCTTAGTTTAGTAAAGACTTTATGTTCTTGGAATATTGCTTGTACGTTTGAACATTAAACCATCCGATAAACACCCATACGTTTGAATTGTAATTTTACTATTGTTCTGTAAAGTAAAATAATTAAATAACTAATGATGATAAGATTTATTATTGTGGTAAAAATAATAATAACAGTAACATTTATTTTATTACTTTTATTATAATACATTGTATTAAAATATATTATTATTATAATGATTATTAAATTCTTCATTTTTTTACAGTCGCATGTATTAATGCTATAGTAAGATATATCTTCATATAAATATATTAGGGCTGTCAAAACAATTAATTGCATAAAAAAATAAAAGTGTTTACATAATATATGTGGGTGCACTGTGTATAATTATTTTGTATATATATATAAAAACTCACATGCATGTATATTTAAGAAAAACAAATTATTTATATATAAAATATTTACATTTACATATAAAATATAAATTATATATAAATCTATAAACAGAATATACATGAAAATATTTCTTAAATATATACAAGCATGTGTGTGTGTTTATATATATAAAATAATTATACACAGTGCCCCCACATATATTATGTGAACACAAACTTTTATTTTGGATGCGATTAATCACGATTAATCGTTTTGACAGCCCTAATATATATATATATATATATATATATATATATATATATATATATGAATGATCATTACCTGGCTTTTGTTGATCTCATGCCTGTATGTGATTTGATAGAAAGTACTCATCATCCCCACATCCTCAAGGACTTCCTCCACTATCTTGGTTTGTATTTTAATCTACATGATGATAAGAAATTGCTATGCCACACATGCACATTCCTGTAAATGGTTTTGTTTAGAAAACATTTGTCCAATAGATATATGTAAATATAGGTCTGAGTGGCTCATGAATAAGACATGAAATATCTGTGGATTAACTGCCTTCACACGGTCACAGATAAACTCCCACATGACAACAGTTCATCAATGTGGATTGTGACAGCATATTTAGTGTGGAACTGGAGGTTTTTGTACAAAACAACAACATCAGCTAAATGCTCTTTCCATGGGCAAGCAGTGAAAACGATCAATAGCTTTTTTTGTAACCTAAATAAACATATTGTACAGAAATGGACTTAACTTTTAAATAAAAAATGTGACAACTAGCCTACATTACACATGTGATGAGAAATGAGAAGACTGTTTACATACCCGATGGCTGGGTTGTTTCATGACAATCGAGGAATTGAAGATTGTGGCTCCCAAAAGCACAGGCTGACAAATAGATTTTAGTTTGCCTGGTTTAAATGCTTTCATTATTAATGGCATGTACACTCAGTTCTGAATAATTGCTCATAAGCCATTTTTCTAATGTGTTCAAGTTTAAAATAGAAATTCCGTGTGTATCAGAACAATTTGGTCTTTTCTTATCACTGTATCTTTTGTGAAAACCATAAAACTACAGCGAGGTTTGAAGCAGTCTGGTAATGAAGAAGTCGCAGCTGTTGCTTCGGCCTGGAGAGAGGAGACCACGAGGTGATATAATGACCTAACGCCACAGTTTTCCTGCCAGCGCACCTCATCCTCAAGGACATTCCCAACGGTCGCTGAATCCAATTGCTTTCAGGTGTTTTGGGCAACAGTAAAGCGCAGTGCCGTAAACACCATAAGCACTCAGAAATGGACCAGTTTTCCACTTTTTTTCCAAGTACTGAGGTGCGTGATGAAGCATTCACTTCATTTGCACAAATCTGTGGCAAAACTCAAGTATTTTTCACATACCATTCAGATCGAAAAGAAGGTAAGGCACTTTTTAGAGGCAAGGTAAGAGACTATTACCAAAATAATCCAATCTGAATATAATGAATACATCGTTCGACAGGACCTGTTTTACACCATAATACTTCACAATAATGCCTACATGAATAATCATGTACTAATACCTGAATAAATAATTACTTGTGAACTATTGATTAGTTAAGACATAACTATAACTTAACTAAGACATAAGTTATATGAATTCCTGCATGAATATACCATCTTGACTACACGTTAGTAGACGCTTGTTAATTAATACATTGATTAAGATTAAATTAAATCAAACATGTTCTAGATCAGAAGAAAGATGTACTAAAAGGGCACAGTGCAATGTTGTTCATGAATTTGAAACCAACAACTGTCACAAACATCTGTGACATCAATGACAGCAGGTGTCTTGCAATGTTTTTACATTTGACTTTACTCTTAAAGGGGGGGGGTTGACTGCTTTTTTTCTTTGCATGATTGTATTTATGGTAGGGATGCACCGAAATGAAAATTCTTGGCCGAAACCGAAAACCGAAAAAAGAGGAAACCAAGGCCGAAAACCGAAACCGAAACACCGAAATAATGCCAATTATTAGTATCATTGCATTTATGGCTATGACTGTGTACAAACTTTACTAAAATCAAGGCATTGCAATTGCATAAATTAATATAACATTTTCAAAGAATAAATCAATTACAAACTATGCAAATATTTATTTTGCACAATGCACAGTATAAAATAAAATTCAAACTAAAATGTTTAACTTGACCCCACTCATGTGTACACTAAATAATAATCTACTGGCCTGCAGAAAGGTTTTAAAATGAAATGTTCTCTCAAAAACAAAGCCGAGTGCAAACTTCTCATCACACCAGCACCCAGTTTGCACGTCTAAATTAGTTACATTTTAAAAATTTAGCATACAACAGCATAAAAGCCTTTTTTAATGAACAATGGTCCATGTTTAATACAAATGTACATGAAACTTAATGAAACATGTTTAGTGAATGTAGAAAATATTTAAGAGAGCATTAATTTAGTTCTATACATACATGTTCCCAGTTCCCATACATATTTTTTTGTAATGTCACAACTAATAATCTCAGGGTTTACTGGGTTTTACATGATTATTTTTGTATTGGTGGCGGAATACTAAAAGAAATAAACATTGTCATGTGTTTATCTTTCTTCTTCTCACCGATTCCTAATGGTTAGAGGACAGTTTTGAGTCGTCCACTGTCGTTTCAAGGAATAGTACAACGGAGAGTGCGTCAAGTATAAACGCCTCGACCGTTTGGAGCGGTGCGCGCGCTGTCTGTGGAGACTCGCGCTGCCTTGTTTATACTTTCGCCTGCCTCCGTAGCGCGAGTCTCCACAGACAGCGCGTGCACCGCTCTTGACCCGCACACAACCGGAGTGGTCGTCATGGCGGCGCGCATTGTTTAGAGCAGATATAGGTGGATAAACAAGGCTTCCGTCTCCTCGCGGCTTCAGATACACTGAAATGCGTCCACACCTCAGACACGTTGCTTCAGACAAGCACGTGCGGCTCGCGGTTTCTGTTTGCGTCATCACAATATTTCGGCCGTATTGTTTCGGTGATAAAAGTCTTTCGGCCGAAAACCGAAAATGCACTTTTGGGCCATTTTCGGCCGAAAATTTTCGGCAGCCGAATATTCGGTGCATCCCTAATTTATGGGGTGCAATTTAACATGCATTCGTGGTTATTCTTTTTTTTAAAAGTCTTATTTTTCATAAACTTCACCTTTATCGTCAGCCGCGCTCTCCTCCGTTCTCGAGCGACTGGTCGACTTCCTGATTCTATGAAAACACTCCCTCAGAAACACATCGTGGGCTCAGATTGGTTCGTTTGGGCGGGTGTGTTGTGATTGGCTAAACTGTCGCTCACGTTGTCCGGAAGATTAACGCCCATTACCATTACGGGCGAAACATGCATGTCCAGATGTAAATATGTGTCGAACTGCAGTATCAGTTTGAGGCAGAATCAGACCGAGAAATCAGAGATGGAGAGAGTCGAGCAGAACCACACCACACACCCAGCAAACTGACATTGAATCAACGTGGAAACTAAATCTCTCATGACATCGAAACAACGTTGATCTGGCATTGTTTTGCCCATCGAATTAACGTTGAACCAACGTCAGACGCGGCATTCTTCAAAGCTAAATGAAAATCGAAAATTGGTTTGCTTTCCTAACGTTGAAACAATGTTGATATCAAGTTGATTTTTCCGTTAGTTTTGAAAGAATGACGCGTCTGACGTTGATTCAATGTCAGTTTGCTACCTGGGAAGGCTCTTACTAAATGTTTCTGAATGATAATTTGCTACATTTTTAACTTTATACACGTTTGTTTTCCACAATAGCAACTGACTGGCTACTAATGTCATACTCAAACAGCGTTGGCATGTTTACGTTCTTGATCAAATCGAAAATAACGTCATAAAGCATACATACATGAAAAATACGTTTAAAACATTAGTACTTATAGAAAATTCAGGTCCATAATGTTTGTACGCGTTTGTCGTAGACACAAAATAGCATAGGCTAACTAGTAGTGGTTATAAAGCCAGCGCTGGCATTTGAAAAAAACTAAAACACAAGGCTACGTCTGGAATTATAAATGCAAATACATTTAAAATGATGAAGTCCTACTTACAGGTTGTGGTCCAACAACTGCTGCCTCTGGTTTTAAAGTCGGATCTGCTTCATTGTTTATTAACAGTTTCTTGTTGAATCCGGTGTTGAACTCGTGGAGATTCTGGAAGCTGTCTTCCGTAAAATGCGCAGCACAGAGAGCTAGATTACGACCGTCACTTACATAATCAAACATAAATTGTATCCATTGTTGACGAAGTATAGCATCCGTGGGAAGCTTGAAACACAGAAGACCTGACAGCTGGTGAACAACACACTCGACGAGTCGACGTGCCTCAGAAATATGACCATGCCCTTTCCTGCATATATTTTGAAGGGAGTGGTTGATGCAAATGTGCGGGTTAGTGACGTACCATAACCCGTTGTAGTCCCAATCCAGTCGTTTTTGTAGGCGTTTACACTTCCTGATTTTTAAAAGACGATATCTCTGCTTACACTGAACTTTCAGCGCTGCAACTTTGCAGATACTGTTCATACACCAACAGCAACATTACACACTATTGAAAATCAAAAAAGTCAAATCGCAGTCAACCCCCCCTTTAAATAATAAAAAGGCTAAACAACCCTTCCTCCCCAAATATTCAAGTCGTGGTTGTGGCTTTGCTGTAGCGCAGCCTTCTGCCGGGAAATCTGACTTTCCTTTGAGGTTTAAGGATTTCCAGTTGGTGCAAGAACACACTTTGATTGGGGCACTGGTATTGCATGTAGGGCATGTTCAAAGCATCCTCAAAGTGGTTGTTTCTCATCACATGACCATCCTTGCCCTGGTTGTTTGAAGAATCCCCCACAGCACATCATGCACTTCCAGGAGGAAGAAAGAGACACTTATCAAAGGTATACGCCGTACAGCTCTACCTGCCAGAGTACTGAACGACTGCTATAAGATCAGTAACCATTGAAGAGAGGGAAGGGAATTAGATGAACTATACCATTTAAAACTCAATAATCCAATCCCCTTCAGAGTCTTTCTGCTAATTGCTGGTAGGACGGGGTAATCAGTCGAATCAATCACAGATCCGGACATTAAGCTGACACTCCAATTTGCATGCACTGTATAAAAGAAAACTCGCATTTCTCATTCGACACATAACCCATGTTTTGTTGGCACATATTAATATATTTAGTGTGGTAAAATTGGTTGATTTGGATGTTACCAAATGGTTTGGATGTTTCCACCATAGAATGAAAAATATAAAAGGTAATTGCGAGTTTACTTCTCGCAATTCTGACATTATTTCTCAGAATTGCAAGATGGAAAGTCAGAATTGAGAGATTTAAAGACAGAGTTACGAGATATAAAAGTCAGAATTGCGATATGAAAGTCAGAATTGCGAGATATAAAGTCAGAATTGCGAGTTATAAAAGTCAGAATGGGGAGATATAAAAGTCAGAATTGTGAGATATAAAGTCAGAATTGCGTGATATAAAAGTCAGAATTGCGTGATATAAAAGTCAGAATTGCGAGATATAAAGTCAGAATTGCGAGATATAAAAGTCAGAATTGCGAGATATAAAGTCAGAATTGCGTGATATAAAAGTCAGAATTGCGTGATATAAAAGTCAGAATTGCGTGATATAAAAGTCAGAATTGCGAGATATAAAGTCAGAATTGCGTGATATAAAAGTCAGAATTGCGTGATATAAAAGTCAGAATTGCAAGATATAAAAGTCAGAATTGCGAGATATAAAGTCAGAATTGCGAGATATAAAGTCAGAATTGCGTGATATAAAAGTCAGAATTGCGAGATATAAAAGTCAGAATTGCGAGATATAAAAGTCAGAATTGCGAGATATAAAGTCAGAATTGCGAGATATAAAGTCAGAATTGCGTGATATAAAAGTCAGAATTGCGAGATATAAAAGTCAGAATTGCGAGATATAAAAGTCAGAATTGCGAGATATAAAAGTCAGAATTGCGAGATATAAAGTCAGAATTGCGTGATATAAAAGTCAGAATTGCGAGATATAAAAGTCAGAATTGCGAGATATAAAAGTAAGAATTGCGTGATATAAAAGTCAGAATTGCGTGATATAAAAGTCAGAATTGCGAGATATAAAGTCAGAATTGCGTGATATAAAAGTCAGAATTGCAAGATATAAAAGTCAGAATTGCGAGATATAAAGTCAGAATTGCGATATAAAAGTCAGAATTGCGTGATATAAAGTCAGAATTGCGAGATATAAAGTCAGAATTGCGAGATATAAAGTCAGAATTGCGAGATATAAAGTCAGAATTGCGAGATATAAAGTCAGAATTGCGAGATATAAAGTCAGAATTGCGATATAAAAGTCAGAATTGCGTGATATAAAGTCAGAATTGCGAGATATAAAGTCAGAATTGCGAGATATAAAGTCAGAATTGCGAGATATAAAGTCAGAATTGCGAGATATAAAGTCAGAATTGCGAGATATAAAGTCAGAATTGCGATATAAAAGTCAGAATTGCGTGATATAAAGTCAGAATTGCGAGATATAAAGTCAGAATTGCGAGATATAAAGTCAGAATTGCGAGATATAAAGTCAGAATTGCGTGATATAAAAGTCAGAATTGCGAGATAAAGTCAGAATTGCGTGATATAAAAGTCAGAATTGCGAGATATAAAGTCAGAATTGCGTGATGTAAAGTCAGAATTGCGAGTTATAAAGTCAGAATTGTGAGATATAAAGTCAGAATTGCGAGTTATAAAGTCAGAATTGTGAGATATAAAGTCAGAATTGCGAGTTATAAAGTCAGAATTGTGAGATATAAAGTCAGAATTGCGAGTTATAAAGTCAGAATTGTGAGATATAAAGTCAGAATTGCGAGTTATAAAGTCAGAATTGTGAGATATAAAGTCAGAATTGCAAGATATAAAGTCAGAATTGCATTGATGGGCATTAAACACACTTCCATTTTTGTGCATTGTATTCATGAGATAATAAATAAAACCGGTTCCACCGTTCCAGCTAGATCGACAATGACAGCGTTTCATTCTGTCCTGTGTGATTTTTAAAAATAATGGTAAGAGCTATAGTGACATCAACACAACTCAACAACATGTGTGTTCTAATTAATATAATCATTCATGCAAAAAATGCCAATGACTTTACTAGCTCCACTTGCATCACATTTATATTCGCTTTTTTACAGTAAAGCACTTCAGAATGTAAAGGAAATTAATGTCAAATGATAATTGCCTTTGCACTGTCAAGTGCATATCTTTTTAAAATCTCCTCCTCTTGGCTATCCATTGTGAACGCATTTGAATAATGTAGTACTTTCAATTTCATTTAATAACTCTGAGCATTTTATGATTTGACATAATCTTCCAAACGCATTTATCAAAGTAATAGCCTGTAGAAATGGCTGTATCAAAGCTATTTCAATATCAAACAGTGTATGCATACTGAAAACACATTCAATTGATATGTCATAGGGATAGATAGAGCAATGTAAAAGAACAACTAATTCCGCGACCAAATGCTGTTTTTCCCAAAGTATTGTTGTTTGAGACCGAAGCGTCCGCGCCCTCAGATCAGTTGGACGTGGCTGTGTTTTACAAGAGGTAAAACCGATATAAATCCTGTTCGTTTTCTCACACAAACCACTTGTTTCGTGTCTTAGGCCATCAATGTGTACTTACATTTACGAGTCATTAAATCATGTTTAATTTGGACTTCTCGAGGGAGGAATGTCGTAAAGTCCCTACCAGCCGTTAAATATCTTCCTTTGCTTTGAACTTTGAGTGCTTTAATGTTGTATATGCTCAAACAGCAACATTACACACTAACTAAAGTGAAATCTTACTTTACCACTCCTTTAAAGCATTTGCGCGAGAGCCGGATCATGTAATGTAACGGTGCGCTAGCTAAAGGATGACGATCTCATGAAAGTTCGTATCTATAGCACGAATGTCATTTCTAGTGCCATTATACGCCAAAACTAGTTTTTGCGTGTATATGGTATGCGTTTTTCGCACTTTTTGACGTATAATAAGTATGAACTCGCCACCCCCCTCCCCCCTAAACCTACCCAGGGGGTTTTCAGTGCATATGCATGCAAAAAAAAACGTTTTTGGCATATAAATGCCACGAGAAATGACAATCGTGGTATAGATGCGCATTTTCATGAGACTGTGTTGGAAAGTTTGTATCTATATTGCCATTATCGTGCCATTTATACGGCAAAACAGTTTTGCGTTTATATGGTAAGCGTTTTTCGCATATGATACGCACTTTAAGGCGTATAATACGCATGAACTCCTCACCCCCTCCTCCCAGGATTTTTTAGTGTGTAGCATATGCACACACACAAAAAAATAAAAATATATAAAAAAAATTTCACAAGAAATGACATTTGTGGTATAGATACGCATTTTCAATTAAACTTTGATCAAATCTATAAAGCACATTTGCTAATCTACGGGATTTACGTGCATTTACAACTGCATCACTTCTTGGGAATTGGATTCTGCACGTCATGCTGATTACACTTTGTAACAGGCTCACGCGCACACCGCTGTTTTCTAGAGGTCATCTTTGTTAAAGCAGAAAAACACGGTACTATTTACTGCCAAGACATGGTTAGTCAGCCTTTTATCCAGGAAATGTTTAGATCAACCCCACCAATTCCTTGAAATGTCTCCCGGGTTCATTAGAGCGTCGTATAGGAAACATGCTGGTGTTTTCTATAATCCTGGACTTGAGGTGAAATGTATATCTATTAGTGTCCTGAAAATGTCGTATCAGAATTAGACTTTCCTGAATAAATACAGAAATGTTGCATATTCATATTTGGTTTAAGAGCTCCTGTGAAGGGAAAGGTTATGTCCAAATCACGACTTTGTCTCAAACATAGACATACAGCCTCAGAAGATTTGCAATATAGTCTTGGATTATGTTGATGGTGCCCTTTTTGTTTTGTTTTTGAGACTTGAACTACATGGTCACACCGAACAGCATAAATATTCTTCAAATATGTTACTCAGAAGAAGATTAAACAGCATTAAGGTTTTGAGCAACATGATGGCGAGTAAATTCTTTCTCTTTTTTTTATGCAAAAAAATCCTGTAAAGTGTGTCATTTTAAACCCTGCCTGTTGGAAAACAGATTGCTCTGTCCAAAACTCACAGGTTGAGGTAGATCGCAATTCCGTTTGATGCAACAACAAAAAAAGCCCTAAATAAATCCTCTCTCACTGCACCTTTAAAGAGAATATAGCACATGAAAGATGTCACTGAAGCATTCTGAGTCAAGTAACATTTCAAAGGAACAACGATTAATATGCTAAATATACTTAATGTTGGATTCAGATCATTTGAGGTTTAGCCTAATCATAATTGTAAACTTCAAAAGATGTCCAAATGTAAACGCACAGTTTTACATTCATAACGTCGGTCTTTCATTCAGAGAGCAAATCCGTCTCAGTTTGTTTCAAAAGAGCAATGCAATACGTGATTTGCCAAATAAATATAAAGTCAAGGAAGAAAGAAAGCTTGGACTGTTCCATTTGTGTAGGCTATACATGAATATATTCTTAAATTGATATAAACTGCCAATAAATAAGGCACGTGCAGCCTAATTGCATTTTTATAATACATTAACGACTTTAAAAATCTCAACTGTAATTGAATCCTTTTTTACTGGCTTCCCCACTTCTCTGGTAAGAAGTAAAATATAACATTTTATGATTATTTTGTGAGATGCCTTTCTGTAAATTAAAGAGTAAAGCACGCGCTAGCAACGCCAAGGTTAGGGGTTTGATCCCAGGAGAAAGCAACCGATAAAATGTTTGAGCATCCGCCAAATGCGCAAACATCATGCGCAAAACATGGTAGGCAACACGATAGACAGAGCTGTGCAATGCTAGGCTATTCGTCTTAGTGTAAAACATTTTCAAAGCACTTCGGAACAACATTTTCACGAGTTCCCCTCGCGCTGCAAACTTACCCAGTGTGTTTCCGACCAGAGATACAAGGAAAACCATGATATATCCAGCTATGAGCACCCATTCATATTGTTTAGGGTGCAAATATTCCCTCCAAATGTACTTGAGAAGTTCGTCGTCGTCATCCACGTGAGAATGCGAGTAAATTTCCGTGGAGTTGATATGCAGCGCTGGGGTGGAACAGGCATCGCACGCGTCATTAGCGGTGATCGCGGACATGTTGCGCGCGGAGCCGGGCTCTCTCTCTCCAGCATCGCGGATGACTGACATGAGTGACTGAGGGGGGAAGAGAGAGGGGAAGGGGGATACAACTCAGAGTTGATGGCGTAGTGACGCAACGTGCACCTCTCAGCCTATTAGTTACCAAGACAGAGAAGCTATAGATTCTATAGAGAGCTTGCTGCACGGTTCTTAATGTCTCATGAGGATACTCGTGTTTATTCAGGTGTAGCTGTCAGGTGTATGTCGCATAATAAATGATTACCCTACCCACAGTCAAACAATCTTATGCTGTACTAGAAAATATGTTTTTTCTTTGTGACAGGTTCATAATGTTGAATTAGCTTCGTGGTAATACAGACAATGCGATTTTGGACATCACGTTTAACGATGTGTGGAGGTTTAAATCATAAAATAAGTCGCAAAATGGTGCCCAAATAGTGCTGCATTTACCGTTTTTCTCAATTGGCTTTTGAACTAACATTTCAAAACTGCCATTTATCAAAAAGCACACCCATTTCACTAAACTTCCCTGTTTTGACACACGAGTCAGAATTGTTGAACTGCAAAATTCTACACGCAAATCCCTTAATTGTGGTAATTTCGAACTCACTAGCATAGCATAGTTTCAGCTCAATTAGCACACAATTACACAGGTGAAAACACTAAGTCACAATTTACAGTTTTTACCAACTGCTTAAAATCTTTTCATGTCACACGATTTTAGAAACCTCTCGCTGAAAGTGCAAAACTACATGCCAAAAATCTTCAAAATCATACGCAGCATTTGACTCGATTTTCAATCGCATAAAACACCCTTTTCAAAACACTTTACGCAATTTTCTACCTAAAACACTACTAGGAAGTGACTTGCTTTCCATTTCCAAACACAACCAATCCAAATGCTACACTTATTCACCAGGTCACACACACTCCTCACATGTGCAAACACTAATTGCTTACATAAATGTAGTTTTGTTGTATGCTAATGTATACAACAGTAATGTTTGACCTAATAAATATGTTCTGTTTCTACATTGCATTGGTGTTTCCGGTGTACTTGTTACCACTACTGTCACTGCAGAACATTGTATTGAAATGTATGTCCTCATCTAAAGCGCTTTAGATTTAGAACAGCAGTGTTACAGGGTTTTTTTTTTGGATTGCTGAACGACAGTGAGCACAACTAGAGCTACATGTGTACAACTCTAACTCCAGTCTGCACAACAGCAGTTTGCGTGGACAAAACTCTAGTTTTTCATTGCTTAAACACAGCTTTCAAAACTCTACACACTTAACCACAACCTGCACAACACTGGATTTACAGCAGTTTGTTCAAATGCTAACACACTGCTGTCAAAACTGTGAACCACACATTCAAAACAGAATAGATTTCAACCTTGTGCCTTTCAAACACTGCTGATTGATTTCAGCTGAACACCTGTGTCCTGATGCTGGAGAGAGGCAGGATCAGCCCCTCAATTACTGTAAATTACTACAGACTATTGAAGCAAACGGCTAATTTTCATTTACCTTAAAGAATTATGTTCTAAAAATTGAAATAAAACATGATGTCTCTCTGAAGAAAATATTACTTTGTTTTATATCACTGAAATTGTTCAAACTAAGTTTGTATTTTCTGTATTGGTGTTTGCTGCTCGTGTTTTTCCTCTCAGTGTGTTATCTCAGTGGGGGTTGTGTATGTGTAGTGTGTTTGGCGGCACTGAGCCGTGTGTTAAGAGTTGTGTTGCTTGGAGTGAGTTTTGCAGGTGTTGTGAACTGTTTAGTGCAGGTGATTGTTGCTAGTGCAGACTGGAGGTAGAGTTTTGCACATGTAGCTCCAGTTTTCCTCACTGTCGTTTAGCTATCATAAAAAACTGTAACATGGCATATCCACAAATGTATTATTATGAAAGAGGTGTTTGCTATTTGATGCAAAAGCTAGCATTTTGAAGGAGATGTGAGGCATTTTGCATTTTGTGTGTAGAGTTTTGGAAAAGGGAGACTTATGTAACCCCTACACCTGGGTCCCACTCGACCCGCTCTGAGCGGGCATCGAACCCGGGTCTCCGGCATGAGAGTCAGGCACTCTAACAAGGAGGCTAAATCCTGTAAAATCCTCAACAAGCACAAACACAATGGCTGCGTTCCAAACCGCATACTCAATGAGTAGGTACGTAATTTCAATAAGTACTTACTCATCGAGCGCTAAAAGAGTAGGTACTTTATAGCCAAATCTCGTTGAGTATGAATGCGAACCGGTCATCTGCCATGTTGACGTTATCATGTGACCTACGACGCGTTATCTCAAGCGCAACACCATAAAATATATGAACGATTCGTTTAATTCATCTATCGATAAATATCTTGATATTGATTAAACTTGCTCATTTTGTTGTGGTATTGTTGAAGAAACAGCTGCCCATTTATTTTGTGAATACATTTGGGTTGATTTAAGTTGTTATTATAAACCCTAGGCTACTAATGTGACGATATATTTTTTAAGAAACCCCAAAATCGTCATTTCTTGATTATGTTGTTAATTTCTTTATTTTATACCCAAAAAGTTTCTCCTTTAAGTTTTCCTTTTTCTTAATGAATTTACCTCGTTTCATCACTCAGACATAACAACTTTTTTTATGTATTATGAAGAACTATAATTGAAGATATTTAGCCTTTTTTGTTCTTTTTTCCTGTGTATAAATATAATTTTATGTCATATTGTGAAGTACACAAACCAATGATCTTTATATTTTCTGTTTTGTCATTATGATTGTTACATAAACTATAGTATCTTTCCATGATCTTGCATGTAATAAGTTTAAATTACATGAGCGACAGGTGCACTAACACATCATAAGCACATCCTAGAACAGTTTTCCTCTGCGTTTGTAATGTTTGCACAAAGGAGCCAGGCAGCTGCTCGAAGATCTCTTTTGGAGAAAACTGTTAAACATCGCTGATCTCCGCGATGTTGATATTAACGTATCCGCTCGCGTGGCATCCTGGGATAGATGAGTATCATGAGTACCCATGGAAAAGCACTCAAAAATCTGGGCGGAAGCAGTAAGCCATCCGGGAACTTCTCCCCTACTCTTTTTATGAAAACTGATGTTTCGAACGTACTGCTTCCTTCACGTACTGTTTTCGCCTACTATATAGTAGGAAAGTAGGCATATTGGAACGCACTTAAGTCCGAATCTCGCGACAATTATTACGTCACCCAGGTAATTCTCGCCTACTCTTTTGGATTCATTCATACTTTTTTGCTCGCCTACTCTTTTTCCCATACTAAATAGTAGGGAAGTATGCGGTTTGGAACGCAGCCCATAATTTACCGTTATGGCTTCTCTAAAACTCAAACTAAAATTTTCTGTCTCTCGCTACTGCTCTAACAACATCAACACCCAGCAATGAGAAAGCGGACCGCGAGCTCTGTTATTTGCCTCGGGCTACGTCATACGACGCTTTGCTAGCTAGAAAGGCGTGTTCCAGAGCCTAGCGCATTTTCATCAAAATCTCTACATCAAATGAGATTTCATTAGTAATTTTTACTCATGTATTTTTAAAAGACCTCTGCAGACAATTTAAAGTATTAATTCAGAAATAAATTCAACCTGCATGTTGCTCTTTAATGAATTCCAATCAGTCGTTAATGGGATGTGCGTGCACGTTCATTCTCAATTACCATTAATCAGGCCCGTTATATCCGACTGACATCGACATGTGTGTAAATCGTGTGTAAAGTGGTTCTGGCGTAAATTTTCGGATTCATTAAAATGTTCGTATTCTCCGAATGTTAGTTGGTACGCAAGAAATCTACATCCGCTCCCAGCCACGCGTAGATGGTGCGCTTAACATCCGAACGTTTTGCTCATTAATAAGGCTGCGTTTTAATTCACCAATGGGTACATATTTAAACAGCATTTTGAAAAAAATATTTTATATAGTAATTACATACGTTTTTTCTTTTTATGTTTATTATGAGAGCCATAGCAGAGCTGGTGATCGATGGCGGTCCTTCTAGTTTGAATACGATTTTTCCGAAGTGAACTAATTCGTTTTTTGCCGTCAAGCTTAATGTCGAACCATTTTCTTCTCACCCATGGGACTGTTCGATTAACAGATGAAACTCCATTAACTCCATTAAGCAGCGTCTGTAATGCTGCTTCCTGATAGGCCACTATTATGCTTGCAAATAAAATGTGGCGTTTTGAATGAACTTCTGATAATTAAATTTCAATTTCTGCATCCGAGAAATCTTTCTTTTTCATTTGCATTCATATATGCGTATAGATGTCAGTCGGATATAATGGGCCTGATTTATGGTAATTGAGAATGAACGTGCACGCACATCCCATTTAACGACTGATTGGAATTCATTGACACACACACACACACACACACATTTCACTATCACATCTGACGTTTACGAAATATTCGAGAATCAGGAGAAGAGTTTTCGGGAAGGTCTCTTACGCGCAAATCCCTCTCATATTTACTCGTGTATTTACGAATTGTGAGGATTGTGGGATATCATAGGCAGTGAATGATCCATATGCTACCTTTTACATAAGTTTTTCAGGAGACAAAGTGGATTAGGACGTGTCTTGATGCCTATCTACCTTTGAATGCATTCTGCAAAGCCAGCAGGTTTCGGGATCCTCTATTGTCTTTTTATTGCCTGTTTCCTTTGTTCTAGTTTAGTCAACTGTTACCATGGATATTCATTTAATCATCACAGCTGACTGCTGACTCTGGGCTTTTAATCATATTAGTCCTTCGTGACTCGAGCGCTGCCTTTGATACCGTCTCACATAGGTTGGTTTTCGACAGGTTAGTTTGTATTTGTATAGCTGGCACTGCTCTGTCTTGGTTTAGATCATATCTATGTGGAAGCAGTCAACGTATTCAATTAAAAAGTTTTAGATCAAGAATAACTACCGTCACCACTGGTGTTCCCCAGGGTTCTGTTTTGGGCCCGCTTCTTTTTATTATATATATGATATATGTCCCCTCTTGGTTATATTTTGAGGAAAAAAATTGTATTACCTTTCACTGTTATGCGGATGTCATCGAACTTCACCTGTCTGCCAAACCCACCGCTTCTTTTCCTCCACCGTCTTTGTCCAGCAGTTTAGCTGAAACTAAAGATTGGCTTTCTGCTAACTTTTTGAAGATAGCTGAAAACATAAAGTAAAAGATACATTTTGAAGATAAATTACAGTCAAATTGTCCAATTTTGGCGAGCTATTGCAAATTGTCGCCTCTTTTTCCTATTTGTAGTGGAGATGAGTGGTACCCGGTGGGGTCTTCTGCTGTTTTAGCCCATCCGCCTCAAGGTTGTGTGTGTTGTGTCTTCTTCACAAATGCTTTGCTGAATACCTCGGTTGTAACGAGTGGTTATTTCAGTCAAAGTTGTTCTTCTATCAGCTTGAATCAGTCGGCCCATTCTCCTCTGACCTCTAGCATCAACAAGGCATTTTCGCCCACAGGACTGCCGCATACTGGATGTTTTTCCCTTTTCACACCATTCTTTGTAAACCCTAGAAATGGTTGTGTGTGAAAATCCCAGTAACTGAGCAGATTGTGAAATACTCAGACACCAACAACCATGCCATGCTCAAAATCGCTTAAATCACCTTTCTTTCCCATTCCGACATTCAGTTTGGAGTTCAGGAGATTGTCTTGACCAGGACCACACCCCTAAATGCATTGAAGACACTGCCGTGTGATTGGTTGATTAGATAATTGCATTAATGAGAAATTGAACAGTTGTTCCTAATAATCCTTTAGGTGAGTGTATATCGCTTGTGAGGTGACCTTGGGTGTTATGAAAAGCGCCATTAAACAAAATTCATTATTATTAAAGAACCAATGCTGCTTTTTAACCTTTTTTCTCTGTTTTCTCAACTCAGGTAGAATAGATAAAACATTTTTTTTGCCCTTCTTCTGACAGCTGAGTTTAATTGAAAGCCCATTTTGCCAGCATGAACCCTGTGCATTGCACCTAATGACACGAATACGTAACCAGCTAATTTCATGTGTGCCTCACAGTGTTTTCTGCAAAACTGTGTTGAAATTCAATGAAAAGGTACTGTAGTTGTACAAAGAGATATCAAATTAAGACTGACGGATATTTACCTAATTGGTACCAGGTCCTTAATTGGCCCGCCACTGTGAGCTGTGAATACAAATTGGATTTTACACTGGGAAAAATGCTTTTTACTACCTATAGCTCTATTAAAACCAACGTGAAACCAAAAAAAGTCAACAGAAGTAGAATTTCAATTTAATTGTGACTGGAATAGAATGTTATATATATATATATATATATATATATATATATATATATATATATATATATATATATATATATATATGTATGTATATGAAGAGTTCAGATGCAAAAGCCTCTAAATGCCATTTGAAATTTTCTTCTAAAATGATCATTTTTATCAAGCTTGTATATTTAAGTTCAGTAATTTCACTTAAATGGCAATGAAGATTACCTATTAATTGCCATTTAAGTGAAATTACTGAACTTAAATACAAGTTTGATAAAAAGTATCATTTTAGAAGAAAATTTCAAATGGCACTTAGAGGCTTTTGCATCTGAACTCTTCATATATATATATATATATATATATATATATATATATATATATATATATATAAAGTCATGTTTTAATCATTTGAAGATATGTTTTTAAATCAATTTTGAATATCCCTTTAAATTTTGCCTCAGCCAACAGAAAGTCATACAGAGAGCGTCTTTAGATGTATGGCATTGAGGGAATACTATGAAATGCGAAACAAACTGAAGGTTTCCAGGTAATACGGCTAAAACCAGCACAGGTTGAGATCCCGTGGGAGGAAGGGATAATGCATTCCTGACCACTCCAAGGTCAACCTTGCAAGCATTCATGTTTCTAGACAGATGCTGATATAGGAATAGATATGTTCATGAGGAAATCACATAAAAGCACAAATTAAAACTGTTCTTTTAAATCATTTACATATGAATGAATACATTTTTACAGTCGTCAAAGAGAAATCTACCCCCCGATAATGCAGATGCACTAAAGGTTAATCACTTTTCTCCATTTTCAGGGACAGATAAATGCATCCTGGAGGTTGGTGTTCGTATGAACCGTGCATTATTCCTTGGCTTACAACATCCCGGCAGAAATGATTTTGTTATCTGTGTCTCACTGATATTGAATGCACATCATCTTGCTGAAAGATTTGTGCAGAACACCTGCCTCTTGGTTCCCACCTGCAACATTATTATTTTGTGAAGTAAAGGTTGCGCAAAGTATCATTATGAGCATAATTGTCTTTTTTTAATTAAAATATTTTCATTTCACAAACTCATCTGAGATAAGCTCAGTTAGCAATGTTATTTTAATATCACTGAGACACCATTGTACTTTTTTAAATTTATATAACTATAATACCCCTGTGGGTTAGGGTTGCATGAGAAAACGTACTTGATTTGTTGGTAAACCGTGAAGGATCAGCCCTTCTGGAGAAGATTGCACATGTTGTTGTCAAATCGCCATCTCTGCCGAGGATCAACATCTGCATCTCTTCAGCCTTCAGATGACGAACTGCTGCTGTTAACCCCCGTTCAGTCCTAGATGGACCTCAAAGACACTTACAGACTTACATTTCAGTAAAAGCAGTCAGTCTATCCACATAATTGCTAAAACATTTTAGTTGTCTGCATGGATTCTCCCAAAGGCTTTCTTTTCCAGGTATCTAACATCAAACGGACAGTTTCCTTTGACTTGCACACCAGGGGACTAAAGATATCATGTTCTGTGAGCTGTATTGCTTTTTATGTTTATGACTTGACTTTCAGTTAACATTTTAGTGGTGGATGATAATACCAAAATCATAGACACTATTATTTATACGTGGTTTTTTTTTACCAATCGTTTTTACCAATGTGTTGTAAAACACATCACCAAGTCGTAATCATGCTGAGCGTTGAAGAAAGAAAAATTATGCATTAAAATATCAGTCCGTAAAAAAGCAACAAATTGCATGAACAAAAACTATTTTGGCAAATGTTCGCCAAAAGGGAAATGACTCAAACAAACCTTTTAGCTGTGCTTCATTCTGGATGGCAGGAGAATAGAAAACAGGAGAAGAATGTTAAACACTCTTACAGCTGCAATATATGGGTGATTCTTTAACTACTTTTCTTGTCCCTGGATGAAATAATAAAATCAAAAAAACATTGTCAGACTTACTTCACCCATATTTTTACTGTTGTCCCCCTGTCCCTAAGCCAGACTTTGTACCTTCAACCTCACTTAATTCTAAATTAAATATTTAAATAATGTAGATTTTAAGTACAAATTATAAAATAATGTCTATTTCAATTATACATATTATATATTGCAATATTTATTCACATTTTCTTATTTTTTTCATAAGTAGAACCCTTGTCCCTCGGGTTCACTGTCATTTCCGCCACACTGTACAAAATAGAATCCTGGGATCGTTGTTTTAGGTCTGAATACTTAGTAACCATAGCAACAGAAACTCCACAGTGAACACATGGCTGGGTGATCTCTTTAGTGGGTAACAAAAAGAAGAAAAATCAAGGTAAATATGACTAAAATGGAGAATATGTTTATTGGCCGTCATTTCCAAACGGCTCATATTTCACATGGATGTAAAAATACCTGGATAAATTTAATTTAATAATGTGTAATTTGTGTATATTTAATGCTAACTCTAAAACTAATATTTACAGGCTAACATAGCATGATATTTCAGAGGAAAATGGGGGGAAATGTCATTTCCGCCACAGTCATTTCCACCACGGTGTTCATTGTGGTGGTAAAGACAGGTTGTGGTGGAAATGACATTGTTCATGCTAAACAGCAAATTATTTTGTGCTATAATACTAAAACGTTAATGTAAAAACAAAAAAAAAAACATACAATTAATAAGGTTAAGATAGTAAAAAATATTGTATTATTTATTGTTTCTACAATATTGCTGGTAAATCAGAGAACTTGGGCGTTTTCTTGGGCTGTCAGATAAAAATGCCAATATATATATATATATATATATATATATATATATATATATATAATTCAATACAAATCATCGCACCCAACTAAGGGAAGGTTTCTAGACAGATTGAGAAACCAACTGATACTAAAAAACTGTTTGTAGAAATGTTTATTTTCTGAAACTGTCTAGCTCAAAGAGTACCATAGTTGAAGAATCACCCATATATATATATATATATATATATATATATATATATATATATATAAAGACAAAAGAAACACAAATGTGATGTTTAACTTAAGTCATTTTACTTATTAGCATGATTAAAGATTAGATTAAACATATAATATAATTGCATATAAAAGTATAAAAAACGTGCAATGGGAAAAGTGCAGTGAACATTTTTTTTTACCAAATCTTAAAATAGAAAATGTCCTGAGACTGTTGAATAATGCACTACTGTTGAATAATGCACTGCAGTTTCAGCTTAAAATAGATCATTGAATTTGTTTTCCCCACAAATGGACTTATGACAAAAGAAGACAACAATAGATGCACTTTTCTTATTAAAATGCTTTACCTCTAAAGAAATTAAAAGTAGATTTGGTCCCAAATATATGTACTAACATTTAAATAAATCAATTTATTTCCAGAGCACATTTAAAAACAACACGAGTTGACCAAAGTGCTTTACAAACTCAGCAGCATGTCGACAAAATGGCACAAACAGCACAACAAGACACTCGACACCACATGTAGAGCAGTTAAAAGCAGCGGAGAATAAATAAGTCTTCAACAGGCACTCAGTGTAATCACAGGACTTGATGAAGGGAGACTATTCCAGAGACTCGGTCAACGCAAAGGATCGATCCCCCTTAGTTTTCCTTATTTATTTTAATTAGTAGTTAATATCATACACTATCTGTCAAAATGATTGATTGACAGGTGGTGTGGCTATCCTTTGATCTTGCCCCCTTCCAGTCCCCCTATTTAAAATAATAATTTTATACAATGCACTACCTGTGTACATGTTTTACATTGTACTTATAAATATTTTAAAATCCCTGCATGCACAGTAATTAGAGATGTTTACACTGTTGACCTTCCCTTATACTATAACCCATCCTTAAACCTATACCCATACCAGCAAATCGGTCCTAACCTTCCCCATACCCAGCTCAATGACAGCACAAGTGTTTTGCAATACAATGAACACAATAAATGTAGTAGTTAAGGACACCTAATAGAAAGTGTAACAACCGATATGTTTAAACTGATGTACACATGAAATGAAGAAAGTTTGGGTTTTGACGTAAACCGGCTCAGTGGATTGTAACATGACCAGACATCTCAGCAACAAGGTACTTTTGCCTTTGTGTGATGCTTAGTCCCCACCAATAGGTGTCAGTATAAAGTCCAGGACTTTTTAATGTATTAAAATGACAGTATTTCAAATAGCACGTCATAAAATAGTTTTAAGTCAAATCAGTTTCATGACCATTCATTTATTCGGTAAGTATACCCTGTTAGTTTACAAGCATCAGTTATAAAGTTGTTTTTGGAGAGCCCACAATGATATTGCAACCATATTGTAAGAGAATGGCATTCTGACATTGTTTGTCCTTTCCAGTATACTTTACAGAATGTGCACTTTGTGAAATGAGAGCCATTATTGAATGGCTTTTAAATAAAAAAACGGTTTCATAACATCGGAACAAACAAAATCATGACCTATATAGTGCAAAGCGAGTGCAGTATGCCAGTATTGCTAGTCACCCTTAAAGATATCTAAGCACCAATTACCCACAAACCAGCATCTATTTATCTTGCATTTGTTCCAGCATTTCAATGTCAATTAAACAACAACAATATGGATTATATTGGAAGAGTGTTTCGAGGATGCCGAAGTGCAATTTAAGGTTCTATGGATGATTGACTAAAGCTTTTAATCAGACCAAATTAGAGGTTTTATCCTCAGGAAATGTTTCATAATTGCTTTCATTCAAGTGACAGAACGTATAAAGCCAATCAGCCCATATCCTCACTCCAGACATGCTTTTAAATTTATCAATATTATTAGTGAAAAATACTAGTACAAAGTAACAGTGTAATAGTCCAGCATTTTTCACCAGTTGTATTGCACACCTTCAACACTGGCGTTAGCGATAACGCATTCAAGTAAACAGCACCATTCAACTTTTCAAAAGCCAAAGTGTGTAATTTCTTGGATCTGAAAAATACTCTCTCCAATGCGAGTTAAAGGAGTAGTTCACTTTTGAAAAAAACTGTTGCTGATGATTTACTCGCCACCGTGACATCCAAGATGTCCATGTCTTTCTTTCTTCAGTCGAAAAGAAATGAAGGTTTCTGATGAAAACATTCCAGGATTTTCTCCATATAATGGACTTCAATGGGAACCAAACGGTTCAAGGTCCAAAAGACAGTTTCAGTGCAAACTGTTCAAAGTGCTTTAAACGATTCCAGACGATGAATAAGGGTCTTATCAAGCGAAACGATCGCTCATTTAATAAATAAATAACAAAATTTAAGTTTTATAAGCTCAAATGCTCGCCTTGCTCTGTTCTGTGATGCGCGTTCGTGACTCTCCTGTTCGAACTCGTTCATCAAAATGAATCTTTTTTCGTTTGATTTGGTTCATTCAATGAACAAAATGAACGAGCTGACTCGGGAAAAGATTTGTTCATTTTGATGAACAGAACAGAGCAAGGCGAGCATTTGAGCTTAAAAACTTAAACTTTGTTATTTATTTATTAAATGAGCGATCGTTTCGCTTGATAAGACCCTTATTCATCGTCTGGAATTGTTTAAAGCCCTTTGAACAGTTTGTACTGAAACTGTCTTTTGGACCTTGAACCGTTCGGTTCCCATTGAAGTCCATGAAAAACCTTAATTTCTTTTCGACTGAAGAAAGAAAGACATGGACATCTTGGATGACATGGGGGGTGAGTAAATTATCAGCAAAAGTGTTTTTTAAAAAGTGAACAACTCCTTTAAATACGCAGAACCACTTTACACAAACCATTCGAGCACGAGCATCCCAACCGGTTTGACGTAACAAACTTGGCTCAATCAATGCCATAAGTTAGAGGCAGGACGATCTGTAAGTCTGACCAATGGAAGGGGATTGGTAGTGCTTGAGAAAACTGTTTGAAAACAATTATTTGTGCAATGTTTGAAAATCCATTTAAGCCGCGTTTCCACCGCAATTACCTGGAACTATTTGTCCCAGGAACTTTTTTCACAGGAACTTTTTTCCCCAGACCGCTTGCTTACTGCGTTTATACCGCGTACTAAAGTACCGGCCCGGGGCGGGAAGATGACGTTGAACTGCGTGCGACTGCTCTTCTAGCCTGCGCGTTTGTTTTGAGTTTTGTATGGAGGAGATTCAAGCTTTGCTGCTTTTTGTGTGCTATAGGCTCTATGCACGATCGCTTCCATATTTGTCTCAGCACGCCCACTCACTTCCGGTGCTGCGTCAGTCTATGGTCATAAGCCGGTTTTGCGTTAGGTGGAGATAGTGTCAAATTACACTCGCTGTTTATAAAAACGTCCTCCGGTTAACGTGAATGATGTTAACAACACTGTGAGGCAGTTAGCTGTCACGCAAGAGTAAAAAAGAGAAGTTATTTAAATTATATATTTCGAGCCAAATCAACAACTTTGAGTGTTAGTATTCTCTCATATCGTACGAAATTCGACTAGCGAATCAGCGTTTCTAAAATCGTTGTCTCCGTTTCTGAGAAAACGGATTTTATTACAGTTTTGCCGCCTATACACTTGGCCTGCAGAACGCGGTTCCGGAAGTAAAGACGCTGACTGAGATTCGTTCGAACACACGTCAGCAGGGTTTGTGCATAGAGCCAATTGGTTTACTAACGAGGTAATTAACAAAACGGCAGAAAAGAGACGAGCACCCAAAGCGTATTCAGAAAGCTCGTAATGCTAGATATAAAAGTAGACGTTTGTTATCAGTGTACATTGACCGTGAGATGAATGGGACAAACGCGCGCCATTGGGCAGAAAGAATAGCGCGGTAAGAACCAATCAGAATGTTCAGTGAACAAGTCCCACCCCGAAAGTTCCTGAACTCTGAAAAAGGACTACCTCGCCAGCAGGGACTTTCTGGGGGGGGGGGATTTTTACCCGGAACTTCATTTAGACCCTGGTTCCTGCGGTGTAAACACATCGAGTACCACCCCGAAAGTTCCTAGTTCCTGGGGAAAGTTCCTGCGGTGGAAACGCGGCTCAAGTCAGTCTAGTGGTGCACAGCTCAGCTCACCTTCAATACTTGTTCTTGTGTATTAAATTTCCAACCCTTTGAATGAACCGGCCGAATCTGTTGTCTTGCCCCTGTGATGTATAAGTGCTGTGGTCATTCGTTGGTTGTGTTCTTAAAAAGACAGTATTCCTCGTTTTGTCACTTGCTTGGCCCTGTGGGGACACATAGGCAGACTGCCCCGCTGCGGGACGCCTGGGTTCGAATGAGCAAAGCGGCTCAAATCTGCTATACAGCCTGTTCGCTGACACCTGTTGCTTCGGCAGATCTGATCTCGTTGGTGTCAAGTCTGTCTTCTCTTTCTGAGCAATAACCGAGGTTTGTTCCTGCGTGTCGGAAGGCTCTGTACTTGGCGGATGAAGCTCTTCGGTGCTAAAGCGAGGCGCAGATGTCTCTCCCGCCAGGCCTTCATCTCCAGAGATCTTCCCATTGGCTCGCCTCAGTCGGATGCTCTCCACAGACTTGGAGGAATTGGCGGTGCTCCCATGGTTTTTCTTGCCTCCCGCCGGGTCATCATAATCCGAGAGGATTGTATCCGTGCTGCCTCCCGTTTTAAGACTCTGCGCATTCTTTCCTTTCGTCGAGCCGTCCCCCTTTTGTGGGATGTGTAGAAGGGATTTTATCTTCTTGGTGCTCTTTTTCAAGAAGCGTTGCGACGATACACTGTTCGGTTTCGAAGGCGGACTGTCCTCTTGGTCCAGAAGCGACGCGGACACAGTCCTCAAAGGAGGATCTTGCCACGACTTTCCTGAGGTAGTTGTGCTCTCGTCTGCCTTTTTGAAATCACGATGCGAAACAGACCTTTGGTCCTCGCTGAAATTTGGTGTGTACGCTTGATTTCTGGGATTCTCCTGTACAGACGCGTTGCAGTTTCTTTGTTTTCTAGGTAAAGATGCGTACATGTAAGTGGAAGGCCCGTTTGTGTCGCTGTTACATGTACTGCCCCTGGGAGCGGCCAAACTGTGCCTCTTGTATCTGTCCTCTTGCTCATTGTTCGCAAATCTACTTTTGGCTCGGTTTAAACTTGCATATATTGCATCCCTTCCGGAGCTATAGGTTGAATTACTCCCTGAGTTTTCTAAAATCTGAATACTGCGCCTCTTCATGAAGTCATCATGCTGCGCCGTCTGATTCCAGTGCGATGAAGAGTAAATCTGAGCATTGGGTTGAATCCGTGCCAGATCGTGATTGGAGGACGACGAATTATTGGAGTAGCTGTTCATCTCTGGTTGCTCCTGTATGGTGGGCGTGAAAACAAACGATGACCTGATGCGAGAGGTTTGCGGAGGAGCCAATTTGTTATCCTCGTATTGGTCTAGATAATCGTAGTTCTCTCCATAAGGTGCATCATTGTGGTTGTTGAGGTAAGACTCTAACCTCCACGTCCGAAGGAAAGACTTGGACGTACTTGCTAAACTGGGCATGTTTTGCCTTATGTTGAGAATCTGTTTGTCGTGGCCGTGGTACGACTGCCGCATGTTTGAGCCTCTGAACATCGGGTTGGTGACGTAACTTTCATACTGGTTGGAGTAACCACTGTACCGGCTGCTCTCTGCTGCCACGTTCCAGTTACTAGAGCCAAACTTGGACAGTTTCGAGAGATATACAGGCTCCTGACGTTCACCCGCGTAGCTGTGTCTTTTGTAAAACTCTGAAGTGTCTTGAAGGAGTCGAGCATGCGGAGTAACCGGCCTTTCTTCCACCTCCCTCAATGGCGATATCCCTGATCTCCTTTCACAGGCTTGCCGGTAAACAGCATCAAGTGTGTGCCTTAAATGATCTTTCCTTTCAAAGGGCTTGGTCGAATGTATCGAATAGCCATCCATTTTGCCATTAGGCTTCATCTCACTCTGGTTCACGTTGAAAGTCTGAAATTGATCTGGGATTGTCGATCGGGCGTATAATGTCCGAAATTCCTCGTCGTAAGTCTCCACTAAATGGCCTGTTATAACCTGAACCATGCTGAGGTTGATCTTCTCATAGGACCACATGAAGCTGCCAAACGAGAAAGGAAGATAAATATAGCAATTCAATTCATATGCAAATACTTTGGAATGCAGTTTATCTTGGGTAAGGTGTACATAATGGCTTAGTATATGCTCTTTGAAAGCCAGATATTTGATTGACAGCATGTTTGTTGACATGTGCTGAATGTTAAGCGTAAAAAGTTCAATACGAAATGCAGTAAGTCCTTATAAAAAAGGTGTTCCAAAATGCATTTGGTGACTTGAGCACAATTTAAAAATGGTTTAGGATTATATTATCATTTCAATACATGTGCAATTTATTTTAAAGAAACATGCACAATTTCAGAAAACAAAAAATAGGTTTCCCTTTCGAAATGGAACTATCCACAAGTTTCCGAGGGGCGCTCCTGTAAAAAGTAAAGTGGGTGAAACTTCCGGTGAGGCGGCGGAAGTAGCATTCCAATGGTATTTTGTGTGTTAGTTAGCGAAGAGGCTTGCTGTTTTTCGGAGAGTTATTTTACTATTTAAAGACGCAACTCTTTATGAGAGATGTCGCTACAGAGCTCAGGGACAACATGTGCTGTTCGAGGTTGTATGAATAACCGGACTAAACTAATTCAGTGGCTTAAACGTGATTGTTTTGAACATAACATAGTGATCCTGCCAACGACTGTAGTTTCCAATCAGCTCCCAAAGGACGACGAATCTTCCTGTGTACATTTTTTTTAAATTCTTAATATTCTAAACACTATCAGTATGTGATTGGCTGTTCGCTACTGATGTTACACCTAAACTCAGGATCAAAGCCTGTGTTGACAGAATACCAAATGTGCCAGTTAATGTATTCAAGTAGCATTTATAATTTTGAATAAACTCCAAAGCACAATGACTGTGTGTATTTTTTATTTTAATTGTTTGTCAGCTCGCACAACTGTCTGTCACCATGCCTTGATGTGTATTGATTATTACTAATGGTATTATAATACTCACAACCAACTACTGCGTAAGGTACTGTTATTTCACCCTTTTTAATTTCGTTGAGGTTGTGTTCCCACATCGTTAGCTAGTTTGGATCGCTATAACTTGAATGACTGTCAACTGTTGAATGAACGAGTGTCAAGCATGTCAAGTCGCTTTGTTTACTTCGAACCGGAAGACGCGCCCACTTTTGACGCAAGGCCTCATGGGGCGTAGGAAACTTGTGGATAGAGCTATTGAAACGCTCTTATTGGACGAACGTAATGACGCCACAGAGTCAGAAAATTGTCTTCAGACATGTGTGTTCCTTTAATCCTGTGTGCGTCTGTGATATAAGGAGTCAAGCCTCTCAACATGTCAGGGTTAACACCATGAGAGTTTTCCATAGCGCCAACGTCATGACGCAGCGTCTCGTTCCCTTCTCGGGGAACCGGGTTATATACATTTTTAGGTGAAACATTATATTTACAAAATAGATAAATTGTTCACAATGCATACCAAAGTATATGATTGTAATATAATTGATGTGATGAACTACAACTGTTGTTATTCTTCTATCTGTATGAACTTTGAAAACTAGAAAAGAAAGTTAGTTCTGAATAAAGTATAACAACGATATGCTGCTTGATTTGATTTGATTTTCTTTTTTAATCTAATGTAATGTCACAGTCATTTTTTTTTGGTTCAGCTACATAAATACATAAATAAATAATGTCACCTCACCTGTATGATCCATAAAACACCTTTTGGCAGTCGATAAGAAGAAATTTCTGCTCCATTGCTCCGTGGAACTTCACCCCAGATCTGCAGAGGTATTCTTGGCCTTTCACTGTACGTATCCTCATAGTCTGCATTCAAGAAAAACATGTTAAGATAACTTTTAGCAAGAAAACAAGCAAATGTAAATGTGAAATGGCATCTTAACTCTTTTGTTTAACTCAAATTCCTACCGTTAAAGGAGTAGTTCACTTTAAAAATAAAACTTTTGCTGATAATTTAATCTTTCTTTCTTCATTTGAAAAGAAACGAATGAATAAGGGTTTTATCAAGTGAAACAATCGCTCATTTAATAAATAAATAACAAATTTTAAGTTTTATAAGCTCAAATGCTCGCCTCGCTCTGTTCTGTGATGCGAGTTCTCTCTCGTGACTCTCCTGTTCGAACTCGTTCATCAAAATGAACGAATCTTTTTCAGTCAATTCATTTGTTTCATTGATTGAATGAACAAATCGCCTCGGAAAAAGATTCAATGTTTTCATCAAAAACCTTAATTTCTTTTCGACTGAAGAAAGAAAGACATGGACATCTTGGATGACATGGGGGTGAGTAAATTATCAGCAAAAGTGTTTTTTTAAAGTGAACTACTCCTTTAATGTGCATGATTTATTGACGAACATCGTATAAAAAAATACATATCACAATTTGTTTATGAACAGTTTCGAAGACACATAAGTCAAGTTAAATTGTATTGCGTTTATTATTTTGTGCAGCAGAAATATCAGTGCCACAGCCTGTATGTTCAAATGTAATTAAGAGTTTTAAATATAGTTTTGCTAAGAGATTTCTCAAATTATTATTAAAAAAGTATTCATGAATACATGATTGGTGTCACAGATCGTTATACATAAGTAGTGCACGAAGATGAAGGAATCACAAAAACACATGACTAAATCAAACAAGGGACTAATAGGCGAATTAATTAGACAAGAGGTGAACAGAGTGATGAATCAGACACACAAGGAAACCAGGTCAACTTATAAAGCCGAAACTGAACGTGACTCCGACAAGAGGTTCGACTACTGAAATACTTCCCTTCTTGTTGACATCAGAGAGAAGATAAAGTTTTCATCCGGTCAGTTCCCAATGGACAAAAATAAAGTCCCCTCCAACATTTTTCCCCATTGAATATCCTGTTTTGCTCACGTTGTGTTTAGTGTCTCAAGTTGATTTTAAAGGGATACTGATTTTGGGGAAATAGGCTGATTTTGCAACACCCTCAGAGTTAAACAAAGTCAATGGGAAACTGTCTGGTTACTGATATTCTTCTAAATATCAGAAAATTGGCTGAATAGATTCGAAAACTGAACTGTTTATCTCTGAGGGAGTTGTAAAATGAGCCTATTTCCAAAAACAAAAGTGGAGTATCCCTTTAAGATAAATTATACAGAGACATAGTTGAGCAAAAAAACTAACCGAAAGGCAAACAAACCTCATTACTGCTTCGCAAACAAAGATAGTGACAGCAAGTCTGTCTGTTGAAGCCAAGGGTTATTTCTTATCACCGCTGCTAAAGCGACAAGGCTGTTGAAGTTTATATCCCCTCTGTTTGACTACATCCGCACACCCAAACACTGACGATGTTGTGTGCAAATGTACAATTCAAGTTGCATGGGTCTACAGTGAGGAAAGTCTGTGAAAAAAATGTAGAGATACTTAAAACTTTCAAAGTAAATCAAGCATAGAAATCCGGATCTGCTTCAGTAGCTGTTAAGTCACCTTTGAATCCCGAGGAGTTATTCATAGAATAAATGTCAGAAGCAGAAAAATGCTCCGATGATGGCACTTAGTGAGGTGTGGTGAGAAAAATCATAATCAGCACTTGTTTTTCATATTATAATAGTTAATACCCTCTGGGAAGAAGTGGGAGTTTCCAGCTCAGAGCTTCTTAACACGGCTTCCCATCACTTCACAAGAACGTGCATGAATGAAGCAGAAAATGATTGGCTTACAAAGAGCAAAAACAACATTCAGTTGAAAGTATTTTCTTATTTCAATAATGTATATGTTTCTCAAAGATTTCCTTTAGCGCACTGAACAAAGCAATAAAAGAGAGGGAAAGAGGAGAGAGATCTTTAAAAAAAAGAAACAAGAGTAACCGCATGACAGGTTTGCAGATGATTGTTGACGTTTTGTTTTTCTGGTTATGTGTTACGCCAGTCAGGTTTGAAAACTGAATTCAGCCTCAGCTATCAACCAGAAGACTGTAATGCAGATAAATGAAGAAATCTGTTCACACACTGGAATCAAATGTATATACACTCTAAAAAATGCTAGGTTTTGAGTCAAATATGGACAAACCCGAAATGTTGGGTTAAAAATGTAATGTAAAAATTTAACCCAACGGCTGGGTTAGTCCATATTTGACCCAAAGTTGGGTTAAAACAACACAGCATTTTTTAGAGTATACATATTAGGGCTGTCAAACGATTAATCGCGATTAATTGCATTCAAAATAAAAGTTTGTGTTTACGTAATATATGTGGGTGTAGTGTTTATAATTATTTTGTATATATAAATAGACACACAGGCATGTATATATTTAAGAAAAATGTGTTCTTAATATATCAAATATTTATATTTATACTAGGGCTGTCAAAACGATTAATCGCGATTAATCGCATCCAAAATAAAAGTTTCTGTTTACATAATATAAGTGGGTGCACTGTGTATAATTATTTTGTATATATATAAAAAACACACATGCATGTATATTTAAGAAAAAATATAATTTATATATAAAATATTTATATTTATATATAATTTAAATTATATATAAATCTATATACAGAATATACATGAAAATATTTCTTAAATATATACAAGCATGTGTGTGTATTTATATATATATAATAATTATACACAGTGCACCCACATATATTATGTAAACACAAACTTTTATTTTGGATGCAATTAATCGTTTTGACAGCTCTAATTTATACATAATATTAATTATATATAAATACATATAAAGTATATACTTTCAGATTTTTCTTAAATATATACATGCATGTGTGTGTATTTATATATACAAAATAATTATACACAGTGCACCCACATATATTACGTAAACACAAACTTTCATTTTGAATGCGATTAATCGCGATTAATCGTTTGACAGCCCTAATATATATATATATATATATATGACAAAAAAAATATCATTTGTTGCCTTTGACACCTGCATTTTTAGGCTTTTGAATCAATGTGGTCACTGTGATTTTGGTCAGTGTTTCAATCAGAAAGACAAAAAGCCTGGATGCAGCAAATGTAGGTGTGTAACTGATGATTTATTTATGAGAATGCAGCCATAGAGAATGCAGTCAATATTTATCATTTTCAAGTTTTTTGTTTCCATTCTCATATTAGTATCATGTCTTTCTCTTGTTTGATGCACACACACACTCGGTTGAGTCTCGGTCTCTTACAGGTCATGATGAAATATGTGTGTGTGTGAGGTCAGATATAAAGACTGCACTTGTGACCCTGTTTCTGCTGTTTGTCTGCTGTTGCTTCGTTTCATCCTCTGATTTGTTGACTTCTTTGTCCCTATGATCTTTAACTCGTGGTGATTTGGTCAATGCTCTGCACAGTAAAACAACAAAAAACATTCTCTATCCCTCTAAAATCGTTCATTTGAATTCTTAAAATCTGCCAACCAAATGTAAAAAAATGTGAGTTTATTTAATTTAATGCAAGTGATGGTTTATTATATAGAAGTAAAGGTTATAAAAATGGTTTATTTAAAAAAAAAAAAAAAATCAAATCAGCAAAATTAGCCGTATTTTTTATATATATATATTTTTTTGGAAGTACTATTACTATTCTTCATTAGCGCACAATAAATAAATCAATTATTGTTTAGTCAATAGATAGATGTTTCATCTCATGGGGCTGATCCTCTAATAAATGTTTATAAATAAATAAATAAATTAAAGTTGCATTGCGCAAGTTTCTGAGTTTTTGCAGAACTACGCCCCCTCTGGTGACAAGCGAAACTGCAACCAGAGGTGTGCACGCTCATGTACCACACACACATAAAAACACACTTTAAAAAATGCTGGGTTGTTTTAACCCAATGTTGGGTCAAATATGGACTAACCCAGCCATTGGGTTACATTTTTAAATGACATTTTTAACCCAATGGCTGGGTTTGTCCATATTTTACTCAAAATTGGGTTAAAACAACCCAGCATTTTTTAGAGTGCACGCTTGCACGAGCTGTTCATGACCGAACGATCATCAGCCGCACAAATCGTTTGTTACAGTCATAATGTCTTCAGAGGAAATAAAGTTATAAATCTGCAAGTCGCTTTAAATATATGAAAGGAAAGGCATTGGAGTAAATTACACACTTATGTGTGTGTGTGTGTGTGAGGGGAAAACGAGGGTAGTAGAAAACTTTTTTGTTCTCCGTCTATCTCCATGTTGAACTGTTTTACGTGCTTACTGTATCCACTTATGATTGTACTATTATGGAAACAGGTTCATGAACAATATAACTTTGTATAGGACCCGTTTGAGCCGACCGGAGATCTCTCTATTTGTTGAAAGCTTCCCGATGTTGACTCTCGTCTTATTCCAGCGTCTGGCGCTAGACAAACGTTTTATTTTCTTTGTCTTACGTGGAGTTTGCGTTGAGGTTTGGAATGAACTACAAGCCGGTCTCTTTTAATCCATCTTCTGCTTTTGTGGAAAGTTGACTAAAGTTTTTTCGCTCGAGTTGTCTTCGCTGATACGGAGAATGGCGGAGAATACACAAACCAGGCGAGCGTGAACACGCATGACGTCACGCCAGTCTCAAATCCGTCCCGAATCCCTCTTATTTTTTTTTTATTTTTTTTTTGAGGCGATCGCAGTGATCAGAGAAGGGCTCGTTCAGCCCATCAGGCGATCCTTTAAGCATGTATGGGTTAGAAAACGGCTATTTTTAACATTAAAAGTTGTGCAATGCACCTTTAAAACAATCAATACTTCTCACTATCACTGTAAAAATATGCCAGAAATGCACTGCAAAAAAAATGCAATGTATTAAAAGTGCCTGCATAATAGTGCATATAATATTTTACAACATTTAACCAAATATTTCATAAGTGATATAATGCTAATATGCCAGACTACTTGAACAACCAAAATCAGCATTTGTTCGTGTGCGCTCGTCTCATAAATAAGGATTAAATCGGGTCTGAAACAGCATTTTGACAGTTAGTTTGTCAATTCATTGCATGCTCCAGTTTGTCTTGATCCAGTACACACTTTCTGTCTGTTTTAGTCAATCGAGATAACTCTTTCATGCATTAAGGAACATGCTTCAGTCAGTCAGTGGTTAACCTTGATAAAGGTGGCGTATTTGTTCTTGTGAGCAGAACGAGACACTGCATCCCTCTCTCTCTCTCACACACACACATACACACACACACACACTGCCTGCTCTCCGCTTCAGTGAAATCACATGATGAAACGCATCCAGATGCACCACACTTTCTGATATGCAGTAGCAATGTTACTTGCTTTATTAATAGTTGTACATGTGGTTACAAGCAAAAATCATTTCTCTGGATCAAAGCATAAGGGTGTTGGTGCTTTTTAAAATTTATCCATCTCTATAATTTGTGCATTTTATTATTTATTTATTTTGTGTAAGTGGCCCCGGACCCTTTGTTTTACTAAATTGTGGCCACTCTGTATTAATGTGTCCTCTTAACATGGCCACGATTTGTCTAAAATGAAGAAATGAATTCTTAATTGGTTGACCATATATCAGCTGAGGGGGTGTTTTTGTTTTCTGGTAAATATAACGTAAGTAAAACTGTTGATATTTTAAATTCTGCTTTTGTTAACACTTTATTTTGATAGTCCACTTTAGAAATTCTACTAACTATAAGCATGTTATGAACTGCTCTGAGGCTTGTGGATGAAGATCTAAATGCAGCTTTGTTAATAGTCGTACAGACAGGATCGGGAATCAGCAGAAAGGGAAATGGAAACAGTGGGAATCCAAAAAAACAGGCAGAGGTCAGGGCAGGCAGCAATAATCAAAAGCCAAGACAAATCCAGAAAACAAACACGGAAAACGCTCAGAAATGCAGACACGCAGTACAACAAGACTTCACAGTGAATGTGAACACAAGGTATATAGACAGACTAACAGGATGAGTCGCAGGAGAATGCAATCAGTGAATGAGGTACAGGTGAATGTGATCAGTGATGATGAGTCCGGGCAGTGAGTTCTGGGAAATGTAGTTTGTGATTGATAATAGTCTTATCTGGTTACCATAGTCTTAGCTGGTGACCGTTACAAAGTAACTTTGCAAATACATGTCAATTAGCCGTCATTAGAGTTTTAGTAGACTGTCTGCTTAATATCTGGTGACTCTTTATTTTGATGCTGAACAACAGATATTTTACTGACTATTCGTAACTTTGCAAACGCACCAGCTTACTCTACTAACCCCAACAGTCTACTAATAGTATAGTGAGAATTAGGTGACACAGTTAGAACGTCTAAAGTGGACTATCGAAATAAAGTGTAACCATGGAGGACATTTTTATTCTGACTTGACTTGAATGCAGCATGTGACCTGTGCATTAGTATACATTATACCATGGTGTGGGTGAATACTCGATCCTGATTGGCTGCAGGGTGTCCATTAAAAAGCAATACGACAATTCACCACGACGTCACAACAATAACAGACGTTCTTCCGGGTGGCAAAAGCTGAAGCGTCCCTATGGCAACACTAGTAAATTGCTTGGAGGGAGACACACTGTCGGCAGTAGCCTAATCTACATTTCAACAGTTGATTCAAAAACAGACATGGTGGAAATTCAGACATAGTTAACATGATCATTAGAGCTTAGATTTTTTGATCTAGAGACGTGCACTCTCAACGCACTAGACCGCGGCCAGTGACTAGATCTGATGGCCGAGTGCGAGCGGTAATGCATTCACTCTGTGCGTGCGTATTGCGGGAGAATAAAACGATTTGCGGGACTCCCGCAAACTAGAAATATCCATGAACAAAACAAATAAAAACTAATACATTTGTATTCATCTGTTGCAGAAAAGCAACAAGAACAACTAAAACAAAATAGAAATGATTTACATGGCAGAGTTTCTTTTTATAGCATGACTGCAGCGATGAGCGATAGCCAATCACAAACATATGTGTTGATTTATTGAACGCAATGGCCAATCAGAAGCATTTACTCCTCACCGCTCAAAAGAAAGTAACATAGAAAGTAATAGAAATTAACCAAGTTATTTGAGAACGTCAGTTATATAACGACCCACGTATTATTAATGGTTGTGTTTAAATCGGGCTCAGGCTCATAATTAGAAGACACATGCACTTTTGACGACGTCCACTCGCTTTAACCTCGTCACCCACAGGTTCCGCTGGATAGATTTACTTTTTTCTGAAGGAAATCGATAAAAAACCTACACCTTTTGCTGTATATCTGGTGGCGCAACCCCAAACACAACATATTTTCGCCATCATTTCAACTTTGATCAACAAAAATGATTTTAATTATGTAAATGTTCAGTTGCCGGCTGGACCTCTTCAGTTAGTCAATAGAAGCCGCTCGCGTTCTGCCACCCGGAAGTATCGCGGTGCCTATTGTTTACAAACATTCTGAAATGCCCTATAGAGGACACCTAAAGGAGTTCTGCCGTGAGTAACCATAGCAACGGGCAGTCAAAGAATCCGTTGACGATTTATTGTTTCAAAACAAACATCTAGTTAGCCGTCATGCTGTGTGTTTTAATTATAGGGGTGGGAAACGAAAGTGTAACGCCCATAGCAAGACAAGCCAAACATACGTTAACTTTCTGGCTCGTGAGTTAGCTAAACTGACTATAAATGTCTCCGGTTGCTAAATAAACCGTCAGACGTATCCAGGCAAACCAAGTTTAGTTTGTAAAACTAATTAAAATATAAACTAATGTTTTAAAAATGTGCTATTTGGCAAGTGACCATGGTATAAGGTATTAATGGACACTTACCCTGAGTTTCTGGAGTTGGATGTCTTGTTTTTCTATCATACTGAGGAAGCTTTTGAAGTGATTATGGTCGAGGAGAATGTAGACAGGAACACCCCTGACCGAGGCATCCACCACTTCTTTAAAGATGTCCACGTCGGTGAAAACATCCATTGCGATGGCTATGACCTGTGTAGACATAAAAAGGAAAACATTATTAGTGACTAAACACAGAGATGAAGGAAGCTTCGTGTTTTTAAAGCGGCACCCTTCGTTTTTCTGCGTAGTCAGGTCGATTTTAATAACTTGAGAGGTGGCTTTCATGAACCTGTCAGGGGATTCGCGTTTGCTTGGGCACTGTGCCTAATATTAAACAGTAAGAAGTCCGGGGAGAAGACTATTGGCTTTGTTTAATTGAACGATTTAGACATTTGAGTTTCAGGAAGACCAGCATTCCAGGATTCAAGCCTTGACAGGTTGAAGACGTTCTGTTAAAGCTATAGGCCAGCGAGTCGTATAAGCTGTATCTCACCACACCCTGGAACAAATGATTACATCGAGAATTTCCACCGAATTTGATAAGACTGACGTCGTACGATACATAATCTTGATCCCAATCTGACTGGAACATTTACAGTTTTGCATTTCAAATCATCATTAGCTTCAACTGTAGGCTGTTTGGGGGAATCTCGCAATAACATGTTGACTTCAGTTGACTGAAGATGAAGATAGTCTTCATATACAAAAATAAAGAGCATAATCCAAACAAATGAAGGCAATGGGCTCTATTTTAACGATCTGAAACGTAAGTATCAATCGCGAAGCGCAAGTATCTTTGTGGGCGGATCTCGGCGCTGTTGCTAGTTTACAAATGTGTAAATTTTTGTGCAGATCTGGGCATTTACAGCCAAGTTACTACAACTTCCAGTTTCATGGCGAATCTTCGACGCTCATCGACGAAAACGCGCAGATAGTACAACTTTACATCGTCAATGCCTTTAGAAGGCACAGCAGAAATGTGAAGTCGATCCGACTAAATCCCTCGGAGGAGTTCGTTAAAGTACGTAATGAGTAAATCATCCAAAAATGGCGGTAAAATTAGAAATGGCCGACTTCCTGTCGAGTTTAGGGCATCGCTCCAAGAGACTTATCTGTGCGTCTGGACATGGTAGATGTACCACAGAAATTTCGTACATGTCGGTCAAACATGCGGCGGGGGCTGCTTCGTTAAAGGTCACTTCCTGTTGCCACTAGGTGGCGCTATGACTGTGGGTGAATGTCGGTGTGTAGATTTGTTCAGGGCGGGACTCTTGTCAAATGTGTAGAATTTCGTGCAGATCTGGGCATTTACAGCCAGGTTACTACAACTTCCTGTTTCATGGCGAATCTTCGACGCCACGGACACGCCCATCGACGAAACCGCGCAGATAGCACAACTTTACATCGTCAATGCCTTTAGAAGGCACAGCAGAAATGTGAAGTCGATCCGACTAAATCCCTAGGAGGAGTTCGTTAAAGTACGGAGTGTGTAAATCGTCCGCCAAATTGAAAATGGCCGCCAAATTCAAAATGGTGGACTTCCTGTCGAGTTTATGGTAAGGGTTCTTGAGGCTTTTTTGTGCGTCTTGATATGATACACGTCCCCACCAAATTTCGTGTGTGTAGGTTGAACGTGGACGAGGGGCTAATTTTTTCCAATTTTCTAGGTGGCGCTAGCATGCCATTTTGCCACGCCCATCCACGAAACCCACAAAATAAGACCTGACATACGTGCCAAATTTGGTGATTTTTGAGCATGTTGCGGCCTCGAAAATGGCGCTTACTTTGCAGAAAAAAGAAATAACCGTAACAGTTTCAAGAGGGTCCCTAATAAGTTGCTGATATCTGCTTTATCTTGGCTAGGCTATATCAATCGATATCATTTGGCACACTAGATGAGAACACCCTCCCCAAACACACCCTGAGAAGATACTGTATACATCGGTCAAGAGTTTCATTACTCCAGAGAATACATGTAATCAGAGCGCCAGGAGCACACGAGGCGGTTCAATCGACACACTGGAATTGGTTTAATAAATCTGTGTCTCCCAAGAGATCGCCTATGTCACCTGTTGGGTCTGGAACAATAATTAGTTGAGAAGTGATACATAATATGCTAAGATTTCATCTAGAGTCTCTATTATTTAACTGGTGGAAAATCATTTAATGCATGTGGCGAGCCGGTCGAGGGCAGCCGCAATGCACATGCATTATCCCTTAATTAATGGATACAGATTTTTATTTTGTTGAAATGAGCCGCGCCGTATTGATTAGATCCCATGCTGACGATATTGTAGTCAATCACGTCTATCTCAGTCCGCCACGTTCAGCTCTTAGACTCACAAAGACCAATGCATTGTTCAGAAGGTACACATTGTATTCTCGCTTAAAACTAATGATCTCCACACCCCATTGCAGAGATTTCTTTGCATGACAATTTTTCTCTCTTTTTTTTGTGGTATAGCTGGCTTCTCATGGGCACGCCTAGATATTTCTGGCACTCCTGTGTCATCACCTGTAAAGAGAGCGATCATTTCAGCATGGGATATTGCACAACTTCATTGTTTGCTCTGTTTGCTCAGCGCGCTTTAGCAGCCACTGTTGCCGGGGAAAGTCTATTTGTACATGTCTGATGCCTGAGGGAGAAAGTGATGTAGCCTACGTGACCGCTCACATCTTCTGCAAGACTTCAACACGTGTGGGACTGGAACGCTGTGATTTAAAGGAAATCACTCTACTGTCTCCTCCGTGATTATGAGGGATTCTTGAGATAGGCAGGGAAGTGAAAACGGTTGTTTTTTTAATGCTTACAATTATACTGAAGTCTGGACTCATTTCGGCTGCCGCGATAAAGAAAGAACTGAGGAGATTGAGAAGAGTTGATTGCCAAATAAGCGATGATAAAATACAATAGCTACTCAGGAAATGCATTAAAGAGATCATTCATCCATGCTACTGAGAGTGGCGTTTCACTAGACAAATGTGATGTGCACGCTTTCACCTCTCAAAAATAAATTTAACCCACAACAAACATGATACCGCCGAGAAAACATCCGCAAGAGCAACCCGATCTCACGACCAAGTCGTACGAATTCGACAAATGATTAAAAAGTGGCTAATTCGTTACAATTTATACGACCTCACTCGTACGAATTAGTACGATTTTGCTAAATCGTACGTATTTTACGAATTGGCCGATTAGTATGAATTCGTACGAATGACCTACCCCTGACCCCGCCCCTAAACCTACCCATCACGTGGGTTTAGACAAATCGTACAAATTGGCATGAGTGAGGTCGTACGAATTAGACACTGTTTAACCATTCGTCGAATACGTACGAATTGGGCGTGAGATAGTGATGAATATACCAACCCGATCTCACGACCAAGTCGTACGAATTCGACGAATGATTAAAAAGTGGCTAATTCGTAACAATTCATACGACCTCACTCGTACGAATTAGTACGATTTTGCTAAATCGTACGTATTTTACGAATTGGCCGATTCGTATGAATTCGTACGAATGACCTACCCCTTACTAGGGCTGGGTAATAAATATCGATTTCTCGATATTAATCGATTCTCATTTTTACGAACCGATATCGATTCTTAAATCTCAGGAATCGATTACTCATCCTGTTTCATTTGATTGAATGGGACATTGTGTCGCGGCTGCGCGCATCCAAAAAAAATCGCAATAATCTTTGTCCTTTGTTACTATTGATATGAAACAAAGTCTCAATTTTCAAATTACGTCCATTTTCTTTAGAAATTCAGAAACATACATAGCGTTTTGGGGCTGTGGCGTGAGATCGCTCTGGAGAAGCAGCAGCGCTGATCTCTCTTCCGGGTTAATAATACCAGTCACAGCGCCAAATAAACATGAATGAGCATCTGAAAGTGTGTTAAAGATAGAGGACAACTTATCCAAATCCGGATCATGACACATTGATTCACTCAATCAGCGTTTCAACCGTGGAAAGACGTCAGTTAAACAGCTTGTTATCAATGTATCGTCATATTTACCTCAGAAAACCCACATAAACTCATTAGTCAGCTAGAAAAAATAACTCTAGAGAGGAGCATTTTGATAAATATATACACCATATTACATATGCATTATAATCTTAATGTTCTTCAATATTTAATGCATATTTGAATAAATCTGGCAAGTTTTTATGACAGACACCATTTAAATGTTTATATTTCATATAATCTTCTTATTATAAAAATAAATAAAAGTGTAATTTAAGTGATTCATTCATTATTACCTTCATATTAGGCTAATGAAGCCCAGTAGGCTACAACTAGACTCCCATAGTTTACTGCATTAGTTAAAAGATTTGATTTCCTTGAGAAAAAATTGTCATTTATTGTAACTGATATCTAAAATAATCGATATTGAATCGAATCGTAATCGAAATCGAATTTCAAGCTTGTAAATCAAAATCGAATCGAATTGTGAAATTTGTCTCAATACCCAGCCCTACCCCTTACCCCACCCCTAAACCTAACCATCACGTGGGTTTGGACAAATCGTACAAATTCGTACGAGTGAGGTTATACGAATTAAACATTTTTTTAATGTATTGCACGTTAATACATTAATTAAAATAACTAATGTTGAACCATGATAAGTCAGTGTAGTTTATCTTGTGCACGCAATGCAAAATAAAGTGCAAGCAAAAAAATCTAATCTGCATCTAAGACAGCATTAAATAAATATGCTTTATTGTCATTAAAAATAATGGCACGTTGACCTAAAGGTGAGCTATTATTTATTATTTTTCTTTTGATTTAGAAAACAATGTATGCTATGATTGATTTTATTTCAGCCACAGAGTACTCTGAGAGCCTGATGTTTTCATGTTGCATACCAATATTTATTTAGAAAGAATCTTTAGGGAAAGATTTCACTTTACTTTCAAGGTAGAAGCTGTCTGCTGTGCTGAAGGAGCATGTCTATATGATAGGTGATTCCTGTGTAGATCAAAGACGTGTGTTGTATCTCTACAGTTAAAAGAGATTTGCTCATGTTGCCTTGATCTGCTGCTATTAGGCCCTGAAGAAAAACAGCAAGCTGCAAAAAAACCCTCACTATCTAGATGAGAACTTTTTTATTATAACTATTTAAACTAACATATTACGTGAATTGGTACGACCAGCCTAATGGTTAAACAATTAAACGTTTTGCTTTTTTTATTTAGTGGTGTCCCCCTTTGCTAGCTACATTGGGTCATTTTCACCCATTTATTTTTCCCATAGGCATTCAAATCGAACATAAAGAAAAACTGTAGTTTTCATGAAAGACCTGGAGCTCTCAAAAGATTTTCTGACAAATAAACATGAATTTCTCGGCCCAGATTTACATATACCAACCTATTGTAACAATAAAAAGCAGAGAAAATTACACTTAAGTCTTTGATTATTAGTATACTGTAAAATGCTATTCAAATTGAAATATATATATATATATATATATATATTAGAGCTGTCAAACGATTAATCGCGATTAATCGCATCCAAAATAAAAGTTTGTGTTTACATAATATATGTGGGTGCACTGTGCATATTAATTTTATAAATATAAATACACACCCATGCTTGTATATATTTAAGAAATATTTGGTAACGCTTCCTTTTACAGTACAGTACTTACAGTGTACTTATCTAGAAAGTACTGGCTAATATAAGGTAAGTACATGGAACAGGGGTAGGTTTAGGGTTAGTACTAGTTATTACCCAGTAATTGTAGGCTAGTTACTAAAATAAGTACTTAGTACTTACATGGGTAACTGGACTGTAAAAGGAAGCGTTACCAAATATTTTCATGTATATACTCTATATAGATTTATATATAATTTATATGATATATAAATACAAATATTTTATATATGAATAATATTTTTTTCTTAAATATACATGCATTTGTGTGTATTTATATATATACAAAATAATTATGCACAGTGCACCCACATATATTATGTAAACACAAACTTTTATTTTGGATGCGATTAATCGCGATTAATCGTTTGATAGCCCTAATATATACATATGTATGTTCTTTGACATCAGTTTTTGCTTCAGGATTGTGGGTAGTGTAGTTCTTCACTAGAATTTGCTAAATAAACACTTGCTTGTGGCTTCTACGGACGTATATTTCATCGCTTAAGCCTTAGAGCTCATGGTAGGCCTTTCTAGAAACATATTATATTGTCAAAACAATAATTCTACAAACCTATTTCTCTATAAAGAAAACAAATGACACATCCAACATCTGACTGTGCACTCTATATAGCCTTCGAAAGATCTGTTCATGTATTTATCACACACTCAACAGGGTGACAGTGAAACGATTTTCCAGAAGAGTGACCTTATCAACACGCTGCCCTATCTTTGATAGCGGTGTATATCTTACAGCGTCTGAAACCGTGTCCCTGGAGCAGCCTGAGGTTAAGTGCTTTGTTATACGGGCATGGATCAGCTCCTGTGGGCCTTGAACCCACAACCTTTCAATTACCAAACAGGGCTGTGTGTCCCATTCAACTCGCTGCTTTACTGCCATAGTACGATGCTAAGCTGAAGAAATCACGACTGTTCCTCGCAACCGTTGGCATTTTGTTTGTTTATTCTGAATAAAACATGCCGATTTTTCTGAATGTTAGTTTGCTTATTTGGCTCAAGATAAGGATTTAGTGAGTCCACATTTCAATAACAACAAGAACCACAGATCGAGAGCTGTCACTCCAAACACACGACTGTGCGATGTTGTTTTGCGAAAGTTCATTGAGTCTTTCGTTTTGGGAAACACCGACTCAAGCCGCGTTCACAACACGCGACCAAGCGACGCGATACCATTCATTATCAATGGTGAGCGGGCGACTACCGGTGGGGCGTGTCCAGCGACGCGACAAAGTTGAGAAATTTTTTACTTCATGCAAATGAAGAGCGATTTTCGCCAGCGACAACCAATAAGTGTGAAGTCATGGAGCGCGTCACTCTTCAGTGCTGAGTCTGACCGAGGCAAGTTGAACGAGAAGCTCATTTTAGCAGTCAGAATTAGGGTTGTGTTCGTTCGAATTTGAACGATTCTGATTCTGATTCCGATTCCTTGTTTCGATTACAGTTCCAAAAGATTCTCGATTCCGATTCTTTAAGAGGCAGGGTCAAAAAAGTTTAGCTAACCTTGCTAACCGACGGTCTTTCTGAAGGAAATACTCCTTTCTAAAGGGAAATACTCTGCATTTTGCCGAGATTTCGATATTTTTAGAAAAGTGAAGCCACACTTTGGACCGCCGACGTAAGCTACTCATGTTCGACTCGCGCGGTTATGCCAACACTTCCGGTAGACGCTTCTTCATTGGTGTTGTTCAGCGGTTTCTTCTTCTGGTCGGCGGAGTGTGAAAATCGAAACTAGGAATCGAAATTTTAACTTTTGAACGATTCCGGGAAAAACAAAAAGTCGGTCCCGGTTCCAATCGATACTCGATTCTCGATACCCAACCCTAGTCAGAAACTGTCCTATAATGGATGATATATCTCCGTGTACATACAGTGGTGTTCACCGTACTGACTCCGCGGCTGAATGGTTTCAGGGAACCCAGATAGACCGGTATTTGCCCGTTTGCTGCAGTTAAATAACCGTGATGGCTAAGAGCACTCACTGTTTCTCGTTCATCTTTAATATTATGCATTTTATGTACCGATTCCATTTATATTTAGACTTTTCCTTCCAAAATATTTGTTTGCAGCGGCAATAAAACATATTTTTTGTCTAACATAGAGTAACTTATGTGAATGTCACTCACAAACATTACTATAGGCATTTTACTATACTATACTATTACTATAGGCATTTTACCTCCACTGTGATTGGACGGGTGGGTAAGAAGTGACAGTGATGAGTGCTGCGTTTTATCCAAAGTTGAATATTCTTCAACTCTCGGCGACCAGTAAAGATTGCCCGGCGCTTCGGCGTAAAAAAAAAACGCTCAGCGCCTCATTACGCCCATGGCGATTAAAAAACGTGGCGTTCCCATTAAAAAACAATTGAAAACGTACACCAGGCGCGTGGAAAAACGCTTTGGTGGACACACAGCCTTATGGTAACAACTGAAGTGCAGAGCATTCCTAAAACAGACTGAGCTAATTACGTATATTTTTTTTGTTATTTAGAGAGCTCGTTAGCAATGTGAGCAAAAAACTGTAGTCTTCCCCTGCCATCCTAGGAAAAGAAATATCACTCCCCAGTTGTAGATCTACATTTCGCTCGGACATTTAACGGCGTGTACATACACACGGAATGACTCGAACATTAAACGGCGTAGACGCACACGCCTACACGTGGATAGCTCAAATTGCGTATAGATGACACGCCACTTGACTTGAAAGTGGCGTGCATGTTTACGCAAAAGTCATGATGTTAGTTTGCTCAAACAGAGCCTTGTGTTTCTTATCTCCAGTGGTGGAATGTAACGAAGTACAAATACTTCGTTACTTTACTTAAGTACATTTTTCGCGTATCTTTACTTTACTTAAGTACAATAAATAGTGCCTACTTTTTACTTTTACTTCGTTACATTTTGCAGCAATTATTATACTTTCTACAACTTCTGTTACTTTTTCGTTACATTTTCTGATCAGTTTTTCCCCTGCCGAAACGTAATCTGGCCGTCCGTTCGTTGCACGTTTGTCTCGTCAGTGACGTTTGGTTGCCATAGATACAGTATATCAACCCGGTCACACGCAGTCTGTTTATCGTGCAACTAATACGCGAAAATTTGTTTTTACGTGCATAGGAAACGCACCGTGTGTAATATACGTTTGGTTAGGATATGGCAAGCCAAGAGGTTCAGAATTACACCATGAATTAATCTCGTTTATTGCCAAACATAGTTATTAACATATAGTAAGGATAAGCATGATGTGTATATTGCCTAATTGCAAGCTTGTTTCAGAAATGGTGGCAACATTTTTTTCCATGATTATTGAACATCATTATAGGAGTATTAGGTTGAATGAGTTAGAATTAAATGTTTTATTAATCATTAGAAAATAGTCATTAAGAGAATCAATTGTTATGCAAGTACTTTTACTTTTAATACTTAAAGTACATTTAAAATGAGTTACTTTTTACTGTTTACTTAAGTATGGTTGTCATTGTGTTACTTCTACTTTTACTAAAGTAAATATTTATCTGGTTATTTGTACTTTTACTTAAGTACTGAGATTCAGTACTTCCTCCACCACTGCTTATCTCCTCATCTGAAGTGCACATGATCTGAAGGACTGGTTTTGAAGAGGCGTTTATTTACCCCCGTTTCAGCTGTTTTATCAACATTACCTGCCTGGCATCCTGTATGTGTTTGCGGATCACTTCCTTGATAGTGGGGCTGTTTTGCCTCGGCGGGTGGAAGAGCAGGTCGATGTTGGTCTCAAGCCTTCGGTGTGGGACTTCCGGCCAGCCTAACTCCAGGTTGGGCGGGTCCGTGTCTGAGTGTGTGGGCCAGTACGTGCCGGTGGAGGACGAGTCGGCCTGCGGACAGTCCACTTCTTCCGAGTGGTTGCTCGTGGGCGGCTGTACAGCGCTCTGTGTAATGTGCTTGATTTCCTCCTCAGAGAGGAAACTGCATATGCCTTCGTCTTTGATGAAATTTTGATAAGAAACCTCTCCGTCTTTGACTAGGCAGTCGATGGCTAACCGATACGCTTCCTTGTAATGCGGCTGTATGAAGTCCTCTGCCTTGAACTCTCCCTTTAAGGAGGACAGCAGTGACAAATCAGACTCCATCACGGTGATGATGTGGATAACGCCGTACAGCCTTCGCCACCTGAGGAACAACACACATCATGTTCATCTGGGACAATTCTGTACATCAATAATATAACAATTCATATAGGTGCATGATGGACAAGATAAATTGGAGCTTTTTTGGGTAACACTTTAGAATACGGTTCCTTCGTTAATGAATAACTACACAAGAACTAATGAGTAACACAATATTAACAATCTAACTATTATTAACTAACAAGAAACTCTGATTAACGAACTAGTATGTAATAGCGCACAGATGAAAGTGGTAGTTCATTATTAAGTAATCAATAACTACTATTTTTTAATACTTCCCAGAGAACTACTGAAAAAGTTTATTATCAATCTAGTAACTACTACTAACTAAAACAAACTCTTATTAACGAATTAGTAAGTAATAGCTCACAGATGAAAGTGTTACTAGATACTTCTGTGGGAATTACTAATTATTTGGATTCGTATTATAAAGTGAAGATCATTGGAGCTAACTAGTAATTACTCAAGTGTTACTACATGATCTAGTCATGATTTGTGCAAATGTTTGAGATTTTTGGTGAACTTTAGTATACTTTTAGAAAATGTCTTTAGTAACACTTGAGTCATTACTAGTTAGTTCCAATGATCTTCACTTTATAATACGAATCCAAATAATTAGTAATTCCCACAGAAGTATCTAGTAACACTTTCATCTGTGAGCTATTACTTACTAATTCGTTAATAAGAGTTTCTTTTAGTTAGTAGTAGTTACTAGATTGATAATAAACTGTTTCAGTAGTTCTCTGGGAAGTATTAAAAAAAATAGTAGTTATTGATTACTTAATAGTGAACTACCACTTTCGTCTGTGCGCTATTACTTACTAGTTCGTTAATCAGTTTCTTGTTAGTTAATAATAGTTAGATTGTTAATATTGTGTTACTCATTAGTTCTTATGTAGTTATTCATTAACGAGGGAACTGTATTCTAAAGTATTACTCTTTTTTCTTATTCACCTATGCTATTAAGGCCTGGTTTTCCAAGCTTTGCACATTATTAGTTTTTTGGTTTCACCCGCTTACAGAAGACAACCAGAAACGAGATGCATTTTTGCACTTCCTAAATTAATAACTATTTTGAACCATCACTGAACTGACTTAAAGGGATACTCCACTTTATTTTGGAAATAGGCTGATTTTACCACTCCCCCAGAGTTAAACAGTTGGGTTTTACCGTGTTCGAATCCATTCAGCCGATTTTCTGATATTTAGAAGAATATCACTAACCAGACAGTTTCTGGTCTCATTGACTTCCATAGTAGGAAATATATAGAAAAATATACTATGGAAGTCAATGAGACCAGAAACTGTCTGGTTACTGACATTCTTCTAAATATCAGAAAATCGGCTGAATGCACTCTAAAAAATGCTGGGTTGTTTTAACCCAACTTTGGGTCAAATATGGACAAACCCAAACATTGGGTTAAAAAGTTAATTAAAAACCCAATGTAACCCAATGTAATGTAACCTAATGGCTGGGTTTGTCCACATTTCACCCAACGTTGGGTTAAAACAACCCAGCTATTTTTAGAGTGTGGATTCGAAAATGGTAAAACCCATCTGTTTAACTACTCCAAAAAAAGTGGAGTATCTCTTTAAGCTGGACCGTAGTGCTATTTTCTTCTCGAAAAAAACGTCGTTGCATTATCTTCCTGTTATCTCTGTAAAGCTGCTTTGAATCCATCTGGATTGTAAAAAATGCTATACAAATAAAGCTGACTTGATGAACTTGATGAACCTGACTTTAAACTCAAACTTTCTGGACTTTTTTTGTAAATAAAGACTGAAAGAGTTGTCAGGAACCTTGTTTAATAATCATGAACTTATGTTGGTCGCAGAGCTTATTTTCAGCCAATGGAAAAACACTATTAAGTGTTTGAGAAGGGAACCAGGGTGTTGCAAACTTACAGGTTGGCCTAATGAAAAACCATTACTGCACCACTCTTTGTTCAAATGCCCCCAATTAGACCCTCAAAGGACATTCATCACTGGCTTTTATTATACAACCAAATATATACTGTTGCTTTGAGATTGAGGTCCTGCCACTCGTCCCAGCGCTGTGGCGGACTGCTTGTTTAAACATGTTATTTCTCCACTCTCATTTGGTGTGAAATGATGGATCCCACACATCAATACCATCACACTCGTGAGCTGTTCATATGATGTGCCTTTAAAGATATGGGCCGCATTTACACTGCAGGTTTTAATGCCCAAATCTCGATTTGTTGGCTATATGTTTAAAAGTTTAAGCAAAGTTAAAGCAATTCTGTCCTTTTTTCTCTCAATTGCATAATATAAATCACACTTGTGTGTTATAAAGTCAGAATTGTGAGATATAAACGAGATATAAAGTTTATTTCTCGCAATTCTGACTTTATATCTCGCAATTGTGAGATAAAAAGTCACAATTATCTTTATTTTTTATTCTGTGGCAGAAACAAGCTTCCATAGATGTTGGATATGGGTCACTTTTAAAGATATAGTCAACCAACAAAAAAAAGTCAGTAAAAAAGAGCGACGCAAAATGATAATACAAGCTTTTGCTTTCCGCAGCATCTTTAAATGTCAGTAAAACATTGGTCTCTTAAGGCGGAGGAAGAGGAGAGCCCTGTAATCGCTGCGGTTGGTGTCCACATGAGATGATGTCATTTTTAATAACGTGCGAATTTCTTTGACATCTTATCTGTCTGCTTGTATGGCAGGCGCAAATGGCCATGTCCGATTCATATCAGATTTTTTTTTCACATTTGAATGAGGACTGAAACCGATCGGAGATTTCCAGAATCCATGTGCTTTTTTTTCCTGCTTACAAGGTCGTTGTTAATATCCAATCTGAAAAAACTCTCCAATTCAATGTAAATGTGCCCATTATATCATGGGCCATTTCCTCTTTTTGGTCCAGTAAAATCATCCCTAAACCACCTGACACCAAGTTGCAATATAAAGAACGTTTTATTCTGTTAATTATGTGTAAAACTTGTCTTTTTTTAAAGAGTCCTCATTTAAAAAGATAAAGCAGTGAGTATAGTCTCCAGATGTTCTGCTGATGATGAAACTGAGTGACTCAGTGTTCCTGTAATGAGAAAGCTGCTCTGTTATTAACATTTCTTCGTCTGGAAATGTGAGAAAATGTTAATGTTATTGCATCACGCTGCCTTGCCACAGAGTCAGGGCTTCTCAGTGTGTAGATCTTTAAAGGTGCCCTAGTATGTGTTGAAATAATATTTTAATTTTATCTCTGACATAGAGGGTATGTGGCTTATTTAAGGGCATTTAAAATATTAAAAGTGTTTTACAGGTCCACTTTCAACTTTAGAAATTAGCCCAATGAAATGATCTGTTTTTACCTTATTTGGAAGGGTCATGAATAGTAATGGGGAGTTCCGCTCTGATTGGCTGTTTCATTTATATCTCAATGGTTATATCTCAATAATTATATCTCAATGGTTGCATCTGAATAGTTATATCTCAATGGTTATATCCCAATGGTTATATCCCAATGGTTATATTTCAATGGTTATATCTCAATGGTTATATTTCAATGGTTATATTTCAGTGGTTATATCCCAATGGTTATATTTCAATGGTTATATCTCAATGGTTATATTTCAATGGTTATATTTCAGTGGTTATATCCCAATGGTTATATTTCAATGGTTATATCTCAATGGTTATATTTCAATGGTTATATTTCAGTGGTTATATCTCAATGGTTATATTTCAATGGTTATATTTCAGTGGTTATATCCCAATGGTTATATTTCAATGGTTATATCTCAATGGTTATATTTCAATGGTTATATTTCAGTGGTTATATCTCAATGGTTATATTTCAATGATTATATTTCAGTGGTTATATTTCAATTGTTATATCTCAGTGGTTATATTTCAATGATTATATCTCAATGATTATATCTCAATGGTTATATTTCAATGATTATATTTCAGTGGTTATATTTCAATTGTTATATCTCAATGGTTATATTTCAATGGTTGCATCTCAATGGTTATATCGCAATGGTTATATCTCAATGGTTATATTTCAATGATTATATTTCAGTGGTTATATTTCAATGGTTATATCTATCTCAATGGTTATATCTCAATGGTTATATCTCAATGGTTATATCTATCTCAATGGTTATATCTCAATTGTTATATCTCAATGGTTATATCTCAATGGTTATATTTCAATGGTTATATCTCAATGGTTATATCTCAATGGTTATATCTCAATGGTTATATTTCAATGGTTATATCTCAATGGTTATATCTCAATGGTTATATTTCAATGGTTGCATCTCAATGGTTATATCGCAATGGTTATATCTCAATGGTTATATCTCAATGGTTATATCTATCTCAATGGTTATATCTCAATGGTTATATCTCAATGGTTATATTTCAATGGTTATATCTCAATGGTTATATCTCAATGGTTATATCTCAATGGTTATATTTCAATGATTATATTTCAGTGGTTATATTTCAATTGTTATATCTCAATGGTTATATTTCAATGGTTGCATCTCAATGGTTATATCGCAATGGTTATATCTCAATGGTTATATTTCAATGATTATATTTCAGTGGTTATATTTCAATGGTTATATCTATCTCAATGGTTATATCTCAATGGTTATATCTCAATGGTTATATCTCAATGGTTATATCTCAATGGTTATATTTCAATGGTTATATCTCAATGGTTATATCTCAATGGTTATATTTCAATGGTTATATCTCAATGGTTATATCTCAATGGTTATATTTCAATGGTTGCATCTCAATGGTTATATCGCAATGGTTATATCTCAATGGTTATATTTCAATGATTATATTTCAGTGGTTATATTTCAATGGTTATATCTCAATGGTTATATCTCAATTGTTATATTTCAATGGTTATATCTATTTCAATGGTTATATCTCAATGGTTATATCTAAATGGTTATCCCTCAATGGTTATAATGGTTATCCCTCAATGGTTATATCTCAAAGGTTGCTCAACTAGTGCTTTTTGCTCATTGACACTCAGAAACAATCACACTAGCTTCATTTAGCATAGATAATTACTCCAGAGTTGCAGGAGAATTATGTTATGACAAAGATGATTGTCCAGTGCCACCAAACCCTTAACTCACTATAGTGACTATCCTGAGTCTATTCACACTTTTAAGAGTCAGTCACTAAAAAACCTGGCAAAATATCCACCATAATATAGTGATAACATGTTCGTATGCGATTTTTTTTTTTAATTTATCAAGTGGCATAGAAATGATGCACGTCACCTTAAAAGAAACAAATTAAGACTGTTAATGCAACTGTGGGCGAGTCAATAGACCTTTGATGTGGAATTAGTCAACATTAAGGATTTCATATTTACCGAGATACGGATTTAAGGATTTCAGAATATTGTGGAGTTAAAAAAAAAAAAAAAAAAAAAAACCTAATAGGGATTAAGAGTTCTTCAGAAAGAACCAGATCATTAATTTGGAAACTGTCTGTCATGTTGTATTGGTGTTTTTGTGTTTCATTTTCAGTTTATTTTCTTGTTTTCCCTATAAATAAGCTTTTGCGCAATGGAAAGTTTCAGTGGATGTTAAAGGTTCTTGATGGAACGCCATCAACGCCAATAAAGAGCCTTTATTTTTAAGAATGAGTGTACCAATTAGGGACAGGTGAACAAAACTGTAACATGCTTTCCGAAATCCATACAATAGAAAACCTTATTTAAATAGAAAACCTAATATAATACCTAATATAATATTTTACAATAGAAAACCTAATATAAATCTTATTTCCCAGAATCCGCCAGTGTTACTCATATTTCATATTCATCTCATCAAGCATAATTCATTTATAACACTTGACTGGACCTGATGAGCAGGTGCTGGGATGTCCACAGGCCTGAAGTGAACTCATTGGGATGGTGCTCAGCGCTGGAGTGATCTGAGCCCCACCTGCTCTGATTAATGCTGACTACAGGTTTAGTCAGCCAAAACTAAATGCTGGGTGTTCAATACGTTTCCGTGTGAGAAACTTGTTACAGCGATAATATTATCTTCACTGGTGTATGATAAGCATACTATATATATAACTTATATAAAAAGTTAGTTTAGTTCTACCAAACAGTTCATTTTGAGAGATTACAGACACAATTAAATTTGCAATTTATGAGAGTTGTGTGGGAGAGAGTCATTATTTTGGCCGTTACTATCGCACAAGGGTTGCGACTCTTATTTTCTGTATGGAAATATACACTTCTACAATAATTAGTCTAGAAAGTGAACTGATCTGTGTGCAATAGTGACAGTAAAGTTCGACAACAGATGCAATGAAGTCCTATATCAAGTATACGTGATTGCGTTCAATTGCAATCTCACGTTTTTATACGCTACATTTATATTCAAAAGATCCTTAAAAAGTCATTCACTTGCAAAAGCACAATTTCACTAAACACTTTCAAAACAAGAATAATAAAAAGCTAAAGATTTCAACTTTTCAAAGACATCGGCGCTTCATAATAGGCCCTTACACTCTAAAAAATGCTGGGTTGTTTTAACCCAACTTTGGGTCAAAAATGGACAAACCCAAACATTGGGTTAAAAAGTTAATTAAAAAAATGTAACCCAATGGCTGGGTTTGTCCATATTTGACCCAACGTTGGGTTAAAACAACCCAGCTATTTTTAGAGTGTATTAATTTTTTTTCTTGGCAAATCATTGTCAATAGGTAAATTATATTATTTTTCTTGCTGACTATTAAACTATATCTAGTTTGTCGTCTGAAAGTTTGTTTTTGTATCTTATGTTTGTAACAAAAAAAAAAAGTCATCAGTGCATTCCAAGATAAAGCAAGACCTAAAATCCATGTTTAGAAAACATTGAGAAAACTTAGTTAATGCTACACCTTTTCAGATCTACGCTGCAATAGCATGCATTGTGCTTAGGAAACGTTTCTTTCAATATGCAAAAACAAAACAAGCAGATAAATAGCAAAGTAGCCAGTCTGCAAACTATATTCAACATCTACTTCATGAAATCTGACATTCAAACCAATGCCATTAGTAAAAAAAGTTACTTACTCAAGAGGAAATCATCATGCGGGGTCTCTTAGCATTCCTATCCCGTGTCGTTCCAGTGCAGATGAGGTATGACACAAGCTGAAGAATTAGAAAAAAAACCTGAATGTGTTTTAACATGAGAAGTGCTGAGAACCTGGCGAAGGGTGGGGACTCAAGTTTTCACATGCAAATAATACGAGCGTCTCACTGGCCAGAGGCAGTAAACCTGTCCGACACACCGAGGACACACCTCTTCCCCTCTATCTCTCGCCCCGTGTCTCGATCCTTTCAGTTCAGAGTTCACTCAGATAAGGCTGACAGTTTCTATGTCTGACAGATTCGATCTTCTTCTCTCTGACAGAGTGAGATGTTTTGTAATTGTGACATGTACAATGTTTCTACGACTAAATCCAGTGCTTCACAGTGGGCATAGGAAGCGAAAGCGTTCTAATGCTGAGAGGAAAGCTTTTGACTGAATCAAATCATTTTTTTAAAGCATGTTTTGATATATCAAGACCATGCTGACGCTGTTTATGTTCTGTGAATTGTCGACTTTTGTAAAAGATCAAGGAGGCTGTCAAAAACTATTCTGGGACGTGTGTGCTTGCCATAAACGAGCGCATCTTGACTTCGGTTCTTTATCGGGGAGTTTTCGTGTGGGCGGTTCTGTCGGTTAATCCCCATACGTCTTTTGTAACTGAACATTTCATCATCATTGTGATGATGATTCACTTGTAGGATTGAGAATTGAGCTTCATTTCTGAAGAAACTGAATGGTTTTCATGTTTTGTTCTCGACGTGAGACACGGCCGTGGCAAAAGCAATTGCTGTAACCATCACACATGACACCAGAGAAAAGACCAGCACACAAACAACGCAATATAGAGACCACAGTGGAATAATACAGAGACCACAGTGGAATAGCATGTTTTAACCTGTTTAAACAACAACAACAACAACAAAAATGTGTTATTAGTGCATGTAAGGCTTGTGAAACACAAATCATCGTAATGAACTGGTGGGACATGTGACCAGGCGCTGTACAAACCTTAAATTCGGCAGCAATCATCAGACCGGTATCCACATAATTGGGAAAAACCCTATTATTATCTCCTCTTGCCAAGGAAAAGCATTCTTTCACACACACACACACACACACACACACACACACAGTCTAGTTCGCTATCTTTGCGGGGACTCTCCAGATGTAATGTTTATACTGTAAACTGTTTATTCTTATACTGTGCCAACCCTAAACCTACCCATCACACACACTAACCCGACTCCTAAACCTACCCATCACACACACAGACACTAACCCGACCGATTGTAAGTATTACCGAGATTATCTAACACTGTTCTTATTAAGAATTTTTGGTCCCACTTTATATTAAGTGGCTTTAAGTACTATGTACTTACATTGAAATTAATAATTTGATACAATGGACTTATAGTGTGCATATATGCTTTTACATTGTACTTATATTTTGAAAATACCTGCATGTAATGACAGCTGTAATGTGTAATTACATTTGAAGAGTTTGGTTCCAAAACGCGATAAACGCCATTTTTAAAAAAAATGAGTTACTGCAAAAATCGGACTTTTCAATACCGACCAGATACAAAACAATGTTTAATTTGACGTAAAATGCGATATCCGCCGTGTTATTATATAATGTTTTCTCCCTTTCTTTCCAAACCGCGACAAACGCCAGTCTCCCTTTTCTGCAAAATGCAACATATCCGCTTAACGCACCATTCACGCAATGTAAACAGTAACGGAAATGCCGGCTGTTGCTTGTTCTCACGCGACAGCATCAAACTTCTGTCACGCTGGCACACTGACCCCAGGGATCTTTTGAAAAACTTTCAGTTGTTTTATTCAAAGTCAACGAAAACCGAGCAGGACCGAGCCATTTTACAGCTGATCGCCGTCAAAAAAGCTCAGCGGCGACATCCCTAGGTTGACAACAACGATATGCAGAAGTAACGTTAGATCATGCTTAATAAATCATAATTCATGATGATGTGCTCATCTTAGTTAATGTTTTAATTAAGGTGTTGTTCATCCATGAAGTCATGAATGAAAAACGTTGAACTGTTAAAAAAAATGTTGTTAGTTCCTGATGAAAATAATGAATGAATGAATAAATAATTCATGCATGATTCATTTTATCCGTGAATTCATGATAATTCATGACCTGTACCCTTAAAGTGTTACAGAATATTGTTATATTAAAGCAATGGATTTATAGGATTACACAAGAAATTCAATGTGTATAAAAGTTTTTTGATTAATTGCATTTTGAAAAAAATAAGTTAATGGATTTAATGCATTTTGGGGAAAAAATAATCTGTTTTTATAATAAATCTTTGAAAATCAAAACATGGATTTAATTTTTTATGGATATTATAACCTACAAATTCTATGTGAAAATTTGAAACTGAAAATAGTGTTTTTCATCTTCCCATTTTCTTGCTAAAGAAAACACAGTTTTACTCAAATTCATCAAAATGGATTTATAGCGTTTTGGAACCAAACTCTTCATTTGTAATTACACAGTTGACACCTTAACTTACCCTTAAACCTACCCACACCACCACACCTGTCCCTAACCTTACCCGTATCACACCTCAATAGCAGCAAATGTGTTTTACAATACAACCTGAACAAAATAAGTAGTACATTGAACTTATTTTTCGATGTAAGTACATAGTACTTAATATAAACTGGGACCGAATTTTTTGTTAACTTTACTTAATGGCCAATGATTTTTTGAACGTACTTAAAATTTCTTCGTAATCTGAACTGTTTGCATGCTATGCCTTCGTTAGTCAGATAAACCTTGTAAACGTTACTTGACTGGTTCGAGTACCATTTTGCCCCTCCCCACACAATGGGTTATGAGGCAGGGCAATTCTTAATCAGTCCCTCCAGAAAAACGCGATTATGCGATCGCTGAATTCAATGCAAAGTCCGCATATTTATGCGGGGGCCGCATTTTTTTCAAATACGCCGCACTTTCGCCGCATAAATTGCCGATTTCCGTGCAAAATATGCGGGGTTTGGATGATTTCATAATCCTTGCATTTTCGTTACAAAAAAGTCACATGTATCTCAGCAGAAAGTTGAAAAATGTTGCGTTTGCTTCACACAAGAGCAGCCATTTCCCCCTGTTTCCATGGAAACGTTATGAAGTGACGCAATTACGCGACGCCAGACAGACTCACGGAGGCGATTGACAACTCGTATAACTGTCTGTCACACGCTCTACCATCACATCGTTACTTAATAAACAACATAAGATAAAAGAAGTAGCATCAAACAGAAATGACCCGCACACATGGGGTGTTGGAGGCGCACATATAATAAACACTGCAGAGAGTTCAACAGGAGCGCGCAGCTCTTAAAGGGGCCACACCTTATTTACACTCGTTACAGTCTGAAATAAAACAAGATGAGAAATTAAATATTCCCAGCACTTTCTATGATGCAGTATGCTTGCTTATCAAAGGAAGTAATAAGAAATGACTCTTACATTAGCCTAGTGAGAACAGGATGTTGGGGGAATCACTTTTTTTCTCTTTTTCATCAAACCGCAATTTTTGCAAGTTCCCGCAATTTCATCACATAAAATTGCATAAATATCCCGCATATTCCATCGCATTTTTAAAGAAAACGGGCCACGTAATCAAGGATTTTTGCCCGCAACAATCACAAAAAAACTCTGCGTTTTTCTGGAAGGACTGCTTTTCACTAATTTCTTCCACTTCTGCAGTCATCATTCTTCTAATTCATCTTGAAATAGTCATCTTGAATATTATTATCAATACACCTACACATTTTGGGAGAGCATCAAAATTCTTTAGTTGACTTGTTGATTTCCCTTTTCTCGCCATTATTGTGATTAATGTTCCCTTTGGTTGGGCACTTGGAACTTAATTTTTGTAATTCTCTTCCAATTGATTGCAGTGATGCAACATGAAATCACAATTCATCACAGCAGAAAGTGCAATTGAAGTGCTGCACAGGGTGTGAGATCTCGGTGCTCTTTGGTTGCTAGGGATATTTGTATGCTGAATTCAAAGTAATAATCCAAGGCACTCGAATTTGAAGTATAAAAGTTAAAAAAGCCTTTATTAATTCATGGCTTTGAATTACTTAATTATTTCACAATTATTTGATTTCAAAGGAAGTGAAACAACAACCCGATCTCACAACCAAGTCATACGAATTCGACGAATGATTAAAAAGTGGCTAATTCGTAGCAATTCATACGACCTCACTCGTACGGATTTTGCTAAATCGTACATATTTAACGAATTGGCCAATTCGTACGAATTCGTACGAATGACCTACCCCTAAACCTAACCATTACGTGGGTTTAGACAAATCGTACAAATTCGTACAAGTGAGGTCGTACGAATTAGTAAGAATTAGACACTTTTTAATCATTCGTTGAATTCGTACGAATTGGGCGTGCGATAGTGTTGTAAGCAACAAATATTAAAAAAAAAGTGGTCTCTTGTAAGTATATCCCCCCAATAGCAAATAAAATTGTAATGGTAAAATAAAGCCAAAAATAGAAAATTAATTTAATTTAATTAATTAATTAATTTATTCATGCCGCAATGCACTCTGGGAGTACAAGTCCTCAGATCACAGACAGACACTTACTTAATCCATTTTAAGTTGACAAAACTTAAATGGATTAATTAAGAAGAACTTGATGCAATTAAGTTATGCTTACTTAATGAAATTAAGGCAATGAGTTTGCATAATAAAATTAAGTATTACACACACATGCACACACACAAACAAAATAACCTGACCCCAAACCTACACATTAAACACACACACACTAACTTGACCCCTAAACCTACCCAACACTCTCTCTCTCTCTCTCTCACACACACTAACCTGACCTCTAACCTACCCATCACAGAAAACTTTCTGCATTTTGACATTTTTCAATATAAAAATACACTCATTCCGTATGATTTATACGCATGTGTTCCTCAATTTAGGTCCACAGTGACACGAGTTTCCATGAGGTTCAAGTCCTCATCGGGATAGAAAAACATGTACACACATACAGTACACACACACACAAACACACCAGAGGGCTTTTTCAGTAGTACGAGGCATATCGTTTGGCAGTATTGTTCCGCTGTGGCTTGAGGATCTCAGAAGCAGGTGCAGTCTTACCGGCCACATTAGGCACATTTACACATTCACAACAGGTTTCTGTCCCTGGAGGTAACTGCATCACACTCGGGTAATACTATCCGAAAGGGAAAATCTTAATGCTAGCAGCCCACACTGTAATATACGTCACCTGAGCTGCGTCGGCTTGTCCCAGCAAGCATTCCTTCAATAGTGTGTATGACGGAACAAAATCTTACTCGTCTGACTGAAATGTGATTATTTCGATGTTTGTGGAGTGTTTATATGCGTTCCTATGGCCCTAAAGGACAATTGAGGTTGCCAAATTTATTGAAGCACCTGATTAAAAAAAAGGGTCTCATAAAAAAATGCCAACGGTCATATTTCACCCCGATATCGACAGTAATGAGATTTTGGAATGAAAATATCATGGAGATTACGGCACAATGTTGAGCTGTGTGAGAGTCATGATATCAGTTGTGTTGCACAAGGGTTCAACTGTGATTCTGTTCATCATGAAATATTCATGTCTTGGTGGAAAGTGCACTGCTATGTGGGCAAAGTAGTATTAGACTTCTAGTATGACTTTAAATTTCATTGATAACACGTTATTAATAAGTAACTATGCAGGGAGTAATAAAATAATGATGAGTAGTACTATATTAACACTTCAGCAACTACTATTAACTAATATACACTCACCTAAAGGATTATAAGGAACATCTGTTTAATTTCTCATTAGTGCAATTATCTAATCAACCAATCACACGGCAGTCGCTTCAATGCATTTAGGGGTGTGGTCCTGGTCAAGACAATCTCCTGAACTCCAAACTGAATGTCGGAATGGGAAAGAAAGGGGATTTAAGCGATTTTGAGCGTGGCATGGTTGTTGGTGTCTGAGTATTTCACAATCTGCTCAGTTACTGGGATTTTCACACACAACCATTTCTAGGGTTTACAAAGGGTGGAGTGAAAAGGGAAAAACGAAAAGATGGGCGAAAATGCCTTGTTGATGCGAGAGGTCAGAGGAGAATGGGCCGACTGATTCAAGCTGATAGAAGAGCAACTTTGACTGAAATAACCACTCGTTACAACCGAGGTATCCAGCAAAGCATTTGTGAAAACTAGGGTTGGGTATCGAGAATCGATTGGAACCGGGACTAACTTTTCGTTTTTCCCAGAATCGTTCAAAAGTTAAAATTTCGATTCCTAGTTTCGATATTCACAGTCCGCCGACCAGAAGAAGAAACCACTGAACAACACCAATGAAGAAGCGTCTACCGGAAGTGTTGGCATAACCGCGCGAGTCGAACATGAGTAGCTTACGTCGACGGTCCAAAGTGTGGCTTCACTCTTCTAAAAATAACAAAATCTCGGCAAAATGCAGAGTATTTCCCTTTAGAAAGGAGTATTTCCTTCAGAAAGACCGTTGGTTAGCAACACTGTAAACGATTTCTGTTGTTTTCACAGGATTATACTGTTTTTCTCAACAGTTTCTTACTGTATAATCTATGTACAGTAAGTTACAGTAGATTTAGTTGTTTTCACAGTATTAAATTGTTTTTCCAACAGTTATGTACTGTGCACACAGTTGACAGTATGTTACTGTTGAATTTCAATGCATTCTGGGAAATTATCAGTTACTGTTAATCTAAATACAGCAGTGCAAATTGACCGCGAAAATCACCACACCCAGTTCCAGGGGAAAAATTGCTAGCCTACTAATGTTATTCTTACATTTAAAATAAAAATATAGCACTGGTTGACCATTAACAGTCATAATTTATGACATAATTTATGTCAGTGGGGTGTAGACATGAGAGCATTTGACTTTGGAAGAGTTTCTGTCGTGTCAGTGGTGCTGCTGTCGACGTCTGCCGACCTGGAACTTCTTCATCTGGTGAGTAGGCTAATAATTCTTATATGTGTATGCATACGGATTCTAGCAAATAACTTTAAAGTTATTTAGAATAGCTGACCACGATTTCTATCTATTCTAGACATTTTAATATAATATGTATATGATAGGCTACTCTTCAATGTAGCCATTTGGGACATGTTACTGTAAATTCAAATACATTAGTACGAAATGACCGCGAAAAATAACAACAAGCTGCCGTTTTATGAACTCTTCAGTTCTCTTCCCTCTGTAAGAACGCGAAGGCAGTGCATCGCGTTGCTGTCGACGTTTTCGCCATACATATCTGGTTAGTAATTCATATTTTTATGCAAACCATATCAGTTACTTGCGTTAACAGATTAACGAAAGAACTGACCGCGGAATTGTTCTATAACGTCTGTATCAGACGCGGATTGTTGATAGCCTGGCTAACTTACTTGATTAATGTGATTTTATTAACATACATTTCATATGTAACCTCTTATAAGGTCAAAATGGTCTAATCATTTTGTTATTTACCACGTTAAGTCGGTGGAAGCGCCTGCACGTTCATTATTTTATAACTTATAGGGTTAGGAATTGAAAATCGATCCTGAATTCGGATATCAAAGGTTAGGATTCGGATTTATTGTTATAAAATTAAAGTGTCGATTTCTCTTATTGATTTTTTCACGCTTATTTTCGTGTAAATCCTGACCTGGCGTTCTGCCATTTAACGTTAACGTTACCTCAGTGATTAACTTACTGATGGACCGCGGAAAGCGCCCAAGGTGCATTTTTGTCCAAAATACAAAGCTATGTGTGACATGTTACATGTACAGTATTGTCTGCTATAATATCATTTTTTTTTACTTAACTGACATGTACTCATTTGAAGAGAACGATGCCTTGTCAAGCTTTTTTTAATTCATGTAACTGTACAAGCAAAATCTAGCCTATGTTTTCACGTGTTCGTAAATGAATTGATTTTAACAACAGTCCAAACAAGATTTTAGTATTAAGTGAATTACACTTTAGACATCATTTTGTCTGTTTTTGGGTGGATGACGGATAAGGATTTAAAATGTGAAAAAAAATAAAACTGGCAAAAATGTCAAATTTTAGGACTTTCTATACTTATTAGAGTGTTGAGTATGTAATGCAATGACATGAACAAATTTCAAGAATGTAATTAACCATTTTTTTCGGTGAATCAAATCTTTTCCCCCATGAAAATGTCATTCCTGGGTAACGTAATAAATTTTTAAATTAATTAAATTTCTACCATTGTTGGCATATACAAATGTACTGGTATCCATAATTGGAGCTCAACAAACAATTAGTGCTTGTAAAACTACATTTCAATAATAATTAATATAATCAATTTGGTATTTCATATAGACATGGGCTCATTTTTGGCTGCTGAAAACTCAAAATTCAGAACCAAATTAAAAAAAAGCTGTAAAAAGTTTTAAAATGTTGTCCAATAAAGTAAATAAGGCTTGTTTTATACTTAACAAAAAAAAAAAAACAGAATTGTGTAATCTAATACACAAATACGGGTTAAATTAATTTCCTGTGTCATCGTTAGCCGGAATGACGTACTGTTAGACGGAATGACATTCTGCAATATGTTTCAGGATTATCATGAAAACCATCCTTGGTATCATTTTTCTTTCCAACACTCAAACTTGAAACAAAGTAAGAAACACTGAAACTTTTTGATGATTTTAAAAAAAGTTTAATCAATATTTTTTGATAATGAATTAATTAATTCAGCCAACCCTTAAATGCAACAGCATTTCATACATTTTGTGATAAAACATTAACATATTTCATACATTTTGTGATAAAACATTAACATATTTCGGTAACGCTGCCTTTTACAGTACAGTACTTACACTGTACTTATCTATGAAGTACAGGGTAATATCAGGTAAGTACATGGAACAGGGGTAGGTTTAGGGGTAGGTTCAGGGTTAGTACTAGTTATTACCCAGTAATTGTAGTTAATAAAATAAATACATAGTATTTACATGGGTAACTGGACTGTAAAAGGAAGCGTTACCCATATTTAATACATTTTGTACCTAAATAATGTACTTATAATGTTTCATAAACAATGGCCAAGATTATATTACATCACATTATACAGCTAAAACATTTAGGCTTATTGCCAATGAGTGTGAACCTATTTCGATTAATATTTCAAGCTTGCTTGTTACTGACACAATATTATTTCACTGAGTCATCACTATAACACCTTTCTCTCTTTTTTGAAGATACTCAGCCCTAGCTTCTTCATCTGCGTTTATCCTGGCTCTGAACCGTCTCTGCCTCTCTTTATTAGACTGAGGCATCTGGAAGGAAAGAATTGACATTAGAACATCAGAAGCTATAATAAAGGTTTAATGGTAACACTTTATAATAACCACATGCTATTAATCATTAGTTAAGCATTAGTAAACAGTTAATTAATAATGTATAAAGCATTAATATACATTAATAAGCCATTTATAACTACAGCTATAAATGCTCTATTCTTGATTTAAAAGCATATTTATAATGTGTTAAAAAATCATACTTTATTAATTATCAATTTTTAATTTCTGAATGAAGTATTGCATTATTTACAAACCAGTTATGTAGGAACTGTCAGTGATTCATAAGATCACTTAGAACGTATAAGTAAATGACTATAAACTATTTAAATCTACATTCATACATTCTTATTATTTATATATATATATATTGTAATAGTTAGTTAGTGTGTAAATAAATGCTTTATTAACATATATTTCTACTGCATTCAGGGTTAATTCAAGTAGTTATAAAGCATTTAGTAGTGGTCAGTTAACATTACAAAATTCAATTACATAATTGAATGTGACTCATCGAATCATATGAAATCAAGATGAATGACAGCAAAAATATGGCAAAAAACATACAAGTATTTAAATAGTATTAATGTTAATAATATAACTAAAATAACTATACTTAAAAGTTTACAAATGTTAATTAAAAACTAGATTGTTACACATGTGTCATTCTGGATAACGGATGACATGTCCTGGCTAACAGAGTTTTTTTGTTATCCAAGAATGACATGTTGTTATCCAGGAATGACAAAACAGATATTTTTTCTTTATAATCAGGCACTAACTTAACCACTTATGGAAAATTACAACTTAGCTATCATCGCTATAAGGTAATCTTTTAGATCTAATAGATCGTTTTTTATTATAAAAACATTACAAATGTTTTATTAGTGTTATCCAAAAGGACACATGATATTGCTGCAAAGTGAACCAGTGACCGAAAAGGTCAAAATATTAACATTTTAAGAGAAGTTTACTCACCTCTGCACATGTTCTGATGCTCCTTCAGGGTCTTCTTTTTGATACAACATTATGTCACATGACATACCAAAATACATTAAGGTCCAAATATGGTCATTGAGGTCTGTTATCCAGGAATGACATTAGAGAATTCACAATTTGGAGACAAAAGTCTTTCTGTCATAAAAATGTAAATAAGCGTAGTATTATCACTATATTTGTAGGTATCGTTGAAAACATCAATACAATTATGCCCAAGTAGATTTCAAATACTTTTATTTATATTTTTTACATTTTTGTTGTATTTTTGTATTCAGATTTTAAGCCGGGACAGTTACCCGGAATGACATTTTGGGACTTTTGAGCTTAATAGTTCCTTCAAGATTAATTATTTATATTGGATTCTCACATGAGTAATAAAAGAGGGGGAAGTTGAGTCATTTAATGAAGTGCATTAAAAAAATATACATTTTAAATATAATGAATATGCTTTGGACACCAGAATTGACACGCCACGTCATTGACCCTTTTGCTGTTTAGCCAAAACAACAACAACAAAAACGTACTGTATTTTAACTGTCTTGTCTTTCTCCTTTTCCACAGGTGTGAGCTGTGCATGTTAAGAAGACCCCTATCCATCTTGACGACCGATGAATTGTAAATCTAATTTAATTATTCTATCTAACTACTACCACTACACCTTGGTCCAGTACTGACCCACTGAGAACATTTTAAACAGATTATTATCCATCTGTGAATTTTGTCTATCAAGTTGTTAAGAATTGTTGTGTAAAAAACACACACTAAACGTTGTTGTACAGTTTAAGGTTCAATTGCATAAAAGCTTGGATAGAAAACTTCCTATTGCAAAAGAACATAAGTCTGCATATAGATGATTATTAATACCGTAATGCAAGTTTTTCATGGCACATGTGCATGAGAAAGTTGTTTTGTGTTTAGTTTTTTTTTTAATGACACTGGATAACTTGTCATTTTGTAATAGTCATCTGGATTGGTGGTTTACTCATCAAAGCTAGTTTATATATGTCTCCCAGTCTTGCAAATCTGTTCCTCTAGATAGAAAGCAGCCAAAAACCCTTAAAAATCAGCAACTGACCAGTTAGACAGTCTATCTCAAACCAATAGACCATCTTAGACTAGTTTAAGCTGTTTTACCCCAGCAAGGAGTGGGTGGATGAGTTGTTATGAACTATCTTTCTAATAGATTGATCAGATAGCACCTCTTTAATCTTTTCTATTTTACCTGTTCATGATAATTTTTTGCATGTATTTATGCATAATTGTTCATGATTGTCATGCATGATTTTTAATGTATTATATTACATTTTTACTATTAATGTATTTAATTGTATTAATGTATTTAAATGTATATTATGTAAATGTACTAATGTGTTTGAAAATACACAATAAACCTTGTGCAGTTAAAGCTTCAATTGTTCTTTTTTCTATTTCCCATTAACAGTTAAAATAATATTTCTACGGATTTTCTACAGGTTACACAGTAGCACTATAAAATAAATACAATAAAATTTCGTACTATACAGTATTATTAAAAATTACCAGTGTAATACTGTATTTTAATATGGTAAGAAATTACAGTAAAATAATGTTATTTAATTTACAGTATGCTTAATAGTACTGTAGTTAGTGTTACAGTAATTTTACTGTTAAATGAAATACAGCAAGTACTGGATAATTGTTGCCAGTAAGTTACTGTTAATTTGACAAGAAATTTTTTACAGTGAAGGTTAGCTAAACTTTTTTGACCCTGCCTCTTAAAAGAATTGGAATTGAGAATCGTTGGGAACCGGAATCTAAACAAGGAATCGGAATCAGAATCGTTCAAATTCAAACGATACACAACCCTAGTGAAAACACAACACACACAACCTTGAGGCGGATGGGCTACAACAGCAGAAGACCCCACCGGGTACCACTCATCTCCACTACAAATAGGAAAAAGAGGCGACAATTTGCAAGAGCTCACCAAAATTGGACAGTTGAAGACTGGAAAAATGTTGCCTGATCTGACGAGTCTCGATTTCGGCATTAGACACAAGAACAAGAAGGAGGACTTCTCGTACTGAGAGAAGACCGTCATGAATATCCCGGTGGGAACCCCTACCGATTGCAGAGATTTCCTGGTCTCATCATTTATAAACTTTCTCAGAATAACATACTATTGTATTGGAAATCTACATTAAACATTTAAAGGGCACCTATTATGGAAAATTCACTTTTACATGGTGTTTGAACATGTTGGCAGTGTGTGAGCAAAACCACCCTAGAATGATGAAAATCCACCCAGTGGATCAAGTTACGCCCACATCCAAAGGCAGGGCGGGAATATGCAGCTCATTTTTATTTAAGGTGGTACACACCAAAACAGCTCATTTTCAAACAGGCCCCAAAAATGACATTTTCAAATGGGCATAAAAAATTAACTGTGGGGTATTTTGAGCCAAAACTTCACAAATACAATCTGGGGACACCCGGGACCAATATTACATCTTGTAAAAAGGGGCATAATATGTGCCCTTTAAATAAATTTATAATCCTACAATGTGTAACAGCGAGAAAACAGCCAGTTAAAGGGCAATGTTGAAAGTTAATAATAGTTATATAATATAATATGGACTATTTTGTGTTTCTACTTTGTAAACTTATGTTTGAACTTATGTTTGATTCACTTATGTTATGATTTTAGATCTTGAATAAAATACTTAGCAGTGTAACTAGGAGCACAAGTTTAGCACAAACACACAAATGAAGACTGTAGACGAGTAGGTACTAAAGCTCTGATAAGACAAGAACTAGTAAATCGAGAACGGTCAAACGCGTGTACAAAGTTGATAATCTGGCAAACGACAAAGGAGAGAAGGGAACTAGAAGTGGAGGTGCTAATCAGAGAGAAAGACAGGACAGGTGTGGTAGAGAACGAACTGATTGCATAGTGAGATGAGAAACAGCCGAGTAAGAAAGAGCGCATAAGTTTGTACGTGTGTAAATGAGTCTGTCAGCAGGGGAAGATATATATTATATTATATATTATATTATATATTCACAAATCTTGCTCTATGTGGTGCATTATTTCAATTCATGGTCCCTCTCCAAATAAATCATTTCCTTCAGTCTTTTGAACAAACTCCAGTGCTTCTCAGTTCTCATTAGCCTGTTTCGTAACAAACCCTTTAGCAAGTCGGCTAGATTAACAACATAATTGTCTCCATAGTGGTGTAACAAAAATGTCACTGATATCTCAAATGTCTCATTATAAGTGTGTACAGGTGATTTCTAATGGATAAAGGACAGTCTCTCAAGTACTTAGACCTTCTTTAATAAGCTTGTGTTCAGTTCACCTCATTTATTGTCCTCTAAGTAGAAATTCATAGTTTCTTTGTGGCGTAATAAAGAAACGGTCTCTTAAACACACGGGCCGGTCAATAGAAGTGTTAAACCGAAACGTTGCTGCGAGCCAGCCGACAGATAATGAGGAAGATACTGAGCGTGATGATCCTGCCCGAGCCAAATTTAGCGCTTAAGTCTGAGCTCAGACAGATCTTTACTTTCCACTTGTGTAGATGGATCAACAGAAGACCGATACTTGAAACAGGTAAGTTAGTTTAGATGAAACTCTTGCACACTCAGTTATTGAGTCCAGATTAAAGGCTGTTAACGGTATTTTGGACAAACAAATGGTGGCGATTTACTGTCAATAACTGCACAATTAACCACATGTGCAAATGTTGGATGACTGGAGAAAATCCGATTTTATCTTAATGTGTAAGGTCACTCAGTGTCCAGGACCACGATTGCTATTTCCAAAAGTTATCTTTAACAGACGGAACCAGATTGGCCGACCCGTAGCCGTCTACACGCTCACTCAATGCATGGACGATCTGACAGGATTAACGTTACGTTAATGACTTCTAACGTTACGGCCTGACTTCCACGCCTACCTTATAGAGAAACCGATCGTAAAGAGAAACTGAGGGCATATAAATCTTTTGATGCCTATTATGGTACAAGACTTGTGTGTACGATCCACAGTTCTGCCGAGACGACAACAATATAAAAGAATGACATTACAGTGCGATTTTAATGATGTGAATATTTTCTAGAAATGAAAAATTCCAGATACAGCATATTCATTTTTTATCAATTCTTGCACCAGACAACACAACAAGATGACATTTAATAATAGTAGCAATAATTTAAGCTCCTTATTATGTGGCCGAATCTGTGCTGGTTTGTATTGGTCGCCTCCAGTTTTCACTTTGTTTTTGCATCCAGCTAACGCCGTGACACGGTAAGTGTGTAATTCTGAGAGCTCTCTCTGATTCCCTGTTTTCTAGGTTTTGATAATCTTTCTCTCCTCCTGTTTGCCCATGACTTCTTCCCTGTTGTGTTTTGGATTGTCTACCTGTTGTTATGACCTTTGCCTGCTTTTGGACATTGAATTATCCCTTTCAAAACAATACGGCGTTTGTGCACGACAGCGTTACTTTAAAAAGTAATCTGATTACGGGACTCGTGTTACCAGTAATGCATCACCCTCGACATCGATAATGATTGTCTTCATTAATTTACCTAAAATCACATGTTTTATGGGGTCCTTGTTTGTGTGAGCATGAATTTACATTTCCACTTCGGCTTCAATTAGCTTCATTTTTTTTAAATTCTCTCTTAAAGTTTCAGAACAATTTCAGAATGGAGGATGAAATTACCTGAGGAAAATGTGATATGACTTACAAGTCCAAACCACGGCACCATATGGTGGAACACTGAAGAGAAATCTGAATTTGCTCCATCGTTCATCACCTATATCCCGCCAGGTCTGTCCAATCTCTCAGTTGCATGCTGAGGTATAAGATACAGAAAACAGCCCGTTAAAGGGCAAAGTTGAAAGTTAATAAGAGCTATATAATATAAAACTGACTATTTTAAAATTATGTTTGAATATAGCAAGAATTGATAAAACTATGTTATGATTTTAGATGACCTTAAATAAAAGGCTTAGCAGTGTAACTAGCAATGGCCCTCAACAGTTTCAGAAGAATGATGTAGGGTACAGTATCGTTTATTTAAAGAAATTTTGTTGTTAAAAAAATATTCGCAAATCTTGCTCTATGTGGTGCATTATTTCAATTGATGGTCCCTCTCCAAATAAATAATTTGATCCTTCACTCTGTTGAACATTCGGAAACCGAATAACTGAGATAAGTTCACATGGTGAGCGACTTATATGGAGAAAATTGAATCTGCTCACCGAAAAAGAAAAGGGTGAGGCGTGAGGGAAAGATATCTTTTCCATGGGAATTTATTATTTACTCACCCTCAAATTGTCACAAACATGTATGGATTTAGTTCTTCTGAACACAAAAGAAGATATTTTGAAGACTGTATATAACCAAATAGCTGTTGACTTCCATAGTATTTCTCCCCTATTGTATAGAAGTCAATGGGGCTCATTAACTGTTAGGTTAGCCATATTCTTAAAAATATCATCTTTTGTGTTCAGCAGAAGAAACCAATTGATATAGCTTTGGAACAACTTGAGGTTGAATTGATGATGAGTGAATTTTCAACAGGGAACGTTCTCAGAACATTGGCTAAAGTTCTCTGATGGTTCTCTGAAAGTTATCAAAAACGTTCTTGCTGTAATGTTATATTACATTGATAAACGTTCTAAAGATGTTAGCATTAAAACGTTATCCTCACATTGTTATGGGAACGTTTTAAAAACTTTATTATGTTAAACCTATGTTAGCCATTACAAATTAGTTATACAGCTTTTTTTATTCTGCAAATCGACTTCCTGCATAATGTTCTCTGAAGGTTCTCAGAAAGTTATCAAAAACGTTCTTATAACCAAGGAATAACGTTAATACAACGTCTAAAAAACTGGACGTTTTGAACATTCTAATAACGTTTTTAATAAAGTTCCTATAAGCAAGAAATAACGTTAATACAATGTTTACATAACGGGAGAATTGAACGTTCTAATAACGTTTTCAAAAACGTTCCTATAACCAAGAAATAACGTTAATACAACGTCTATATAATTGGACGTTTTGAACGTTCTAATAATGTTTTAAATAACGTTCCTATAACCAAGAAATAACGTTAATACAACGTCTAAAAAACTGGACGTTTTGAACGTTCTAATAACGTTTTTAATAACGTTCCTATAAGCAAGAAATAACGTTAATACAATGTTTATATAACAGGAGAATTGAACGTTCTAATAACGTTTTCAAAAACGTTCCTATAACCAAGAAATAACGCTAATACAACGTTTAAAAAACTGGACGTTTTGAACGTTCTTAGAACATTCCGAAATAACGTTTTTATAACTTAATGGGTACGTTAAAACGTTCTTAGAACCTAAAATTGTTAGCTGGGACTATCCCATTAACACTAAAAATCCCAACATGAACTAATGAAACATTGCTGAATTGGATCTACCCATTGAACACATCCATTTCAATTGAACTAAAATCATAAAATGGAGGCAATAAATATTCCAAAAAAACTTACATTCTAAAAAAGAGCCGGAACAAGGAACAGAAAAACATGGGACTTTGATTAAAGAAAGACTGAGAACATGGCATGTCAGAGATTGTGTTCCTGTCTGAACTTCAATACAACATGAGGAACATACAATCAAGGGAGCTGAAATTGGCACTCCAGCATGTGATTTCTTTTCCCTTTTTTCCTGCAATTGTGATTTCAGAGGTATAGCATACAAATCTGTTTAGAGCAACCAAATACGTGTTTCTTGTCATCTTTGTGGTGTAGAAGTGGCTGGATTGACATGAAGTGAATGAAATTGGTTGATGATGCCATGAAGGGACATGACCGCAGATATGTTGCTTCAGACAAGCACGTGCGGCTCGTGGTTTCTGTTTGCGTCATCACAACATTTCGGCCGTATTGTTTCGGTGATAAAAGTCTTTCGGCCGAAAACCGAAAATGCACTTTTGGGCCATTTTCGGCGGCCGAATATTCGGTGCATCCCTACAACATTTATATTTAATATTTATAGATAAACAATATGAATGTAAGCCAGAGGAGAACTGGCCCCCACTGAGCCTGGGTTCTCCCAAGGTTTTTTCTCCATCCAATCTGATGGAGTTTTGGTTCCTTGCCACTGTCGCCTTGCTTTTGGCTTGCTTAGTTGGGGTCATTTAATATTTAATATTTAACAATATTATTGATCTGTGTTGTACTACTTTCATGTTATCACTGTGAAGCTGCTTTGATACAATCTGTATTGTGAAAAGTGCTATATAAATAAATGTGACTTGACTTGACTTAATTTAATTTCTGCTCTGTTCTTCATACAAAACTATTACAATACTGCCAGAGAGAAGACTGCGACTGCAACGCTTCATCACGTGAACGGCTTTTGATATCGGTTTTGACATTTTCGCAATAAATAAATTATTGTGATTATACTTGTCTGTTAGTCATGTTTTTCTTAATTATTGTAGTTTGTTAAGTAGTTTTAAGGAATCGTTATGGGTAGGTTTAGGGGTAGGAGTGGGATTAATGGCTCGAAATAGATTTTAATGCTAACGTTATATTGTCAATAAAACTGCCATTTCCCAACACCGTTTTATAATTTTTTTTTCATATCATGTATAAAATGGGTATGTTTAGGTTTGGGATTAGGGTTACGGGATCTTACATTTATCTATTTGGCCCAAAAGTACCAAGAATCAAGGAAGTAAACTCCGTAATCCACTCAGTTTCCTTTTAAAAGTCCATATGTAGTAATTTTCAAAGCTAAAAATAATATTTAAAAGAGATGCCAAATCGAAACAAGAAATAACAATACAGGAGGACAAACATAGTTTCTGCCATCTTGGATTAGGGACGGGGAATTTACGTTTTTTAGCTGTAACAATGTTACGTTTAAATGTTGCAGATACGTCGATGTTATACGTTTCAGCATCTATCAAAACGTACTAAAAAGTTTGTTTTCTATCTTTGCAAAAACGTAAAATGCCTACGTATTAACTGCTCCGTCATATTACTACTGTTGTCTCCTCTCCTTAATGGTCTTTCGTCAGCTCTCGAAGATCAGATTTGACACTTTGAATACTGTTCTTGCCTCTAATTTAGATTATTTTTCTCCCTTGAAGTCATACACAGTCTCTTTCTTTCTCGGAGAACTCGTTCTGCCCCTTGGTATAATGATGACCTGCGCTTTAGGAAAGCTTGCAGTAAACTGGAGCACAAGCGGCGTGACTCGGGCCTGACTGTTTTATCAAGCTTGGAAAAGACCACCTATAGAGCTGCAATTGAGTCTGCCAGATCTCTTTATTTTTTAAGATTATAGATACTGTGACAATCAAAGTAATCCTAGGCATCTCTTTCATACCATCAACAGACTTCTCAAAGTTAACGTTGGTACCTCTCTGCCCGTTTCAAATCAGTTGTATAAAGATTTTCTTAGTTTCTTTGGCTCCAAAATGACAATATTTATAAAATTATCCATGCAACACATGTTTCCTCTCGCGCACTATGCTTGTCTAGTTTCTCTGGCACACTCTTTACTACCTTTTCTGAAATTGCCTGTTACTATGGAAGTATGAAAGTGACCACAAGCTTCTTTAAATCTTGATTGGACTCACTGTGCCCAGCTGTTAAAAAAATAATCTTTTTGACCCATTTCAGTCTGGTTTTCGAAAATTTCATGCTACCGAGAGAGCCTTGGTCAAGTTCACCAATGCTAATAGCCTCAAATTCTGGTTCTCTTTCTATTCAAATCCTTCTTGATCTTAGTGCCACTTTTGATACAGTCAATCACAATCTTTTACTCAACCGCCTGGAAACGCTCTTTGTGTTTCTGAGGCTGTTTTAATCTGGTTTAGACAACTCAATTGTCTTACTTAAATTTAACTCCAAGTAACTTTCTTTGAACCTTTAGATCATGGAGTCAAAGAGGAGCGATATATTAACAAAACCAGAAAAACAGGGAACCAGAATTACACACTTAGGCATGAAAGACAAACTGACCTGGCTTATATAGGGTGAACAAACAAGGTAAACGAGACACAGCTGAAAGTGATGAGTGCTGATGAGTCCAGGCAATGGATTATGGGAAATGAAGTCCGTAAGAGAATGACAATAGTCTGTGATGGAGTGGCTCTCAAGGGTGTTTCGGGAATGAGGTGAAGTGAAAACTCTGATAATTTCAACCCTGAAATGAGGGGAAAAATTAGCACATTATATTAAACAAGACTTAATACCTTATGTCATTTTTCATATGTAGAAAATGCATCGTGTTATCGTGATACTAGAAACAACAAGACAACAATATTAAGATTTTTTTTCAATGCAGATAGATTCGTTCCTTGTGTATATTTTCCTCATGTAGGCACCGTCATCGATGACACCAGTATTCCCATCATCTCACCTTCTGAAAATGGATCAGATTAATGGATGGATGCCAGATGGAAGGATAGAGATATATGCTGTAACCACAAACACAACTGTCAAATAAACACAAAATTGCTATTATGGCCATCTCCTCTTCATCTGTCAGAGGTGGCTACTGCTCAAAATACCTGGGGGTAGAGGAATAATATCATTATTATGAATCATTATTATGAATTATATAATCACTTTCATTTCTGCTAATCATAAAACTATCGACCAAGTGCAAATCATCTCTAAATTGCGAGATTAATCACAATCTGATCACTCAAAGCTCAAGTGGAGGTGATTTGAGACAGTCAATTGTAAAAACGTCAGGAAGTTTCATCCACATACTTGAACTCTTTTCTCCTGTCATACGGCATCAGTATATGATGGTATTACATGTGGATGAGACACGTGTGTATAGAGCAGTTCACACATAAAGCGCCACATGGGGTGAAAAGAGACACTTTTACTGGATAAAACCAGGAGACTTGTTTATGTGGGTTGTAAATCCCCTGAACAAAGTTTTGATTTATAACATGCAAAATTCCCCTTTCAATATGGGAGTGCCCAATCTCTTTGCACATGTGGTTAATCAACACTATCTCACGCCCAATTCGTACGAATTCGACGAATGATTAAAAAGTGTCTAATTCGTACGACCTCACTCATACGAATTTGTACAATTTGTCTAATCCCACGTGATGGTTAGGTTTAGGGGCGGGGTAAGGGGTAGGTCATTCATACGAATTCATACGATTTGGCCAATTTGTAAAATATGTAAGATTTAGCAAAATCGTACTAATTCATAGGGCTGGGTATTGAGACAAATTTCACAATTCGATTCGATTTCGATTACAATTCGATTCAATATTGATTATTGTGGATATCAGTTACAATAAATGGCAAATTTTCTCAAGGAAATCAAATCTTTTAACTAATGCTGTAAACTATGGGAGTCTAGTTGTAGCCTATAGGCTTCATTAGCCTAATATGAAGGTAATAATGAACTGTTTTGTAGCTATACAAACACTTAAATTACACTTTTATTAATTTTTATAATAAGAAGATTATATGAAATATAAACATTTAAATGGTGGCTGTCATAAAAACTTGCCAGATTTATTCAAATATGCATTAAATATTGAAGAACATTAAGATTATAATGCTTATGTAATATGGTGTATATATTTATCAAAATGCTCCTCTCTGGAGTTATTTTTTCTAGCTGACTAACGAGTTTATGTGGGTTTTCTGAGGTAAATATGACGATACATTGATAACAAGCTGTTTAACTGACGTCTTTCCTCGGTTGAAACGCTGATTGAGCGAATCAATGTGACATGATCCGGATTTGGATAAGTTGTACTCTATCTTTAACACACTTTCAGATGCTCATTCATGTTTATTTGGCGCTGTGACTGGTATTATTAACCCAGAAGTGAGATCAGCGCTGCGCCAGAGCGATCTCACGCCACAGCGCCAAAACGTCATTTATGTTTTTGAATTTCTAAAGAAAATGGACGTAATTTCAAAATTGATACTTTGTTTCATATCAATAGTAACAAAGGACAAAGATTATTGAGATTTTTTTGCGATACAATGTCCCATTCATTAAAATGAAACAGGATGACTAATCGATTCAAGAATCGATATCGGTTCGTAAAAATGAGAATCGATTAATATCGAGAAATCAATATTTATTACCCAGCCCAACTAATTAGTACGAGTGAGGTCGTATGAATTGTTACGAATTAGCCACTTTTTAATCATTCGTCGAATTCGTACGACTTGGTCGTGAGATCGGGTTGGGTTAATTGTGCAGTTATTGACAGTAAATCACCACCATTTCTTAGTCCACAATACCGTTAACAGCCTTTAATCTGGGCTCAATAACTGAGTGTGCAAGAGTTTCATCTAAACTAACTTACCTGTTTCAAGTATCGGTCTTCTGTTGATCCATCTACACAAGTGGAAAGTAAAGATCTGTCTGAGCTCAGACTTAAGCGCTAAATTTGGCTCGGGCAGGATCATCACGCTCAGTATCTTCCTCATTATCTGTCGGCTGGCTCGCAGCAACGTTTCGGTTTAACACTTCTATTGACCGGCCCGTGTGTTTAAGAGACCGTTTCTTTATTACGCCACAAAGAAACTATGAATTTCTACTTAGAGGACAATAAATGAGGTGAACTGAACACAAGCTTATTAAAGAAGGTCTAATTGAGAGACTGTCTTTTATCCATTAGAAATCACCTGTACACACTTATAATGAGACATTTGAGATATCAGTGACATTTTTGTTACACCACTATGGAGACAATTATGTTGTTAATCTGGCCGACTTGCTAAAGGGCTTGTTTCGAAACAGGCTAATGAGAACTGAGAAGCACTGGAGATTCTCGTCCACTCAATAAAGTAATTAGATCAAAATTGCATGCAAGAGAGCTGCTTAAGTGACATTATATTTTGCACATGCTTTGCTTGGAGACTTTTTTTTGTTTGTAGTCGCTTGTTTGTTTGCAGGGAAAAGTTACAGTAGCAAGACCTTTCATGTGGGATCCCATCATGATTTTTTTTAGGTAGTTCGCATATGTTTAGAAAGATTTTTGGCATGCTTTACCAGCTGTAAAAATGGGTTATCTTGAAAAACTTGCGTACTGCTGAGTGGTGTCAGACATTTCAGCTTCAAACTGGTTTGGGGGCTCTTATGGCCAACCTGTAATTAGCACATTGGTTAAAGCAAGGAATCGTGATTATAGGTTTGGCAGCAGTCCACAGTTCTGACTATGAAGACTTAAAGTGTAGGTTTTGAAGGTCAGTATTGGGAGGTGTCTCAGCTCAGAGTGCACTGAAGTGGTGCCAGGATCTCTTGCTCTTTAATTTGTTCTGGCAGAAATGGGATTTGGACCACCTGGGTCCTGATTATTTGGGTGGGCAATCGTTTGCCTGATGATCAACAGTGCACTTCACTTGTTTTGAGCTGTGTAATGACTGAGAAGTTTATGTAAACAGTAAGACTGCCCGCATGATCATGTTTGATATTTGTGACTCTTGATCCAGACTGATCTCATTAAGTAGTGTGTGTATGACACGCCAATTCGTATTTGCATTTTTGGCGTGCTATCAAGACGCATAATCGCTTTTCAGCGTGTTTATGAACGCCGTTGACTTAACATTATATAAAAATATGACTTACCTCAACCCCATCCCTAAACCTAACCGTCACTGGGGTTATTGGCATTTATGACTGTTCCCTTACCATCCTAGGGAAAAAAAGATATGACTTACCTCAACCCTATCCCTAAACTTAACCGTCACTGGGGTTAATGGCATTTATGACTGGACATTTGACGCGCGTGTATAAACACGCGGAATGACGCGGACGTTAATGGCGTAGACATACACGCATACACGCGGATAGCTCAAAATGCGTAGAGATAACACGCCACTTGACTCGAAAGTGCACGTCGACTCGTCGAGTGTGTTCACGCAGCTTTCTGGTCTTCTGTGTTCGGGCTTCCCGCGGATGCTGTACTTTGTCAACAATGGATACAAATTATATTCGATTATGTTCCTGAAAGTGACGGTCGTAATCTAGCTCTCTGTGCTGCGCATTTTACGGAAGACAGCTTCCAGAATCTCCACGAGTTCAACACCGGATTCAACAAGAAACTGTTACTAAAACATGACAAACAAAGACTCAGGAAGTCAACCTCAGGAAGTCCTCAGAAAGAGGAGAATGTGGCTGACAATAAAGGTGAAATTTATAAAAAAATAAGACTTTTTAAAAAAGAAAAAACACGAATACATGTTATATTGCACCCCATAAACACAATCATGCAAAGAAAGAAAGCAGTCAACCCCCCCTTTAAGAATTATCATTTGCTAATAGACAAACAGTAAAAGAAAAAAAACTAGCATTTTATTTCAAACAGATCATCATCATATAATAACCTTTGAATCATTTTTTGATCTGGTTCATTGAAACAAACTAAACTATATAGCTGAAAAAGAACCTTTTCGTGAAAGTGAATCAGACTTCGAATCACTATTAGTGAGCAAGAGGCGAATTAACAATAAATCCAACTTTTGGAATCGACTCAATTCTCATGGTGGTCATTTAAAATCGATTATTTTGGTAATCGGTTCTTAGCCCTAGGAAAAAGTAAAACGACAGGTGTGTGGTCTTTTAGTCCGAACAAATTTTCTAGCGTGCATTTGTAGGATTAAATTGCTAAAAAACGATTAAAAATGCCCTAATGTCGGTGGTCTCCCACAGTTTTACAAATGGGTTCAGATGTGAAAATCATCCAGTGTGTCCGAGGCGTAAGCTGTGACCCTGTGGAGAGCCTTTGAAAAGATCCAACTGCAAGTCAGACTCTGAATTATAGTACTAATCACTCACTCACTCAAAATTAAATCTGTAACCTGATCAAAATACTTTAAAATAATTTATATAAATTAAGGCCACATATGATTTTCTTTTTCTCATTTGCATATCATGTCAATTATATAATGTCAAATTCAAGAGAAATGTTCAATTAAATGAAGTTTTATGTAAACAAAGTTCAGGAGGAGCATGTTCAGGTAATCAACCAATCAACTCAAGAGGAAGCTAGTATAAATAAAGCTTTTTCTCACCTCCTGTCTCACGACAAGTCTCTCAGCATTTGACTCCGCCCTTGTGCCGTCATGTCTGAGTTACAGCTTTTCCCCTCCGATGACGATTCTCTCGTCACTGATGAAACTCCATCGCAATCCGCGGATCCAAGGATTGTTCCATCTTCAGCCTCCTCAAACCGGGAACGCCAGCTTCCGCGATCCTCTCCACGAACGCCAAGATGCCGAGGACTCCCCTCACCACCGCCGACGAGGATTCCACCATCTTCCTCCGTGTCTTTGCTCTCTTTGACCCACCCGAACTTACCTCCCATAGGGAAGTGGACCGTTAAAGGGCTGAGACAAGCCCTGATTAATTCAGACGTCAACTTTTCTTGCAGATCGAAAAAGCAGATTTATTTAACCTACATGTGTCTTTACAATCTACACACCCTTCTGTTCCAGCTCCCATTTCATCGGCTCGAACGAGCAGAGCCTGCCAGACCCAGATCGCTCGCCCTCCAGCGTCTCCACCTTCAGTGCCGGGCTCCGCCCACTCGCCACGTCGCCGCAGACCTTCCGCCAGCCTAGGCCGCGCCCCAGACCCATTCGTGAAAGGGCTTCTTTCTCTTCCAGGTCAAATCTCCTCGCCAGCCCCTCTCACTGTGTCACCGTACGCTCCAGATCTCTGCAACGCCAATATCACATCAGCTCCTCAAACGCTTCCTCTCCCTCCTGACGTCACTTCTTTCAATTTTCCCTACTTTCAAGCACCAGGTGCGCACCCTAGCATGAGGATGCCTCCTTTAGCTGGTCAAACGCCAACACATTTTCTTCCTCTTCCCCACTACCCTCATTTCTTTCCCCCTCCACCCGTACCAGGGGCTGATACTGGCGTGAGGATGCCTCCGCAAACGGTCTCAGCTCCGGTCCTCCCCTCTTCCAATACTCTCCTCGACCTTCCTTCTCTCTCTTTTCAGCCAATCCTCAACCAGCCCCTCGAAACGCCGTTGCCGCAGAACTTCCGGCAGTGACGAACAGCATCAGAGCTCAAACTCTCGCAGGTGTGTGTGGACGTAGACTTGGGCTCCCTCCTGTCAATGTTCCCCATGTCGGAATCCAATCACCAGGTGGATTGCGGCGATATATCCGTCACACGCTGACGGATCAACACGCTGGTTTCATCTCGCACCGAATTCTGTATTTCCTTTAACCGCTATACTGAAGTCATATGCTCCATTTTTCCCCATAGATGCCGCAAGCTCAACGATTACCTTTCTATCATAGCGGAGCTCGCGCTGTTGTATGAGGGTAGCCATTTTTTTACACTTACCACAAATTATTTTTCTGCTAAATGCGCCGTCTGTATTTCCCAATGGAATCAGTGTCCTTACTGGGACTCCAAAATCTCCCTTTTGGATCTCCAAAATCGTGTGTTTCTCGGGTGCCGAAACATCTCTTGCTCAATTTGCAGGTCCGTAAACCATGCCACCAAGGCATGCCCTCAAATTAATCCCTCGATTCCTCCCGGCCCAGCGCAGATCCCCATCAAATCCACAAGCTATGTTCCGCGACCGGCAAGAGAGGACCTGTTTGTCTAATGTTGACCAGTTGCCAGATTTGATTGAATGCAGTATATTCGCACAATCCACACACCATTCACAATTTCAACCTCTTTGTCACCTCAACCTGACAACCCTTTTACCCAGTTGCGCAGTCGCGCAAATTTCAACCCGAAAGCGAGCTGATAGACAGGTGAAGGTGATGGCAGGGGAAGGCGGTGCATGTGTCCCCGCAAAGAAACTGAAGTAGGCTAAAGTTAACGCATTGCTTCAGCAAGAATAGGGATAGCAGGGATAGCACACAACTGAAGTTATTGCATGCAGAGGCCAGACAGACTCACAGAGGGGATTGGCATCTCACAACTCGCACTTCATTCCCAAATCGAACTTGTGTACTCGTTACTTAATAAACAAGATAAGCTAAAAATTAGCATCAAACAGGAATTACCCACATTCATCGGGTGTTCGCATAGACAGTAAAAGATCTCCATGATCTGCCCCGGTAAGTGCACAATCTAAGCCATAGATTCTTGTATGAGATGCAGACCCATAATCTATGCGCTGCCTCGACACACTCGAGATCCGAGATCGAGTCACAGAATCTTTATTGCAGACCCGTAATCTACGCAAGATCCGAGCCAATCTTTATTGACTTTTTCCCTCGAGAAGAAAGCCAACAAGAGCAGAGCTAAAACTCTCGATAGTGTGTAACGGAGGCCAGCTAGTAGTTCCTGTGCGAGTAAACCTCACTCCCCGATCTCAATAGGCGCTCTAGCGACAGACGCTAGAGGCTGCAGACCTGGGTTCGAGGCCCGCTCGGAGCGGGTCGAGTTAGACCCGGGTGTGAGAGGTTACATTGGTGCCGTGACCCGGATGAGAGTGAGGTTTAGGGGTGGTGAGTGTAACGGAGGCCAGCTAGTAGTTGCTGTGCGAGTAAATAGACACTCAATAGACGCTCTAGCGACAGATGCTAGAGGCTGCAGTCTTCAGCCTCCTTGTTAGCACGCCCGACTCTCATGCCGGAGACCCGGGTTTGAGGCCCGCTCGGAGCAGGTTGAGCTAGACCCAGGTATAGGGGTTACATTGGTGCCGTGACCCGGATGAGAGTGAGGTTTCGGGGGGTTAGTGTAACTGAGGCCAGTTAGTAGTTGCTGTGTGAGTAAATAGACACTCAATAGACGCTCTAGCGACAGATGCTAGAGGCTGCAGTCTTCAGGCTCATTGTTAGCGCACCCGACTCTTATGGCCAGCTCGGAGCGGGTCGAGTTGGACCCCGGTGTGAGGGGGTACAAGTGCATATGTTACATGTTGGGAATTTATGAATGAACACTGTCAGCCCCAATTTACTAGAGCTGACGGTGCATGCTCCACTCCCAACATGACTCTGTACATCATATTTACTAGTGTTTTACCTGATCTTAGCACTGAGCCTCTGGGTAATCATGAATGATAATCAAGCTAATGCTAGGAAACATTTTAAATCATGGTTAAACTTACCTGGACAGATGTGTGAGACTGCGACAAAACTGATGTCATGTTGACTTCCAGAAAACTACAAACTGTGAAAGTCTTTGTTTATGTGTCCAAAAATCCTCAACAAGAATGGTGTTCATGAAAAGACAACACACACACACACTAAATGAAAAAAAAGCCCACCTGGATGGGAAAATGTTCAGTACGGTGGAGAATGCCCAGTTTGGAAACCCTGGACTGGAGTAGGTCAGAGAAGTATCGACTGGGCCGGTATTGATTTTCTCCAGGCTCCATTAATGCAGGTTTTGACAGAACTGCATATCTGCAGTAAATGGCTTATTAACTAATCAAATATCAGACCTATTCTGTGCTCTAAATGAAAATTGATTGTAAGGTAGAAAAAAAAACATACAACCCATATGAGATAAATGGTTTTTTGCAAGCAAGGGGGATTTTGAGTTGAGTGGCCGTAAGAAAAACCCAATGAATCTAGACCACAAACTAGATAGGCATGAGAATAACATTTATAATATGAATTTGCGTTTTGAGTTCAAACAGAACAAAGACATATCTTAGACATGGCATATATTCATTATTAACTGGATTGAAAAGGCCACATCCTATCAAAGGCACCGTGACTGTAGATGTGATGCAGACAGGAAGGCCATTAACAGAGCAATCTCTCTTTGACTGGACGGCTGTAATTACATGTCTATTATTCAAAGTCTCTCATTAGGTGAATGTTACAAAAATGAGTCACATTTCACAGCAAAATCAAGAAATAAATGAATAAAAAAATGTAAGCCTGTCGTTCGAATAGTACTGTAAACATTATGTTTAAACATTACATGTTTTCATAAATAATTGTAACCACAGTTAAAATGCATTATAATATTTGCAGACTCCTTGTTGTATCTGAAATTGGCATCAGATTTCTAAAGGAGTAACAATGAATATATTAGTAGTTTTGTCTTAAATTTGCTGACGCTCTCAGGAAAAAAAAGGTACAAAAGCTGTCACTGGGGCTGTACCTTTTCAAAAGGTACACTTTTGTCCATTTTAGATCCTGATGTGTGCATTTTAGGTACTAATATGGACATTTAAGTGCTAATATGTGAATTTTAGGTGCTAATATGTACATTTTATCTGTTAATATGTACATTGTATGTGCTAATATGCACATTATAGGTGCTAATATGTACATTTTATGTGCTAATATGTACATTTTAGGTGCTAATATGTGGATTTTAGGTGCTAACATGTATATTTTTGGTGCTAATATGGACATTTAGGTGCTAATATGTACATTTTATGTGCTAATATGTACATTTTAGGTGCTAATATGTGGATTTTAGGTGCTAACATGTACATTTCAGGTGCTAATTTGTACATTTTAGGTACTAATGTGTACATTTTAGGTGCTAACATGTACATTTTAGGTGCTAAAATGTATATTTTTGGTGCTAATATGGACATTTAGGTGCTATTATGTACATTGTAGGTGTTAATATGTGAATTTTAGGTGCTAATATGTACATTTTAGGTGCTATTATGTAAATTTTAGGTGCTAATATGTGAATTTTAGGTGCTAATATGTACATTTTATCTGTTAATATGTACATCGTATGTGCTAATATGTACATTTTATGTGCTAATATGTACATTTTAGGTGCTAATATGTGGATTTTAGGTGCTAACATGTACATTTCAGGTGCTAATTTGTACATTTTAGGTACTAATGTGTACATTTAAGGTGCTAACATGTACATTTTAGGTGCTAAAATGTATATTTTTGGTGCTAATATGGACATTTAGGTGCTAATATGTACATTTTAGGTGCTATTACGTACATTGTAGGTGTTAATATGTGAATTTTAGGTGCTAATATGTACATTTTAGGTGCTATTATGTACATTTTAGGTGATATGTAAATTTTAGGTGCTATAATGTACATTTTAGGTGCTAATATGTGAATTTTAGGTGCTAATATGTACATTTTAGGTGCTAATATGTAAATTTTAGGTGCTAATATGTCCATTTTAGGAGCTATTAGGTACAAAAGTGTACCTTTTGGTAACGCCACAGTGACAACTTTTTAATCTTTTTTTCTGAGAGTGTGTTGTTTATGCTGAAACAGCAACATTACACACACTACCTAAAGTTAGAAAAGTAGTAATCAACGATCAATATTCAACCACCCATTTAACTCTTGCATCAAATACGTAACAAAACAAAATCTACACTTTCTGTTAGCAAAATATATATTTCTTTTGATTTCAAGATGAAATCTGAACTTGACATCTTCTTGATGAGGTTCTGAGGATGTTCTTCTGAGATTATTGGCGTTTTGTCAATGATATCAAATTGCCTATTTATTTAAATTTTCCACCATTAAGGGACAATTCATTCTCAATGCTTTTGTGTACCTTGGATTGAATAATGCTTGGTGTGTGTTGCATTGAAAAACCATTTTGACGTGCTTCATATGTGTGTCTCCTGGGTGTTGATGGAGGCTGGAGGATCTTGTGTGGAGGTCCTGGTCTGCGTGATCAGAGATGTCAGTCTGGTCTTGCAGTCTCCGGACGCTCCTCCACCTTCTGCCCGGGGTTCACCGCCACTGGCAAACTGCAAACACATGCACTGCTTACTAATCAAACATGAGAAACTCAAGTGTTTAAAAAGATTTAGAACACTTACATTTTTAGGATTGTGACACTAACATCCCACCTATTAATAAATGGACCATGCCATAATGCAAATATTCATGAAACCTTGGAGAGATTTAATGATATTGCAAATGGTGAAACCATTATATTAGGGCTTTTCATGCTGCAACGGCTCTCGTCACTCAATCTGAGCCAATCCTCAAGCACGTAATCAGCTATAGACATCTCCCAGAGAATATCGATATCTCCATCTCTAGTGGCCTGAGAATATCAGCCGTCGCCAAGAGCCTACGGATCAACGCATCCCTATCACACACTTTATAATGAGTGACCTGGACATGCACATAATAGGGTAAATCTTTCCATTGTTAGGGTTAAGATTAGGTTGTTTTTTTTTTGTGGGAGAGAGAGAATTATCAATAGGAAAAAACAACGTATTTTCTCAGCAGTCCAGCCACAGGAATGAATACAGTAAAGCAAATGCAGAAACTTTTCAGAAAATTCTAGTTACCGTGATATTAGGGCTTGACATAGTTAAAGAAATAGTTCATTTAAAAAAAAAAAAAAATAGCTAATAATTTACTAGATTTTTTTACTTGATAATTTAAAGACAGTTTCAGTGAAAACTGTTCAAAGGGCTTTAAACGACACCAGACGATGAATAACGCTTTTAATTATCTACACTATGGTGTTTGAATTATACAAATAGACCAAGAAATGAGGAAGTTATGATATTTTGAAGTGTTTGTTCAAGCAGAAGAGGTCACAGTTTTTCATTGTTTTAATTAGGTGCAAAAATGACCCCTAAATTCTGAATTTAAAAATTCCATAACTTTCTTAAATATTTTCCGATTTTAATAATTTAAAAACCATTTTTAAGGTATTTTATTATCTATCATCTGGTAATGCATATATGAATTTTCTAGTATTGATTTTTTTTTGTCACATACCTACTGTATCTCCACTGAAAGCTTTATACAGAATCTTTAGTCATAATTGACATTAAACAGTTCACATTAACCTCGTTGACAGAGTAAACAAGCAAATGTCAATTACACATATTTAATTACTCGAGTACACCTCTTTATAATAGGCTGTTTGAAAACCATAAAACTATATAAAGTATACAAAGAAATATAATAAACATTTAACTATCATCTGAGAATCAACTCTTTTAAATCTCTCTTTTTAGTCAAAATGAACGTTAACTGTAAGACAAATCAGTCACAAACACGTAAATGTACTATTTCAGCTTAATATTACAGCTAAAAATGCATCTGATATTCTCAGTTCACGTGTTATACTCTATATATATTCACATGTGTATAGCAAGTCAACAAATCAGCATATAATAAACGGGATTACAGTTTAAATGGAAAATTATTAAACATACTCGAGCTTTCCGCCATTTTATAGGCCTAACGCCATCACCCGCGCGCTCAAAATGGAGTCCTGAGCTCGCGCATTTCTGACTGAATAATTTCAACATATCAAACACACAATCAATACAACATTAGCGTCTGCATACTCTTAAACATGTTATACTAGTATATCAAAGTATTTTAACTCATTATAAATGTTCATACCTGAACAGGGGAAGATAAAAGTTAAAGAAAACTCGCACTCGCGTTATCTCCACTGAAAGCTTTAAACAGAATGAAGAAATACCGCGTCCGCGAGCTCTCCCTGTAGTGTTCAGACAGACCAGAACAATCGATCGTCAAATCCTCGTTCCACGTCAACATAGATAAACTGATAAACAATTAAAGAACATCTCTAAAACGATATATGTTTTATAGACTATATATTCTTTCTACATAACAGACTAATGTATTTTTGAAGTACACAGACCTTCTTTAAAAAAAAAATACATTTTCACTCTGTCACACAATGCAGGTTTAACAGCACTGAAGTTTCATAACCTGGGGTAAAACAAGATCCTAAACCTCTTCTACATTAAAAGAGTGACACGTTCCTCTACGTGGGGTTCAAAGCAGGGTTTAGAATGATGATAACCCAAGGCTGAAGTGCAGAAAGCAATCAAACACCATGATATTTACATCAAAGACTACGATACTACCAATATTCATTTATATGTGTTTCATTTAACATGATGCGAGTTTCAATCATTCACTCTATATTCTTCTTTAATAAAGGTGACAGATAAATAAAATAGCAGCAGGACAATATACAACACTCTTTCTGAAAGATTCAAGGATAAAACGGAGAGAAGCATTCACACAGAGAACGAGTCTGATTCTCTAATAATAAAGATCCCTCAGTCCGGGTGAAGAATGACACTGTTCAACGGCTCTCGTCACTCATTCTGAGCCGATCCTCAAGCACTCAATCAGCTATAGACATCTTCCAGAGAGGCTCAGCGCTCGATATCTCCATCTCTAGTGGCCTGAGAATATCAGCCGTCGCCAAGAGCCTCCGGATCAACACATCCCTATCACACACTTTATAATGAGTGACCTGGACATGCACATAATAGGGCAAATCTTTATTCTGTTTTGAGAGTGAGAATTATCAATGGGAAAACAAAATATTTTCTCAGAAATCCAGCTACAGGAAGTGTTTTTTCAACAAACTACATTTTTGGAGCACTAACTAAACACTAACACTTTACTTGAAGGGGTGTGCATAAGACTGGCATGACACCTTCATAACCATGACATGACATACGTCTTGAATATGAAGTAGGGTTTATGTTTATGACAACTGTCATTAAGTGTCATTCGCTCAGTAATGACTTTTTTTAATGCAAATATGACATTGTTTGAGATGACTTTGTTATGACACCTTGACCTACATCATAACGGTGTCGTTGTCATGACAACTTGACATAAAATGAAGTTAATCCGTCATGTGGTTGGCTTTGACATTGGCTGTCATGTGGCATTATAACTGTGTCATGAATATATATTTTTTTGTCTTATAAATTGAATTTGTCATTTAAAAAGTTATAATGGCCTCATGACAGCCAATGTCAAAACCAAACACACGACAGTTTAATGCAATGTTAACCCATAAAGCTAAGTGTTTTCTTAAGTTTGATCAGTAATCTGCTATGTCATGTTTATGACAGGTTGTGTTGTCTTAGTAATGTCAAGTTGTCATGACAACGACACTGACAGGTTATGATGTATTGGTTTATGTCAAGGTGTCATAACAAAGACATTGCAAACAATGTCATATTTGCATTAAAAATGTCATACCTGAGCGAATTACAAACATGCTTAAAACCTTCTTCATAATCAAGACATATGTAATGTTAGTCTTTTGCACACCCCTTCAAGTAAAGTGTTACCCTATAAATATATTTATAAAGACTAATTTAGACCTATACTGTATAGTAGCTGCCACCACAATTATATTATTTGGTTACACTTTATATTGCAGTGTCATTCTCACATCTGTTACATTATGCTTAATTACATGCAACTAAACCTCAACCAAACCCTATAGTTACTTAATATTACTCAGCACTTAAAAACATAACTACACTGTAACTATGACAACAAAAAAGATAGTGTAACCTATCAGTTTTATAATTACTAATAAGTCATGCATTTGCAAGTTTTTCCAGTCCGATTTAGTTCTCTCATACGATATTCACAAGTTATTGTTGAATATTGTCCACCTACTCCCAGTGTCTCGATGGACTTCTTAGCAAATCTGACTAATCACTCGTCTCCTTACCTGTCCATTGCATCACTCATTACAGCCTCCAATCTACCTGCTGTTTACTCTCTCTGGCCACATGTCATCCAAGCCATCAATCAGGTAATAATCACATATCAGCTTGAGAAACCCACAGGGAGTCGAGCTCCGCTGGTCCAACACGAGCTTTTCATGACACAATTACAATCACATATTGACGTCTCGGTCTGTGGCATAATGACAGCGGCGTGAGCACAGAAATATCATCATAAAGACTCCAAACATCGTTTACAGTGCTTTAGAGATGGAAAATTATGAAAAGGCTGAACCCTGATATTAAATAATAAAAAGGAGATAATCTTAATTTTGCTTTTTATGTAATTTACCATTTTTTGTCAATGAGATGCACTGTTTCTTACTACATATGAGCATTGGCATTAACAATAGATGTATGTTAAAGTCTTCACTGGTACTGGTATAGTTTGGCACTACATATCAATTTCACGACTCGAGGCTCAATTGAAATTGAATCAAACGTGCCCCTCTCAAAAATGATCATCAACTGTATTGTGGTCAACAAAACAAAATGCATGTAAATTATAAATTAGTGAAACAACGTGTATCTGCCGTCAGCCTGAGATGATGTTAAAGGAGTAGTTCACTTTTAAAAAAACTTTTGCTGATAATTTACTCACCCCCATGTCATCCAAGATGTCCATGTCTTTCTTTCTTCAGTCGAAAAGAAATGAAGGTTTTTGATGAAAACATTCCAGGATTTTCTCCATATAATGGACTTCAATGGGAACCAAACGGTTCAAGTTTCAGTGCAAACTGTTCAAAGGGCTTTAAACGATTCCAGACGATGAATAAGGGTCTTATCAAGTGATCGTTCATTTAAAAAAATAAAAAAAATAAATAAAAAAATAAAGTTTTATAAGCTCAAATGCTCACCTTGCTCTGTTCTGTGATGCACATTCGTGACTCTCCTGTTCGAACTCGTTCATCAAAATGAACAAATATTTTTTCGTGTCATTTGGTTGATTCAACAAACGAAACGAACAAATTGACTCAGAAAAAGATTTGTTCGTTTTGATGAACGAGTTCGAACATGAGCCTTACTCATCGTCTGGAATCGTTTAAAGCCCTTTGAACAGTTTGCACTGAAACTGTCTTTTGAACCTTGAACCGTTTGGTTCCCATTGAAATCATTAACTATTAAGGTTTTTGATGAAAACACTCCATGTGCAAACTGTTCAAAGGGCTTTAAACGACTCCAGACGATGAATAAGGGTCTTATCGAGCGAAACGATCACTCATTTAATAAATAAATCACAAAGTTTAAGTTTTATAAGCTCAAATGGTCGCCTTGCTCTGTTCTGTGATGCGCGTTCGTGACTCTCCTGTTCGAACTCGTTCATCAAAATGAACAAATCTTTTTTTTTATTTGGTTGATTCAACGAACGAAACAAACAAATTGACTCGTCGACAAATTCATCGTCTGGAACCCTTTGAACAGTTTGCACTGAAACTGTCTTTTGGACCTTGAACCGTTTGGTTCCCATTGAAGTCCATTATATGGAGAAAATCCTGGAATGTTTTCATCAAAAACCTTAATTTCTTTTCGACTGAAGAAAGAAAGACATGGACATCTTGGATGACATGGGGGTGAGTAAATTATCAGCAATTTTGTATAAAAGTGAACGACTCCTTTAAGACATTTTCTGGAGAAAAGCAGTTTAAAGTCACTTTTTTGCTGAGTTTATCCACACTGGCATCACAAGTTTGGACGTTTTAAAGTCTCTTCTGCTCGTCAAGGCAGTATTTACATGACCAAACATACAGTAAAAGCAGAAATATTGTATACTTTTTTGCAATTTGAATATATTTTCAAATGCAACTCATTCCTGTGATGCAAAGCCGAATTTTCAGCGTCATTAGAGTACCTTTTTTAACATGTCTGCATTAACCAGACAGGAATAATTCCTGAAGATAACAAGGCCAGCTCTTGGAGAAATGCCAAAACTCATGACTGCTGTTATTCATTTGCAAATGTCAGTCTATCTATGTAAATGAAGCTCTGCTACACGGCACACTTCGATTAACAGCGGTCAACGTTACTGCGCTCATAGCTCGTCCAGTTATGTTGTCACATTGACAGCTTGAATACATAAGAAAACAGCTTTTATGAACTCATTTACTCATTCAATGATCGTGCTGGCTTCTTTTGTCGAGGCGATTTATTCACTAAAGCAGACCTCCTCTACATTTAATGTTGATAAGCCGTATGCAAAATAAATGACTGTGCCAAGAAAAGCCTTGAAGTTCCTTTGGATGAAAGCCAATTCGCTCTGCTTGACAAAATACCGTGTGACATCGAGAGACTATTAATGCTATCTTTGCAGCCAAAACATCACACGTTCTTTATACTTAATCCACTTTTTTAAGGGGAAAAGGATCCATTTAAGGAGTTTACCTGCTCTATCCGTGTTTAAATCATACATTTATTAACTATGAACTATTGATATTATTTACAAGACAGACGGCTTTTTAATAACTCAAAAGCATTGCATATTTTTTTCATCGCATTACAGAGCTGCAAGTGTTAAATTAATGACAGACTCTCGAGATCTGAACACTTTCTGACAGACAAACCTCATCTGTCCTCGCTGTGAATGTGTTAACAGATCATCTCGCTTATATTTCTCAATCATATTTCACTCTCGGACCCCTGCATTTTCAGCAATTTTCTTTACCAGTGGGTCATGATATGTGGATTTAAAAAAAAAAAATGTAATAAGTTTTAATAAAGCAGCCAAGAGTGATGTCCGGCCTAAGAAAATGCACATGCCCTCCTTTATTCAAATATGATTAAAAATGCGGTATTATTTTGTATGCATTTTCCACGAGTCAATTGTTTAATTTGTGATTAAGCAATGAAACACGCATGTCATGCAAAAAAAATTATGAACACATAAAAAAAATAAGAGAGAACCAATGAAATATGGATAACTGATTATGTTCTCAGTGGTTCTTTCCTTTTCAGACAAATAATTGTGTCAGATAAAGACCTTAACCAAGTTTAATGCTTTGTTCTTCCCTCACATTTAGCGTATTTGAAAAAATATCAAATATTTCCCTCATATTTTGATGGTTTAGTCAAGATTGCATGGTAGTTAAATCACTGGTTTATTACTGGCAGAATAAACTGAGGATTTATAAACACTTTTATTGGTAACACTTTACAATACGGGTGCACTAATATGCTTTAATTAATGCTTAACTAATGCACAGATATCCATGAGTTAATGTATAACTCATGAAGAACTAAACCATTAATTAATGATTACTGCATCAGTAACTATTAAAGAGTCTCTATGATTAATAGATGAAGTAATACATGAATTGCTATTAATTCAATGTGTCATTGTGTATTAATTCCTTTATAACACATTAAAGTAACTAATAGTATAAATTATTGTGTTAATTACCACAATGAGTCAAAGCTATGCACAATTAATCATTAGCTAATGATCTGCAAAGGTAACATTATGTTATGACTTTACTTGTTGGGGCACATCATTGTTAACTAGTCGTTTAGTAATTTGCACATGAATTTGCACTAAAATGAAGTAATTAATCATGTATTAATGCATATTAGTCTACCTGTTGAAATACAAGACTTTGGCTCATTTTGGTTATTAACATATTAATTAACACTATTAGTTAAAAAATGAGTTATTATAGAATTAATCCACAATTACATATTTAATAGTATGAACTAATACATTAACCTTACAGACTCTTAATTAGTTCCTAATAATCATTAATGAATAGCTTAAATAATCATTAGTTACGCATGAATTCAATATCATCTGTGCACCCGTATTGTAAAGTGTTACCATTTTCTTTAATATATACACTTCTCTACCTATATAAATCTCAAATTAATTAAGTCATATTCAACAATCTGGCAAATGTACATGTATTTCATATAAAAAAAAATCATAATATCATTTCAACCCTTTTCGAAATGAGAGGGAAACGATTATTAAAGGAACAACACAACGCAGTTACTAAAATGTCATTTAGGAATAATGCATGTGAAGGCAATATAGTCCACTGTAAGAGTCATAAGCCACGCAGCTGCTTTTGGATATCACCAAAGAATCATTATTGAATAAATATGACAACATAATGTGGCCATTCCAGTGGAAACGAAACGAGCTGTGAATGTCAAACACACCTGAAGTGCTTTTGAAATGTCATGCTAAAGGAGAGTCTGGAGACGTCCACACGCCGCAATAAATGTATCTTTTGTTTATCCGTAATCCTCTTCAAAGACAATAATTTAGTGACAAATCCTGATGACTTTAACCGCCTGCGATCGTATAAAAGCCCGTTAAGAGATAAACACTGTGTTTACGGTGTCAGGACACTGGCATCCTCAACCTGAGAGAGCTTCTAAAAGCTTGCGTTTGACACACGCGGCCGTTACTCAGGAGCTCAAATCATCACCGCCGTCTCATCAAATGATGCCGCAACGTATCATATCAAAGATGAGAGCAAACGTCAAAGTACACACATCATTTCTTCTTTAGCTCAATGCTTCAATGTTTATTAGCACTAAGATTTTGTATTGCATTGGAATATATTCCCCACGACGTGAGAGCCGCCTCAATATTGCAATTAGCTAATTACATCTTCAACAATGTCATTAGATTAATATACTAATTATTCTCTCTGAAACGTATTGCATTACAGCTGCACATAAGTATTTGAACACCTGAGAAAATCGGTAACGCTTCCTTTTACAGTCCAGTTACCCATGTAAATACTACAGTATGTACTTATTTTAATAACCACACTGAAAAAAAAAAGTGGATTTACTTAAAAAAAAAGTTAGGCAACTTTTTCCACTCAGAAAATTTACAAAGATTTGCCAAGTAAAAACCTAAACATATTTATCAGTAGTTTTAATTAGAAATCTTAGGTTAAAATTTACTTGGAGTATGGAATTAAGTAGACTTTACTTTAGTTAAGTGAAAGTAACAAAGAATATAAGCAACTTGGCTAGTAAAATGTTGATTAATATCAATTTAGTTGTAATTGCATGACATTTCACTGAATTATACCAGTCATTTATAGTATGAGTTTTACTTAGCCTATCTAAGTAATTTATACTTCATCATGTCAGATGTTAAGCATGATGTGAATGCAAAGACCTCAATACTTGGTAGACTGTACACAATGACGGTAACATGGATCGTTTTTGTGTTTGAATGTGTCATTTTGAGCAGAAAATTTCCTCAAAATGTCACAAAATGGCAAGTTACTAATCCTGACGACAAAAGCAATGATAAAACAGTGTAAATACAGCTGGAAACCAGTGCAAAATGAACCTCATTAATTATTCAAGGTCCAGTGCATGATGGGAACCCCAGTATCAGAAAAGTTGAGTAATTTTTACTTTATTTTATTGAGTTCATATTTATGCTTCATTAGAAATGTGCGCTCCATATGATTGTATATAACATGAATGCACCCGGGTCGTACTACATCTGCCGTCGATTTATTGTCATTTCAATGTCGGTTGCGTAAACATTCACAGCTCCTCTCCCGTAGCCTTGTGAGAGAGTAAAGTGTCCACGGTTGATATACAGTAGCCTTGATAGAGACTGCCGTTAAGACTAAACACGTTTATTTTCGATGGAAGTGGTCTGTATTTAACGTAATATTACTTACATAATTAGTTTGAAAGCTATTATATGGAAATAAACGTATATGATGTGAGATTAGTTTGATGCATGGACGGTGTGTTTGGTCTCTCTGCAGCGATGTGTTGGGTCTCGGTGTGATCTTTTCTTGTGGGTTTGAGATGCATGTCCTGATGTGGGGAATCGCTCATGACACTGGGTTCCTGTGATGCGTGAACTTCTGATCCCGCTGGAGGACAGTCAAACCCAGCAGGATATGTTGCAGCTACACTATTCTGATGAATCATTTCTAGTGGCATATTTTCAATTCCTACTGAAGTACATGTGGAATGTTGACCCTTTGATTTGCTCGTTCTCTGACATAAAAGACCCAAACACAGACCCAACAGAAGGGCTGGGGATGGAGGGATGGATGGATGGAGGGAGGGAGGGATGGATGGATGGATGGATAAATGGATGAATGGATAAATGGATGGATTGATGGAGGGAGGGAGGGAGGAACGAAGGACGGGATGGATGAAGGGAGCGACGAAGGAAGGGATGGATGGATGGATGGATGGGGGTGGATGAAAGGGGGATGGAGGAATGGATGGAGAGATGGAGGAATGGATGGAGGGATGGATAGAACAGTGGAGGATGGATGATATATGAATAGAATAAAGGATGGATAGATAGTTGGAGGGGGGTGAAGGAAGGGATGGATGGATGAATGGATGGAGTGAGGGATGGATGGGGTGGTGGATGGATGGACGAATGGAAGGATGGATGGATGGATGGATGGATGGATGGATGGATGGATGGAGTGAGGAACTGATGGATGGATGGATGGATGATGGAATGAGCGGTGGATGGATGGATGGGGTTGGAATAGATGGAGTGAGGGATTGATGGATGGATGGATAAAGTGAGGGATGGATGGATGGATGGATTGATAAAGTGATGGATGGATGGATGTAGTGAGGGGTGGATAGATGGAGTGAGGGATGGGGGTGGGTGGATGGATGGGGTTGGAATAGATGGAGTGAGGGATTGATGGATGAATGGAAGGATGGATGGAAGGATGGATTGATAAAGTGAGGGATGGATGGATGGATGGATGGATGGATGGATGGATGGACGGACGGATGGTTGACCACACAGGAGGAAGGAATGGGGCATATTGTGTTCAACACAGTTTTTGTGGCAGCATTCAAAGTGCCAAAATCCCATTATTTATCCCCTCATGTAGAATGCCCATTGCACATTTATATACATATATATATATATATACACACAATTTGATTCACAATCTCCTCAAGTTATGAATTTCAAAACATAAGCAAGAAGACAGTTTTTCATCCTGCATTCATTCTCCATGTGATGACATGCTGTTAGTTTGACTGTGTGTTCAGAGAAACACACCTTGTACTGGTAGCGACTGGATTTGTTCTCTTGACGGTTCCTGAAAGGATTTGGGTGGAATTCCTCATCATGTTTATCATCTGTAACTCTAGATGCTGCAGTCACTGGTCTAATAACTCCAGGCTTTGTCTTTAGGACAGATAAACAAGAAAAAAATATTATAAATCAATAATTGAAAAAAAGCAAAGATATCTACAGCCAACACCTGCAGTATGTCATCTAGTACATCACAACAGCAATTATATCTCAATCACATATATGAATTAAATTCAACAATATGGCATATCTTTATGATATTTCAAATTTTTCATCACAATGCACATGATAACTTGTTTCTCTGGCGCATATGTATACCCGAAATAGAAACATTATTTTATTCTCCATATCTGCTGAACGACGTAAAGGGGCAGAAACTGAGATAAACATTTTAAATGCAAAGAGATATATGCACCAAATACATACCAGCGTTTTTTCAGTCGTAACAAAGGGTTGGAAAGGAGAGCAGGCCTAGAAGAAAAGACCCCGTTACACATGACATCTATAAAAGACTCAGTGATGAAACACATCTGCATATGAAACTGTGTATTTAGCTTTACATTTGGTGTTCTGGCTCTCTAGTATTATATTAGTTATCTGCTGTATTTCTTTGCCCTTCCCCTAGGGGTCAGTATCTCCGTTAGCGGGTTTAGTTTTTCTTCTATTATCTTTTGCGTGCTCTAGGAGAGCGCTCTTGAGTCGAATGCAACAGGCAGAAAAAGTTTGTCTCACGCGGTATAAGTGTAATGTTCCTGAGACGATTTCATTTATACTCTTCTCTCAGACCCCATATATCTTCGAAAAGCTTTGACATGCCATAATCTGTAAGTACTTAATGGCCTATGTTGTTTTTTTTATGTAATCTGTTATTTCAGTTATGTTAACTCTTAAACTAGTTCTTAGCTAACGTCACTAGCTTCACGTGTGGATGCTATCGAGCATATTACGAGTCGATGTTAGCTCTGTTTTTCTCTTAATCCGGTCATCAGGTTGTATTTATTGGTTGTTAAGGATTAATAAATAGTCTTGGTGATTTCTGTATAGCTTTGGCGAAGTCTGGGTGAGTTTGTGTTCGTCTAAATCTAATTAAAAAGGGAAATCTGGTTATATCTTTACAAAATAACGTAGAAAGGTCAAAATGTACAACTTTATTATTCAGTAGGGGAAATATCGGGGTCTCAGATATGTTGATCTGTGTTCTGAGCCGCTTGTGATTTTGTATATTGAAACCGCAATTATCTGCAGTATATATTTAGCATTCAGCATTATAGCTATTTTATTCAAGCTGTATTGTTTAATCACTACCTTGTGAGGTTTTTTTATGTTTACTTTCATTTTATTTCCAAGATTTTAAGGCACAACAATGTGTTTGTTTTTGTTAATGTAATACAATTTGTTTGTATGTTCACAGTTTTACAGTAAAAACAACAAGAAGGGAAGGTAGTGAAAAAGTGAAGCCTTCAGTAAAGATGGATGAAGAAGAGATCTGAGTCTTGTCATTCCTGGAACCACCTTTCACTGTTGTTATGTTTAGCTCTCTGCATAGGCTGAGTAGCTATACACTCAGCTGAGGGCAGAAGAGTAAAAAGATTATCCATCTATCAAGCTTTCGAGATGTCTCAGTCAGGAACTACGCCACCTACGTCCCAGTTGGTAGCCCGGTCGGAGTGCCACTCACGTTCTTCACGCCGTTCGTCCACCAGCCAAGCTGCAGCACGAGCCCGAGCAGATGCAGAGGCTGCCCGCACCAGAGCACAGTACGCCAAACGCCAGATCGACATGGAGGTTGAAAAGGCACGCATTGAGGCAACGCTAAACGCTCTGAAGAAGGAGGGTGAGGCTGAAGCAGCGCTTGCTGCAGCTCATGTCCTGGAAGCGGCAGCTGACGAGGAGCACCACGCCATCGACCTCACGGAGCAGGGCATCTCCCCTAAAACACCTCCTTCCATCCGACGTGCGCGAGACTACGTAAATGCTCACTTCACCAACTCCAGTTCGGAGGTCAAAGAAGAAAAGTCTGATGACGACTCTCACCATCTACAACAGAGTCAAACACCTGTCGCTTCCTCTCCAGGTGAACATCTCACTGATTTCGTAGACAGGGAAAAGCAGAAGTCCCCTCATACACGAATAAAAATGGACATTTCACCCCAGCCTAGACCTTCAGTGACTCCACAGACTGAACTGTCGGATCTAGCAACTTACCTAGCACGCCGTGATCTCCTCACAGCGGGATTCAAGGTTTTCGACAACCGTCCTGAGTCCTACTTGTCCTGGAAGTCCATCTTCTGCAACGCCATAGTAGGGCTCAACCTCAAGCCCAGCGAAGAGCTTGACCTTCTAACCAAGTGGCTAGGTGGAGAGTCACTTCAACACGCTCTGAGGATCAGGGCGGTCCATGTGAACAACCCTCAAGCAGGCCTCCAACGTTTGTGGCAGCGTCTAGACAAGAGTTATGGCTCCCCAGAGGTAGTCGAAGCGTCACTCTTCCAACGCTTACAGACTTTTCCAAAAATATCCAACAAAGACACTCATCTGCTGCAGGAGCTTGCTGATCTTCTGCTAGAGTTAGAGTATGCTCAAAGTGAAAATTATCTGCCAGGCCTCAGCTTTCTTGACACCCCCAGGGGGATAAACCCGATCGTTGAAAAGCTCCCTTACGGACTCCAGGAGTCATGGGTGAAACAGGGGACAAAGTACAAAAGAGACAATGATGCAGTATACCCACCTTTCTCATATTTTGTTCAGTTTGTAAATGACTATGCCGAAATGAAAACAGACCCTAGCTTTGTGTTACAAAGCTCAAACATAGTAGCTCCAAAGGGTGACAAGACACTGGTAAAACCTACCAGATACAGAGTTCCTGTGGCAGTGAACAAAACGGATATCAGTCAAACAAACGGCACAGCTCAAACATCCGTTTTTAATCCGGACAAGCAATGTCCTATTCACCACAAGCCCCATTCACTCGCTAAATGCAGGGGATTCAGATCAAAAACACTTGACGAAAGAAAAGGTTTTCTCAAAGAACACTCCATTTGTTATAAGTGTTGTTCTTCCACAAGTCACAGAGCTAAAGACTGTAAAGCCATAATCCAATGTTCAGAATGTAACAGTGATGTGCACGTGTCCGCCATGCATGCAGGTCCACCACCGTGGACGTCTAAAGACTCTAACCCTCCGTCTCAGAGCCACGGCGGGGAGTCCGATTCCTCGAGTCCTGTAACTACCACCAGTTGCACAGAAGTGTGTGGCCAAGGTCTCAAAGGTAAATCCTGTGCTAAGATTTGCTTAGTTAACGTGTATCCCCGCACATCCCCTGAAAAGAAGAGGAGGATGTACGCCATGTTAGATGATCAAAGCAATTCATCCTTGGCCAGGTCCGCTTTCTTTGACATGTTTAAGGTAAAAGGTACCATACTCCCATACACCATGAAAACATGCGCTGGTTTGTCAGAGACTGGAGGGCGCAGGGCCAGTGACTTTGTTATTGAGAATGTAAATGGCAAAGTGTCCATGCTACTGCCCATACTAACAGAATGTGATCAGATTCCAGATAACAGGGACGAGATTCCAACCTCTGAGGCTGTGTCGGCTCACCCACATCTAAAGGCAATCGCTTCGCAGATTCCTCCTCTGGACCCATCCGCAGAAATCCTTCTCCTCTTGGGCAGGGACATCATCCAAGCTCACAAGGTTCGCAGTCAGGTGAATGGTCCAAACAGTGCACCTTATGCTCAACGCCTTGATCTGGGATGGGTAGTTATAGGTGATGTCTGCCTCTCTGGTGCCCACAAGCCCACTGTGAGCTCTTTTAAGACGAACATTCTTAACAACGGCCGTCCTACCTTCCTCAGCCCCTGTGAAAACAAAATCCATGTCAAAGATAAATACACAGAAAGCTGTCATACACTTCATAAGACACAAGTTGAATTAGGCAGACACATTTTCCAGCAGACAGCAGATGATGACAAATTGGCACTTTCAGCAGAAGATGCTTTGTTCTTGGAAATTATGCACAAAGACTTTGCAAAAGATGAGGCAAACAACTGGATGGCTCCACTCCCATTCCGCACCCCCAGACAGCGTTTGCCCAACAACAGGGACCAGGCCCTCAGTCGTTTAATGTCGCTCCGCAAAACGCTAAAAAGGAAACCGGAAATGAGAGAGCATTATGTTGAGTTTTTGGATAAAATCTTTTGCAAGGGTCACGCCGAACCAGCGCCTGCTCTTAATCCAGACCAAGAATGCTGGTATCTCCCTAGTTTCGGAGTTTACCACCATCAGAAGCCAGGGAAAATTAGGGTAGTCTTTGACTCGAGTGCCCAATACGACAATGTTTCTCTCAATGACGTGCTACTGAAAGGGCCAGATCTCAACAACACTCTTGTGGGAGTTCTGATGCGTTTCAGGTTTGACTCATACGCAGTCATGGCGGACGTGGAACAGATGTTTCATAACTTTCTGGTCAGAGAGGACCACCGCAACTACCTTCGTTTCCTGTGGTTCAAAGACCATGATCTAGATGGAGAAGTGCAGGAATTCAGGATGAGAGTGCACGTATTTGGGAACTGCCCCTCCCCATCTGTGGCCATCTATGGACTGAAACGGTCAGCGATGGAGGGGGAAAGGGAATACGGCAGTGATGTGAGGGAATTCATTGAACGTCACTTTTATGTAGATGACGGACTAAAATCATTCTCTTCCACAGATGAGGCCATTGACGTTCTCCGTAGAGCTCAGAAGATGCTGGCTCAGTGTAACATACGCCTGCACAAAATCTCAGCTAACTGTCCCATCATCTCAAGTGCCTTTCCAAGTGAGGACCTTGCAACAGACATGCAGGGCCTTGACTTTGGACAGACTATCCCACCCATGCAGCGCAGCTTAGGCTTGGGCTGGGACTTGTCCACAGACCTGTTCAAGTTTCAGGTAACAGTCAATGAGAAGCCCTTCACTAAACGGGGAGTGCTGTCAGTCATTAATAGTGTGTTCGACCCGCTTGGCTTTGCCATCCCAGTCATTGTAGAAGGCAGGGCCATATTGAGAGACATTTCCACTGATATTTGTGAATGGGACACCGAACTGCCTAAAGACAAATTACACCAGTGGCAACAATGGAAGGATTCGCTCAAATATCTACAACGACTTGAAATCCCCAGAATGTACACCTCAATACCGCTATCTGCAGCCCTAACAAAGGAGATCCATGTCTTTTGTGATGCCTCCACTAAGGCAGTGGGCGCTGTTGCTTACCTCAAACTCACAGATAGAGATGGGCATAGTGAAGTGGGTTTCCTTCTCGGCAAAGTACGGCTTTCCCCAAAACCAGACATCACTATACCCAGACTTGAACTCTGCGCAGCAGTCCTTGCTGTTGAGGCTGCCGAGTTAGTCCTGGAGGAGCTAAACATCGCGGTCGAACAAGTGAGTTTTTACTCAGACTCCAAAGTAGTGCTCGGTTACATCTGTAACAAAAAGAGACGCTTTCACGTTTATGTGCACAACAGAGTAGAACGCATCAGGCGTTTCTCACAAACCCACCAGTGGCATTACGTGCCCACTCATTTAAATCCTGCCGATCATGCCACTCGAGCACTACCCGCTGAGCAGCTCTCCTACTCCACATGGATCAGTGGACCTGCTTTCCTTTCCAACATGACAAAAAGTCAAGCCCAGGCAGAGTCATTTGATCTTGTAGACCCAGACACTGACAGCGAATTGCGACCCGAGGTTACTACGTGTGCCACCACTATCTCAAAGAATGGACTCAGTAGCGCCAGATTTGAAAGGTTTTCAAGTTGGAATGTACTGCTCAGAGCTATATCCAAACTCAAACACATCGCCCAGTCGTTCAAGCTGAACCCAAAGAGCTCCTGTCACGGCTGGCACAGCTGTAACGAACACTCATCCGAAGAACAACTTGACCAAGCCAAGTATACCGTCATTCACACCGTTCAAAGGGAGGTTTACTCTGAAGAAATGAGACAAGCTGGAAAAGGTCTACCCCTTAAGAACTCAAGCCCACTCAGCAAACTGAACCCGTATGTTGATTCGAATGGAATCCTCAGAGTGGGTGGGAGGCTAAAACGTGCGCAGTTGACATCGGACGAAACAAATCCCATACTCATCCCTGGAAAGCACCACCTTGCCCAGCTCATTATAAAACACTTCCACGGGAAAGTATGCCACCAGGGCAGGCATTTTACTGAAGGGGCAGTAAGGACTGCAGGTTTTTGGATTGTTGGAGGCAAAAGAGCAATAAGCAGGGTGATATTCAACTGTGTAACATGCCGCAAACTAAGGGGGAGACGACAGGAACAGATCATGGCTGAGCTACCAGAGGACAGGCTGTCCACGGACCCTCCTTTCACACATGTAGGCCTTGACGTGTTCGGCCCCTGGCCTGTCATGGTCAGAAAAACCCGTGGTGGGCAATCGGATGCTAAGCGATGGGCAGTCATATTTACATGTATGAGCACACGCGCCATCCATATTGAAGTAATAGAATCAATGGACACTTCATCGTTCATAAATGCCCTGCGTCGTTTCTTCGCCATCAGGGGTGCAGTCAAACTTCTTCGATCTGATTGCGGGACAAATTTTGTGAGCGCCTGCAAAGAACTGCAGATAGACAAACAGGGGTGTCACAACGACAAACTTCACAGCTTTCTCAAAGACTCTGGTTGCAAATGGCATTTTAACCCTCCACATGCATCTCATATGGGTGGCTCCTGGGAGCGCATGATTGGGGTCACACGCAAAATTCTCGATGCTATGCTCCTGGAACTCAGACAGGCGAGACTCACTCATGAGATATTAGTGACATTAATGGCTGAAGTTACTGCGATAGTAAATGCTCGTCCGCTCACAGCAGTTTCATCAGATCCAGAAAACCCAGCCATTCTTACTCCTGCCATGCTACTGACCCAAAAAGTTGCTACTCCTCCGGTCCCGCCAGGTCCGTTTGAAAGCAGGGATCTTTTCAGAGCACAATGGAGGCGTGTACAATACCTCGCCAATGTTTTCTGGAGCCGATGGCAGAGGGAGTACATCTCAGGACTTCAGAACCGCCGCAAATGGAAAACAGTCAAACCAAGTCTACAAACAGGAGATGTTGTCCTGCTAAAGGAGGCACTTGAACATAGGAATAACTGGCCACTTGGATGCATCACCAAAATTTTCCCAAGTCAGGATGGACTTGTTAGGAAAGTTGAGGTGAAGATTTTCCGTAAGGGTGAACTCAGAGCCTATATAAGACCTGTAAGTGAGGTTGTGTTGTTGGTGTCCAAGGACAATGCTTGAAAAAGAAAAAAAAAAACTAAGAAAATCAGGTATCTTGGTTTATTGTATTGTATCTGTATTCCCATGCTGATTTTTGATGACATCTTACTATGTCAGGCGGGGAGTGTTCTGGCTCTCTAGTATTATATTAGTTATCTGCTGTATTTCTTTGCCCTTCCCCTAGGGGTCAGTATCTCCGTTAGCGGGTTTAGTTTTTCTTCTATTATCTTTTGCGTGCTCTAGGAGAGCGCTCTTGAGTCGAATGCAACAGGCAGAAAAAGTTTGTCTCACGCGGTATAAGTGTAATGTTCCTGAGACGATTTCATTTATACTCTTCTCTCAGACCCCATATATCTTCGAAAAGCTTTGACATGCCATAATCTGTAAGTACTTAATGGCCTATGTTGTTTTTTTTATGTAATCTGTTATTTCAGTTATGTTAACTCTTAAACTAGTTCTTAGCTAACGTCACTAGCTTCACGTGTGGATGCTATCGAGCATATTACGAGTCGATGTTAGCTCTGTTTTTCTCTTAATCCGGTCATCAGGTTGTATTTATTGGTTGTTAAGGATTAATAAATAGTCTTGGTGATTTCTGTATAGCTTTGGCGAAGTCTGGGTGAGTTTGTGTTCGTCTAAATCTAATTAAAAAGGGAAATCTGGTTATATCTTTACAAAATAACGTAGAAAGGTCAAAATGTACAACTTTATTATTCAGTAGGGGAAATATCGGGGTCTCAGATATGTTGATCTGTGTTCTGAGCCGCTTGTGATTTTGTATATTGAAACCGCAATTATCTGCAGTATATATTTAGCATTCAGCATTATAGCTATTTTATTCAAGCTGTATTGTTTAATCACTACCTTGTGAGGTTTTTTTATGTTTACTTTCATTTTATTTCCAAGATTTTAAGGCACAACAATGTGTTTGTTTTTGTTAATGTAATACAATTTGTTTGTATGTTCACAGTTTTACAGTAAAAACAACAAGAAGGGAAGGTAGTGAAAAAGTGAAGCCTTCAGTAAAGATGGATGAAGAAGAGATCTGAGTCTTGTCATTCCTGGAACCACCTTTCACTGTTGTTATGTTTAGCTCTCTGCATAGGCTGAGTAGCTATACACTCAGCTGAGGGCAGAAGATTTGGCAACAGAGTCCAGATTAAGCTGAAGAACACTCAGGGAATGAATCAATAGTTTTGAAACAAGTGATTCCAAAATAGCAGAAGAGGATGGATGGATGGATGGATGGATGGATGGATGGATGGATGGATGGATGGATGGATGGATGGATGGATGGAAGGATGGATGGATGGATGGATGGATGGATGGATGGATGGATGGATGGATGGATGGATGGATGGATAGATGGAAGGATGGATGGATGGATGGATGGATGGATGGATGGATGGATGGATGGATGGATGGATGGATGGATGGATGGATGGATGGAAGGATGGATGGATGGATGGATGGATGGATGGATGGATGGATGGATGGATGGATGGATGGATGGATGGATGGATGGATGGATGGATGGATGGATGGATGGATGGATGGATAGATGGAAGGATGGATGGATGGATGGATGGATGGATGGATGGATGGATGGATGGATGGATGGAAGGATGGATGGATGGATGGATGGATGGATGGATGGATGGATGGATGGATGGATGGATGGATGGAAGGATGGATGGATGGATGGATGGATGGATGGATGGATAAATGGATGGATGGATGGCTGGATGGAAGAATTAATGGATGGATGGCCCTATTTCAACAGATGATGGATGGATGGATGGATGGATGGATGGATGGATGGATGGATGGATGGATGGATGGATGGATGGATGGATGGATGGATGGATGGATGGATGGATGGATAGATGGAAGGAGGGATGGATGGATGGATGGATGGATGGATGGATGGATGGATGGATGGATGGCTGGATGGAAGAATTAATGGATGGATGGATGGATGGATGGATGGATGGATAGATGGAAGGAGGGATGGATGGATGGATGGATGGATGGATGGATGGATGGATGGATGGATAAATGGATGGATGGATGGCTGGATGGAAGAATTAATGGATGGATGGCCCTATTTCAACAGATGATGGATGGATGGATGGATGGATGGATGGATGGATGGATGGATGGATGGAAGGACTGATAAATGTATGTATGTATGGATGGATGGATGGATGGATGATTCCAAAACCTGCTCTTAATTGTTATAATAATATTTGAAGAGATTGCATGTCATTATTCAGCTCCATGGCTGTTATCATTTCAGAGTTTGTAAAATATTCCATTAAATCTTTCTATAGGCAAAATCTGTCAAACAACAATAGCAAACTGAGAGTCCAAATCCTGTAATTTGCATATAATAAGAAGTGAAATGGGTCTGACTGAATAACACACATTTACTCTGATTACCAGCGCTTCTACTGGCGGACTGAGAACCCGAAATCGGTTCTGTTCAGACGGGGAACAGCAGGGATATGCAGCTAAAAATGTGACTGTGTAATTGTTAATAGTTAAGACTGCACAATGAATAGGCTCATCAACATTTGGAAGATGAAAATCTGGGTCTGCGATTGGCTTCAGTGCTCAGATTCACTGGCATAAACAAGTAATTTGGATTGTTGAATTGATTTTTTTAAACTTTAAACTTTTATAATGAATGATTTGTCAGATTTGCCTTCTCAGAAGCCTGAGTGTTAAATATGTACTGAGATCAGTGGAGACACTCACATATCTTGTTTCCCGTCCCAATAGTTTTGGGGATGGTGACGACGTCTGTGATCAGATATTCAGAATAAAAGAAAAACAGAATGATTTACGCACACATTTTCAATGCAAGTACAGTGAATATAATTGAAATGTAAAGGTTGAACAGCAGCGGATGACAGTGTTAGTCAGAGATCGATTCTTCATCGCATATTACTAACAGACGCATTAAAGGAGTAGTTCACTTTTTAAAAAACTTTTGCTGATAATTTACTCGCCCCCATGTCATCCAAGATGTCCATGTCCTTCTTTCTTCAGTCGAAAAGAAATGAAGGTTTTTGATGAAAACATTCCAGGATTTTCTCCATATAATGGACTTCAATGGGAACCAAACGGTTCAAGGTCCAAAAGACCATTTCAGTGCAAACTGCAAACTGTTCGAACTCATTTATCAAAATGAAAGAATCTTTTTCCGAGTCATTTGGTTCATTCAATGAATGAAACAAACGAATTGACTCGGAAAATGATTCGTTCATTTTGATAAACGAGTTCGAACAGGAGAGTTACGAACGCGCATCACAGAACAGAGCAAGGCGAGCATTTGTGCATATAAAACTTAAACTTTGTTATTTATTTATTAAATGAGCGATCGTTTCGCTTGATAAGACCCTTATTCATCGTCTGGAGTCGTTTAAAGCCCTTTGAACAGTTTGCACTGAAACTGTCTTTTGTCCGTTTGGTTCCCATTGAAGTCCATTATATGGAGAAAATCCTGGAATGTTTTCATCAAAAACCTTCATTTCTTTTCCACTGAAGAAAGAAAGACATGGACATCTTGGATGACATGGGGGTGAGTAAATTATCAGCAAAAGTTTTATTTTTTTTAAAGTAAGCTACTCCTTTATTAATAATCAGGACATTGTTTATTCTAACTCATATTTAAAGTCAACATTGAAGACTGATTATACACACAAACAAGAAATATTTTACTCCTCGACAAGCAGTATAACGTGATTCTGTTGTGAATAATCGAAATGGAGATGAGATAAGTGTCCATCTTTAATTACACACCCTTGATGTCTCCACTGCCAGAGACTGCGGAGTGGCTCTGTTCACATGGTCTGACTGATTCTGGGGGAAAAAAAATAGATTAAAACGTGAGAATCGTGGATAAAAGGACTCTTGTTTAGGAGTGTGTTCTGTGTGGGCTCACTTTCTGGACGGAGTCCTCGAGGACTTCATCAATAGTGGCGTACAGGTCTGCGGTCTGCTGACGGAGCTGCGCAGGAGAGCACATCTGCACACACACATTCACACGTCACACACTCAGACAAAAGGTGTATCGGGACTGGTGCATACAATATCAGAATGTAGTGAATTTTGCTGCACATTTCACCGAAATAAAAATATATTTAATATATCAAACAGAGATGTATATTTGTGGAAAGTCCAGAGAGTTAAATGCGTGTCTGTTATTGGTGCTTCATCTCATTTTAGTATTTTTTCCATTTAATGAATGGCTAATGGATGAACAAATTAAAACTTTGAAGTCCGCACCAAAAAAAAAGTGATGGAATAATGTTTTGTTTGCATTTCTTATCTTCTTAATCGGCCTCTACCAAATGGTTGAGATGTCTCTTAATGGTAATAAATGCCACTCTTAGAAAAAAGGGTTCTATATGTGTAGCATAGGGTTCTTTACTCGACTCCAAAGGATGTTTAATGCTAAAAAAGGTTCTATAATGAGAAGAAAGAACCCTTTTGGCACAAAATGCTATTATTTGTTCATATATTACATTATTCTGCAACATTTTGTAGTGTGTAATTAAGTTATTGTTTATTAAACTGTTGTAACTTAATATCCCATTTTAATCATGCTGATTTTGGAGGATAAAAACTGAAATGGCACTCTTCGTCTGATATTGATTAATTACATTTTTAATCTTGAATTTTGTGGTCATTCACATGCATTGCATTTTAGGAGTTCCAAATACGTAGCGCTTTAGAATCTTTTAAGGTTCTATATAGAACTTTTCCTTCTAAGATGTACCGGAAGTCATTCACTTTGCCATACTTTTTCATTGCCCATCATAATTTATGATCAAAACCTTTTCTAGTCTTGACAAAACACATTGTCCAAAAGGTCAAGGTTCCATATTTTGTGACAGAAGTGATATTTGGACAGAAATGTATTAATTTGTTACAGCAGAATGCACACAACTAAATTCAATGGAATTGATGTCATTTTTGGTATTACGCCTAACAAAATCTCAACTTCAAATTTGGAACACAACTTGGTTAGATATATGGTTTGATTTTATAGTAATTTTATAAGAAAACATGTTTTGTAAAATACATATTTTATATAAAAGAAAAAAATATTTAGTACAGTATATTTGATTTAATGTCAATTTAAAACTTCAACTTTTTCATATTTTTAATTTTTTGAAGTGCAGTAATGATCTGCTGAGTGTTTTCTTTAAATCAAGACTAAACTTAGGTCTTTATTCCAAAGCATTCTTAAATTACAACCATGTTTTAATAGTGCATTGTAATGTCCAGTCTCAAAACAGGGGGTGACAGTTAACCGTTGTGTGCCAAATCAACCGTTTGGTTGAGCATGTTTTTGAAAAATTATTAAAAATATACTTATACGTTAAAAATATATGTTTATTTTTTTATAGCATAGTAACATCATTTTGTAAAGTTAAGGATCTTACAGTGTTATATGTAAAAAAAAAATTATGCTTAGCTTGCAAAATTTCACCAGAAATAGTTCACATGGCTGGCGTGATTTATTTGTTTCTGACATCCATGTTAGATGAAGTGTTGTGACCAGTGCTGTTGATTGACACTGTGAAATCTAGTGGATTTGGGCATAATATACCTCAACCAGATGATAGAGATAACTCAATCAGTGTGAGTTAACCTCTCAATAAAATATAGTGACTTAAAATGGGCTTAACCGTCTGGTTGAGGAGTCAGGTAAAGGGTTAAAAGATATGTTGTGAGTGCAAAGGTGCAAGTCAAGGTTCTAAAAGTCAATTATAAAAATATTTTATTTGGGGCAAATCTCAGTCTCTCATTATTTATTTTCACAGGTAAAATAATGTAAAGCAGTCTTGCCAACTGATCTATAGAGTTACATAGCAAAATATCTGTCCAGGTGTTCGTGTCTCTACCTCTTCATGTGGGTCCTCCCAAGAATAGTTGTCTGCAGGGTTGAGTGACGCCTCTTTCTTGTTGACATCCTCATCTATAGCCTTCAGCAGGGAAAAATTAAGAAATGCAGATGAAGCTTTAAACCTTTAGTGAGGCGAGATATCCTTGACCTCAGCAAGTGGATGAAAGGAGGTTTTAGAAGCAACTAAATCCCAAAGATGTGAGTCTGCTCGCGTCTTATATTGATTATCCCACTATTCTCTGTTCTCTGACCCCAGTTCGGTACAGTTTAACCTCTTCTGTAATGTCTAATGAGGTATACAATGTGGATGACTCATTCTGCTTGTTCTGGTAAGGGTCCCTTTGACTGCTTATAAAAAACCATTTCTGCTGTCCATCAACGAAAAAAATAAATGCTTCAATTTCAGCCTCTTTAACGACAATAGGGCGGCAATATCCAAAAATAACACCGAGTTAATGGCTTAAAATGACACTGAATGAGCTCCATTTATTAATTGTACACTCAATAATAGCTGTCACCTGCTGTTCCAGGAGCAGAGTATTCGTAGGAATCGCAGCGAGCGCCTTGTAGGTGGATTTGATCCGGTGTGTCTTTAGGAAAGAATAGTTGAGAAGTCATAAAAGAAGAATTAAACAACATGATCTACAGTCCCCGTGCTATGCAATAAGGCTAGGCGCTATATGAGTAATTCCCATCACGAAACAGTCCTGGCACAATATTGTTGCATTTGCATGGAAAATGGTGTCAATAATAAAAAGCCATGTGGTGCTTTCTCTATATTGGGGGGAATGCATGCATGAATACACATAAAAAAGCCAATATACCAACCCGATCTCACGACCAAGTCGTACGAATTCGACGAATGATTAAAAAGTGGCTAATTCGTAACAATTCATACGACCTCACTCGTACGAATTAGTACGATTTTGCTAAATCGCACATATTTTACAAATTGGCCAATTCGTATGAATTCGTACGAATGACCTACCCCTTACCCCGTCCCTAAACCTAACCATCACGTGGTTTTAGACAAATCGTACAAATTCGTACGAGTGAGGTCGTACGAATTAGCCACTTTTTAACCATTCGTCGAATTCATATGAATTGGACGTGAGATAGTGTTGAATATACCAACCTGATGTCACGACCAAGTCGTACGAATTCGATGAATGATTAAAAAGTGGCTTATTCGTAACAATTCATACGACCTCACTCGTACGAATTAGTACGATTTTGCTAAATCGTACATATTTTACGAATTAGCCAACTCGTATGAATTCAGACGAATGACCTACCCCTGACCCCGCCCCTAAACCTAGCCATCACGTGGGTCTAGACAAATCGTACAAATTGGTACGAGTGAGGTCGTACGAATTAGTACGAATTAGACACTTTTTAACCATTCGTCGAATACGTACGAATTGGGTGTGAATATACCAACCCGATCTCACGACCAAGTCGTACGAATTCGACGAATGATTAAAAAGTGGCTAAATCGTAACAATTCATACGACCTCACTCGTACGAATTAGTACGATTTTGCTAAATCGTACATATTTTACGAATTGGCCAACTCGTATGAATTCGTACGAATGACCTACCCCTTACCCCACCCCTAAACCTTACCATCACGTGGGTCTAGACAAATCGTACAAATTCGTACGAGTGAGGTCGTACGAATTAGCCACTTTTTAATCATTCGTCGAATTGAATATTGAATATTCGTTGTTGAATATCCCCATGCATTTGATTGCATATCAACATAAACATCACCATCAGTTCAGAACATCTCAGTCTGTATTCATGTTGTGTGGAAAAAGCTTAAAACCGTACTCCCAGAGACAGCCGTGCAAGCATCTCTACTGTGGTATACCATGCATGTATTGATCGAACCTTGCCCTTTGCTACAGATTTAGTGCTTTTGCATGAGTGTGATGCATGGCATGTCACTGCTGGAATGATTGGGCATGCAAGCAGCTTGCAGGTAACAGCGAAAGAGCATGCACTGTACCTTTCTATTTTTACAGTCCCCATCTGCGCAGTCTGGTGTGCTTCCCCATTGGGATGGAGAGGGGGATGAACAGAAAGAGTATGAGGGAGAGGGGGAAAGCTGACGGGTGCAGCGATCCGGAGTGGAGGACCGGGAGTTTGGGTGGACGGGAGGACAAGCTGGAGAGACTGGAGGTGTATAGGGCCGGCGGGCGAGACCCATGGGTCCGGGAGAGGGAGACAGCCTAAAAGCTGGGGATGATGTCTGCACTCTTTCAGCATCATTTATGCAAGCATTTCGGGAAAGAGTATTCTCTTTGTGGGTTAAAACTGGAGATATGGAACTGACGTGTGATTCGAAAGTAGGAGTAGGAGATTTACAAGAACTCATATATTTTGGTACCGAGGAGTCAAAATTGTCAGATGAACATCCTATGTGTTTCAGATCATTGGAGAGCTCAGATTTCAGTGGGAATGAATATTTTCCTGGCTTACCATGAGGTTTTGTGTCATCGTTATATGTTAATGATTCGCTTGACTTATTTGGATCCGTAGATACAGGACATTCTGTTAACACTGGTGGGTTTTTATAGTTCTCGTTGCGGGAACGTGACAGATATCTTGATCTCATGCCGGAGTCGGAGCTACACAAAAGAGAGCTAGGAACACTCGGCAAGTGATTACCCTTGGGACTTGATTCAGACAGGCGAGCATTGGACTGGACTGCAGGTAAGTTAGGCGAAGAGATGTGATTTGTAGGTGAGATGATCCCACTATTACGAAGTCTTTCTGGTGGTTTCATGAGTGGGGATTCGTCAGGTGCCTTAACCAGCTCTCGTTTCCAAATCTGTGGCTTTGAAATCTGGAAAGACTTTGAATCTATAGAGGTACAAGACTTTGCTTTGGACACGTTCATGGGTGCGACGGAAGAGGCGGCTGAGCACGCTAAACAGGAGGACATGTTAACTGGACTGATGGGCCAGCAGGGCGTGTACGGTCTTTGCGACGAAGAGGACAGGACGGGTAGACGGCCTTTCCTGAGGATTGCCGTGAGCAGGGAGAGTTGTGTCGGGGGAGTTCGGTGCCGGGCACGGGGCGAAAGAGGACAAGGCGAGGTCGTCCGACTGTCGCAGGGTGTACCGCAAACAGACGACATCTGCAACAAACTGGAGCCCGGAGCCAAAGAAAGCCGTTTGATTCTCACCACGGAGGGGGTGAACGTCCCTGATCTCACGGAGGAACACGGGGAAACCGTGCCGCTAAACGGACCCGGAGAACCGTCTCGTGAGAACCAGCTCCTGTCCCTGTCCCAGCCCTCGGAGAGAATCGACTCCTTGGAGGAAGCAGGAGATGTGAGGAAATCCAGGGAGCTGGCAGGGCTGAGGACCTCGTCTCTCCGGGATGAGCTATTTAAACACAGACCTGAGCTGACCTCAGCACTGTTGTGAAATCCTAGATGGTGTTTGTTGACGCTGGTTTCCGTGGCAGGGGTTATGCTACCGAATTCTGCGGGAGAACCAACTAGGGTGGTGGGGGGGTTTAGGGTTAAATTGTCAGTTGACTGAATCTGAGAAAGACAGAAAATTACAGGACTCATTTGAGTATTGCAATGATGATTAACCATTGTTTTCTGCCAACTGTTTGTTTATTAACAGGCCTGATTGCTAATTACAGTGTAACTCATTATTAGAAGTCTATGTAGACATTCAAATGACTAATTTCTCACTTGTCGCCCATTGGGAATTCAGTCGGTTCAATCCGATCTCAAATATCAAGTTTGTAATTCTCTACATGGTCTACATGTTTAAGTGACCCTAACTGGGTAAGCCATTGGCGAGAGAAGTCTTGGAAACATGATTCTGGCATGGACTAATTAGACACAAGAAATGCTCCTATCCATCACTTGCTCGGTGTTATGGGATGTGTGTTTTGTTTCGTGCATGGAGGGAGGCGTATACGGGGAAATGACATCATCCACTGTTCGTCTCTTGTTCTCTTGGTGATTGCTGGTTGTTGGACGTGTGGCGGCACTTCGGAAGACTTTTAACAGCTTTTATTGCACTTTGTGAAACCCCTAGATTGATTCAATAAAACTATGTTGGTTATATTGTTCCCTCGTGTTGGTTTGCTATATTGTTGCGACCGTAACAAATGGGGGCTCGTCCGGGATTTGAACCCGAAGCGAGAATCATACCCCTAGACCACATCGTGGTCGCAGCAATATAGGAAACCAACACGAGCGAACAATATAGCCAACGTAGTTTTATTGAATCAATCTAGGGGTTTCACAAAGTGCAATAAAAGCTGTTAAAAGTCTTCCGAAGTGCCGCCATACGTCCAACATCCAGCAATCACCAAGAGAACAAGAGACGAACAGTGGATGATGTCATTTCCCCGTATACGCCTCCCTCCATGCACGAAACTGGAACCTATATCTGCACCTCTTAATTTGAATCAGGTGTTCCTCATCTCCACCGCGACCTACCAAACAAAAAAGAAAAAAGAAACAAAACACACATCCCATAACACTCGGTCAGAACTTTATCTACTTTGTAAGCACGCTAATGTGTGTGTTTAATTAACAGGGAGGTGCAACACGGAAAGCAGCCGTGTGTTGTCGGTATACTCATTATCATGATGTCTCCCATTAGACCGACTAAAAGATATTAAGGATCCATCCCAAAACAACTTGAACAAACAGTCCTTCATCTCTAAACTACGACTTGGAAAGTAATGGCTTCAATAGCTTGTTTTCTGGTCAATCAGCGTATTCATTATATATATATATATATATATATATATATATATATATATATATATATATATATATATATATATATATATATAATTGTGGCATTTTTAAAGAAGGTTCAGCCGTAAGTTAAAGAACAACAATTTGGTAACACGGTAACACTTTAGAATACGGTTCCTTCGTTAATGAATAATTACACAAGAACTAATGAGTAACACAATATTAACAATCTAGTAACTATTATTAACTAACAAGAAACTCTGATTAACGAACAAGTAAGTAATAGCGCACAGACGAAAGTGGTAGTTCACTATTAAGTAGTCAATAACTACTATTTTTTAATACTTCCCAGAGAACTACTGAAAAAGTTTATTAACAATCTAGTAACTACTACTAACTAAAAGAAACTCTTATTAACGAATTAGTAAGTAATAGCTCACAGATGAAAGTGTTACTAGATACTTCTGTGGGAATTACTAATTATTTGGATTCGTATTATAAAGTGAAGATCATTGGAGCTAACTAGTAATTACTCAAGTGTTCTAAAAGTATACTAAAGTTCACCAAAAATCTCAAACGTTTGCACAAATCATGACTAGATCATGTAGTAACACTTGAGTCATTACTAGTTAGTTCCAATGATCTTCACTTTATAATACAGATCCAAATAATTAGTAGTTTCCACAAAAGTATCTAGTAACACTTTCATCTGTGAGCTATTACTTACTAATTCGTTAATAAGAGTTTCTTTTAGTTAATAGTAGTTACTAGATTGTTAATAAACTTTTTCAGTAGTTCTCTGGGAAGTATTAAAAAATAGTAGTTATTGATTACTTAATAGTGAACTACCACTTTCATCTGTGTGCTATTACTTACGAGCTCGTTAATCAGAGTTTCTTGTTAGTTAATAATAGTTACTAGATTGTTAATTTTGTGTTACTCATTAGTTCTTGTGTAGTTATTCATTAACGAAGGAACCGTATTCTAAAGTGTTACCACTAAGGTTAACAAATTCAACCTTTGATTTTAATAATTGATATTAATGCTGTAGAAGTCTTATTTATACAGTTCAACTAATGTTACCTAATGAACCTTATTGTAAAGTGTCACCTTAATACAGTGTTACCTCAATACTAACCTCACTTTTAGTGTTGTTCTCGAGCGTTTCTCCCGGCTCTTGGATGTAAATAACCTCCGCCTTGTAGACACCCTCCTCCGCCATGCTCTTCTCAAAGTCCCCTGGCTCTCGGGAAGTCTGACATTGGAAACGGAAATGTTACTAAGAGACACCAAATCTGAAGTGGCAGCTGTCCCAAAGTTACAGATGGCTATTTCTAGCTTCTGAGCATCTTGACAATCTAAGAGAGTCAGTGAATGCATTTATGTGTGCGTGTGTTTCCCGTTGCAGCTCGGACATCTTTTTACCAGAAGTCCATGTCCCTCATGTATTGCTCACGCGCATGAAACGCATGACCCACCCTGATTGTGTAAGCCCTTCAGCAAATCCCTTCTGCAGTTTCCCTTTTACACACACATAGGTCATCTTCTCCTAGGGGAATCTCTGAAGTCTCCCTCTATCAGATTTGAGAACTATTTGCTTCACTGAACTATGACTGTTCCAAACACACACAATGTTATTAAGATCAAAGCACGCAATACTGCAACGCAAAAAAAGAATGTGAATGTGTGAATTTTTAATCTGTGTTACCATGGAAACGGTACTCTAATTTCTTTCAGTTGGCTCCTCCCCTAATGGGCGGTGTCATGTTTTTATATTACAAAATGTGTTCGAACTTCTTTATAATCAAAACTTTTTCTTGACAAAACACATATCGTCGGAAAGGTCTGAGTCTCAAGGGTCCATTTTTTTGATGTTTGGACAGAAATTGGTTAATTTGTTGCAGGAGAATGCATCAAAACAAAATTCAGTGCATTGCGTGTGTCACCCGGTAGCTATTTTTAGTACAGGGTCTAAACAAAATCTCATAGGAACTCAAATTTTTATGGTATCAACTTTAAATTTGAAACACTATATATATATATATATATATATATATATATATATATATATATATATATATATATATGTATATATATAAAGTATTCAGATGCAAAAGCCTCTAAGTGCCATTTGAAATTTTCTTCTAGAATGATCATTTTTATCAAGCTTGTATATTTACGTTCAGTGATTTCGCTTAAATGGCAATGAAGATTAGCTATTTATTGTTATTTAAGTGAAATTACTGAACTTAAATATACAAGTTTGATAAAAATCATGTTTAAAGAGGAAAATTTCAAATGGCATTTAGAGGCTTTTGCATCTGAACTCTTCATATATATTGTATAAAATAATACATATTTAGTACAGTACACTTCATTTACAGTAGATTTAAACTTTCATTACTTTTTTAACTTTTAAAAACTAACTTTTTCTCAAAAAGGGGGGTGTTTAAGTGGTTGAACCCATGTTCACTATGGACTATCATTGTATACATTATTTAAAATTCTTCAAAAAATTCATACATAAAATATCAGCATATGGGTTTGGAACTGCACAAAGTTATTAAAGGAGCCGTTCACTTTTAAAAAACTTTTGCTGATAATTTACTCGCCCCCACGTCATCCAAGATGTCCATGTCTTTCTTTCTTCAGTTGAAAAGAAATGAAGGTTTTTGATGAAAACATTCCAGGATTTTCTCCATATAATGGACTTCAATGGGAACCAAACGGACAAAAGACAGTTTCAGTGCAAACTGTTCAAAGAGCTTTAAACGATTCCAGACGATGAATAAGGGTCTTATCAAGCGAAACGATCACTCATTTAATAAATAAATAACAAATTTTAAGTTTTATAAACTCAAATGCTCGCCTTGCTCTGTTCTGTGATGCGCGTTCGTGACTCTCCTGTTCGAACTTGTTTATTAAAATGAATCTTTTTTCGTGTCTTGTGGTTCATTCAACGAACAAAATGAATGAGTTGACTCGGAAAAAGATTAGTTCATTTTGATAAACGAGTTCAAACAGTTTGCACTGAAACTGTCTTTTGGACCTTGAACCGTTTGGTTCCCATTGAAGTCCATTATATGGAGAAAATCCTGGAACGTTTTCATCAAAAACCTTCATTTCTTTTCGACTGAAGAAAGAAAGACATGGACATCTTGGATGACATGGCGGGTGAGTAATCAGCAAAAGTTTTTTTTTTAAAGTGAACTACTCCTTTAATTAACCCCTTCCGTGTGGAGTCATGTTTTGCTTTTGACACGGTGTGGCCTTAATTTGAACAGGAACCATACTGAGCCGAATCACCTGGTTTGCTCTGCCAGCCTGAAGAACCCTTTTCCAGATCCTGTTCTCCACGGGCAGTCTTTTCAAAAGTGGCACAAAGGTGAAAGACTTGAGCTTGGTTGCAAATACAGTGGTGACCTGTGAAAACAGACATATTATTACAGTCATTTCAGAGCAGAGAGGGAAACAAAACCAGCGCTGTGTCCAGATGATCTGGCATGTTTCATCCTCATATTGTCTGATTGGAGCATTCAGTGCTACAAAAACATAAAACCCTGCTATCTTCATTCTGAAACACAAATCAAGAGCTGTGATTATCAAATCATGCCACAGACATTTACACCACCTCCTCTTGCAATCACGCCTTTTCTGGATTTCGCTTGATCATTTAGCAGCTCCTGTGCATGAAATACGTGCCTGTCTTGCTAATAGCGACAACGTACTTGTTTCCCATCCCAGAAAATGATGACTTAAGAAAGTTTGACATGTTTCTGACAAACTTTGAAATGCTTGCATAGCACATTTGCATCCTGATCCAAAACAATGGCTGAACAGATTAACTTTAGAGGAAACGATTTACCTTCTGCTGACTGTAGCAGTGCCGGTTTGAGGATGGTAATGTGTGATTGCTTTCAAGCTGCTGTGTGTTCATTGGAATGCAGAAACAACAGAGGGTCCATTCAGTGTTTAAGAGTAGGCGTTAGGGACGGCCCTTTCCTGCTCGCAATTTAAGATCAGACAATTAGAGATGGTTGGCTTGCTCTCTCGACATGTTTATGATGACTAGCAGATGTCATAATTATCTGATTTAAAGCACATGCACTTCTTTATTAGTGATATTGCATTGCTATTAAAACTATGCTTATGTTTTTTTTTAAGTTGTTAGGATTTCCCGTGCATGGACACTTTAATCTCCACAATTCATTCTAACTCATGAATACAAAAACAATGCATGAATTTCTTGAATAATCTAATGTTGGATTATTCAAGAAATTCATAACTCTATTAGTCTGCTTAACTGATATGACTAATATAAACTGACAAACCATTTTGTTGCATTTTTATGTGGTGTTTAGGGGTTCATTTGAAAAAGATTACAGGCCAATTAATAATGATGCAGGTGAAAAAAATATATTATTAATTTTTAAAATTATAAATTTAATAATTAATTATAAAAATTATAATATATATATGTATATATATAATTTTATTAATATATATATATAATAAAATTATATATATATATATATATATATAAAATTGTATTATATATATATAAAATTGAAAATAAAAAAATAATTGAAATAAAAAATACATATATTAGGCCTGTCAAACGATTAATTGCGATTAATTGCATTAAGATAAAAGTTTGTGTTTACATAATATATGTGGGTGTAGTGTGTATAATTATTTTGTATAAATACACACACATGCATGTATATATTTAAGAAAAATGTGTTCTTAATATATCAAATATTTATATTTATACATAATATTAATTATGTATAAATATATATAAAGTATATAATTTCAGATTTTTCTTAAATATATACATGCATGTGTGTGTATTTATATATACAAAATAATTATACACACTACACCCACATATATTATGTAAACACAAACTTTTATTTTGAAAACTTTCATTTTGAAAACAAACTTTTATTTTATTTCCGCGATTAATCGCGTTTGACAGCCCTAATATATATATATATGCACACATTGCGAATAGCGGGTCACTTTCAATATTTAGGACAGCTGAATATCAATTAACCGCCGTAAATCCAATCACTGACCGTCTCATGTGCACAAACTGCAAAGAAGTTTCTCGATCTGGCAAGCTCTAATCTGATTGGCTGGCTTTGCATTATAATTGTGCTTAAAAGACACACGTGTTTTGAAGATGAAATGATCACTAGATTGCGGCTGCCTTGTTAGTGGCATCAAATCCTTGAGATTTTCAAGTTCACTGTAAATGATGTTATTTTTGTTCTTTGTGTTTTTTTATGTATGATAACATCTTTTTGGGATTGTAATTAAAGGAGTAGCTCACTTTAAAAATAAACTTTTGCTGATAATTTACTCACCCCCGTGTCATCCAAGATGTCCATGTCTTTCTTTCTTTCTTCAGTCGAAAAGAAATGAAGGTTTTTGATGAAAACATTCCAGGATTTTCTCCATATAATGGACTTCAATGGGAACCAAACGGTTCAAGGTCCAAAAGACAGTTTCAGTGCAAACTGTTCAAAGGGCTTTAAACGACTCCAGACGATGAATACGGGTCTTATCTAAGACCCTTCGAGTCATGACTCGAAAAAAGATGTTCATTTTGATGAACGAGTTTGAACAGGAGAGTCACGAACGCGCATCACAGAACAGAGCAAGGCGACCATTTGAGCTTATAAAACTTAAACTTTTTAATTTATTTTTGAAATGAGCGCTCGTTTCGCTTGATAAGACCCTTATTCATCATCTGGAGTCGTTTAAAGCCCTTTGAACAGTTTGCACTGAAACTCTCATTTGGACCTTGAACCGTTTGGTTCCCATTGAAGTCCATTATATGGAATGTTTTCATCAAAAACCTTCATTTCTTTTCGACTGAAGAAAGAAAGACATGGACATCTTGGATGACATGGGGGCGAGTAAATCATCAGCAAACGTTTTTTAAAAGTGAACGACTCCTTTAAGGTGTGTACTCGTGTTTTATTAGTCTCACAGCTGTTTGCTTTGGTTTATGGTGTAAAACTCTTTGACCGGAGAATAGTTCCTATTGTGAAAACGAATGGGGAAAATATTTCCAGAAACAAGAGCTCTAAAAAAGTCAAAGTTATATTCTCTGTTGTGACTCCAATCAAAACACTGTGATCTCACCATGCAAGTTATTTCCGTCCTGTGATCCTGCACAACAATCCCGGCCCTTGAGCCAACTTCACAACAACACAGTTAGGACACTTTTCTTCTTTTTGTCCCTGTTTGGCTGTTTCATCATCCATATCTTCTCTTTTCATTGACACTCCTGTTTAGAGCTTTGGAATGAGATTAAAAAATCCCTGAAGCTTTAATATGAGCCCTTGAACACATGAATAGCATTATTTCCACAATCTAGATTAGAGAACCCGTCACGGTCGGGTTGCGGCAGAGATGAAACAGGATCGAAGTGCAGTAACTTTATAAAAAAAAACTGAACAGAACAGCAAACTTAAAGTTAAATAGAACTGACAAACCCTTGAACGAAACTCAAGGTTTAAATAGACAACAACTGAGGAGCTAATTAACAAAACACACCTGAACAGAACCAACAATCAATTAGAAACCGCAGGGAACCAATTAACAGAATGAACACCAACCTAGAAACAGAATCTCTTTGAGGAGAGAGAGTCAACCAGCAGGAGGCATATCAAACTGAGCTTAAACGTTTGAGCTTGAACGCACCCCAGACTTCATCTGACACGGCCTTCGGTTCAAATGCCACAACACTACAGATAGGAAGCTCTCAGAAAACTACAATCTTACAAGCTGTAATTACGAGCTTTACGAGGAAATGAACACTTTTACATCATACTGTACAATTGCAGTAATTATGACATGGTGTGAACACATCAACAATTTTTCACATATACCACTTACTCCACCATTATTGTCTCTAATTATCCAGCAGTGGGGATGTGTTGGAGAAAACTCACTTTCGCTTTTATATGTCCTGTTTATTTGTCCTTTTTGCTGTGAACGACTTGCGCAAACTTTAACCCTTTACCTGTCACCCCCCTTTTTGATAATTTAAAATGCACTATACAAACTTAAATGGTTATGATTCAAGAATGCTTTGGAATATAGACCTAAGTTTGGTCTTGTTTTAAAGAATACAATCAGCAGATTATTACTAATTACTTAAAGTGAAAGCACTTCAAAAAATTAAAGTATGAAAAAGTTATGGAAGTTATAATTTACAGTAAATCAAATATACTTTATTAATAAAGTTTTTTTTATTATGAAATAAATATTTTACAAAATGTTTTACTATAAAATGAAAGATATATATCTAACCTAGTTGTGTTCCAAATTTGAAGTTGATATCACAAAAATTGAAGTTCCCATCAGATTTTGTTTAGGCGTAGTACCAAAAATAGCCACCGGGTGCCATTGAATTCCGTTGAATTTTATTGTATGCATTTTGCCATAACAAATTAATAAATTTCTATCCAAATATCACTTCCGTCACTAAATATGGAACCTTGAGACTTTCTGACAATATGTGTTTTGTCAAGATTAGAAAAGGCTTTCATAATAAATGATGAAAGATGATGCCCAAAAGGGGAGGGGCCCAATAAAAAAATACCGTTTCTATGGTAATGCAACATCCAATTTCAAAAAGGTTTTTATAGAATGAATTCTGAGTTAGTAAGCTTTCAAACGATACCTAATTTATGATAACTAAAATATGTGATATAATATATATAGTACTATATTACTCTTATACTATATTACTCTAATATATTTAGAGGACTTTTTACCTTACTTTTTAAAATATAATATTATTTTTTTTATTGACAAATACTAATTATGTTTTATTATGAACTTTTAGCACTAAAAAACAAAGTTTCAATTATTAAAAGTGTGTGCGTCGACTTCTCGTGACAAAGGTCAGAAATTCTTGTAATGACTTCCATTTTTCAAGGTGCACTCTTGTCATAAATTCATATATTATTGTTATTTCATAATTTGTAAGAAAAAAACAGACCTAAAATATCTATTTAGGAGTCTTAGACCTTTCCAATGATATATAATTTGTCATGACTAGATTAGGATTTAGTAGTAATATAGTGAAAAGAATTTAGGTTGCCCGTATACGGGCAAGTGACAGTTAAGGGTTTAAAGTAGGACTGTGTTTCCAGGGATAGTCCCAGATAAGAAGGAACGTTCCGATAACTTTCACTTTAGCGTTCTTTAAAAGTTCACAATCTGTAAGAAATGTGCCGTAACACAGTTTTGGGTACTCGGTTCCCGGTTCGAGTCCCAGCTGAGCAAAGTTTGCCTATTCATCAGTGAAGGATGAGAGAGGACCAGGCCTGGACTATTTTACGTTATGTTTTGGTTAAGTGTGTGGCAGTCGTCCATGAGGGGCTGCCGCGTTTAATTTAGCGTTTGTTTATTTCATATTTAAAGTGTTGAACGTTCATCAGTTCCCGCTTCCATCCCCGAATAACACACCGTGTTGCAGAAACCATAGTGACGAGAAACTGAGAGTGGCGAGAAACTATAACAAAGAAAACGTGAAGGTAAACAAACTGAAAGTCCAAATGCAACTGAACCGTGACAAACATTTTGAAATCATGTTTTCATAATATTATCAAAAATGATAGAATGGAATGTTCCTCAAACGTTCACATAAACCAAGAAAATACATTCAGAAAAAACTTAAAGCTACACTGTGTGATTTTCACCCCCATCTAGTGGTGAAAAGGTATATGACCATCCAGAGAATATTAGTTTCTGTTCCTCTCAATTCCGATTTCGGTGGCCAATGTAGTCCAAGATTAACATGGCTTCCAGTTCCACCTCGTCCATGAGTGTTAACTCAAACGTAAACGCGAAAGGCGAAGCTTGAATTAACGGGTATGTCCCTCTTTGGCTAATGTACTTTCAAGATGGAGGGGCGACATGGCGAACCCCTTACCCGTATGTATTTTCAATGGCATATTATACACTCCCGACAATACTTTATTACTTGAACGAAGCAAATATACATTAATGAGCACATCTATTTTTGAAAGAACTAAGTGTTTTTAGCTCAGAATAAACTAAAAGAGGTACACAGTGTAGCTTTAATGGCAAAACATGTCAGCAAAACATATTTTAGTTAGGGTATTCAGTTTCAAGAAAAGTTCCACTGCTTCAAGGTGCAAACCATGAATATGGCGAGTCTTTGAGTGTGCAGAATGAGACTCACACTGCTAACGTCTTGAATGCTCCCATTATAATCATCATAACCCATGATGACACCGACTGGGGTCCCTTCAACAGTTTCATGTGGCTTTTTGTTCTGCACTCCCGCAAACCCTCCAATTACAATCAACAAAGCAGTCTCATACCTCGCTCGCGGTGTCAAAGGAATGCAAAAACACCTCCTTTGGATATTAAATAAATTGTCATTGCAATTAAATTTGCTGTTGTGCAAACGAGGGAAAAAAGTGAGAAATTATCCAACACTCTCACAAACCAGCCAGACTCCTGCTCGGCTAAAGTTTGCTGCCTTATTTCAATTGTGTTGCTGAAAGGTCCATTTTTTTGTCATACAACTACAAATAACTAATGTTAGGGAAATCTATTAATATTTTGTTGCGCGTTTCTGAAATAAAAAAAAAATATCGGCCGATATGTCGGAAAATCGGATTTTAAAACCAAAAACTATTTGTATCGGTATCAGCCTTCAAAATCCTTTATCGGTCGGGCTCTAATTTTTACTATGTTTCTACTAAGTACTAATGTAGTAAGAATTTAATATATAACTTGTTGATAATGCATATGTATAGGCGTGTAAACCTAGAATATAAAATCAATGCAGTTTCTCGATTAGCGTTTTTCCATAAAAAAAAAACATAAAGAAAACAACCGTTTAGCGTGTTGTGTTAATTTTCTGGGAACATCTGCTCACTTAAATACAGTACCCATCATCAATAAGATTCATCAATAAGATCTTTTAAACGTCACTGTTTTATTGAGGCACTTTCATGAGTTTTGAACATCCCGCTGGTTTTAGTGACTGATGGTGTGTTCACGTGCTATGGAAATCCAGATAGCAAACTGACGTTGAATCAACGTGGAAACGTGACATCGAAACAACGTTGATCTGACATTGTTTTGCTCATCGAATTAACTTTAAACCAACGTCAGACGCTTCATTCTTTCAAAACCAACGGAAAAATCAACTTGAAATCAACGTTTGTTTCAACGTTATGAAAGCAAACCAATTTTCGATTTTCATTTAGCTTTGAAGAATGCCGCGTCTGACGTTGGTTCAACGTTAATTCGATGAGCAAAATCAACGTTGTTTCGATGTCATGAGAGACGTCGTTTCCACGTTGATTCAATGTCAGTTTGCTGTCTGGGAAATATGATATTTTCCACTTGTGAACTGGTATTTACCAGTGTGTTGCGTTCAAAGTGCTTTTGTTGTCCTAATGTGGAAAAAAAGATCGAGATCCAGACCTGTTATTTAGCTAAAACCATTTTAGATTGCTTAAGTCATCTGCCACAGCAAGAACATGTTTTATCAAAACTCAAAGGTTAAATAATATGCTGAATAGTTTCTAGAACATGAATAGTACATATTTTTACTAGGGTTGGGTGATAAATATCGATTTCTCGATATTAATCGATTCTCATTTTTACGAACCGATATCGATTCTTAAATCTCAAGAATCGATTAGTCATCCTGTTTCATTTGAATGAATGGATCATTGTGTCGCGGCTGCGCGCATCCAAAAAAATCGCTATAATCTTTGTCCTTTGTTACTATTGATATGAAACAAAGTCTCAATTTTCAAATTACATCCATTTTCAAGGAAACTCAAGAGAAACAGCAGCGCTGATCTCTCTTCCGGGTTAATAATACCAGTCACAGCACCAAATAAACATGAATGAGCATCTGAAAGTGTGTTAAAGATAGAGGACAACTTATCCAAATCCGGATCATGACACATTGATTCGCTCAATCAGCGTTTCAACCGTGGAAAGACGTCAGTTAAACAGCTTGTAATCAATGTATCGTCATATTTACCTCAGAAAACCCACACCAACTCGTTAGTCAGCTAGAAAAAATAACTCGAGAGGAGCATTTTGATAAATATATACACCATATTACATATGCATTATAATCTTAATGTTCTTCAATATTTAATGCATATTTGAATAAATCTGGCAAGTTTTTATGACAGCCACCATTTAAATGTTTATATTTCATATAATCTTCTTATTAAAAATAAATAAAAGTGTAATATAAGTGTTTGTATAGCTACAAAACAGTTCATTATTACCTTCATATTAGGCTAATGAAGTCTATAGGCTACAACTAGACTCCCATAGTTTACAGCATTAGTTAAGAGATTTGATTCCCTTGAGAAAATGGCCATTTATTGTAACTGATATCCAAAATAATCGATATTGAATCGAATCGTAATCGAAATCGAATCGAATTGCAAGCTTGTGAATAGAAATCGAATCGAATTGTGAAATTCGTCTCAATACCCAGCCCTAATTTTTACCATTCATGACTCTTGCGTTGCTGTCCGCCATTTTGAAAAGGACAAAGCTTATCTCGGCAACTCGTGCATCAAAATATTCTACGAGTTACCCAGTGGAAAACACCACATGAGAGTGTGTTCATGTGAATTTCCACGTCGGCTTTTGGTATTTACCATAATTACCATAGAACGTGAATGCACCATGAGTTACTGGATGTGGATCACAGTGCCCAAAGCTTGCATTGAGCTAACATGTTTTTACTGATGTAAATATTCCTGGCTTCAACCAGATGGTGAATTGACTGGCCTTTGCTACAGTTTTGCCCTTGAGGACTCAGAGAAGGTCGTGACTAAAAACTGTGAATACACAGTGTGTTCCCGTCGGTTTAATCAGCGCTCATAGATCTCTCTTTTTGTAATACATAGAAGAGCTATGATTTATTTTTGTATCAGATGAGGAAAAGAAAGTCCAAAGCCAAATTTGAGAGGATTTAACATGTGATTTCAGGCTTTTCAATCGTTTGATTATGAGCCACTTCCCAAGTGCCGCCTCATTCTTCAAAAACAGAACCGCGTTAAGGCACGTTCTCCCACTATTATCTCACAATATCTTCATGACTTCACTAATATTATTTTTAGTCATATTTTCTGTCACTCAGTCAGTTGAGAAACGCTATCGTGTTTTTTTTATCGAAACAAAGGAGCGTCAAAGAGATTTTCCCATGAAAAAACATAATTAATTATCACTTAAAATGCAAGGTACATCACACACATTGAGCAAATCCAGATAATGGAATTAACTCATAATTTAGCATCTAATTTTTGCACTGCACTCTGAAGGCTTAAGAAGAGAAGTGAATGCATAGAGCCGTTCGTTGCCTTGCAGTGCCTTTCGTCAATTTAAATTCAATAGGCTTGAGTATCTTCTTAATGAAGATCACTAATTAAGCTTAGCAGGAGATTTCCAACCCTCTAGCCATGAATTAGTCAGAGAGGATAAACTAAATAAACAGGAATCAACATGATGAATATTGCAGGTTTGATGTTATTATGATTGTAGGTCGTCTCATTCTTGACCAATTTTCTCATTCTTGAACGGGATTTTTACAAAGTTCTTGTGTCTTTCTCATTTAAATTGTCCGCCATACCCTTAATTCACTGATGATGATGATAATAGGTGTGGCATTGCTTCATTTTTTTATTTTGTTTAGTTTTTTAACCACTATCTCCATATGTTTAAGTAACACAGTCTCATCCCAAAAAGTCATATAACGGACGTCTTGGGACGTCTTTTGACATCCCAAGACGTCAATATCCGCCTTTGACGTCAATATCCGCCGTTTTGACGTCAATATCCGCCTTTTGACGTCAATATCCGCCGTTTTGACGTCAATATCCACCTTTGACGTCAATATCCGCCGTTTTGACGTCAATATCCGCCGTTTTGACGTCAATATCCGCCGTTTTGACGTCAATATCCGCCTTTTGACGTCAATATCCGCCGTTTTGACGTCAATATCCGCCTTTTTAGGGCCCCCTTAAACGTCGGTAGATGCGATCCCGGGCCGTCATACAACTGACGCTTTACCTTTAACGTCGGTTAGGTGACGGGTTAGGTTTAGGGTTAGGTTTAGGTTAGGATCCCATAACCTCATCTACCGACGTTTAAGGGGGCCCTAAAAAGGCGAATATTGACGTATGGTCAAAAGACGTCCCAAAACGTCCGTTATATGACGTCTTGGGATGAGACTGCGCGGTTTAAAGCCTCATTTGAGTTAAACCAGCTTTGATTCTGGTTCTGACCTTGAACCTTTCCTTCTGTCGTGAATGCAGGATGAAAATAGACTTTAAAGACTGAGCATGAAGTGTTGGGTGTTCAAACAGAGAGAGAAAGAGGCATTATAATGGCAAGAGTCTAGAAAAAGAGTAGATCAGGCTGCTTGTCTTGTTATTTTTGAAATGTCAGCTTCGAATTCACTGAACGTTGCCTTCCATGCAACATGCATGCATATGATCACTGTGTAATAAAACATATTCTTGTGTATGCTGTGACGAAACATTTCAATGACTGAATTTCAAAGGACTGCAATATGCTAAATATAATTTTTGCATAAAAGAAAGAAATCAAAATTAAGAAAAAAAATTGTCCTGTCAAATGATCTCCATAATTAAAACGGAGATCCATAATTACCCTTACACCAATAACAAATGCACAGTAATCAGAGGCCTTTGCCATTCAGAAGTCCATTTCAAAGAGAAAAGTTGGAGGCTCCCCAATGAGAATCAAGACATCTACGAGTCACGTAGGGTACTGGGCAGCAATCCGAACCAGTCTAAAATAGTCCCAATGCAAACACTTATTATAGGTGTACCATACACTCTAAAATGTGATGGGTTGTTTTAACCCAATTTTGGGTCAAATATGGACAAACCCAATTGTTGGATTAAAAAAAAATGGGATTTATACATTTTTAAGAGTCTAGTGGTTCGGGATAAGTTAAAAACACAGATTGAAAAATGGATTCATGATGAATTCGCTCATTATATAAATTATGAACAGAAAAAAGTTAACAAGCGAATCAATCGCTCATTTAATAAATAAATAACAAAGTTTAAGTTTTATAAGCTTAAATGGTCGCCTTGCTCTGTTCTGTGACGCGCGTTCGTGGCTCTCCTGTTCGAACTCGTTCATCAAAATGAACGAATCTTTTTTCGTGTCAAGGTTCAGTTCATTCAACCAACGAAATGAACGAGTTGACTCGGGAAAAGATTTGTTCATTTTGATGAACGAGTTCAAACGAACGCGCATAAAACTTAAACTTTGTGATTTATTTATTAAATGAGCCATCGTTTCGCTTGATAAGACCCTTATTCATCGTCTGGAATCGTTTAAAGCCCTTTGAACAGTTTGCACTGAAACTGTCTTTTGGACCTTGAACCGTTTGGTTCCCATTGAAGTCCATTATATGGAGAAAAATCCTGGAATGTTTTCATCAAAAACCTTAATTTCTTTTCGACTGAAGAAAGAAAGACATGGACATCTTGGATGACACGGGGGTGAGTAAATTATCAGCAAAAGTTTTTTTAATAGTGAACTACTCCTTAAAGTGTTTTTCAGTGGCGTTTGAGAACCTAAAACCCCGTTTCTCCCAGTCGACACAGCAACACAGTTTTCAGAAATCTCCACTTTGGCCGGCGTTTTCAGAAACAATCGTTTTCTGTGATAAAAACAGGGTTTTGGTGTAAATGAGAGGCCAACCGCAGGGAAATATCTGCGTCTTCCCTCTTTAAAGATACCAGGGATACGAGTGATTGACCGTCCAAGCACAGGATTTGGGACTGTGTTCGTGTTTCATTAGCCAGTCAACAACACTATCAAGCAGTTCCAGAGTGTCTGCAAATAAAGATTATAGTCTTTACAACATAGAAACTTTTCCCTATCAGAAAAGGGGTTTGCAACACCCCTGTAGTGTCTCCACAGTGACAGCGAAAGCCACAAACAAACACAAGCAGTCAAAGGCCTCAGCAGGCATTTCTCTCTCTCTCTCTCTCTCTAGCCCACAGTGTTATGTGGATCATGCCGTTCCTTAAGGCTCACATTTCCATGCCATACCCAAGCAAAGGGTGTGTTTGTTCCAAGCTGTTCCCAGCATAGTGTTTTATCCAGAACACAGGACTCAGATCCAGCATCTCTTTGATTAGTCATTCAGAAACTTTGAAGAACCGATGCACTGAAAACTGTCCACGGTTGGTCTTTCACAGGTCGTTCTCTAAAAATAATCGCTGGCACTGACGCAGAGGCTCTGAAAAGGAAATGTTTACAGCCCAGATTTAGTTTAAGTAAAGATTTGGTCGGTCGCACGCAACAATAACGCTGAGTTGACCTTTGGTTGTGTTTGACGCTCTTGGCCAATAAAGCATTTGGTATCCGAGTTTAAAACGCAGCTGACGCCTCATTTCAGAGGAACAGAGAACAACACTATCATGAACGAGAAACATAAGTCAGTATATTAAAAGTAAACAATGCTACGACTCGTTCAAAAACACTGATTCCTTCAACAACACAAAACGAAACACCTTTCGTTAAAGGTGCCATATGTAATAATTGAGGTAAAAATATCCAGAAAATGAGCTATATGCCTCAAAAGAATGAGAAGAAATAAGTGCAATGATGTCATTAAAAAACTGACAAGTTATAGTGCTGCCGAGATATAAACCTAAATTAGCATGCTAAACTACTAGCCCCGGCCCGGCAGGTGTCGTAATACCAGTTTCGGCCATGGGAGGCGGTATGCGGGCGGGCAACATAACCACCAGCCAAACTGCAATAGACGAGTAACTCGCGCGGCTTGTGTGTACTTGAATCTGATGTCAGTCATGTGGAAATACAGTCCACTACTACATTTCAGTTCAGGGAAGAGTTCAACAAATGATTGGTCGACATTATGCATGAGGAATACATTTTGGTAAGTTGTAGCATACTGTATCTTTCAACAGTGTTTATGTTCTTTTACCATTAGCTAGTAGAGATGATCGGTTCACGTGCGCTAGGGATCTGTGGTAACATGTACAAGCGCCAAAACGGTATTTATTGTTCGAATTGCGTAAAAAAATTGACAGAATCTGAGAGCTTGACTAACCTGCTTGCTAAGTGTCAATTGCGTATTCGTGAGAGTTGGCAGCTCTGAATGGCGCTAGCTTGATCAACATCAGCGAATACTGTCTGTCAAATTAATTAAAACAAACAATAAAAGTGTAATATGAACAAAACGAATACCGTAGACTTCAAATAATAGCCCAGGCTTTTATTTTCCCATATCGTCGAAATGCACCAGCTTGTTTTTGAGAGACGGTCTTCATCATTTAGTGTTGAGATGTTGTTCATTGAGTCTCTGATCTCTAAAAATCTCCAAATGCTCCACGTGAAACTGCGGTCTTCCAACCTTTTACTATCGTGTCAAATGATTTGAATAATATGCGGAGAAAGAGATTTGTTGTTAGAGTGTTGTTTGAAGACGAGAGAGTGCGCGCGGCCGCGGCACAACTCACTCTCTGGAGGTATACTGCCCCCATCTGTCATGGAATATGGAATATGATTTGATTTGGAGTTCCAGATGGCACCTTTAAAAGACACCAGTGTTTTACAGCCAACCTGCAATATCAATGTATACTTGAATTGAATTGTTATGTATGGTGTTTACATTAGCGATTCAGACATGAAGCCTGGTATCAGATATAGCTGTGGTGAACTGGACTTGATTTGTTTAATTTTATTCTAAGGCCACGTTTACACAAAGCCGGTTATTTTGCACAACGAACATTTTCCCCCTCTCCGTTTTCAAAAATAACATTGTTCACACACCCGCGTAAATACGCCGTCGAGCGCCTTCATAACTATGCCAAACATATTGGCGGCAGTGTTGGGGTTAAGGATAAAGCCATGAATCCTCAATGTTGCCAGGGTAGCGGTTTTCCCGCACAATTGGGCTATTTTAAAAAAAGAGTCGCGGGAAAAATTACGGAGTTGCGGGTTGCGTTTTTTTGGGCTACATTTATTATGTACTGCGGCCGCAAAAAATAATAATAATTAAATTGTAGACAAAGAAAAAAATTAAAAAGGTAACCATTTATTAGTGGGTGTTGTAGATCCCCGGAAATGATTATTTGGCAACAACCACCGTGGCGGACACAATTTATATCTATATATAAGTTTATTTTAAGACCCTTTGTGGGAATCCAGCGGTTGTCTAATCTGATTGGACACTGGAAAATTGGGCTAGTTTTCGTTCCATTTGGGCGGGTTTTGATTTGTCATTGGGCTTGAAATATTTATGGGACCTGGCAACCCTGTCCTAGCCAATCAGAATCCCCAGAATCGACAACCCAGACAGCAAACTGAAGCCCTGTTTACACGAGAACGCTCGCGGGTGAAAACGTAAAAATATTTTATCGGATGTGCCTTTCGTTTACACGGCGATGGCGTTTTTGAGGCTTAAAAACGCAAAAACGTGAAACCACCCTCCAGAGTGGACATCTTAAAAACGCTCCACCGCCGCGTTCCCGTGTAAACGGTAAAAACGCAAAAGTCTGCTTGACGGTGAAGTTTGTACGCAGGCGCGTGGACTTGGTGTTGTTGTAGTGTGCACTCCTAGCCGCCTGAAGTGTATACTACATTGACTTTCACACACTTTTACGTCTCCATTTGCACACAAATTTCCCACACAAAACACTCGTCTAAACGCAGAATATAAAAGATGACTCAACGCCACTTTTGTGTTTTCTCTTCAGAATCGTTTCCGTGTAAACATAGCCTCACACTGAATCAAAACATCGAAAAACAACGTTGATCTGGCATTGTTTTGCTCATCGAATTAACGTTGAACCAACGTCAGACGCGGCATTCTTCAAAGCTAAATGAAAATCGAAAATTGGTTTGCTTTCCTAACGTTTGATTTCAAGTTTGATTTTTCAGTTAGTTTTGAAGAATGACGCGTCTGACGTTGGTTCAACGTTAATTCGATGAGCAAAACAATGTCAGATCAACGTTGTTTCGATGTCATGCTTCCACGTTGATTCAATGTCAGTTTGCTATCTGGGAAGAGAGAACCTAAAACGCCGTTTCTCCCAGTTTACACGACAACACATAACCGGCGTTTTCAGAAATCTCCACTTTGCCCGGAGTTTTTAAAAATAATCGTTTTCTGTGATAAAAAACGGCGTTTTCGTGTAAATGAGAGGGCAAAACGCAGAGGAATATCTGCGTTTTCCTATCGTGTAAATGGGGCCTAAAACTTTTGAGCTATGAAACATCATATCACCATATGACAGTACACACAGTGCTAAGCTACATAGGTAGGCTACACACACACACCCACATCAAGGTTAAAAAACGATCTGCTACACAAACACATTTCTCAGAAGGAAATACAGAACCTTATTTCTTATCTTACCTGGTATTTTTGCCTCTTATACGGCCATCTTTCTTGTCTTTCTGGATGCAAAGTCCTTTCTAATAACATTAGCTTTAGCATTAGCCTCCAGGCTATTGTTAGCCTGACTGGCAGCAGCTTTCTGATCTGACTGAAAAAAGTTGGTCAGTACATTATTATTTGGGTCTAAAGCCCTTGTCAGCTCCCCCTTTTTCTTCTCCCTGACATAGCAAGGAATTTTACTCCAACTTTAGCTATTAATTTTTGTGAGTGAATCGGAGCTGCTAGCATACACTAGCTTGTGAAAGACTAGCTCAAAGTCTTCACTTTGTCCTGCAGCTGGGCATAGACATTATACCCTATGTCTTCAATTCTCCTGGTGTTTGTTCTTGCAGATACACACCACATTTAAGACTTCTTTCTTATGCCTTTAGTTCAAATCCCACTCGGTGTGGTGCATTTGGGACCAGTTACGTTACAGACACCAATATGGTGGCCGATATATCATGCATCCATATTAACAAGACATTTATATGTATTTGTTTTTCATAAAGTAGAGGGTTAAGCTCGTGCTGTCTTAACTTTTCATTGTGTTTACTCTGACCTTTGAAGCTAATAACTGGCCTTGTTGGCATCTGCGCTGTAAATAACCATCTATTTTCATTCCTGCCTGAAATCATCTTTGAAAATATTACCCAAAGCAGTAAGTCTCATAACGTTGCCGGATGTCAGTGGCAGGATAAGCAAAAACCGAATACCTCTGGCAGGGCTCGACATAAGCAATGGCCCGATGGCCCGGGGCCAGTAAAAGAGTATGTCGGGCTAGTTGAATGGCCAGTCACTTGCCCGCGCGGGCCAGTAACTGGCGATCAGCAAAACAAACAGCAAACGTCATACACAGTGTGGCGACTGGCGAAGAGTGTCAATGTTACTTTAGGTTATTTATAACGTGTTAAAATGCCAAAGAACTACGAGGCTGGACATTCCTGGAGTCATGGAAAACACAGTACACCTGGTAACGTTAGGGATGGATGGGTACCGAAACCCGGTATTAAACGGGACTGAATTTCGAAAGACCGCTGTATCGATAAGCTCGGACGGACGTTATTGTTATTGCTGTCGCTGGAGAAATACATGTAGGCTATCATTTATTGCTATAAAAAAAATTAACCATCTCGCCATGTCTAGGCCTATATATAATAAAATGAAACCATTTGTCTGTGATGCATTTTGATATTCGCGCAGTCCAGAAGAGAGAGAGAGAGAGAGAGAGAGAGAGAGAGAGAGAGAGAGAGAGAGAGAGAGAGAGAGAGAGAGAGAGAGAGAGCTCACGCGGTGCCACAGCGCGCACAACACCTGACGGAGGACAGAACTAAACATTCAAGTTATGGTTACACTTTAGATCTGTGATATTATTTTATTTTAGATTTCAGCTTCCAAAGATTATCTAATATATATATTTGAGGTAAAACAATTAAAAACTGTATTCGGTCTAGTCATCCCCATCACAGCGGTACAGTAGCACGCTGTCATTTCTCCTTAACTCAAACTTTAATACAGAATCAGCACGATCGGTGATCGTTGTAAAATGCAGTCACTTCTGTTGCTAAATTGCGCGGCACGTTTAATAATAAAAAGAGTTATTAAAAGCACAAAAATCGGCGCAAGAGGTGTTCCCGATGCGCGCGCTCCGAAATAGACCGCAACGAGACACGTATATACTTTGGGCTTTATGTGCGCGTGCAACGCGTCTAAACGATCAAACACAAAAATGAGCCAAAATGACTGGCTTGGAGATTCACTTAAACAGTTTATGTCTAAAATGGACGCAGTTATGGAAATAGTTGGGAGAAAATGTAGTGCATCAGTAGTAGATTTAGATCTGCACTCTTAAAGGGGAAGCAGTCTTATATGCGGACGATTGCGACATTACTGCTTATCAAACAACTAAAGGCAAGAAGAAAATCACCCACTGCTCTTGAATGAGTAACTTTAGCTTTAATAAGTAAGATAAGGAGACTGAGGGAAAGAGAGAGAGAGAGAGAGAGAGAGAGAGAGAGAGAGAGAGAGAGAGAGAGAGAGATCGAGATGAGGAGAGAGCAGGTATTGACAAATAATCTACTGGACGCTGAAATTAGGTTATTTTTGCATGTCTCCAGGGTCTCTCTCTTAATTCCTGAACTTCCTTCACTGTTCCTAATGTATACAATAAATACAGTTTAATGGAAAAGTGCTTTTTTTCAGGGCCAGTCAAAATATAGAAGGGGCCAGCAAAACTCTGATCTACTGGCCCCGGGGGCCAGTGGGGATTTTTTTTTATGTTGAGCCCTGCCTCTGGCAGACTCAAGATGCCAGAGAGTTAAGTTTGCATAAATGCTTGCACGTCGATGGGAGTTTGAACACCCACATGTGGGTGTGTTGTTGGGTTTTAGGAGAATATATACTTCCAGCTCGCCTCAAAGAGTCCAAAGGCTGTCAAGGGCTTTTGGGTTTTGCCATATGATAAGAGACTGCATCAAAGCTGGGGAACACTAGCAGGGCTTCATCGTCTGTACCTCCCCAACCATTCGGCTGCCTTAAAGGGATAGTTCACCCCAAAACTGTAAACTCTGTCAGAGATTACTCGTCCTCATGTTGTTCAACCCCGTAAGACTTTTGATACTTAATTTTTTTTCAAGATGAACGAAAGTACTATAGTAGAGTTTTAATTGTGGGGTGAGCTATCCCTTTAACTCTTTCATTATGCATCACTTTGCAATGAGAAACTGTCATCTGTCAAACATATCATTGACTGTGCGTGGTTTAAACTTATTTCATGGGAACCCTGCTTGGATTATTTGACACAAATCAATAGTTGGCGCTAAACCAAGAGTAAAAGGTGAAGCGTCTGGCATAATTCCTCATAGATAAATATAGCTTATGCAACATGAGGCAGAGCCAACACAAAGTGTTACACACACAACACTGCCGTAATGCTAATGAGAGTCAGTCAAGCATTTAAATAGTCAAATTATATTGTGAATAGTATTATTCATCACTTAAACGTTGTTACTCTAGACTTTCCACTATAGTCATACTAAAATTGAATGTCTTTTGATTCATTTCTAAATAAAGTCCTCCTGTAGTCAATACTTTCATTGCATAAAACTCGTATTTGATCTTCAAAATAACATATTTAAAGTATTTTTCCTTGAAAAATATTTTTCTTCATGCCTTAAACCTTGTGCGCTGTGACCCCAAATGATGTTTGCTGAAATAAATAAAAAATGTTCTCTTTGTCCAAATGGCATGAGACTTTGGTACAGTTTTTTCTACACTTTTTTTTTTTAGATCTACAAACAAAAAATTAAAAAACAATGTTATCTGGAATCAGAAATGTGAGGCTAAGAGATGTGAGGCTTATGTGAGGCTAAAATGCTCTCTTATGTGGAAGGGAGAGAGAGTGAGTTAAGGATGAGACGATACAATTTAGCACAAACACACAGGAGAACGTGAACTGGCAATCCGCGTTAGTTCTCTAAAAATATAATAAAGTACACCCAGTAATGTTTGTAATCTGTTTTATAAGTTACATGGACTGATGATATAATATTCATCAGTATAGTATGGCTATATATATTATTATTGTTATATTCTTTATTATTTTATTAGTAATATTCTAATGTTATACTATCAATAATAAACATATACTATGAATAGATAAATAAACTCTAAAGACTCCAAATGTTCAGGTTTGATTCTAATCATAATGTATGTAAATATATGCATCCAACTGGAAAAAACTTGTGAAAAGATGTCTTTCGGTAAGTTAAGTAGCAAATAGTGGAGCTCTACAGCCATCTACTGGTGAGCATTTCCCAAAAGATGGGGAAAATGTGGGTCTTTTATAAGGTGAATTTTAAATAAAAGTTGTTTTTGTAGAAAAAAAATATATATAGAAATATATTTATATAAATTTTAAAAAAAATCCTTTAAATAAAACTACACAAATGTGGAGTAAAAACATTAATGAACTGAGTAAAATTACATTTGTCTAAAACAAAAATTGTTACAACATTACATTTTGTTTCCTGGCGTCTCTGAAGCCCTTTATCAGCGCAAGTCCCAAATTAACAGCACACAAGTGTTAAACTAGCTTGAATCTAACTCGACACCCTTGTCTCATTTAGTACACATGGTTTTATGAATATTTATATGAGCCGTGCCTCCACTCACTCACTCACTCAGAGATCCACTGGTTGACGATCACATGTTGATCTGGGGTTCGTTTCCCGAAAACATCGTTAGCCAACTATAGGTGCAAATTCCGTCGTTACCAATAGAGAGTCACCCCTGATTGGTTACAACGTTGTTTGTGACGTCAGAAACACCAGCGATTTCAAAGCGTGTTTTTGAGACTGTCTTTGGTTCACTGCAGTTTTAAGGAGGAAATACTCAGCAATGCTGTCGACTCATGAACTTACACATGGTGTGTGTTAAAGCAGATTAAAAACACCACATAGACACATAAACTCCTCTGAATGACAAATTATGAATGACTATAGTCAAGTGGTTTGTGAAGAAATCAAGCAATAGAGTTGCACCTGTTGCCTTTCTGACCATGAACTTTCCAGCAACACTCGCTTTTTCCATGTTCACTGACAATGACTCTGCTCCACTCAAACATCCTAAACATTTGCTGAAACTGAAAGACTAATTCCAGTCAACTGCGCACTTCACACACCCCAAGAATCACGGTCTCGGTAAACAGAAGTCCACACAATAACTGACTGCTTTTCCTTGCTAGTTCCCAGGAGTTTGGGCTTACCTTTCCCCAGGTCTGGTGTGGCTCTTCCAGGGCCATGTGTACACGTGTGTGTGTGTGTGTGTTGTGCTGAAGGCTTGTTTGCTGCTATACTGGCATTCCCGTGCCCTGCGTGTTCAGCTTGACATGAGTGAGAGTGTGACCCGATAACTCTTGCACGCAGGAAGTTTCCATTTATAGAGCCTAGAAAGCCACAAAAATAGTCCACAGACAGCAGGAGCCTGTGACAACAATAACACACACCACACACACCCGTCCGTGACGACAGGACCACAGGGACTTCCACAGATGATTTTGAGATTTTGAGCTGTTAAAGGGATAGTTCACCCAAAACTGTAAACTCTGTCAGTGATTACTCTCCCTCATGTTGTTCCCCATAAGACTTTCGTTCCTCTTCAGAAAAGCGTACAAAGCGTATTCAGAAAGCTCGTAATGCTAGATATAAAAGTAGACGTTTGTTATCAGCGGACTTTGACCATGAGATGAATGGGACGAACGCGCGCCATTGGGCAGAAAGAATAGCACGGTAAGAACCAATCAGAATGTTCAGTGAACAAGTCCCACCCCGAAAGTTCCTGAACTCTGAAAAAGTACTACCTCGCCAGCAGGGACTTTGGGGGGGGGGGGGGGGGGGATTTTTACCCGGAACTTCATTTAGACCCTGGTTCCTGCGGTGTAAACACACCAAGTACCACCCCAAAGTTCCTAGTTCTTGGGAAAGTTCCTGCGGTGGAAACGCGGCTTTAGTAAATATTGAAAGGGTTGAAACCATACTTTTATTGAGCAAGGACTATAAAGTGTCCATAAAGGCATTTATAATGTTACAAAATATTTATATAGTAAAGTCTTTGTTATTTCACAATATTACTGCGTTTCGGATAAGATAAATGCAGTCTTGGTAAGCAGAAGAGACTTAACTATACGATCTTAATCGCAATCTTCAAACGATATTTCAAACGCAATCAAACATTTGACTGGTAGTGTACGGTATATATTATGTCAGCATATATTAATATATAAATATATACATGTAAACTCACCTAAAGGATTATTAGGAACACCATACTAGGACTGTGGTTGACCCCCTTTCTGCCTAATTCTACGTGGCATTGATTCAACAAGGTGCTGAAAGCATTCTTTAGAAATGTTGGCCCGTATTGATAGGATAGCATCTTGCAGTTGATGGAGATTTGAGGGATGCACATCCAGGGCACGAAGCTCCCGTTCCACCACATCCCAAAGATGCTCTATTGGGTTGAGATCTGGTGACTGTGGGGGCCATTTTAGTACAGTCAACTCATTGTCATGTTCAAGAAACCAGTGTGAAATGATTCAAGCTTTGGGACATGGTGCATTATCCTGCTGGAAGTAGACATCAGAGGATGGGCACATGGTGCCATAAAGGGATGGACATGGTCAGAAACAATGCTCAGGTAGGCCGTGGCATTTATGATGCCCAATTGGCACTAAGGGGCCTAAAGTGTGCCAAGAAAACATCCCCCACAGTCACGGTTCGCTTGATCATTCTGTGTTACTGCTCTGATATGATTGCCTATGAGCGCAGCTGGGCTGATTAGCAATCAGATCAGTAGCAGGTGTACCTTGTCCTATTTGTAGTGCTGCGTTTGTCATGTTAAGCGTCAGATCGTTGTTTACCTGGTCCTGTTCAGGTCTTGAGTTTTGTCTCCAGTCTCGTTCCTGTTTCCAGTTCTCACGGATTCCTGCTTTTAACATCTAACATAACAACCTGACCCATTATGGATCTAGCAAGCATGACCGAGCTACGAGAGATTTTGAACAAGAACAACGTTCGTTTTGATCGACAAGACGAACAGATCACAGCAACCAGTCGTGCTGTTCAGACCTTGGTGGCCCAGGTATCAGAACTTTCCTACCAGTTGCAACAGCTGAGAGTTGAGTGTGACCACTGCGCCCAATCCACCAACCGCTGTTCCAACGGTCCAGAGCCTTGTCTACCTCCTCCTGCTGCCTATTTGGGTGAGCCAAAGCTGTGTCATGCATTTCTAACTAAATGCTCACTGTTTTGTTGCTGTACAGCCTTCATCGTTCCCCACTGAGGAATACAAAGTATCCTTTGTAATCCCACTACTCTCTGAACGAGCGGCGCTGTGGGGAACAGCTGAATGGGAGCAAGGGCACCAGTGCTTGCACCAGTCCTTCGGTGCAGAGCTCAAGAAGGTTTGATAGCGCAGTCTCAGGGAGGGAGGCGGCCAGGTTCTTGGCAGAACTTCGGCAGGATCGCAAGTCGGTGGCGGACTATGCCATCGAGTTACGGACACTGGCCACGGAGTGAGGCACAGTGGAACATCTTTCTGCATGGGTTGGCCGATCACATCCATGGGGAGATCTACACTCTGGACGATTTAGCCATTCGAGTGGACTCAAGACTGCAACGTTGAGATCTGATGATGCAGAAGAGTTCAATTCCAGACATACAGAACCATCCTGTTACACTTCCCTGTGATGCAGTCGGCCCGATATTCGCCAAGGAGCCCATGCAGGTGGGCAGAGCTCGGCTCTCGCGGGAGGAGAAGGAGCGTAAGTCTCAACCATAGTCAGTACCTTCGAGACCCTGGTTACCAAATTACCGTCAGCCAGAGAGACAGCAGGGGCGGTCATTGACCACGTTTTTCGAATTCATGGCCTACCGAGTCCGACAGATGTGGTCTCTGACAGAGGTCCCCAGTTTATATCTAAATATTGGAGAGAGTCTTGATGATTGCTGGGGGTGAATGTCAGTCTTATCTCTGGGTTCCATCCCCAGAGCACTGAACAAACGGAGAGGGCTAACCAAGATTTGGAACAGGGGTTGTTATGTTTGGCGTCACAGAATCAATCCTCTTGGAGCAGGGAACTACACTGCGACCAAAATAGTCGCATATGCGACCTTTTGAAATCCCAGTGCGACCCTAATTTTTAATGGGTCGCAAATGTATCACTGACTATTTTGACGGGTCGTTTTTTTTTTCTTTCGGGTTTTATTTAATCTTCTAAAACCTGTCGGATCGTCCGCTTTTTGTCCCGCCAAAGCCTTTTTTGATCGGCGAGTGTTGTAGAGTAGAATGACTGATGCGCATGACAGGGCGCAAACGAGCTGTGAGTGAGAGAGAGAGAGCGCCCTGGCCGCGCGCGCACTTCTTTCACGTCTTCACACAACACAAGCGCTGTCTTGCATGCTCTCTCTCTCTCTCCTCGCGCATATTATTTAAAATCTATGGACATGATAGTAAAAGGTTTGTGTCTTTATAATAGGCATGCTAATCACAATCATATAGGCTACCATCTGGGCCTGCATGGCGGCAGGAAAAAGACGCAGCTGTAAGACACCGTGTCTACCTTACGATGATTTTGGTACACCAAAGGTAGATTTGCGCTCTGGAGTTCGGCTGATAAACTCTGCCATGAGCTAACTAATTATATTGCTAGCGCTGATATTGACATCAACATCGACTAACGTTATATGATCACTAGCAGTTTTTTAGATTTTTTTTTTTTGTACTGTGTATGCTGATTCGTAATCACGTGATTCGCGTCAAGACACCTGATTGGCTAATACTACACACTGAAGATAAATTAAATAATGTTTTATTAAATACTTACTAAAAATATCCCTCTCTTACAACATACAAAATGTTGTGGAACAGAAACAACAACCAGAGATATATTTATAAGCTATCATTTTATTGTCATCACAGTTTGCCAACAGTCCTGTGTCCATGATTCTACATTGATTAAAAAAGAAAATCAAATGTGTTTTAATGGTAATTGTTTTATACGGAAATCTTTTATTTATAATTCAGATGCGAATAAAGTGTTAATTAAAATTAAGGAAAACAAATATATTGATCTGAAATATAGCAAATTAATTTTACATTCATTTAATTACAATTACCAAACATATAGGCTACTATATCAAGGTCATTTTTGTCTTTTTATTAATTTAATTAAAAAACTAATTATATAAAACTATTGTCAGTGCACTACAAATAAACTGGTTCTATGCCTTTATTAATAAAACTTAAACAACTTAAAAATACGAGGTTTAAGAGATTTATAAAAATGCCTTCTGCATTTTTGTTTTGCTTTTCACTCCATTGTACCGAAATTGTACTGAACCAAGGTATGAACCCAACCGTGACTTCTGTACCGTTCCACCCCTAATGCAGTACAGTTTCATTATTATTATTCATACTATTCCAGAGAGCGGCTTACTAGAAATAATTTGCGCGACCAAATCATGTTTTGCGCCAGTAACTGAAAAAGTTAGTAGCGCAAGTGCCACCAGTGGAAAAGGTTAGTGTAGTTCCCTGTGGAGTATGTCTTGGAGTACGCAACTCATTCCCAGTGTCGTCCACGGGCCTGTCTCCGTTTGAGTGTAGTTTAGGGTACCAGCCACCAATTCTGCCTAGTCTTGAATCCAAAGTTGCGGTAACTTCCGCTCACGAATTCGTCCAGAGGTGCAGACACATCTGGAGAACGGCCAGGGAGACTCTTCTCCAGGTGGGGTTGCGTACCAAGGCCCAGGCCGATCGCCACAGGTCAAAGCCTCCCGTCAATGTCGCTGGTCAAAACGTGTGGCTTTCATCTACTGATATTCCTTTCTGCTCCGCTTCTAGAAAACTTGCTCCTAAATTTATTGGCCCGTTTTCCATTACCAAGATCCTTAGTCCGGTGACGGTCTGCCTCAAACTACTTCTGGCATACCGGAGAATTCATCCTGTGTTCCATGTTTCTAAGATCAAGCCCTTTTTTCGTTCTACTACTAATCCCCTAGTCTCAGTTCCCTCACCACCACGAATCATAGATGGGGAACCAGTCTATTCGGTTAACCGTATTCTGGACACTAGGCAGAGGGAACATGGATTCTAGTACTTGTTGGACAGGGAGGTAGTGTTGGTTTCGTCAACGAAAATTATGACTAAATATTGTCGTCAACGAACCTTTATCACGTGACGAAAACGAGACGAGACACAACGTAAATGCTGGTCGTGTGACGATGACTATAACGAAATGTATAATACAATATCGTTGACGAATAAAAACAAGACTAAATGTGGTTTACAAAAATAAAAACTATGCTAAAATGCCTCTTCATTTTCGTTGACCAAAACGAGACAAGACAAAATTTTATTTAACGTTAATTCGTCTCGTTTAGCGTACTTGCATTATTATTATGCAGCATTTCTGTTATGTGTCACTTCAGGGGCAACATCAGATCGCACTGTGCAAACGCAGGCGACGTTCACATCCTCGAGCCCCTCTCGCGGCATTATTTAGAAGAAGCTGCGTGAGTTACAGCTATTTCACACACACTCCGTGTGTAAAGTGTATGCGGTGCATGTTGCAGTGTGTATGCAGGAGCAGTGCGCGTTATTGCTTTCACACGCTGCGTTTGTAGTGCACATCTGATCTACGGCTGTCCCACAATCACAACATTTATTCTCTATTTTTATTTCAAATCAGTATTTTAGCCTAAATCCATTGTGTCGCGTTGTTGAGGAAGCCTACTGTGTAGATCTCTGCTCTGCTGTTATGCACGCACCGCTCTTAAAGCGCGCGGTATGAGCGCTAATCTATTACTGTAACATGTGCGGGGGAAAATACGCACTGCAAACGGAGTGTGTGAAACAGGCGTTAGCATAAATGACAACAAAGTTAAGTCTGACACAGAGAAAGGGATTCGTCTTTGGGAGAAAAAGAAGAAATGACATTTGGAAAAACTTTCATTTCATTATGTGTGTAGGCTACTTCTAACATGTTTGGTTGGTAAAATAAATATGTTGTAAATTCAATTCAGAGTGTCTTCTGTGTCTGGAATGAATGTGCTTGAGTCTGTAAGGAATCAATAATATAAGCAGATAATAAGAAGATAAGATTGTTTGTGTAACCCTCTTTCTCTCTCCACGCGCTCACTGGCCTCTCGCACCGCCTCTGCTGCTCTGCGTTGTGTTATGGATGATCGCGGGTGGTGGTAGTAAGCGAGCACTCGGACCCAGAAGGATTCGGGATCGTGGCTTGACCGTTTATTTTCACAGCACAGCGTCTATAACGTTGAAAACGTGAACTCAGCTTAAGTTTTAAACTAGCAAAGCAAAGTGCATTTTAATGCACGTGCAACTCAACAACAAGTTCATGCTGCTCATATCATCACACAAAGCTTTGCGTTAGCCACATTACATTAATCACATTTTAAAGGAAAAACAAAAAAAGTTTACTCTCTGCATTTAGGTCTTTAACAGTTTACAACACAAAATATCTCAATAAACTGAACCTTGGTGCGATAACAACAAATATATTTTACATTTCTTTTTCCACTACCATTAACGTGGCTTACCTATAACGTTGAAAACATGAACTGAGGAAAATATGACGCGCCACTCGCGTATCAACGCTACGGCATCTCAAGAGGCACAAATAGCGCTACATCGGTTTTAATATAACAGCATTATGGGGACACCTTGTGGACAAGGCAATACACTGCCTTACATCTGAAATGGGCCTGGCTAAAATTATTTTTTTTTTTGGCCTATACAAGGCAGGCTACTATGGAAGCTTGTTTCCGCCACTGAATAAAAAAATAAAATAAATAATTGTGACTTTTTATCTCGCAATTCTGACTTTCTAACACATAATTGCGAGTTTATATGTCGAAATTCTGACATCTTTTCTCAGAATTGTGAGATATAAACTCGCAATTGCGACTTATCAGGCCAATTCTAAGGGGAAAAATACTAGTTTAGGCTAAATCTCACAATTCTGACATTATATCTCACAATTCTGACTTTGTATCACGCAATTGCGACTTTATATCAAGCAATTCTGACTTTATATCTCACAATTCTGACTTTATAACTCGCAATTCTGACATTAGGCCTATAACTCACAATTCTGACTTAATAACACGCAATTGCGACTTTATATCTCGCAATTCTGACTTTTTATCTCACAATTGCGACTTTAGCCTATATCACGCAATTCTGACTTAATAACTCGCAATTGGGAGAAAAAAAGTCAGAATTGTGAGATAAAAAGTCGCAATTATTTATTTTATTTTTTATTCAGTGGCGGAAACAAGCTTCCATAGAATTGCCTATTAAAAAGAGACTAAAATATAATTTTCAATGACCAAAACTATCCTATGTTGTTCGTCAACTAAAACTAGACCAAAATGTGATCAGTTTTCATCGGCTAAAAATAGACTAGACTAGAAAGAGTATGAACGTGACTAAAACTAATAAAAACTAAAATGTCAGCTTGACACAAAGACTAGACTAAAACTAAAATTAAAACAGGCTGCCAAAAACAACACTTCTGGGAGGGTTACGGTCCAGATGAGAGGAGTTGGGTTCCTGCCCGAGACATATTGGATCATTCCTTTAGAGATGCGCTTACAATCGCCAGGTAGGTCCATCTGGGAGCGTCAGGTGACAAATTCTGACTCTACCATCTGAATGTCTCAACAGAAATCGAGACTCATCAGACCAGGCAACATTTTTCCAGTCTTTTTTTGGATGTTTTTCCCTTTTCGCACCATTCTCTGTTTGTAAAAATCCCAGTAACTGAGCAGATTGTGAAATACTCAGATCGGCCCGTCTGGCACCAACAACCTACGCTTAAAATTGCTTAAATCACTTACCTTTCACATTCTGGCATTCAGTTTGGAGTTCAGGAGATTGTCTTGACCAGGACCACATCCCTAAATTTAATTAATGAGAAATTGAACAGATGTTCCTAATAATCCTTTGATTATTGAGAGTATATAGTATATATTATAGAGTAATTATATATATAAAAAGCATCCAAATTAGGGCTTAAATGTATCAAATCAAATATTCATAAATATTAAATTATGGAAGACTTTACATATTCAGATTTTAACAAACAAATACCAAACAATATATAATAGTTTTCAGCTTTAGAAACTAATTAATCTCTGATTTTGAGACAGATGCTTGTGTTTGGCTCTGGGGCTCGTCTTCATCCTTCTGAAAACTCATCAATCCTCATGCCAAGGTTTATAAAAAATAAATTAATTAAAAAGACTAGGAACAGTGATAATGAAGAATATTGCAACAATACAAGCTTTCTCTACAATAACGCCTTGATACCCTATAATTTGGATTTATCCCTACACACAGGTGAAACTCGAAAAATGTGAATAGCATGGAAATAAAAGTTTATTAATTACAGTAATTGAACTTACTAATACTGTATTATATAGACAACTTACTAATAGACTCATTACATGCAAAGTGAGATTTTTCAAGCCATTTTGAGGATTATGAAAGCTTATGAAAACCTTTTCACAATAAATCTTGCACAAAAAAAAAAAAATTTGCTAAATCATATTTTACGAATTGGCCGATTCTTATAAATTCGTACGAATGACCTAACCCCTTACCCCGCCCCTAAACCTAACCATCACGTTGGTTTAGACAAACATTTTTTAATCATTCGTCGAATTCGTACGAATTGGGCGTGAGATAGTGTTGGTAAGCCACAATCATCACAATTAACAAATAAAGGCTTGAAATATCTCACTTTGCATGTAATGAGTCTATATAATATATTAGTTTCACATTTTAAGTTGAATTAAATAAATTTACTTTTGCACGATATTCAGATTTTTCGAGTTTCACCTTTATACAGTTAACGAATATGACACAATATGTTTGTGAAACACATTCATTAATCTGGTCTTCTGAGTGAGGGATGGTGCTTTTTGCTATTCTTATTTAACTCAAACAAATTAATCAAACAAATTAGCATCTGCTTTCCTGAACACACAAATCAATATAACAGACAGCGCCTTTAACCTCACATTCACGGCCGCCGTGCTCGATCAATGACGGCGAATCACGACATTACTCCTCTATTGTAGGCGCTGCCACCAAATCAATCGTTCTCTGTAAAACTCCTTTGATTTCAAAATGAGTTTATACTGTTGTCTGGAGAATGTGTTCAGTGAGCTGTAAAGAAACATCGGAAAGCGTGAACCGTTCTCGTCTGCTCTACTGTGCCAGGGAATGGAGAGAGCGTCGACATGTCTCGGGAGGCTGACAGGAATGGGAAAAGAAAAGTGGAAGAAAAAAACAAACCACCTCCTGGCTAATCAGTAAACATTGGTACTTCAACCGCCTGGCTTACTCAGCGTACTTCACAATAATTTGAGTTTCCAAACAAATCTATTTATTATTCTGGTGCGTGTCCACCTCGGTCTAAAGCTGACAGCTGGTCCTGTCCGTCAGTCAGCGAGCCTTTATAAGCCTCCTAATGCTGGAATAATCACTCGAACCCCTCGCCACACTGGGATGATCCTGTCTCTGTCTCTGTGGACGGGATTTTGTGATTACAGACAAATGGGTTGTTTATTTTCCTGTCAAGCAGTTTGATAGACTCATACAGACAACGATGTGCTTAAAGGCGTGGTTAAATATGATTTCACTTTTCTATCTTTAATTAGTGTAGTGTTGCTGCTTGAACATACAACATCTGCAAATTTATGCTCAAAGTTCGTTACAAAAAGTTCGTTAAAAAATCGTTACAAACGGCCGATAGGAACTCCACAAGCTTCCTCATCACTAACGCCAGAATTTACATAAACCCCGCCCCCTGAACACGATATTTAGATTATCAAGGCAGAATATGCTAAGCAATAAGTAGAAGATGACTAAATTCACCAACTAACCTTTCAGAGATGTCCTGTTGCTCCACATGTTGTCACTTCTTGAGTCTCTCCATTGTTGTCTGACTCCGTTTGAACAGAAACATCGAACTTTTCAGTGCATGTGTGCGTGAGGTAAAAGTACACGAGCTCTTGAAGCTCCGCCCCCTGTGCTGAGAGCAGCAGCTCATTTGCATTTAAAGGGGCAGACACACAAACGGAGCGATTTTGATCACCCTAAAAAAATTACATGCTATATATTACAATTACAATGCTTTATACAAATACCTGCTCAAACTTCACATAGACACTCTAAGGACATCAGAGAGTTATTTTACATCTAGTGAAAAGGGCATTTCATCACCTCTTGGCACACCAAATTTTTGTAAATGTGATTTGGTGGCTCTGAGTTGTCAAAACACCATTCAAACTGCTTAGGATGCAAAAAAACTCGATCCGGAGATGATTTCCTTTCAGTTTTCTGCTGACGCCATCGTCAAAACCATCCCCGATCACACGGATCCGCGAAAAAGACTAAAAACACTGTAATCTGCTGTCAGGCCAGGAGATACACGTAATACACATGTGCACGACGTCATTGTCTTCAGCGATTCACGTTTTTGTCGTTAACACAGAGACCGTTCCTCAAAAACGTTTATTGTCCTGCAGCCAAATATAAAATTGTGTGTGCAATCTGGATGCCTCGGTAATTGCGGAGATATTTTGCCAAATAAAATGATGGTTTTACGCATGGCCAGTAAAGTTGAATCAACACAATCTCAAGTCGTACGAATTCGACGAATAACTAAAAAGTGGCTAATTCGTAACAATTCATACGACCTCACTCGTACGAATTAGTACGATTTTGCTAAATCGTACATATTTTACCAATTGGCCAATTCGTATGAATTCGTACGAATGACCTACCCCTGACCCCGCCCCTAAACCCAACCATCACGTGGGTTTAGACAAATCGTACAAATTTGTACGAGTGAGGTCGCACGAATTAAACACTTTTTAATCATTCGTCGAATTCGTACGAATTGGGCGTGAGATAGTGATGGGTGAATTTAGCGTTTTTATGCGTTTCGCCTGTTTCACCTTTCGAATGTATCCGGATTAAAGTAGACACAGCCTCAGAAATTAAGTTATGATGAATGTTGATAAATCAGACAGGTGTAGCGTATATAAAAGACGAACCAAAACACTGAATAGGAATATATCTACGGTTGCGCCAAGGCCTTCACTTAATCTATTCACACATACATTCTCTGAAGCTGAGTGGATTTCATTAAAAGATTTGCTTTTCGCATCGCTGAAAGTATTCCCATTAAGATGTCCCTTTATCCACATGATTATGGGAACATACACTTGTTGCATGGAAAGGGAACATGCTAAATTATCCAGTGAATTACAGGTTTAGTCATACGCTGAAAAACACCTCGTGTTATTTGTATTAGGGCTAAAGATGATTCACCTTCTAAATATGGAGCAGTGAAGCCACCAAGATTTATGCTTTATGAATGTAAATTGCCTCAATTGATTTCCCCTGGTCACAGCTGTCAGTCAATTACTTCTTATCCATGTCAATGTAAGGGAAATGTGTCTTTGGCTCTGGCACTGAAAGGAATATGCCACTAGAAATGATGGTAACACTTTACAGTGAGGTCTCATTTGTCAATGCGTTTATTTGACTTTATTTCTCAGAATTGCGAGACATAAAGTCAGAATTGCGAGTTATAAAGTCAGAATTGCGTGATATAAAGTCAGAATTGCGAGATATAAAGTCAGAATTGCGAGTTATAAAGTCAGAATTGCGAGATATAAAGTCAGAATTGCGAGTTATAAAGTCAGAATTGCGAGTTATAAAGTCAGAATTGCGTGATATAAAGTCAGAATTGCGAGATATAAAGTCAGAATTGCGAGTTATAAAGTCAGAATTGCGAGATATAAAGTCAGAATTGCGAGTTATAAAGTCAGAATTGCGAGTTATAAAGTCAGAATTGCGTGATATAAAGTCAGAATTGCGAGATATAAAGTCAGAATTGCGAGATATAAAGTCAGAATTGTGAGATATAAAGTCAGAATTGCGAGACATAAAGTCAGAATTGCGAGTTATAAAGTCAGAATTGCGAGACATAAAGTCAGAATTGCGAGTTATAAAGTCAGAATTGCGTGATATAAAGTCAGAATTGCGAGATATAAAGTCAGAATTGCGAGTTATAAAGTCAGAATTGCGAGATATAAAGTCAGAATTGCGAGTTATAAAGTCAGAATTGCGAGTTATAAAGTCAGAATTGCGTGATATAAAGTCAGAATTGCGAGATATAAAGTCAGAATTGCGAGATATAAAGTCAGAATTGTGAGATATAAAGTCAGAATTGCGAGATATAAAGTCAGAATTACGAGATATAAAGTCAGAATTGCGAGATATAAAGTCAGAATTGCGAGATATAAAGTCAGAATTGCGAGATATAAAGTCAGAATTGCGAGTTATAAAGTCAGAATTGCGAGATATAAAGTCAGAGTTACGAGATATAAAGTCAGAATTACGAGATATAAAGTCAGAATTGCGAGATATAAAGTCAGAATTGCGAGACATAAAGTCAGAATTGCGAGATATAAAGTCAGAATTACGAGATATAAAGTCAGAATTGCGAGTTATAAAGTCAGAATTGCGAGTTATAAAGTCAGAATTGCGAGATATAAAGTCAGAGTTACGAGATATAAAGTCAGAATTGGGAGATATAAAGTCAGAATTGCGAGATATAAAGTCAGAATTGCGAGATATAAAGTCAGAATTGCGAGATATAAAGTCAGAGTTACGAGATATAAAGTCAGAATTGGGAGATATAAAGTCAGAATTGCGAGATATAAAGTCAGAATTGCGAGTTATAAAGTCAGAATTGCGAGTTATAAAGTCAGAATTGCGAGTTATAAAGTCAGAATTGCGAGTTATAAAGTCAGAATTGCGAGATATAAAGTCAGAGTTACGAGATATAAAGTCAGAATTGGGAGATATAAAGTCAGAATTGTGAGATATAAAGTCAGAATTGCGAGATATAAAGTCAGAATTGCGAGATTTAATTGTGAGATTTAAACTAGTCTTTTTCCCCCTTAGAATTGGCCTGATAAGTAGCAATTGCGAGTTTATAGCTCACAATTTTGAGAAAATATGTCAGAATTGTGACATATAAACTCGCAATTATGTGTTATAAAGTCAGAATTGCGAGATGTAAACTCGCAATTGTGAGAAAAAAAGTCGCAATTATTTATTTTATTTTTTATTCAGTGGCGGAAACAAGCTTCCATACATATTTCCCTGCGGATTGGCCTCTTTTTTTTATTTTCGTTTTTATCACAGAAAACGATTATTTCTAAAAAAAAAAACTGTCGTGTGAACTGGGAGAAACTGGTTTTTAGGTTCTCTCTTGTCGATTCTGAGGATTCTGATTGGCTTTTATGGCTCTATCCTTAACCCCTACACTGCCGCCAATAGGTTTGGTATAGATGTGATGGCGCTAGACGGTGCATTTATTTATTCCTCTTTTTAGGCAACTTTAGCATGGGGGTCAAAACTTATTCACACCACTGTATCGTCACAAAATTATTATTATTTCAAACTATTAAATGCGTGCATTTATACAAGTGTTGTGTTGATGAAGCTCGATAGCATATCCACATCACGCATTCACAACAGCACCGCGCCTCAGAGACACACACACACCATTACACACATACGACAACGTTTTTAACATTTATTTCACTTTTGGCAAATGCTGCGAGTAAAAACATTTAAGTCAAGCATAGACAAAGCGAGTGAGGTCTATTTTAGAGCATTAAACAAGCAAAATGTTAGAAAAATAGTATATATTTACTTTCTCTTTCACACTAAACAGTTCAGATGTAAGGATGTAAGCATCATGTGACTGTGGACTCATGGGAAGTTTGCCTGAAGTATGGATCCGCTCCGGCCAATGTTCGCTTAACCGAAGGACACAGGCACATCTGAATTCACACAGAGAGAGAGAGAGAAGATTTTAAGCCTCCTGAAAACTCATTTTCAAAACGCTATATTCATTTTTATCTTCGTAACGCACAATAATCCTCTACAAAATTGAATCTGTCAGCTACCTAATTGAAATATACAGTTTTAAGTTCTCTGTTCATCTCGCTTTTTCATTTTTCACTCAGTGACTATTTGTGCTGTCATGTTTTGTAAATGCAGTGTGCGTTCGCTGATCATTAATCTCAATGCGTCCCGATGTCAGATTCACTTAGCATGAATACACATGATCCTGATGTCACACTTCAACCACATTCGTTAATAAATTAATTATGAATTCATAAATTAATTACTTCTTTTTCAACCACATTTGTTAATAATAACAATCTCTGCGATAAAAAAGTGTATGTATGAAAGCAATACAATTTAGCACGGTCATTTATTGCAAGTGACACTATTCAAAAAGTTTTTGTTCACTAAGATTTGTTGTGTTTTTTAAAAGAAGTCTCTTCGGCTCATCAAGGCTGCATTTATTTGATTAAAAATACAATAAAACGGTAATTTTGTGAAATGGCATTACATTTTAAAACAGCTGTTTTCTACGTAAATATATAAAGAGTTTTCAGCGTTATTAATTCATGCTTAACTAATGCACAGATAATACTGAATTAATGCTTAACTAATGATTATTTAAGCTATTCATTAATGATTACCACATTAGGAACTAATTAAGAGTCTGTAATGTTAATGTATTAGTTCATACATTAATTGTTATTAATTAAATATGTAATTGCGAATTAATTCCATAATAACTCGTTTTTTTTAACTAATAGTGTTAATTACCAGAATGACCCAAAGCCTTCCAGATAATATGACAGGTGCACTAATATGCATTAATACATGATTAATTACTTCATTGTTAGTGCAAATTCATGTGCAAATGACTAAACGACTAGTTAATAATGATGTGCCCCAACAAGTAAAGTCATAACATAATGATACCTTTGCAAATCATTAGCTAATGATTAATTAAAGCAGACAACTGGAAGGTGAAGTGCATAGCTTTGACTAATTGTGGTAATTAACACATTAATTTACACTATTAGTTCATAAAATATGATATTAAGGAATTAATACACAATGACACATTGAATTAATATTAATTCATGTATTACTTCATCTATTAATCATATAGACTCTTTATTAGTTGCTGATGCAGTAATCATTAATTAATAGTTTAGTTCTTCATGAGTTATATATTAACTCATGATTATCTGTGCATTAGTTAAGCATGAATTAATGGATATTAGTGCACCCGTATTGTAAAGTGTTACCAAATTCAGCTTTAGTCACAGCAATAAATTACATTTTAAAATATATAAAAATAGAAAACAGTTATTTCAAATTGTCATATTTAACAATATCACTGTTTTTTTAATCCAATACAGGTGAAACTCGAAAAAAATTGAATATCGTAGTTCAGTAATTCAACTTAAAAGGTGAAACTAATATATAATTATATAGACTCATTACATGCAATGTTAGATATTTCAAGACTTTATTTGTTATAATTGTGATGATTATGGCTTACAGCTTATATGAAAATCCCAAATTAAAAATATATCGTGAGAAGGTTTTCACATCTGTAATCCATAATCGTCACAATTATAACAAATAAAGTCTTGAAATATCTTACATTGCATGTAATGAGTCTATATTATATATTAGTTTCACCTTTTAAGTTGAATTACTGAACTTTTGCACCATATTCTAATTTTCCAAGGTTCTCCAGTACAATCTAAAAATTGCTGGGTTGTTTCAACCCAACTTTGGGTCAAATATGGACAAACCCAAACGTTGGGTTAAAAATGTAATTAAGAAACGTAACCCAATGGCTGGGTTTGTCCATATATGACCCAAAGTTGGGTTTTTCGAGTGTAAATGCAGCCTTGCTGAGCAGAAGACACTTGATCTAAAAACATAAATCGTCCTGATCTGAAAGCTTTGCCTGGTGGTGTGTGTGTGAAGAGGGAGAGCTGACTTTCACAGAGGATAGAAAGCGTTGTTCAGGCAGTCGGAGTAGAAGTCACCGCAGTCCCGATCATAGTCTCCATCATCTGGACCCTGCGTGAGCGGCTCCACGTCTTCATCCGAGGTCGAGGGGTGTGTGAGGATGATCCGAGGAATCTGTCACAGCCAGCCGAGAGCAAATGACATTTCACACAGCGGTCGGGAACCAACCTTTAAAATGAGCACTTTCATGCTAAAGCTACGCGGCGTGTTTCTTGAGCTTGTCTCGGGTAGAACAAACATTAGTCACACTTTGTGTTGGGTCACATTGTGTAGAATTATTTTGTATATATAAATACACACACATGCATGTGCATTTAAGGAAAATATTATTATTATTTATAATAATAATATTTATAAATATTATAATGTTATTAATATTATTAATATAAATATTATAATGTTTATAATATTATTATTTATAATAATAATTTTATAAATATTTATATTATATATAAATATTTTTATTTATATAATATAAATTATATATAAATATATATACATGAAAATATTTCTTAAATATATACAAGTGTGTGTATTTATATATATATAATAATTATACACAGTGCACCCACATGTATTATGTAAACACAAACTTTTATTTTGGATGCGATTAATAATTTGACAGCAATAAAAAAAGCACTATACTAAATGTCCTGGAAAACAAGATGAGATCTGTGATCTTTACATTTTTGAAGGGAAAAAAGGACATAAATGATTTTTTTAAAGATGTTTAGATATGACAAAGTTGTTTAGAATTGGTTACAGTCTCTGCATTTCTCCATGATTTTCTTCTATTGTAAAGTCTATAAAGTTTCAGATGTTTATTTCTTCACAGAGACTGAATAAAAGGACAACAGGAATGAAGGACAGAATGTGAGATTTCATGGTTAAAGCGCTTCCTATCCTCGGCACGTACCGTCATGGTGTTTTTCACAACCTGCAGGGCGTTGTTTTTGAAGGTCTCCGTGTCTTTCATTGGCCGTAAGTCCTGGACTGGTTCATTCTGACAAAATAACGTGAACAAACAGGAAAATACGCATTACAGTCCCCAAACCACGAGTACTGAGTTTAAAAATAGTCAAATCTAGCACTTCAATGGGTCCAATCGAGGGGGTGTTTACAACGTTTTTAACTAAAAATGTAAAACTTTTTATTTGTTTCGGCCGTTCGTTTACACAGGCTGCCTGAAAACACAAACTTCTGAAAACGCGCACAGAGCTTTGTTCGGTTACGGGTAGGTTTAGGTCTGGGGTAGGGTTAGGGTTAGACCACTAGGAGGCGCCTTCTAGCCATCAATTATTGACGCTAAAAGGTGCCACGTGCGTTGGATGTAGACGAAATGTCAAAGCGCCTTGGGATGAGACCGAGCTGGATGTTATTACTTCAAATGTTTTCTTTACTGGATTTGGCTGTGTACTAACAGTGCTGATCAAGATCGACTCGCGCTGCATTGGTCCGAACTGATAAACGGTCCGTCAACCGCACAATAACGAGTAGCTCAGTTTTGTTCCGCTAACATTACATTTGCCATCTGACATTGGGCGATGTTGTGGCCGCGCCAGCATCTCGAGCGCGCTCGGCATGCGCCTACATTTGAAATAACGAAATTTTGGCCGACAAGAAAAACAGTCCAACGAACCATTCGGTTTAAAAACGCGTACCGAAAGCCTCATACCGAACGGTTAAATGCGAATAAGTGTATCGTTACACCCCTGGTATCACGTGTAGGGTTGGGTATTGAGAATCGAGTATTGATTGGAACCGGGACTAACTTTTCGTTTTTCCCGGGATCGTTCAAAAGTTAAAATTTCGATTCCTAGTTTCGATATTCACAGTCCGCCGACCAGAAGAAGAAACCGCTGAACAACACCAATGAAGAAGCGTCTACCGGAAGTGTTGGCATAACCGCGCGAGTCGAACATGAGTAGCTTACGGTCCAAAGTGTGGCTTCACTTTTCTAAAAATAACGAAATCTGGGCAAAATTTGTAACAAAAGGAGTATTTCCTTCAGAAAGACCGTTGGTTAGCAAGGTTAGCTAAACTTTTTTGACCCTGCCTCTTAAAAAGAATCGGAATCGAGAATCGTTGGGAACCGGAATCGAAACAAGGATTCGGAATCGGAATCAGAATCGTTCAAATTCAAACGATACCCAACCCTAATCACGTGTTCAGTCTACAGTGTTTCATCGCCATCTCCTGGCCTGGCAGCAGAATACAGTCGTTTTTTCGCGGATCTGTGAGTGTCGTCTGTGCGTGGAAAGACTTCTCTGTTTTAAGCGCATCGTCGTCGTGTAAACCTACCCTCAGTCTAATTCCATTTCGTTGCTTTTATTCCTTGTGGAATATAATAGAATTGCTCTTTTTATATTCTCATCTCTCCAGCCAAACGCGTTCTCATCCTAGGGCGTCATATAGTGACACTGTTGAAATTTCGTCTAAATCCAACGCACATGGCACCATTTAGCGTCAATATAACCCGCACAGAGCTTTGTTCGGTTATGGGTAGGTTTAGGTCTGGGGTAGGGTTAGGGTTAGACCACTAGGAGGCGCCTTCTGGCCCATATATATCTGCGTCTCATATTGACGCTTAAGGGTGCCATGCGCGTTGGATGTAGACGAAATTCAAAATTTCAAAATTTCAAATTTCAAAAAAATTTGAAATTTGAAAATTTGAAATGTCAAAAGCGTCAGAATGTGACGCCTTGGGATGAGAACGGGCTGATCCAGCCTACCGGTCCGTTTCCGTTGCAGGCCGAAGCTTCTGTCCGGTTGGTCACTGAGCTGTGGTCCGGCGTGGGATCAGTGGAGGATTGTGGGCCGCCCGATCTGCTATAGCTCACGGGAACATCCCACTCTTGGCTGATCTGCGGGTCGGTCTCCACGCCGTCGGACCTGTCGTTTGCTCGCGGCTCCATGGACACGCATCTCTCCCGTATCACTTTCATCTTTATACAACTCCCAGCATTCCTCAGGACGCTGACCGCCTCGTGATGGCTGACCTCCAGCATGTCCAGGCCATTGACCTGGAGGCACAAATCAGCAATGAGCTGAAGTGTGTCAAAATTCTGGTTTCAAGCCAACTTTGGGTCAAACATGGACAAACTCATGCATTGGGTTCGATTTTTTTGATTACGTTTTTAACCCAACGTTTGGTTTTCTCCATAATTTACCCAAAATTGGCTTTCAACAACCCAGCATGTGGAAAGAGGCCGGTGACAAATGCCATGAAACCCAAACAATGAGGACAATGCCCACCATTTATACGTGGAAATGACCTGGGACCTTCAAGAAGATGTGTGAAATTTCTACACCAAAGAGTATTGATTGTTTTCACACATGGTTTTCCAACGGTTTGCCCACCTGCCATTTGTAGAACAAAAAAACAAGCCTAAACCCAGTTAAGGTTTTGCTGGTCAGATGCAAGGAACATCTAAACTCCACGAATTCTCCTTCGTTCTATTTGCTCGACCGTTCCATACCATGCCGATCCGGATATGATTTCATTTTCCACTGTGGGGTTTGAAATTAAAGGGATAGTTCACTTTGAAATAGTTCACTTTGAGAGGTAAAACCGATATAGATACTGTTCGTTTTCTCACACAAACCGCTCGTTTCGTGTCTTAGGCCATCAATGTGTACTTACATGTACAAGTCATTAAATCATGTTTAATCTGGACTTCTCTGTGCATGCTCTTTGGTGGACCCTCTAAACCTCCATTATATGACTGACAGACAACAATGGTTTGACTGAAAAATGTCAAAATTGAAAATACTGTGGAAACAGAGACACCTACATCTTGGATGCCCTTGAGGTCAGATAAAACACACCAAAAATTAATTTCAAAGTGAACTATCACTTTAACTCTAACTTCTGGGCAAAGAACGAGCTCAAGTGGACATTTAAGGGCCACAGCATCCACAATTTTAAAGAAAAAACAAACTATGAATAGCTTATGACTTCTAGATGTCTAAACCTGGGATAAGAGAATTACATGAAGATGTCAGATACGGCACAACTCATGCTTGAGGAAAGAGAGCTTTTAATTTAACTAACCTGAGATGTGAATAACTGATAACCAACAACAGGATATCAAGGTGATTTTAGTGGCAGAATGAAGTCTGATCCAGAGATCTGATTTATCAACACTCCTACAAATCCATTTTGTCCTCATTTTTGAACACTGTATATATTGTTTTAGCATGTAACAAACGTCTTTTTGTGGAATGTTTTGCTTAAAATGTGTTTCTTTGAAAAACTTTATGCTTTTTTAGTGTGATTTTAAGTGTGACTTGCATGTCTAAAAACTATACTGTTGCTTTAAGGCTCATTGGGTCACAGCATCTGTGTAATGATGCCATCCAATGGCCATTGGAGAAACAGCTATACTGGGTCAACAGGAGAAACACAGTCACAGTGCAAGCTCTACTGTACTTTGGCCAAAATTCATGTGTCATTGGGTGAAATATAAAAATGTATGTTCTACATGCAATGATGGACATGGTGTGTAGCCTACTATCCAGATTCAGTTTATTTTATTCAATGCCATGTAAGCATTCAAAGCTATTTTTGTGGCAAAAAATAAATGACAAAAATACAAATATCATATAAGTACAATAAAAACAAATACAAAAATTGCAAGTCATATTATACAAGATTGTACTGAACACAAAGAGATGCAGATGCAGCCGATTTTATTCTTGCAAATCATACATTATAACAAGGAAAAATATTAACACATGAGGGAAATCGTTGTGGTTTACATGAAGATGAAAAAACTGTATTACCCATTTTTAAGGCTAATTGTAGTACTAAAGGATCAGGCCTTTTTTGCCCAATAGTGGCAAGTATGGCAAGCCGTTCAGGAAATAATTAATGTGTGTTGTGTGAATATGGAGTGGTCTAGTGGTTGAATCTATGGTTTGATGACAAATGCATTGGCTTAGAATGTATTGGTTTCCTCAATTATACATTGGTTTACTCAACTATATATTGGTTTAGATACATTGGTTTTCTCAACTATACATTAGTTTACTCAATTATACATTGATTTTCTCAATTATACATTGGTTTACTCAATTATACATTGGTTTTCTCAATTATACATTGGTTTACTCAACTATATATTGGTTTAGATACATTGGTTTCTCAACTATACATTGGTTTTCTCAACTATACATTGGTTTACTCAATTATACATTGATTTTCTCAATTATACATTGGTTTACTCAATTATACATTGGTTTTCTGAATTATAAATTGGTTTTCTCAGCTATATATTGGTTTACTCAACTATATATTGGTTTAGATACATTGGTTTTCTCAACTATACATTGATTTTCTTAATTATACATTGGTTTTCTCAACTATATATTGGTTTACTCAACTATTTATTGGTTTTCTCAACTATATATTGGTTTAGATACATTGGTTTCTCAACTATACATTGGTTTTCTTAATTATACATTGGTTTTCTCAACTATATATTGGTTTACTCACCTATATATATATATATATATATATATATATATATATATATATACATAATTATATATAAAAACCAATATATAGCTGAGGAAACCAATGTATCTAAACCAATAGATAGTTGAGGAAACCAATATATTCTAAACCAATGCATTCGTCATTAAACCATAGATTCAACCACTAGACCACTCCATATTCACACAACACACATTAATTATTTCCTGAACGGCTTGCCATAGGTAAGAAACATACGTATATAATGTTTAACCGACGCTGATGTGCGAGGGTTTCTCCCGTCCTGACAAGACAAGAACGTCGGTCTCCTCGCCTGTGAACGCTCCTGGTAAACCCGCCGTTATAATAACAATCCGTCATGCAACATGCGCACCTGCTCTTAAAGGGAATGTTGGATGGCGCTCGGATTGGTTTTTTTCACGTTATGCCCAAACCACACCTATGAATAATGAAGCTACTTAAGACCAACCCCTTTTAGATTTGCAGGCGCAAGAGGCATTTATCCCGCCGGGAAAATAGCAACAGTGCCGGGATCCGCCCACAAAGTTACTTGCGCTTTGACACTTGCGTTTCAGATCGTTAAACTGTACATACATTATGATGCACTTTTTTTTTTTACCTCCAGCACTCTGTCCCCAACATGAAGCCCGGCCTTCTCCGCTGGTCCGCCTTTAGACACCCTGGAGATGAAGATACCCTGAAGAAGACGACAAATCAATCAGTCATTTCGTCAGTCCAATCACTGGCTGGATGTGCATTAGTATTCCAGTCCATGTGTATATTTTATCGCAAATACACCCAAAGGAGTGTGATAGTAATAGTGTGTAAAGAGATTGAGGCTACAGGAAGATAAGGCCCACCTCGTCATTCTCTTTGTATGGCAAGGAGCCTTTCCCTCCCGCGATACAGATTCCCATTCCTCCTCTCTGTCCGTTCACTTTAATCTGTAGCTGGAGGAACAGAAAACACCATCATACAAATAATCAAACTTCCAAAACGACATTATAGAATCAAGTGAGGAAAAGACGTGTACTTTAAATGTAACTTTAATTGTAAAATAAATATAAACAATAAAACGAAAGGAGCGGCAGTGTCCGAATGCGGCATAGAAGCATTAAAAATTCAGCCATGTAAAATATCCCGGGCTCTCAGCTCCTGCTTCACACCACAGTAACGTTAATAAACCTTTAATACAGTAGCTTATCCATGACCATGATTCCCGTCGGATTGCTTTCAATCGGCTGTGGAGGTGAAGTCAACAAATCCTATGTTCAGCCCTGGCATCATAAAGTTAGACCTTTGTTGTTGTTGTTGTGAATAAGCGTCCTCTACGGGCAGGCGAACCCATGAAATTACGTTTAGTGAGCTTGTGCTGAATGAGTGTCTCTGATTCTCCTAGTCATCAGCCTCCTCCAATCCTACAATAGTCTAGTCTGACATGCCATTGACATTTTAAATGTAATAGAAGTCTATAATTTTGTGTGCAGAACTATGAATGTGTTTCTAAATGGATGTCCACCCCATCATTCACGATTCATTAGTTCACCTTCACCTCCTGTGTTATAAATCATCCAGAACAGATGGAAGTACCGCAATGTCAAATTAGATCATTCTTTTAAATACTTTTGACAGCATACATATTCAATCTATCTGAAGTTAATAGAAACGTATTGCCCCAATGCACACCACAAAGCAAATGATTTCTGTGTGTGCTGAACCGTTTGGTTGAATCTGTTGTTTGAAAGGTGGGATCAAGATTTTTGAGCCAAATGGAATTTGAATGCAACTTCAAGACAAACAAAAATGATAATTGAGTTCCTAGCAGTGTTTCCTTTTGGTGAAATTCACTGTTTTGAGGCAAAACCGTTATTTAGCCTTCTACATTCATCAATAAGCCTTCACCGTTCGTCATTTAGCCTTCGCCATTCGTCATTTGGCCTAGGCCATTCGTCATTTAACCTACACCATTCGTCATTTAGCCTACGCCATTCGTCATTTAGCCTTCGCCATTCGTCATTTAGCCTTCGCCATTCGTCATTTAGCCTTCGCCATTCGTCATTTAGCCTACACCATTCGTCATTTAGCCTTTGCCATTCGTCATTTAGCCTTTGCCATTCGTCATTTAGCCTTCGCCATTCGTCATTTAGCCTTCGCCATTCGTCATTTAGCCTTCGCCATTAGTCATTTAGCCTTCGCCATTCGTCATTTAGCTTTTGCCATTCGTCATTTAGCCTTCGCCATTCGTCATTTAGCCTTCGCCATTAGTCATTTAGCCTTCGCCATTCGTCATTTAGCTTTTGCCATTCGTCATTTAGCCTTCGCCATTAGTCATTTAGCCTTCGCCATTCGTCATTTAGCCTTCGCCATTAGTCATTTAGCCTTCGCCATTAGTCATTTAGCCTTCGCCATTCGTCATTTAGCCTTCGCCATTCGTCATTTAGCCTTCGCCATTAGTCATTTAGCCTTCGCCAATAGTCATTTAGCCTTCGCCATTCGTCATTTAGCCTTCGCCATTCGTCATTTAGCCTTCGCCATTAGTCATTTAGCCTTCACCACTAGAAATTTAACCTACACCATTCGTCATTTAGCCTACGCCATTCGTCATTTAGCCTTCGCCATTCGTCATTTAGCCTTCGCCATTCGTCATTTAGCCTTCGCCTTTAGTCATTTAGCCTTCGCCATTCGTCATTTAGCCTTCGCCATTAGTCATTTAGCTTTTGCCATTCGTCATTTAGCCTTCGCCATTAGTCATTTAACCTTCGCTATTCATCATTTAGCCTTTGCCATTCGTCATTTAGCCTTTGCCATTCGTCATTTAGCCTTCGCCATTCGTCATTTAGCCTTCACCACTAGAAATTTAACCTTCACCATTCGTCATTTATCCTTCGCCATTAGTCATTTAGCCTTTGCCATTCGTCATTTAGCCTTCGCCATTCGTCATTTATCCTTCGCCATTCGTCATTTAGCCTTCACCACTAGAAATTTAACCTTCACCATTCGTCATTTATCCTTCGCCATTCGTCATTTAGCCTTCGCCATTCGTCATTTAGCCTTCGCCATTCGTCATTTAGCCTATGCCGTTCCTCATTTAGCCTTCGCCATTCATAAAGTGTAACAATTAAACACCATTTTCCATGCACGACTGGCAATTGCAAAAAGCGATATACATTAAATCATTGTAATGTAATTTTTATCACAAATTGTTCTGCTGCTGACTCATTGTCTGTCTTCTTACTCTTAATGGCACTTGTGAAATGAGTGATTGGTGGAGACCGGGTCGATCGGACAGAGCTAGATGGCCAAACTTCTCTGATCCGGTGTGGCCTTCTGGGTCATGGGCCGTGTCCCGGGGGAGATGGGTCACCAGGCGTTGAGTTTTGCATCTCTGCAGCTTCCGGTCATGGCCGTTCTCTCCCCACTGAGGCTTTGGTCTGCGTCCCACTCCCTCCAACTCTGAGAAACGACCCAAACTGTACTGATGGAGAAGATTGTTTGATTGAGTGTTTTCAAGTGTAAATACCATGGTAAATGAATATGGTATTTATAATTTATGTTACGAACGACAATCTATATCTACTCTGAAAAATCCAGCACTGCTGGTCATCATCATAAGGTATGTTTGGGGTGCTGGTTTACTGGTTCCCAGCATGGGAATCGGTAGTGTTGGAGCAGCTACACCAGCTTAGTGTTTTATTTACTCCAGAAACTAACTCGATCCATCAATAAATAAAGGTCACAACAACTTACAAGTCATGCAAAGATGCAAAGAGGAAAATGTCCATAAGGGAACCACCCTGCTGGATAGTTCCTAGGCCTACCTGGTGCGAAAGCCCCTAATAAGTGTATTTATCAGTGTTGGAGCCCCTACTGAGAAATGTCCTGATGAAGTCGTCCTTGCAATGGAGGTTTGGGTTAAATAACTAGTTCTTCCAATGTTTCATCGTTAGATTCGTTCTCGGATTGGTATGATGAAATCATCGTTAATGTCTTTACAGTGTGAACAATTGCTTAGCCTTAGGAAGCCTCCGGAGCTGAAATTCAGTTATGGTAATGGGTAACGTTTTATTTCAGACATGCACTGTACCTGGTAGACCAAGAACAACAGACAGGTTCATCTGACCAATCAAAGTAGACCAATCATAACAGACAATTTCATCCTACCAATCAGAGTGAACCAAACACAACAGACTGGTTCATCTGACCAATCTGAGAAGACCAATCACAACAGACAGGTTCATCCTACCAATCAGAGTGGACCATTCACAACAGACTGGTTTATCTGACCAATCAGAGTAGACCAATCACAACAGACTGGTTCATCTGACCAATTAGAGTAGACCAATCACAACAGACTGGTTTATCTGACCAATCAGAGTAGACCAATCACAACAGACTGGGTCATCTGACCAATCAGAGTAGACCAATCACAATAGACAGGTTCATCTGACCAATCAGAGTGGACCAATCACAACAGACAGGTTCATCTGATCAATCAGAGTAGACCAAACACATCTGACCAATCAGAGAAGACTGGGTCATCTGACCAATCAGTGTAGACCAATCAAAATAGACAGGGTCATCTGATCAATCAGAGTAGACCAAACACATCTGACCAATCAGAGAAGACAGGGTCATCTGACCAATCAGAGTAGACAAATCACAACAGACTGGGAATTAAAATAAACTGTAATGACTGAATTTTCACTTGCTCAAGCCAAAGATGACAGACATAACCACATTGGTCTTACATCATCAGATGATTCTTCCATCTCTTCTGCATCTTTCTCCGGGCTGGAGCTGCGGCTGGTGGTGCCCGTGACCCGACGCTCCTTCCCCGTGACCCAGCGCAGGCCAGGAATCGCCCAGCCGTAGTTCACAGAGGGTTTCGCAGCCCTGCACGCCTGTAGATGACACACAGAAGTGACTAAACACCCCCGGCTGCTTGCTTTTCAAAAACATCTACCTTTATAAATGCGAGTGCGCATGTACAGGAAAAATAACAACTGCAATACTGCAAATGTCCGCTAGATGACGATTACATACCATGACAATGGGCAGAACATGTTTCAACCTTTAATAAGCACGTTGCTAGCATGTTTTACCATGTTGCTAGCATGATTTAGCATGTTGCTAACAGGTTTTTAACATGGATTAGCACAATGCTAGCATGTTCCTAACATGACAACACTTTGCTGTAATTTTTCCACATGGTCCATTCTCATTTGTTTTTATATTTCCGAAGTCTCTTCGCCATCTGGGTCTGATCAGAGACTATTTAAATAGTTTACCCTGGGTGCTTCAGCTAAGAGCTGTACTGTACACAAACGGCGAGTGATTTCGCTAGGTGAATCTCTCAAGAACTCCTCTTGCACATTGTGTCCGGTGGAGTTCCTGGGTGAGTTCAAGGTTACATCACACAATTACCCCTTTTCCACCAAACAAGAACTGGTTCGGAACTGGTGCTGGATCAAATTTGGTTCGGAGTTGGTTCAACTTGCGAACCCTTTCGGAGCTGGTTTGCTTTTCAACTGACTAGAGCGCCCAGGGAACGACGTTGTTACGTCACTGTGTACGTCTTAGCTAGAATCGCTGGCAAGTACAACATTACTTCGGGATTATCTCTAACTCGTGTACCAAGAAGGCTTTAAAAACAATTGAAATTTGTAAGTCTTTTCTTTTGAAAAAATAGAAACACTTGCGCCAACTTCAAGCATGACAATTACAAAGGCGGACTCCATCGTGTTTCTGCAAATGTTTCTCCTGGCTTTGCGATGGTCAGAAAAGATGTTTAGATCACATCTAAACCCGGCCCAGCCCCCGACGTAAGCATGACGTGGTAAAAGAACAGTTCTAGTCCAGCAAAGAGTTGGTGCCGCTTTGGAACCAGTTTTCCCGGCCGAGAACCGGTTCTTTGGCTGTCGAAACACAAGGAACTGGTTTGCGCTCAGGTATCGGCTCCAAACCGGCTCTCAAAATGCTTTGGTGGAAAAGGAGTAACAGTTGCGTCATTTGACGTTGCGTTGGATAATATCATGGCATCTCATTTTGAGCTTCAGATGAGGATCAGAAGCACCTTATGTGGAAGACTCTGAGTGTGACGGCTAGCTGGCAGCCATGTGTTTGGATGATTGGTTTCTGGGGTCTCCGATGCCTTTCTTCCCGGAAGACCATGATGAGCTCACATGGTTGTGGAAGGCATCTTTTACTGCCCGGTCATGCTTCATGAGCTCCTCCACCCTTACTACCCTCGACGGTGGAGTGACCACAGAGATTTCCCAGGTGGAGCATGTTGTTGCGGCTCACCTGTGCTGACAGAGCGCCACCATCTGGTGGAATAACCCTAAGCTCCTTTCCAAGGCCTGTAAGGTCACTTCGACTCTTTCCAGCTGGAGTCGATTCGGTGATGCACAAGTGGAGCTGTAGAGTAAGGCCCTTTTAACTACTCCCAGAACCTGTCTTAAGACGAGAGGTGACCATGCTTTCTGTGTTGTGGCTCCAAGGCTCTGGAACCAACTCTCAAGCTTTAGCATTGAGAACTACGCTTTCTGTGGGATCTTTTACAGCAAAATAAACACCAAGTCATATTGTTAATTAAAAGTTTGTCCAAAAAGATGTGAATCTGGATCTTTGAATCTGGAAGATGTGAATGTGGCTAATTCGTAACAATTCGTAAGACCTCACTCAAAAGAATTAGTACGATTTTTACTAAATCGTACATATTTCACGAGTTGGCCAATTCGGATGAATTCGTACCCCTGACCCCGCCCCTAAACCTACCCATCACGTGGGTTTAGACAAATTTTACGAATTCGTAATAGTGAGGTCGTACTCACTAGTACTATAATTTTTTATATATATGTATATATGGTTTTGTTGTTTTTATAAAATGAAGTACCTGAAGATATAGCACTATGGTAGCTTTGCAGTGAAGTGAAAACCTACTTCAAACTGGCCCTCGAATATTCAACTGATTTGCATGAGATTTGGTGTGTATGACTTAGAGACCCTGGAAATATTTCCAATTAATATTCATCATCTATTAAAAAACACCCATTAGCACTGATAAAATCACCCTCATGTCCAGCCTTGAGGAGCCTTTTGGTTTATTTGATTTCCTTTCTAAGAAACATCACTTGTTGTTGTCTACAGATTGTTACCTTAGCAACCAGAAAACCCTCAATCTCCATCATTACTCGCTCATTAAGCTCTTGAGACTGTGGCTGCATAACTAATTAAGTTTATGAAGAAAAAAACATAACAATCACAATTGTCTGAACACTTGAGCAGGCTTGCTAGGATTTGTGCTTCCGTGACATTTCTTATTGAGTGCATTTAGCTTGGATACTCATTTCACTGCATGGCACAGTTTGAATAAAACTCCTTCATTTAGCATGCTCATGCATTTATGAATGGTCTTTTATGAGCAATATCCTGATTTTCTTCAAATGAAATATATCATGCATCCAATTGCAACAGCAACTAAATTAAAAAGTTTGCCAAGACAAACTTTGACATTAGATCGAGAAAGCTAAGAATCAGAAAGTTTAAAAGTTAATAGCAAACCAATGAAGGGCCTTCAGTAATGTACGACCTCCTGCTGATCCAAGTCAAAAGCCTAGCCGCTCCATTCGGTTTGCAGTAGATCAATCGAAGATTTGTTCAAACAAGTGAATAGAACATTACAATGAACCGTGATTACATAAAAGCATGAACAAGCATCTCTTTTTTGAAACCATAGATCTACCCATAGCAATGTTCCTGAGATGGAAAAAAACTAAACAATCCACCGACTTTTAGTCGTTTTTCAACCTTCAAAATATATTTCCAAAACCCTTGAGATGGTACATCGAATTCCAATAGGTTGAATGACACGTCTGCCATAGCCTGACGGGGTCTGTATCGCTTTTACTGGCACTACGTAACTTCGGGGTTCGGGTAGTAACTCGAAAACGAAAAGAACTACAAAATTCGACCGCTTTACGGCATACGTCACTTCCCCCACTTTCTCAAATTCTAACACAGTCTAATTCCAAGAAGTCATATAACTGACGTCTTTGGACATCTTTTGACCATATGTCAACATCCGCCTTTTTAGCGTACCCTTAAACGTCAGTTAGTTGACGATCCCGGGCCGTCATACAACTGACGCTTTACCTTTAACGTCGGTTAGGTTTAGGGGTAGGTTTAGGTCTGGGGTAGGGTTAGGATCCCATAACCTCATCTACCGACGTTTAAGGGTACCCTAAAAAGGCGGATGTTAGGGCTGTGAATCTTTGGGTAGACAGCGAATCGATTCGATTCACGATTCATAGGTTTTCGATTCGATTCAAGAACGATTTGTGCAAATTCAGAACGATTCAATTCGATGCGATTCGATTAATTCGTTTCGATTCTTAATTACTATATGCATTATAGTATTATTTCAATGCGGGTCTTTTTCTGGGTTTGAATTAGCCTACACAGCAGCCTTCAGGGGTCAGATAGTAGGGATTTTGTCCATTGTTAATGTTAGTTCATGTTTGTTTTTCATTTTAATGAATATACTATTATAAAAAAATTCAATGGCCAACAAATTAGCATTTGTAGAAACCTACCTAAGTAGCCAATATTTTGAAAAAGGCTTTTAAAGTATTCTATCAAATGACTACATGTAAATTAATGGAGACGTTTTCATTAGTTTCACTCGTTAACATCGTTTCACTGGATTTTGCTCGCGCTCGGTCCCATAGCTCTCATGTAACGACAGATTTTTGAGCATTTCTCATTTTTGCTAATTTCCCATTCATTTTCCATGCCCGAACACCCCAAGTGTGACAATTTTTTTACAACCACTTAGACTATTCACATCCTATGGAAGCTTGTTTCCGCCACTGAATAAAAAAATAAAATAAATAATTGTGACTTTTTATCTCACAATTGCGAGTTTATATCTCGCAATTCTGACTTTATTTATCAGAATTGCGAGTTATAAAGTCAGGATTGTGTGTTATAAAGTCAGAATTGCGAGATATAAAGTCAGAATTGCGAGATATAAAGTCAGAATTGCGAGATATAAAGTCAGAATTGCGAGATATAAAGTCAGAATTGGGTGATATAAAGTCAGAGTTGCGAGATAAAAAAGTCAGAATTCCTTGATATAAAGTCAGAGTTACGAGATATAAAGTCAGAATTGCGAGATATAAAGTCAGAATTGCGAGATATAAAGTCAGAATTGCGAGATATAAAGTCAGGATTGTGTGTTATAAAGTCAGAATTGCGAGATATAAAGTCAGAATTGCGAGATATAAAGTCAGAATTGCGAGATATAAAGTCAGAATTGGGTGATATAAAGTCAGAGTTGGGAGATATAAAGTCAGAATTGCGAGTTATAAAGTCAGAGTTACGAGATATAAAGTCAGAATTGCGAGATATAAAGTCAGAATTGCGAGATATAAAGTCAGAATTGCGAGATATAAAGTCAAATAAAGTCAGAGTTACGAGATATAAAGTCAGAGTTACGAGATATAAAGTCAGAGTTACGAGATATAAAGTCGGAATTGCGAGATATAAAGTCAGAATTGCGAGATATAAAGTCAGAATTGCGAGATATAAAGTCAGAATTGCGAGATATAAAGTCAGAATTGCGAGATATAAAGTCAGAGTTACGAGATATAAAGTCAGAGTTACGAGATATAAAGTCAGAATTGCGAGATATAAAGTCAGAATTGCGAGATATAAAGTCAGAATTGCGAGATATAAAGTCAGAATTGTGAGATATAAGGTCAGAATTGTGAGATATAAGGTCAGAATTGCGAGATATAAAGTCAGAATTGCGAGATATAAAGTCAGAGTTGCGAGATATAAAGTCAGAATTGTGAGATATAAAGTCAGAATTGCGAGATATAAAGTCAGAATTGCGAGATATAAAGTCAGAATTGCGAGATATAAAGTCAGAATTGCGAGATATAAAGTCAGAGTTACGAGATATAAAGTCAGAGTTACGAGATATAAAGTCAGAGTTACGAGATATAAAGTCAGAATTGCGAGATATAAAGTCAGAATTGCGAGATATAAAGTCAGAATTGCGAGATATAAAGTCAGAATTGCGAGAAATAAGGTCAGAATTGCGTGATATAAACTCGCAATTCTGAGAAAAAAAGACAGAAGTGCAACTTTTTATCTCGCAATTCTGACTTTCTAACACATAATTGCGAGTTTATATGTCGAAATTCTGACATTATATCTCGCAATTCTGACTTTATATCTCGCAATTCTGACTTTATATCTCACAATTCTGACTTTAAATCTCACAATTCTGACTTTATATCTCGCAATTCTGACTTTATATCTCACAATTCTGACTTTATATTTCACAATTCTGACTTTATATTTCACAATTCTGACTTTATATCTCACAATTCTGACTTTATATCTCGCAATTCTGACTTTATATCTCACAATTCTGACTTTATATCACGCAATTCTGACTTTATATCTCGCAATTCTGACTTTATATCTCACAATTCTGACTTTATATCTCACAATTCTGACTTTATATCTCGCAATTCTGACTTTATATCTCGCAACTCTGAGAAATAATGTCAGAATTGCGAGAAGTAAACTCGCAATTGTGAGAAAAAAAGTCAGAATTGTGAGATAAAAAGTCGCAATTACCTTTTATATTTTTCATTCTATGGCGGAAACAAGCTTCCATAACATCCTGTCCCCAATTTTTTTTTTTTTTTGGGGGGGGGGGGGGGGGGGGGGGGGGGGGGGAGGGGTGTTCAAATACCAGCAAAGTCACCAAATTTCGGACCATTCCAAGGAAGCTGTGATTTAAAAAAAAAAAATTATTTAAATTCTTTGAGTCCATTTGGGCCAAACAACCCCAGAGGGTTAAACCAAGCTCCTTCATTGTATTAACTCAAATCTTTCATTTCAATGAACTCCAAATTTGAAGGTAATGTGCTATTTAAAGTTAAATCCAATGCCTGAGATGTAGCAGGAGAAACAAATTTAATAGTCTCAAACAGAGTTTTAGGAGTCCTCTTGTAGGCGGATATCAGTTTCGCAAAATAAGAGGCTCTAGCGTCCTTGATCAGATCTGTCGAGAGCTCTTTAAGGTGCAGGTGATGTACTTGCTTTCCATGAAAGGGAACACCATCCACGGGGATGTATTAGTATTAACAGCGGGAACTTGCTGAGTCTTTAAAGGAGCAACTCACCAGCAGCAGGGTGCAATGTTCATTAAAGGACTGTACAAACGAGTCAATGTCGTTTGAAATAAGATCTGAGCTAGAGTCAAAAGCGTCTGAGAAGTTCAGAACAGCAAGCTGGTTAATCAAACGAGAGCTGGACACTCGCTTAACAGGCAGACGATCTTCATTACAGGCGAGATCAAATAAAATCATCACAAACAAATACATCATCAATGCAAACGTTGCTTGTGTTTAGAACTAGATCGAGCGAATGTCCTCGACAGAGCTCATCAGATGACTCTCTTGTCTCAGAAGAGATTCGTTAAGTTGGTTTTCTCAAGCCAACATAATAATTAATGTTGTAAATTTAACATTTTTTTGTACTTTTAAGGGCCTTCTCTCACTTTTCTTCCAGATCTTGTCTGTAAAATATTACTAGCTAGATTAATTCAGTTTGATTCAAGGTAAAACAAATCCCATGAGTAGTACCATAAATACCAATAAGCAGAGGAATATAGTTCCACCACTGATTTATCCATTCCTCTGCAGTTAGAAGACCATATAATGATTATTTTCTTGCGATAAACTCTTCCTGCAATTTAATATCCAACAATATTATTGATCTTCTGCATGGACACCATTATATGAGAACTTAACTGAGCTGGATGATGACATCATATTTTTTTTTTTAATATAGATATAATAACTAAAAAATGAACCATCACTGAACTTACTTAAGCTGGACTGTGATGCTATTTTTCTTCTAGAAACAATTTTTGTTACTCTCAAATGTCTGTAAAACTGCTTTGAAACTCTCTTTATTGTAAAAAGTGCTGTATAAATAAACCTGACTTCCCTTTGTTTGAGGTTGAGCCACTATTTCGGATAGGTTATGGTAAAGGACGCCACATTTTCAACACAAATTCACGTTTTTGAAGAAATCTTGAGACGATAACGGTATCGTTTATATAATTTTCACCATTTTTGTATATCATCACTTAACATTAATCTCTAAACTATTTAATTATTTTTTATTTAAAGAGTCATTGTTTAATAATGTCTAGCCTACATCTTCAATATTCATTGTTAAGTACTTCACTTTAAAAAAAAAAAACTTTTGCTGATAATTTACTCACCCCCATGTCATCCAAGATGTCCGTGTTTTTCTTTCTTCAGTCGAAAAGAAATTAAGGTTTTTGATGAAAACATTCTAGGATTTCGTCCATATAATGGACTTCAATGGGAACCAAACGGAAAAGACAGTTTCAGCAAACTCTTCAAAGGGCTTTAAACGATTCCAGACGATGAATAAGGGTCTTATCAAGCGAAACGATCACTCATTTAATAAATAAATAATAAAGTTTAAGTTTTATAAGCACTAATACTCGCCTTGCTCTGTTCTGTGACGCGCGTTCGCGACTCTCCTGTTCGAACTCGTTTATCAAAATGAATGAATCTTTTTCCGAGTCATTTCATTCGAATCATGAACAAGTTCGAACAGGAGAGTCACGAACGGAAAAAAGGTACAGAGTATTCCTTGTTTCGACTGAAGAAAGAATGACATGGACATCTTGGATGACATGCGGGTGAGTAAATTATCAGCAAAAGTTTTTTTAAGTGAACTAACTAATCCTTTAATAATGTTACAATTATGACATCACTTCAATTCATAGAGAATTGAATTGATTCATTGGACTCTATAGGCTATAGTGCATCTCATATGTAGCTTTTTGTCCGGAACTGTTATTTGATTTATCCGTAATCAATTGTAAACTAAATAGTCCGAATGCATATTTTGACATAATCCTCTTACCGTGACTCTTAAGCAACATTATTCGAATCAAGCAAATGTGTTTTCTCTAGAAACTCATCAGCCAGTTGGTCTTTCTTCCGAGAGAATACAGTTGTCTTGATGAAAACAAACGTAATCAGTACAGAGCCACAGGACGACGAGCCGATCACAGATCACAGCTGGAGACACGCAGATAGCAAGGTGACGTTGATTAAATGTTGAAATTCCATCCATTCAGTTGAGGTTTAAAATTCAATTCTAAATAATATTGAATCAATGTTGAAAAATCAATGTTAAAATAACAATGGAGGAATCGGAGCCGCTGGGAACTCTGGGATCGATCGCGAGAACCGACAGAGACGAACAGAACGGGTGTTATCATGAGGGGTTTTTATAACCCTAAAACCGTATTCTGGACAAATGTGGGCAAAATAGTTTTGATTTATTTTTTTAAAAATACTTCCCTTGATCTGAGCGGTACAAGACTTGGCTGCTTTTCATAAGTTTGACTCCTGAACACACAATTTTTTTGAATCAATTCTACAATGTTAAGTGGGTGAAAAAAACCTCTTTAATCTTGTATTTGAGTCAAAAATGGGCACCCAAAGAAATGAATGGGAAAAACTGTAATTTAGAGCACTCTAAAATAAGACACCAGGTGACAGCAAAGTCACTTCATCTTGAGGTTTTAGCTCTAAGAACTTATAGGAATGATATTTTAATGCAGTTAAAAAAAAAACATAAAACAAGCATGATTTACAAAGAAAATATGGTACTTTTTGAAGTAAATAAATTCAAAAATACCCCAAAATTAAAAAAAAAAAACATAAATGGATAGACAAAACTTTATCGAAGACGGCGATTTAACATTTATAATAAATCAAAATTAGGAGTCCTCTTTGCCCACATTTGTCCACAATTACGGGATTAAGAGCTATAAAGTGACTACGGTTTGAGGGCTACAAGAATACAGCATGTTTTTTTGAAACAGTCATTTGTAAAATTATCAAATGTCTTTACAAATGTAACACATCCTTGGTGAACAGACAACATAAAACTGATGTATAGATCATTTACAAGATGTAAACAACACTGGTCCAGAAGCACTTCCTGTTTCAGTTTGTAACTGTTTTCTTTATTTCACATGTAAAGAAAACATCTTAAAGATGTTTAACTTTTTGATTCAGTTTTAAATGTTCTGTCGGTTGTATTTTATCCCATGCAGTGTTAAAAAACTGAAACAGGAAGTGCTTCTGGACCAGTGTTGTTTACATCTTGTGAAATGGTCTATATGGTGCAAATCTGCAGCACATAATTGGAATATGGAATCAGCAAATTGATCGATTTTCAAATGTTATCTCATGTAGAGTGTGTGTGTTTCTGCAGTGTTTCAGCAACACAACCAACCGCTGCCTGAAGATTATAAAATCAATCTGGAAGAGAAATACATTGACAACACAATGACAATATTCAGTTGAAATGATGCAGAAAAGCAGCACATGCGAGCAGAGGAAGAAGCTCAAGCGGACAAACACTGAGAAACCCAGAGAACAGGTTCAGGAAGACATGAGGGTGAATAAACAACGACAGATTGACCATTTCTTTCACATTAATGAGGAAACAACAAGAGAAATGGCAAAATATCTGCATGGTCAAATAAGGAATCATACCCGTTGCTTTCATAAAATCATTTTATTATTTCAGTGGTTAAAATCATAAACGTACTGGCCCAGAAACAGCGCCTGCTTAAGATTGTTTTCTGTGCAGCTTCATCATTTACAATAAAAAAAAATCAACATTAAAAACCAAATCTGTCTTTCTTGGAATACACATGAAAACATAATGTAAAAATGAAGTCCGTAGTGTACCATACACATTTTTCTTTTTATTAAAACCCCCAAAAGCTGATAGCGATGTTCGTAAAAGTGCATTCTGGCACGTGGAGGGAAAACCGCTCACCCGTCTGGAAGCACAGATCTGCCGGAGTGTTTAAGCGCACTAGCCCTTATTTAGTAAAAAACATGTTTACACACACACTGGGTTATGAAGACACACGCGTGATGAAACAGAGCTGCCCCTCATGCTCACGTTCACAGGAATCAACTCTTTGTTCGGATGCTTTTCTGATGGGAACGTTTGCTGATTAAGAAACTGGCAAGTGTGTGTGTGTAAAAATTGACACCACCTGAGCTGCCACACGTATATAAAAGTATCAATATTCACAAGAATTATATTTCAAAATCAGTAGGTCCACAAACGCCTGGGCTCCGTGAGTCACCCAAAGAAGGAAAAGCCCCAGAAAATAAAAAAATAGAGCATATATATATATATATAAAAGTCATATTTCTATATTAAAGACTCCGCTAAGACTTGTAGTGCACTAGCTATGGTCAGAAAGCGAGTGAAAAGCACGAGTGTGTGTGTGTGTGTGTGTTCTCCGTGGCTGAGGGTCTTTATGAACGAAGGCACTGGTTCCTGACGCGGATGATGGACACGGGGAGGGGCTCTGGTGTTCCCGGGAGAAAACAGTGAGGAATGGCTCAGCGGGACACACACACACACACACACACACACACTGGGGGAGAGACATCTCGGAGGGACAGCGGTCACACAGACGTGCTGGTCACGCGCTCCACAGCATTATTGACCTCGTTTTTGTTGGAGTCCAGGCCTTTGGCGGCGATCATGTCCTTGCGGATGCTCTCCGCCACTTTCTTCATGTTCTTGAGCTCGCCGGGGTGAGGAGTGGCCCGTCTCAGCAGCGTCCTCTGAGGAACACACACACACACACACACACAGGACGTGAGGATGACACTATTCAACAGGCTTGAGCAAAATTCATGAATTTCAGAATTGAGTTTACTTCGTGTCTCATTCGTTCAGTCGGTTCTGTCGTTTTTTGATTCAATGTTGAATTAGAAAAATTAAGAAATTCTCTTTTTTGGTTGTTATTTTTTTTTTCCCAAAGTAACGAAAACTAAGAATTCAGGCCGCTTTTTCAGAAAAGTGAATAAACATCTTGGTAATGTGAGGATGACACTATACAACAGGCTTGAGCAAAATTCAATTTACTCCGTGTCTCATTCGTTCGGTCGGGCCGTTTTGATTTAACGTTGAAATAGAAAAATGAAGAAATTACGTTTTTAATTTTATTTTTTCAAAGAAACGAAAAACAAGAATTTCAGGAAGTGAATAAACACCTTGAATGTTTGATTTCTACACGTGAAACGGACATTTCCTTGGAGTCTTAACGTGTTTATAGAGCTGGTAAGTCCCGCCCATCCGTAAAAGTGGACCTCTAGGTTGAAAAAGCGTCAATGCAAGTGAATGAGAAAATAATTATTTTCTGATCCCGTGCCATAAATGTGACATATGTTGTGTGTGAATTTTTTATATAATTTCTCATGTGACGAGTTTGACAGTTTATTGTATGATTCTTTGGCTAGCAGTTGTGGAAAGGACATAACGAGAAAGACTACACGTCCCACATGTGACGTCGCCGCATAACACATTTTCCCTCCACAAACCACAGTTTCCACCACGCTTAACTAGTTTGTCCTCTCCCTAAAAGAAGGCGGTGAAGTTCCCCAAAGACACAGGTACGTTTAGCGGGATCCGTGTGCCAGTGGGGGTGACGTACATCAAACACGTCGAAAGAGTTGTAGTCCATGAAGTGCTCTCACACAAAGACTAACCGTGTGAAAATTCGACCCGCTAAAGTGTATAATTCTTTACACGAAACATCATATAAAAAATTCACAGACAACATATGTTATATTCATTGCAAAATTCAAACGGGATTGGAAAATAATTATTTTCTCTCATTCACTTGACAGTTTTTCAACCTAGAGGTCCAGCGGTTAGCTGAAGGGGCGGGACTTACCAGCTCTATCGCAGCTACGTTTCATCAGTTCAGACGGACTAACTTTTCGTTTTTCCCGGAATCGTTCAAAAGTTAAAATTTCGTTTCCTAGTTTTGATATTCACAGTCCGCCGACCAGAAGAAGAAACCGCTGAACAACACCAATGAAGAAGCGTCTACCGGAAGTGTTGGCATAACCGCGCGAGTCGAACATGAGTAGCTTACGTCGGCGGTCCAAAGTGTGGCTTCACTTTTCTAAAAATAACAAAATCTCGGCAAAATGCAGAGTATTTCCCTTTAGAAAGGAGTATTTCCTTCAGAAAGACCGTTGGTTAGCAAGGTTAGCTAAACTTTTTTGACCCTGCCTCTTAAAAGAATCGGAATCGAGAATCATTGGGAACCGGAATCCAAACAAGGAATCGGAATCAGAATCGTTCAAATTCAAACGATACACAACCCTACTCACGACCAATTCACCCGAAATCGTACGAGTGATTAAAAAGTGGCTAATTCGTACTAATTCGTATGACCTCACTCGTACAAATTCGTACGATTTGTCTAAACCCAAGTGATGGTTAGGTTTAGGGGCGGGGTCAGGGGTAGGTCATTCGTACGAATTCATACGAATTGGCCAATTCGTAAAATATGTACGATTTAGCAAAAACGTACTAATTCGTACGAGTGAGGTCGTACGGATTGTTATGAATTAGCCACCTCGTAAAATTCGTACGAATTCTCTTGAGATCGGGAAAAAAAATCTCAGCCTTCGTCAAATCGCTACGATGAATCGCGCAGCGCGACTCGTCAGTGAATAACGTGATATGCGTTTAGCCTCTTCCTCACCTCGTCATCCTCCTCGTCGTCGTCGTCCTCCATGAAGCGGATGGTGCTCATCCTGTTCAAGGCTTTGTCGTCCCAGGTGTCGTCCAGTATCCCACTCTCCACGAGACTCTCCAGCGCACCGCAGCGCGCCAGGTTATCCGAGCCTACACACACACACACACACACACACACCTTTAGGATCAAACTTAGACTAGCTAACCTGACATTGTAATTATAAAGTAGCTTATAAGGCAATGTAGGGACTAATTATTATTTATCAGAACTTTAATATATTTTGATGTTCCTCTGTTCTGTTGTGACAAAGGAAACAAGTTTCTTTTTAAAATGCATTATCATATTATTTTAGTTAATACTCATAAATAACTACGTGAAATCTGTTAATGTTTTGTTGCGCATTTCTGAGAAAAAAATAAATAAATATATATATATATATATCGGCCGATATATCAGAATATTGGATTTTAAAACCAAAAACTATTTGTATCGGTATTGGCCTTCAAAATCCTCTATTGATCGGGCTCTATTTTATTTATTTATTTATTTTTCCGTGAAGAAAGAACAAAACTCTAAACTTGGTTATGGTGTTTATCTGATAAAATTATTTGCCAAAACACATCTATAAAATGTATAGAAAAACAAAGCATACATTGACAATCAATAATTCAAATTTCATTGATTATCTCTTGCTTTTGCATGCGTTCAGTTTCTTTGTTCAACAACCTGGACAAAAATCATATCCACATGTTATTACCACACATAAAACAATCCACTCCAGAGTCCAGCATACCTGCGCAATACATGTATAAATCTTCAGCTGGAAATAGTAATCTTTTGTGACACTGTCAATGTCTTTACCGTCACTTTTGAGGATTTTAATGCATCCTTTCTACATAAAAGTTTTTTTTTTTATATGTTAGTGTTTATTTTTAAATAGATACATATATATATATATATAGATATATAGATATATAGATATATAGATACATATATATATATGTATATACTATATATATATATATATATATATATATATACACATATATACAGTATATATATATACATATACACACACACACACATATATATATACATATATTTTTTTTAAACACATTATAGGAGCTTAATAGTACACATGAAACGAAACTCGTCAGGCACGGACAAACTGAAACCTCTGCTGTATTCCTGACATGAAGCCGTGTGTTCCTCGTCAGGAGAGAGAGGTTAAAGACTTCAGGAAAGGCGAGCCTCAGTGGGATGAGATATGAGATATGAGATGTACATATAAGATCTGGCTGTGGGAGTGTCTGAGGTCGAGCTCAGAGGAGATAAGCCTCTTTAATCGCCCAATCCGCTGCAGTGTGGAGAAGGCAAGGCAGAGATATCAAGACCTGCTCCCCACACACACACACACTCGAGCGGGTCGAGCCCCAGATAAACCCCACAGGACCGGCACTAGATGAAAGCAGAACATTACACCCAAAAAACAGCAGATTATTCTTGCCGATAAACGCAGATCACGACCATCTATCCGTGCCTGGAAAGTGTTGTGCTGTAGAGTTGTGGCGTTGTTGTATTATGGTGTTGTGGTATTGTAGAAACCAGACGCCACCATCTTTAGAATATTGTCTCTGAACTTCCATTTCTGCGGTCGCTCTGTATCTTAATAGAGAGCCTAAGTCCCGCCCCTTCGCTTCCAGCTCATGGGACCTTATTTCGGAAAAAATATGAATGGTAGTCAATGGGGAGAGACAACTTATCTTTTTATTCCGTCTGAACTGTGCCCTGAATTACACATATGATGTTTGTCAATTTAAAAGATGATTCTGAAAGTCAAAAACGTCGCAGTTTGTCATAAAACAGAAGAGTAACATTTAGTTTTATGTGAAAATCGCTCTATGAACTACATCTCCCGGGAAACGAAACGAGATCTGTTGCTCGTGTGTGTGCAGTCTGGTACAAAACACTCAGGTAGGACGGCGTAACGTTACGATTATAACGTAAGACTGTAGAAACAATGACAGACGGCCTCAGTAAAGTTAGCTTCAGTCATTGAGAAGAAATGTGCGCCTTTGGGGTTTGTAGTCTTTGTAATTACTATTTTCACAGTCTTATACCTCAACGGTTTTACATCAAACCGCAACTTTCTTTACTTTAAAATGTATCTTTTAAATTGACAAACATCATATGTGTAATTCAGGGCACAATTCAAACCAGATCAAAATATTTGTTGTCTCTCGCCATTGACTACCATTCAATATTTTTCCGAAGTAAGGTCCCATAGTGGCCGACCGGAAGGGGAGGGGCTTAGGCTCTCGATGCCATCGCTGTCCAGGAGTAAGTGGATAAAGTTAACGAAAGTTATCATGAGGATTGTAACGTTTAAAGCTGATGTCTTAACAAATGTCAGTTTTAAAACAAGCTGTTCATTCATAACTAGAATGAAAACGGAGACGGAAGACAAAAGACAGCGAGCGCAGCGCTGGAAAGGGGCGGAGCTACAGAAGCTCTATAGCTGTGCGCATCTGAACTAGCGCTGTCACTTTACGTGCGAAAATCGATCGGACCAACACAAGTTTCGAAAACGAAAATAGTGAATCGATTTTAACGGCCTTATTTAATTTATTTATTTATTATTATTTTTTAATGTATGTTTGTCGGACAGATCAATACAGCACACAGAACATGTAGGATGCTGGGAAATTAGAGCCAGACCGATATATCGGCCGATATTAGGCATTTTCCAAACTATCGGTATCGGCAGTTATAATGGCTGATAAATGAATATTTCAAAAAATAAAATAAAAACGGACGAAACACGCTTGAACCATGTCATGAGTGTCGGAGTTGTCTAGTTTGTCCACCAGAGGGTGCTCAGTCATCAGTTTTGTTGTGACAATAGAAACAAGTTTCTTTATAAAATGCATTATCATATTATTTTAGTTAAAACTCATAAATAACTACAAATAACTAACGTTAGGGAAATCTGTTCATTTTTTGTTGCGCATTTCGGAAAAAAAAAAAATATATCGGCCAATATATCGGTATATCGGATTTTAAAATCAACAAATATTTGTATCGGTCAGGCTCTACTATATACAGGACTTGTCTGGCCTTTTTTGTCACTTCCACGTATCCATGTGACCTGGAACCATTTTGATAATGTATCTGTACAGCGCTGAAGGGAAGGAGGACTTCACAGGGAGAGACTAGACACTTCAGGACTCAAATGACCTTTTCATGACACTTTTGCACATTTGGAGAGACGTACATGTCAGAGGTGTACCTGTGTGGTCCGGCTCGCAGGGCTGCTGAGGCAAGAGGACACAGGTCAGGACCTTCTCTCCGGACTCGGGGTCCACATCCGTCTGGAAGGTGAGCAGGGGCTTCGACTGGTTCTCCGACAGCCAGAGCGCTTTGAGCCGGAGAGTCGTGAGCGTCAACGGCAGGTAGAGCAGCCTACACACACACACACACACACACACACACACACACACACAGAATATCATTCACAAAACACGCTTCTGCTTCTCTAATGCTGCAAACTCTCAAAACTCACACCGACACCACGGTCATTCAATGATTCAGTAACGGTCAGCATGCAATATTGACTAAAATCAAGTAAAACATTTAAATGCTACCGAAATCTCTATTTGTGTTGAAAAAAAAGGGGGTTTGTTTTTGTAAACGTTGGCCTAAACTGAGAAAAAAAGCGCTCCATTCTGTATTACTGATATTGTGCACCAGTTTCCCAATTTTTCTTGATGCAACACCGCTTTATTTGCAAATGTTTTATGCGACTCGTTACTAGGCTGAACTAGATTCACTAGGCTGAATTTTATGAAGGACTGAAATGAAAAAAGGAAAAATAAATAAAAGTAGAAATAAATAAATAAATAAATGCAATTAATATAGTGAAAATAAATAATTTTTTGTAATATAAATGGCTAATTCTGTATTTTTTCATGTATTTATTTATTTATTTGCGCATTTATATATGTATTTATACATTTATGTATTTATTTATTTATATAACTCACTCCCCACTCAATTATCATACAGGCGCAGGGAAAAATAAATGTGGAGGTGTGGAAATACAGAAATAAATAAAATGTAGAGATGTGGAAATACAGAAAAAAATAAATGTAGAAATAAATAAATGTAGAAATAAATATGTAAATGTATAAATACATAAATAAATACATATATAAATGCATAAATAAACACATGTAAAAATTAGGGCTGTCAAACGATTAATCGCGATTAATCGCATCCAAAATAAAAGTTTGTGTTCACATAATATATGTGGGTGCACTGTGTATAATTATTATATATATACAAATACACACACATGCTTGTATATATTTAAGAAATAACTTCATGTATATTCTGTATATAGATTTATACATAATTTATATTATATATAAATATTTTATATATAAATAGTATTTTTTTCTTAATATACATGCATGTGTGTGTATTTATATATATACAAAATAATTATACACAGTGCACCCACATATATTATGTGAACACAAACTTTTATTTTGGATGCGATTAATCGTTTGACAGCCCTAGTAAAAATACAGAAATAGCTATATATACTATCAAAATGTATTTATTTTCACTATATTTCTGCATTTATTTATTTTTTTATTACTACATTTATTTATTTATTTTTTAGTCCTTCATAGAATTTTCATTTTTGTATGAAGTATTTCTTTAACATATATGATACACCACTGTGCCTTTATTTAGCATTAAAAATAAATACAGAAATACAGAAATAAATAAATGTAGAGATGTGGAAATACAGAAATAAATAAATGTAGAAATAAATAAATAAATATGTAAATGTATAAATAAATGTATAAACACATAAATAAATACATATATAAATGCATAAATAAATACATGTAGAAATACAGAAATAGCTATTTATATTACCAAAATGTATTTATTTCACTATATTTCTGCATTTATTTATTTATTTCTACTTTTATTTATTTATTTATTTTTTGTCATTTTTAGTCCTTCATAGAATTTTCATTTTTGTATGAAGTATTTCTTTAACATATATGATACACCACTGTGCCTTTATTTAGCATTTACCCCAGTCCAGCTGACTCCCGTTGTGAATGCGTGACCATCCATTATTTGAGTTTTGGTCCCACTTTATATTAAGTGTCTTTAAGTACCATGTACTTACATCAAAAAATAATTACGATGTACGTGTTGTGCTGTAAAACACGTTTGCTGTGTTTGAGGTGTGATGCGGGTAAGGTTAGGGACAGGTGTGTGTGATGGGTCGGTTTAAGGGTCGGTAAAGGTTTAAAGGAAGGGTCAACAGTGTAATAATGCATTAATTAACTGATTGACAGTCTTCATCAAGCCCCCGATGAGAGTGTGTTCAGACGAACCTGTTTCCCGAGACGTCGAGCACGTGCAGATCCGCGGCCTGCGAGAGCTCAGGAGGGATTCGTGTCAGCCGGTTCTCTCTCACACACAGGACGTTCAGACTGCAACAGCCACCGATCTGAGACACAGCAGAACACAACACAGGAACATCAATAACAATAATAGCAGGAAAATGACTGATACAATGAACAGACTGTAGTGTACACACTCATATCTTTTTCCCTCCGCTTTAGCCTTCTGTCACACTGGGACGTTTTTATTAATGAAAAATGAAAAAAACGCTTTCCAAAGTGAATAAATTTGAAAACAGCATTCTCACGTTGTATATGGATGGACTATGAAAACAGAGGCATTTAAAAACAAGGATGTAAGTTTAGTCATGTGACTAATTGTATTGTACTGAACCCATAGATATTCATGTTTATATTCATGTCTGGAATTAACCCTTAGGTGCTCTTGGGTCATTTCTGACCGAAAAATGTTCTGTTTTGAATTTTTAAAAATCACAGCTTCATCGTAATTGTACGAAACTTGGTGACTTTTATGGCGTTGGGTATGTGAACACACAAAAAAACTGAGTTCATGATTCGAGCAATTTAAGTGGTCGTAAAAAAATGAGTCACACTTTTGCTCTTCTGTCAAAAATGACCCCCATAGGAAATGAATGGGAAATTGACAAAAAATAAATAAATTCTCTGAATTTTTGTATGTACAATCTACAAATCGGCCACGATGCAGAAAAAAAGTGCTCAGCATTGAAGGGGTGACACTCTACAACATCTAGAGTGCAAAACAGACACACACATACACACAAACACACTTTTATACACATACACACCAATAAATTTTGTTTACAAAAAGTATGTTTTGAATTTTTAAAAATCACAGCTTCATCGCAATGTTATGAAACTTGGTGACTTTTATGGCATTATGTATGTGAACACACAAAAAAATTGAGGTCATGATCTGAGCATGCTAAGTGGTCTTAAAAAAATAGTCACACTTGTGGTCTTTGGTCAAAAATGACCCCCATAGGAAATGAATGGGAAATTGTAAAAAAAAAAAAAAAAGTGAATTTTTGTTTTTTGTCAATTTTTTTATAAGAAATAGTTTTTGAGATTGTTTCAACTATATATTCAAATCCACCAACAACAAAATTGTGTTCATAAACATCTGGGGAATTCACATGCCTCTTCTCCATAGAGAGCTGTACATGCCATCTAGTGTTTACACCATGATTCTACGCTTTTCTCTATACTCTAACCAGATGCTAATTTTCTTCAAAAAATATTTTTTTTTTCTGAAAACCTAGACTCTATATTAAACTAAAATACTGCATTAATATTTTTTTTGAAAAACATAATATATATATATATATATATATATATATATATATATATATATATATACTTTTCCATGGCAAAAATAAACCATAAATATTGCATAAATATTAATAAATTCAATTAAATTGTCTCAAAATACTAAATTAAAAAGAATAAATATTATCGAACAAAAATAAATTGCATTGGTTTTACTGGGATGGAGAAAGTTTCATTTTTAGGTGTCCGGTCACTTTTGACCGGGAAGATAACAAGTGTGACTCCGAAACGAAGAGCACCCGAGGGTTAACATTTTACTTCATGCTGGCATTTTAGAGGAATAACAACTACTGAAATGCTATTAAACTGATCCCAGATAACTAAATCACTTTATATTTTAACTGCACGATTAATCATATTTTAATTCTGATCACAATCAATCCTTCTTCTCTCGATTAAGCAATCATCTGCATATAAGTCCAGCTAGTTATGCTCAAATAAACCTTGTGTAATGAGTTGACCTTCTCTTGATTTGTGGAATAATTCTGAAGAAATGAAAAAAATTAATTTCCACATGAGAACGATAGCGATTAATAAATCTGATTTATATGAGAAAATACGAGATGACGACATTCTGCTGGCTTTTGTGTCTGAACCGTTGTGTGAGGTCAGAGAGGTCACAGCTGAGCAAACGCTCTCACAGAACAAGCTCCCTCATTCATACAACGCCATTGTTTAAACAAGACAATAACGATCCTCAAATCTCGTTCAGATTCCACCATGAGAAACCCTTTCAGAATAAGAAATGAGGGTTTCTCAAGAACATACGACACTTGAGGACCGCTGAAGAAGACACAAGAGGCAGAACAGGAACACAAAGAGCCGTGTTTGTCCATCCCGAGACTACATGCCACAATAACACACAGTACTACAGTTAGTGCAAGCAGCCGAAGTCATGTGACTGGAGTCATGTGACACGTGATGGCATGTTGCCCCAGGACAGTATGCTATTAACACTGATTGACCCGAGGTGTGGTGTCAATGAACTGGATTAGGCCCTGAAACTAGATTTGCTGGTTAGGAGGTGTAAGGATTACCTGTCATTACACCAATGAACGCAGCAGGGTCACGATCGGATGAGTCGACATGTAAACCGAAGCACTCGTGACACACACGCTCACACACCAGAGGGAGATTTACTGGAGGCAACACACACATGTGCTATTGCTCCAAGCAAGAGGCGAAACAGAGTCTTAAAGAGGCCATATTATGCTATTTTTAAAGCTTGTTATTTTGTTTTAGAGGTCTCCTCCAATATTTTTACACATATATACATATTTACCAACATACACACACACGCAGCTATTCAAAAGTAAAGTTTTGGATCAGTAAGATCTTTAACGGGGTCATGAACTGGCTTTTTAAATTTTATTATATTGTTGTTTGAGGTCAACTTATAATTAGGGCTGAAACGATTCCTCGAGTTACTCGAGTTACTCGATTACAAAAATTCCTCGAGGCAAAAAATCTGCCTCGAAGCCTCGTTAAATTCCTATGACGCGCACAATATGCGCACGCAGGGATCTGATTGTTTCACGCGAACCGTTGTTCAGGAAGCACACCATAGCGCATGATAAATTTGACTTGATAAATGGCAGAGAATGTTTGAAAGAAGAAAGTTTGGGATCATTATATGTTTATAAAGGGACAGAACAAGATGCAATGTGTCTACTGCAAAGTATACCTGCCAAGGCTGCCAACTCTCACGCATTCAGCGTTAAGACTCGCGCAATTGAGTTCTCACTCACGCGATACCCCCGATTTCTCACGCTGAAGTGTGTCAATCCCTTCGGTCAAATGCCTGAAAGATGAGTTTGTCTATAGATCTACCTGTTGAGCCACTCGCGATCGACTAGATTTACCGCCGCATATTAATTCGCAAGTTAAAATATCCTGTAATCTAGTAGTGGGAGCGCGCATGCGAGATGTTGAGCTCCTCCTAACCGCGGCTCGCGCACAACGACAGAGAAGCGAGCGCGTGCACCCATGTCTCTCTCACGCGCCAGTCAGACCAATTGCGGCAATTCATCATGCTTAAACTTTTATGTAGTCATGCAACAAACATTTCAGCATACATTAACTGTATACACCGGGACGTGATGGAGGAACAAATATTGTGAGACACACACACTCTCTGATGTTTGTCTTGAGATTATAGTTGAAAAAGTCTGATTCTTATTTATAATTGTTTTATTCCCATTTATTTTTTTAAAAATTGTATACATTTGTGTACCTGTTTGGGTCGATATTTTATATTAATTTATTTGTGTTTCCAGGTGGGTAATTTGCAGAAGGTGCAATCCTTTTTTTTTGTAATGTTGTATTACGAAGACAAAACTGGGAAGGCCAAAATGGGCTTTACTATTTAAGTTTGTATTCAAAGTTGTACATGTTATGGGCTACATGTGACCGGTTTTACAGTAAATTGTTTTAACTGTACTGTTATATAATTGTTGGCACTGGCACTTATAAACACTAAATGGGTAAAAATTTAAATAATTAGTTGTGGAGCCAAATGTTGGAGTTGCAATAAATACCTCTATTTTTTTTAAAGAAATAAAAGGCAAACACCTTATCATTTTAGTAATACATTTTTTGTTTTGGTTGCTTAAAAACACACATAAACAAATTATCCGATTACTCGATTAATCGATCGATTAAGTGCTAGATTAATCGATTACAAAAAGAATCGATAGCTGCAGCCCTACTTATAACGTTCGCTTGGTTTTTGCATTCAAAAACATCAAAATGAATAAGTAATAGGCTGTTTTCTACCCATGTTGTGAGCCTACCTAAAAAACAGTTGGTTTTTATGGGCGTGTCGCACTGAAGACTCGGAAGTAAACGCCCACTGCTGTGACCAGTGTTGGGTGTAAATAATTACTAATTTAATTATACTGTAATTTAATTACTTTTTCCTTGAAAATGTAAAGTAAGAGATTACTCTTCGTTTATCTGTAATTTAATTACAGTTACTTCTGATGTAATTGAGGGAAATACTGTGTATCAATCCGATCTCACAGCGATTCGTATGCATTTTATGAGGTGTCTAAATCGTACGACCGCACTCGTATGAGTTATTGTAAAATATGTATGAAAAAAGTGTGAAATGTCATGAGATCAGACATAAAACAATAGTGGGTTTAACATCAAAATGTATTGTCTGATGCTAAAAAGTATGTTTTTATAATGTAACCTTCTCCACCGTGGTCTGTTCATGGATAATTCATGCAATTTTATAGTATTTATTTGAAAGAATTAAAACAGACTCATGTCTATCCTTGTATTATTCAGATGGTTGAGATTAATATGGGATTTTGAAAGTAATTAGTAATTAAAAGTAATTAAATACTTTTTAGAGAGAGTAATTAGCACAGTAATCTAATTACACTGTTGAAGAGGTAATTAGTAATTAATTACTTTTTTAGAGTAACTTACCCAACACTGGCTGCGAGTGGAGAACAGTTTTGCATATTATAATGAGTTTCGACTCACCCGTCGGTGCACATGGGGGAAAACGTCCAATGTAAAATGGCGACCGGAGTGATTCGCCCATACATGTTCGACCCAGAGTCCGTGTGTTGCACAATTCCTGTCAGATCCAATATAGACGGCACAGCACCGTTCTTTACTCTTAATCGCTCTGCAAATCCAGTCTTGAGTACAAAACAATCCTCAGTGAAATGAAGCGAATAGACGGACGATGTTTTACCTGAAAAATAAAGTTTATCCATGCAGTCCTATTGGAGTCCAGAGGAAGCTCATGCAGTGACTGTCTTCTTCAACAATATTCTGTATCGCTCGGTAGATCGATCCGGTTTGTCATCTCGAGGTAGGCATCTATGTTATTTAGCTATGCGTGTAATGCGCGAATCGGTGGGCGGGGCTAAACCTGACGTGTTGAAGCAGTCATAGTTCCCCACTTTGAAAAACGAGTCGTTTGCTGGGGCTGGTGTCAATTAAAGCTTTTATTGGACTAACAACGACGTTTTCAGTTCTGAAACTTATAGGATATTCTTATAATATGATGATCTTAGATGTCAAAAGCTCGGGGAAATTCTCAGTTCATCACCCCTTTAATGTTTTTGAAAGAAGTCTCTAATGCTCACCAAGGCTGTGTTTATTTGATTAATCAAATAATCATGGAAAAATTGTACATGACTGTTATAAATAAGGATGCACCGATATGACAATTTTGGCCGATACCGATAACCGATAATTCTTTATATTTGAAAGCCGATAACCGATATATTGGCCGATAAAATTTTTTGATAAAAAAATCTGATAAAATGATAAAAAAAAAAAAATCAGCCAAATTTTTAGACAATTTTTGAGAGCCTGATTATAAAAAAAGTCTCCTCATTAAAAGCCGAGATAGAAACACAATTATGATGTTCTTGTTTTAATGTTGTGTAGCCGATATGACAGACTTGCGCTGCATATTTCGCACTTTAACTGGATTTTCCTTTTTTAAAGTGATTTCAATCGTATTTCAAGCAATTTAAAAGCATCATGTTGAACAATGCGAATCTAAAGTGCCTCAGCTGAAGGAAATAATACATTATTTATCGGCTTTTAGATATCGGCTAAATGTTCTTGTTGGGCCGATAACGATAACATTAAAAACGATCATATATCGGCCGATACCGATAATGTGGCCGATAGAGCTCCTGCAGCTGACGTCACGCAATCTAAACGCCGCCATTTTGGCAGGCAAATCAGGGGAGCGCCAGAGCGGCTGCAGTTGAATGATTTAAAGTTTATTTAAAATTTAAAACCATAAAATTGCAAAATGACTTCGGGGAATGTTTAAACTGTTAACCCATTTAATACCACCATAAAGATATAAAAGAATAATTGTACAATAGTGTCAGTAAAGATAGGCTAGCCTATTATCATTATCCCATAAAACACAATGTTTCACACACTTTCCATAAACGGTTTTTCCTTTTTTTATTTTATTGATTATTTCAATGGACAACTAATGACACATCATTAGGCTTTTTTCATGTCTGGGAAAAAATTTGGGAAAGTCAAAAAAGACTTAAAGAGACTCCCTTCACCAGTAATTAATTTTTCTATGACCCTCCAAAACGATTGTGAAAAAAGCATGACCCTCCCCGATAATTTATTGATTACTTCTGTACTGGTTTGCGCTTGGCAAAGAAGCTCAGATAGCCTTTTTTAATTTTATTTTATTATTTTTTTACAACTAACAAACGACTAAACTCCTGCTTTCTCATCCAACTAAGGCTGTAACAATATACCAAAATTCGGTTCGTATCATGATTTTTTTATTTTAGATTTAAAAAAAATAATATTACCAAAAAAAATCACGTTTTTGGTGCTGATGCATGGTGCGTTCACGTAACAAGGGTGGCGCTCCAAAGTATCTAAAAGCTGCAAAGAACCAGCAAAGGTAATGATTATGAATATGTCAAATATAGCAAGGAGACATTTGAATTGTTTATTATTAAACAAGGTTTTTCTGTGTCAGTGTGTCGTCTTCAAGATATGAAGTTGATGATGCTGACTCGCGACAGTAACGCACCAGAGAGAAATGCACATTTCATATGGATTATTACATAAGCATGAAGAGATCATGTTTTTCGTTTTTAAATGTTCTGTTTTAAAAGTAGACATCACGCTTTCTATACATTCATAAGGATTGTGAGGCAAATAGCCTAACAACAGTGAATTTCGGTTTATTTATGAGAGTCCAGTTCACGTGCCGGCATCTGTTTCTTTTCTATCGTCTTGTACATTTACGTCTTATTTATTTAATCAAGGCAATTGGTTGATTAAACATTAATTAAAATAAGATAGGAATTGTATAAGATACAATTAGGCTACTTTAAAGAAATGTGCTTTCTGAAGTCTGTGAAAGTTTTAAAGTCACTTTCGGTCTATAATGGAGAACTGTCATCATGTCCGTTACATTTTTTTCCCCTCATAAATGCACGAAAAATAAAATAAATAAAAATATATGTTCTGTGGAGGCAGACTCTTCTTCCTCCTATAACCTACATTCAGGAAAACTATCAGTTCCTTTATCAATACACATGAAAAGTACCCGGGAGCATTATAGATCTACATAGATTATACATAGATTATGTATTTTTGAATTAAAGTGTGCTGTGAACTCTTTTGCCTTGAAACTAAAGCTGCCGTCATTCATTTACGTCCCGGTCCCTGACCGTCTTGCCTGCCAATATGGCGGTTTAAACAGAGTAGGTCACGTGACGTCCGGAGCTCTATATATCGTGCATCCCTAGTTATTAATCAATATTGATAATAATCATAAATGTTTCTTAAATAAATGTTTCATCAAATCATCATATTAGAGTGAATTCTGAAGGATCTTGTGACTCTGAAGACTTTAGCAATTATGCTGAAAATTCAGCTTTGATCACATGAATAAATTGCATTTGAAAGTACATTAAAAATAGAAAAATTTCAATTGTAATAATATTTAACTATACATCTGTTTTTGTTTTTTTTTTTACTTAAATTAATGCAGCCTTGGTGAACAGAAGATACTTGTTTTAAAAACAAAGAAATCATAACCAAAACCTTTGAATGATAGTACGCATGTGTATGCATGTATACCCGGTCACTACACTAAACTTAGAGAACTCACAACACACTGCTCCAGCCGACCAATCAGAGCACAGTTTGCTTTTCTTCAAAGAGACAGGAACTAAACAGAGCGTTACTGACAGACTGGGAAGAGAGGAGCCGCAACAATGGAGAATATGAGGGAAATTATCAACCTGTTCAAGTAGAGCCCAAAAACAATATCAAGACTTTGAAAAAGGGCAGATTATGCCATCTAATAATAAACCACCACAAACCTATTAACAAATAAAATATTACAGCACTGTGACATCACAGACAATCAAAATAAATCTTCAAACAGGAGATGAATGCTATTTTCTAAATGTAAAAAAGCATGTGATACTAGATACTGTATCTGACTAGAGCTGTGTTTCGATTCAAATTTCAAGAATCGATTCGATTCCGATTCTCAAGATCTTGAATCGATTATCATTATTCGATTCGATCCGATTCGATCCGATCCGATCTTTGAGATTTAGATATTTGTTTCGCACATAGGGATCACTCGCGGCAAGTTAAAGTTCACGGGGAAAATTGCCTATTAATAAATCGATTCTCTGAGCTACGGATCGATCTTTAGAAATTAATATGAAAATCGATTCAGAATCGTGAATCGATTTTTTCAACACAGCACTGTATCTGACATGCACCTCATTTCTTATCACAGTTGTATTATAACACCACAACCTTAAAGGTTTCTGGTCATTCATGTATAACTAACAAAAAGAGCCTTGTTCAAGTCACACAAAAAGAGAAAAACTGGGACAAAACATCAAGGCCTTGTTCTAGTCACAAACAACAGTCCTTCAGTGAAGGTAGCCATTAAACAGAAGCACATTTTAACCCAACGTAGGAGTACTTCAGCATTTCACTTCAGAAATACCTGCAGGACGACCTTGAGCCGACACAAAAGACAAACTCTTATTCCGCTCACTTAAAAAGTCTTATAAACATTACAAGTAACAAGCAAACAGTTTGCAATACAAAACTTCCATTCTTGATACTGTTAAACATTTGGTGAACATTGTGAACCTGCTTGCAAAGTCAAGTCTAAAGATATAGTGAATGAGTGAACAAGCAACCGGGAGAGAAACTAGTTCCAAGGATATCAGAGCAGTTAGTGTGAATTTGCTGTAGGCAAACAGAGAAGTGTGATCGTTTTACATGATAGTTTGCTGCCATCAAGTCTCTGTTTACCTCTATACCTCTTTCATACCTCTTTCGGTAAAGACGTTAGTCGATTCCTATCACAGTTGAAGTTGGACAGTTTCTTCAGTTTTCCAATACTTCTTGGCAAATTCTGAGGGATAAAAAACACAGACGTTCAGAAATGACTTCACATCTACTGTCAGGGGGAAATGCCTAGACTGCAGGAAACAGTATTTTTGTCTTGTTTCCAATCCAAATATGTAAAAAATTCTTAAATCAAGATGCATTTACAAGATAAGTGAAATATCATAAGATATTATGTTTTGTTTTCTGGGTAAATAAATCAAAATGAAGCAAGTTGTTGCTTAAAAAAAGCAAACTTATCTATTAATGACATAAGAAATCTTAATTTAAACAAAAGATGATTATGTTTCTTACCCCATTGGCACATAATTGTGCTTGTCTTAATTTAGACACCCCCCATTATAAAGTAATTAAGTACTGTAATTGAATTACACCTTTCCCTTGAAAAGTAAATTAAGGGATTACTCTTAATTTTCTGTCATTTAATTACAGTTACGTCTCATGTAACTGCATTAAAAACTGTTGAATAATTCTCTATAAAACAATAATGGATTAAATTCAAACTTTAACATTTCATAATGAAACTTTCTCCCTTTTAATACTTTGGTCAGTTAAAGAATAATTATCTATTTGAAATAATTAAAAGAGCAGTTTCATGTCTATCCTTGTATTGTTCAACTGGTCGAGGTTGATCATATGAGATTTAGAGAGTACTTAGTAATAAGTAATGTAATACTTTATAGAGTGTAGTTAATACAGTAATCTAATTATTCTGTTGATGATGTAATTACAAGCTAGTAATAATTACTTTACCAAGAGTAACTTACCCAACACTGAAAATATTAAAGCGTTAACTCATTTTTACATGTTAATATTTTCCTCACAAAAAAGTTTCTCGTTTCTATTTACTTCGTTTTCAGTAGAAAAGCAAAGGGTACCCGTGGACGCTTGTTTCCACCACAGAATAAAACATTTTAAAAGATAATTGCGATTTTTTATCTCACAATTGTGAGTTATAAGGTCCAATGGTAAGGAAAAAAGACTTTATAACATGCATTTTATATCACTCAGCTCTGAGATTAAAATTGTGAAATAAAAAGTCACAATTCCCTATTTTATTTTTTGTTCTGTGGTGGAAACAAGCGTTCATAGGGACCATACATATAAACTAAATGTAAAAAAAAAATATTAAAATAAATGCATAATATTAATAGGAGTAATACTTAACACATTAATCTAACTGACTTTATTACTCTGATTTCCCTCATAAACTGCTCAGATTGCAGAAGATGACTTTATTCATTAGAATTGCGACTTTATATCTCGTAATTCTGACTTTATATTTCGCAATTCTGACTTTATATCTCGCAACTCTGACTTTATATCTCACAATTCTGACTTTATATCTCGCAATTCTGACTTTATATTTCGCAATTCTGACTTTATATCTCGCAATTCTGACTTTATATCTCGCAATTCTGACTTTATATCTCGCAATTCTGACTTTATATTTCGCAATTCTGACTTTATATCTCGCAACTCTGACTTTATATCTCGCAATTCTGACTTTATATCTCGCAATTCTGACTTTATATCTCACAATTCTGACTTTATATCTCGCAATTCTGACTTTATATCTCCCAAATCTGACTTTATATCTCACAATTCTGACTTTATATCTCACAATTCTGACTTTATATCTCGCAATTCTGACTTTATATCTCACAATTCTGACTTTATATCTCGCAATTCTGACTTTATATCTCACAATTCTGACTTTATATCGCAATTCTGACTTTATATCTCGTAATTCTGACTTTATATCTCACATTTCTGACTTTATATCTCACATTTCTGACTTTATATCTCGCAATTCTGACTTTATATCTCACAATTCTGACTTTATATCTCGCAATTCTGACTTTATATCTCACAATTCTGACTTTATATCTCACAATTCTGACTTTATATCTCACAATTCTGACTTTATATCTCACAATTCTGACTTTATATCTCGCAATTCTGACTTTATATCTCGTAATTCTGACTTTATATCTCGCAATTCTGACTTTATATCTCACAATTCTGACTTTATATCTCACAATTCTGACTTTATATCTCACATTTCTGACTTTATATCTCGCAATTCTGACTTTATATCTCGTAATTCTGACTTTATATCTCGCAATTCTGACTTTATATCTCGCAATTCTGACTTTATATCTCGTAATTCTGACTTTATATCTCACAATTCTGACTTTATATCTCACAATTCTGACTTTATATCTCACAATTCTGACTTTATATCTCGCAATTCTGACTTTATATCTCACATTTCTGACTTTATATCTCACAATTCCGACTTTATATCTCGCAAATTCTGACTTTATATCTCACATTTCTGACTTTATATCTCACAATTCTGACTTTATATCTCGCAAATTCTGACTTTATATCTCGCAAATTCTGACTTTATATCTCGCAATTCTGACTTTATATCTCGCAACTCTGACTTTATCTCTCACAATTCTGACTTTATATCTCGCAATTCTGACTTTATATCTCACAATTCTGACTTTATATCTCGCAACTCTGACTTTATATCTCACAATTCTGACTTTATATCTCGCAATTCTGACTTTATATTTTGCAATTCTGACTTTATATCTCGCAATTCTGACTTTATATCTCGCAATTCTGACTTTATATCTCGCAATTCTGACTTTATATCTCGCAATTCTGACTTTATATCTCACAATTCTGACTTTATATCTCGCAATTCTGACTTTATATTTCGCAATTCTGACTTTATATCTCGCAACTCTGACTTTATATCTCGCAATTCTGACTTTATATCTCGCAATTCTGACTTTATATCTCACAATTCTGACTTTATATCTCGCAATTCTGACTTTATATCTCCCAAATCTGACTTTATATCTCACAATTCTGACTTTATATCACGCAATTCTGACTTTATATCTCACAATTCTGACTTTATATCACGCAATTCTGACTTTATATCTCACAATTCTGACTTTATATCTCACAATTCTGACTTTATATCTCACAATTCCGACTTTATATCTCGCAATTCTGACTTTATATCTCACATTTCTGACTTTATATCTCACAATTCTGACTTTATATCACGCAATTCTGACTTTATATCTCACAATTCTGACTTTATATCTCACAATTCTGACTTTATATCTCGCAATTCTGACTTTATATCTCACAATTCTGACTTTATATCTCACAATTCTGACTTTATATCTCGCAATTCTGACTTTATATCTCACAATTCTGACTTTATATCTCACAATTCTGACTTTATATCTCGCAATTCTGACTTTATATCTCACATTTCTGACTTTATATCTCACAATTCTGACTTTATATCTCACAATTCTGACTTTATATCTCACAATTCTGACTTTATATCTCACAATTCTGACTTTATATCTCACAATTCTGACTTTATATCTCGCAATTCCGACTTTATATCTCACATTTCTGACTTTATATCTCACATTTCTGACTTTATATCTCGCAATTCTGACTTTATATCTCACAATTCTGACTTTATATCTCACAATTCTGACTTTATATCTCACAATTCTGACTTTATATCTCGCAAATTCTGACTTTATATCTCGCAAATTCTGACTTTATATCTCGCAATTCTGACTTTATATCACACAATTCTGACTATATCTCACAACTCTGAGATAAAAAGTCGCAATTACCTTTTTATTTTTTAATCTGTAGCGGAAACAAGCAACGAAAAGGACCCTACATAAATTAAAATTAAAATGAAAAAATTAAGTTGAATTAAATCAAAATTTAAAAAAATAAGTTGAATTAAATTAAAATGAAATAAATTAAAATAAAATGTAATTCAAATTAATGAAAATATTCGAGGAGTTATAGGAGACGGGGTCGGGAGCGTGACTCACCACCAGCTGGTTGTCCGTCAGCACCAGTTCGGTCAGGCTTTCACAGTTCCCGATGCTCTCCGGCAGCTGAAGCAAACGGTTCTGATCGGCTTTCAAAATCGAGAGCCGTCTTAATTTTCCTAAGGGAAAACATCACAATACTGCTTAAAAAAATCAACAAGCTGGAGTGACTGCAGGTGTGTGTATGAACTGGAGCCAGCGTAGATGAGTGTGTGTGTGTGAGCTAACCGATGCCCTCGGGCAGCATGTCGATGAGGTTCTGGGACACCAGCAGATCCGTGAGGCAGAGCAGGTTCCCCATCTCATCCGGGAGATGCTCCAACTTATTCTCAGATACATCCAGACACGTAAGGCTTCTCAAACTACCCAGCTCCTGAGGCAGAGAACACACACACGTAAACACACATGCAACCCAAAGCACACAAAAAAATCAAGTGTGTATGAAGGAGCAGAGTAGATATTACTTCATCAGACATACGTTTAGAAAATTAATGCAAACGGACTTCTGGTAACACTTTCTATGAAGTCCAATGAATTATAGCTCCATTTATACTTATTAATAAATAAAATAACTATTCTATAAATATATTTTTAAAGCCTCATTAAGATTTATACTGCATTATAACAACAGTTATAGTTACATTTATATTATTTTTTATAATTAGTGACTTATGAATCAGTGTATAGTGGGTTATGAGCATGCACATTGAAAAAAGCAAAAGCATGATCTATAATTATGAAAAAATAATATAAATGCAACTAAATAGCACAGTAAATGCCTTAATGAGACTTTATAAATAGATTTAGGGAATAGTAATACTTGTAAATAAGTGTAAATGGGGCTATAATTGGTTATTAGTATGCAGTGATCCCGAACTAGTTTTTGAAGATGACGAAGGTTTGAGGAAGACTGTACCGCTGGTATATCAGACAGCTGGTTCCCGTCCAGCCACAGGTCCTTCAGGCTGACCAGACAGCCTATCGTCTCCGGCTGCAAGACAACACGTTTGAGTTCAGATGAGCAACACCAGCACACACACACACACACACACACACACACACACACACACCAGAATGCAGATCAGCGCCAAACGTTCGGGAAATGCATTCCAGTGCAGGAGCCTGAGAACACAGTCACGCTACAGAAACCAAATCATTACAGTAATGTATGAATCTGCAAAAAAAACATCTTTCACATTGCTTTAATATAGCGTGAAGAAAAATATTTTAGGAGCATTTTTATTGGTCACCATGAAATCAAAATGGTGCAATATTTTAGTGTTTATTACAAATGGATTTGTCTACACAAATCATTATTTTATATGAGTTGAAGCACATTTTCTCTAAATTCATGTTCTTGTAATGCAAAAAAATGAATAAAATCAATATATTTATATATAAATAAAAATTAAATAAGTAAATAAAATATAATTCACATAATTTCATTATTCGAAATAAGAAAATGTTATATACATATATCAACTATAAAATATAAAAAGTATAATAAAATATAATAATGAATAAATAATATTAAATAAAAATAAATTAAATGTAAAAAAATACATACTTTATATATATATATATATATATATATATATATATATATAATGCATGTATGTATAATGTATAATATAATATAAACATACAATTTTAAATAAACATAAAATCAATGTAATAAGTTTTTATAATAAATTAATATTTAATTTATAAAAACATAAAATATAAAATACTTGTTCATTATTGGTAGTATTTCACATCATTCCTTTATTAAATTTTTTATTTTTCGTGTCATGAAATTAAAAAGGCCTTATTCATGAAACACGAGCAGAATAAATTGTTAAGCTGTTCGTAAGTCCTTTTGACATAATTTTCATGAATGTGTTTATATTTTTACAATGTCGGCTGGCAGTGTTGGGGTTAATGCATTACGGGCAGATTATTAATGGCTATAATTAATGGCTAAAATTGGGGGGAAATCTATTACATAGAGACCTCATTAGCTGTAATAGGATCAGTGATATTGGCCTTCTTTCATAATAAAGATGCCATTAAACAAATATTTAAAATATAAGCTATTGTCTTTATGTGGTTTCTTCATTAAGTTTGGGATTAAATGTGAAATTATTACAATATAAAAAATATATTAAAAACTTGAATGTTAGGAGTGATTAAAATCCTCACAAATTCTTTGGTTTAACAGCATCTTTTGCATATTTTTTTTTTAATTTTTGATTTTATTTTGTCTTTTGGAATATATGTATATTTTATGTAAAATATCTTAGTGGGGACAGTATTAAAAAAATGCATGCATTTTTGTACGATCCCTTTTATTTTGTTAGAATATTAAAGATTTCACAAATTCAGGAAAGGTGCATGCAAATTTTTTGTTTCATATACACGTCTTCATGCAAAATCAACTTTATTTTTTCTTTTGACTTTAGGATTAAATGTGACCATTATTTTCAACCCAATAATCCAGAGATGGCGTGACAGCTGACATAATCTAAACCATGTGTAGCCAAAGACATTATTATTATTATCTATTCTATTATTTAATGCATGTTGTAAATATCTCAACACTTACCAAATTATATAGTTCATTGCTTCCTACATCCAGTTCTTCAAGTTTCTGAAGTTGAGACAGAGACCTGATTGAAACAAAATGGAGAAAACATTCATTTGCTTTTGACTTCTGCACACACACTAAAACACACACACTAAAACACACACAGCATTGTTTGTGATGTGTGCACTTACTCTGGTAAATATGTCAGCAAGTTCTCTCTGAGTTCCAGTGATACCAAGTTACAGAGGCTAGATGGAAACAAACAAACATTGCATAATTATTATGTGTTACGAGTGTAAAGAAGTGTGTGTTAGGAGCGTAAAGTAGTACATGTTACAAGTGTAAAGTAGTGTGTGTTACGAGTGTAAAGGAGTGTGTGTTAGGAGTGTAAAGGAGTGTGTGTTAGGAGTGTAAAGGAGTGTGTTAGGAGTGTAAAGGAGTGTGTGTTAGGAGTGTAAAGGAGTGTGTTAGGAGTGTAAAGGAGTGTGTGTTAGGAGTGTAAAGGAGTGTGTTAAGAGTGTAAAGGAGTGTGTAATGGGTGTAAAGGAGTGTGTAATGAGTGTAAAGGAGTGTGTGTTAGGAGTGTAAAGGAGTGTGTGTTAAGAGTGTAAAGGAGTGTGTTACGAGTGTAAAGAAGTGTGTGTTAGGAGCGTAAAGTAGTACATGTTACGAGTGTAAAGTAGTGTGTGTTAGGAGTGTAAAGGAGTGTGTGTTAGGAGTGTAAAGGAGTGTGTGTTAGGAGTGTAAAGGAGTGTGTTAGGAGTGTAAAGGAGTGTGTGTTAGGAGTGTAAAGGAGTGTGTAATGGGTGTAAAGGAGTGTGTGTTAGGAGTGTAAAGGAGTGTGTGTTAAGAGTGTAAAGGAGTGTGTGTTAAGAGTGTAAAGGAGTGTGTTACGAGTGTAAAGAAGTGTGTGTTAGGAGTGTAAAGGAGTGTGTTAGGAGTGTAAAGGAGTGTGTGTTAGGAGTGTAAAGGAGTGTGTAATGGGTGTAAAGGAGTGTGTGTTAGGAGTGTAAAGGAGTGTGTGTTAAGAGTGTAAAGGAGTGTGTGTTAAGAGTGTAAAGGAGTGTGTTACGAGTGTAAAGAAGTGTGTGTTAGGAGCGTAAAGTAGTACATGTTACGAGTGTAAAGTAGTGTGTGTTAGGAGTGTAAAGGAGTGTGTGTTAGGAGTGTAAAGGAGTGTGTGTTAGGAGTGTAAAGGAGTGTGTTAGGAGTGTAAAGGAGTGTGTGTTAGGAGTGTAAAGGAGTGTGTAATGGGTGTAAAGGAGTGTGTGTTAGGAGTGTAAAGGAGTGTGTGTTAAGAGTGTAAAGGAGTGTGTAATGGGTGTAAAGGAGTGTGTGTTAGGAGTGTAAAGGAGTGTGTTAGGAGTGTAAAGGAGTGTGTGTTAGGAGTGTAAAGGAGTGTGTTAGGAGTGTAAAGGAGTGTGTGTTAGGAGTGTAAAGGAGTGTGTAATGGGTGTAAAGGAGTGTGTGTTAGGAGTGTAAAGGAGTGTGTTAGGAGTGTAAAGGAGTGTGTGTTAGGAGTGTAAAGGAGTGTGTAATGGGTGTAAAGGAGTGTGTGTTAGGAGTGTAAAGGAGTGTGTGTTAGGAGTGTAAAGGAGTGTGTGTTAGGAGTGTAAAGGAGTGTGTTAGGAGTGTAAAGGAGTGTGTGTTAGGAGTGTAAAGGAGTGTGTAATGGGTGTAAAGGAGTGTGTGTTAGGAGTGTAAAGGAGTGTGTGTTAAGAGTGTAAAGGAGTGTGTGTTAAGAGTGTAAAGGAGTGTGTTACGAGTGTAAAGAAGTGTGTGTTAGGAGCGTAAAGTAGTACATGTTACGAGTGTAAAGTAGTGTGTGTTAGGAGTGTAAAGGAGTGTGTGTTAGGAGTGTAAAGGAGTGTGTGTTAGGAGTGTAAAGGAGTGTGTTAGGAGTGTAAAGGAGTGTGTGTTAGGAGTGTAAAGGAGTGTGTAATGGGTGTAAAGGAGAGTGTGTTAGGAGTGTAAAGGAGTGTGTTAGGAGTGTAAAGGAGTGTGTGTTAGGAGTGTAAAGGAGTGTGTAATGGGTGTAAAGGAGTGTGTGTTAGGAGTGTAAAGGAGTGTGTTAGGAGTGTAAAGGAGTGTGTGTTAGGAGTGTAAAGGAGTGTGTAATGGGTGTAAAGGAGTGTGTGTTAGGAGTGTAAAGGAGTGTGTTAGGAGTGTAAAGGAGTGTGTGTTAGGAGTGTAAAGGAGTGTGTAATGGGTGTAAAGGAGTGTGTGTTAGGAGTGTAAAGGAGTGTGTGTTAAGAGTGTAAAGGAGTGTGTTAGGAGAGTAAAGGAGTGTGTTAGGAGTGTAAAGGAGTGTGTGTTAGGAGTGTAAAGGAGTGTGTGTTAAGAGTGTAAAGGAGTGTGTGTTAGGAGTGTAAAGGAGTGTGTTAGGAGTGTAAAGGAGTGTGTGTTAAGAGTGTAAAGGAGTGTGTTAGGAGTGTAAAGGAGTGTGTGTTAGGAGTGTAAAGGAGTGTGTGTTAAGAGTGTAAAGGAGTGTGTTAGGAGAGTAAAGGAGTGTGTTAGGAGTGTAAAGGAGTGTGTTAGGAGTGTAAAGGAGTGTGTGTTAAGAGTGTAAAGGAGTGTGTGTTAGGAGTGTAAAGGAGTGTGTTAGGAGTGTAAAGGAGTGTGTGTTAAGAGTGTAAAGGAGTGTGTTAGGAGAGTAAAGGAGTGTGTTAGGAGTGTAAAGGAGTGTGTTAGGAGTGTAAAGGAGTGTGTAATGAGCGTAAAGGAGTGTGTTAGGAGTGTAAAGGAGTATGTAATGAGTGTAAAGGAGTGTGTTAGGAGTGTAAAGGAGTGTGTGTAATGAGTGTAAAGGAGTGTGTTAGGAGTGTAAAGGAGTGTGTTAGGAGTGTAAAGGAGTGTGTAATGGGTGTAAAGGAGTGTGTGTTAGGAGTGTAAAGGAGTGTGTTAGGAGTGTAAAGGAGTGTGTGTTAAGAGTGTAAAGGAGTGTGTGTAATGAGTGTAAAGGAGTGTGTGTTAGGAGTGTAAAGGAGTGTGTGTTAAGAGTGTAAAGGAGTGTGTTAGGAGTGTAAAGGAGTGTGTTAGGAGTGTAAAGGAGTGTGTAATGAGCGTAAAGGAGTGTGTTAGGAGTGTAAAGGAGTATGTAATGAGTGTAAAGGAGTGTGTGTTAGGAGTGTAAAGGAGTGTGTAATGAGTGTAAAGGAGTGTGTTAGGAGTGTAAAGGAGTGTGTAATGATTGTAAAGGAGTGTGTTAGGAGTGTAAAGGAGTGTGTAATGATTGTAAAGGAGTGTGTTAGGAGTGTAAAGGAGTGTGTTAGGAGTGTAAAGGAGTGTGTGTTAGGAGTGTAAAGGAGTGTGTGTAATGAGTGTAAAGGAGTGTGTGTTAGGAGTGTAAAGGAGTGTGTGTAATGAGTGTAAAGGAGTGTGTTAGGAGTGTAAAGGAGTGTGTAATGAGTGTAAAGGAGTGTGTTAGGAGTGTAAAGGAGTGTGTGTAATGAGTGTAAAGGAGTGTGTTAGGAGTGTAAAGGAGTGTGTAATGATTGTAAAGGAGTGTGTGTTAGGAGTGTAAAGGAGTGTGTGTAATGAGTGTAAAGGAGTGTGTTAGGAGTGTAAAGGAGTGTGTAATGAGTGTAAAGAAGTGTGTAATGAGTGTAAAGGAGTGTCTAATGAGTGTAAAGAAGTGTGTAATGAGTGTAAAGGAGTGTGTAATGAGTGTAAAGGAGTGTCTAATGAGTGTAAAAAAAGTGTGTAATGAGTGTAAAGGAGTGTGTAATGAGTGTAAAGAAGTGTGTAATGAGTGTAAAGGAGTGTCTAATGAGTGTAAAGAAGTGTGTAATGAGTGTAAAGGAGTGTGTAATGAGTGTAAAGGAGTGTGTAATGAGTGTAAAGGAGTGTGTAATGAGTGTAAATGAGTGTGTAATGAGTGTAAAGGAGTGTGTAATGAGTGTAAAGGAGTGTGTAATGAGTGTAAAGGAGTGTGTAATGAGTGTAAATGAGTGTGTAATTAGTGTAAAGGAGTGTGTAATGAGTGTAAATGAGTGTGTAATTAGTGTAAAGGAGTGTGTAATGAGTGTAAATGAGTGTGTAATTAGTGTAAAGGAGTGTGTAATGAGTGTAAATGAGTGTGTAATTAGTGTAAAGGAGTGTGTAATGAGTGTAAATGAGTGTATAATGAGTGTAAAGGAGTGTGTAATGAGTGTAAATGAGTGTGTAATTAGTGTAAAGGAGTGTGTAATGAGTGTATAGGAGTGAATGTTAGGAGTGTAAATGAGTGTGTAATGAGTGTAAAGGAGTGTGTAATGAGTGTAAAGGAGTGTGTAATGAGTGTAAAGGAGTGTGTAATGAGTGTAAATGAGTGTGTAATTAGTGTAAAGGAGTGTGTAATGAGTGTAAATGAGTGTGTAATTAGTGTAAAGGAGTGTGTAATGAGTGTAAATGAGTGTGTAATTAGTGTAAAGGAGTGTGTAATGAGTGTAAATGAGTGTATAATGAGTGTAAAGGAGTGTGTAATGAGTGTAAATGAGTGTGTAATTAGTGTAAAGGAGTGTGTAATGAGTGTATAGGAGTGAATGTTAGGAGTGTAAATGAGTGTGTAATGAGTGTAAAGGAGTGTGTAATGAGTGTAAAGGAGTGTGTAATGAGTGTAAATGAGTGTGTAATTAGTGTAAAGGAGTGTGTAATGAGTGTAAATGAGTGTGTAATTAGTGTAAAGGAGTGTGTAATGAGTGTATAGGAGTGAATGTTAGGAGTGTAAATGAGTGTGTAATGAGTGTAAAGGAGTGTGTAATGAGTGTAAAGGAGTGTGTTCCAGTATTTAGAACTAATGAGTGAAATAAATGAGCGGCTGAGTTCATGGGTGGAATTCAGCTTTAGCTTCACATGGCAGGACTTGTACTCTCTGACCGCTGGACTGATGAGCGCCCACCTGTGCATACACACTTTCTTCAAATCACTTGTTGTGCTTTTCTTTGTATATTAGAGCAAAGCATCACTTATTCATAATCTTCTGTTCAAAAATAAGATCCACTGGGATACGGAGCATCTATCAGGGGCGGGGCGTTGAGGCAAGTACACACACACACACACACACACACACACATCCTGAGATGGCAATCTGCTAGTGTGTTTCATCAGCCTGACCCACACACAGTCCAGTTGGTTTATCCAACGCGTCCAGGGCGACTTCTGCCATTTAAAACAATACCCACTCCAGATGAAGCACCAGTCAACAGGAGGGAGCAGACTTCCCCGTTCAACACAAACACATTTCTAGAAAAACAACGTTCAGGGTTAAAGGTTTTAATTTCCCAGTGGATGAAGAGAGTAAGATGGAAGTGTGTCGTTGACCTCTTCGGTCGGTCGGCTTGATTTAGAGGACGGGAAACGCTGTGATTTCTCACTGTAACTATACGGGAATTTAATCAACCGGCAGAAGGGACGAGGGTTCAGCAAGCTTTCAGACGTCTGCAGCTCAAGGCTACACTCACACACACACACACACACACTCACACACACACACTAATCAGGTTTGTCTCCTGAAATGAAAACGGAGAGAATGAAAGAGGATTATTGGTCGAGGCTGTGGCGAATGGGATATTTCAATTCCTCAAAACAAAGCCTTTGGAAACCGCAGTAATAATAACTCTCTGCCATCACTGAGAAGTCGCATCGATGCACATTAGTGTTTCTGTCGACTCTTCGGAGGACGATCGGCCGTTACAGTTGTGTGATGTGTGTGTTCACTGAGAGATTAAAGATCATACGGCAGTATTAAGCACTCTGGGGTTGATATCTATACAAATCTGGAGTCGTTCTGCCTCTTCTCTCTTCATGGAGCCAGATTAAACCATCCACAAGGAAAGGTAACTGTTATTTGATTTAGTTTTGGGCATTGTGATTGTGTTTAAGGTTATAGTTTGGATGGTGCTTTGACTAAAACTGATATTATAGTGTTTGTATACATAAAAATACAAAAAATAGATAAATAAATAATAAATATACAAAAAAGAAAATTCTATCACTCTATCACACTCGCTCAGTCACACTCAATTAACTCACTCACACTCACTCACTCATTCAGTCACACTCACACACTCACTCACACACACTCACTCTCACACTCACTCACACACACTCACTCACACACTCACACTAACTCACACACTCACACACTCACTCACACACATTCACTCTCACACTCACTCTCTCACACTCACTCACTCACTCTCTCACACTAACTCACACTCACACTCTCTCACACTCACACTCTCTCACACTCACTCTCTCACACTCACTCACACTCACACTCTCTCACACTCACTCTCTCACACTCACTCACTCACTCTCTCACACTAACTCACACTCACTCACTCAGTCACACTCACACACACACTCACTCACACACACTCACTCTCACACTCTCACTCACTCTCTCACACTAACTCACACTCTCTCACACTCACTCACTCAGTCACACTCACACACACACTCACTCTCTCACTCACACTAACTCACACTCACACACACTCACACTAACTCACTCACACTCTCACACTAACTCACTCACACTTACACACTCTCACACTAACTCACTCACACTTACACACTCTCACACTAACTCACTCACACTTACACACTCTCACACTAACTCACTCACACTTACACACTCTCACACTAACTCACTCACACTTACACACTCTCACACTAACTCACTCACACTTACACACTCTCACACTAACTCACTCACTCACTCACACACTCTCTCACACTCACTCACACACTCTCTCACACTCACTCACTCACACACTCACTCACACTCTCTCACACTCATTCACTCACACTAACTCACTCTTTCACACTCACTCACTCAATCTCTCACACTCGCTCACACTCACTCACACTCACTCTCTCACACTCATACTCTCTCACACTCATTCACTCACACTAACTCACACTCTTTCACACTCACTCACACTCACTCTCTCACACTCACACTCTCTCACACTCATTCACTCACACTAACTCACACTCTTTCACACTCACACTCACTCACACGAACTCACTCTCTCACACTCACTCACACAATTTCTCACACTCACTCACACTCACACTCTTTGACACTCACTCACACTCACTCTCTCACACTCACACTCTCTCACACTCATTCACTCACACGAACTCACACTCACTCACACTCACTCACTCTCTCACACTCACACTCTCTCACACTCATTCACTCACACTAACTCACACTCTTTCACACTCACTCACACGAACTCACTCTCTCACACTAACTCACTCACTCTCTCACACTCGCTCACACTCACTCACTCACTCACTCACACTCACTCACACAATCTCTCACACTCGCTCACACTCACACTCACTCACACAATCTCTCACACTCGCTCACACTCACTCACTCACTCACTCACACTCACTCACACAATCTCTCACACTCGCTCACACTCACACTCACTCACTCACACTCACTCTCTCACACTCACTCACTCACACTCACTCACTCGAACTCGCACTAACTCACTCACACTCACTCACTCACTCACACTCACTCACACAATCTCTCACACTCGCTCACACTCACACTCACTCACTCACACTCACTCAAATTCAAATTCAAATTAGCTTTATTGGCATGAATGTGTAGAATAGCACAACATTGCCAAAGCAATAGACACATACAAACATATAGGTAAATACAACTGAAAAGCAATAATAATAATAAAATAAAAAAGCAAACAATCAAAATAATTATTATTTGAAAATTTGTACAATTATTTATCCATCTGAGGTTCCACTGGTTGTCCTCATTTCATGGCATGAGGAGATATATTTAGCAGCAATTATTTCACATTTGGGCTTTTCTCCCAGTAAATAGGGGATTTTCTGTGTGTCTGATATGGATTCGAATTCAGGGTATATTTGAGAAATGTATGTAAAGTGTTTTTGTCTTAGTGAATTATATTTGGGGCATGAGGTTAGAAAGTGCTGCTCTGTCTCGACCTGTCCCTGGTCACACTGGGAGCAGAGTCTCTCCTCTTGCGGGAGCCAGCTCTGTCTGTGGCGACCCGTCTCTATGGCCAGGTTATGTTCACTCAGTCTGTATGTTGTCAACATTTTTCTTAGTTTAGGACATTTTATTGTACTCAGGTAATTTGCCATTGTGTATTCTCTTTTTAGGGTCAGATAGCATTGTGATTTACTTTGTGTTTTGGTCGTTTCTTTCCAGTATTCAATATATTTCTCTTTCTGCTTGTTGATAATTTGGTTTGGTCTGCTTGAGTTGGCATTGCTGTCCTTTTGTGGACCTGTTCCTGCAGAGAGCCTCCGCACCAGCAGGCTGAGGGGACTCTCTTCTGCTTTCAGCTTCTGGTATGTTAGGGCTTTGTGGTGATATGTCTGGGGGTTAACTGATTTCAAGTGATTGTAAAATTTAATTGATCTTTTCTGTAATTTTAGTAAGAGGGGGTATTGGCCGAGCTCTGCTCTGCACTCACTCACACGAACTCGCACTAACTCACTCACACTCACTCACACTCACTCACTCACACTCACTAACTCACTCACACACTCTCTCACACTCACACTCTCTCACACTCACTCTCTCACACTAACTCACTCTCACACTCACTCACTCTGACACAGGAAAGAATGTGCAGTTCAATAGAGAACTTTAAGAGAGACTTTATGTGATGGGATGGCCTGGACAAGTGTGATAAATTGTCCCAGTCGGCCCTGAACAGCACACAACATCTTTGTGTTTATTATAAGTAAGCTGTGGGTTATCAGCCGGGAAAAGAATCACTGTGAAACAGATTCTACCGATATCTCTCCTCTGTGCCGCTATCATTACAGTTATGGTATCTGCTATTCGTCCTTCGTTTGGCCAGCCATTTACTTGGAAAATAATCTCACTGTTCATAAAATGAATAATCAGAGAATTTCTAGACACTTTCTGCAGGGTCAGACAGAGATAGAGGGACGACGGGCACGGAAGAGGAAATTACGCCGGAAATGAAGAGAGCCATCGAATCACACAAGGGAGAGAAAACAAAAGTTACCCAGACGCTTCCCAGATTTCAATCTGAATGAAGTCCAAGTTACTAAGGAGTGAATGCTGAGGTGATATTAACATACATGCTTGCGGACTGTTTTCAGGAAACAATATGTCATCCTGGAGATAAACTGTGTCGTGGATCAGATAAAGAAAAACAGACAAACGTCGACTAAGCTACAAAAACCACTGAGTGGAAGTCTCAGTGAACATATTAGAAATGTCCCCGAGGAGGATTTGTTTTTAAAGTGCCCCTATTGTGCTATTAGGTTGCTAATGCTGTTCTGGAGTCTCCTATAACAGGTTTACATGCATCAGAAGAAGTGATGAGAAGCTGAAGTCCGCGATGATGTCATATAAATCTCTGATACATTTTAACGGAAGTGAGAGACTGTAAGTTTAGGGCTGGGCAACAATTACTCGCAATTAAACGCGTCCAAAATAAAAGTTTTTGTTTACATAATATATGTGTGTGTAGTGTGTATAATTATTTTGAATATATAAATAAACACACATGCATATCAAATATATATATATACAGAAGAGTTCAGATGCAAAAGCCTCTAAGTGCCATTTGAAATTTTCTTCTAAAATGACCATTTTTATCAAGCTTGTATATTTAAGTTCAGTAATTTCACTTAAATGACAATTAATAGGTAATCTCCATTGTCATTTAAGTGAAATTACTGAACTTAAATATACAAGCTTGATAAAAATGATCATTTTAGAAGAAAATTTCAAATGGCATTTAGAGGCTTTTGCATCTAAACTCTTCATATATTGCAAAGAAATGAAAAGAAAACACTTACTTTCCAATGTTGTCTGGAAGTGCTTGTAAAGAAATGTCATTGATGGAAAGGCATGTTAAATTCTGTAAGTCCGAAAAACTTTCTGGCAACCTGAAACAAAAAAACAAACAAACATAAAACTCACAATTCACACCGGGAATGATGGATAGATATATAACTGATCAAGTGAATCCGCTCCGGTGGGCGGACATGATCACTCAACTACTCTAAATCAATGACAACATTAATCATGAACAAAACATGCCAACAAGAAAGGTCTGCCAGTAAACTGAGCCATATGGTGTGAAATTAACCAGAGAATACAAGCAAAATGGGGAACAAATTGGCAATCTGGGCCAAAGTGTATCCAGTGCTAATGCATAACGCATGATCTGTCAAGCACAGCTAATAGGATATCGTCAATACACCGTATTTGTGTGGTGAGTTACACTCACAATTAAAGGGGAACTTGGCAACTATTTCAACTTAATAAAATCATTTGGATGTTTCAATAATCTGTTCCCAAGCGGAAAACCATCTTCGCAACATGGGGACTAAGGAAATCCAAGATGGCTGCACCCTGTGAATACTAAGTACTAGGGCTGTCAAACGATTAATCGCGATTAATCGCATCCAAAATAAAAGTTTGTGTTTACATAATATATGTGGGGGCACTGTGTATAATTATTTTGTATATATATGAAAAACACACATGCATGTATATTAAAGAAAAAAAATATTATTTATATATAAAATATTTAGATTTATATATAATATAAATTATATATAAATCTATATACAGAATACACATGAAAATATTTATTTTAATATAAATAAATAATAAATAAAATAATTATACACAGTGCCCCCACATATATTATGTAAACACAAACTTTTATTTTGGATGCGATTAATCGTGATTAATCGTTTCGACAGCCCTACTAAGTACGAATCGTTTTCATTGTTTTTGGACCGCTTTGGTTGTTTAAATGACGATTTTAATCACTCGCATTACTGCGTCCGTATGCCTGTGGGAATGGGAATCGGTATTGTTGCGAGCTCAATATTGAATGAAGCCTCGTTTCAAACGGGTGTTGCTAACGTAGCTAGCGTTGCTAACAGAGGTAAACTAAAAGACGAAATAAGGGCTGCGTTCCAAACCGCATACTCAATGAGTAGGTACTTCATTTCAATAATTACTTACTCAACGAGCGCTAAAAAAGTAGGTCCTTTATAGCCAAATCTAGTTGAGTATGAATGCGAACCGGACATCTGCTATGTTATTCTCGCCTACACTTTTATGAATACTGAGGATTCGAACGTACTTTTTTGCTCGCCTACTCTTTTCCCCTACTATATAGTAGGGAAGTATGCGGTTTGGAAAGTGAAAATTTTAGCTGCGTTTTGATAAGTGCCTGGTACGCGGCCAGTGCTACCATAGCAACCTTTTAGTGTCTTTGATTCGGACGCGCAAAACATATCAGAACGCTTGAAGTGTGGACGTGACGTCGCATCCGAGGGCCGAGTCGGTTCGTTGACAATAATAGAACGCACCATAACGTCCCGGTGAGTTGGAAATAGGAAGTCTCGTGAGAAAGCGGGAGGAGGGCGGCGCACGCGAGTTACTTTACGACAGTCTTCTGAAGTATATGGCCCACAACTGTAGGGGGCGCTTAGCCTCGCGAGACCATCCTGATCTCGCGAGCTTTCAAGGTTTCACTCGCACATCAGTCTGGACACTTTCCGTTAAAGAAAATTTGGGAGCAGTTCACCAAACGAACGTCCAATCAGCGTTGGCTTTGAGGCGGGTTGAGGTGTGACGCAACGAGAAGCGCGACAGTTCAGTCTAAAGAACATGACGGCTTCAGCGGATGAAACTAGCATCAGCGTGGCTATCGAGCAAGTTTTATCGGAATTACAGAGTATTTCTTCACTGAAAGAAGAGCAAAACACTGCTCTGGAGGCTTTTCTCAGAGGAAAAGATGTTTTTGCTCTTCTCCCGACTGGTTTCGGCAAGAGTTACGGTACGTCATATGCTTCGTTGATCTGATTGGTTGATTTAGCCCGTCTATCACCAACATAGGCCAATCAGCTAACCAGTATTTTCGCCCCTTACCAAAATTACTTCAACGGAAGGTTTCCAGATGGATATGCGGAGTCAGGTTAGGGGGCGCTAGTCGCGAAAACATGCGACGACAAAAGGGAAAATTTAGCGAAGAAATGGCTAGAGTTGCCAAGCTCCCCTTTAAGACTCGTTTAAAGGGGTACTACACTTTTTTTTGGGAAATAGGCTCATTTTACCAATCCCCCAGAGTTGAGTTTAACCGTTTTCGAATGTTTTCAGCCGATTTTTCGATATTTAGAAAAGTATCAGTAACCAGACAGTTTCTGGTCTAATTGACTTCCATACACTCTAAAAAATGACCCAATTTTGGGTCAAATATGGACAAACCTGAAATGTTGGGTTAAAAATGTAATGTAAAAAATTTAACCCAACGGCTGGGTTAGTCCATATTTGACCCAACGTTGGGTTAAAACAAGTGTAGTATATATTTTTTTTCCTACTATGGAAGTCAATGAGACCAGAAACTGTCTGGTTAGTGATTTTCTACTAAATATCAGAAAATCATCTGAATGGATTTGAAAACGGTAAAACCCAACTGTTTAACTCTGGGGGAGTTTTAAAATAAGCCTATTTCCCAAAAAAAAACGTGGAGTATCCCTTTAAAGAAGCACCCAGGCCCAATGCAGTAATAATATATAATATTTTCTGCAATAAGACACCATATATTAGGCATTTTAAAACGATATTATGTCCATAATTATGCAGAATCAGAATATGAAATGCACATCAATTACCTTGTCAAAGGATTTCCACTAAAATCTGCTACTTGGAGGGTTTTACAATATGAAATGCTTTCAGGGAGTTCCATAATGTCTGTGAGGAAAAAGAGGGAACACATTTAATCGACTTACAACAATAAAAACCATGCAATATTTAAAGCGATAGCTTTGTACCGAGACCTCGAGAGCTGCCCATGTAGGCGTACACCTCCAACGTGAAGGCAGAGATACCATTTCCCAATCTAGCTCAACATTATACATTTCTGTAGTTCGTAGAGCATTGTTGGCGATCCGTCTTCAACAATCTTTGTGGATTTTTTTCTCAATTTAATCAACAATCTTGCAGAGTAACGTCATTAAAATGACATTTTGTCCTTGAGGAAAAAATTCTTCATGCCTCAAAAGATGAACGTAACTCGACACCCTTTCCTCATTTACAATAAGCGGGTCTATGAATATGTAAATGAGCCCCGCCTCCACTCACTCACTTGTAAATAATCAATCACACGTTGATCTGATTGGTTACAAGGTCGTTTGTGACGTCAGAAATGCCAACAATTTTAAACCGTGTTTTTGAGACTGTCTTTGGTTCACTGCAGTTTTAAGGAGGAAATACTCAGCAATGCTGTCCACTTATCAACTTACACATGGTTTGTGTTAAAGCGGATTAAAAACACCACATAGACACATAAACAACATTAAAAGCTGGATTTTCACCACGGGAGACTTTAAGGAGTTTGAGAGCATTGGGAAACTGACTCTATCATCCACAGTGCTAAAATACCAGTTTACCCAGCCGTCCAATCACAGTGGAGGAGGGGCGGGACCAAAACCAAACCGGCCAACCGTCACATCCTGATAGAACAATGACAACAACGGAAAAAAAATAAATAAAAATTTAAAACAAAGGCCGGAGCAAGTACGTTACATAGTGTATTGTGTATTTTTCAGCGTAACTTCTGTCATTCTGTAACTTGAATTAAGTCAGAGGGTTAAATATAGAGAGTTATACAAACATAGATCACCCTTTCTCTTTTTTCAAACACCGAACTTTAAAACTCATTTGCTGTGTCCGAAATATCCACTCAAACCCTTACTCCCTATATATGGGGTAGAGAGCAGAGCACTATATAGTGAGCTTACCAGCATAATAGACACCACTTTCGGACACTACTCGATCGTCTCTCGGCGCCGTTGATTACATCATCTGTCAGCTGGTGCTGACCCGGCTCTAGGCTAAATATAATTTTTAAAATAAATATTATATTGAGCTTATTTCTCCAAAATTTGAAAACTAAAAGTGATTTCTGGCCGTTTCTGTTATAATGCGCTACTCCACGCATAATTTTGATTTGTTTTTTACGATCAGCGCAATGCATGATGGCATGTAGGGCTTGGGTTAGTGACCATCGGTTGTACACTACTTTTCAAAATGCATTCTGGGATACATTGAGTGAACTATATAGGGTATAATAATCATCACTATACATTCGGACAGCACTAAAAAATGGCAAGCTCACTATTTAGTCCACTATATAGTGAGTAATGGGTGATTTCGGACGCGCCAATTGACTTTTTTTGTTCATTCTTGAATTGAACTAGGTCCAAAAGACAGTTTCAGTGCAAACTGTTCAAGGGGCTTTAAACGATTCCAGACGATGAATAAGGGTCTTATCAAGCGAAACGATCGCTCATTTAATAAATAAATAACAAAGTTTAAGTTTTATAAGCTCAAATATAAGCTTGTGACTCTCCAGTTCGAACGATCTTTTCGAGTCATAACTCGAAGGGTCCTTGATAAGACCCTTATTCATCGTCTGGAGTCGTTTAAAGCTCTTTGAACAGTTTGCACTGAAACTATCATTCGGACCTTGAACCGTTTGGTTCCCATTGAAGTCCATTATATGGAGAAAATCCTGGAATGTTCCTATCAAAAACCTTAATTTCTTTTCGACTGAAGAAAGAAAGACATGGACATCTTGGATGACATGGGGGCGAGTAAATTATCAGCAAAAGTTTTTTTTTTAAAGTGAACTACTCCTTTAAATTAAACATTAGTTGAACTATTGGGGTCTGGCAGCTTCAACATAAGCATATATCCCATCAATGGACAACCCCTTTATACATTTTATTCAAAGTCAAACGCCTTTAGAGAAACTGATGGGATTTTTACTTCCTGAAGCCAACTGGTGCGCTCTGTTTGTTGCTGTGTGTCCCACACGGGTTTGGAAAATAGCCAATATTTCAGTAATGTGTTTGCCTGCCATAAAGAGGAGCCGTAACTAAGAGAGATCAGAGTTTATAAGTCAATTTATAAGCCAGGCACTTCCCAGGTAACTGTTCTTAAAGGGACAGTGCACCCATGTTGGCATTTATGTCATTCCAAATACACAGTCAATACCAGATGTAATTTTTAATATTGTTTTACTAGTGTGTGCAGGACACTATAGTTAATGTAACTGAGGAGATCAAAATAAAGTAAACTGTGACGTATTACACCCAAATATTCTTCATAAAGCGACTACCAGTGACATTTACACACATCTGGGAGCAAAAATGATTCGGACACTTTGAGCTGATCATTTTGCTGAAGTGTGTTTTCGGTAAATGCTCTTTTTACATGAACATGAAGCATTGCTTGGTCACTGGTTGAGCTAAACTGGTATTATCTAATAGTGTAGTTAAATCTAACAGATATTCAACATAATTCATGTGTGTGAGTCCAACAGAAAGACTAAACCAGTCAAATATCCACTGAGATCTGCTCATATTTCATCACTATTTTCCAAACTATAACCATTAAACTGTGATGATGTGAGAAATGTTGAAGGAGTCTGAATACATCTTGTTTTGACTGTATTTTAAACAAAATTTGGACCCCATCGACTTTCACTGTATGAACCATAAACACAACAATACATTGTTTGAAACATCCTCTTTGGTGATCAAAGAAAGTAAGTAATACACAGATTTATAGAGGCATGAAGGAGAGTAAATGGCAGAAATATAAAAAAGATACAAACCACGAGACACCACAAACCATGAAGGCTAGGCTAGTTTTAAAAATGGCGCTTGAACAAATACAATAAAAATAGGCGAAACGAAAGCTAAATTTGGGGGCGTGGATGCGCTGGGGATTACTATGAGCGGCGCTGAAGTGTGTGTAATTGCTGAGGACTGAAAACCAGCGGCTGAAATATGTTGGGCGTATGCTGGAAGCGTGTGGGAAGGGCGAGACACACGCGAGGCCAAAGTTTCTCATTGATTGAACAGTGTGAGCGCTTACCGTTGCGGGAGATGTCGAGCTCCACGAGCAGGTTGAGGTTCGCTATATCCCCCGGCAGACGCTGGATCTCATTGTCACTCAGGCCGAGCTTCCTCAGCTTCGTCAGATTGAAGAACGGCTGAAACAGAGCAAGAAACAACATCAGTGCTATAGACCATTTCACAAGACGTAAACAACACTGGTCCAGGAACACTTCCTGTTTCAGTTTGTAACTGTTTTCTTTATTTCACATGTAAAGAAAACATCTTAAAGATGCTTGTTTAACTTTTTGATTCAGTTTTAAATGTTCTGTTGGTTGTATTTTATCCCAGCTTTTATGTAGTGTTAAAAAACTGAAACAGGAAGTGCTTGTTGTTTACATCTTGTGAAATGGTCTATTGCAGTTTGGATTAGCGACGCAAAAACAAAAGCAGCTTCAAGGAGTAGTTCACTTTTAAAAAAAAAAATTTGCTGATAATTTACTAGGGCTGTCAAAACAATCAATCGCATCCAAAATAAAAGTTTGTGTTTACATAATATATGTGGGTGCACTGTGTATAATTATTTTGCATATATATAAATACACACACATGCTTGTATATATTTAAGAAATATTTTCATGTATATTCTGCATGTAGATTTATATATAATTTATATTATATATAAATATAAATATTTTATATATAAATAATATTTTTGCATGCATGCAACATGCATGTGTGTGTATTTATATATATATATATATATATAATAATTATACACAGTGCACCCACATATATTATGTAAACACAAACTTTTATTTTGGATGCGATTAATCGCGATTAATCGTTTTGACAGCCCTATTATTTAAGTTATTCAGCGAGTGATTTTCTCTGTCTTTTGTTCATGATCAGTTATTGTAATATGCATATCGCGATTTATACATTTGCAATATTTCGCTATATTGTCCAGCGCTAGGGCATAAAGGAGAACTCCAGCGCAAAATGAACCGTTGGTCTACTAACACATTGGCATCTAGTCAAAACAAGCATGTAAGTGTGTTGCATCAAATTATTCATTAAACTGTTAGTAGTTAAAAACTATGGAAGCTTGTTTCCGCCATAGAATGAAAAATATAAAAGGTAATTGCGACTTTTTATCTCACAATTCTGACTTTTTTTCTCACAATTGTGAGATATAAAGTCAGAATTGCGAGAAATAAAGTCAGAATTGCGAGATATAAAGTCAGAATTGTGAGATTTAAACTAGTCTTTTTACCCCTTAGAATTGGCCTGATAAGTCGCAATTGCGAGTTTATATCTCACAATTTTGAGAAAAGATGTCAGAATTTCGACATATAAACTCGCAATTGTGTTAGAAAGTCAGAATTGTGAGATAAAAAGTTGCACTTCTGTCTTTTTTTCTCAGAATTTCGCAATTCTGACTTTATAACTCGCAATTCTGACTTTATATCTCGCAATTCTGACTTTATATCTCGCAATTCTGACTTTATATCTCGCAATTCTGACTTTATATCTCACAATTCTGACTTTATATCTTGCAATTCTGATTTATATCTTGCAATTCTGACTTTATATCTCGCAATTCTGACTTTATAACTCACAATTCTGACTTTATATCTCACAATTCTGACTTTATATCTTGCAATTCTGACTTTATATCTTGCAATTCTGACTTTATATCTCGCAATTCTGACTTTATATCTCGCAACTCTGACTTTATAACTCGCAATTCTGAGAAATAAAGTCACAATTATTTATTTAATTCTTTTATTCAGTGGCGGAAACAAGCTTCCATAAAAAACACCCAATTTAAAACATCACAGTTTTTTCTTTCAATAAATTCAAGTTTGGAATAACGAGGGTGAATAAACTATGCGCTAATTTAAATATTTTGGCTAAACTATCCACAGCTTAGTGAATTAAAAAAGATGATGGAAACATAAAAGACTTCAGGGATGAAAACAATGTTATGTAATATAAGTTTAATTGACAACTTTGGACGGAAACATGGAATATTAGATTATTACATAATGAATATTAGGCAGCACACACTGTTACTTTCTTTATAATAACAATTAAGGGAACAAGGGCCTCATAACCATAACACTTAGCAAGCAAATCTCATTTATCATCTTGCATAAATAATGACTTTACATTCCCTGTTCAATATCGTGGAAAAAAACATTGTAGGTCAAGTCGAGTGCAATGCATTGTGGGGTTTCTTACACATGCAGAAATATTCTAAACACTTCCCATGCAAAGTTTCGAGAGGATTATGCCTCATTCTGATGCTCTACTGACTCACATTTGAGTATTATTGACGTGCCGGTCGAGCTCCCCATGCATGAGGGGTCCAAACCCACCCGAGTGTCCCACGATCAATGCGCACAAAGACACAAAACTAGTTGAAAAGGTTAGCAAATGTCCAGTGGCCTGGCAAGAGCCGCTCAGTGTGGCTCTGTGATGTAATCTGCTATTCATGTCGCTCTGACCTACTTGTTGAGTTCCTCCCACCTCTCGCTGGCACCATGGAGCATGCTGGGAAAACTGCATATAAGCAGCACCCCATAAAACAGCACAATCAGACGGAGGCCTTCACACGCTAACAGTGTTCAACTACGAGACCCAGAGCAGATCCGGTGTGCCGTGGGTCACAGCTGACACACAAACTTTCCCAATCGTTGATGGGAGTCATTGGGAATTTAACATTCTGGTTCTGCTTGATTCTGTTAAAGGGGATTTCTAATGCTATTGTGACGACCCTGTGGGAGTTCCCCATTGGTTTTCCTCATGCTAATTGCTAATTAGTTACAGCATAATGGTGTTTTATCATGAGGCCTTTATAACATTTTAATGACAGATTCAATTTGACTGTAGTTGAGGCAGGGTTGCCAGGTCCCAGAAATATTTCAACTCAAAACCCGCCCAAATGGAATGAAAACTAGCCCTATTTTCCAGTGTCCAATCAGATTAAACAACCGCTTTCCCACAAAGGGTCTTAAAATAAACTTATATATAGATATAAATTGTGTCCACCACAGTGGTTGTTGCCAAATAATCATTTCCGGGGATCAACAACACCCACTAATAAACGGTTACCTTTTAATTTTTTTCTTTGTCTACAATTTAATTATTATTATTTTTTGCGGCCGCAGTACATAATAAATGTAGCCCAAAAAAATGTAGCCTTTTTCCTGCGACTCTTTTTTTTAAAATAGCCCAATCGTGCGGGAAAACCGCTACCCTGGCAACATTGAGTTGAGGTCAAGAAAAATGTCATAATGGCCTCATGACAGCCAATGTCAAAACAAACCACCGGACAGTTTAATGTAATGTTAACCCATCAAGCTAAGTGGATTCTTAAGTTTGATAATTAATAATTAATGTCATGTTTATGACAGGTTGTGTTGTCTTAGTAATGTCAAGTTGTCATGACAACGACACTGACAGGTTATGATGTATTGGTTTATGTCAAGGTGTCATAAAGACATCTCAAACAATGTCATATTTGCATTAAAAGTGTCATAATTGAGTGAAAGACACTTAATGACAGTTGTCACAAACATCTTCATACTCATCATGACATGATTATGAAGGTGTCATGCCAGTCTTATGCAAAAAATTGATTTATTTTTTAAAAATACTTCCCTTGATCTGAGCGGTACAAGACTTGGCTACTTTTCCTAAGTTTGCCTCCTGAACACACACAAAAAAATTTTTGACATGGTAAGTGGGTGAAAAAAACCCTCCTTAATCTTGTATTTGGGTCAAAAATGGGCACCCATAGAAATGAATGGGAAAAACTGTAATTTAGAGCATTTTAAAATAAGACACCAGGTGACAGCAAAGTCACTTCATCTTTAGGTTTTAGCTCTAAGAACTTATTGGAATGATATTTTAATGTAGTTAAAAAAATGTAAAAAAAATAAATAAAACTACATAGTAATTAATTTACCGTACATAGAAATCATTTACATAGAAAATATGGTACTTTTTGAAGTAAATAAATTCAAAAATACCCCCAAAATAAAAAAAACACCATAAATGGATAGACAAAACTTTATCGAAGACAGTGATATAACTAGGGATGGGCAACGATTAATTGCGATTAATTGTTAGCAAAATAAAAGTTTGTGTTTACATAATATATGTGGGTGTAGTGTGTATAATTAATTTGTATATATAAATACCCACACATGCTTGTATATATTCAAGAAAAATGTGTTATTAATATGTCAAATATTTATATTTATATATAATGTTAATTATGTATAAATATATATAAAGTTTATACATGCAAATATTTCTTAAATATATACATGCATGTGTGGGTATTTATATATATAAAAATTAATTATACACACTACATACACATATATTATGTAAACACAAACTTTTATTTTGCTAACGATTAATCGCGATTAATCGTTGCCCATCCCTAAACATTTATAATAAATAAAAATTAGGATCACACCTGAGTCCTCCACATTTGTCCACAGTTACAGGATTAAGGGCTATAAGTGAATACGGTTTGAGGGCTACAGTGCTTTAATGAGGGAGCATTGCGAATCAAACATTGTTGAATATAATGGAGAAATTAAAAATTTAAAGTTGATGATCATATCTATTGAAACAATGAATTTTAAGGTTATTGCAAAATGTGCTCCGATTGCACACAAATATACAAAAGGTTTGATTATGACTGGGGACATATTCTGTAATGCAGTTTTTCACCCCAAATTAAATTGGATTATTAAAAAAAAGATAAGTTAAAAAAAATGTGGGCTGATGGGAAAACCCACCAAATAAACTTGGATCGAAGAGAATATATGTTTTTTTATTATTCAGGTAAGCTTTACAACTCTGTTGGACATCCAGCTGAGAACGGTGTGAAATTGACTTCAAAAACTGACTGCTCTGAGATTCATGCAATAAATGAAAAATGCATTGAGTTTCACAGAGCATTTCAAACACAGTCTGCCAAAGCATCTGAAGACCTTCATGGGGATTTACAGGAAGCCACAACAAAGGGGAGCAAGACATCATAGTGTCAAAAAAAAAGAAGAAGAAAATGCAAATAATTTCATACGCCTCAACTTGCATGGACAGTTAGAACTGAACTATGAGTTTGATTTACACCGCCAAGCACTTTGAAGTTCTACAATAGATTTGTGTGAGGAAAAGCACGAAATGTACGTTTTGTGCCGATAATCATCCTCTCTGCTATAGATCGGATCATTTACTGACATTCAGGTACAGGCATTAAGGTGATATATATATAGTTACCATTTTATTTATTTACTCAGGGAATTATCCAAGTTAGCGTCGGTAAATTACGGAGTGCCACAAGGCTCTGTTTTAGGCCCTCTTCTATTTTCAATACATGCCGTACCTTGATTATATTTTTAGAAAACGATCCGCTGTTATCCTAAAAAAATACTCTAAAATAATAATTTAGAGATTTCATCTGGTAATAATGAAATAACTAAGTAATTACACATGCTTATGAATCGCCAATGCCACCATAGCATGTGGTTGTTGTTACACGTTCAGTCCACTAGAGGGACATCTAATACACATTTTATTTGTGCTAAATACGGTCGCGTCCGATGTTTTTGGGCTGATATCTCCGCGAAAACACCAACAAAAATTCTGAAACGCATATCGATCTTTTCAGTTCGACTAGACTGTTCCAACAAGCTCGATGCGCATCGAATCCGTTGAGATATTTGCGTTTTTTACGTCGTTAAACATTTTGGCTACCATTTTTGACAGTTGTTATGATGATGCACTGTGGATAACGTGCACACTTGTGTTACGATTCAAAAACGTTATTGTTCATCAGATGAAACACAAGCGTGTAAGCCAAGGCGGCGAAAAGGCAAGATTGCATATAAAAGAAAATTTAAAAAATATACATAAAAAAACAATATTCGAAGAGTAACTTCAGCATTCCAATAGTATTGATTTTTTTAAATATTCGAATTATATTCGAATTTCGGAATTCGTTCCAACAGGCCTAGTAAACACTGGGTCAGTTCTTCCTCCTACGTCCCGCTTGACCTTTCAACCTGATTACGTAATGTGTGGCGCATCACAGCTAGTGCAAGACCAGCATTAGTGGTTAAAAAGCATATAAATGTTTATTTTGTTATAAAATGTCGGCTGGTTGTCTAGATGATCCTCGGCTGGGTCGTGTCGAGACTTCGAATCTGCACTGAAACTCACATCTGGACCCACTATATGGAGAAACATCCTGGAGTGTTTTCCTGGAGGAAATTTTAATTCTGAAGTAAAGAATTAATGTCAATCGAGAAATTAAAATTTTAAAACAAATCCAAGTTTCGTATTTTTATATGATAATATTCCAACATAAAAACTGGAGAAACAGCAAGAAATCATTGCGACTGCCATCAGACGCGCGTTCACAGACACACACATCCTCCAAAACACCAAATGATTCATTCAACGGCACTTGACCTCCTAATCCCCCCTTCAGAAAGCGAACTAACCCAGCAACCAATGAAATTAAACAACCAGAACCACAAACAGGCCATTATCAAAAAGAGAAGAACAGAAATGCTACTCTTCTTGTTTTCTGGTCCCTCTTCTCTCTCTGTAATGAACACATCAGGGTTGCGCAGGAAGAAAACACTGTATACACAATACACACACAGAAACCTCCCAGACTGACACAGGTACGGCAACACAATAGACTCGGAAGTTCACAACGCGAAAACTTCCGTTAGGATGGATGCTGCTGTTTACAAAAGGTAAGGAATGAAACCAGCAATCCATGAGAGAGGACAAAAGCCTCAAGTGGCATTGGCGTGTTATTGGGCGGATACGTTGACAAACCGGCCGCTGAAGCGGAAAACTGAACCCGTTCTTCCAGTTCACGACGCCCTCGCCCCTCCTCCAGCCTTCAGCCGGCTAATGCGAGTTTACATTAGCCTTTAAACCCCTCGGTCAATATTTGAAGCCTGATTGGAATCAAACACAGTTAGACACAAAGCTAACAACGATAACCTTCCCAATCTAAGAAGATACACATCAGACAGACAACAGGTTTCATACAAATGAACTGAAATGTATTTGCTATACGAGTGCCAAATACAACTTATCATTCTTAAGAATTTCACATATAATTTTGACTCATTTACCATATAGTAAAACACTAGAGATTAGAGCCCGACCGATAAAGGATTTTGAGGGCCTTTACAGATACAAATATTTTTGGGTTTAAAATCCGATATATCAGCCAATATTTTATTTATTTATTTATTTAAACCTGGACATGATAGTCACAAATTTTGTCCTGCTTATTCAAGTTTAGAGAACTGATGGGGATGATCTTTTAATTGTTATTCAAGCAATTTATGTCGTGACCAACTCGACGAATGTTGCCAATGGGAACAGTGTAGAGTGCCCTCTTGTGGACAGACTATACAACTACAACACTCATGACATGGTTCAAGCGTGTTTCGTCCGTTTTTATTTTATTTTCGGAATATTCGTTTATCGGCCATTATAACTGCCGATAACGATAGTTTGGAAAATGCCTAATATCGGTCGATAATATCGGTCTGCCGATAAATCGGTCTGGCTCTACTAGAGACGAGATGCACTGGTCGATCAATCCGAATCTGCCAATGTTTGCTCAAAGCATGCGATTGGTTTTAGTCGGGGTGTAACAATATATTACTACACCAAAATTCAACAATAAGTATCGTGGATAGTAGGGTTGGGTATCGAGAATCGAGTATCGATTGGAAGCGGGACTAACTTTTCGTTTTTCCCGGATTCGTTCAAAAGATAAAATTTCGATTCCTAGTTTCGATATTCACAGTCCGCCGAGCAGAAGAAGAAACCGCTGAACAACACCAATGAAGAAGCGTCTACCTGAAGTGTTAGCATAACCGCGCGAGTCGAACATGAGTAGCTTACGTCGGCGGTCCAAAGTGTGGCTTCACTTTTCTAAAAATAACGAAATCTCGGCAAAATGCAGAGTATTTCCCTTTAGAAAGGAGTATTTCCTTCAGAAAGACCGTTGGTTAGCAAGGTTAGCTAAACTTTTTTGACCCTGCCTCTTAAAAGAATCGGAATCGAGAATCGTTGGGAACCGGAATCGAAACAAGGAATCGGAATCAGAATCGTTCAAATTCAAACGATACACAACCCTAGTAGATAGTGACAATATTTATATTTCACCCAAAATAAAAAAATACTGTGAGAAAAAAAAGAGTTTTAGGCTGAATACCCCTTGGCCCTACCCCTTGTTTTCGAGTGTTGCCTTGGCCCTTAAAACGGAGTGACAAGGGCCAAGGGGTTGGAATATTTACCTACGAAATGGAACGACCCTTCATGAACCCAATGCGTCATCAGTCGCCGGCGATGTACAGGATTTCTCCATGACAACAACTGACAATCATCAGCGCAGCTGCTCTTAACTTTGAATAAACATGATGATTATAACATCCCTTCCTCGAAATGTATGTCTTTTCTGATCGGAAAGGTAATTTATTATACCATTTCTTAATTTAAACGACTATAGTGTTATTATAAGAGTAAATAAAGTGCATGGTGGAATCATCTGGCGCTAAATTTAAATGTTTAACCGTTTGCGATCCATCTCGCCGGTGATTTCCGATGCATTCCGTGAATTTTTGTCTTAGCCCTCCGTTTGGAGTGTGCCTCTGAAAAATCTCCGTTTCGAGGGCTATGTAGCCCTACCCCTTCACCCTACCCCTCGATCTCAAGAAGAATTGAGACACCCTACCCCTAGACGTGAACGCGCAAAAACGGAGGGGTAGGGCTAAGGGGTGAATTGGGATTGAGCCTTAGTGTCAGTACTACATTAAACTGTGATATAAAGTTGAATATAATGTATAATAATCCAATGGGGGAATATTTGTGTCCTGATAACGCCAGATGATGTTACCAATAAAAAAAGTGTCCAACATTGTTTTAAATATATCTAGCCAGTGACAGAGTCCAAGTCTATTCATATAAAATTTAGCATTACAATAGCAGTACTTTTTTGTAACCTTTTATCAAAGTGTATGTGAATAAAAGTGAATAATGTTAACATTTAAAAAAAAATGATGCTTTAAAATGAGTCATTCATGCAACCATGAACGGCTGGCTGATTCATCCGGGAACAATGCTAGTGACTCCCTGTGTCTGACCCTCACATATCTAAGTGCAAAAATGCACAAAGAAAGTAGGTGAAATGTCCCAGACTACTACTACTACTTCCACACAGACTCTGAAATGCAAATCTGATGGACAGTTCTCTAAGCATTACAAGTCTGCTGTTGTTTTGCTTGAAAAATCACCAATATTGTGTTAAATGGTTGAAATTCAAGAGTGCTTTGGAATATACCCATGTTTGGTCTTGTTTTAAAGCAAACACTCAGCAGATTATTGCTGAAGTGAAAACACTTCAAAAAAAGTAAGTATGAAAAAGTTATGGAGGTTTAAATCAAATTTTACAGGAAATCAAATATACTGTACTTTCTATTTTTATTTTATATAAAATATATATTTTACAAAACATTTTTTACTCTATAATCAAAGCCATGAATCTAACCAAGTTGTGTTCCAAGTTTGAAGTTGATATCACAAAAATTGAAGTTCCCATGAGATTTTGTTCAGGCGTAGTACCAAAAAAAGCCACCGGGTGCCATTGAGTTCTATTGAATTTAGTTGTATACATTCTGCCTTAACAAATTCATACATTTCTGCCCAAATATCACTTCTGTCACAAAATTTGGGACCTTGAGACACAGACCTTTCTGACAATATGTGTTTTGTCAAGATTAGAAAAGGTTTTGATCATAAATTATGAAAAATAAAGAAGCTCAAAAGGGGAGGAGCCTGATCAAATAAGTACCGTTTCTATGGTAACGCAACGTTCAATTATAAAACGGTTTTCCAGGATGAATTTTGAGTTTGTAAGCTTTCAAATGATACCTAATTTATGATAACTACTAAAATATGTGATATATTAAAAAAGGCGATAAAAAATAATATTATATTATAATATTATTTTAGAAAATAATATATATATTTTCATTTTTAGAGGATAATATTATACTATATTTTTTTATTGTATAAAATACTAGATTATATGTTTTATTATGAACTTAACATAAAAATTTTAGCATAAAAATCAGTTTCAATGATTAAAAGTGGGTGCATGGATAGGTGCACTTTTGAGGTGCACTCTTGTCATAAATTCATCAATTACTCTTCCTACATAATTAGTAACACAAAACAGGGGTAGAATATCTATTTAGAAGTCTTAGACCTTTCCAACGATTTATAATTTGTCATAATTAGATTAGGATTTAATAGAAATATAGTGAAGTAAAGTTAGGCGTCCGGGACGGTGACAGTTAAGGGGTTAACTTCTGTATCAAACCAATATCAGATATCACTTTCGCAATCATGCTGATTTTCCGGAAAAGCGGCACGTGTGATATTGCTTCAATGATACAAAATAATGTTTGCCCAAATGTTTTGAACGTTCAGGGCATTCCAGCTCCATTCTAATAGGCTTTATGTGTTTGTTTTTACAAAGTGAGTGGCATAATGTCAGCTCACACACTGGAAACCATTACAACATTATCACAGATGATATATCTCCCATAACAGCCCTACTATAACCCAGTATTCAACATAACAAAGGATTAGCAGAGCTTTCTGAGAGCGCAATGATGCCGACTAGCACCAGACCCCGTGTGTGTCTGACTCGGAGCAACAGGCACTGGTTTACCCCACACACGGCTTTCGTCACCATTAACTCTCCTCACGGCATTCCTCACATTTCAGGCCAAACAACAAGTCTCCGATTCCAGGAAATCTCCGCGATAAGAGCATTCGCATACGAACCGACAACAAACAGGCTTTAAGACATGGTTTTCCACCTCTTTAACCTCAGAAAGAGAAAGACTAAACTCTCTGATTTGGACTCTTGCCTAAACATGGCCCACATGGTGCAAAAGGAAAGTGAAATATCCAACCATTAATCTATATTCTCTCTCAGTCTCCACTACTGAGATGTGTGTGTGTCTCCGGGAACTCTAGAGAAAACTATTGCTTGCTGTCTTTATTGACTTTGCCAGACAAACGGAGATGCCAAACAGGTTGAGAGCACATTTTACAGGAATGGCAATCATTCAGAGTATTCAGAGGTTGTGTTCTGGTTATAAACATATACACTCTCAGAAAAAAGGTACACAAGCTGTCACTGGGGCTGTACCTTTTCAAAAGCTACACTTTTGTACCCAAAGGCTGAATATTGGTACCTTAGTGGTACATATTAGCAACTAAAATTTATATATTAGTGCCTGAAATGTACATATTAGCACCTAAAATGTACACATTAGGACCTAAAATGTACATAGTACCTAAAATGTACATATTACCACCTAAAATGGACATATTAGCTCCTGAAATGTACATATTAACACCTAAAATTTACTTATTAGCACATAAAATGTACATATTAGGACCTAAAATGTACATAGTACCTAAAATGTACATATTAACACTTAAAATGGACATATTACCACCTAAAATGGACATATTAGCACCTAAAATGTACATATTAACACTTAAAATATACACATTAGGACCTAAAATGTACATAGTACCTAAAATGTACATATTACCACCTAAAATGGACATATTAGCTCCTGAAATGTACATATTAACACCTAAAATTTACTTATTAGCACATAAAATGTACATATTAGGACCTAAAATGTACATAGTACCTAAAATGTACATATTAACACTTAAAATGGACATATTACCACCTAAAATGGACATATTAGCACCTAAAATGTACATATTAACACTTAAAATATACACATTAGGACCTAAAATGTACATAGTACCTAAAATGTACATATTACCACCTAAAATGGACATATTAGCTCCTGAAATGTACATATTAACACCTAAAATTTACTTATTAGCACATAAAATGTACATACTAGCACCTAAAATGGACAAAAGTGTACCTTTTGAAAAGGTACAGCCCCAGTGACAGCTTTTGTGTACTTACACCTCCAGACTTCCTTTTACAGTCCAGTTACCCATGTAAATACTATGTACTTATTTTAGTAAGTACAATTACTGGGTAATAACTAGTACTAACCCTGAACCTACCCCTAAACCTACTCCTGTTCCATGTACTTACCTTATATTAGCAGTACTTTCTAGGTAAGTACATTGTAAGTATACTGTAAGTACTGTACTGTAAAAGGAAGCGTTACCGAAAAATGGCTAAGCTTCAAAAACGACATTATTCGATATTGTCATGTTATTGTCGTTAATTCACGGACAAATTCAATCTTCACAAACCACTGAGACCACTGAGGTTTAGTGAAGTTGATGAATTCGGTCCATAAAAAGGAACTGTAAAAAGAGTAAATCATTAACCAATTGGATTTCGCGAATTTCCTCAGGAACTGGATGAACATGTCAAAATACTAAGTGAACAATTTCTCACACAAAACTATTGTATACTTTTTCAGATACAGCGCCACTTTCATGATCCCATCATGGTGCTTCAGGAAAAGCTTAATTTATTAAGCATCCAGAACATTATTCAAAGTGCAAAGTAAATGACACAATAAAAGTTACACATCACTCTGACTAAAAGTTTCCAAAAGGGTTTTTCACAGCAATGACACAGAAAAACCTTTCAGTAAGTTCCTAAAATAATGATTTTAATAACCTAAAGAGTCTTTTTCCGCTATAAAGAACCTTTCGAGGAATTAAAAGTAGAGCCCGACCGATAAAGGATTTTGAAGTCCCAATACCGATACAAATATTTATTGGTTTTAGAATCTGATATTCCGATATATCGGCCGATTTTTTTTTTAATTATTATTTCAGAAACGAGCAACAAATAGTAAAACATACATTTTCAATATAACAGGCCAAGGAGAGACGTCTCATTGCTATAACAGTCAAGCGCTATTAAAGAAATACTTCAGTCACATTGTCAAAAGTTAAAAGGACTACACTGTAACAACATAACGTAACTATTACTAGCTAATTCTGCTTATTTAACAGCAGCAAAACTAGACATGATAGTCACAAATTTTGTTTGAGTTAAGAGAACTGATCCAGATAATCTTTTAATTGTTATTCAAGCAATGTATGTCTCGTGACCAACGAGTGTTGCCAACAGGGATGGTGTAGAGCGCCCTCTGGAGGACAAACTATACAACTCCGACACTCATGACTAGGGTTGTGTATCGTTTGAATTTGAACGATTCTGATTCCGATTCCTTGTTTCGATTCCGGTTCCCAACGATTCTCGATTCCGATTCTTTTAAGAGGCAGGGTCAAAAAAGTTTAGCTAACCTTGCTAACCAATGGTCTTTCTGAAGGGAAATACTCTGCATTTTGCCGAGATTTTGTTATTTTTAGAAAAGTGAAGCCACACTTTGGACCGCCGACGTAAGCTACTCATGTTCGACTCGCGCGGTTATGCCAACACTTCCGGTAGACGCTTCCTCGTTGGTGTTGTTCAGTGGTTTCTTCTTCTTGTCGGCGGACTGTGAATATCGAAACTAGGAATCGAAATTTGAACTTTTGAACGATTCCGGGAAAAACGAAAAGTTAGTCCCGGTTCCAATCGATACTCGATACCCAACCCTACTCATGACTTGGTTCAAGCGAGTTTCGTCCGTTTTTATTTTATTTTTGAAATATTAATTTATCGGCCATTATAGCTGCCGATACCGATAGTTTGGAAAATGCCTAATATCAGCCGATAATATCGGTCTGGCTCTAATTAAAAGGTTCAATAGATGTTAAAGTCCCCATGTAGTCAATGATTGAATCCCAAAACTCATCCCTGATCCCTAAAATGACATATTTAGACATTTTGTCCTTGAAAAAAATTCTTCGTGCCTTAAAATATCTTGAATGTAACCCGCCACCCTTACCTCATTTAGTATACGCGGTTCTATGAATATGCAAATGAGCCCCGCCTCCACTCACTCACTCACTCACTCAGAGATCCACTGGTTGACGATCACACGTTGATCTGATTGGTTGCAAGGTCGTTTGTGACGTCAGAAACACCAGCGATTTCACACCATATTTTTGAGACTGTCTTTGGTTCACTGCAGTTTTACGGAGGAAATACTCAGCAACGCTGTCGACTTATCAACTTACACATGATTAAAAACACCACATAGACACATAAACAACATTAAACCATAGATGTTAAAGGTTCTTCAGGGAAACATCAATGCCAATAAAGAACCTTTATTTTTGACGAGTGTAAAAGCAGCTCCCTTAAAAGTATTAATTGGACAGAGCCACTGGTAAACATGTTCAGACTTGCATAAATGATATCTGAATTCAGTGGTTCAAGCAGCTTCAACAATAAATGGTTAAAAACCGGAATGATTCAGTTCAAACACTCAGTCCTTAAAGTGAAAGTCGGACACACAGCCAATTTACTGGCGTTTCACGTTTCCACATGTCTCTAATAAAACACAGCTTCAATGCTTTTATCCCAGCAAAGATACGGTGGAGACCAATAACAGCTATTAATTAGACAAAAATCACTACTAATTAGACAAAACCGCATATCTGTGAGCCGCAGAAGTGGATCTCCTTTCTCATGTTGGCTTCTTGCGTGAAAGAGACTTTATCCTGCATGAACCCGGCTCAAAGACTTCAATGTTTTATTGCCTTTGAAGAAGAAGCGCAAAGCATTTCATTGCTCTGGAAGATTTAATTCATTACACAGTAAAGAAAACGAGTGATGCTATCAGCACTCTTTACAACCTCGCTGTTTTCCTTTTGTAATCTTTACCGTATCCTAGAAGTGCGATCCAAGTAAACGAGAGGGAAAGGCTTTTGGAGTTGATGCACCAGTGAAGGGATTTCATCACGGTTAGGAGCCTTTAAAGGGACAGTTCACCCAAACGTTAACTCACGCCGTCATGTTGTTCCTCGTAAGACTTTCGTTCATCTTCAGAAGACAAACTAGAAAAAAAAGTTTGATGACACAAACTTTAAGTTGGCTTGAGAAAGCCAGACCAGAGAGTTTGAAGAAGTTTAAAGTAGTTTGAAGTTTGAAAGATAGATTAGTTAGAAAGAATGAATAGATAGATGGAGAGAAAGATTAGTTTCAATGAAAGACAGAAAGATTAGTTAAATAAATGGATTAGTTAGAAAGAAAGAAAGAAAGAAAGAAAGAAAGAAAGAAAGATAGATAGATAGATAGATAGATAGATAGATAGATAGATAGATAGATAGATAGATAGATAGATAGATAGATAGATAGATAGATAGATAGATAGATAGATAGATAGATCTAACATGTTTTACCAAGAAGCCAGCATGATCAGCATGTAGCTAACATGATTAGCATGCTGTTAGCATCATGCTAACACAATTAGCATTTTGTGAACATCATGCAAGCATGCTTTTACCAAGAACCTATCATGATTAGCATGTAGCTAGCATGATGCTAACATGATTAACATGTAGCTAGCATGATTAGCATATTGCTAGCATCAAGCTAATACAATTCGCATGTTGTTAGCATCATGCTAGCATGTTTTTCCCAAGAGGCTAGCATGATTAGCATGTAATTAACATAATGCTAGCATTATTAGCATGTTGCTAGCATGATGTTAACATGATTAGCATGTTGCTACCATAATGCTAGCACAATTAGCATGTTGCTAGCATAATGCTAGCATGTTTTTAGCATCATGCTAGCATGATTAACATGTAGCTAGCATCATGCTAGCATGATTAGCATGTTGCTAGCATCATGCTAGCATGATTAGCATGTTGCTAGCATCATGCTAGCATGATTACCATGTTGGATAGATTAGAAAGAAAGAAAGCCAACTTAATTAAGATATTTGTGATTAAATCTGAGAGCTGGATCACTCCTCCATATAGGCTTCTAAGGGATCGAAACTTGCCGGCCAAGAAAAGTTATTAAAGACATCGTTAAAATAGTCCGAGTGACGACAGTGGGCCTGTTCACACCGGGACGAATTTCGCATGTGTTATTCGCCGACGTTTAACGCCTTGTGACTAAACAAAGAAAAAAAATTATAAAATTTATAATTTATAAGAGTTATAAAATTTAAAATTCGATTCCCCTCATTCCTCTTAAGAAATGAAGCGTTAGACTCTGTTTTCTGTCCTCGTGTGTATCGGATCCGTACGGCTCTTAAAGGGACAGCACCAATATTCCTGCTGTCTATAATAACACTAATCAAACAACAAAGAGAAAATTCACGCGTTCTTCACTGAAAAACTTTTGTAATGTGCATTTTATTTATAAACTGCAGTCTTTAAAGGGGGAGTTGACTGCTTTTTTTCTTTGCATGATTGTGTTTATGGGGTGCAATATAACATGTATTTGTGGTTTTTCGTTTTTTAAAAGTCTTATTTTTCATAAACTTCACCTTTATCGTCAGCCGCGCTCTCCTCTGTCCCCTGAACGAGCGGTTCACTTCCTGATTCGATGAAAGCACTCCCTCAGAAACACGTCGTGGGCTCAGATTGGTTCGTTTGGGCCGGTGTGTTGTGATTGGCTAAACTGTCGCTCACGTTTTCCGGAGGGTTAACGCCCATTACCATTACGGGCGGAACATGTATGTCATGAGCTCCGGTCCAGATGTAAATAATGGTGTCGAACTGCAGTATCAGTTTGAGGCAGAATCAGACCGAGAAAGCCGTGATAAAGAGAGTCAAACAGAACCACACCACACACGGCTCTTACTAAACGTTTCTGAATGATAATTTGCTACATTTTTTAACTTTATACATGTTTGTTTTACACAATAGCATCTGACTGACAACAATAGCAACTGACTGGCTACTAATGTCGTACTCAAACAGCGGTGGCAAGTTTACGTTCTTGATCAAATCGAAAATAACGTCATAAAATATATACATGAAAAAAGACATTAGCACTTATACAAAATACATGTTTGTACGCGTTTGTCGTAGACACAAAATACTAGCATAACTAGTAGCATATAGTGGCTAAAAAAGCCAGCGCTGACATTTTGAAAAATAAATAAATAAATAAATAAATACAACACAGGCTAACGTTACGTCTGGAATTATACATGCAAATACATTTAAAATGATGAAGTCTTAGCCTACTTACAGGTTGTGGCCCAACAACTGCTGCCTCTGGTTTTAAAGTCAGAACTGCTTCATGTTTTAGTAACAGTTTCTTTTTGAATCCGGTGTTGAACTCGTGGAGATTCTGGAAGCTGTCTTCCGTAAAATGGGCAGCACAGAGAGCTAGATTATGACCGTCACTTTCAGGAATATAATAAAACATAAATTGTATCCATTGTTGATGAAGTAACATCCGCGGGAAGCTCGAACACAGAAGACCTGACAGCTGCGTGAACACAACTCACTCGACGTGCCTCAGAAATATGCACATGCCCTTTCCTGCATATTCCGGAGGGAGTGGTTGATGCAAATGTGCGGGTTAGTGGCGTACCATAACCCGTTGTAGTCCCAATCGAGTCGTTTTTGTAGGCGTTTACACTTCCTGGTTTTTAAAAGACGATATCTCTGCTTACATTGAACTTTCAGCGCTGCAACTTTGCAGATACTGTTCATGCACCAACAGCAACATTACACACTATTTAAAATCAAAAAAGTGAAATCGCAATCACCCCCCCCCCCCCTTTAACATTTGATTACAGTTTCTGTACCTGAAAAATTTCATTCGTTTCTTCGTTCAGTTGTGTCAATCTTTTGCGATTGCTATTTTTTAAATGTTATTTTTTAATTACCGAGTGTTTACTTGTCTTTAATAATGCTTGAAATGTATATTAGTTAGGCTAGTTGTTTTTCTTTGGTATTTTTATGGTGTTCTCCAGCCTGTCGATCTTAGTTCATGATGCTCAGCTGCAATTAAATGTTTTGCAATAAGACTATATCTGAATGATATCCATTTTATTTTATTTTTTGTTGTTGTTGTTGTTGTTTTAACCTTAGTAGAATCGAAATTAGGGATCAATGAGCAGAATCAAAGTTCAATTAAAACGATAGCCCTACTAGCTCTAGGATCCTTCCTTGTGGGGTTTGAACTTAAAGCCATTGAGTTTTCTGCCAGGATATTTCCCGAGAGTTCGCTGGGAACACACACTGATATTTCAGGCCCCACAATGTTTTTCTCCACCACATTTTGCTGAGTTGTAGTGTTCTCTGCCGCCTGCACAATGACAGCGGTCCGGTTTCAAAGCCTCGTGATCTACCTAACTAGACAGCACTTTAGAGAGTCATAGGTGCGTATAGCATTTTGGGCATCACAGAGGTGTTATTCGTACATCATTTGAAACATGTATCTGATACCCAAAAATGCTGCTGACTCAAATTATGTCTATGATTCAAACAATGCTGACTGACTCTCAGTGTGTGTGACAGTCAAACCTGCTGCTGATTTATACACCTGACCTGATGCCACAAAAGTACAGCCCACACACAACCAGTCAAAGGTTTACAGTGTTTAAAGTCCCCCTGTGGTGAAACTCAAGCTTTTAATGTTGTTTATGTGTCTGTGGTGTTTTTAATACGCTTTAACACACACCATGTGTAAGTTCATGAGTCGACAGCATTGAGTATTTCTGCTTAAAACTGCAGAGAACCAAAGACAGTCTCAAAAACACGAAATCGCTAGTGTTTCTGATGTCACAAACGACCTTGTAACCAATCAGATCAACGTGTGATCGTATCTATATACTTTCAACTGAAAACAGGTCATAATTGTGTATTAACACCCAAAGATATTATTATATTTTTTGAGTCAAAAAACTATGTCTGTAGATTTTATAATTAATCTTATGATTGAAAATCATAAAAGTAAATTTAATAATTCTAAGCATTGATTAAAGGTTTTTTTTGGCTGATTTTATGTTGTATATTGAGTCTCTTAAATGTATAAATAATAAGAAATGCTCTGACACAATTGTTTTTGCTAAGGAATTGATCTATCTATCCTCAATACTGTCTTGGTTTGCAACTTCTCGTAGATATTTTATTTATAAATAGTTAAATTTAGTCCCTATATTATTATTATATTTTTTTTCTCTTTTTTCCTTTTAATTTAGTCTTATTTATGTTAAACTAATTTTGTAAAATATTTGATTGTTGTCGTTTTGGATGTCATGTTATTGTTTGTATGTTTGTATAATGTCTAAAAAAAATAAATAAATAAAAAAAGATCAACGTGTGATCGTCAACCAGTGGATTTCGGAGTGAGTGAGTGGAGGCGGGGCTCATTTGCATATTAATGGTTGATTTTTAAGTGATGATAACATTAGGGTGACTTTAAAATGTAAGCACTAATATTGTTGCCTATAACAATTCATCCTTTTTTATTTTTTATTGTAGTAGGCTACATTTTGAAATGCAAGTTGTTGATCAAAGCTGACTTTTCAGCGTCATTACTCCAGTCTTAAGCGTCACATGATCCTTCAGAAATTATTCTAATATGATTATGTATGTATATTGTTGCTAAGAAACCTGCAGCTACTGACAATAACACGATTATTAAACTGAAACGCCACTTTTGATGTCCAAAACTGGATTGTGACTCGTCACATAACTCCTAAACTCGCCCAAAAACTGCTGATACCTCCTCTCTCACACACACACACACACACACACCTGCCGACCCCGAGCGCACCTTTGCTGTGTAAACACACACTCACAGCTCGTCGGCCCACCAATGCTTCTCATTCATTGAAGGAGAGTGTCAGCCAGGACAGATGTCTTACCTTGGGAAGATCCCGGAGCTGGTTCGCGTCCAGCAGGAGCTCCTCCAAACTCGCTCGGTATCGATAGATCTCATCCGGGACGAAGAGGAGCGAGCAGTGGCGCTTATCGATCGACTCGATGTGACGGTTACACCGCCACAGGGGGATACAGTGAAACATCACGAGCAAAACCCTGGAGAAATGAACTCTAAATGCTGGAAAAGTTTTAAAAATATATCTATATATAATTAAAAAAAACGGGAACGGCGAGAGCGCGCCGGAGCAACTAGTGTCGATCACAATCTATGGATCTCACGCGCACAAACATTCAATAATAAACACGTCGCGCTCCACTTCTGCAGTTTTCTTTCCGCTTTTTTTCACCTTTTCCGCCACATCTTTATCAGGAAGGCTGAGGAGAGTCCCGTGTGTTTCTTTGTAAGCGGTTACATGTCTGTTTAGCTGCGTTTATTCCGTAGTTTTTCTCATCCCGGAGTTTATTTCCTCTTAGTCCAGTTTCTGACCCGGAACATTCACTCCCTCATTCCAGGTCGACGTCACGAATCCCATCGGCTCCTCCCTTCTTTCTTTCTATCGCTCAATCCCTCCCTCCCTACACACACACACACACACCACACCAAACACACCACCGTCAGCTGAACTACATGAACTACACTTCCCATAACACACCTGCTGTCCCTGAAGTGATGTGACATTCAACAAATCTATCTATCTATCTATCTATCTATCTATCTATCTATCTATCTATCTATCTATCTATCTATCTATCTATCTATCTATCTATCTATCTATCTATCTATCTATCTATCTATCTATCTATCCATCCATCCATCCATCCATCCATCCATCCATCCATCCATCCATCCATCCATCCATCCATCCATCCATCCATCCATCCATCTATCTATCTATCTATCTATCTGTCTGTCGGTCTGTCTGTTTATCTATCTATCTGTCTGTCTGTCGGTCTATCTATCTATCTATCTATCTATCTATCTATCTATCTATCTATCTATCTATCTATCTATCTATCTATCTATCTATCTATCTATCTATCTATCTATCTATCTGTCTATCTGTCTGTCTGTCTGTCTGTCTGTCTGTCTGTCTGTCTGTCTGTCTGTCTATCTCTAAATTGTGGACTCGATTGTCACAACTGTTCACAACATCATAACTCTACATCACGTTTGAACAGAATAACTCATGCCAAGTAAGAGCTGATCCTGGATCAAGATTGATGTCCCAAAATGTAGTCCTAACCCTAACCCTACCCATAACTGTTCCCTAAAATCAGAGGGTAATGATAGGAGAATAACACTGATGATGTTTAAGTTCTTCATCCTGGTTCTAAGCCTAAACTTGACATAAACTTTTCAGAACAAAATGTACTTAAAAAAATACAAATGTATTTCTCCAAATATATATATATAGTCTCCGACTGGTAAGATTGTGATTCCTATTTCATTACAACTGCAGGTCATTTGCCAATTTACAGTTTTTCTCAGTCGCTTTGGTGCATTTCTCACATCACTATTTACATTTGCACAACAGTTAGTTCAACCTCCACAACATTTAATCATTTGTGCACATCATAGTAGCAGTTTCTCATTCCTTCCAACAAATTGCAAATGCTTTTGGACATGCATCAATTGCTTTCATACAACTCTCTGCTGTTTTATAACATTATCATTTGCTTATGTCATATCAGTCCAAATTAACTATACTTGTGAATGCTGAATAGTCATTCCATATAATAGTCCTCATTTCATTGCTTGAGTCATCAAATACAACAATGTTGAACTAGTTGTCAAAATCCGTCAAGCAAATTTTACATTTTTTTTTTTAATCTTTTAAAAAACTTTTTTTTTATCCTAATTTGAACAATTTCTCACTGGTGAACCTTAGCTTTCACTGATGACAAGAGATGTGCATGAATGATTTACAGTATATGTATGTTGTATGTTCAGTTCCAATATGTACTGATATTGTTTACAGTTGTGCACTGATCTACCCAAAGGGAGTTTATGTTTGTTGTGAATAAGGGTGTATTTTTTCTTTTGCACAATGCTCTGAACAAATTAGAATTGCAAAGACCATGCAGTAAAAATGTGAAACATACATATTCAGTGTCTTGTACTCAATTACTGTACTTCAGTAAATACAGTAATGTGAAACTTTACTGTAGTTTTCAAATGGCTGTGCAAATAGTTTATAGGACTGTCTTGAGCATTTTCAGGTAGTGTCACCAAGATCTGAATTTTTTTGCATTGTCAAACACTTACAGAGTAAACTGTCATAATTAAAACATGACAAAGCCATTTGACTATCTTGTTCATAAACACTGGTGTTAGGACTTTTCATCTTGACGACACTGACACTTTCAATGACATGAATACTTGCTTTTGAGGAATGAGTTATCCATTTTGAGCAAGTGACACACTTTTGCATGTTATCAACTAAGTTTTGCAGTTTGTACTAATTGTTTTGAGAACTGCATTAACTGTTTTGCAAATGTAAATAGTGATGTGAGAAATGCACCAAAGCGACAGAGAAAAACTGTAACAAACATTACACACACTGCATGTCATATATATTTATGGAATATAACACGTCTGACATACTTGATCACCGAATGGATCAGTTTGCATGTGAACGCGATGAAAAAGTCTTTGTGATAATTATAGACAATTATACTAAAATTGTACTAAAACACACTTGTACCAAAACACATGCAATTCACATGAAATTCTTATCTAATATGAACAAGAAACTAATTGTTCAGAGATCGGAACTCAATGTTTTGAGAGAAAAAAAAGTCTCATTTGAGAATCGAGCTAAAGCGAATGAGGAAAAACTACATTTTAACTCTATTGTCATGTTAATATCCTATTCTATCTGTACCATATCATAACCCATACATATCCCACATCCTTATGACGGAGCTGCAGGTGATCTAGATTCTAGATGCCCCCTAGATGCGCGTTCTAGATGCGCGTTTTCTTGATCTAGAACACCACATTAAAAACTCAACTTATGGACTGAACGAACCGTCAACATCCATGGACCATGGACCAAAAAGTTCTTTAGATTATAGTTATTCACAACTAAGTGGTTCTCTAAATCAGTTTACTAAAAGGTTTCAATGGCATTGCAGTGAAAGCCTTTATTTTTAAGAGTAAAAGTGAATTATCTTAATCGTTTCTTTGACATTTTAGTCAACATTGTGATCTCATTTATCTACCCAGTTCATTTAACGGCAGAAGATGTTCTAATCTAAACCAAACTGAACCTCAACTGGTTTCTTAATCACTTAATTTCTTGACTGCAATATCTACTTTTAGTGAACTCAACTGAAATCATTTCAGAGTACTCATAACTATTGTTTTTCATAAACTTAATGAATTGAGGCAATCGGTTTCCTCAAATGTAATGAGTTAGTTAAACTCATTGGATTTGACTTTGTGTGATATCGTGAGCTAGCAGTAACTGCAAGTTCATTTAAAGTTTTTAGTCAATAAAGTGAAGTTTCAGCTATATACAGTATTAAATCCAGTTTAATTGTGTTTTAAGAAATATTATTGTTTTAGTGTACTCGAATAAAATAAGTTCAGAGTACTCATAACTATTGTTTTTTTTTTATAGACTTAAATGAATTGAGGCAATCGGGTTCCTCAAATGAAATGAGTCAGCTTGGCTGGTTTTACCAGATGACAAATATTGCATTAATCAGATTACCAATATTAACTTGCACCAAAAAAATAAGAAAACAAAACCCCTGATATATCTGATATACTCATTTATTTCCTATCCTAACTACTGCATGCATGATTATATGGACTTATCATTTGCAATTGCATTTTATCCTGAGGAGAAGCGGATCCATCATGTCTGAACTGAAGTAAACGCAGTCCACATCCACTAGATGGAGACACACACACTTCAACAACACACACACACACACACTGGCTGGTTATTATACTTTTAATCTCAGAATTTAAATCGTGTCTGTCATGATAGAAAAAAATCAATACAAAGAGATCGATAGATTTCAAAGTGCAATTATTGTTTGTACAAATAAGTACTGTATTGATCATCCGGTGAAATTACAAATAACATTGAAAAAAAATAATATTTCCAAACTATTTGGCCGATAAGTGTGTTCCAGGGAGTGCATATCTGTGTAATATCCAGAATAATGTGGGTTCATCTGCGGTTGATCTGCTTTCTGAAGGCCTTCAGGGATTTGGCCATCATGGGCGCCACTCCTGTCAACACACACACACACACACAAGACACTGAGGAACACACACACTGCTCCAGTAAAGCTCTTTCATCCACGAGGGCCTTATTCATGCAGGATGTGTTCAATAAACACATTACCAAAGTACTCTTTCTCAAAGTTGAGATCAGTAAGATTTAAAGTCTCTTCTGCTCACCAAGGCTGCATTTATTTGATTTAAAAATACAATCACAATAAAAACAGTATTGAGGAATATTATTAGAATGTAAATCAGCTGTTTTCTAAGTTAATATCTAGTAAAAATGTAATTTATTCCTGTCTTCAGTTACATGATCCTTCAGAAATCATTATAATGTGGTGATATGATGCTCAAGAAACAGTTATGATTATCAATGCTGCATTAAAGTGACAGTAAAGACATTAATAATGTTAATAAAGATTCTATTTCAAATAAATGCTGTTCTTTAGAACTTTCTATAAATCAAAGAATCCTGAGAAGTAAAAAAGAAAACAAAAACAAGAAGTAGCAAAACGGTTGATAATAAATAACCATTATAAATAATTGAGACCCAATAATAGTTGAGCTTATTAGAATATTTCTGAAGGATCATGTGACACTGAATACACAGGAATAAATCATATATTACTAAATATTCACATAGAAATAAAACCAGTTACATTAAATAGTAACATTTCACAATATTGCTGTTTTTTACCAGATTTTGTATCAAATAAATGAAGCCTTGGTGAGCAGAAAAGACTCAAAAATATTTAAAAAAAAAAATAATTATTCCAAACTTTACTAATAATGCACAAAATACTGCAATTATGACAATTTTAAAAACAATAATTCTTAGTGTTTTTTTATATTGTTTCCAGTCCAAATATCAAAAAATTATTAAAATCAGGATGTCTTTAATAGATGAGTAAAATAGTAAGATATTATGTCTTGTTTTCTGAATAAATAAAAAAGCAAAATGATTTACAAATTGTGTCAGAAATAATCTGGTTTCTGTTTGAATTACAATTATTTGCATTTAAAACCCCCTGTTTTGCCCCGAAAAACAAAATATTTACTTTTAATGACTACTTTACTCATCTAGTAAACGCTTAGTCTTACAGTTTATGAAAACCCAAAATTAAAAATTAGAATAATGTGAAGTTTTTCATATCTGTAATCCATAATCAAAATCATAACAAATAAAATTTCACTTTGCATGTAATGAGTCTATTTAATATATGAGTTTCAGCTTTTAAGTTGAATCACTGAAATAAATGAACTTTTGGACGATGTTCTAGTTTTCCCAGTTCCACCTGTGTTAAACGCATCTCGATGTGAGAATCTTGAGATATCTGGACTGTAAACGGGGCAAACACACGGTGTGTTGTGGAGTGTGTGGAACTCACGCTTGATCTTGCGCGGGTCTTGGGCCGGACCGGAGCCGGAGCCGGAGTTAGCGGAGGGTTTCACAGCCTCACTGAAGCCGGATCTGCCCCGGATCTCAACGGGCTTCACACTGCTGAGGGGGGAAGACACACTGATGACGTGAATCTGCCGGTGACGAGCATCACACACACACACACACACGACTGAGATCTCCTGAGGGTTCTCGAACTGACATTCAGTCGTGAGTGCTCAGATTTACTCCTACTTTAAAACTTAAAGGAGTAGTTCACTTTAGCTGATAATTTACTCGCCCCCATGTCATCCAAGATGTCCATGTCTTTCTTTCTTCAGTCGGAAAGAAATGAAGGTTTTTGATGAAAACATTCCAGGATTTTCTCCATATAATGGACTTCAATGGGAACCAAACGGTTCAAGGTCCGAATGAGAGTTTCAGTGCAAACTGTTCAAAGGGCTTTAAACGATTCCAGACGATGAATAAGGGTCTTATCAAGCGAAACGATCGCTCATTTAATAAATAAATCACAAAGTTTAAGTTTTATAAGCTCAAATGCTCGCCTTGCTCTGTTCTGTGATGCGCGTTCGTGACTCTCCTGTTCATCAAAATGAACAAATCTTTTTCCTAATCATTTGGTCCATTCATTCAACCAAAGAAACCACGAACAGATTGACCCAGAAAGAGATTTATTCATCTTCTCTTGATGAATCAACTTATTCATCGTCTGGAGTCGTTTAAAGCCCTTTGAACAGTTTGCACTGAAACTCTCATTCGGACCTTGAACCGTTTGGTTCCCATTGAAGTCCATTATATGGAGAAAATCCTGGAATGTTTTCATCAAAAACCTTCATTTGTTTGAGCTGAAATTTCAGACACGTTCTAGGGACGCTATAGATGTATATCACATCTACTGAAAAGGGCCGTAGTGTGTCAGCTTTAAATGACGACTGAGACGCTTGGTAACTAAATTTTAAGAGCTGATTTGAGGCATGAATGTGTTTCCGCTTGAGTTTGCAGTGTTCGTACCTGGATCTGTCTGTCGGGTGAGCTTGTGTCACGGGGCCGGCCGTGCCGTGAATCTCCTGCAGGATACGCACGTTTCGAGGAGGCTTAGCAGCCGAGTGAATAAACGCCATCTTCACCTGCCTTCCTGAGAGAGAGAGAGAGAGAGAGATGTTAGAGTTGATCAAACAAGTGACCGCAGAGTTAAAGCCGTCACAAAATGACCTGTCAATGTAAACTGGCCTGTCAATCATCATTCTCTATTTAAGGTTAAATAGAGAGTTGTTTAGTGTGTGTGTGTTTGAACCGAGATCACGATCGGTTAATGATTAATCGAGCGGCTCCAGTATCATCGCCGTTAACCCCAAACTCACAGTTCGTCTTTAAGTCTATTCATAGTCTGAGCCGACAGATGGTCAGAGAGCATTTATGAGCCGTCACACACACTTCAAGAGAAGGCTTACACATTATCCCCACAGTTAGTGAACGTCGGCCTGTTAGCGCTGAATTAGATCGTAGCTTTGAATCTCAGCGGACAAACCAGCTAGCATGACGGCTTTGTGGACCAATAGTTTTATTTGTAGACCCATTTAGTGTTCGCAAACAGCGATGATGGTTTTGTGGGCGATTTTGTAGAAATCTGTGGAAGCCACAAAATAACAAAAACAAAAAAAGTCAATTTCGAGTTGTTGTTTTTACTAAAAATTGTAAGAAAAACTCGAAATTAACTTTTTTTTGTTTGTTATTTTGTGGCTCGTTCATTCAAGAAAAAAAAGTAAAAATTTTTTACTTTTTTTTCTTGCAAATCTGAGTTTATTATCTCACAATTCTTGTGAGGGATAAACAGAATTGACTTGTTATTCTGTCTTCTTTCCTTCAGAATTGCACGTTTTTATCCCGCAATTTTCCGATTTTTCCTTCAGAATTGTGATATAAACTCTGAATTTCGAGTTATAAAGCCCGAACTGGCAGATATAAACACACCAATGCAAGAAAAAGTTAAGAATTTTAAGATAAAAATGTACAAATAAAACATAAAAATAAGATAAAAAAAATTATAGGGCATGTTTAAATGTTATAGGTTTAAATATCTTTTTTCTTTTTTTTTTTCTTTTTTTACCAAAAATGTGTGTTAGTCGGACAGATCAACACAGAACATGTAGGATGCTGGGAAATAACAGTCTTTTCTGTTCACCAAATGCTTTTTAATATTCGCTATTACCTCAATGCAAGTGAACAAGCATGCCGTTATGTGTTGTGTAGACATATGTATGGAAGCTTGTTTCCACCATAGAATGAAAATTATAAAAGGTAATTGCGACTTTTTATCTCATAATTCTGACTTTTTTTTTCACAATTGCGAGTTTACTTCTCGCAATTCGGGCATTATTTCTCAGAATTGCGAGATATAAAGTCAGAATTGCGAGTTATAAAGACAGAATTGTCAGATTTAAACTATTCGAAGAGGGAAAAAAGTAAGTAAGTTTTTTCCCCCTTTGAATTGGCCTGATAAGTCACAATTGCAAGTTTATATCTCACAATTCTGAGAAAAGATGTCAGAATTTCGACATATAAACTCGCAATTGTGAAAGTCAGAATTGTGAGATAAAAAGTCACACTTCTGTCTTTTTTTCTCAGAATTGTGACTTTATATCACGCAATTGCGACTTTTTATCTTGTAATTCTGAAAAGTAAAGTCAGAATTGTGAGATAACATAAACTTGCAATTGTCAGAAAAAAAAGTGAGAATTGTGAGATAAAAAGTCACAATTATTTATTTTATTTTTTTATTCAGTGGCGGAAACAAGCTTCCATACATGTGTGTGTACTGTGTAGTGTAGTGACGTGTGTGTGTGTGTTCAAGTAAGCCAGAAATGAGCAGACTGTGATACGCTGTATTTAATATATCACGAGGATCACGAGTTGTGTATTTGCGCAGATTTGTCTTACACGAACTTCCCCAGCAAAGAAAGTGAGTAAACACAGAAACACGCCTGACTGGCTCGTGATTGGACAGCGTTTCCCGCCAAAGTTCATCTGTAGCGCGTCTGGCGGGTCGAGTGTGTTAATCTCAATCCCTGAATGTCGCGCTCCTGTTTGTGACGAAACTTCACGCCAATAAATCATCATGAATATTGCTGACTCAAGCCTCTTTACGCTCGTCCTAACGCCTGATAGGTGTCCGTGGATTCGCCTGTATCTGCTGTTGGAAATGGTCAAATCAATCGACTCAATAAACACTTATGCCTCAAAAAAACAACAACAACAAAAAAACGAACAGGATTTTATCACAAAGTGACAGCCCTGAAGCGGACGCCACTACCTTTGGGCTTGCCGGAGTGAGCGGAGACGATGCTCTTGGTGAGCAGCTGCAGTTTCCTCTCCCGCTCCTCGGACATGCGCAGGTACATCTCTCTCCAGGACTCGTACTCCTCCAGCTGGGCGTTTCGGAAGTCCCTCACACAGTGCCTCTCCCACAGGTGGTCCGTCTCCCCGACATACACCTGCGGGAAAACATCTCGCTCACAAGTCTGGGCACTAATACATACAGGCGAAACTCGAAAGACTAGAACATCGTGCAAAAGTTCAGTAATTCAACTTGAAAGGTGAAACTAATATATAATATAGACTCATTACATGCAACGTGAGATATTTCAAGCCTTCATTTGCTATAACTGTGATGATTATGGTGTACAGCTTATGAAAACCCCAAACTCAAAATTAGAGTACTGTGAAAAGTATGGGTGTAGCGATATTCGAACCGAAAAATCACGATTCGAATCGCGATACTCTCATTGCGTAACGAACAAACTCCGCCCCCTGCTACCCCGGCCCCGCCCAGTCCGTCTCAATGGACCTCATGTCTTATGTGAACAATACACAACAAATTCAGTTTTGAAAACAAAATCATATTGAATTTCATCGACTAAAGCTAAATTCAGATGGCTAAAATATGACAAACTAAATTGCATTTTAGTCAAAAGACAAAGACTAAAACTAAATCAAAATTTGTTGTCAAAATTAACACTGCAAACCACTGTTTAAAAAAAAAAAAAAAAAAAGCAATTTTGGCTTTCTAAACCGAACCGAGACGTCAAAACCGCAAGAAAACCGAACCGTCAGTTTTGTGTTTCGTTAGCCAAAATCGTGATTAAAATTCGATTAATCGTACAGCCCTAGTTACACCCCTAGTGAAAAAGTCTTCACTAGGGGTGTAACTTGAGCATATAGCGGAGGATATTTATTTATTTATTTATTTATTTTTCAGAAACGCGCAACAAAACGCATACATTTTTATTTTATTTTTTAAATATTCATTTATCAGCCATTATAACTGCCGATACCGATAGTTTGGAAAATGCCTAATATCGGCCGATAATATCGGCCTGCCGATAAATCGGTCTGACTCTACTATATAGTTTACAGCATTAGCAATTTTTTTAATCCTTGTGAAACATTCAATTGTAATTGAATTAATTTAAAGACAAAGACAATTTCTTCGTTAAACCACTGTTTAAAAAAAACAAAAAAAGCAATTTTAGCTTTCTAAACCGAACCGAGACGTCAAAACCGCGAAAAAACCGAACCGTCAGTATTGTGTTTCGTTAGCCAAAATCGTGATTAAAATTCGATTAATCGTACAGCCCTAGTGAAAAAGTTTTCATATCCGTCATAACAAGAAAACGTAATCTGCATTTAGGTTAAGTCTAGTCTACAACCTTTAATATTATAGTAATGTGCGGCTCCTTATATACTAGAGCCCGACCAATAAAGGATTTAAGGCCGATACCGATACAAATACGTGTTGGTTTTAATATCCGATATAGCAGAGGATATTTATTTATTTTTCAGAAACGCGCACGTTTTTATTTTATTTTTGAAATATTCATTTATCGGCCATTATAACTGCCGATACCGATAGTTTGGAAAATGCCTAATATCGGCCGATAATATCGGTCTGCCGATAAATCGGTCTGACTCTACTATGTAGTTTACAGCATTAGCATTTTTTTTAATCCTTGTAAAACATTTAATTATAATGTAATCAATTTAAAAACAAAGATAATTTCTTCGTTAAGCCACTATTTAAAAGCAATTTTGGCTTTCTAAACCGAACCGAGACGTCAAAACCGTGGGAAAACCGAACCGTCAGTTTTGTGTTTCGTAAGCCAAAATCGTGATTAAAATTCGATTAATCGTACAGCCCTAGTGAAAAAGTTTTCATATCCGTCATAACAAGAAAACGTAATCTGCATTTAGGTTAAGTCTAGTCTACAACCTTTAATATTATAGTAATGTGCGGCTCCTTATATACTAGAGCCCGACTAATAAAGGATTTAAGGCCGATACCGATACAAATACGTGTTGGTTTTAATATCCGATATAGCGGAGGATATTTATTTATTTTTCAGAAACGCGCAACAAAATTCGTTTTTATTTTATTTTTTAAATATTCATTTATCGGCCATTATAACTGCCGATACCGATAGTTTGGAAAATGCCTAATATCGGCCGATAATTTCGGCCAGCCGATAAATCGGTCTGGCTCTACTATATAGTTTACAGCATTAGCATTTTTTTTAATCCTTGTAAAACATTTAATTATAATGTAATGAATTTAAAAACAAAGACAATTTCTTCGTTAAACCACTATTTAAAAGCAATTTTGGCTTTCTAAACCGAACCGAGACGTCAAAACCGCGAGAAAACCGAACCGTCAGTTTTGTGTTTCGTTAGCCAAAATCGTGATTAAAATTCGATTAATCGTACAGCCCTCGTTAGACCCCTAGTGAAAAAAGTTTTCATATCCGTCATAACAAGAAAACGTAATCTGCATTCAGGTTAAGTCTAGTCTACAACCTTTAATATTATAGTAATGTGCGACTCCTTATATACTAGAGCCTGACCAATAAAGGATTTAAGGCCGATACCGATACAAATACGTGTTGGTTTTAATATCCGATATAGCGGAGGATATTTATTTATTTATTTATTTATTTTTCAGAAACACGCACGTTTTTATTTTATTTTTGAAATATTCATTTATCGGCCATTATAACTGCCGATACCGATAGTTTGGAAAATGCCTAATATCGGCCGATAATATCGGCCTGCCGATAAATCGCTCTGACTCTACTATATAGTTTACAGCATTAGCATTTTTTTTTAATCCTTGTAAAACATTTAATTATAATGTAATCAATTTAAAAACAAAGACAATTTCTTCGTTAAACCACTATTTAAAAGCAATTTTGGCTTTCTAAACCGAACCGAGACGTCAAAACCGAACCGTCAGTTTTGTGTATCGTCAGCCAAAATCGTAATTAAAATTCGATTAATCGTGTTTTAAACCCCTAGTGAAAAAGTTTTCTTATCCGTCATAACAAGAAAACATATTTGCCGTCTACAATAGAGTAACACCCGTGAATGTGACTCACAAACATTACTAGTCAACCAGAAGTGGGAACGCCCTCCCGGTCAAGGTGCGTTCCATTCGACAGGGTCCCTACGCAGTGTTCACTGCTCCCTACTCCCTATATCAGTTGAAGTGGACTGCACTGACTTCCTGTGAAATGATGTATCGACGTTCCCTTATTCCCTATGCCGTTTGCAATTGGAATCTCACTTAAGATGGCGAAGTACCCTGTGAAGTCCACTTGGCAGTCCACTTACGGTCGAATGGAACGCACCTTCAGTGTAGTGTGAACGCAGCTTCACTACGAAAGCCTTCTTACTGGATTGAACTCCTCGATGCGCAGAAGTTGCTCCGGCTTGCAGCGCTCCAGCACCGGCTCCAGGATCTCAAACGGCACTCCTCCGATTTCATACAGCGCTGCGAAACACACACCGGCTTTACAAGCGAGCTCACCTCCCCCGTGCAGGAGTAACGTCAGGACGGTACCGTACAGTCGATGTTGTTCTGCAGCGCTCGGATACACTGCTGGTACAGCGTCATCATCGACGGCAGAAACATCATCTTACTGCCGGAATACACCTGCATCTTATTCTTCAGCCGCTGGCCGATGAGGAGCGGAGCCTCTTCACACACTTCACTCGGCTTTCGGTCAGCTGGATGCGGTGTGTAAGGGACAAACACACACAATGTTTTATGGGAACGGAGCGAAACCGTGGTGTAGATGCAAAACGTTGACCCACCTTTCTTTTCACCGAAGTACTGATACTGAGACAGATCCTCACACTCGGGAAAACTCGTCGGCAAAGGAACGTTTAACAAGTCCATCACGGACCGCTCAGGAGCCTGGAGTCAAACGGAGAGTTCACGAAAAATAACTCATATAAACCTGTGCTGTGTGTGGGATTTGAAGCTCTCACACACAGGCCCTGTTCCACTGACAGGGTTTAGATCAAGCCGGGGTTAGCTCGATTAGGATATTTAAGTAGCTGGTAATGTTGTTGGCTGTTATAAGGTGCATTTCAAGGCATAATTATTGCATTAAAATACTTTTAGAAAGCATTATACTATATGACACACTCACCTAAAGGATTATTAGGAACACCAGTTCAATTTCTCATTAGTGCAATTATCTAATCAACCAATCACATGGCAGTTCCTTCAATGCATTTAGGGGTGTGGTCCTGGTCAGGACAATCTCCTGAACTCCAAACTGAATGTCGGAATGGGAAAGAAAGGGGATTTAAGCGATTTTGAGCGTGGCATGGTTGTTGGTGGTCTAGGGTTTACAAAGAATGGTGTGAAAAGGGAAAAACGAAAATGAAAATGGGCAAAAATGCCTTGTTGTCGCCATTAGGGTTGTGTATCGTTTGAATTTGAACGATTCTGATTCCTTGTTTCGATTCCGGTTCCTAAAGATTCTCGATTCCGATTCTTTTAAGAGGCAGGGTCAAAAAAGTTTAGCTAACCTTGCTAACCAACGGTCTTTCTGAAGGAAATACTCCTTTTGTCACAAATTTTGCATTTTGCCGAGATTTCGTTATTTTTAGAAAAGTGAAGCCACACTTTGGACCGCCGACGTAAGCTACTCATGTTCGACTCGCGTGGTTATGCCAACACTTCCGGTAGACGCTTCTTCATTGGTGTTGTTCAGCGGTTTCTTCTTCCGGTTGGGGGATTGTGAATATCGAAACTAGGAATCAAAATTTTAACTTTTGAAAGATTCCGGGAAAAACAAAAAGTTAGTCCTGGTTCCAATCGATAACCAAACCTATTGATGCTAGAGGTCAGTAACCTGACTCCGCCAGATGGATTTGCTCCGCATATCCATCTGGAAACCTTCCATTGAAGTAATTTTGGTAAGGGGCGAAAATACTGGTTAGCTGATTGGCCTATGTTGGTGATAGACGGGCCAAATCAACCAATCAGATCAACGAAGCATATGACGTACCGTAACTCTTGCCGAAACCAGTCGGGAGAAGAGCAAAACCATATTTTCCTCTGAGAAAAGCCTCCAGAGCAGTGTTTTGCTCTTCTTTCAGTGAAGAAATACTCTGTAATTCCGATAAAACTTGCTCGATAGCCACGCTGATGCTAGTTTCATCCGCTGAAGCCGTCATGTTCTTTAGACTGAACTGTCGCACTTCTCGTTGCGTCACACCTCAACCCGCCTCAAAGCCAACGCTGATTGGACGTTCGTTTGGTAAACTGCTCCCAAATTTTGTTTAACGGAAAGTGTCCAGACTGATCTGCGAGTGAAACCTTGAAAGAGAGGCTAAGAGGTCAGAGGAGAATGGGCCGACTGATTCAAGCTGATAGAAGAGCAACTTTGACTGAAATAACCACCCGTTACAACCGAGGTATGCAGCAAAGCATTTGTGAAGAAGACACAACACACACAACCTTGAGGCGGATGGGCTACAACAGCAGAAGACCCCACCGGGTACCACTCATCTCCACTACAAATAGGAAAAAGAGGCGACAATTTGCAAGAGCTCACCAAAATTGGACAGTTGAAGACTGGAAAAATGTTGCCTGGTCTGATGAGTCCCGATTTCAGATGGTAGAGTCAGAATTTGGTGTAAACAGAATGAGAACATGGATCCATCATGCCTTGTTCCCACTGTTGGGCTGGTGGTGGTGGTGTAATGGTGTGGGGATGTTTTCTTGGCACACTTTAGGCCCCTTAGTGCCAATTGGGCATCGTTTAAATGCCACGGCCTACCTGAGCATTGTTTCTGACCATGTCCATCCCTTTATGGCACCATGTGCCCATCCTCTGATGTCTACTTCCAGCAGGATAATGCACCATGTCACAAAGCTCCAATCATTTCAAATTGGTTTCTTGAACATGACAAGGACTTGACTGTACTAAAATGGCCGCCACAGTCACCAGATCTCAACCCAATAGAGCATCTTTGGGATGTGTTAGAACGGGAGCTTCGTGCCCTGGATGTGCATCCCTCAAATCTCCATCAACTGCAAGATGCTATCCTATCAATACGGGCCAACATTTCTAAAGAATGCTTTCAGCACCTTGTCGAATCAATGCCACGTAGAATTAGGCAGAAAGGGGGTCAAACACAGTACTAGTATCGTGTTCCTAATAATCCTTTAGGTGAGTTTACATGTATATCAGGTTTGAGAAAATTTTAAAGAACAAAAAGCCAATTTTGTTTGTCGTACCGCTGTAATTGGCTGTTCTCCCGCAGTCGTGCTGGTCTTCAGAGACGCCCGGGACTGGTCTGAGTGTGCAGGCTTGAGTCTCTCGGTGTGTGTAGGCTTGAGTCTCTTCCTCGGGTTCTTAGCGGCGCTGAAGGCTCTCCTGCGTTTGCTGGTCTGCAGGTCGTAGCTCAGGTACGCTTCGAACGACATAGAGGGCTCCTCAAAGCCTTCGCCCGTGGGGATCTCGGCCTCTCTCGAGGCGGATCTGTCTTTGGCCTTCTCACGCTTCTCCTTGCTCTCTCCACTCTTCTCTCTCTGCGTTTGAGATGCTTTCAAAGGTTTCTCCAGTTTTGCATCCTCCTGTTTCTTTGCCATCCCAGAAATCTTCTTTGTCTTCTCCTTCACACTCGAATCTTGCTTCGGCTCATCCATTTTTTCACCATTCACGTAGAGTTTGGATTTACCGGGCTTGATTTTGTCTTTTTTCTCAACATTGTGTGATATTTTCTTCTCTGCACAGGAATTCTCCATCTTTGGTCTTTTTCTAGAGTTGGTGCTCTCTGAAAGAGGGCTGTTTTCCTGAACTTCTCCATCATTATGGCTTTCTCTCGAACTACAACACAAAACGAGAAACGACTAAGAGTGCAACATGCTAACGGGACAAGGTCACTTCAATGAAAAAGGGGTCGATTACAGATATTTAAGACCTTGAAGAGTCTTTTGGAACAAGCGTTTTCCAGCGATTCACCAGCTCTTTCGCCAGCTTCCCCGCATCATCGTGCTTCCGGAAGGAGTTGACGACTTTTCCAATTCCAGTTTGCTGAAATAAGCATTGAAGGTTCAGACAAGACCTAAAAAAAAGCTAAATTTGATATTGAATAATAAAAACACATTAATCTCTTACAGAGAGGATTTCAAGTGTGATATCCAACGCTTCAAGTTTCTTCAAGATTTTCAGCAGCTGAAATTATAGAAATAGGTCGATTAAACAAAGCAAGACAAATGAAAGAATGAGTTGATTTTGCCTGTTATTCAATTCATAAGCTGGAAGTTCAATTTCAACAAGATGGCGAATTAAACTTTGGATAATGGAGGAGAAGAACAGATTCAATCAGTTTAATGTTGGTGTGTGGCAGCAGTTGTTTCGACAGAATTGGCCAGGACGAAACTTCATGGTAGTTCTGGGTAAGATTACCAGATTTAATTGCAAAACTATCTATGTTGTTTGGCTTCATTTTTGTAAACCAAGTAAATCAGAGCATTTTGGGAAATTAAGTGTCCTTCCACCATGGTCCGTAAAATTAAATTTAAAGACATGTAAATTAAATGGCGTTTCATACATTATGGTATACTTATGTGCTGTGAATATTATAACCTGTTTGTCAAAGTTTATATATATATATATATATGACCTCTTTCCCGGCCCTTTTTTTAAATATATAAAAAATATATATATATTTTTTCCCAGCTGTAATATATATATATATATATTTTTTTTAAATATATATATATATATATATATATATATATATATATATATATTTTTTTTTTTTATTGAAAGCTTCTGTAAAGTTATACACTAATTGGGGGTCAATACGATTTGTTTATGTACTTGAAAGAAAAGAATGATGCATTAAAGTGACAGTAAAGACATTTATAATTTTCCAAAAGATTGTACTTTGATATTTTAGATTGATAAGAAATATTTTTAGAGCATCCGATCCTCATATTAGAGTGATTTCTGAAGGATCATGTGACACTGAACACTGGAGTAATGATGATTAAAATTCAGCTTTGATCGCATGAATAAATTACACTTTACTATATATTCATATAGAAAACAGTTACTTTAAATAGTAAAAATATTGTATTTTTGATCAAATAGATGCAGCCATGGTAAGCAGAAAATAATTCTCATTTATATATATATCTTACTGATCTATAAAACTGATCAGTTTAAATCAATTTTAAACTGATTTAAAAGTTTAAAACTGATGTAAAACTTTTAAAAGGTAGCATAAACATGATTTCTGAAGGATCATGTGACTGAAGAGGTCATATATGATATGAAATCATAAATGTTATGCATGCATCAATCAATCAAACAGAAATTAGACAGTCTAAACATGGTAAAGGAAGTCCCACCCATTTCCACATGCAGTCTGATAGTAAATGTGCTGAGCGAGTGCTTTCTGGTCAGGCATCGCTATACATGGAGAAACCTCAGCCAAGGCACTATAAATGGGTCATGCAATAACAGCTAACACACACAATATTCACATCATGGCTGTGCATCATGCGCATGTGCAACTGAAGGCTCGATGAATTGTGCAATCACCTAAAACAAAAACTACTCTGTATGTTTTACATATTAAACAAAGTACTTTAATGATGCACTATAAACGTCACCAAAATCTTGCATGGTAAAACAGAATCAGCAGCCGCACATTGGCCAATCTGACAGACAGTGAACATGAGAGACAACTGCAGGAGTATTATTAGAAACACACACACACACACACACACACACACACACACACACACACACCTCCCTCTCTCAGCAGCTGCGGTCATCCCCCTTTCTTCCATTCAACAGGTCACCTTTTCTGCTTATTTCACTTCATTTCTGTGCAAATACAGGAGTCAACATCTGAAGTGGATCGGAAAAGGTCATCACAGTTGTCCAGGTATTGCTCAAAATGAATGTACAACTTTGATGAACGTTTTTGATCCCCTTTAAATGTTTACACCGCAAAAAGGATCACAAAGACTATAAAAATGTACTATAGACCATTTCGCGAGATGTAAACAACACTGGAAGCACTTCCTGTTTCAGTTTTTAACACTACATAAAACGTTGGGATAAAGTACAACCAACAGAACATATACAACTGAATCAAAAAGTTAAACAAACATCTTTAAGATATTTTCTTTACATTTGAAATTAAGAAACCATTTATATACTTAAACAGGAAGTGCTTCTGGACCAGTGTTGTTTACATCTCGTAAAATGGTCTATTGTTGCATCTGGGTTCTCAGCAAACACTGCAAAGGCGTTTAAAACAATGTTTTCAATAATGAATCAGGCTTTAGGGGCTAGTTTTCATATTTGCATTACTGATATTATTGATTTACGGGGGAATTTCCGACAAAAAAAGCAAAGATGGAATAGGTAACATAGGTCACGTGACTAATCGCCCAAACATTACGTAAGCTATGAAAAATACTCGAGCAGTTAAATAAATGAACCTTCATTATATAGTTGACTTGTTTAAATGCATCCCAGGCTTCACCTGCCATCAAACCCCTACACTGACGTATTAGTTCACCTCATTAACGCACTCTTAATGAAGTTGCTTAACGTTAATTCAGGCCTGCGGTTCCTGAGATCAAGCCTGTGTGACAACTTGCCCCTGAGGCTTTATCTGTCAGCCTGTTTGCATTGAGCAAAGCAATTTAAACTGTGTGTATGTGAGTTGACGACAGACAGGATCCTACCGTGTGTCCATCACAGGATTGTTTCAGCTGATGCTTTAATTGCAAAACTTTTTTCACATCAGCTTCGGCCATGTCAGCTCCTCCTCACACGCACGCGCAAATCACGCACTTATTAAAGTCTCGCCGCCATAATTCTCTCGTCACTTTTATATGGGTGGAGACGATATATATGAGAGTGGATGCAGTGTTTCACCTTGTTGGAAAAACAATTCTACAGATTCTATAATCCGATAAATATAAAAATAAAGAGAATAAGATTCTAAACACTCCACAAATAAATCGCACTTTTAAACACTGAACAATGTAAGCGATTATTAACTACTTTAATCAAATTTGCAGGGCTCTGAAAAAAACTAAAACACAATTCCTGATGATTGCATTTAATTGTTTGTGGTGTCATTTGTGCAGACGCGTCAGATGCGTCGCGTCACGCGTTTGACTCGTCATCTGACCCTAATTCGATCCCCCCGCTTTCTTTCTTCTTTATTGTATTTTTGTATCTCCCCTGGCTTTAAAGTTTGTCATGTAATGTTTTGTTTAAGCAATAAAAAAAATGAATGAAACACTCTACGTCTGATATTAAAATCAGGAATAAATCAATCTTTAATGATAAAAAAATGGTTTCGGATCATAATTTCCAGGTATTAAACTTTATAATCTTATGCTAAGTTCTTTACAAGAAGACATTTAATAAGTCTTCCTTATGTTTTAAACATTATATTTTGGAACTTAATATGTTTCTTAAATCAAACAAGCTTGTAAAGAAAAGAAGAATGGAAAACTTTTGTGTCAGTATTTCCCAATTCCGCTTAATATTCTTATCTTTCCACCTTTATTTAGTATGTATGTAATTTGTTTGTTTGTTCTCCTTTTGTTGGTTTTGTTCTTTGTCTCTTATATGTCTGTACAAATGTTTGATTGTATACTGATGGTTTTTCACGTTTGTACAGTGCCTTCAATAAAAATAAAAATCAAAAATCATAATTTCCAGGAAACAATTTCGATGAAGTAGCTTGCATGAATAAATAAGTAAAAAAAAAAAAAAAAAAACACCAACAAACAAACAAATAAAAAAAAAACGTTTAGGTAGCCTAGGCTATAAAATGTAACATGATATAAAACTGAACTGCATAAAAACATTGATTTTTAAATGTTGGCTATTAGCTAGCTACTAAAATGCATGCGATTTTTTTTTAATTTAATTACGCTCCATAGGCTATAACAAATAAATTCAAGCATTATGATTATTTTATAGTTGATCTTTTACAGTTACTTTATGCAGCTGTTAGTGTAGAACGTTAGAACGTCTATAGAACGTCTCCCTAACGTTCCAATTTGGTTATTTTTAGCGGGAACCAAATAAGCTACTATTCGATACTGAAATATGTTGTTGTTGCTGTTGTTTTATGTTTTACTGTGTTCATATTTTGGTGTGTCAAGTTAAAAAGCAAATTAACCTTCTGCAGAAAAGGTAGAGAACGCTTCTGGCGCCTGTTCTGTTCCGTTCATCCACAAACACACACGACTTGATTTTTCTTTTGGTGTGTTTTAATGTTTATCCTTCTGCCTGACAGAACCCGAGTCCACCAAACGCTCTTCACGCATTTATGTTTGTGTACCCGTCCTGTTGCTGAAATAACGGAACACATTTGCGATCAATCTTTAGAGGAGGAGTTACTGTGTATTCCTGACTGGACACCTCTCTCTCTATCTCTCTCTCTCTCCTACACCAACTAAGGGGTGCACGTCTGTCCTTTTCCTGCACCTACTTCATCTCGACATCGGTAAGTTAATAATTGTCTTTATATTAATCATTTTCGGTGGATCTTTGCAGCAACATGGTTTCAACAAAGAGCATCTTCTTCACAAGCTCGGCTTTGTGGGGTTCTTCAGTTGATGGTTCCTGTGAGTTGCGTTATAGGTGTCAGATCAGTGTTCTGGGTTATTTAAAGGAATTAAAGTACCACACACAAACGTAGATAGTACACGTTTGTGCGACCCTAGTAGCCTAGCCTACAAAGACAGCACTTATAGATCCTAATTGTATAAATTATTTAACTTTTACACTGATAAAATAAGAAAAGAAAGAGTGTTGGTGCTGAAAGGGTAAATGGGTTCCAGTGACTTCGAGTCTATAAAAGGAACAGCGATTTCCACAGCCTTTCTATTCTTGGACATAGTTGTGATAACTTGTGACAGATGCAAAGAGAGCAATGCGCGATAACAACTCTTAAGAGTTCATTAGTATAAAGCTTTACACTTCTTAGATGACTTTTGGTTTACATACTTTTCTGTTTGTTTTTTCACGTCTTGTTAGAGTGACTATTATTGTAAAAGGGATAGTTCATCCAAAAATAAAATGCTGTCATCATTTACTCACCCTTATGTTGTTGCAAACCTGTATTTTCTTGAACATAAAAGAAGATATTTGATAGAATATGTGCAACCAAACAGGTATTGGACCCCACTGACTTCCAAAATAAGGGGAATAAAATACTCTGGGGACTATCAACTTGATTGGTTTCATTTTTGGGTGAACTATCCAACATGAGAAAAGTGTCCAACTGATTCAGAATGAGAATGTTGAGAAGTTGTTTTTTATTGCTGATAAATTGTAAAATAGGCGTAAAAATGAATTCCAATGCTCAAATGTGTTCCACCAAAAATGCTCCACCAAAACTTTACGCAAAGTTTCTTGATGAACAAAGTTTGTTTGTTCATGTGGTTTTCTTTCTCTTCAAATAAAGCCCTTAAGTGACCCCATGTGGGCTATTCTAGCTGTTGTTCTTTACATTGCTGGTCGCCTACATTGTGAAATGTGACCCCACGTGGAGCACTGGTAATCTGAAAAAGTGTGTATCTGGATCAGGTTGATCCAATCCAATGTTGCTTTAAACAAACAGCACAAAAGTAAGATTGCTTACCTGATCCTGGATAGCAAAACATGGGATTTCCAAATCTATAAATCATTCTGATCCACGACTTAATGAAGCATAAGTTTACGCTTAAAATGGAGAAGTCTTTCCTTAGAGTTTTCATTGCACAGGCGACACCATCGTCAAAATGATCCCCGTTCACACGGATCAGCAAAAAAACGCTGTATTCTGCTGCCAGGCCAGGAGATGGCGATGAAACACTGTAGACTGAACACGTGATAAGCATGTGCATGACATCATCGTCTTCAGAGATCGAGTTTTTTGTTGTTTGCATGGGGACCGTTTTCAAAAACTTGCACTTTGAAAACTGTTTTCAAAAGTTTGCATGCCCAAAACGCCTTTGTCGTGTAAACGAACGACCAAAACGTATACAAAAATTTACGTTTTTGGTTGAAAATGGTGTCGCGTAAACAGCCCCTCAATTTGGGCCCGTTCGGCAACCACTATGTACATATAGGTGGACACATCCTAACCTACTATTTTATATGGTCAATGATTAAGGCTCTTTCAAAAATCAATTCTTGAGCTATTACGTTTGGTCTTGGGTATCGGTTAACATCCTGTTTACAGGAAAACTACTTTATATAAATGCTTAAAATGTGCTCTCTTTTTGTCAAAATCAGGTCTTGGCTGTGACCCATCACTACAGTCATGGCACCCAAAAAGAACAAGACCGCTAAGAAGAACAAAGCTGATATCAATGAAATGACAATTATGGTAGAGGACAGTCCCACCAACAAAATCAATGGGCTCAACACTCTCCTGGAATGTGGAAATGGCTTTAGTTGTATCTCGACGGAGGTCACCGACCCCCTCTATGCACCCAATCTCCTGGAGGGTCTTGGCCACATGAGGCAAGACAGCTTTCTCTGCGATCTGACCGTCGCAACCAAGTCCAAGTCTTTTGAAGTGCACAAGGTCGTGATGGCCTCTTGCAGCGAGTACATCCAAGCAATGCTCAGGAAGGATCCATCCCTCAAGAAGATCGAGCTCAGTGAATTGTCCCCGGTTGGTCTGGCTACAGTCATCACTTACGCCTATTCTGGAAAGCTCACCTTGTCGCTTTACACGATTGGTAGCACTATCTCAGCCGCCTTGCTGTTGCAAATCCATACTTTGGTGAAGATGTGCAGCGATTTCTTAATGCGGGAGACTAGCGTGGAAAACTGCATGTATGTTGTGAACATCGCCGATACTTACAATCTGAAAGAGACGAAGGAAGCTGCTCAGAAGTTCATGCGGGAGAACTTTATTGAGTTCTCCGAAATGGAGCAGTTCCTAAAACTCACCTACGAGCAAATCAGCGAATTTCTCACGGACGACTCCCTTCAGTTGCCTTCTGAGCTCACGGCTTTCCAGATCGCGATCAAGTGGCTGGACTTCGACGAGAAGAGGCTGAAGTACTCGTCCGATCTCCTGTCCAACATCCGCTTTGGAACGATCCTACCTCAGGACCTCGTCAGTCACGTACAAAGCGTTCCCAGGATGATGCAAGATTCCGAGTGCCACCGCCTTTTGGTGGATGCCATGAATTACCACCTGCTGCCATTCCAGCAGAACATCTTGCAGTCCCGAAGAACCAAGGTCCGCGGAGGCCTACGAGTTCTGCTCACGGTGGGTGGACGGCCTGCGCTTACCGAGAAATCCCTCAGCAAGGACATTCTCTACAGAGATGAAGACAACGTCTGGAACAAGCTTACGGAGATGCCCGCGAAGAGCTTCAATCAGTGCGTGGCTGTTTTGGATGGGTTCCTTTACGTGGCCGGTGGAGAAGACCAGAACGATGCAAGGAACCAAGCAAAACATGCCGTCAGCAATTTCTGCAGGTACGGTTTTACATCATTTTTAGTAGGGCTGAACGATTCATCATGAAACCTCATGCATTTTGTTGGAAATAACAAGGCTGTGGAATACATAATAATTTATAAATAAATTGCAGCGACTGATCGGAAGTAAATGCTGCTCCATCTGACACACATCACATATCACTCTGAACACCAGAGGGCCCCTCACACGCACACGCCAAATTTGCCCTGCCGCTTAAGTTCGATAACACACATCACTCCATGAAATCCCTGTGGGCATCACACTCTCTGCATATGAATAAACAGAAGATTGAAACACTTTGATTGATTAAACATGACTAATAAACACCCCGACTGCCTTATTCTGTTGCAAATGTTGAAAATGCAGCGGTTTCTACGGATCACAGAGCCGTCCGTCACTGACAAGCTGAGCATATAAAATAATCGATTTCATAATCCACATTCATCCAAATCAATTGATCGCGCAGCCCTAATTTTTATTACAGAGGCATAATTGTCAACTGATACAAAATAGAATTGAGCTGAGGTGCATGACAAAAAAGTGTGGATGTCCGGACTCTGAACTTAATCTCTGGGAAAGTTTATTAAAAAACTTGGTCGAAATGTTACACTTCTAGAGCTAAATACATTTGTAGACATTAAAGTCAGCATGAAACGAAAGTTGCGCTCGTCCTTTCTTCCCTATTGTGACGTATATCTGAGTGAAACTCCTTCTCAAACAAGAACAAATGTAAAAGGGGGATGGTTGTGGTTTGCCCGCTAAACACTCACAGTCTTCCTACGAGTCCACGCTTAACACTTCATTATATAACACCGCTTTGACTGTCAGGAAGAAGTCTTCAGAAAGTGCACATCGAGGGTGCTCACGAGGACCCTTCTGAAACCTAAAATGACAAGTGAGACATCCTACAGTCTTGTGGACTTACAATTCCCGCCATGGAAGTGTGATCGTGAAGTCCACGAGACGTCCCGAATTGCACCCAGAGCTCTTGCGATCTTTCTATGAGTCCGCACTTTCAAGACTTAATGCCACTTTGGCTTAGCCTCGCGAGACCATCCTGATCTCGCAAGCTTTCAAGGTTTCACTCGCAGATCAGTCTGGACACTCTCAGTTAAAGAAAATTTGGGAGCAGTTCACCAAACGAACGTCCAATCAGTGTTGGCTTTGAGGCGGGTTGAGGTGTGACGCAACGAGAAGCGCGACAGTTCAGTCTAAAGAACATGACGGCTTCAGCGGATGAAACTAGCATCAGCGTGGCTATCGAATTACAGAGTATTTCTTCACTGAAAGAAGAGCAAAACACTGCTCTGGAGGCTTTTCTCAGAGGAAAAGATGTTTTTGCTCTTCTCCCGACTGGTTTCGGCAAGAGTTACGGTACGTTATGCTTCGTTGATCTGATTGGTTGATTTGGCCCGTCTATCACCAACATAGGCCAATCAGCTAACCAGTATTTTCGCCCCTTACCAAAATTACTTCAACGGAAGGTTTCCAGATGGATATGCGGAGCAAATCCATCTGCCGCATATCCATCTGGCGGAGTCAGGTTAACTTTGACTGTCCCTTCTGAAACCTGAAATGACAAAACGAGACGTCTTGTGACCTTAACGGACATGCGCATGCGGCAACTATTGTAAGTCCACAAAACCGCAAGTGTGTCATTTGGGACAGGGGCTGATGGGTAGAAGTCTTCTGGGAGCACCCTACTGAAAACTAAAATGACAAATGGGAGACCCTACAGTCTCATGGACTTAGCAGAAATGCTTACGCAGAGGGCATTGTAAGTCCACAAGACTATGAGCCCCTGTCCCAAATAGCACACTTGCGGTCTTGTGGACTTACAATAGCTGCCGCATGCGCATGTCTGTTCAGGTCACAAGACGTCTCGTTTTGTCATTTCAGGTTTCAGAAGGGACAGCCAAAGTGGCATTACGTCACGAAAGTGCGGACTCATAGAAAGATCGCAAGAGCTCTGGGTGCAATTTGGGACGTCTCGTGGACTTCACGATCACACTCACATGGCGGGAATTGTAAGTCCACAAGACCGTAGGGTGTCTCATTTGTCATTTTAGGTTTCAAAAGGGTGCTCGTGAGCACCCTCAATGTGCATTTTCTGAAGACTTCTTCCTGACAGTCAAAGCGGAGTTACAACATGAAAGTGCGGACTCGTAGGAAGACTGTGAGTGCTTAGGGTGCAATTTGGGACAGGACCAAAGTGGCATTGTGTGACTAAAGTGTGGACTTGGAGGAAGATCACAAGAGCGGTTCCATTTGGGACTCACAGTCTTGTGGACTTACAATGCCCTCTGCGTGAGCGTTTCCGCTAAGTCCATGAGACTGTAGGGTCTCCCATTTGTCATTTTAGGTTTCAGTAGGGTGCACACAGAAGACTTCTACCCATCAGCCCCTGTCCCAAATGGCACACTTAAGGTCTTGTGGACTTACAATAGCTTCCATGCGTATGTCCGTTAAGGTCACAGGACATCTCGTTTTGTCATGTCAGGTTTCAGAAGGGACAGCCAAAGTGGCATTACGTCATGAAAATGCAGACTTGTAGGAAGACTGCGAATGCTTAGGGTGCAATTTGGGACAGGACCAAAGTGGCATTGTGTCACTAAAGTGTGGACTTGGAGGAAGATCACAAGAGCGGTTCCATTTGGGACTCACAGTCTTGTGGACTTACAATGCCCTCTGCGTGAGCGTTTCCGCTAAGTCCATGAGACTGTAGGGTCTCCCATTTGTCATTTTAGGTTTCAGTAGGGTGCACACAGAAGACTTCTACCCATCAGCCCCTGTCCCAAATGGCACACTTAAGGTCTTGTGGACTTACAATAGCTTCCATGCGTATGTCCGTTAAGGTCACAGGACATCTCGTTTTGTCATGTCAGGTTTCAGAAGGGACAGCCAAAGTGGCATTACGTCATGAAAATGCAGACTTGTAGGAAGACTGCGAATGCTTAGGGTGCAATTTGGGACAGGACCAAAGTGGCATTGTGTCACTAAAGTTTGGACTCGGAGGAAGATCAAAAGAGCGGTTCCATTTGGGACAGGGCCTCACAGTCTTGTGGACTTACAATGCCCTCTGCGTGAGCGTTTCCGCTAAGTCTATGAGACTGTAGGGTGTCCCATTTGTCATTTTAGGTTTCAGTAGGGTGCACACAGAAGACTTCTACCCTACAGTCTCATGAACTCACGCAGAGGACATTGTAAGTCCACAAGACTGTGAGTCCCAAATGGAACTGCTCTTGTGCTCTTCCTGCCAGTAACACAATGCCAATTTGGTCCTGTCCCGAATTGAGTCCGTACTTTCATAACGTGACTCCGCTTTGACTGTCAGGAAGAAGTCTTCAAAAGTGCGCAACAAGGGCGAATATTGACCATGAAGGGGGCACTCGTGAGCACACATCTGAAACCTGAAATGACAAATGAGACACCCATAGGGCAATGGTCTCAAACTCAATTCCTGGAGGGCCACAGCTCTGCACAGTTTTGCTCCAACTTTAATCAAACACACCTGAACCAGCTAATCGAGGTCTTCAGGATTACTAGAAACGTCCAAACAGGTGTGAGTTGAGGCTAAAATGTGCAGAGCTGTGGCCATTGAGTTTGAGATCACTGCCCCATGGTCTTGTGGACTTACAATAGCATGTCCGTTAAGTCCACAAGATCGTAGGGTGTCTCATTTGTCATTTTCACAAGACCTGTTGGGACAGGACCGATATCGCCTCAAGATAGAGGGGAAGTTATTTTGATCGAAGATTCAACATAGAGGGAACAAACATCAAAAATAATGATGTACTCAGATAAATCCTTTCTAACAAACACTGCAATATTCCATGTTCCAGTTGTCCATGGCTTTATCTCATGTCCATGCATCACTAACGAGTATTTCTCTCCTCAGATATGACCCCCGATTCAACACATGGATCCACCTGGCTAACATGATTCAGAAGCGCACTCATTTCAGCCTCAACACCTTCAACGGCCTCTTGTTCGCTGTAGGGGGACGCAATTCTGAGGGCTGTCAGGCGTCCGTCGAGTGCTACGTCCCCTCATCGAACCAATGGCAAATGAAAGCTGCAATGGAAGTCCCAAGATGTTGCCATGGCAGCACAGTTATCGACGGCAAGATCTTGGTTAGCGGCGGTTACATTAACAACGCCTACTCTCGCGCCGTGTGTTCTTACGACCCGTCCACCGATAGTTGGCAGGATAAGAATAGCCTGAGCAGCCCGAGAGGATGGCATTGCTCGGTGACCGTCGGAGATCGCGCGTACGTTATCGGCGGAAGCCAACTCGGCGCGCGTGGCGAACGGGTAGACGTCTTACCGGTTGAGTGCTACAACCCTCACTCGGGCCAGTGGTGCTACGTCGCCCCCTTGCTGACGGGAGTGAGCACAGCAGGTGCTGCCACCTTGAATAGCAAGATTTACCTCCTGGGTGGATGGAACGAGATTGAGAAGAAGTATAAAAAATGCATTCAGGTGTTTAACCCCGATCTTAACGAATGGACTGAGGATGACGAATTGCCCGAGGCTACGGTCGGTATCTCATGTTGCGTTGTCACCATCCCCACACGCAAATCACGAGAGTCGAGGGCCAGCTCTGTTTCATCCGCACCGATTAGTATATAAGCCGTGAGAGAGAGCAGTGGGGAACTTATGAGTTGTAATTGAGAATTATTTTTTATTACTATTTGTTAAAAGTCAGCTTTTCTTACAGATGCCAATATTGTCAGTTTATATAAATCTCGGGAATGGTGAATGTCAAATCACAGCATAGCAGGGGTGTAACGATACACAGAAGTCATGGTTCGGTACGTACCTCGGTTTTGGGATTGCGTTTCAATATGAGTTCGGGACTTTTAATCATAACCCCTCCCCCCAACCAATAGATAAAGGGGGTTGAATGACTATTAATCAACATTTAAACTGATAAAAAATATTTATATGTTATCCGTGTTATATTTTATGAGGGGGATGCATGTAACTAAGCGACAGCGAGCAACCGCTAAAGATGCTATTTAATGATGTGAATGTAAAACAACAATACAAAGAGCAATGTGTAACATTTTACCAGAGTTAGTGCTACACTATTGTCTCTTATTTGTTCCCCACTAAGGAATGTTTTTTTTTCACTAAATGTTCAGATTTTGTAAAATCATTGTGCACTTGTGATATTTCTAGGCTAAGTTTTGCTGAGTTATCCACTAATCTAGTTTACAATAGTATTTTTGTCTTAGGTTATGGTCGTATATATATTTTTTTTATTTGTTGTTTTTCTTTATAATGAAGTTGTCTGTATTAAGTAGATTGTTTAACACACAAAAGAGTGTGGTTTTTAGGGTTTTAATTAGTTATAATAAACAAAAAAATGAAATATAATTTTTTCCCCCTCCGATTAGGCTAATCGAAAAAATAATCGTTAGTTGCAGCCCTAGTCTTGTAATGATACACAGAAGTCATGGTTCGAAGTCATCCCCCCCCCCCCCCCCCCAAACAATAGATAAGGGGGTCGAGTGACTAATAATCAACATTTAAACTGATAAAAAAAATATTTCTTTAATGTTATCTGTGTTATATTTTATATAAGAAGGATGCATATAACTAAGCAACAGAGAGCAACTGCTAAAGACGCTATTTAATGATGTGATAGTGACTCCTAAAGCTGATCTGCTCTTTAGCTACACTCAAAAATATATATTGTTTCTTCACAAAAAGAGTATATTAGGTGTAGTATAAATACGCGATAGATTGTGCATAGATCATAGCAAACAGTGTTGCATTACCGCGTCCGCCCCCTTCTGGACTGGAGTGTGTATTCATAAGACTATGAACCGTCTGCACCGAGACCAAAACATGTATCGTTACACCCCTAAAACATAGAAATCACAAATTCTATATAATTTCAAAAGTTCACAAATCACAATGTTTAAAATTGAAGCATTTTGGAAAGAAAAAAAAACATTGATGTGTATTTAAAGGTGGTTCAAAGGTTGTGGAAATCGGGAAAGTGAGAGAGATTTTCTTGTTTCTTGGAGGTTGAATTATTGTTTATAATGTTTACAGAGAAAAGGAAACAATACATATCTGTAAAATCAAGTCATAATTTTCATCGGGAACATATTTTCCAAGTGGGGCCAGTTCTCCAGTTTGATTCGATTAGTCCCTTAATGTAGAGGTAATTACAACATATAAGACATTCTCCTTTGATTAACAAGCAATGATGCAGAGACTTATTAAAGCATTACTTTCTGATGTTGCACTGTACACATGATGTGAGCTTATTTATGATTTTTCATTTCACTTACTCCTTTACCCACTAACATTGTCTTTATTCATTAATCTTTAGGCAGGGCGATAACAAAGGTTTATAACCCAGTTTGCACTGTAAAAACACCAAAGTGTGTGAGGAATAATGTGAAGGACACAGAATAGGAGGATTTACAGTGATGGCAGTTTTCTGAAAGCAGAATGAATAGATAATTGTGAAGAAGTTTTGGCCTGAACTGTCCGGGGAGGACGAACACAAACATCTGCTTTGTTTCCTGATGGTTCATGAACTTTAATGTTCTGATTAAAAACAGAAATGTGACAACTGAACACACTACTGATTTATTACTTTAAAAAGATATTGCTTATGAATGTAAATTATTGCATTTAGCATATACATGCCGTGATACATGTTGTCAAATAATTAAGCTCTGCATATTTATTAAAGCTTCTTAAGAAATGTTGCTGGTGACATTTTTATATTTCAGACAATATATACAGTATTTATTATATATATATATATAATACCAGTCAAAAGTTGGGGATTTTTTATTGTTTTTTTTTTTAAAGAAGTCTCTTCAGCTCACTAAGGCTGCATTTATTTGATTAAAAACAAAACAAACAACAAAAAAATAATGTTGTTAAATATTAAGACAAATATGTATAAAAAATTTTAAAAAATCTATTTTAATTTATTTAAAAATGTAATTTATTCCTGTGATCAAATCTGTATTTTCAGTCTCCAGGGTCACATGGTCCTTCAGAAATCACTTTAATATGATGATTTCATGCTAAAAAAACATATTTTTATTATTATTATCAGAGTTGTGTACTTTTTTCCCCAGGATTCTTTGATGAATAGATAGTAGTTTGATATTAATATTTCATTCATTTGAAATATTATTTTTTTGTAACATTAATTGTCTTTACTGTAACTTTTGATAAATTTAATTCATCCTTGATGAATAAAAGTATTGATTACTTTAATTTTTTTCCCCCAAAAAAATAAAATAAAAATTCTCACTGACCCCAAACTTTTGAACGGTAGTGTTTAATGTCACAAAATATTTCACATAAATGCTGTTTGTTTTGAGCTTTCTAAAATGAAAGATCCCTGATGTCTGACCACTGAAAGACAGTCATTGTTGTGTTTGCAATAAACCTGTACAAAAGTTTTTCACAAAGTAAACACACCGATGGGCGTTGGAGCTATAGTGGCAGATAACATTGAGAGTATGACAGTGCAAAATCATGATTATGATGATTACAAAAGTGAACCTGCAGGAAGTGACTCCTGACCTAATAATAAAGGCCTGACCCAATTTGCCCTTATTTACGCCACTGAATTCTTCAAGATGATCTGTGTACATTTATCACATAAAAGGGACGGTTTACACAGAAAAGAAGATATTTTGATGAATACGGGTGAGCAAACAGTTGATGGACCCCAGTGATTTCCATAGTATTAAAAAGAAAATGTCTGGTTACCCATATTCATCCAAATATCTTCCTTGTGTTCAGCAGAAGAAAGAAACTCACACCGGTTTGGATCCACTTGAGGCGAGTACGAGGTTTGGGGGAACGATACCTTGCATTACCCGGTTCTGAAAATAAAACCTAAAAATAACCATTAGCAAACATTCGGTATAATGGAATTAAAAAAAAAAACATTAGGGAACATTCTGTGTAGGCTAGTTATTGGTTAATTGTTATTGTAAAGATAGAAAGGAAAATAACCATTTGGGAACGTCTTGTGTATGGAATTAACATTTATGAAAATAAATAAATAAATAACCATTAAGGAATGTTTTGTGTAAATAATTAATTGTTATAAATAAATAAATAAAATAACCATTAGCGAACATTCTGTATAATAATGTAAATAATCATAATTAGAATGGAATTAAAAAAAAAAACATTACATTCTGTGTAAGTTATTGGTTAATTGTTATTGTAAAGATAGAAAGGAAAATAACCATTTGGGAACGCCCTGTGTATGGAATTAACATTTATAAAAACAAATAAATAACCAATAAGGAATGTTTTGAGTAAATAATTAATTGTTATAAATAAATAAATAAAATAACCATTAGCGAACATTCTGTATAATGGCTATATATATATATAATTTTTATTAAAACACACACACACACACTTCACAGAATCATGCAGCAAATGTTAATGCTTGTAAAAATAAAACTTTAAAAAACACTTTTCTGTGTTTGCTGACCTTGGTGTTGCTGCAACCATAACCCAAATAATCCACAGCCAACATATTCCAAAACACAAGCAATATTATTAAAACACAAAGACAATATTTTCACACAAATACGACATTTTTTGCGTTGTCATGATTACAAGAGCACATTTAAACCGATGCGCCTGTTGTTGCCTTGACCACGCCGCCTTCATCATCCTCATCAGCGCACAACAAAGAGGAATAAGGAATTGCTGAGTCATAACATGATGACGTACCCGCAACGACACGGTCACGTGTTGTCAGTGCAAGCAAAGTGTGCGCGCGCGAGGACAGGGCTGACATAACTCGCGGACTCCGATCAAATATCAACAGCTCGCAGCTCGAGGCCGCTTCACCCGCGCGTTCCAGTCAAACCTTCCCTCGAGGAAGCTCCTGGAAACAAAAGCGATTCAGTCACGACTTTTAAAAACGAATCGTTGAAGGGCCTAGCGCGCGCGCTCGCCCGCATACATAAGCGTTCATCAATATCACGAAACGCGTGACGCCGCGGCGGAGAAGTTGCAAGTTGCAGTCCGTAATAGTCATAAGCCGGGGTTTGTAGGTTTGTGATATGGGCTTGCTGTCACAAGGCTCACCGCTCAACTGGGAAGAGACCAAGAAACATGCTGACCACGTTAGAAAGCACGGCATCCTGCAGTTCCTCAACATCTACAACAAGGTGAAGGAGCGACAGAAGGATGTGCTGAAATGGGGAGACGAGGTGAGGGTGCACGCTTTCCTTTACATCCTTATGTACATCCAAATCATATTTTATAACTGCTTATGTATGTGGAACACGTGGTTACGTTGCATTAAATGATGCAATGGGGATGCTGGTTACGAGCAGGTGCACCTTCAGCTCAGTGTGAGCAAAATAAACACTGTAAAGGCTCATGCTTACAATCTTGCACTTGGTTTTGTAAATAAATACAATGTTCGGGCTCTATATGAGATGTCTATTTTACATCAATGCAAATATATAAGTCTGATAGGAAAGGAATGTGTTTATGATGTGTTGCACAACATTAGCTGTTATGGAGTCGGATATGGTTAAGGCTAGAGACAGGTTTGTTGCCATGGGTGAGTTAAGGGGTGAAGGTCAACAGTGTAATTACCCCAAATTATCCGGTACAACAAATGTACACCTTTGACCTCCTCGGTGGTGTGTAAAAGTAAGATGAATTCATCGTGTAGTCTATAATTTTGTCCTTTAAAACTGATATTTGATCACCAAAATTAGATATTTAAACTGTAATGCCTTAAAATATGGTGAATGTAACCAGAGACTATTTATATAATGTAACTCGACACCCTTGCCTCATTTAGTATGCGCGGTTCTATTAATATGCAAATGAGCCCGCTTCTACTCACTCAGCACGTTGATCTGATTGGTTACAAGGTCGTTTGTGACGTCAGAAACACCGCGTTTTTCAGACTTGCTGCGTCCCAATTTGCATACTATCCGTCCTAAATAGTATTCGAAAATAGAATTAGTGCGTCCCAAACCGTAGTATGTTGAAATGAGTATTTCAAAGATACCCGGATGGTCTACTTTTTCCGGTCAGAATCCGAAGTGTAGATCGATGCACACTCTAACGGCTGATATTGCCCACAACCCTTTGCGCGTTGAACGAGGATTCGGTTAGAACTACAAACACGAGTAAAAAGTGTTAAAAAAAAACTACAGACACGGAGGACGCGCGAGTCCCGCGGTTGTGTTGAGAGGTTTAGATAAAGAGCTTTGAGTGATTAATTAACACTATCTGACTTGACGAAATTAATTTATTCAATGTTCTCCACATTATATTGCATCTGCAGCAGCATTGTGAACTTTTGTAAGGATATGTTTAGCCATTACTTTTTAAAATGCGTCATTATATTCAAATTGCAAAACATGAGGAAAGTATACACATGAAAGACCCCTGCTCCGAGACGGTAGGAAATCAAACTAGATTGAATGGAGGATTTTAACTGTGACGAGATGATTGACAGGGCAGTTTATGGTGACCAGATACACGACAGAACCGTCGGTTAAAGATGACGTGATAGTACGTCCCAAAGCTTGCCTACTTTTTTTTGCTACATACTGAAAAGTATGTACTTTTTCTTCACAAAAAAGTACATACTTTTAGGGCGTAGTATAAGTAAGCGAATTGGGACGCAGGGATAGTCTTTGGTTCCCTGCAGAAAATACTCAACAATGCGGTCGACTTATGAATTTACACACGGTTTGTCTTAAAACATATTAGAAACACCACAAACACACAATAAACAGCATTAAAAGCTTGAGTTTCACCACAGAGGGACTTTAAACCACTCGTGCTGAAGATCCAGGCAAAATATGGCTACTTTAAAGAAGCACAAATACAATATCTTTTGGGTTTGACGACATATTCTCTCATTTTTAATTAGCCTATTATATCAAAGTTCGATTATTATTCAAGCTTTTGGAAACGAGTGGGCGTATTGAGTGATGTGTGTGTAAAGTGCTCAGGCGTGTGAAGATCTGCCCTCTTACACGAGATTTTTGTGCAAAGATGTCAATTGCAAAATCCCATTTCCTTTGGTTGGATGGCTGTGCCGTTCCTCCTCTTCCAGCGGGCCGTTCGCCGCTCTTTAAAGTCTACTAAACCAAACATTCGGCGCCTAAACGTGTCTGCATGTGCAAACTCGCAGTTCATGTGGGATCAACAGGATAATGTCGATTTCTGAACCTCCTATTGAAATGGCTTTTCATTTCATTACCTTTGACCGGCCAGAAGACGTCAGTGGATTTACCATAAAACCTGCTGGAATGTTGTTGGTTTAGGACAACCCTTTGTTCGGAGTTAGTGGATTTAAAAGGCAAAATGAACGGAATGGCATCCGACTAGGAATGCGTTTTTACTTTCATAATGAATGTAATAAGAAGAAAAACACTGCTTTGTCGTTGTGGGTTGCGTTGGGTTTGCAAGGCAAATAATACCTCAGCCAAAGCAGGAAGTATTGTTTACTTGTGGTGTTTACTACTGTGTGATAAGCCGTGTGACACGAGGTCTAACTCATCCCACAGGTGGAGTACATGTTGGTGGAAATGGACGACAAACATGAGAAAGCCCGTCTGGTTCTGAACGGGAAGGAGGTTTTGGAAATCCTTCAGGAAAAGGGGGAAAACATCAACCCCAAGTGAGTAACTGAGTGTGTCACAAAAATATTCTGAACATGTTGGTGTGATGACGACCATCAAAAAAAAAAATAAACAATGTTAAAGGGATTGTTCACTTTGAAATTTAATTTTCTGTATGTTTTATTTTACCTCAAGGGCATCCAAGATGTAGTCTTTGTTCTTGTCTGTCAGTCATATAATTAGGGTTGTCTATCGTTTGAATTTGAACGATTCCGATTCCTTGTTTCGATTCCGGTTCCCAACGATTCTCGATTCCGATTCTTTTAAGAGGTGGGGTCAAAAAAGTTTAGCTAACCTTGCTAACCAACGGTCTTTCTGAAGGAAATACTCCTTTCTAAAGGGAAATACTCTGCATTTTGCCGAGATTTTGTTATTTTTAGGAAAGTGAAGCCACACTTTGGACCGCCGACGTAAGCTACTCATGTTCGACTCGCGCGGTTACGCCAACACTTCCGGTAGACGCTTCTTCATTGGTGGTGTTCAGCGGTTTCTTCTTCTGGTCGGCGGACTGTGAATATCGAAACTAGGAATCGAACTTTTAACTTTTCAACGATTCCGGGAAAAACGAAAAGTTAGTCCCGGTTCCAATCGATACTCGATTCTCCATACCCAACCCTACATATAATGCAGGTCTAATTCGCGTCAAACGCATGAATGCTAATAGCACTAACTAAATCATTTGCGCTTAACGCGCCAGACGCTCAATTTGTGCGAATGAGGCGTATTCTCGTCTTCCGCGCCTCAGGAATTTTTACGCGCGTAACGTATTGAAATTAACAGTGAAATCATTCGCGCCTGACGCGCTATTCGCGTCTGGTGTCAACGCACCATTAGAATATTATTTTTAGGGATGTATCGATTAGAGCCAGACCGATATTATCGGCCGATATTAGGCATTTTCCAAACTATCGGTATCGGCAGTTATAATGGCTGATAAATGAATATTTCAAAAATAAAATAAAAACAGACGAAACACGCTTGAAGCATGTCAGTAGTGTTGGAGTTGTATAGTTTGTCCACCAGAGGGCGCTCTACACCGTTCCTGTTAACACTCGTTGGTCACGATTAGGGCTGGAACAACGAATCGATAAAATCGATTAAAATCGATTTCTGAAAGAGTTGGCAACGAATTACATTATCGATTCGTTGTGTCGCACGACGCGGAAATGTTTGAGTATTAAAAAAAAGTTTGAGTTGTGCGCGGAGCACTCTTGTCTCTCTCACGCACTGTCGCTCAATCGCGGAGTTCGCATTTGTCAAACGAGACAGACCGAGTGTGTCCGTGATGATCGCGAGAAAGAGAGACTGAGTGTGTCCGAGATCGCTCATGCGCGCGCGAGAGAGAGACCGCGAGTGTGTCCGTGACGGTCGCGAGAGAGAGAGACCGAGTGTGTCCGTGACGGTCGCGAGAGAGAGAGACCGAGTGTGTCCGTGACGGTCGCGAGAGAGAGAGACCGAGTGTGTCTGAGCATTAGTAATTTGGTAGGCCTACATACACTTCTCTGATACTATAGTGATAATTAGGCATATTATATAATTAAAAACAACAAATAAATTCTTACCACTGAATTGGCAGACTGTGATTTGAATCAGATAGACACTTTTATTGTCTGTCCAAGTATCCTACCACTACAAAGGGGATTTTTTTTCCCCATAATTTGCAGCACTGAATTGTTCAATCTTTACTCTAAATGACTCAGAGAAACTTCACTATATGCTCAGAAAGGATGAGCTGAAAAGTACCTTACACCATAGGAGATGGTCAATCCATTGTAATTGTTATATATTACTTTATATTGTATTTATATTATATATTTATTGTATTTATAATTAATATTAGGATAGACTAGAGATATTATCTTCTAATATAATAATTATTATTATTGCTATTATTATTACCTAATATAGGTAATTTGATCATAAGTGCATTTGCTTGTTAAAAAGTTTCAAACATTTTGTTAAAGATTTTAACATCTTTGACAAAAACAAAAAACAACACAAGTTTGTGAGTGTGTGCATCTGTGAGTGTGAGAGTTTGAGTGTGTGCGAGTGTGGAGTACAGAAGTTCTGACGTTCAAACAAATCCTGTTAATTTTTCTGATTTTTATTTTTCTTTATTTTTTTATCAATTTATTGTTCGGACAGCTCAAGCCCATTTAAAAAAGAAAATATACATATTTTGTGCACTTTATTTTTAAAAAGCCTATATAGGCAGATGTAAAGCATACATGTGTATGTTTTTTGTTAGTCCATTTTTTTGCAATGGATTTTTTTCACTGAATTTGCACCTTCAGTTCTGTTTTTTAATAAAGGATTGGAAATTAATGTTTTTTTTATCCGATTCACCGATTAATCGACAGATTAATCGATTATTAAAATAATCGTTAGTTGCAGCCCTAGTCACGATACATACATTGCTTAAATAACATTTAAAAGAACATCCGCATCAGTTCTCTAAACTCAAACAAAATTTGTGACTATCATGTCCAGTTTTGCTGCTGTTAAATAAGCCGAGAGTGAAGCGGAATTAGCTAATAATAGTTACGTTGTTACAGTGTAGTTGACTGACTGTCCTTTAACTTTTGACAATGTGACTGAAGTATTTCTTTAATAGCGTGTGACAGTTATAGCAATGAGACCTATCACCTCTCCTTGGCCTGTAATAGTGAAAATGTATGTTTTACAATTTGCAGTATGACGTTATCCATTGCTAAATTATGCCTCATCGTAGACTAGCTAACCACAAAGCTAGCTAATGCCACTATCATCAGTCTGTTCTGTTGTGACAATAAAAGAAACAAGGTTCTTTTTAAAATGCATTATCATATTATTTTAGATAAAACTCTAAACAAATAAAACAAATAACTAACGTTGGGAAATCTGTTCGTTTTGTTGCGCGTTTCTGAAAAATAATAAAATAAAATATCGGCTGATATATCGGAATATCGGATTTTAAAACCAATTAATATTTGTATCGGTATCGGCCTTCAAAATCCTTTATCGGTCGGGCTCTAGTGATAGCGATGCGACAATTTTGGTCAAAACCGATAATTCTTTATATTTGGAAACCGATATATCGGCAGATAAATCTAAATCTAAAAATGTCAAAAAAAAATTTCCGAGAGCCTGATTACAAAAACTAAAGTCTCGTCATTAAAAGCCACGTCTCAAACACACACTCATGATATCGTAGCCGATATGACTTCACACTTTGCACTGATCCACATCCAAAATACACACACATCCACATCCTTTGCACACACATCCAAAATAAAAGTTTGTGTTTACATAATATATGTGGGGGCACTGTGTATAATTATTTATATATATATATATATATATATATATATATAAAAAAAACACACATGCATGTATATTTAAGGAAAAAAATATTATTTATATATAAATCTATATACATAATATACATGAAAATATTTCTTAAATATGTACATGCATGTGTGTGTATTTATATATATATATATATATATATATATATACAAAATAATTATACACAGTGCCCCCACATATATTATATAAACACAAACTTTTATTTTGGATGCGATCAATCGCAATTAATTGTTTTGACAGCCCTAGATAATAATACATAATAATACATTACATATGTATGATATGATATGTAATGATAATACATTATTTATCGGGTAATAAAAATTATCATATATTATTGGTTAATGCCGATATATCGTGCAACCCTAATTATTTTGTTTACATGCTCTGAGATTTACAGGCTCCTCACGATCATGACTTCAGAAAGAGCAGGTTTAGCTGTATCTGTGTTTAAAAAGCCGGGATAAAAAGGGTTTGTCCCCATTTTTGGATTTATTAGCTCTTTTTGTACACTTTAACTGTAAAGTCTTGCAGCCAATCCCTCTTTTATGCTTGTGTTTAATAAGTCAGGATTAATCTTTTGTGTTTACTATTCCTCTCCCTTTGATTAGACTTGCCCCAATTATACCATTTTAAAGGTCCCTAATGTTGTTTCAGAGTCTCCTACAACAGGTTTAAACACATGTAAGGTCAAACACACTTTATTAAACTCATAATCTCCAGGGGAATATCAGCACACACACACTGGGAAACGAGAGAGTTGCATTCCTCATTACTGCCTCTCTGCTGCACACACTGAAGAGTGTCACAGCGCTTTACACTTCACGTCGATGATCACAGTCAACACGTTTGCGTTAGCCGTTGACTAGTATTATTATTATTATGATTACCTTTATTTAACCAGGAGAGAACCTCAATCTCTTTTACAGGAGTGTCCTGGTCAAGATAGGCGGCCCAGTTATGCAAACACACATATAACAAAACAGATTAATAGATTAGTGTTAAAAATACAACCTCAGAAGCATTTGCAAATCATTAAATCTTTCTCTAGCGCATATATATATGTCCTAAAATTGCTGAGACGTTCAGCCTCAGTGTCACATGTAGATAGTTGTAGACTATATTATATATATATATATATATATTAGGGCTGGCTGATTTCTCGATATTAATCGATTCTCATTTTTACAAACCGATATCGATTCTTAAATCTCAAGAATCGATTAGTCATCCTGTTTCATTTGAATGAATGGGACATTGTGTCGCGGCTGCGCGCATCCAAAAAATCGCAATAATCGTTGTCTTTTGTTACTATTGATCTGAAACAAAGTCTCAATTTTCTAATTACGTCCATTTTCTTTAGAAATTCAGAAACATAAATAGCGTTTTGGCGCTGTGGCGTGAGATCGCTCTGGCGCAGCGCTGATCTCTCTTCCGGCTTAATAATACCAGTCACAGCGCCAAATAAACATGAATGAGCGTCTGAAAGTGTGTTAAAGATAGAGGACAACTGATCCAAATCCGTATCATGTCACATTGATTCGCTCAATCAGCGTTTCAACCGTGGAAAGACGTCAGTTAAACAGCTTGTAATCAATGTATCGTCATATTTACCTCAGAAAACCCACATAAACTCGTTAGTCAGCTAGAAAAAATAACTCTAGAGAGGAGCATTTTGATAAATATATACACCATATTACATATGCATTATAATCTTAATGTTCTTCAATATTTAATGCATATTTGAATAAATCTGGCATGTTTTTATGACAGCCACCATTTAAATGTTTATATTTCATATAATCTTCTTATTAAAAAAATAAATAAAAGTGTAATTTAAGTGTTTGTATAGCTACAAAACAGTTAATTATTACCTTCATATTAGGCTAATGAAGCCTATAGGCTACAACTAGACTCCCATAGTTTACAGCATTAGTTAAGAGATTTGATTCCCTTGAGAAAAATGGCCATTTATTGTAACTGATATCCAAAATAATCGATATTGAATTGAATCGAAATCGAATTGTGAAATTTGTCTGAATACCCAGCTCTAATATATATATATAAATTAGGGCTGTCAAAACGATTAATCGCGATTAATCGCATCCAAAATAAAAGTTTGTGTTTACATAATATATGTGGGTGCACTGTGTATAATTATTTTGTATATATATAAAAACACACATGCATGTATATTTTAGAAAAAAAAATTATTTATATATAATATATTTATATATAATATAAATTATATATGAATCTATATACAGAATATACATGAAAATATTTCTTAAATATATACAAGCATGTGTGTGTGTTTATATATCTAAAATAATTATACACAGTGCACCCACATATATTATGTAAACACAAACTTTTATTTTGGATGCGATTAATCGTTTGAAAGCCCTATATTGTTGTGATTTTCAATATTTTAGCTGTCTCTTGATTGTTGTGTTGTCCTCACTGCCCATTGGCCACAGCTCTGTCTACATCATCATTGGCCGTTGGCTGGTGTGTTGTGCATTAGTTTGTATTACTGACATCATATTCTTGCTCTAGTAATGTAAACCAATGCTCAGCACAGCAGACAATGGCCAATAATGATGTAAAGAGTGTATTAGTGACATCTATCATATTCTTGCTCTAGTAATGTACTCTCGTATCATCATCATCATCATCATCAGCTGTTGTGCATTAGTTTATGTTACTAGAGCAAGAATGTACTGGAAGTCACTGATACACTAGAGCTCACTTATCTAATGGATTAAATGAAGTGCTCCTGCTAGTAATTCACATTTATCCTTCATCCTTTTCATAAAGAGAGCGAATATTGATCTTGAAGTGTGTGTGTGTGTGTGTGTGTGCAGCCACCCGACGCTGTGGAGGCCGGAGTACGGGAGTTACATGATCGAAGGCACGCCGGGTCAGCCGTACGGCGGCTCCATGTCGGAGTTCAACACCGTCGAGGACAACATGGGGAAGCGGAGGAGAGAGGCGTCGTCTGTGCTCGACAGGAACCAAACTCTGCTCACGGTCACCGCCTTCCCCAGGTACACACACACACACACACACACACACACACACACACACTCTTCAGGAGATTGTCCTAATGTAATTTATATATTTTTTTTAGGGCTGTCAAAACGATTAATCACGATCAATCGCATCCAAAATAAAACTTTGTGTTTACATTATATATGTGGGTGCACGGTGTATAATTATTTTAGATATATATATAAATACACACACATGCTTGTATATATTTAAGAAATATTTTCATGTATATTCTGTATATAGATTTATATATAAATTATATTATATATAAATATTTTATATATAGATAATATTTTTTTTCCTTAAATATACATGCATGTGTGTTTTTATATATATACAAAATAATTATACACAGTGCACCCACATATATTATATAAACACAAACTTTTATTTTGGATGCGATTAATCGTTTTGACAGCCCTACTATTTTTTTTTAAATTGAAAAGTGTTTTATCAGACGATGCCTACCTTTTAACTCTGCTTGTTTTGGAGTTATGACTCTTTAGCAGGGGTCACCAAACTTTTTTCTCTGGGGGCCACATTATCGTTCCTGACTGTGATGGGGGGCCGGGGCTATATAAAATAGAATTTTGTGACCAAGACCAAACTGACCCCCAGCAGGCCTCATTGTGTAGTACAGATTACTAGCCTGGCACAGCCATATTTGTTTATCATTAATAGTTGTTTGCAAAAGTAGTAATCGAGTCTTCACACTTTGTTTTAATTTGAAATACCACCGGTTTTCCATTTATTTATTTTCGAATACAAATAATATCAAAGCATGACGACTTTTGGGGATTGCCGGTTTAAATAGTGGGGGGCAGAGGGGTTGGGGGGCCAGTCAAAAGGGTGTGGCTGGCCTGATTCGGCCCTCGGGCCTTAGTTTGGTGATCCATGCTCTTTAGTTTTATGTGTCGCTCAGACAAAACAACTCCAAAATTGGCTTCAAGTTTTAAGGTAGGGCTGTCAAACGATTAATCGCGATTAATCACATCCAAAATAAAAGTTTGTGTTTACATAATATATGTGTGTGTAGTGTGTATAATTAATTTGTATATATAAATACACACACATGCATTTATACATTTAAGAAATATTTGCATGTATATAATTTATATTTATTTATTCACAATTAATATTATATATAAATATTTGATATATTAATAACACATTTTTCTTAAATATATACATGCATGTGTGTGTATTTATATATGCAAATTAATTATACACACTACACACAAACTTTTATTTTGGATGCGATTAATCGCGATTAATCATTGCCCAGCCCTAGTTTAAGGGGTTAAATCATGTGTAGAGATGCAATGTATAATGCGTTGTGTTGACTGTATTTGTGTGTGTTTTGTAGGTTAGGCTGCCCAGGCTTCACCCTGCCTGAACACACACCCACACCTGTGGAAAAAGGAGTGTCCAAATCGCTTTTCTTCCCCGACGAGGCCATCAACACACACCCGAGATTCAGGTGAGCGGTCATATGACCCAGGCCACTAGCGGCTAACGGCTAGCGTGTTGAGATCAGACATTAGCTGCGTTTACATGGACATGTTTTGCTTCAATCTGAATGAATTCATTCCGACTTGAGAATCTGAACGGATGAACAATCTTTAGCTGTTTTTAAATCCTCTCTTAAAACCCTTTTTTTTCTTTAGCTTTTAACTCATTGTGAGTTTCTGTCATGAATGTGTGGTTTGTCTTTGTCTTTTTCTTATCATGTGTGTTTTTCAGCACTTTGGTCAGCCTTGTTGCTGTTTTTAAATGTGCTATATTAAAAGAAAAAAAATGAACGCTAAACATGTGATCGGTTGATGAGCTTCTGATCGGATTTAGTCTTTAGACATGCGCCCGAATACAGAGATTTAAAGACGTTTCCATTTCCAACAGCAGATACAGGCGAATCCACGGACACCTATCAGGTGTTAGGACGAGCGTAAAGGGGCTTAAATCAGCAATATTCATATTAACACCCTCGACTCGCCAGATGCGCTACAGATTAACTTTGGCGGGAAACGCTGTCCAATCACGAGCCAATCAGACGTGTTTCTTTGTTTACTCACTTTCTTTGCTGGGGAAGTTTGTGTAATGCCTGGTTCAGATTACACAATTTTTTTTGTCTGTTACGATAGTCACTGTGTCAGATTACGCGATTTTTGGCTCCTAAAATCACAAATGATGTCATCGAGAAGGCGAAACTCGTAGCGAGTGACTTCCTGGATTGCTCGGCATTGCCTTTTGAGCGTGAGAAATACACTGTGTGGCGTGTGAGCGTGCGAACTGGTTAAATTGCGTGAGACTTGAGAACAGTATGGGCTGAAAATATTGTTTTCTTATATATTTTTTAGGGCTGTGCAAAAATTAATTGCGATTAATCGCATCCAAAATAAAAGTCTGTGTTCACATAATATATTTGTGTGTGCTGTATATAATTAAATACACACACATGCATGTATATATTTAAGAAAATGTGTTATTCATATATAAAATATTTATATAATGTAGATTATGTATATATATATATATATATATATATATATATATATACATACAGAATTTAAGCACAAATAATTCTTAAATATATACATGCAAATAATATAATTATATACAGCACACATAAATATATTATGTAAACACAGACTTTTATTTTGGATGCGATTAATCGCAATTAATTTTTGCACAGCCCTAATATTTTTACTTCTAGCTTTAACGTTAGCACCATCGTTTCTCTTCGGTTTCGCCATTTTTGAAAGTTGAGTACGGAAAAGCTTCTGTGCTCCTATTGGTCAGCCTCATACATGTGACGGAACCGTCGTGGACGACCGTTAAAAAAAATTAAACATGCTAGTCTTTTTGTCGTGATGTCTTGAAAACGTGACGTAGGTTGTCGCCCGCTATGACACACTATACGAGATGTTACGATCGAATCTTGCGTCCCGACGGCCGTTGTCGTTTACGAATCCCCACGACACCCTACGTCAAACGGATCGTGCCAAAATCGGGCTAAAATGGTGTAATCCGAACCAGGCATAAGACAAATCTGCGCAAATACACAACTCGTGATCCTCATGATGTATTAATACATCGTATTGCAGAATCTGCTCATTTCTGGCTTACTCGAACACACACGTCACTACACAACACATAACTGAGCGCTTGTTCACTTGTATTGAAGTAATAGCGAATATTAAAAGCATTTGGTGAACAGAAAGACTCTTATTTCCCAGCATGCTACATGTTCTGTGTTGATCTGTCAGATTAACACACAATTTTGGTAAAAAAAAGGCTTTAAAATTGCTTCCTTATTTTAGTTTTCGATAATTGTGTTGGTATTTTATATTTATTTTTCAATAAATGCTTTTTCCCAGGATAACCATTCAAATATATTTTTGTTCTATAATATTTTATGATTATTATTTAGAATTTTAAGAGTTTTTTATGATACTTTGCATTAATTATATAATTTTTAAAAGCTATTTTTTTGCATTAGAATGAATATACATATTTTTATTTTATATTTATTTATTTATTTTTCAATAAATGCTTTTTCCCAGGATAACCATTCAAATATATTTTTGTTCTATAATATTTTATGATTATTATTTTGATTTTTCAGAGTTTTTTATGATACTTTGCATTAATTATATAATTTTAAGAGCTTTTTTTTCCATTGGAATTAATATACATGTTTTTATTTTATATTTATTTATTTATTTTTTCAATAAATGCTTTTTCCCAGGATAACCGTTCAAATATATTTTTGTTCTATAATATTTTATGATTATTATTTACAATTTTCAGAGTTTTTTATGATAATTTGCATTAATTATATAATTTTTAAAAGCTATTTTTCCATTAGAATGAATGAGTGACGGCGCTAGTTGTTGCGTACAAACCATCCTTCATTTTACTTGCGCTGTTTCTACATCATCGCGCAGTTTCCAGTCCGATCCAGTGTTTACAGAAACCACTCCTTCCAAAATGAACAATTGTAATTAGAGCCCGACCGATAAAGGATTTTGATGGCCGATCCCGATACAAATATTTTTGGGTTTTAAAATCCGATATTCCAATATATCGGCCGATATTTTTATTAAATAAATAATGTTTGATTTCACACACATGTAAAAGAAAAGCTAACTTTTCTGCACAAGATACGTTTGATACTTTTTCTCTCTGTCTAAATGTTCGCTCCTCGCAAGTCTAACTTACATTTTACAACGCAGGGACTGTAACTAGAGATATGCTAGCTATAAATACAGTAATCATTACTTTATTTAGGCAGAAAAAGTTAATTGTGGTTTCCAAGCTCATTAATGTTAACGTTAGCGGTCTTCCACTGATGATAGTGGCGTTAGCTAGCTTTGTGGTTAGCTAGTCGATAATTTAGCAATAGATAACATCATACTGCAAATTGTAAAACACACATTTTCAATATAACAGGCCAAGGAGAGATGATTGAAGCGTGTTTCGTCCGTTTTTATTTTATTTTTTAGATATTCATTTATCAGCCATTATGACTGCCGATACCGATATTATGGAAAATGCCTAATATCGGCCGATATATCGGTCTGGCTCTAATTGTAATCAGATCTGGGCGATTCATTGCCATAGAGTGACCCAGGCCACTAACAGCTGTCGGGGTCATGTCCGAAAGAGACGGTGTGTTTGAAGTGTCATCTGATGCAGAACAATGTGAAGCTGTCTGTGTAAGCTGGAGCTCCGGGGCGTTTCAGGGGGATTATGGGAACCGGCTCAACAGACAATGATCCTCCACATACCAGCAGAGCTGTTCATCTGATCTCTCTGAACGGGTCACAGGGCTGTTTTAGACCACTCTATAGTCTGAAATGTGCTCATAGACTAGTCTAATGCAAGTTAGACTGTTTCACAACCATAAAGATTGACTTAATTTAGACCAAAACAATTAAACTGGTTCACAAAGACAAACTCTGAGTATATAGGCAAGAATTAGACTTCAGATACACGTCTAAATCAGACCATAACACTAAAGGAGTAGTTCACTTTTAAAAAAACTTTTGCTGATAATTTCCTCACCCCCATGTCATCCAAGATGTCCATGTCTTTCTTTCTTCAGTCGAAAAGAAATGAAGGTTTTTGATGAAAACATTCCAGGATTTTTCGCCTTATAATGGATTTCAATGGGAACCAAACGGTTCAAGGTCCAAAAGACAGTTTCAGTGCAAACTGTTCAAAGGGATTTAAACGACTCCAGACGATGAATAAGGGTCTTATCAAGCGAAACGATCGCTCATTTAATAAAAAACAAAGTTTAAGTTTTACAAGCTCAAATGCTCGCATTGAATGAACCAAATGACATGAAAAAAAGATTTGTTTATTTTAATGAACAAGTTCAAACAGGAGAGTCACGAACGCGCATCACAGAACAGAGCAAGGTGACCATTTGAGTTTAACTTTGTTATTTATTTATTAAATGAGCGATCATTTCACTTGATAAGACCCTTCTGGAATGTTCTATAATTTTAGAGTTGCGGCCTTAAATCTAGTTATTAAATCTATTTCTAGTTATTAAATCTACCTTATTTTTCCTTTAATTCACGCAAAACTGATAAAAATGTTTTAAAAAATCATTCACTTAAGCATACTTAACCAGTGATTCATATTTCAGCCACAGAAATAAGATATTTTATTTTAAATTTAATTCAGAGATTGCTTTTATTGGTCGCACCACATGAGTGGTCGCTCCAAATGACTGCGAAGACCTTATTTTATAGAAAAAATAGATTTAAACCAAGTTTTATACAACATTCACAGAATTTTCCTGAACACAAACATTTTACACACATTTAAAAAAAAAATAAAAATCACATTGCAAACTTAAGTGCACCATTTCATAACCCTTGACTTAGAATGTCTTGTGTATGTAACAAATAATAATGTTATAGATATAAATACAAATAATGTATATAGGTAATATTTGGGGTCAATGTTTTTTTTTTTTAAAGTAATTAATACTTTTATTAATCAAGGACAAATTAAGTTGTAAATTTATAAATACAATAATAAATGCATTATAAATAAATGCATAATTACTAAAGTAAAATTACATGCTATCACTTTTTTGCTGCATTTTAATCATATTGTACAAAGAGTAAACAAACCGTCTGAAATATATTTAAAAAAAATCCCAAATTGCATAATAATCTATTCCTAATTATACTAAATTAAAGTACTTTTTGTATACAAACCATTAATTGAATATAAAAGCACAAAACATGCCAATCTAGGACATGTACCTATCATGAAAAACAGTCTGCAGTGGTCGCACCACATGACATTTTCAAATTCAGTCAAAATTTACAGGCACAGAATTGGTCACCTAAACAAAATAAGCTTTAAAATTTAATAAAAATATATATTTGTAGAAATAACTTTTAATATGATTTTTTTTTTAAAGGTCATACCACATGACATCCAACTTTGATAACTGCATACCAAACATTACAAAGTTTTAATTTTTTTCTTATTTGAGAGAATTACAAACATGCTTCCACGGGTTCTTGGTAAATTGGTATATGATGTAACTTCCTGTGTTTGCAAAGTTTTCAACATAAGTCCAAAAATGGTAGTTCCTTGATGGTCGCACCACATTATATTTCATAATAAAATGGACATAGTTGGACAAAGTTTGTTTGTATATTATGATGGAAATTGGGAATATAACAACAAATGCTTTCTTTTTAATACAGAATTACAAAACACTTTGGAAAGCATACCAAAGAGTGCTGAAAATATATTTTTTAATAAATTTAGAGTAATTTCAAAACATAAGTTAGGGCCTATCAGTCGAACCACATAATATTTTGACACTTAAAATATCAAAAAAGTTACAAATTACTATTTTTTTTTTTACAATACAATATACAGTATGTTTTTATGCATTTAAACCCGTTTTTACCTGAACAAATGCAAACGGATAGAAAATTTTGGCGTCACGTCATTGACCCAACTGTGGTGATATATGGTGTGTATTTAAGATATGCTGTTTTTTTTTATAAATGTATTTGTGTACAAATAAAATTGTAATTGCGAGTAACGATGATGTCAAGACTTAAGGAAGCCGGTTCCTTTGTTTTTCTTTCGTTTCGTTTTCACATCATTCATCCAATAATTCAGTGGATATGTAATGTTCATGAATATTGTGTGCAGCTGAGTGAGGTACGGATGCTTTAACTAATGCACTGATGTGTGTTACAGCACGCTGACCAGAAACATACGCCACCGCCGCGGCGAGAAGGTGGCCATTAACGTACCCAGTAAGTCTTTTATGATTTGTTTTTTTTTTTTTTTTGTAAATTATAGAAATCAAGAGTTGTTTCTGTAAGTCAATCTTGCTCAGGATTTAAAATAAGCGGTTTAATTTGATCTGGGGAAATTTGAATTGAATTTTCAAATTTTTACAAATGTTTTCATCACTGATAATAATCATAAATGTCATCAAATCTTCATATTAGAGTGATTTCTAATGGATCATGTGACACTGAAGACTGGAGCAATGATCCTGAAAATACAGCTTTGATCACAGGAATAAATTACTTATTTTTTCGTAGATACATATTCAAAATAGCATTGAAAATAGTATACTAATATTTCACAATAATACTGTTTCTAAATGTATTTTAATCAAATAAATGCAACTTTGGTCAGTATCATCAATATTGAATCGAATCCGAGTAGTTCACTTTTAAAAAACCCTTTTTGCTGATAATTTACTCACACACACGTCATCCAAGATGTCCATGTCTTTCTTTCTTCAGTCGAAAAGAAATGAAGGTTTTTGATGAAAACATTCCAGGATTTTCTCCATATAATGGACTTCAATGGGAACCAAACGGTTCAAGGTCCAAAAGACAGTTTCAGTGCAAACTGTTCAAAGGGCTTTAAACGACTCCAGACGATGAATAAGGGTCTTATCAAGCGAAACGATCGCTCATTTAATAAATAAATAACAAAGTTTAAGTTTTATAAACACAAATGCTCGCCTTGCTCTGTTCTGTGACGCACGTTCGTGACTCTCCTGTTCATCAAAATGAACGAGTCTTTTTTCATATCATTTGTTCCGAAATGAATGAGTTGACTCAGAAAAAGATTCATTCAAACAGTTTGCACTGAAACTGTCTTTTGGACCTTGAACTGTTTGGTCCCCATTGAAGTCCATTATATGGAGAAAATCCTGGAATGTTTTCATCAAAAACCTTCATTTCTTTTCGACTGAAGAAAGAAAGACATGGACATCTTGGACGACATGGGGGCGAGTAAATGATTGTCTCATTTTGAACGGCTCCTCTTTTGTCTTCTCAGTTTTTAAGGATAAAAACACGCCATGTCCGTTTGTGGAGGCGTTCCCGGAGGACGACGGAGAGGCGGCGCGGGCCGCCCTGCCCGATCACATCTACATGGACGCCATGGGCTTCGGGATGGGGAACTGCTGCCTGCAGGTCAGGTCACGCTCACGCTCATCCTCTCGCTTTGGGAATGCTCGGGTCATGTGATTGACATGGGGTCGATGTTACAGGTGACCTTCCAGGCGTGCAGCATCAAGGAGGCGCGCTACCTGTACGACCAGCTGGCCGTGTTCTGTCCGATAGTGGTAAGAGGATGAAAGATGTGTGTGAGAAGTGTGACGTCTCAGGACAGAGCGTGTCAAAGGTCAACTGAGGAAAATGAAGTGGTACTCGTATGAAACGCAGCAGAGATGGTCACACTTTATATTAGGTGTCTATTAGCAGAGAAAGCTCAACTTTGCATCACAAAAAAAACTGTATTCAGATTCCTGTTTGCACTGTTGTTAAAATGTTTATTAATTTGGGGAGATGGGCTTGCAAACTTTCATGCATGTAGGACTGCTATTTAAAAATAAAAATAACATCTAAATTGTATTGAATTGAAGACAATTTAATTGTAGTTTTAAAAAAGGATCTTCTAACGTTGAAAATTGACCATCTTTACTATTATACATGAAGTAATGTATAACCCGCCTTCATCACTTTCAGTCTGATGTGCTGAGCAGGTTTACAACCTTTTAAGACTCTGTGTTGTTAATGTTTCCAGAAAGGCCCAGTGTTCAGTGTGTGTGTGTGTGTGTGTGTGTGCAGATGGCTCTCAGTGCCGCCTCGCCGCTGTATCGCGGACTGGTCTCAGACATCGACTGCCGCTGGGGCGTGATCTCTGCGTCTGTGGACGACCGGACCCGAGAGGAGAGAGGCCTGGAGGTGAGGACGCCTCTCACACACAACTAATGCTCAAGACTTCTGGCCATATCCATCCAGGAAAAGTTTCCTTTTCAAACTGGCCTTCTCTGGGTTTCTTGCACTATAACCTATAGCAAATAACCTTTTTTAAAGGGATAGTTCACCCAAAAATGAAAATTAGCCCTTGATTTACTCAACCTCGAGCCATCCTAGGTCTATATGACTGTCTTCTTTCAGATGAATACAGTTATATTACTAAATGTCCTGGCCTTCCAAGCTTTATAATGGCAGTGAATGGCTGTTTCTGTTTGAGGTCCATAAAAGTGCATCTGTCCATCATAAGTGCATCTATCCATCATAAAAGTGCATCTGTCCATCATAAAAGTGCATCTATCCATCATAAAAGTGCATCTGTCCATCATAAAAGTGCATCTATCCATCATAAAAGTGCATCTGTTCATCATAAAAGTGAATCTATCCTTCATAAAAAGTGCATCTGTCCATCATAAAAGTGCATCTATCCATCATAAATGTGACTCTGTCAATCATAAAAGTGCATCTATCCATGATAAAAGTGCATCTATCCATCATAAAAGTGCATCTGTCCAACATAAAAATGCATCTATCTCTCATAAAAGTGAATCTATCCTTCATAAAAAGTGCATCTGTCCATCATAAAAGTGCATCTATCCATCATAAATGTGACTCTGTCAATCATATAAGTGCATCTATCCATGATAAAAGTGCATCTATCCATGATAAAAGTGCATCTATCCATCATAAAAGTGCATCTATCCATCATAAAAGTGCGCCTGTCCATCATAAAAGTGCATCTATCCATCATAAAAGTGAATCAAATGATGAATCATAAAAAAGTGAATCGTTTATGATGGACAGATGCACTTGTATGGACCTCAAACAGAAGCAGCCATTCACTGCCATTATAAAGCGTGGAAGGCCAGGACATTTAGTAATAAAGCTCTGATTGTATTCGTCTGAAAGATACACACCTAGGATGGCTCGAGGGCGAGTAAATCATGGGCTAATTTTCATTTTTGGGTAAACTATCCCTTCAAGTTTTTTGGGCTTGATTCCTTCACTAAATTATATATAATTTTATAATTACTGACTACATGATGATCCGTAACGCCCTCCTCCAAACAAAAGCCCACCGCTCTTCAGTAATAATTCCCAGACCTGATATCCCAGACGTGTGTGAATCATACATGAAATGACTCCGTTAATCATTCAAAAAGAAAACTAGCCTCATCCAAATTGTGCCTTTTGAGAATAAATAAAGTGAGAACTTTATAAGTACAAATGACAATAAAAGCTGCATGTGTAATAATTAACAAGGCTGTCGGAGGATCAGAATGCGTCTGAAATAAACCTAGTCAAACTTTACTACTTGACCCTTGACTTGAGAATAGCGGAGGATAAGTGGGTCATAAAGACATGGAGCTTGATGACTAAAACACATCTTAGACTGGATCTGTGAATAACTCTGAGTTTGGACGGTACTTGCTTTTTAGGCCAAACAATGAATAATGCAATCTGAAGCTGCTATTGTGTCATATGAATATGAATGTGTGTGTATATATATATATATATATATATATATATTAGGGCTGTCAAAGCAATTAATCGCATCCAATTTCAATAATAATAATAAAAAAACATTTGCACTAAACAAGCCGATCCACTTTTCCATGTTGACAAGAGCATTAAAATGAGAAAAAAATAATGTAACAAAAGAAATCAAGACATTCAGAATAGATAAAAATGTGCGATTTATCACGAGTTAACTATGAGAGTAATGCGATTAATCGCGATTAAATATTTTAATCGTTTGACAGCACTAATATATATATATATATATATATATATAAATATATATATATTCCCATTATGTTCAATAGGGGGAAATTTTGTCATAATTATTGCATTAATACTAATTATACATTTATTTTTTATTTTGGAAGTTTTCTCAAAACACCAAAAAAGATAAGAAAAAATATTCTAAAAAACGTGTAAAAACAAAAAAAAATCTTTATTTATTTATTTATTTAAAAAAAAAAAAAAAATTTTTAAATTTGAATCCCGCCCTTTGGGTCCATTCGGACCCGAACACCCCGAGTGTGACTCTGAAACAAACAAGCCCAGAGGGTTAAACAATTTCGTAAAAGAAAAAATAAATAATAAATCAACCCCATAGTGGATTATAAGTGATAAAGGGTTCAGCACTACGGCCTATAGCAGAGGCTCTGCCAGTAATGGGCACTCATGCGACGTGAGCAATGGCGCACATCCGAGTGAACGAGATGGAGGGAAGTTAGCGATGGAACTGGTTTGGACTGGAAAGAGAGGAGCTGCAGCAATGGGGAAAAGTACTTCTCATCCATGTTGTTCGGTTCGCTCTGCTGGTTGATGTCGTTGTACAGAATGTAGTGACAGTTGGTCAGTGTAGTATTAGCCCCGCCCCTCCTCCACTGTGATTGGACGGATGGGTAAAAAGTGACAGCGTTTTATCCAGAGTTGAATATTCTTCAACTCTCGCCGACTAGTTAAAAACAGAGCGCTCAGCGCCTCGTTACGCTCATGGCATTTAATAAACGCGGCGTTCAACAATTGAAAACATACGCCAGGAGCGCGAAAAAAAAGAAAAACGTTTTGGCGGACACACGGCCTAGGACTTTTTCCATCATGAGTGCACTTGTCGCACATCCACATTTAGAAGGACGAACTTAGCATGAACTCTGTTCTCTGTTTCTTTGCAGCCGCTGAAAAACAACAAATTCAAGATCAATAAATCGAGGTATGATTCGATCGACAGCTACCTCTCCTGCTGCGGCGAGAAATACAACGACATCGAGCTGACCATCGACGAGGAGATCAACAAACAGCTCCTCGATGCAGGTAAACACACACTGACGATACGTTCTGCTAAAAAAATAAATAAAAACACACGCTGACACCCCGTCTACATCGACCTCAGTGAACGTGATGAGACGCAGGGCCCACAACCCATCTAAATGATCCAGATAGGAATGTATCTATGGAGAAGCAACTATACACTGCTCAAAAAGTTGCCCTGTACCCTCATGTGACAGACGGTAAACGAATGAACACAGAACGCGAGCTCAGTCGTTCTCAGCGCAGTCACAAAGTCAAACGAGTCTCGCGTCACTTCAGAGTTACTCGCGGCGCGAACGCAACCAGGGAAACGTTCCTAAGGGAATCATTAGCTCTCGAGGAAACACCCTAGAGGCTCGTACCCATAATCCCCTGGAGCGAAAGCCCCTGATGTGTTGGGTTTGCACTCTCGTCAGCTCTGTTCAGTGTGTGTTTTGCACCGTTGCAGGCATTGACAAACTGCTGGCCCAGCACATCGCTCACCTCTTCATCCGAGACCCGCTGTCGCTCTTCCAGGAGAAGATCAACCTGGACGACGAGAACGAGTCGGACCACTTCGAGGTATTTAAAGGAGCAGTTCACTTCAGATTTATAATGTCCTGATGATATACCCTCCACACATCATCCGAGATGTTCATGTCTGTCTTTCTTCAGTCGAAAAGAAATTATAGTGCCATCTAGTGTCTTCAATGGGGTCCAACGGGTTGAAGGTCCAGATCAGTGCAGCTTCAAAGTCTCGACTCGATCCAGCCGAGGAATACGAGTCTCATCTAGACAAATCGGCGGCCATTTTATAACAAAATAACAATTTATATACTTTTTAACCACTAATGCTGGTCTTGCACTAGCTGTGATGTAACACACATTACGTAATCGGGTTGAAAGGTCAAGCGGGACGTAGGAGGAAGAGCCTGAAACGCTTTCCTCAGAAACCTTCATTTCTTTTCCACTGAAGATAGAAAGACATTAATATATCTTGGATGACGTGGAGGAGAGTGAATCATCAGGGGCCAGTTGTTCAATTGGATTTTGGTTATCGGATCGGATCAAATCTTAAAAATGGGTTGTTCAAAAGGGAAACAAGGAATCTGAAATCAGATTAGATCAGGAATCCAATCCTAGTTTTAATCTGGATCAAACCTTCAGTTTGTGTTGTTCAAAATTCGCCAGTGGGATTTGGATAACTTTGATCCAAAAAAAACAGGATTATCCTGATCCCAACAGGGGGTCGGATTTCAAGGTGGATTTCAGGAAGAAAATGTAGGAAAACTTTAAAATTGGTCAAATAATACATTTGTATCATTTAGTGTATATACTTATATTTATATTTTGCTCTTGACTTGTGTAACCGTTGTAACAGTGATAAAGTAGACATAGGCTCACAATTAAACTATTCAGTATAGTAAAGTAAAAACGAGCCAGTTGTTCAAAACATTTAATCTGGATCAAAATGATCCGGATTTGGAAATCCCATTTTTTCCTGTCCAAGATCAGGATAATCCTGTTTTTTTTTTGGATCAAAGTTATCCAAATCCCACTGACGAGTTTTGAACAACACAAACTGAAGGTTTGATCCAGATTAAAACTAGGATTGGATTCCCTGATCTAATCTGATTTCAGATTCCTTGTTTCCCTTTTGAACAACCCATTTTCAACATTTGATCCGATCCGATAACCAAAATCTGACCAGCTTACTTTTGAACAACTGGCCCAATAAAATAAAAATGATCTTGTCCCCTTGAAATAATCCCCCAAACAGATTTCAATAGCAAACAAAAATAATATATTTTTCGGTCATTCATCATTTTTTAAGATGTTTTCAAAATGTCCACAATGTATTTGTTAATGTATTTTTGTTGTGGTTTAGATGTGGGTCATGAAATAAATTATGATTAGAAGTGGATGTTTGTTTTTTTCCCCCTCAAAATAAGAAACACTTCCAGTAACCCCATGTTGGCTCTTCTACATAGCTTGTAGCCCACATTGTGATATGTTGTCCCATTTAGAGCACTGGCAATCCGGATTTGGTAATCTTGAAAACTGTATCTGGATCAGGGTGATCCAAAAGTAAGACGGACTACCTGATCCTGGTTAGGAGAAAATGGGATTTCCAAATCCGGATCATTTTGATCCAGATTAAATGTTTTGAACAACTGGCCCCTGGACATTATAACTGAAGTGAACATCTGATTTTACTGCTCTTGCAAATTGATCAACATTAACAAACAGGAAATGTTAATATTAGAGCGGTGTATTAGTCACGTAGTTGGAACGGTTTGTTCATAAAGCTCGTGAGAATGAACCGCGGGTTATTGTGCATGTTCCAGAATCTTCAGTCAACCAACTGGCAGACCATGAGGTTCAAGCCCCCGCCTCCGAACTCCGACATCGGGTGGAGAGTCGAGTTTCGCCCCATGGAGGTATTAAACATGTGTGTGTGTGTTCAACTCTTAGTTTATTCTGAGCTAAAAACACTTAGTTCTTTCAAAAATAGATGTGATCATTAATGTATATTTGCTTCGTTCAAGTAATAAAGTATTCTCGTGAGTGTGGTCTAATGTCTATCTAATGTTGGTCACCATGTTGCCCCTCCATCTTGAAAGTACATTAGCCAAAGAGGGACATACCCGTTAATTCAAGCTTCGCCTTTCGCGTTTACGTTTGAGTTAACACTCATGGACGAGGTCGAACTGGAAGCCATGTTAATCTTGGACTACATTGGCCACCGTAGGAGTTAAAACGAAATCGGAATTGAGAGGAACAGAAACTAATATTCACTGGCTCAGGGTTCCTACAGGGTCTTAAAAAGCCTTAAAAGCATTGAATTTATGAATTTGGAAATAATACCTTAAAAAGTCTTGAATTTTGATATCTGGGTCTTAAAAATTGTGCTGTATGTCAGTGTTAATTTCATTGACGAAAATAATGATAAACTTTTCTTCAATGACATTTTTTCACTGACGAATACGAGACGCTAGTTTTGAATGACAAAAACTATGACAAATCTATTGACATTTTCGTCAACGAAAAAAAAACTAGAAAATTTTTTTAGAAAATTTAAAAGAGAATTTTAGTGTGGATCTGGGAAGCGATCCAGTCAGAACTGATGTCCTGTGTGTGTTTAGCTAATGTTAAAACACAACTTAACATTGTTCGGGAAGCTTTCTTGTGGCCTACTGAAATGTTTTTATTTTACCTGCTTGACTTATCATCTTTTACTCATTCCACATTTGAAAAATAAATGAACACAAGTTGAAGGATGTTTTTGTTTTGTTTTTTTGCTGCTAGGGGAAATTGGTATTAATTTTTAATATAAATGGTCTTAAAAAGGTTTTAAAAAGACTTGAATTTAACTTGAAGTAACCTGTAGGAACCCTGACTGGATGGTCATATACCTTTTCACCACTAGATGGGGGTAAAAATCACGCAGTGTAGCTCTAAACATTTTTTTTTTAATTCTTGAAAATAAATTCTGAACAATTTGCGTAAACATGAAATGCATATATTATCAAGTGTAACACGTTTTTCTTGTCTTACAGGTCCAGCTCACAGATTTTGAGAACTCCGCTTATGTCGTATTTATCGTTCTCCTCACCCGTGTGATCTTGTCCTATAAGCTGGATTTCCTCATTCCATTATCAAAGGTGTGTGTGTGTGTGTTTTGTTTTTGACGCTAAAGATGCAGAGTAGAAGTGTGCATGCAAGACATTTGTATTTTTGTAATTTGTTTGCAACTCTTTTGGTTTAGGTCGATGAAAATATGAAAGTTGCTCAGAAGCGAAATGCCGTGCAAGAAGGCATGTTTTACTTTCGGAAGGACGTCTTTAAAGGTTAGTTGACCGTAAAGTTAAACGGAGGTCATCATCATTTATATCAGTGTGAAGCTGTGATGTGTGTGACTGTGCATGCTGGTTCCACATTTACTGTATATCAATTGTCCTTAAAGGAGTAGTTCACTTTAAAAATAAACTTTTGCTGATAATTTACTCGCCCCCATGTCATCCAAGATGTCCATGTCTTTCTTTCTTCAGTCGAAAAGAAATGAAGGTTTTTGATGAAAACATTCCAGGATTTTCTCCATATAATGGACTTCAATGGGAACCAAACGGTTCAAGGTCCAAAAGACAGTTTCAGTGCAAACTGTTCACTATTAATTTCTCCTGAAGCGCCGACAGCCGTTTACTTCAGAATAGGGCTCTCAAACGATTAATCCCGATTAATCGCATCCAAAATAAAAGTTTGTGTTTACATAATATATGTGGGTGCACTGTGTATAATTATTTTGTGTGTGTGTGTGTGTGTGTATATATATATATATATAAATACACACACATGCTTGGATATATTTAAGAAATATTTTCATGTATATAGATTCATATATAATTTATATTGTATATAAATATAAATATCTTATATATAAATAATATTTTTCTTAAATATACATGCATGTGTGTGTATTTTTATATATATATTAGGGCTGTCAAACGATTAATCGCATCCAAAATAAAAGTTTGTGTTTACATAATATATGTGGGTGCACTGTGTATAATTATTTTGTATATATATAAATACACACATGAACATGTATATTTAAGAAAAAAATATTATTTATATATAAAATGTGTATATTTATATATAATATAAATTATATATAAATCTATATACAGTATATGCATGAAAATATTTCTTAAATATATACAAGCATGTGTGTGTATTTATATTTATATATATATATATATATATATATATATAAAATAATTATACACAGTGCACCCACATGTAATATGTAAACACAAACTTTTATTTTGGATGCGATTAATCGCTTGACAGCCCTAATATATATATATATATATATATATATATATATATATATATATATATATATATATATATATATATATATATACGAAATAATTATACACAGTGCACCCACATATATTATGTAAACACAAACTTTTATTCTGGATGCGATTAATCACGATTAATGGTTTGACAGCCCTACTTCAGATTCATGTCCTGTTTAGTGTTGATGATTGTGATCTTCAGGCTGTAACCCGGTGTTGGACCCGCCGTCCGCGGCTCAGAACGGGGTGGAGAGCGAGGCGAGCGACGGGGAGGAGTTCACACTCATGAGCATCGACACCATCATCAACGGGAAGGTGTGTGTTTCTCCGCTCTTCACCCGTCTGTAAGCGTGTCAGCCATGCTGAGTGTGTGTGTGTTGTGTTCAGGAAGGGGTGTTTCACGGGCTGATCCCGATGTTGAACAGCTACCTGGAGAACATGGAGGTGGACGTCGACACGCGATGCACAATCCTCAACTATCTGAAGCTCATTAAGAAGCGCGCCTCCGGTATGCAAATGAGTTACAGTATATCCACACTGCTTTCTGCAAGCATTAAGGTTTTGTGTTATAGTTAGTCTCGGTTTTGTGTGCTATATTTATCAATCACTGTTTTAGTTGTTTCTGTACAATCGTGTAGTTTTTAACCTTTAAAAGGCGACTGAATTGGGCTTCAATACAACTTACAGTTTCTGCCACTTTCTCGGTGGTGGAAATCCATTGGCTACTAAAACGTCTTTGTCGTTATGGAGAGCGCAGTGCATGGTTGCTTAGCAACGACAGACGCAACAGGAAAATCGGCTGAATTTTACTATCAATAATAAAAGATAAGGGGATGTGAATGTCAGTAATTTATCATTTTCATGACTCAATCTTTTTATAAAAGACCATTTAAAGGCTGAAATATGTGAGGTTTATCTGTTTATAAAACATTTTTGTGGCTATTTTAACTAGATAACCTGTTGCAAGACGCTCCTTAAAAATCTGGCCTTCATTTTTAATGGTATTTTAATGTTTATGTAAACAAAAAAAAATTAATTATTAAAAAAATTATTTATTTGCTTTATATATAAAAAATTGCTAAATAATAAATTTGCTTTATATAAAAAATTTTATTTATATTAAAAAAAAATATTTATTTGCTGGGTTTCGAAATACATTTGGTAAATTGATTTCATAATAACCATGAAATGAAATGTTCATGCCATCTCTGGGTATGATCAACTATAATTGTGTTTTTACAGTATAAAATGCAACAAATTTCACCTACACACACACACACACACACACACATATATATATATATATATATAAAATCATTTTTTGCAAATATTTTTTTTTATTATTTAAATTTTTGGTAATGCGTCGTGTAGGTCTTAAATTTCAATGTTTATGGTCTTAAAATATCTTAAAAAGGTCTTAAATTTGACTTAATGAAACCTGCAGAAACCCTGTATTTGTTAGAATGTTGATTATTGCTTACAGCTTATGAAAACCCCAAATTCAAAATTAGAATATTGTTGAAAGGTTTTGATATCTGTAATCCATAATCATAACAAATAAAGGCTTGAAATATCTCACTTTGCATGTAATGAGTCTATATAATATATTAGTTTCACCTTAAAGTTAAATTACTGAACTTTTGCACGATGTTCTAGTCTGTCGAGGTTCACCTGTATTTGCTCTTGTGTTTTTCTCAGGTGAGCTGATGACTATGGCCAAGTGGATGAGGGAATTTGTGGCCAAACATCCTCAGTACAAGCAGGACAGTGTCATTACAGACAAAATCAACTACGACCTGCTTCACAAGTGCGACCGAATCGCCAAGGGGGAGGAGAAGTGTCCCGAGCTGATCGGAGAGCCGGTCAACAGAGGGAAATAAAGCCCAATGCTTATCATATATATATATATAAATATATATATATATATATATATATATATATATATATATATATATATATATATATTAGGGCTGTCAAAACGATTAATCGCATCCAAAATAAGTTTGTGTTTACATAATATATGTGGGTGCACTGTGTATAATTATTTTGTAAATATATAAAAGCACACATGCATGTATATTTAAGGGAAAAAAATATTATCTATATATAAAATATTTATATTTATATATAATATAAATTACATATAAATCTATAAACAGAATATACATGAAAATATTTCTTAAATATATACAAGCATGTGTGTGTGTTTATATATCTAAAATAATTATACACAGTGCCCCCACATATATTATGTAAACACAAACTTTTATTTTGGATGCGATTAATCATTTTGACAGCCCTAATATATATAAAAGCTGCTTTGCATGAGAGCGAAAGACCAAGTATGTGAAAAGTATGCAGTCCAGAAAAATACTACAACTTCTAAATAGCATGCGTTGATTGCTGAGGTCAGCCAAAGGTTTGTTGAATTTGTAAATAGAAGATTTTTTTATTGTTCACAAATTATTTTAATAGCTCAAACAGATCCATGATGCAACTGTACCCGAATGTGTACATATTTCACTCCGGTCTGAGTGTGTGAGAGATTCTGTAAATGTAGCAAACACTAAATTGTACATTAGTAATATTTTCATTGTCGAAGTGTAAATACTTGTGCTTCATCGGGCATTAACAATTGTACTTTCCCTCTTTTTTTTAATGGATGAAACTGTCGATTCTTCTTTTACTAAACGCATGTCGGAGTTTAAATGCAGACGAGCGTAGAAGTGTGCAGTGCATTGTGTTTTTCACTAACAAATTATATTGAATCATTTTATTGTTTGATGGACCGCCACGTTATATCATCTTAGTTGAGGTTTTGCGGTTGTGTTCAGCTGTCTCCACCACTAGAGGGCGCAGAGGCTCCTTTTAAAACCATACTGGTTAAATGAATTAGATTAACATTATTTTGTAGTTTCTTAGTCTGTATATGGCTTGAAATAAAGTGATTCCTGTACATATTTTCAGCTTATCGCGTGGCCAACAATGCCTTTTCTGGACCTATCATGATTCAAGCTTGTGTCTGCAATTCTTCAATTCAGTGTTTGCCAGAAGCAATAAAAGCTTAACATACAGTATAAATGAGATGTATTAAGACTTTTGCTGTGCAGCTTCTCGATGAACAGATTAAACATTGTGTAAAACACTGTGTACTGATGTCAGTTTCATTTACAGTTTTACATGCGAGAGAGCGCTGGTGCCGGAAGTAAATTTCCCATTCATTTCTCCCATTGACATTTTGTAAAATCCATATCTAAAGACTATTAGAGCATGTCTGAGGATAATCAGCTACGGCTGAACTCATAAGCATACAATACATCATTTTGAGTGAAAAAACGAAGAGAAAATCCCAAAAAAGTCGAGGGTACAAGCCTATGTACATATTTTCATTTCCGAGCAAAGGAACTACTCCTCCCATAAACCACCGCGCCTCACGGAAGTCGTCTGAAAGCCACCGTGAAAGAGCCTTTTGAGCGACTTCCAAATCTGACGACGGGCATGTGAACTTTTTTTTTCTAGTGAATTTTATATAGTGAATGTGCAGGGAAACTCATTTTCCTCGATTTACTGAAGCAAACGCATTTGCAGCTCAACATGCAAATACATTGAGTATATGGCTCGCTCATTAGCTAAGCTGTGGCAACCCCACAACCAATGGCGCGCGGGCGTCTCAGAAGTGCGACCAATGAACTTAGCCCTACGTCATTACGCGATCTTCAGTCTTCACGTACCTTCGCGGGGTTTCAGACACGTGACACGACTTCCCCCAATCAGATGCATCACTGTTGGATCGTGAGATTGTTCAGGATTGTGGGTAATGAAGTACTTATCCAATACATCGCGAATAAAAGGCATTTATCTTAAAACAAGGGTAGTGCCCCATATGAACTTTTGACGTTTATATGAGCATATACAATCGCTTAGTACAGCCGTAGCTGGTTTTAAGTCTACCATGTATTGTTACGTTTTTATGGCTTATATCTCAAATGTCAATGGAGAAATTGTATTGAATTTTTACTTCCGGCACCGGCTGTGGGCGGGACTGTGATGCTCTATAACTTCACACTCTTCTGCCGTGCAGATCAGTAAAAATTAAAATGCATCATGTATGGGCCTGAAGGAAGGCTGTTTTATATAACGCGAGTATTGCCTGTTGTAGATTGTGTGAAATGATGAATAACGTTTGCATGTGATGCTTGAAGTCCTCGATGCTGTGTTAATCAGGATATCATATTATATGGAGCTAGAGAGAAATAAATAAGAGACAGTTACAACTTAAACTTTACTTAGGTTTGAGGTTTAGATAGTCACACATCGCTATCTGAACTAACACAACTGCAGGATAACCCAGCGTCTACTAAATAGGCTACATAACATGCTTGAAATCAAAATTTGAAATAGTTTTTTGGCTTTTATAATGAATATGTTCGCCTTACTGTTGTCGATACACTAGTTCAAAAACAATGACAAAAATCATATTTAGAAGATTTCATCTGAATTTAGTCTCACTTTTTGCCAATATAGATCAGTGATTTTGACATCACACTGCACTTCAGCTTCTCGTTAGATTTTCTGTCCAATCAAATGCTCTCTAGAATCTGGAGCTCCGCCCCCATCATTGTAAACAGACAATGCAGCTGAAATCAGTCACTTATTAACATAGTAACTGTTTTCTACTGGTAAATATCACATAGTGCACTATATAGGGGATAGGGAACGATTCATATGCTGTCCATTGGGGCGTATAAAGTCGGGTTTCATGTCACGTGAACCGCAGCTTCGGTCCACGACATGGCGCAGATCATGTGATCGAGTCGACGCAGATCAGAAAACATATCGGATCATTTGAATTCTGCACAGAATGCTGTATTATAAAGAGATATGGACGAGATTAGGAGGAAACTGCGGCTTTAACTAACTCAAAGGCTCCGGCGAAACTGTGATAGGCGCTTCCGGCTCATGGGACCTTATTTCGGAAAAAATATGAATGGTAGTCAATGGCGAGAGACAACTTATCTTTTTATTCCGTCTGAACTGTGCCCTCAATTACACATATGATGTTTGTCAATTTAAAAGATGATTCTCAAAGTCAAAAACGTCGCAGTTTGTCATACAGCAGAAGAGTAACATTTAGTTTTATGTGAAAATCGCTCTGTGAACTACATCTCCCAGGAAGCGAAACGAGATCCTCTGCTCGTGTGTGTGCAGTCTGGTACAAAACACTCAGGCGTGACGGCGTAACGTTACGATTATAACGTAAGACTGTAGAAACAATGACAGACAGCCTCAGTAAAGTTAGCTTCATTCACTGAGAGAAAATGTGCGCCTTTGGGGTTTGTAGTCTTTGTAATTACGTATTTTCACAGTCTTATACCTCAACGGTTTTACATCAAACTGCGACTTTCTTTACTTTAAAATATATCTTTTAAATTGACTGTAATTCAGGGCACAATTCAAATGAGATCAAAATATTTGTTGTCACTCGCCATTGACTACCATTCAATATTTTTTTTTTCCGAAATAAGGTCCCATGGTGTTTGGAATAATGAAAATGTACTGTGTGGTAACAAATCTCTTTTTTTCAAAGAATGGGTGGATCAAAATATTCTTTTTGTTTCTGATTTGTTTAGTGCTCAAGGAGACCTTCTTTCCTTTTGTGATTTTATGTCTCTAAAAAATGTTATGATTTCTGTAAGAGATTTTAATAAGGTGACTAAAAGCATTCCTGTAAGTGTAAGAGCCTTGTTTAAAGCGCATCTAAGTTACAACCGTTTAAACAACTTTATTCCTACACTTGCTCTCAATGGTGTTAATATATTAGATAAAAAATGCAATAACTTCTTTATTAGGAATGCTCTTTCTTCAACTTCAAGAACTCTTCCTAAAGCTCGCTCTAAGTGGAGTATGTTATCCAAACTCTGATTTGAATTACTTATGGGCTTTCTCTCATAAACTTTTTATTCCTAATAAAATAAAATAACTACATTTCAAGATTGTTCATAGATATTATCCTTGTAATCTATTCTTGAGCAAGTTTTCTGAGAATGTATCTTCTTTATGTTCCTTTTGCAATATTGAAGAAGAATCTATTCTTCATTTATTTTATCAATGCCCATTTTCTAAATCTTTCTGGTCTGATGTTACCTTGTTAGTTTTTGTCTGTTGCAAGAAATTGGTACAAATTTCTGATTCTATAATTTTTCTATCAGATTTTCGTTCCAATGATGTTAATTTTAATTATACTGTATTTTTGCTTTGTCTTCTGGGCAAGTTTCATCTTCACAAAGCCAGAACCATTCATTGTAAGCCGGATTTTAGAATGTTCTCATCAGATATAAAATCCCTTTTTTCTTCTTTTAAAAATCTTTCGAAACCACTAAACTCAAAGGTTTCTAGAACATATAATATTCTTGAGTCTGCTGTAAAGAACCTTTAATTTTTTTTTTAACAAATTGTAATATTGTATTGTTTTGTATAACTTAATGCAATTTTTTGATGTCTGTAACCCCTCTCTTATTGTTATTGTATTTGTTTATCTTTTTTTCTTTTGTTCTCTGTTATTGTCTTTAATTTGCAATAAAAAAATAAAAATAAAAAAAAAAGGTCCCATGGTGGTCGACCGGAAGGGGAGGGACTTAGGCTCTCTCTTATGCTGTAAGTTTCAAGGCACTTCACTGGGACTTTAAGTGGGTGTTTAAAATATTATATGCTAAATAATAGTACTTTGTATCACTGCATTATAAAGAATCAGCACACATATGGCCAGATAGACCAGAGAACACTTGTATGGCCGTCTTTTAATGCGTTACTGACATTTTTGTTCAACAAAATACCACATAAACATTCACAAGAGCTTAGGGGAAATGATATCTATATACAAATGATAATTATTAACCAAAGCTTTAAAACAAAAAAGTGACATGTTTGTTGTATGGGCAAAGTGAGCACTTTCGCTGTGATTGTCCCCTTCATCATGGCCCACGTGATACGCTCGATGCATGAGAGCATCGCTGTGATTGGCCAGATCTGGTTCCACGTGAGAGCAGCGCTATGATTGGTCCGTTCTAACTTCAGATGAATGGGGTGACTTCAGTTCCTGCAACAATTCACGCATTGCAAAAAAATATATATATTTCTCAAAACACGCTGTCAGAACGCGTGCTTTTCTCATAGAACGCCATAATGGCATTCAGAACGGACACATTTACGTTCTTAATCCAGTTGAAGCGAGTGACGACATTTCAAATGTGAATACGTCACCACTCGAAAAGTTTGTTTTCCTGATATTTTAACCTGTCTATACACGCACCGAACACACACTGTTGTGAGAAAGCGTTCCTGAACTCTTAAATCTGCAGATAAAGTGAAGTGCGCACAGACTTTGCCCTCGCGCGTCCGTTCCGTTACACGCATCAGTTTAAAGGCGGACTACAGACACTCACGACGCTCTTTACTTCCCGAGATCTTTCCACGCGTTCACACTGACGACACCACCCGCACAGTGACAGCACCGAGCCCTGAGGATAACACAACCAACATCCGAGGAGACTAAAGGTAAGATTCATACCGCTAAAGAGATTTAAACACACGTATGCCATATGAAAGTGCGCGTTCTGGGGCCGGATGACGCGCGTGACCTCGCGAACGCGGAAGAGAGCATCATATGACTTTATTAAAGATTACAAGCGCTATGATTTAATTATGTCTGGTGAAGCCGATCTTTAGTTGATCTTCTGAGGAAGACTTTGTGAATGCGTCTGTTTTGGATCATATGTTGTATTAAAGGAACATGCGAACATCAGTGACAGCGGTCCTGCTGTGTGACATGCATAATTCATTACGTTTTAACTTAATTTCATTTTAAAGCAATATTGTAAATGGGTTTCTGGGTGTATTGTATCTCCAAATTGCAATCATAGACATCATGCACAAGTAAAAATGAAAACTTCATGATGAATGCGTGGTAATACTGACAGTTTGGCATCAGGAGAGTTTTTATAGTTTATTATATTTTATGGTGGATTTTTATACATCATAATATTTCAATAAACACCTTTCAATAACCCTTATATCAAATGAAAGAAAGTTAAGCCAATTTGTTTTATCATTCACCTACTTTTTGTTTTTAACATTGGCAATTTCCTTCCTCTTATGTACAGTAGGCTGTGAAATGTAGCCTAATTTCTTCTGTATTTTAAATAAATAGTGTGTGTGAGCTGTTATACACTTTCTGTGTGGGTTTGAGCCCTTTGTTTTTTGTAAAGAGCTCTTGTATCCGTGGTATAAAAGCTTTTCTTGCAAATCCTCTTTCTGCATCTGATGGCTCGATGTAAAACCGCGTTTCTCTGCGCTCGTGTCTTCTCATGGTTAGTCTTGCTGGGAAAGTGTTTCTGGACTCAGGATCTTTCAACACACCATTTCTTGACCTTTACTGAGCGACAAAAAAGCGAATGAAGAGAATTAAACCTGATGGATGGTAGTCCTTTGCTGTAGGTGGCCATTTTTATTGCTGTAATCAATAAGTGTTCCAACAAGGATTTATTAAGTTAACTTCAATTGGCTTTTAACGTGTTTTATTATGTTCTAGGACGTTCATGGACATCTTAAATGTGTGTGTGAAATATAATCTTCATATTGTTTTGTCTCGAAGGTTGAAGATGGAGGCCATTAACCACAGAGTTAACTCTTACATCGAGTCTTGGATGGGACCTCGGGGTAAGACCAATACTGAAGTTTACAACTTGCTTTTCTTTATGATGTGTTCCTGAATCCATTACAGCTTTATTTTAATAGCTTAAACTATATTAGTGCACGCTAATGATTTTAATAATGTCTCTAACATCCAAGCAAGTGGTTCTAATGGGTTTTTAAATAAACTTTGACAAATCCAGTGATTGTTTTAACCTAAAAGTGCTCATATCAACCCAGTATCTTGTAAACTTGTGTTCCAGACTGGAAATAATACTTATAAACATCACAAACTCTGCCTCTCAGTTATGGGAAACTGTATGAATCAATCAATCAGAATGGAAGCAATTATAGTGTGTTTCCATTGAAAAGGTAATTGCGAACTTTTATCAGATTTGCAATTGCAAGTTTATTGTTTTTTTACTGAAAGTCTGAAAGATGAGATATCAGCTAGCAATTGTGAGAAGATAAAAGCTGGATTTGTGAGATTAAAAAGTCTAAATTACTTTTATTTTCTGGAGAAGAAAGAAGCTGCCATAGCAGTCGGTGCGACGCCACGCAAAATGGGATTTGAGGGAAAATCAACATTATGAAAATTCTGATCGGATAAACTAATTCCCCGCCTGCATGTGTGTATGCATGCATGCAGTAGTCAACAATTTGAAGTGGATCAAAAAAGTTAATCAAAGTTAAAGTCAGAGTTGCGAGATATAAAGTCAGAGTTATAAGATATAAAGTCAGAGTTGCGAGATATAAAGTCAGAGTTGCGAGATATAAAGTCAGAGTTGCGAGATATAAAGTCAGAGTTGCGAGATATAAAGTCAGAGTTGCGAGATATAAAGTCAGAGTTGCGAAATATAAAGTCAGAGTTGCGAGATATAAAGTCAGAGTTGCGAAATATAAAGTCAGAGTTTCGTGATACAAAGTCAGAGTTGCGAGATATAAAGTCAGAGTTGCGAGATATAAAGTCAGAGTTTCGTGATACAAATCAGAGTTGCGAGATATAAAGTCAGAGTTGCGAGATATAAAGTCAGAGTTGCGAAATATAAAGTCAGAGTTTCGTGATACAAAGTCAGAGTTGCGAGATATAAAGTCAGAGTTGCGAGATATAAAGTCAGAATTGCGAGATATAAAGTCAGAGTTGCGAGATATAAAGTCAGAGTTGCGAGATATAAAGTCAGAGTTGCGAAATATAAAGTCAGAGTTTCGTGATACAAAGTCAGAGTTACGAGATATAAAGTCAGAGTTGCGAGATATAAAGTCAGAGTTGCGAGATATAAAGTCAGAGTTACGAGATATAAAGTCAGAGTTGCGAGATATAAAGTCAGAGTTTCGTGATACAAAGTCAGAGTTGCGAGATATAAAGTCAGTGAAATATAAAGTCAGAGTTGCGAGATATAAAGTCAGAGTTGCGAGATATAAAGTCAGAGTTGCGAGATATGAAGTCAGAGTTGCGAGATATAAAGTCAGAGTTTCGTGATACAAAGTCAGAGTTGCGACTTGCGAGATATAAAGTCAGAGTCGCGAGATATAAAGTCAGAGTTACAAGATATAAAGTCAGAGTTGCGAGATATAAAGTCAGAGTTACGAGATATAAATTCAGAGTTGCGAGATATAAAGGCAGAGTTGCGAGAAATAAAGTCAGAGTTGCGAGATATAAAGTCAGAGTTTCGTGATACAAAGTCAGAGTCGCGAGTTATAAAGTCAGAATTGTGAGATATAAAGTCAGAATTGTGAGATATAAAGTCAGAATTGTGAGATATAAAGTCAGAATTGTGAGATATAAAGTCAGAGTTTCGTGATATAAAGTCAGAGTTGCGAGATATAAAGTCAGAATTGTGAGATATAAAGTCAGAATTGCGAAATATAAAGTCGAAGTTGCTTATTGTGAAGTCAGAATTGTTCGATATAAACTATTCTCAGGGGGATGAAAGTTAGTCTTTTTTTCCCTAAGAACTGGCCTGGTAACTCGCAATTTTGAGTTTATATCTCACAATTCTGAGAAAAGATGTCAGAATTTCGACATATAAACTCGCAATTGTGTGTTATAAAGTCAGAACTATGAGATGTAAACTCTCGCAATTGTGAGATAAAAATTCGCAATTTTAATTTTTTTTTTTATTCAGTGGTGGAAACAAGCTTCCATAGGAGATTGCGCACTCTTTCGGTAGATGTCTAACAGCGCCCCCTACAGTATAACACTGAGAACACGTATAGAGGATTCATGTGCTTTCTCATTCACAGACCCTCGGGTTAAAGGATGGCTTCTGCTGGACAACTACATCCCCACGATTACCTTCACCGCTCTGTACCTTCTGATTGTGTGGATGGGGCCGAAATACATGAAGAACCGAAAGCCGTACTCGTGCAGAGCCGTGCTGGTGCCGTATAACCTCGGCCTGACGCTGCTGTCGCTCTACATGTTCTACGAGGTGCGTTCCCAATCACAAACAAAGCAAAGTTTTCCCCTTGAATGAATAGGACAAAATTATGAAGTCAATATTGACCTTCAGATGGTCTTGGTTTCCTGTTTACACTTCTGGGTTTCGGGGTCTATAGGACCCCAACAATTGATTGAGTAATTGTACAAAAACTGTACATTTTTAATCATACAAATAATATATAATTTTTTTTGTTTACTTCTCATCTATTCATTAATGCTGTGTTTTTGGAGATATAAAGTACCTTTGTATCCATATACCACACAATTCCTCAACTACACCATTAGCTTGCATATGAAATATTATTTTTTTAGTACTATTACTAGCTAGGCCTTCATTTCTGTGTAAAATTTTCAGATTTATGTCGGATTTTTTTTTTTTTTTTGTGACACATGAAGAAAATATTAGGGCTGTCAAAACGATTAATCGCAATTAATCGCATCCAAAATAAAAGTTTGTGTTTACATAATATATGTGGGTGCACTGTATATAATTATTTTAGATATATAAATACACACACATGCTTGTATATTTTTAAGAAATATTTTCATGTATATTCTGTATATAGATCTGTATATAATTTATATTATATATAAATATAAATATTTTATATATAAATAATATTTTTTTCTTAAATATACATGCATGTGTGTATTTATATATATATATATATATACAAAATAATTATACTCAGTGCACCCACATATATTATGTAAACACAAACTTTTATTTTGGATGCGATTAATCGCGATTAATTGTTTTGACAGCCCTAGAATAATATTTAGTTTTTTTTTTTTTTTTCCACATTTCCCATTCATTTCAATGTGGGGTCATATTGACCCCGAAGACCAGAAGTGTAAACATTTTTTTTCAGAACAACCGAATCGAGCCCAGTTTTATTTTTGTGTGTGTGTATAGATAGATAATGTGTGAAAGTCACAAAATCTTATTCCACTGAGATTAAGAGAACCTTTTTTTTAAAGTAAAAGTCAATTGGGGTCATACAGACCTCATGACCCGGTTGAGGGCTACAGAAAAACTATAACAGTATCTCAATGATACTACAATAAAAGTCTCGTCCTGTTATCTCGTGTTTATTTTAAATAAACGAAAGGAGGTTGATCATCCTTTCGTTCGGGAGTGCTTTCGAATGCCTGCGCTCCTGAAAGCTTGCATTTGCATTGATTTAATGCTGTAACAGATGTTACACAATCGAGATATTTGATTGTGCTCTGGACCTTTAAGGACGTGCACTTTGATACTGATGATTTGACTTTTTGGGAACGGAGCAGGTTTGATAAGTGTGCTCCTGAGAGTTCAGAGTCCTGTCTTGCCTCATTCGCTCTCTCCACGCCGTCTGGCATTGTCAAACTGACACGCTGTCTGGCTTCCCAAATGAGCTCACAGATGCATCAGATACCAGTTCTCTTATATCACAGTCATCGATGACCTTAAAGCTCTTTTACTGCAGTATCATCAGAGAAAGAAACAAAGCTCTCGGCTGCAGATGTCCGTGTCTTAAAGGGACAGTTCGCCAAAAATGAAAGTCATTTACTCCCCTACCCATACAGTAAATCATTACAGGAAATAAATCAGTGGTCGACTGATATATCGCCAAGGCTGATATAAAATTCAGCATCGGCTGATAAGTCGTTCTAATTGGCCGATGTGTTGGAAGCCGGACTTTTATTTTGGACTTTTATCATTAAAGGAGTAGTTCACTTTAAAAAAAAAATAAAAAAAAATTGCTGATAATTTACTCACCCCCATGTCATCCAAGATGTCCATGTCTTTCTTTCTTCAGTCGAAAAGAAATTAAGGTTTTTGATGAAAACATTCCAGGATTTTCTCCATATAATGGACTTCAATGGGAACCAAACGGTTCAAGGTCCAAAAGACAGTTTCAGTGCAAACTGTTCAAAGGGCTTTAAACGACTCCAGACGATGAATAAGGGTCTTATCAAGGACCCTTCGAGTTATGACTCGAAAAAAGATTCGTTCGTTTTGATGAACAGAGAGTCACGAACGCGCATCACAGAACAGAACAAGGCGAGCATTTGAGCTTATAAAACTTAAACTTTGTTATTTATTCGATCGTTTCACTTGATAAGACCCTTATTCATCGTCTGGAGTCGTTTAAAGCCCTTCATAAGTTATAAGTCGTTTAAAGCCCTTCTTTGAGTCATGGCTCGAAAAAAGATTCGTTCAATTTGATGAACAGAGAGTCACGAACGCGCATCACAGAACAGAGCAAGGTGAGCATTTGAGCTTATAAAACTTAAACTTTGTTATTTATTTATTAAATGAGCGATCGTTTCGCTTGATAAGACCCTTATTCATCGTCTGGAGTCGTTTAAAGCCCTTTGAACAGTTTGCACTGAAACTGTCTTTTGGACCTTGAACCGTTTGGTTCCCATTGAAGTCCATTATATGGAGAAAATCCTGGAATGTTTTCATCAAAAACTTCTTTTCGACTGAAGAAAGAAGGACATAGACATCTTGGATGACATGGGGGAGAGTAAATTATCAGCAAATTTTTTTGAAAAGTAAACTACTCTTTTATGGCTCGAATAGGACGTTTCTAAATGGATGGTTGCCGTAATGTCACTTTGATCAGTTTTTGAAGTGATTTTGATGATTATGTCTCACAGCTTATGAATACCCCGAATTCAAAATTATAATATTATGAAAAACGTTTTCATATCTGTAATCCATAATCATCACAATTATAACAAATAAAGGCTTGAAATATCTCACTTTGCATGTATTGAGTCTATATAATACACTTTTGCATGATATTCAAATTTTTCGAGTTTCACCTGTTCTTTTATTATTATTAGTCAAACGATTTAAAACGGCAGATTTATTCAGTGACGAAGCAATCAGTTTGAATAAGGAAAGCGATATCTCTGCCACAGTATTGCATGGGCTCCACTTTATTTGTACCATTTTGTTTTATTAGTTCATTTTTATCTATTTACCTTTATAATAAAGATATTGTTTGATTATTGAGATCTCGGATTGAAGTCCTTGAAAACCAAAAAAGTAATTGTCCATTCCCATCTGTGTGTCGGGCCGTGGGAACACCGGGCGTCTCTAAAGTTATCAGATCGAATGAGAAATGAGGCGAGTCCGAGCTGGGACTGTGTTTTAGGACTTTAGATTTCAGTCTCTCTAATAGCAAAATCAACCCGTGACCCCGAGAAGCTCCCGGACAAGGCAATCGGGGCTATACTGGGACAGATTTATGTCCTTTTAAAGAGGCTACTTTAATAGAGACGTCCTCTGAACGCCGTCGTCACCTGTAACATGAGCTCAGGCAATACTGAGAACATCATCTGAGGTTTCGGAGGATTTATGCAGTATACAGGAGACAGATGTGCAGGCATTCGGCATTTGACAAAAAAAAAAAACCTTTAGGAGAAAGAACAAGGACATTATTCAGAACGAGACAATGAACAATCACACATTAGAGGCTCATGGGAGATTTTACTGAGGTCGGTGGAGGTGAGAACAAGATCATGGAAGACGGTTTAAAAGAATTTAACAAACATGAAGCGCTTTTGTTCCTCGTTCTGTAGAAGTCTGCAGTAAATCTATCTGTGTGTCATCATTACACCTGTGAGGCTCTGCATCTGCTCAGAACCACATATATATATATATATATATATATATATATCAGGGTGATTCTTTAACTATGGTACTTTTCTTGTCCCTGGATGAAATAATAAAATCTAAAAAACATTTCTTCTTTTTTGTTTTTGTCAGACTTACTTCACCCTAAGGGGAACTTATAAAAAATGTATCATGGTTCAATCATTATTTTTATTATGTAATATGAGGCCGTTTATGCATGGTTTTTACAGTTTTCCCGCTGTCCCTAAGCCAGACTTTGTACCTTCAACCTTGCTTAATTCTAAATTAAATATTTAAATAATGTAAATAATGTCTATTCCAATTATACATATTATATATTGCAATATTTATTCACATTTTCTTATATTTTTCATAAGTAGAACCCTTGTCATTTCCGCCACACTGTACAAAATAGAATCCTGGGATCGTTGTTTTAGGTTTGAATAATTAGTAACCATAGCAACAGAAACTCCACAGTGAACACATGGCTGGGTGAAAGGGTGACCTCTATAGGGGGTAACGAAAAGAAGAAAAATCAAGGTAAATATGACTAAAACTGAGAATATGTTTATTGGCCGTCATTTCCAAACGGCTCATGTTTCACATGGACGTAAAAATAACTGGATAAAATTAATTTAATAATGTGTAATTTGTGTATATTAAATGCTAACTGTAGAACTAATATTAACAGGCTGGAAAAGGGAGGAAATGTAATTTCCGCCACAGTCATTTCCACCACTATGTTCATTGTGGTGGTAAAGACAGGTTGTGGTGGAAATGACCACCACATGACTGTTCGTGGTAAGTAGCAAATTATTTTGGGCGATAATACTAAAACGTTAATGTAAAAACCAAAAAGAAAACATACAATTAATTGAGTTAAGGTAGTGAGAACTATTTTATTATTGCAGATAAAAATGCCAATATATGTTGCACCCAACTAAGGGAAGGTTTCTAGACAGATTGAGAAACCATCTGATACTAAAAAACTGTTTGTAGAAATGTTTATTTTCTGAAACTGTCTAGCTCAAAGAGTACCATAGTTGAAGAATCACCCATATATATATATATATATATATATAACCTGCTCAAATAAGGATGACCCTTGTGAGATTAGATCCTTCTGATGGCTTGTTTGAGTTTGAAGAAAGATTTTTGATCAATAGCATCAACAGTATGCATCAATTAATTCGCCATACTAACAGCGTTATGAACAATGTTCTTCCAGTAACGCTAATAGAACATTTCTTTAGAGTTATCCTGTCTTTAAAGGAGAACTCCGGCGAACAATGAACCTTTGGTCTAATAAAATATTGGTACATAGTCAAGCGTTCTCTGAGATTTGTTTTCATGATAATCGAATGTAAAGAGTTTTATCTCTAAAAACTGTTCAGCGTATAATGCTAGTACTGGGGGCATATGCTAAGTAAAATGAAATCGCTAGTTTATACCACTAACAAGGCTCAAAATAGGGTCATGAGGGTCCATACATGCAAAACGAAGCATTGAGAACTTTGTAAGTGTACAGGCCGTTTAATAAGAAGATTATAAAGACAGTTCACTTCGTGTATACATACAGAAGCCATCTTAGGAAATAGTCTCAATAAGTCAAACTACGAACGTCGTGTCGAGTGAGCTGAACTGTATGAACGGCGTTCGGGGATCGACTTATCGAGACTATTAGTGTCTATATACTGTTAGTGTGGGGCTATTTTGAGCCTTGTTAGTGGTATAAACTAGCGATTTCTTTTTACTTAGTCAATGCCCCCAGTACTAGCATTATACGCTAAACAGTTTTTAGAGATAAAACTCTTTACATTCGATTATCATGAAAACAAATCTCAGAGAACGATTGACTAGGTACCGATGATTTATTAGACCAAAGGTTCATTGTTCGCCGGAGTTCTCCTTTAACTCTTTCCCCACCAGCGTTTAAAAAAAAAAATAATAAAAGTTGCCAGCCATCATTTTCACAAAACGTTCATGACCCTAAAATATTTAGTTATTCAGTATTAATATCTGAACATTAAATATATCAAAAACAAAACAGAAAAAAAGCCAAATGATCTTTTTTTTTTTCTAGCGTCACTTGAATGTTGGTAAGTTTCATTAAAAAAAAACTAATATTCTGAATAACTCCCTGTGGTGAAACTCAAGCTTTTAATGTTGTTTATGTGTCTATGTGGTGTTTTTAATCCGCTTTAACACACACCATGTGTAAGTTGATAAGTCGACAGCATTGCTGAGTATTTCCTCCTTAAAACTGCAGTGAACCAAAGACAGTCTCAAAAACACGGATTAGCTGGTGTTTCTGACGTCACAAACGACCTCGTAACCAATCAGATCAACGTGTGATCGTCAACCAGTGGATCTCTGAGTGAGTGGAGGCGGGGCTCATTTGCATATTCACAGAACCGCGCATACTAAATGAGACGAGGGTGTCGAGTTGCAGCAGAACGTTCTCTGGGGACATTGTGTGTTTTGTTGGTGTAAACTGATCCTCTCTGCTCCTCAAACGTGTTTGGTATGGTGAGTCCTGATTAAAGTGGCGTTGAGTTTAACGTTTCCTCTGTTCTCCTTCTGTCTACAGCTGGTCATGTCAGTGTATCAAGGCGGATACAACTTCTTCTGCCAGGACACACGCAGTGCGGGACAGGCCGACACCAGGGTAACACAACTGAGCTTCACATGCATGAGATCCCAACATATTATACAGTGCAATACAAATGAAAGAAATGATCCACACGATATTCTCCGTTCTGTTGGAGAACGGCCCCGAAGCCTCACGATCGTCCTCCGTCTGCACTTCTGAAACTCTCTAAGCACTCATGGACTATTTTATTATAATTTATATTAAAGAGACATAGCTGTATATACCAGTAGACCAATGACACACACACACACACACACACACAGTGAGAAGAGAAAAAACAGCTAAATAAATTAATCTATATACGTAGATATAATAGTATATACAGGTGCAATGAATGGGTTATTCCATTGTGATTTAACATTTTTGATTTATATAATATTTATTTAGTGATTTTAAAAAACAAAGTACATATATAAACTCATTGAGTGATTAATAGTGAAACAACCATCTTAAAAATATTAGTAATAGTATTAGTGTCTAGTAGCAGCAGTCATATTAACAACACTAATATTAATTATATTTTTATGATGATTGTTTCACTATTAAATCACTCAGTCAGTGATATATATATATATATATATATATATATATATGTGTGTATATATTAGGGCTGTCAAAACGATTAATCGCGATTAATCGCATCCAAAATAAAAGTTTGTGTTTACATAATATATGTGGGGGCATTAGATATATAACCACACACACGTGCTTGTATATATTTAAGAAATATTTTCATGAATATTCTGTTTATAGATTTATATATAATTTATATTATATATAAATATTTTATATATAAATAATATTTTTTTTCTTAAATATTCATGCATGTGTGTTTTTTATATATATACAAAATAATTATACACAGTGCACCCACATGTATTATGTAAACACAAACTTTTATTTTGGATGCGATTAATCACGATTAATCGTTTTGACAGCCCTAGTATATATATATATATATATATATATATATATATATATATATATATATGAGATGTATGTACTTTATATGTGTATATTTATATGTTATATGTGTACTATATGTTATATATGTACTTTGTTTTTTAAATCACTAAACAAATATTATATAAACTTACTGAGTGATTAATAGTGAAACAATCATCATACTAATATTATTGTCAGTATTAGTGCTGTTAATATTACTATTATTACTGCTGCTACTACAGACACTACTAGTAGCAGTAATAATGGGAATGTTAACAACACTAATACTGACAATAATATTAATAATAACGTAAACACTTTACAGTAAGGTTCATTGGTAATGTATTAACTACATTTGTTACAGTATTTATTAATCTTTGTTAATGTTAGTTAATATAAATCCAGCTGTTCATTGTTAGTTCACAGCGCATTAACTAATGTTAACAAACGCAACATTTGATTTTAATAACATTTGTTGAAATTAACATTAACTAAGATTACTAAACACTGAAGAAGGATTGTTCACTAATGAACCTTATTGTAAAGTGTTAGCATATTAATAATACTATAATCTCAGTTTTATGCAAATAATTGCAGACTCGCTACTCTGTAGTCAGCGGTAGCCTGACTGGACACTGGAGTGAGTCCGCGAGACGCTAGTGCACATCAAGCGTGCCGTTCGGGACAGGGCCGAGGTCTCCGTTCTCCAGTAGCTCTATTCCTATTGTTAGCTAGGATATTGTTCATCAGGTTCAACACCGCATTAGACATGTCCAGAGCAAACGCTGGTCTGATGATGTGATGGATTCACAGTTGTGGATTGGTCAGTGTCATTTTTTAAACATGTGACGTGCCGGTCAGGCGAAGACAGGAGGATCTGTGGCGGCACACGCTTATTTATATTCACAAACCAAAGTGGAGAAAACACTAACGCAAAGGCTTTGAAAACCAAAGACAATACTTGACAAAGGAGCTGAGGAAACCGAGGGCGTTACATACAGAGGGAAATGAGGAACTAGCGCAGAGACAGGTGAGCGAACCAGATCAGTCGAGGAGGAAACCAGTCCAACAAACAATACAGGAACCACACGCAGGAACAGGGGGCAAAGCGGAAATATCGTACGTTAAAATAATATACCAAAGTGCAAACTGAATGTAATGTTTTTGAAGACTTGACATTAACCCCTTAACACCTGAAGTTATTTACAATTATATATATATATATATATATATATATATATATATAAATTATTATTTGTGTTTCTGGCTCAAATTAAGTTGAGATTGTTCATTTGTCTATATATATATATATACATTTAGGTCTGATGCCAATTAGCGACAACAGGCATTTATGGAAAAATGTTTTACAGAATGGTACAATTAATAAAACTGTGGTTTTAGTTAAAAAATTACTATACGGCTTTTTTTAGCCACAAGGGTCTTTATATGTAATTTCATTATTTACGTGTGTTCTGACAAGCATTTATGGTAAATTAAAATTAAATAACACATGTATATATATGTGTATATACTGTGTATATATATATATATATATATATATAAATATATATAAAAATCTTAAATACATGCATGCATGTGTGTGTATTTATATATTTATATATGTGTATTTATTTATATATATATATATATATATATATATATATTTATTTATTTATATGTATAGAGACATAATCAGAAGTTGACTACGAATCAATGAGTTGTTACAGGAGTAGTTCACTTTTAAAAAATTTCTGCTGATAATTTACTCACCCCATGTCATCCAAGATGTCCATGTCTTTCTTTCATCAGTCGAAAAGAAATGAAGGTTTTTGATGAAAACATTCCAGGATTTTCTCCATATAATGGACTTCAATGGGAACCAAACGGTTCAAGATCCAAATGAGAGTTTCAGTGCGAACTGTTCAAAGAGCTTTAAACGATTCCAGATGATGAATAAGGGTCTTATCAAGCGAAACGATCGCTCATTTAATAAATAAATAAAAAAGTTTAAGTTTTATAAACTCAAATGCTCGCCTCGCTCTGTTCTGTGATGCGCGTTCGTGACTCTCCTGTTCATCAAAATGAACAAATCTTTTCCCCAGTCAACTCGTTCATTTCAATCGTTGAATGAACCAAACGACTCAGAAAAAGATTTGTTCATTTTGATGAACGAGTTCGAACAGTTTGCACTGAAACTCTCATTTGGACTTTGAACCGTTTGGTTCCCATTGAAGTCCATTATATGGAGAAAAATCCTGGAATGTTTTCATCAAAAACCTTCATTTCTTTTCGACTGAAGAAAGAAAGACATGGACATCTTGGATGACATGGGGGCGAGTAAATTATCAGCAAACGTTTTTTTTTAAAGTGAACTACTCCTTTAACGACTTCTGCACCGTCTAATATTACATGTCTGTATAATGCCTTGAGAAATGATTGACGTGTGAATGCTTGTGTTTATCCCGTCCTCAGATGATTCATGTACTCTGGTGGTATTACTTCTCCAAACTCATTGAGTTTATGGACACGTTCTTCTTCATCCTGAGGAAGAACAACCACCAGATCACGTTCCTGCACGTGTACCACCACGCCAGCATGCTCAACATCTGGTGGTTCGTCATGAACTGGGTGCCGTGTGGACACTGTGAGTTCTCAGACCCAGACGCTTATGCTGCAGATTATGTGCTGAATTATTCAGATGCAGAAAAACAAACCCACACAGAACAGGGCAAAAGTGCTCGTCTTTAAATAACTGCTTGCATTATGTAACATGGTATTTAAAGGAGTGGATTCACTCCATCTCTGGCATTAAAGGGATACTTCACTTAAAAATGGCAGTGAATGGCCGTTTCTGTTCATAAACTTTTATGATGGATAGATGCACTTATGATGATAGATGCACTTTCATGATGGATAGATGCACTTTTATGATGAATAGATGCACTTTTATGATGGATAGATGCACTTTTATGATGGACAGATGCACTTTTATGATGAATAGATACACTTTTATGATGGATAGATGCACTTTTTTGATGGATAGATGCACTTTTATGATGAATAGATGCACTTTTATGATGGATAGATGCACTTTTATGATGGATAGATGCATTTTTATGATGGATGGATTCACTTTTATGATGGATAGATGCACTTTTATGATGGACGGATGCACTTTTATGATGGATAGATGCACTTTTATGATGGATAGATGCACTTTTATGATGGATAGATGCACTTTTATGATGGACAGGTGACTTTTATGATGGATAGATGCACTTTATGATGATAGATGCACTTTTATGATGGATAGATGCACTTTTATGATGGACAGATGCACTTTTATGATGATAGATGCACTTTTATGATGGATAGATGCACTTTTATGATGGACGGATGCACTTTTATGATGGACGGATGCACTTTTATGATGGACAGATGCACTTTTATGATGGATAGATGTACTTTTATGATGGATAGATGCACTTTTATGATGAATAGATGCACTTTTATGATGGACAGATGCACTTTTATGATGGATAGATTCACTTTTATGATGATAGATGCACTTTTATGATGGATAGATGCACTTTTATGATGGATAGATGCACTTTTATGATGGACGGATGCACTTTTATGATGGATAGATGCACTTTTATGATGGACAGATGCACTTTTATGATGATAGATGCACTTTTATGATGAATAGATGCACTTTTATGATGGACAGATGCACTTTTATGATGGATAGATGTACTTTTATGATGGATAGATGCACTTTTATGATGAATAGATGCACTTTTATGATGGATAGATGCACTTTTATGATGAATAGATGCACTTTTTTGATGGATAGATGCACTTTTATGATGAATAGATACACTTTTATGATGACAGATGGACTTATGATGAATAGATGCACTTTTATGATGGATAGATGCACTTTTATGATGAATAGATGCACTTTTTTGATGGATAGATGCACTTTTATGATGAATAGATACACTTTTATGATGACAGATGGACTTATGATGGATAGATGCACTTTTATGATGGATAGATGCACTTTTATGATGAATAGATGCACTTTTATGATGGATAGATGCACTTTTATGATGAATAGATGCACTTTTATGATGACAGATGGACTTATGATGAATAGATGCACTTTTATGATGGATAGATGCACTTTTATGATGAATAGATGCACTTTTATGATGGATAGATGCACTTTTATGATGAATAGATACACTTTTATGATGACAGATGGACTTATGATGGATAGATGCACTTTTATGATGAATAGATGTACTTTTATGATGGATAGATGCACTTTTATGATGGATAGATGCACTTTTATGATGGATAGATGCACTTTCATGACAGATAGATGCACTTTTATGGCCTTCAAAATAGCCAGTCACTGCCACTATAAAGCTTGGAAGAGCCAGGACATTTATAGAAAAAAATATATAACTCGTGATTGTATTCATCTGAAAGAAGACAGTCATACATTACACGCCTAGGGTGGCTCGAGGGCGAGTAAATCATGAGGTAATTTCCATTGTAAAGTGAACTACTCCTTCACTTCCCAGAATAGATTGTGGATACTGATCGCTGATTAAAGTGTGTAGTGCTGGTTATTCATGCAAAAACGTGGTTGAACTCGCCTTATGCCATATTTACAATGCAAATGTGACACAGAAGCGGCTCTGAAGTGAACAAGAACAACAGAAAACAATATGCAAGCGTAAACGTAGACAACACAGGACATCAACATCACACTCAAACTGAAGGCTCAAATACAATCACGAAAATGAGAAGTAACCCAACAAAGACAACCATAGAAACCAGGAAGCAGGAACTAAGAAACATGTAACTGACACACATAGGGTGTGTTCACACTTCGCTTGGTCCAGTGTGGGGACAAATAACTTTATTCTAGAGCTGCCATAAAGCCAAAACAATCTCTGTAACTGTAATCTCCTATGATCACTGTAAACCAATTGAAACAATCAACATTAATGAGATGTAAATGATGATTTGACTTGACTGATCATGAGTTGAGCAAGCTATTAATGAAACCACCATTAGAATAAACCGGATGTGTTTGAAGGAAATCCATGAACTAATGCTGGTCTCTCTTCTCTCTTCATCAGCGTATTTCGGCGCCACGTTTAACAGCTTCATCCATGTGCTGATGTACTCGTATTACGGGCTCTCCGCCGTACCGGCCATCAGACCGTACCTGTGGTGGAAAAAGTACATCACTCAAGGACAGCTGGTAAGTGCACGCTTCCATGCGCCCATCTCTCGTCAAAGGGATAGTTCACTTTGAAATTAATGTTTGGTATGTTTTATCTTACCTCAAAGACATCCAAGATGTATGTGTCTTTGTTTCCACAGTAGTTTCAATTTTGATATTTTTAGGTCAAACCATTCTTGTCTGTCCGTCATATAATGGAGGTCTATGGTCACCACCTCAAAGAGCATGCACAGAGAAGTCCAGATTAAACATGATTTAATGACTCGTAAATGTAAGTACACATTGATGGCCTAAGACACGAAATGAGCGGTTTGTGTGAGAAAATGAACAGGATTTATATCGTTTTTACCTAAAAAGCGCCCGTGCCCTCAGATCACTTGGAAGTGGCTGTGATTACAAGAGGTAAAAACTATATAAATACTGTTTGTTTTCTCACACAAACCGCTCGTTTCGTGTCTTGGGCCATCAATGTGTACTTACATTCACGAGTCATTAAATCATGTTTAATCTGGACTTCTCTGTGCATGCTCTTTGAGGTGGTGACCATAGACCTCCATTATAAGACTGACAGACAAGAACGGTTTGACCTAAAAATATCAAAATTGAACAAAGACACCTACATCTTGGATGACCTTGAGCTAAGATAAAACATAACAAACATTAATTTCAAAGTGAATTATCCTTTTTTTAAGAAAAAAAAGAAAAAAGAAATAATGGTAACGCTTCCTTTTACAGTACAGTACTTACAGGTTACTTACAGTGCACTTACCTAGAAAGTACTGGCTAATATAAGGTAAGTACATGGAACAGGGGTAGGTTTAGGTGTAGGTTTAGGTGTAGGTTCAGGGTTAGTACTGGTTATTACCCAGTAATTGTAGTTACTAAAATAACTACATAGTATTTACATGGGTAACTGGACTGTAAAAGGAAGCGTTACCAAAATAATGTATTCTACAGTCCAAAGGTTTCATATGGGTCAAAAATACAGCAATATTGTGAAATATTATTATTATAATGTAAATCAGTTGTTTTCAATGTGCAAATATAGTCATCATTACTCCAGTCAGTCACATGATCCTTCACAAATCACTCTAATATGATGATTTGATGCTCAACAAACATTTATGATTATTATCAGTGTTAAACGGTTTTGCTGTGTCATATTTGTGTGAAAAAAGTGACGTTTTTTCACGTTTTTTTATTGATAAACAGAAAGTTCAAACGAGCAGCATTTATTTAACGCTTTCCTCGCCAGTGTTTGTGAAAGTTGCCTGCGTTTTTTGGACATTTTCACACAATTAATGTTTATGATCGTGTCATTTTACATATGCCATCACGTGTTTCCTTTTCTCCTGTGTTTTGATCGGCAGATTCTGCCCTTTCAGTAGATATGTAACAACGCCCCCTACAGTATAACAGTGAGAACGCGTATAGCGAAAATCTCCGTCAGTGGCGGGATTCGGGAAAGAGCTCATAATGCAACATTATCAATGTCTTTTGAACAATTTAATGCATCCTTGACGAATAAAAGTAAAAGAAAAAAAAACAAACTTCTGAGTAGGGCTGTCAAACGATTAATCGCAATTAATCGCATCCAAAATAAAAGTTTGTTTTTAGATAATATATGTGGGTGCACTGTGTATAATTATTTTACATATATAAATACACGCACATGCTTGTATATATTTAAGAAATAGTTTCATGTATATACTGTATATAGATTTATATTTAATTTATGTTATATATAAATATAAATATTTTATATATAAATAATATTTTTTTCTTAAATATACATGGATGTGTGTGTTTTTATATATATATACAAAATAATTATACACAGTGCACCTACATATATTATCTAAAAACAAACTTTTATTTTGGATGCGATTAATCGTTTGACAGCCCCATTTCTGAACGGTAGTGTATAGATTTTAATGGTTGTATATGGCAGAATTTGGACTCTTTAGTTTCGCTGCTCTAACTGATAACTCACGGCTGTTTTCCCTCAGGTCCAGTTCGTCCTGACCATGTTCCAGACGTCTTGCGCTGTGGTTTGGCCGTGTGGTTTCCCAATGGGCTGGCTGTATTTCCAGATCTCGTACTGCATGACTCTTATCTTACTCTTCTCAAACTTCTACATACAGGTAAACCGACTCTCAATTTGGCATAAAGAAAGAACACAAAGGAGTATTCGAGAGTAAAACGTGCCCTTTCTTTGCTCCACAGACCTATAAGAAACACGCGGGATCTCGGAAGACCGATCACCCGAACGGATCGATAAACGGCCACGCTAATGGCGTAACGTCCAGCGAGAAGGTGACACGCAGAAAGCCACGCACAGATTGATATCGACGCAGTAGAAGAGCTACATGTACACGTGTGTCATCTTACCGCGCTAAAGCCATTTAATCCTTAAGAGACTCCTTACATGTTTGCACACTGCAACCTCATGTTATTCATATTGAATCCAAAAAAAGAAAAAAATAGGAAAAGAGAGAGAAAATTAGGGTCCAAGTTAGTCTCAGGCGTCTAGACTAGAGTATTTTTGTTTTTCATATATTTTTCTTGAAATATAGAGATGGCTAACCTTATTACTGTACTCATTTGCACTGGTGTTTTCACTAAACGTGTCTGTAGACATAGTTGACCAAATATACTGCGGTAAGCCACACTTTTAGAGCTCAACACACACACTTCTAGCCTATGCAATGTCTTTACAGATGATCTGACGGTTTGGAGATGATAATACGAAACCGTCAGGAGAAATTATAGGAGATAATCAGTTTTATTGAGCGTTAATTGATTGTTTAGCGAATTACAGTAAGTTTACGACTGTTTATTTAACACTGATTTAGCATAGTTTGTTGTTAGCGCTGTACTGGACAGGCGAATCTTATTAAAACATATCCACTTCATTCCAACTTACACATTTTCGGTGTATTTCTCACCATTCCCATCCCATTTTTTATTTCCAAAGTATTACAGTAAAGGTTTTACTGTAACATTTGTTTTCGTTCCTGTAATGCTGTGAGATTTAGTTATATTTTACAATAAGGTTATATTAGATAACATGAACTTCGGTAATCTTAGCTAATGCTCACTAAATCATTATTAAAAATCCAAAGTTGTATAATATTATTTACTGGACCTGAGCTGAAATGAACAGTTGTATGTTTGATGGATAAGTACTGTATTTAAGCATATTGCTCATTGCTAGTTCATGCGTTGGCTAATGGGACCTTATTGTAAAGTGCCACGGATTCGTTCCCAAATGTGGTCAAATTTCATAAATCCAGTCATAAAACTTTAATAGATTTAGGAGTAAATGCTGCAGTGATAAATATGTAAAAGACATAAATTAGATCACTAATATATACTTGTTGTTGTCAAAAATGTCGTAATGAAGCCGCAGTTCAGCGTGTCGCTTTAGTGAACCACTGCTTACACTGTAACGACAGCACTGTAAACTCTGAAACGCGTTCCTGTGAGGCCGTGTGCAGTTCGTGAAGAAACTGGACGTGCGTCGACAGGTTAGCGCTCTCTGTGCCAGCATTCCCCACATTTTTTGTTTAAAAACACTTGATCTAGCCGGCTGTTACTAGTGTGTTAGAGTTAAACCTTTAGCATAGAGCTACAGGAAATCAATATTTGTGTAACATTGATCTGTCCTTAATAAATCCTTATCGGTTATTGCTGTGAATAAACAAGCCATTCTCTCTGTTAGTGTCCGGTTTAGTCGGATAAGTAATAATATCTTGCATTAACTGTGATGCTTCCCTGATGAACAATGTAATGCTGGTAGTTGATGCTTTTGGTGCAGCTACAGACCCATTCAATGAACATTAATACAGAAGAGAGATTTAATGAGGTGTATCACAGAACTATTAATACGGTAAGGGTTAACCGACACAATACCAATAAAGTGATTTTTATTTGGAGATAAATTTGTGCCAGTGTTTGATTTAAGTTATTTGAATGTTATATTTACCCCCAATTCAACTATAATTAAAGCTGCAAGCAGCGATGAAAAGGGCTCTCGCACCCGTGCCGTCACCACCCGACGGTTTTAGGAAGACAGAGCATGATGGGCAGTACGTAATGATAATAAATATAGGAGGACTATGTCAAAGTATGCCACACTTCCTGCTACCAGCAGGTGGTGCTATTGCTATAACCAAATATGAGCATGGTCTTGTGTTCAGGACAGGACTCTTATCAAACATGTGAAGTTTGGGGCAGATCGGACATTGTGTGCCTGAGTTACTGCAGGCTGTCTGTGGTTGCCTAGCAACATCGGAACTGCAAGCAATATTGAACTATATGACATATTCATGAACAAATCGCCAAAAGGCTGAAATTGGGTGTACATTCGTCAGGCCGCCAAGGGCACACCCTTCGACAAAAACTCAGGATCTTAAGACACTCACCAGAATTGAAGAGGTCAAAACTGTAGGAGGAGTTCGTTAAAGTACAACGTAATGGCACAAATTTCACAAAATCTGAGAGGAAATTCAAAATAGCTGACTTCCTGTTGTGTTTAGGGCTATGCTCCAAGAGACTTTTTTGCAGAGATTGTGTCATTACATGTATTTTCCCGAATTCCACACCTGTGCGTCAAACTTAGAGCCGGGGCAATAATGTAGGGGGCGCTATTGAGCTATTTTGCCCCACACATTTGTCGAGAGCCGAGAGCACATCCTTCGACGAAAACTCAAGATCTTCGCAATTTAACGTCGCAAATGCCTTAAAATTAAACTCACCAAATTTGAAGAGGATCAGATCAAAATTTTTTGGAAGGAGTTCGTTAACCCTCTGGGGTTCTTCGTTTAACAGTCACACTCGTGACCTTCGGGTCAAAATTGACCCAAAGGGCGGGATTAAGAAAATCATAATTTTTATGATTTTTATAAAAAAGTTTTTTTATAATATTTTTTTCTTTTCTTTTTTGGTGTTTTGAGAAAATTTCAAAAATAAAAAAATATATAATTAGTATTAATGCAATAATTATGACCAAATTTTCCCCCATTGAATAATTTTTTTTTTTTTTTTACAATATATATTTTTTTTAAGCTATATTTCATTTTGTAGTCAAGCCTAGGCCTCATAAAAGCAATTTTTGAAATTAGATGGATGCCATCTCGTGGACAAACTGAGCTTTTTAAAAATGCAAAACACATGTATAATCTGAATATTTGGTGTGTTTGTGTATAAAGGTGTGTGTGTGTGTGTGTGGATGTGTCTGTTTTGCACTCTTGATGTTTTATAGATTCACCCCTTCACTGTTGTGTGCTTTTTTTCAAGATCGTTGCTGATTTGTAGATTGTACGCACAAAAAAAACTCAGTATTTTCACATTTTTGCCAATTTCCCATTCATTTCCTATGCGGGTCATTTTTGACCCGAAGTTCCTGAGTGTGACTATTTTTTTTACGACCACTTAGACTTTTCAAATCCTTTCCCCAATTTTTTTGGGTGTTCATATACCAAGTACCAATAAAGTCGCCAAGTTTCGGAACATTCCGATGAAGCTACGATTTTTAACATTTAAATGCTTCGGGTCATTATTGACCCGAATAAGCCCAGAGTGTTAAAGTACAACATCAGAAAATTACGAAAAATGCACAAAATCTAGGAGGAAGTTCAAAATAGCTTCCTGTAGTGTTTAGGGCTATGCTCCAAGAGACTTTTTTGCATTACATGTATGTGCCAAATTTCATACCTGTACATGAAACGTAAAGCCGGGGCAAAATGTGGGGGCAATAATTTAAAGAATTTGCCCCACCCAATTTTGAAAACCATATCACATGTAAATTTTCACCACTTCAGAAGCGTGTGCAAAGTTTCTTGAGTTTTCGAGCATGTTTAGGCCCTCTAAAAAGCAATTCTTTTAAGAGAAGAAGATGAATAAACAGAGCAAAAACACTAGGGTCCTATCGCAATCGGTGCTCGGGCCCTATATAGCTTCTTGCCGACAGTACAAATAAGTGCAATTAAAATATAGAAAACACAAACAAATTAATCTAGCAATATTAATCCGCAATTATTATAACATGGTGTCTACTTACAACGAGTGCAAATAGTCTGCTTTTGTTGGCAGACTGACTCTTCCCACCATTGTCTGATTGAGCCGGACAGAATTACAAAAGAAGTCCTGCTGAGAACAGGATCAGGTGAGGTCACTAGTGGGACTTTTACTGGTGTTACTCCATGTTGTAGACATCCAATCCAGAGAAAAGACTAAATGGAAAAGACTTTTACAAACTACACTAGAACTAACAGCTAATTCAATATCACAACTTCGCTAGACAGAGCTCTTGACAAGGTGCTGGTAAGTTTCATACAAAGACACACGATAGCAAACACAAGGGGATAAAATAGGGAGAAACGGATAATGACATGAGGTAATGATGACAAGGGTGCGGGGTAAGAGAACGAGACCACACAAGCACACAGCACAAACACAAGGCCATGTACCTGCACCTAAAACACAGGTCTGTCATGATCCTGCCTCAAGACTAGAGAAAGATAACGACAGATTGAGCTGATGCAAAAGTGTGCTGTCACAAACCCTCATCAGATATAGATTCGGTGGTCAGTGTGATGCATTTACAGTCTTAAACATTTGCTGGGTTATTTCTAGTCTTGGCTTGTGCTCTGCTTCCTCATCTTATATTTTGGATGTCAAGTCGTGGATGATTATTCTTGATAGCTTTTACAAAATTTCAAATCCCTCAGTTCTCCATCTCTGAAAAGCCAAGCCAATGTTGATTCTTGTTTTATGACGAGCTCTGTCTCGTTCTCTTTTCTCCTTTCTTTCTTAATATTTCTATTGAGCGGTCATTTTTCAGTATTTCAAGGCATTTAAACACTTTAATACCTGAACCTAAGAAAGACATTATTCTGATAGACAGCTCTGCCACCCAGTTCGCCTGTTAAACTGTGATTATAAGATATTAGCTTTGTTCCTCTTTGCCAGCAGACTCTCCTCTGCTAAAAGACTGAAAGTGTTTTGGCCACAGTAACAGATCGGTTAGGTCAGGTTTCATCCCAAAGAGGCATATTGTTAACAATATAGGCCTTTGTATTGGATTTGCAAGACTGATTAAGGAGGAAAGCTTTATTCCTTTTTTAGATTTTTACAAAGCCTTTGATTCCCTTGTACTCAAATTTGTACAAATTGTACAAAGAACAAGGGATTAATGTATCTGATAAACATATTCTCATAATGATGATACTTTTGATCATATTAACGTTTTCTCTAAAACTTCTGGTCTAACTTTTAATTTTTGATAAATGTGAACTGCTTTCTATAAAGTCTTGTTCTGCTCTATCCCTGTATAATATTCCTGTGAAGTCTCAAGTGAGTAATTTGGGTGTAATTATTTGCAAAGTTGACATTGCGAGAGGTAGAGAAAACCTTGATCCTTCAATCGCTAAGACAAAGAAAGTTAATTTCCTGGCTCCTGAGACTTATCGCTAAAATGAAGAGCTCTCCTCGGCTAAGATGGGGGTGTTTCTAGGACTAGGTTGACTAATCCTTCTCTTTCTTTGCATGTAGGCAAATCGAGTTGTGTCGAAGTTGACCAAATGCTTTTTGACCTCATATGGCAAGAAAAGAGACATTACAGCCAATAATTCATAGTTATTACAAGATTTGAACATGAGGGTCTACATTTGAAGAGTTCAGATGCAAAAGCCTCTAAGTGCCATTTGAATTTTTTTTCTAAAATGATCATTTTTATCAAGCTTGTATATTTAAGTTCAGTAATTTCACTTAAATGGCAATGAAGAATACATATTAATTGTCATTTAAGTGAAATTACTGAACTTAAATACACAAGCTTGATAAAAATGGTCATTTTAGAAGAAAATTTTAAATGGCATTTAGATGCTTTTGCATCTGAACTCTTCATTTTCTTGTCTTTTCTTGTTTTAATGATATGTTTAAGATAAATTAGTTGAGGCAATTCTTGGAAAAACAGGTTTAATGACAGGGAAACCATAATGTGGAAGAATACACATATGGGATTACCAAGTGCAAGTGGGAATAGCAACATATGAGGCATCCAGCCCAGCACAAGGACTGGCTGACCGGGCATGCATCTCAAGGACTGGGCCTGCATGGTGTCGATGCCTCCTCCACGCTTGACTGCCAAAGGAGGAACTCACGAGGGAACTCTCCGGGCAAGCAAGGCGCTCATATACTCCCTTGGTTACCGTGATTTTACCAAGTAAGACATGTTAAACATTCCTGTGCCAAAATGTAGTCTTTACCCAATCCTTACCCTAACCCAAACCTACCCATAACTGTTTCCTAATATCAGAGGGTAATGATAGGTGATAACACTGATGTTTAAGTACTTCATCCTGGTTTTAAGCCTAAACATAACATAAACTGTAAACACGACAAAGTTGAGAAAAATTTAACTTTATATAAATGAAGGGCAATTTTCACGAGCGACAACCAATGGGCTATATGCACGCATAAGTTCCGCATTTGACGCAAGGATGCTTGCCCATTTCCGGTTGTGGAGATTAAAGCAGAGGAAACCCGAGGAAAACGGGATTATGGCAGAGTCTTCAAAATTTACTGTCCTCCCGTCTTTGAAACGAAACGTACATACGTTTAGATGTAATTTTATATATAGACCATTTCAAAAGATGTAAACAACACTGGTCCAGAAGCACTTCCTGTTTCAGTTTGTAACTGTTTTCTTTATTTCACATTTAAAGAAAACTTCTTAAAGATGTTTGTTTAACTTTTTGATTCAGTTTTAAATGTCCTGTTGGTTGTATTTTATCCCAGCTTTTATGTAGTGTTAAAAAACTGAAACAGGAAGTACTTCTGGGCTAGTGTTGTTTACATCTTTTGAAATGGTCTATAGTTATGTTTATTTAATATAATTTTAAAAAGAAGCATAAACACAACGAGGGGTGTCTGTTTTATGTGTTTTTGTGACTAACGTTTCTTTAGTATAACCATGAAGTATAAAATTCAAAATAAATTGGACTCTACGATCGCCGGAAGTTTTCGAGCATCTTAACCGGAAATACCGCCGCGCGTGCATAGAGCCCATAGAGTGAAGTCAGTGGAGCACGTCACTCTTCAGTGCTGAGTCTGAACTAGGCAAGTTGAACGAGAAGCTCATTTTAGCAGTCAGAAACGGCCCTATAATGGATGATATATCTCCGTGTACGTACAGTGGTGTTCACCTTACTGACTCCGTGACTGAATGGTTTCAGGGAACCCAGATAGACTGGTATTTGCCCGTTTGCTGCAGTTAAATTGCCGCGATGGCAAACAGCACTCATCTGTTTCTCGTTCATCTTTAATATTATGCATTTTATGTACTGATTCAATTTATATTTAGACTTTTCCTTACAAAATATTTGTTTGTAGCGGCATTAAAACGTATTGTTGTCTAACATAGAGTAACTTCCGTAAATGTCACTCACAAACATTACTAGGCAACCAGTGGGGAACGCCCTCCAGCGGAGCCACAGGCGACCTGCAGCGCGGGTAGTGTGAACGGGGCTTCAAACCGCTTCAAACCGACTCAAACAAAGCTTCCGGTCGATGGAGTCCCCTTGAGCTTAATGCTATGAAGGAGAGGAGAACGATGGGATATGTTTTCGCCATCCAGAGGTATATGGAATTCACAAATCATGTTCACGAATAAGGTAACTTTTTTCTTTTTTATTACCTTCATGTTTGATCGCCATTTTATGCATCGTAATGAATTAGCTGAAATCATGCTGAAGTGTATGATTTTCATATATTATGCAGTGTTGTGCCTGAACACGTTCAATAAACGATAAATGATAAGTCATTCATTGTCCATGAATTCATATTTTAGACAAACGTGAACGTACTGTATTACTGCTTGAAGACATAACTTAGGGTTACTACTGTAAACTTGTTCAGATGCAAAATTTCATAGAGCCTTCGAGGCAAAAAAAAAAAAAACTGGCCTTAGTAGGCCCTATGTAGCGAGAGAAAAAAAAAAAAAAAAAAAAACACCCAATCTGACAATACAAGACACCAGCAGTGTCACACCCGGCCATCGTGAGGAGGCGACATACGATCATTTAAACAGATTTTATGACGAGGTTGATGAGGATGGAAAAAATCTTTCATTTCTGGGCAAACTTTGCCTGTCAAAAAAATATTTGTCTGTGGTTGTATATGGGCTGTGTCAATAATTCTTAAAAAAAGCACCATGAACGGAGTTTTTTTTTTTTAATTTTGAACTGAACTTTGAGCTAGTACGTGTAGAAAAATTAACTTTCCCAACATTGTATATATGAAAATGAATTCTCAGACGCCAGACAAGAACATGCAGATTGCCGTCAATAACACTTGTTTTGAGCCCACGTTGCATTAAATGGAGACAACAGCAGATGGCGCCAACTTTCAAGTAGGAACATAGACCTGCCACTAACAAACAAACTATAGCCAACACACAGTGGATGTTTCCCTTTTTCTACAGAAGGTTTGTTGATGGTAAAATAAGTAACTTTAACTTCTCAATTCAGATTCTTGCAATTACATATTGCAATTCTAGACTTTTCCCTTAATTGTGAGAAATTTGCAATTACATGTTATGAAATTAAAAATAAATGCTTCAGAATTTTGACCAGAATTTTCTGAAACTTAAGTTTATATCTTGCAATTCCAAAAATAGTTACACACATGCAGCATGCAATGACAAGTCAGGAACAACCAAGGATTGATTTGTCAGTTTTATTGAGAACTCTTTTGCCCTTGAACCATTACAGGACCAAGTGAGGCCTTGCCTTTCCATTGAATGCCTAGAGAGAAGAAAAGCAAGTTAGAGCACTGGAATCAAAAGCAACCTTAGAAAGAGCAAACGCTACCAACCTCCATAGGGAGAAGCAGCAAATTCACTATCAGGACCACATGTTGAGTCACAGCAACCACAAACTTGGTCGTTTCCATCAGCAGCAAACCACCTGCAACAATACAAAGATATGGAGCCTTCAAATTAATATCCCCCAAATAAAAAAAATATAACCCACACAACTCCCTTACCCATTGGCAAAGGAACAGGATTTGCGCTGAGCATCACTGGGTGCAGAAGCAATAGTTGCCTTCAGGATACATGTTATGTAGATCTGCAAGAGATAACACAGGTCACAAAACCAAAGCAGATGGGAGGAGAAGTCAAGTTAACTCCTATTCGTAGTACATACAGAATGACTGTTGCCCTCCTGGAACATGAAGGCCTCCAGCTGGAAATGGATTTTGTCAGGTTGGGACCGAGGCATGAAGCGGGAGCTGGAAGATGTAGTTTTGGCATCCACAAAGCACCTGATGACAAAACCATCACAAAGAGCAAGTCATGAATGTCAACTGTAAAGAGTCAAGCAACTAGACCTTACCCATGACTGTGACAAAGTGGATACAAAAGGTAACTTAAACAGGACTACCGCATCAAGGGCCATGACCTTACCCATGATTCTCAATGAAGGAATATCTCGGAAGAGAGTTCACATCAGGAACTTGAGTGGCCACACAGCGGTCCACAAACACACGCAGAGGCACATGATTGTACTGCTTCACAGATGCCTCAATGTTAATAACGCCACCCAGGAAATAGGAGTATGAAGGCCTCTCATATAACCAATCATCTACACACAAAAACACACATTTTAGGCACAGTCACAATAGCAAGGGTAAGGTTTTATTTTATTGAAAAAAAAAGGTACCAACCCATCATGAGCTTCAGGGAGAAGACCAAGACGTCTTCACCAGCCTCTGTTGAGGCATAAGGGACCCATGTTGGCCTCAAGGCATCACTGCTTACATTTTGGAGCCTGTGGTTCATGAAAGTACCAATTAAATGGTCTCCCAGTTGCATTAGAAGGAGCAGAAAGTCACAGAGATTCCCTACTTTTGATAATGGCATTGAACACCAACAACTGCATTATTGGTCCGGGTAATCGGAGTACCTGCAAGCGCCTCAGGGGTGTAGGTAAGAGAGAAGGTGTAGACAAGCTCATCCTCATTCACCTGTAAAAAGATTTGGTTACCAAGAGGGTCATCCCAAAGATTTAACATACACAGAGACTGTGCACTCATATTGCCATAAATGGAGAAGATTCAATATGGTGGAATTCCTAAAGAGCAAATCACAAATTAGTAAATTCTTTGACATCATTAAGGCCCAAGATTTATTGTTATGGTTTAAGCTCCTTTCATACCATTTATGGGATGGTTTACACCAGATGTTGGTTTGAAGGGTTATTTATAAAGAGGCAAGTAGCACAAATTAAGAATTTACCCACTCAAATAGATCAAAACTTGTCTCAGCTGCCCTGGCATTGTAAAACCAAGTGAACTGACTTTCCTTGAAAGGTCCTCTACAAGAAAAAACAACAACATTAAGATGCATCAGTTCTCACCATCAGCACACTGTTGCAGTCCTGTAACTCATACTCAAAGATGAGCACTCTTGACCCAGGATCCTGACCAACAACAGGACATCCACCTAAAGACAGACCAGTTGGCTGGATCAACTGACCATTGTTGAAGAAGTCCTGCTGGACCTCTACGAGAACCCGGTTCTCTCCACATTGAACTGCTACGCTGTTGGGAGTCACGGGTTGCCTCAACTGGAAGTCCACCGCCACCTCGCTCTGCACCTCAGGAACGATGGGATACCTCCAATCCAAAGGCTTCACTGGACCCTGCAACAGCTGCTTCTCCTGAAGGCCAAAATGATCCTGTGCAAGGCTTTTGGAGTCGGGACCCAGAGGACTCTGAAACTGAGAAGCCACTTGCAAAGGGTTCCAGAGCCCTAGAGGAGTAAGGGCAGGACTTCCAGAGGCTGGATCTGATTTTGGCCCCATGCTTCTTGGACTATGACTGTACCTCAAACTTCCCAAGACATCAGGCAGATCAAATGAAGCAATTACAGCCACCACTAACACCACTTTCAGGAACCCCATCCCAACCAATTTTGACACAAACACCTCAACACACACCAACACTTGGCTTTGCCATTTTGTACAGCTTTGAGTTAAGGTGGCTCCACCCCTTTTACCTTAATTGATCATTCTTGATTCTCCTCTGGACCTGTAGAGTGTATGTCTCTTGGGGTAGCACCAATCTGTACATTTTTATGGGCCTGTCCAAATACCAACGCTTGCTGTCTTTGTACTTGACCACTTGTCTACTTACAGAGCTTTATTTACATTTTGATTACAAAAGACACAATTTTTTATTATTTGTATTGATGTTTTTGTTAATGAAGTTCCAACAGAACAAACAAAGCTAACTAAACAAAACAGAAAAAGGACAACAGCTCAGGCAAACTTTAAATGTACTGTAGATTTAATGTGTAAAGAAGAGATAGAGATAGACCATTTAATGGGTACTTTCATGAACCGCAGGCTCCAAAATGTAAGCACTGATGCCTTGAGGCCAACATGGGTCCCTTATGCCTCAACAGAGACTGGAGAAGAAGTCTTGCTGTTCTCTCTGAAAATCCTTCATTGAGAATCATCGGTAAGGTCATGGATCTTGATGTGGTAGGACTGTTTAATTTGCCTTTTGTATCCACTTTGTCACAGTCATGGGTAAGGTCTAGTTGTTTGATGCTCTACAGTTGACATTCATGATTTGCTCTTTGTGATGGTTTTGTTTGTCATGTGCTTTGTGGATGCCGAAACGACAGCTTCCAGCTCCCGCTTCATACCTCTGTCCCAAGCTGACAAGATCCAGTTCCAGCTGGAGGCGTTCATGTTCCAGGAGGGCAACAGTCATTCTGTATGTACTATTAATACGAGGTAACTTGACTTCTCCTACCTGCTTTGGTTTTGTGACTTGTCTGTCATCCCCTGCAGATCTACATAACATGTATCCTGAAGGCAACTATTGCTTTCATTCTCAATGATATGTGGTCTGGCATTAGCCAGGCTATGTACACAATGTACTTTGCACAAATTTACATTTTTGTTGTGTACATAACAGTGGTATGCTTTTCAAAAACTTGATACATTTATTTTTTCGAAAGTTTGCTTTTTTTGGGCCTACAAAAGATTCAGTGAACCATGCATACATTATTTTAAAATTGTGTTGTGTAAATGTCCCCTCAATATGTCAGCTAAAAGAGCCAAAGTGCCTCTGCAATAATCCAAATAAGTGGAAACTGCACACTGGTCATGGTTGAGAGATCCCCTGAAATGTTTGAAGTGCTTTGGGTGTACAGTAGTACAAATGAAAGCATGATGTAAATTTTTTTAGTGGTGATTAACCAGGAACTGTTCTGTTAAACAAACTGTAACAAAGTAATTGCTTCAAAAGCATCACTTTGAGCTTTCACTCACTAGTGGTCTGAAAGGTTCTTTTAAAACTCTCTATGGAGAAAGTGAAGTTAACTTCCAGAACCCTTTGTTGGCATGCTATACGGGACTTGAGTACAGGACAACTATCGGTTTCCTCACATTGGCAGGATAATGCTAATTTTGATAATTAAACAAAAAAGTTCAACCAGACATGCAGCAAAATGAAGTCAGGCACAACCAAGGATTCATTTGTCAGTTTTATTGAGAACTCTTTTGCCCTTGAACCATTACAGGACCAAGTGAGGCCTTGCCTTCCCATTGAATGCCTAGAGAGAAGAAAAGCAAGTTAGAGCACTTGAATCAAAAGAAACCTTAGAAAGAGCAAACGCTACCAACCTCCATAGGGAGAAGCAGCAAATTCACTATCAGGACCACATGTTGAGTCACAGCAACCACAAACTTGGTCGTTTCCATCAGCAGCAAACCACCTGCAACAATACAAAGATATGGAGCCTTCAAATTAATATCCCCCAAATAAAAAAAATAACCCACACAACTCCCTTACCCATTGGCAAAGGAACAGGATTTGCGCTGAGCATCACTGGGTGCAGAAGCAATAGTTGCCTTCAGGATACATGTTATGTAGATCTGCAAGAGATAACAGGTCACAAAACCAAAGCAGATGGGAGGAGAAGTCAAGTTAACTCCTATTCGTAGTACATACAGAATGACTGTTGCCCTCCTGGAACATGAAGGCCTCCAGCTGGAAATGGATTTTGTCAGGTTGGGACCGAGGCATGAAGCGGGAGCTGGAAGATGTAGTTTTGGCATCCACAAAACACCTGAAGACAAAACCATCACAAAGAGCAAGTCATGAATGTCAACTGTAAAGCATCAAGCAACTAGACCTTACCCATGACTTTGACAAAGTGGATACAAAAGGTAACTTAAACAGGACTACCGCATCAAGGGCCATGACCTTACCCATGATTCTCAATGAAGGAATATCTCGGAAGAGAGTTCACATCAGGAACTTGAGTGGCCACACAGCGGTCCACAAACACACGCAGAGGCACATGATTGTACTGCTTCACAGATGCCTCAATGTTAATAACGCCACCCAGGAAATAGGAGTATGAAGGCCTCTCATATAACCAATCATCTACACACAAAAACACACATTTTAGGCAGTCACAATAGCAAGGGTAATGTTTTATTTTATTGAAAAAAAAGGTACCAACCCATCATGATCTTCAGGGAGAAGACCAAGACGTCTTCACCAGCCTCTGTTGAGGCATAAGGGACCCATGTTGGTCTCAAGGCATCACTGCTTACATTTTGGAGCCTGTGGTTCATGAAAGTACCAATTAAATGGTCTCCCAGTTGCATGAGAAAGTGCAGAAAGTCACAGAGATTCCCTACCTTTGATAATGGCATTGAACACCAACAACTGCATTATTGGTCCGGGTAATCGGAGTACCTGCAAGCGCCTCAGGGGTGTAGGTAAGAGAGAAGGTGTAGACAAGCTCATCCTCATTCACCTGTAAAAAGATTTGGTTACCAAGAGGGTCATCCCAAAGATTTAACATACACAGAGACTGTGCACTCATATTGCCATAAATGGAGAAGATTCAATATGGTGGAATTCCTAAAGAGCAAATCACAAATTAGTAAATTCTTTGACATCATTAAGGCCCAAGATTTATTGTTATGGTTTAAGCTCCTTTCATACCATTTATGGGATGGTTTACATCAGATGTTGGTTTGAAGGGTTATTTATAAAGAGGCAAGTAGCACAAATTAAGAATTTGCCCACTCAAATAGATCAAAACTTGTCTCAGCTGCCCTGGCATTGTAAAACCAAGTGAACTGACTTTCCTTGAAAGGTCCTCAACAAGAAAAAAAAACCCCATTAAGATGCATCAGTTCTCACCATCAGCACACTGTTGCAGTCCTGTAACTCATACTCAAAGATGAGCACTCTTGACCCAGGATCCTGACCAACAACAGGACATCCACCTAAAGACAGACCAGTTGGCTGGATCAACTGACCATTGTTGAAGAAGTCCTGCTGGACCTCTACGAGAACCCGGTTCTCTCCACATTGAACTGCTACGCTGTTGGGAGTCACGGGTTGCCTCAACTGGAAGTCCACCGCCACCTCGCTCTGCACCTCAGGAACGATGGGATACCTCCAATCCAAAGGCTTCACTGGACCCTGCAACAGCTGCTTCTCCTGAAGGCCAAAAGGATCCTGTGCAAGGCTTTTGGAGTCGGGACCCAGAGGACTCTGAAACTGAGAAGCCACTTGCAAAGGGTTCCAGAGCCCTAGAGGAGTAAGGGCAGGACTTCCAGAGGCTGGATCTGATTTTGGCCCCATGCTTCTTGGACTATGACTGTACCTCAAACTTCCCAAGACATCAGGCAGATCAAATGCAGCAATTACAGCCACCACTAACACCACTTTCAGGAACCCCATCCCAACCAATTTTGACACAAACACCTCGACACACACCAGCACTTGGCTTTGCCATTTTGTACAGCTTTGAGTTAAGGTGGCTCCACCCCTTTTACCTTAATTGATCATTCTTGATTCTCCTCTGGACCTGTAGAGTGTATGTCTCTTGGGGTAGCACCAATCTGTACATTTTTATGGGCCTGTCCAAATACCAACGCTTGCTGTCTTTGTACTTGACCGGGGGCCTGTACCATGAAGCCGGTTTAGGTGGCTAGCCAGCTATGTTTTAGTTTAGTTTGTGCCAACCCTGGGATTTAGGTACCATGAAAGTGGTTTGGCTTTTAGCAGTGTTCATCGCCATAGTAACTTACGCTCCACGGCTAACCTGGTCCAGGGCAGATTATGTTGCAGGTAAGAAGTTGAAAACCAAACTTGGACCAATCAGCTGTGAGCAAAGCGACACATGACACATGACGATAAAGTCACTCCACATGTTGCCACTCCAAATTAAAGGTCACTACACAGCAAATGATTTTAAAAGACAAAATCATGGCTTTTAGTAAATAAATGTGTTTGATTTAGAGATTATTTCTGTAATTATTATACGCTAAAATGATCTTCAGTTCATCAATTATTATTACACAGATTTTAAATGAATACTTGTATATATATATATATATATATATATATATATATATATATATATATATATATATATATAAAGGTAATATAAATATGCTTTAGAATCAATAAATGAAGCTATAAAAGGACTACATGCATGTGAGCTTAAATGCTCTCTATACCTTTATCAACTGTATAAACTAACTACACAACTTTTACTTGCACCAATATACTGTAGTGAGACTTTCTTTTAGTTGTCCTCTTTTATAGACAGCTATTTTCTTCTTGCTGTGTAAATTTGTTTAAAGTCTTAATATTTTAATACTTTTTATTTAATGAGTGAATTGCACTACTTCTCTCATGAGAAATTTATTTCAATGAGTTTTCATTGAGTTTCACTCTTTCTCAGCAAGTGATTGGCTGTTTGCTACTGATGTCACACCTAAACTCCTAAACTCAAGATCAAAGCCTGAGTTGACAGAGAAAGTTGATGATAAGCATCATGGTACCAACAAAGCCTGGTTGGACTGGTTTGGTTTTGTCAACTCGAAACTAATCCTGCAACTCTGAGTTTGTTCAACTACCATCATGGTACAGGCCCCACTTGTCTACTTACAGAGCTTTATTTACATTTTGATTACAAAAGACACAATTTTTTATTATTTGTATTGATGTTTTTGTTAATGAAGTTCCAACAGAACAAACAAAGCAAACTAAACAAAACAGAAAAAGGACAACAGCTCAGGCAAACCTTAAATGTACTGTAGATTTAATGTGTAAAGAAGAGATAGAGATAGACCATTTAATGGGTACTTTCATGAACCGCAGGCTCCAAAATGTAAGCAGTGATGCCTTGAGGCCAACATGGGTCCCTTATGCCTCAACAGAGGCTGGTGAAGAAGTCTTGCTGTTCTCTCTGAAAATCCTTCATTGAGAATCATCGGTAAGGTCATGGATCTTGATGTGGTAGGACTGTTTAATTTGCCTTTTGTATCCACTTTGTCACAGTCATGGGTAAGGTCTAGTTGTTGATGCTCTACAGTTGACATTCATGATTTGCTCTTTGTGATGGTTTTGTTTGTCAGGTGCTTTGTGGATGCCAAAACGACAGCTTCCAGCTCCCGCTTCATACCTCTGTCCCAAGCTGACAAGATCCAGTTCCAGCTGGAGGCGTTCATGTTCCAGGAGGGCAACAGTCATTCTGTATGTACTATTAATATGAGGTAACTTGACTTCTCCTACCTGCTTTGGATTTGTGACTTTTCTGTCATCCCCTGCAGATCTACATAACGTGTATCCTGAAGGCAACTATTGCTTTCATTCTCAATGATATGTGGTCTGGCATTAGCCAGGCTATGTACTTTGCAGAAATTTACGTTTTTGCTGTGTACATAACAGTGGTATACTTTTCAAAAACTTGATGCATTTATTTTTTCGAAAGTTTACTTTTTTTGGGCCCACAAAAGATTCAGTGAACCATGCATACATTATTTTAAAATTGTGTTGTGTAAATGTCCCCTCAATATGTCAACTAAAAGAGCCAAAGTGCAATAATTCAAATAAGTGGAAACTGCACACTGGTCATGGTTGAGAGATCCCCTGAAATGTTTGAAGTGCTTTGGGTGTACAGTAGTACAAATGAAAGCATGATGTACATTTTTTTTAGTGGTGATTTACCAGGAACTGTTCAGTTAAACAAATTGTAACAAAGTAATTGCTTCAAAAGAATCACCTTGAGCTTTCACTCACTAGTGGTCTGAAAGGTTCTTTTAAAACTCTCTATGGAGAAAGTGAAGTTAACTTCCAGAACCCTTTGTTGGCATGCTATACGGGACAACTATCGGTTTCCTCACATTGGCAGGATGATGCTAATTTTGATAATTAAACCAAAAAGTTCAACCAGACATGCAGCAAAATGAAGTCAGGCACAACCAAGGATTCATTTGTCAGTTTTATTGAGAACTCTTTTGCCCTTGAACCATTACAGGACCAAGTGAAGCCTTGCCTTCCCATTGAATGCCTAGAGAGAAGAAAAGCAAGTTAGAGCACTTGAATCAAAAGCAACCTTAGAAAGAGCAAACGCTACCAACCTCCATAGGGAGAAGCAGCAAATTCACTATCAGGACCACATGTTGAGTCACAGCAACCACAAACTTGGTTGTTTCCATCAGCAGCAAACCACCTGCAACAATACAAAGATATGGAGTCTTCAAATTAATATCCCCCATATAAAAAAAAATAACCCACACAACTCCCTTACCCATTGGCAAAGGAACAGGATTTGCGCTGAGCATCACTGGGTGCAGAAGCAATAGTTGCCTTCAGGATACATGTTATGTAGATCTGCAAGAGATAACACAGGTCACAAAACCAAAGCAGATGGGAGGAGAAGTCAAGTTAACTCCTATTCGCTGTACATACAGAATGACTGTTGCCCTCTTGGAACATGAAGGCCTCCAGCTGGAAATGGATTTTGTCAGGTTGGGACCGAGGCATGAAGCGGGAGCTGGAAGATGTAGTTTTGGCATCCACAAAGCACCTGACGACAAAACCATCACAAAGAGCAAGTCATGAATGTCAACTGTAAAGAATCAAACAACTAGACCTTACCCATGACTGTGACAAAGTGGATACAAAAGGCAAGTTAAACAGGACTACCGCATCAAGGGCCATGACCTTACCCATGATTCTCAATGAAGGAATATCTCGGAAGAGAGTTCACATCAGGAACTTGAGTGGCCACACAGCGGTCCACAAACACACGCAGAGGCACATGATTGTACTGCTTCACAGATGCCTCAATGTTAATAACGCCACCCAGGAAATAGGAGTATGAAGGCCTCTCATATAACCAATCATCTACACACAAAAAACACACATTTTAGGCACAGTCACAATAGCAAGGGTAATGTTTTATTTTATTGAAAAAAAGGTACCAACCCATCATGATCTTCAGGGAGAAGACCAAGACGTCTTCACCAGCCTCTGTTGAGGCATAAGGGACCCATGTTGGCCTCAAGGCATCACTGCTTACATTTTGGAGCCTGTGGTTCATGAAAGTACCAATTAAATGGTCTCCCAGTTGCATGAGAATGTGCAGAAAGTCACAGAGATTCCCTACCTTTGATAATGGCATTGAACACCAACAACTGCATTATTGGTCCGGGTAATCGGAGTACCTGCAAGCGCCTCAGGGGTGTAGGTAAGAGAGAAGGTGTAGACAAGCTCATCCTCATTCACCTGTAAAAAAGATTTGGTTACCAAGAGGGTCATCCCAAAGATTTAACATACACAGAGACTGTGCACTCATATTGCCATAAATGGAGAAGATTCAATATGGTGGAATTCCTAAAGAGCAAATCACAAATTAGTAAATTCTTTGACATCATTAAAGCCCAAGATTTATTGTTATGGTTTAAGCTCCTTTCATACCATCTATGGTATGGTTTACACCAGATGTTGGTTTGAAGGGTTATTTAAAAGAGACAAGTAGCACAAATTAAGAATTTGCCCACTCAAATAGATCAAAACTTGTCTCAGCTGCCCTGGCATTGTAAAACCAAGTGAACTGACTTTCCTTGAAAGGTCCTCAACAAGAAAAAAAAACCCCATTAAGATGCATCAGTTCTCACCATCAGCACACTGTTGCAGTCCTGTAACTCATACTCAAAGATGAGCACTCTTGACCCAGGATCCTGACCAACAACAGGACATCCACCTAAAGACAGACCAGTTGGCTGGAGCAACTGACCATTGCTGAAGAAGTCCTGCTGGACCTCTACGAGAACCCGGTTCTCTCCACATTGAACTGCTACGCTGTTGGGAGTCACGGGTTGCCTCAACTGGAAGTCCACCGCCACCTCGCTCTGCACCTCAGGAACGATGGGATACCTCCAATCCAAAGGCTTCACTGGACCCTGCAACAGCTGCTTCTCCTGAAGGCCAAAAGGATCCTGTGCAAGGCTTTTGGAGTCGGGACCCAGAGGACTCTGAAACTGAGAAGCCACTTGCAAAGGGTTCCAGAGCCCTAGAGGAGTAAGGGCAGGACTTCCAGAGGCTGGATCTGATTTTGGCCCCATGCTTCTTGGACTATGACTGTACCTCAAACTTCCCAAGACATCAGGCAGATCAAATGCAGCAATTACAGCCACCACTAACACAACTTTCAGGAACCCCATCCCAACCAATTTTGACACAAACACCTCAACACACACCAGCACTTGGCTTTGCCATTTTGTACAGCTTTGAGTTAAGGTGGCTCCACCCCTTTTACCTTAATTGATCATTCTTGATTCTCCTCTGGACCTGTAGAGTGTATGTCTCTTGGGGTAGCACCAATCTGTACATTTTTATGGGCCTGTCCAAATACCAACGCTTGCTGTCTTTGTACCTGAGCACTTGTCTACTTACAGAGCTTTATTTACATTTTGATTACAAAAGACACAATTTTTTATTATTTGGATTGATGTTTATGTTAATGAAGTTCCAACAGAACAAACAAAGCAAACTAAACAAAACAGAAAAAGGACAACAGCTCAGGCAAACCTTAAATGTACTGTAGATTTAATGTGTAAAGAAGAGATAGAGATAGACCATTTAATGGGTACTTTCATGAACCGCAGGCTCCAAAATGTAAGCAGTGATGCCTTGAGGCCAACATGGGTCCCTTATGCCTCAACAGAGGCTGGTGAAGAAGTCTTGCTGTTCTCTCTGAAAATCCTTCATTGAGAATCATCGGTAAGGTCATGGATCTTGATGTGGTAGGACTGTTTAATTTGCCTTTTGTATCCACTTTGTCACAGTCATGGGTAAGGTCTAGTTGTTTGATGCTCTACAGTTGACATTCATGATTTGCTCTTTGTGATGGTTTTGTTTGTCAGGTGCTTTGTGGATGCCAAAACGACAGCTTCCAGCTCCCGCTTCATACCTCTGTCCCAAGCTGACAAGATCCAGTTCCAGCTGGAGGCGTTCATGTTCCAGGAGGGCAACAGTCATTCTGTATGTACTATTAATATGAGGTAACTTGACTTCTCCTACCTGCTTTGGTTTTGTGACTTGTCTGTCATCCCCTGCAGATCTACATAACATGTATCCTGAAGGCAACTATTGCTTTCATTCTCAATGATACGTGGTCTGGCATTAGCCAGGCTATGTACACAATGTACTTTGCACAAATTTACATTTTTGTTGTATACATAACAGTGGTATACTTTTCAAAAACTTGATACATTTATTTTTTCGAAAGCTTGCTTTTTTTGGGCCCACAAAAGATTCAGTGAACCATGCATACATTATTTTAAAATTGTGTTGTGTAAATGTCCCCTCTATATGTCAGCTAAAAGAGCCAAAGTTCTTGTGCAGTAATCCAAATAAGTGGAAACTACACACTGGTCATGGTTGAGAGATCCCCTGAAATGTTTGAAGTGCTTTGGGTGTGAAGTAGTACAAATGAAAACATGATGTACATTTTTTTTTTAGTGGTGATTTACAAGGAACTGTCCTGTTAAACAAATTGTAACAAAGTAATTGCTTCAAAAGAATCACCTTGAGCTTTCACTCACTAGTGGTCTGAAAGGTTCTTTTAAAACTCTCTATGGAGAAAGTGAAGTTAACTTCCAGAACCCTTTGTTGGCATGCTATACAGGACTTGAGTACAGGACAACTATCGGTTTCCTCACATTGGCAGGATGATGCTAATTTTGATAATTAAACCAAAAAGTTCAACCAGACATGCAGCAAAATGAAGTCAGGCACAACCAAGGATTCATTTGTCATTTTTATTGAGAACTCTTTTGCCCTTGAACCATTACAGGACCAAGTGAGGCCTTGCCTTCCCATTGAATGCCTAGAGAGAAGAAAAGGAAGTTAGAGCACTGGACTAAAAAGCAACCTTAGAAAGAGCAAACGCTACCAACCTCCATAGGGAGAAGCAGCAAATTCACTATCAGGACCACATGTTGAGTCACAGCAACCACAGACTTCGTCGTTTCCATCAGCAGCAAACCACCTGCAACAATACAAAGATATGGAGCCTTCAAATTAATATCCCCCAAATAAAAAAAATAACCCACACAACTCCCTTACCCATTGGCAAAGGAACAGGATTTGTGCTGAGCATCACTGGGTGCAGAAGCAATAGTTGCCTTCAGGATACATGTTATGTAGATCTGCAAGAGATAACACAGGTCACAAAACCAAAGCAGATGGGAGGAGAAGTCAAGTTAACTCCTATTAGTAGTACATACAGAATGACTGTTGCCCTCCTGGAACATGAAGGCCTCCAGCTGGAAATGGATTTTGTCAGGTTGGGACCGAGGCATGAAGCGGGAGCTGGAAGATGTAGTTTTGGCATCCACAAAACACCTGATGACAAAACCATCACAAAGAGCAAGTCATGAATGTCAACTGTAAAGAATCCAACAACTAGACCTTACCCATGACTGTGACAAAGTGGATACAAAAGGTAATTTAAACAGGACTACCGCATCAAGGGCCATGACCTTACCCATGATTCTCAATGAAGGAATATCTCGGAAGAGAGTTCACATCAGGAACTTGAGTGGCCACACAGCGGTCCACAAACACACGCAGAGGCACATGATTGTACTGCTTCACAGATGCCTCAATGTTAATAACGCCACCCAGAAAATAGGAGTATGAAGGCCTCTCATATAACCAATCATCTACACACAAAAACACACATTTTAGGCACAGTCACAATAGCAAGGGTAATGTTTTATTTTATTGAAAAAAAAGGTACCAACCCATCATGATCTTCAGGGAGAAGACCAAGACGTCTTCACCAGCCTCTGTTGAGGCATAAGGGACCCATGTTGGTCTCAAGGCATCACTGCTTACATTTTGGAGCCTGTGGTTCATGAAAGTACCAATTAAATGGTCTCCCAGTTGCATGAGAAAGTGCAGAAAGTCACAGAGATTCCCTACCTTTGATAATGGCATTGAACACCAACAACTGCATTATTGGTCCGGGTAATCGGAGTACCTGCAAGCGCCTCAGGGGTGTAGGTAAGAGAGAAGGTGTAGACAAGCTCATCCTCATTCACCTGTAAAAAGATTTGGTTACCAAGAGGGTCATGCCAAAGATTTAACATACACAGAGACTGTGCACTCATATTGCCATAAATGGAGAAGATTCAATATGGTGGAATTCCTAAAGAGCAAATCACAAATTAGTAAATTCTTTGACATCATTAAGGCCCAAGATTTATTGTTATGGTTTAAGCTCCTTTCATACCATTTATGGGATGGTTTACACCAGATGTTGGTTTGAAGGGTTATTTATAAAGAGGCAAGTAGCACAAATTAAGAATTTGCCCACTCAAATAGATCAAAACTTGTCTCAGCTGCCCTGGCATTGTAAAACCAAGTGAACTGACTTTCCTTGAAAGGTCCTCTACAAGAAAAAAAAAAAACATTATGATGCATCAGTTCTCACCATCAGCACACTGTTGCAGTCCTGTAACTCATACTCAAAGATGAGCACTCTTGACCCAGGATCCTGACCAACAACAGGACATCCACCTAAAGACAGACCAGTTGGCTGGATCAACTGACCATTGCTGAAGAAGTCCTGCTGGATCTCTACGAGAACCCGGTTCTCTCCACATTGAACCGCTACGCTGTTGGGAGTCACGGGTTGCCTCAACTGGAAGTCCACCGCCACCTCGCTCTGCACCTCAGGAACGATGGGATACCTCCAATCCAAAGGCTTCACTGGACCCTGCAACAGCTGCTTCTCCTGAAGGCCAAAAGGATCCTGTGCAAGGCTTTTGGAGTCGGGACCCAGAGGACTCTGAAACTGAGAAGCCACTTGCAAAGGGTTCCAGAGCCCTAGAGGAGTAAGGGCAGGACTTCCAGAGGCTGGATCTGATTTTGGCCCCATGCTTCTTGGACTATGACTGTACCTCAAACTTCCCAAGACATCAGGCAGATCAAATGCAGCAATTACAGCCACCACTAACACAACTTTGAGGAACCCCATCCCAACCAACTTTGACACAAACACCTCAACACACACCAGCACTTGGCTTTGCCATTTTGTACAGCTTTGAGTTAAGGTGGCTCCACCCCTTTTACCTTAATTGATCATTCTTGATTCTCCTCTGGACCTATAGGGTGTATGTCTCTTGGGGTAGCACCAATCTGTACATTTTTATGGGCCTGTCCAAATACCAACGCTTGCTGTCTTTGTACTTGACCACTTGTCTACTTACAGAGCTTTATTTACATTTTGATTACAAAAGACACAATTTTTTATTATTTGTATTGATGTTTTTGTTAATGAAGTTCCAACAGAACAAACAAAGCAAACTAAACAAAACAGAAAAAGGACAACAGCTCAGGCAAACCTTAAATGTACTGTAGATTTAATGTGTAAAGAAGAGATAGAGATAGACCATTTAATGGGTACTTTCATGAACCGCAGGCTCCAAAATGTAAGCAGTGATGCCTTGAGGCCAACATGGGTCCCTTATGCCTCAACGGAGGCTGGTGAAGAAGTCTTGCTGTTCTCTCTGAAAATCCTTCATTGAGAATCATTGGTAAGGTCATGGATCTTGATGTGGTAGGACTGTTTAATTCGCCTTTTGTATCCACTTTGTCAGTCATGGGTAAGGTCTAGTTGTTTGATGCTCTACAGTTGACATTCATGATTTGCTCTTTGTGATGGTTTTGTTTGTCAGGTGCTTTGTGGATGCCAAAACGACAGCTTCCAGCTCCCGCTTCATACCTCTGTCCCAAGCTGACAAGATCCAGTTCCAGCTGGAGGCGTTCATGTTCCAGGAGGGCAAGTCATTCTGTATGTACTATTAATATGAGGTAACTTGACTTCTCCTACCTGCTTTGGTTTTGTGACTTGTCTGTCATCCCCTGCAGATCTACATAACATGTATCCTGAAGGCAACTATTGCTTTCATTCTCAATGATACGTGGTCTGGCATTAGCCAGGCTATGTACACAATGTACTTTGCACAAATTCACATTTTTGTTGTGTACATAACAGTGGTATACTTTTCAAAAACTTGATACATTTATTTTTTCGAAAGCTTGCTTTTTTTGGGCCCACAAAAGATTCAGTGAACCATGCATACATTATTTTAAAATTGTGTTGTGTAAATGTCCCCTCTATATGTCAGCTAAAAGAGCCAAAGTTCTTGTGCAGTAATCCAAATAAGTGGAAACTGCACACTGGTCATGGTTGAGAGATCCCCTGAAATGTTTGAAGTGCTTTGGGTGTAAAGTAGTACAAATGAAAGCATGATGTACATTTTTTTTTTAGTGGTGATTTACCAGGAACTGTCCTGTTAAACAAATTGTAACAAAGTAATTGCTTCAAAAGCATCACCTTGAGCTTTCACTCACTAGTGGTCTGAAAGGTTCTTTTAAAACTCTCTATGGAGAAAGTGAAGTTAACTTCCAGAACCCTTTGTTGGCATGCTATACGGGACTTGAGTACAGGACAACTATCGGTTTCCTCACATTGGCAGGATGATGCTAATTTTGATAATTAAACCAAAAAGTTCAACCAGACATGCAGCAAAATGAAGTCAGGCACAACCAAGGATTCATTTGTCATTTTTATTGAGAACTCTTTTGCCCTTGAACCATTACAGGACCAAGTGAGGCCTTGCCTTCCCATTGAATGCCTAGAGAGAAGAAAAGGAAGTTAGAGCACTGGACTAAAAAGCAACCTTAGAAAGAGCAAACGCTACCAACCTCCATAGGGAGAAGCAGCAAATTCACTTTCAGGACCACATGTTGAGTCACAGCAACCACAGACTTGGTCGTTTCCATCAGCAGCAAACCACCTGCAACAATACAAAGATATGGAGCCTTCAAATTAATATCCCCTAAATAAAAAAAATAACCCACACAACTCCCTTACCCATTGGCAAAGGAACAGGATTTGTGCTGAGCATCACTGGGTGCAGAAGCAATAGTTGCCTTCAGGATACATGTTATGTAGATCTGCAAGAGATAACACAGGTCACAAAACCAAAGCAGATGGGAGGAGAAGTCAAGTTAACTCCTATTCGTAGTACATACAGAATGACTGTTGCCCTCCTGGAACATGAAGGCCTCCAGCTGGAAATGGATTTTGTCAGGTTGGGACCGAGGCATGAAGCGGGAGCTGGAAGATGTAGTTTTGGCATCCACAAAACACCTGACGACAAAACCATCACAAAGAGCAAGTCATGAATGTCAACTGTAAAGCATCAAGCAACTAGACCTTACCCATGACTGTGACAAAGTGGATACAAAAGGTAACTTAAACAGGACTACCGCATCAAGGGCCATGACCTTACCCATGATTCTCAATGAAGGAATATCTCGGAAGAGAGTTCACATCAGGAACTTGAGTGGCCACACAGCGGTCCACAAACACACGCAGAGGCACATGATTGTACTGCTTCACAGATGCCTCAATGTTAATAACGCCACCCAGGAAATAGGAGTATGAAGGCCTCTCATATAACCAATCATCTACACACAAAAACACACATTTTAGGCACAGTCACAATAGCAAGGGTAATGTTTTATTTTATTGAAAAAAAAGGTACCAACCCATCATGATCTTCAGGGAGAAGACCAAGACGTCTTCACCAGCCTCTGTTGAGGCATAAGGGACCCATGTTGGCCTCAAGGCATCACTGCTTACATTTTGGAGCCTGTGGTTCATGAAAGTACCCATTAAATGGTCTCCCAGTTGCATGAGAAAGTGCAGAAAGTCACAGAGATTCCCTACCTTTGATAATGGCATTGAACACCAACAACTGCATTATTGGTCCGGGTAATTGGAGTACCTGCAAGCGCCTCAGGGGTGTAGGTAAGAGAGAAGGTGTAGACAAGCTCATCCTCATTCACCTGTAAAAAGATTTGGTTACCAAGAGGGTCATCCCAAAGATTTAACATACACAGAGACTGTGCACTCATATTGCCATAAATGGAGAAGATTCAATATGGTGGAATTCCTAAAGAGCAAATCACAAATTAGTAAATTCTTTGACATCATTAAGGCCCAAGATTTATTGTTATGGTTTAAGCTCCTTTCATACCATTTATGGGATGGTTTACACCAGATGTTGGTTTGAAGGGTTATTTATAAAGAGGCAAGTAGCACAAATTAAGAATTTGCCCACTCAAATAGATCAAAACTTGTCTCAGCTGCCCTGGCATTGTAAAACCAAGTGAACTGACTTTCCTTGAAAGGTCCTCTACAAGAAAAAAAACCCATTAAGATGCATCAGTTCTCACCATCAGCACACTGTTGCAGTCCTGTAACTCATACTCAAAGATGAGCACTCTTGACCCAGGATCCTGACCAACAACAGGACATCCACCTAAAGACAGACCAGTTGGCTGGAGCAACTGACCATTGCTGAAGAAGTCCTGCTGGACCTCTACGAGAACCCGGTTCTCTCCACATTGAACAGCTACGCTGTTGGGAGTCACGGGTTGCCTCAACTGGAAGTCCACCGCCACCTCGCTCTGCACCTCAGGAACGATGGGATACCTCCAATCCAAAGGCTTCACTGGACCCTGCAACAGCTGCTTCTCCTGAAGGCCAAAAGGATCCTGTGCAAGGCTTTTGGAGTCGGGACCCAGAGGACTCTGAAACTGAGAAGCCACTTGCAAAGGGTTCCAGAGCCCTAGAGGAGTAAGGGCAGGACTTCCAGAGGCTGGATCTGATTTTGGCCCCATGCTTCTTGGACTATGACTGTACCTCAAACTTCCCAAGACATCAGGCAGATCAAATGCAGCAAGTACAGCCACCACTAACACAACTTTCAGGAACCCCATCCCAACCAATTTTGACACAAACACCTCAACACACACCAGCACTTGGCTTTGCCATTTTGTACAGCTTTGAGTTAAGGTGGCTCCACCCCTTTTACCTTAATTGATCATTCTTGATTCTCCTCTGGACCTGTAGAGTGTATGTCTCTTGGGGTAGCACCAATCTGTACATTTTTATGGGCCTGTCCAAATACCAACGCTTGCTGTCTTTGTACTTGACCACTTGTCTACTTACAGAGCTTTATTTACATTTTGATTACAAAAGACACAATTTTTTATTATTTGTATTGATGTTTTTGTTAATGAAGTTCCAACAGAACAAACAAAGCAAACTAAACAAAACAGAAAAAGGACAACAGCTCAGGCAAACCTTAAATGTACTGTAGATTTAATGTGTAAAGAAGAGATAGAGATAGACCATTTAATGGGTACTTTCATGAACCGCAGGCTCCAAAATGTAAGCAGTGATGCCTTGAAGCCAACATGGGTCCCTTATGCCTCAACAGAGGCTGGTGAAGAAGTCTTGCTGTTCTCTCTGAAAATCCTTCATTGAGAATCATCGGTAAGGTCATGGATCTTGATGTGGTAGGACTGTTTAATTTGCCTTTTGTATCCACTTTGTCACAGTCATGGGTAAGGTCTAGTTGTTTGATGCTCTACAGTTGACATTCATGATTTGCTCTTTGTGATGGTTTTGTTTGTCAGGTGCTTTGTGGATGCCAAAACGACAGCTTCCAGCTCCCGCTTCATACCTCTGTCCCAAGCTGACAAGATCCAGTTCCAGCTGGAGGCGTTCATGTTCCAGGAGGGCAACAGTCATTCTGTATGTACTATTAATATGAGGTAACTTGACTTCTCCTACCTGCTTTGGTTTTGTGACTTGTCTGTCATCCCCTGCAGATCTACATAACATGTATCCTGAAGGCAACTATTGCTTTCATTCTCAATGATACGTGGTCTGGCATTAGCCAGGCTATGTACACAATGTACTTTGCACAAAGTTACATTTTTGTTGTGTACATAACAGTGGTATACTTTTCAAAAACTTGATACATTTATTTTTTCTAAAGCTTGCTTTTTTTGGGCCCACAAAAGATTCAGTGAACCATGCATACATTATTTTAAAATTGTGTTGTGTAAATGTCCCCTCAATATGTCAGCTAAAAGAGCCAAAGTGCTTGTGCAATAATCCAAATAAGTGGAAACTGCACACTGGTCATGGTTGAGAGAGCCCCTGAAATGTTTTAAGTGCTTTGGGTGTAAAGTAGTACAAATGAAAGCATGATTTACATTTTTTTTAGTGGTGATATACCAGGAACCGTCCTGTTAAACAAATTGTAACAAAGTAATTGCTTCAAAAGAATCACCTTGAGCTTTCACTCACTAGTGGTCTGAAAGGTTCTTTTAAAACTCTCTATGGAGAAAGTGAAGTTAACTTCCAGAACCCTTTGTTGGCATGCTATACGGGACTTGAGTACAGGACAACTATCGGTTTCCTCACATTGGCAGGATGATGCTAATTTTGATAATTAAACCAAAAAGTTCAACCAGACATGCAGCAAAATGAAGTCAGGCACAACCAAGGATTCATTTGTCATTTTTATTGAGAACTCTTTTGCCCTTGAACCATTACAGGACCAAGTGAGGCCTTGCCTTCCCATTGAATGCCTAGAGAGAAGAAAAGGAAGTTAGAGCACTGGACTCAAAAGCAACCTTAGAAAGAGCAAACGCTACCAACCTCCATAGGGAGAAGCAGCAAATTCACTATCAGGACCACATGTTGAGTCACAGCAACCACAGACTTCGTCATTTCCATCAGCAGCAAACCACCTGCAACAATACAAAGATATGGAGCCTTCAAATTAATATCCCCCAAATAAAAAAAAAAGTAACCCACACAACTCCCTTACCCATTGGCAAAGGAACAGGATTTGTGCTGAGCATCACTGGGTGCAGAAGCAATAGTTGCCTTCAGGATACATGTTATGTAGATCTGCAAGAGATAACACAGGTCACAAAACCAAAGCAGATGGGAGGAGAAGTCAAGTTAACTCCTATTAGTAGTACATACAGAATGACTGTTGCCCTCCTGGAACATGAAGGCCTCCAGCTGGAAATGGATTTTGTCAGGTTGGGACCGAGGCATGAAGCGGGAGCTGGAAGATGTAGTTTTGGCATCCACAAAACACCTGAAGACAAAACCATCACAAAGAGCAAGTCATGAATGTCAACTGTAAAGCATCAAGCAACTAGACCTTACCCATGACTGTGACAAAGTGGATACAAAAGGCAAATTAAACAGTCCTACCACATCAAGATCCATGACCTTACCCATGATTCTCAATGAAGGAATATCTCGGAAGAGAGTTCACATCAGGAACTTGAGTGGCCACACAGCGGTCCACAAACACACGCAGAGGCACATGATTGTACTGCTTCACAGATGCCTCAATGTTAATAACGCCACCCAGGAAATAGGAGTATGAAGGCCTCTCATATAACCAATCATCTACACACAAAAACACACATTTTAGGCACAGTCACAATAGCAAGGGTAATGTTTTATTTTATTGAAAAAAAAGGTACCAACCCATCATGATCTTCAGGGAGAAGACCAAGACGTCTTCACCAGCCTCTGTTGAGGCATAAGGGACCCATGTTGGCCTCAAGGCATCACTGCTTACATTTTGGAGCCTGTGGTTCATGAAAGTACCAATTAAATGGTCTCCCAGTTGCATGAGAAAGTGCAGAAAGTCACAGAGATTCCCTACCTTTGATAATGGCATTGAACACCAACAACTGCATTATTGGTCCGGGTAATCGGAGTACCTGCAAGCGCCTCAGGGGTGTAGGTAAGAGAGAAGGTGTAGACAAGCTCATCCTCATTCACCTGTAAAAAGATTTGGTTACCAAGAGGGTCATCCCAAAGATTTAACATACACAGAGACTGTGCACTCATATTGCCATAAATGGAGAAGATTCAATATGGTGGAATTCCTAAAGAGCAAATCACAAATTAGTAAATTCTTTGACATCATTAAGGCCCAAGATTTATTGTTATGGTTTAAGCTCCCTTCATACCATTTATGGGATGGTTTACACCAGATGTTGGTTTGAAGGGTTATTTATAAAGAGGCAAGTAGCACAAATTAAGAATTTGCCCACTCAAATAGATCAAAACTTGTCTCAGCTGCCCTGGCATTGTAAAACCAAGTGAACTGACTTTCCTTGAAAGGTCCTCTACAAGAAAAAAAAAACCCATTAAGATGCATCAGTTCTCACCATCAGCACACTGTTGCAGTCCTGTAACTCATACTCAAAGATGAGCACTCTTGACCCAGGATCCTGACCAACAACAGGACATCCACCTAAAGACAGACCAGTTGGCTGGATCAACTGACCATTGCTGAAGAAGTCCTGCTGGACCTCTACGAGAACCCGGTTCTCTCCACATTGAACCGCTACGCTGTTGGGAGTCACGGGTTGCCTCAACTGGAAGTCCACCACCACCTCGCTCTGCACCTCAGGAACGATGGGATACCTCCAATCCAAAGGCTTCACTGGACCCTGCAACAACTGCTTCTCCTGAAGGCCAAAAGGATCCTGTGCAAGGCTTTTGGAGTCGGGACCCAGAGGACTCTGAAACTGAGAAGTCACTTGCAAAGGATTCCAGAGCCCTAGAGGAGTAAGGGCAGGACTTCCAGAGGCTGGATCTGATTTTGGCCCCATGCTTCTTGGACTATGACTGTACCTCAAACTTCCCAAGACATCAGGCAGATCAAATGCAGCAATTACAGCCACCACTAACACCACTTTCAGGAACCCCATCCCAACCAATTTTGACACAAACACCTCAACACACACCAGCACTTGGCTTTGCCATTTTGTACAGCTTTGAGTTAAGGTGGCTCCACCCTTTTTAGCTTAATTGATCATTCTTGATTCTCCTCTGGACCTGTAGAGTGTATGTCTCTTGGGGTAGCACCAATCTGCACATTTTTATGGGCCTGTCCAAATACCAACGCTTGCTGTCTTTGTACTTGACCACTTGTCTACTTACAGAGCTTTATTTACATTTTGATTACAAAAGACACAATTTTTTAATACTTGTATTGATGTTTTTGTTAATGAAGTTCCAACAGAACAAACAAAGCAAACTAAACAAAACAGAAAAAGGACAACAGCTCAGGCAAACCTTAAATGTACTGTAGATTTAATGTGTAAAGAAGAGATAGAGATAGACCATTTAATGGGTACTTTCATGAACCGCAGGCTCCAAAATGTAAGCAGTGATGCCTTGAGGCCAACATGGGTCCCTTATGCCTCAACAGAGGCTGGTGAAGAAGTCTTGCTGTTCTCTCTGAAAATCCTTCATTGAGAATCATCGGTAAGGTCATGGATCTTGATGTGGTAGGACTGTTTAATTTGCCTTTTGTATCCACTTTGTCACAGTCATGGGTAAGGTCTAGTTGTTTGATGCTCTACAGTTGACATTCATGATTTGCTCTTTGTGACGGTTTTGTTTGTCAGGTGCTTTGTGGATGCCAAAACGACAGCTTCCAGCTCCCGCTTCATACCTCTGTCCCAAGCTGACAAGATCCCGTTCCAGCTGGAGGCGTTCATGTTCCAGGAGGGCAACAGTCATTCTGTATGTACTATTAATATGAGGTAACTAGACTTCTCCTACCTGCTTTGGTTTTGTGACTTGTCTGTCATCCCCTGCAGATCTACATAACATGTATCCTGAAGGCAACTATTGCTTTCATTCTCAATGATACGTGGTCTGGCATTAGCCAGGCTATGTACACAATGTGCTTTGCACAAATTTACATTTTTGTTGTGTACATAACAGTGGTATACTTTTCAAAAACTTGATACATTTATTTTTTTGAAAGTTTGCTTTTTTTGGGCCCACAAAAGATTCAGTGAACCATGCATACATTATTTTAAAAGTGTGTTGTGTAAATGTCCCCTTAATACGTCAGCTAAAAGAGCCTGTGCAATTATCCAAATAATTGGAAACTGCACACTGGTCATGGTTGAGAGATCCCCTGAAATGTTTGAAGTGCTTTGGGTGTAAAGTAGTACAAATGAAAGCATGATGTACATTTTTTTTTAGTGGTGATTTACCAGGAACTGTCCTGTTAAACAAATTGTAACAAAGTAATTGCTTCAAAAGCATCACTTTGAGCTTACACTCACTAGTGGTCTGAAAGGTTCTTTTAAAACTCTCTATGGAGAAAGTGAAGTTAACTTCCAGAACCCTTTGTTGGCATGCTATACGGGACAACTATCGGTTTCCTCACATTGGCAGGATGATGCTAATTTTGATAATTAAACCAAAAAGTTCAACCAGACATGCAGCAAAATGAAGTCAGGCACAACCAAGGATTCATTTGTCATTTTTATTGAGAACTCTTTTGCCCTTGAACCATTACAGGACCAAGTGAGGCCTTGCCTTCCCATTGAATGCCTAGAGAGAAGAAAAGGAAGTTAGAGCACTGGACTCAAAAGCAACCTTAGAAAGAGCAAACGCTACCAACCTCCATAGGGATAAGCAGCAAATTCACTATCAGGACCACATGTTGAGTCACAGCAACCACAGACTTCGTCGTTTCCATCAGCAGCAAACCACCTGCAACAATACAAAGATATGGAGCCTTCAAATTAATATCCCCCAAATAAAAAAAAATAACCCACACAACTCCCTTACCCATTGGCAAAGGAACAGGATTTGTGCTGAGCATCACTGGGTGCAGAAGCAATAGTTGCCTTCAGGATACATGTTATGTAGATCTGCAAGAGATAACACGTCACAAAACCAAAGCAGATGGGAGGAGAAGTCAAGTTAACTCCTATTAGTAGTACATACAGAATGACTGTTGCCCTCCTGGAACATGAAGGCCTCCAGCTGGAAATGGATTTTGTCAGGTTGGGACCGAGGCATGAAGCGGGAGCTGGAAGATGTAGTTTTGGCATCCACAAAACACCTGATGACAAAACCGTCACAAAGAGCAAGTCATGAATGTCAACTGTAAAGCATCAAGCAACTAGACCTTACCCATGACTGTGACAAAGTGGATACAAAAGGTAACTTAAACAGGACTACCGCATCAAGGGCCATGACCTTACCCATGATTCTCAATGAAGGAATATCTCGGAAGAGAGTTCACATCAGGAACTTGAGTGGCCACACAGCGGTCCACAAACACACGCAGAGGCACATGATTGTACTGCTTCACAGATGCCTCAATGTTAATAACGCCACCCAGGAAATAGGAGTATGAAGGCCTCTCATATAACCAATCATCTACACACAAAAACACACATTTTAGGCACAGTCACAATAGCAAGGGTAATGTTTTATTTTATTGAAAAAAAAAGGTACCAACCCATCATGATCTTCAGGGAGAAGACCAAGACGTCTTCACCAGCCTCTGTTGAGGCATAAGGGACCCATGTTGGCCTCAAGGCATCACTGCTTACATTTTGGAGCCTGTGGTTCATGAAAGTACCCATTAAATGGTCTCCCAGTTGCATGAGAAAGTGCAGAAAGTCACAGAGATTCCCTACCTTTGATAATGGCATTGAACACCAACAACTGCATTATTGGTCCGGGTAATCGGAGTACCTGCAAGCGCCTCAGGGGTGTAGGTAAGAGAGAAGGTGTAGACAAGCTCATCCTCATTCACCTGTAAAAAGATTTGGTTACCAAGAGGGTCATCCCAAAGATTTAACATACACAGAGACTCTGCACTCATATTGCCATAAATGGAGAAGATTCAATATGGTGGAATTCCTAAAGAGCAAATTACAAATTAGTAAATTCTTTGACATCATTAAGGCCCAAGATTTATTGTTATGGTTTAAGCTCCCTTCATACCATTTATGGGATGGTTTACACCAGATGTTGGTTTGAAGGGTTATTTATAAAGAGGCAAGTAGCACAAATTAAGAATTTGCCCACTCAAATAGATCAAAACTTGTCTCAGCTGCCCTGGCATTGTAAAACCAAGTGAACTGACTTTCCTTGAAAGGTCCTCAACAAGAAAAAAACCCCATTAAGATGCATCAGTTCTCACCATCAGCACACTGTTGCAGTCCTGTAACTCATACTCAAAGATGAGCACTCTTGACCCAGGATCCTGACCAACAACAGGACATCCACCTAAAGACAGACCAGTTGGCTGGATCAACTGACCATTGCTGAAGAAGTCCTGCTGGACCTCTACGAGAACCCGGTTCTCTCCACATTGAACCGCTACGCTGTTGGGAGTCACGGGTTGCCTCAACTGGAAGTCCACCGCCACCTTGCTCTGCACCTCTGGAACGATGGGATACCTCCAATCCAAAGGCTTCACTGGACCCTGCAACAGCTGCTTCTCCTGAAGGCCAAAAGGATCCTGTGCAAGGCTTTTGGAGTCGGGAACCAGAGGACTCTGAAACTGAGAAGCCACTTGCAAAGGATTCCAGAGCCCTAGAGGAGTAAGGGCAGGACTTCCAGAGGCTGGATCTGATTTTGGCCCCATGCTTCTTGGACTATGACTGTACCTCAAACTTCCCAAGACATCAGGCAGATCAAATGCAGCAATTACAGCCACCACTAACACCACTTTCAGGAACCCCATCCCAACCAATTTTGACACAAACACCTCAACACACACCAGCACTTGGCTTTGCCATTTTGTACAGCTTTGAGTTAAGGTGGCTCCACCCTTTTTAGCTTAATTGATCATTCTTGATTCTCCTCTGGACCTGTAGAGTGTATGTCTCTTGGGGTAGCACCAATCTGTACATTTTTATGGGCCTGTCCAAATACCAACGCTTGCTGTCTTTGTACTTGACCACTTGTCTACTTACAGAGCTTTATTTACATTTTGATTACAAAAGACACAATTTTTTATTATTTGTATTGATGTTTTTGTTAATGAAGTTCCAACAGAACGAACAAAGCAAACTAAACAAAACAGAAAAAGGACAACAGCTCAGGCGAACCTTAAATGTACTGTAGATTTAATGTGTAAAGAAGAGATAGAGATAGACCATTTAATGGGTACTTTCATGAACCGCAGGCTCCAAAATGTAAGCAGTGATGCCTTGAGGCCAACATGGGTCCCTTATGCCTCAACAGAGGCTGGTGAAGAAGTCTTGCTGTTCTCTCTGAAAATCCTTCATTGAGAATCATCGGTAAGGTCATGGATCTTGATGTGGTAGGACTGTTTAATTTGCCTTTTGTATCCACTTTGTCACAGTCATGGGTAAGGTCTAGTTGTTTGATGCTCTACAGTTGACATTCATGATTTGCTCTTTGTGATGGTTTTGTTTGTCAGGTGCTTTGTGGATGCCAAAACGACAGCTTCCAGCTCCCGCTTCATACCTCTGTCCCAAGTTGACAAGATCCAGTTCCAGCTGGAGGCGTTCATGTTCCAGGAGGGCAACAGTCATTCTGTATGTACTATTAATATGAGGTAACTAGACTTCTCCTACCTGCTTTGGTTTTGTGACTTGTCTGTCATCCCCTGCAGATCTACATAACATGTATCCTGAAGGCACCTATTGCTTTCATTCTCAATGATACGTGGTCTGGCATTAGCCAGGCTATGTACACAATGTACTTTGCACAAATTTACATTTTTGTTGTGTACATAACAGTGGTATACTTTTCAAAAACTTGATACATTTATTTTTTCGAAAGCTTGCTTTTTTTGGGCCCACAAAAGATTCAGTGAACCATGCATACATTATTTTAAAATTGTGTTGTGTAAATGTCCCCTCAATATGTCAGCTAAAAGAGCCAAAGTGCCTGTGCAATAATCCAAATAAGTGGAAACTGCACACTGGTCATGGTTGAGAGATCCCCTGAAATGTTTGAAGTGCTTTGGGTGTAAAGTAGTACAAATGAAAGCATGTAAATTTTTTTTAGTGGTGATTTACTAGGAACTGTCCTGTTAAACAAATTGTAACAAAGTAATTGCTTCAAAAGAATCACCTTGAGCTTTCACTCACTAGAGGTCTGAAAGGTTCTTTTAAAACTCTATGGAGAAAGTGAAGTTAACTTCCAGAACCCTTTGTTGGCATGCTATACGGGACTTGAGTACAGGACAACTATCGGTTTCCTCACATTGGCAGGATGATGCTAATTTTGATAATTAAACCAAAAAGTTCAACCAGACATGCAGCAAAATGAAGTCAGGCACAACCAAGGATTCATTTGTCATTTTTATTGAGAACTCTTTTGCCCTTGAACCATTACAGGACCAAGTGAGGCCTTGCCTTCCCATTGAATGCCTAGAGAGAAGAAAAGCAAGTTAGAGCACTGGAATCAAAAGCAACCTTAGAAAGAGCAAACGCTACCAACCTCCATAGGGAGAAGCAGCAAATTCACCATCAGGACCACATGTTGAGTCACAGCAACCACAAACTTGGTCGTTTCCATCAGCAGCAAACCACCTGCAACAATACAAAGATATGGAGCCTTCAAATTAATATCCCCCAAATAAAAAAAAATAACCCACACAACTCCCTTACCCATTGGCAAAGGAACAGGATTTGTGCTGAGCATCACTGGGTGCAGAAGCAATAGTTGCCTTCAGGATACATGTTATGTAGATCTGCAAGAGATAACACAGGTCACAAAACCAAAGCAGATGGGAGGAGAAGTCAAGTTAACTCCTATTCGTAGTACATACAGAATGACTGTTGCCCTCCTGGAACATGAAGGCCTCCAGCTGGAAATGGATTTTGTCAGGTTGGGACCGAGGCATGAAGCGGGAGCTGGAAGATGTAGTTTTGGCATCCACAAAACACCTGACGACAAAACCATCACAAAGAGCAAGTCATGAATGTCAACTGTAAAGCATCAAGCAACTAGACCTTACCCATGACTGTGACAAAGTGGATACAAAAGGTAACTTAAACAGGACTACCGCATCAAGGGCCATGACCTTACCCATGATTCTCAATGAAGGAATATCTCGGAAGAGAGTTCACATCAGGAACTTGAGTGGCCACACAGCGGTCCACAAACACACGCAGAGGCACATGATAGTACTGCTTCACAGATGCCTCAATGTTAATAACGCCACCCAGGAAATAGGAGTATGAAGGCCTCTCATATAACCAATCATCTACACACAAAAACACACATTTTAGGCACAGTCACAATAGCAAGGGTAATGTTTTATTTTATTGAAAAAAAAAGGTACCAACCCATCATGATCTTCAGGGAGAAGACCAAGATGTCTTCACCAGCCTCTGTTGAGGCATAAGGGACCCATGTTGGCCTCAAGGCATCACTGCTTACATTTTGGAGCCTGTGGTTCATGAAAGTACCAATTAAATGGTCTCCCAGTTGCATGAGAAAGTGCAGAAAGTCACAGAGATTCCCTACCTTTGATAATGGCATTGAACACCAACAACTGCATTATTGGTCCGGGTAATCGGAGTACCTGCAAGCGCCTCAGGGGTGTAGGTAAGAGAGAAGGTGTAGACAAGCTCATCCTCATTCACCTGTAAAAAGATTTGGTTACCAAGAGGGTCATCCCAAAGATTTAACATACACAGAGACTGTGCACTCATATTGCCATAAATGGAGAAGATTCAATATGGTGGAATTCCTAAAGAGCAAATCACAAATTAGTAAATTCTTTGACATCATTAAGGCCCAAGATTTATTGTTATGGTTTAAGCTCCTTTCATACCATTTATGGGATGGTTTACACCAGATGTTGGTTTGAAGGGTTATTTAAAAGAGGCAAGTAGCACAAATTAAGAATTTGCCCACTCAAATAGATCAAAACTTGTCTCAGCTGCCCTGGCATTGTAAAACCAAGTGAACTGACTTTCCTTGAAAGGTCCTCTACAAGGAAAAAAAAAAACATTATGATGCATCAGTTCTCACCATCAGCACACTGTTGCAGTCCTGTAACTCATACTCAAAGATGAGCACTCTTGACCCAGGATCCTGACCAACAACAGGACATCCACCTAAAGACAGACCAGTTGGCTGGATCAACTGACCATTGCTGAAGAAGTCCTGCTGGACCTCTACGAGAACCCGGTTCTCTCCACATTGAACAGCTACGCTGTTGGGAGTCACGGGTTGCCTCAACTGGAAGTCCACCGCCACCTCGCTCTGCACCTCTGGAACGATGGGATACCTCCAATCCAAAGGCTTCACTGGACCCTGCAACAGCTGCTTCTCCTGAAGGCCAAAAGGATCCTGTGCAAGGCTTTTGGAGTCGGGACCCAGAGGACTCTGAAACTGAGAAGCCACTTGCAAAGGGTTCCAGAGCCCTAGAGGAGTAAGGGCAGGACTTCCAGAGGCTGGATCTGATTTTGGCCCCATGCTTCTTGGACTATGACTGTACCTCAAACTTCCCAAGACATCAGGCAGATCAAATGCAGCAAGTACAGCCACCACTAACACAACTTTGAGGAACCCCATCCCAACCAATTTTGACACAAACACCTCAACACACACCAGCACTTGGCTTTGCCATTTTGTACAGCTTTGAGTTAAGGTGGCTCCACCCCTTTTACCTTAATTGATCATTCTTGATTCTCCTCTGGACCTGTAGAGTGTATGTCTCTTGGGGTAGCACCAATCTGTACATTTTTATGGGCCTGTCCAAATACCAACGCTTGCTGTCTTTGTACTTGACCACTTGTCTACTTACAGAGCTTTATTTACATTTTGATTACAAAAGACACAATTTTTTATGATTTGTATTGATGTTTTTGTTAATGAAGTTCCAACAGAACAAACAAAGCAAACTAAACAAAACAGAAAAAGGACAACAGCTCAGGCAAACCTTAAATGTACTGTAGATTTAATGTGTAAAGAAGAGATAGAGATAGACCATTTAATGGGTACTTTCATGAACCACAGGCTCCAAAATGTAAGCAGTGATGCCTTGAGGCCAACATGGGTCCCTTATGCCTCAACGGAGGCTGGTGAAGAAGTCTTGCTGTTCTCTCTGAAAATCCTTCATTGAGAATCATCGGTAAGGTCATGGATCTTGATGTGGTAGGACTGTTTAATTTGCCTTTTGTATCCACTTTGTCACAGTCATGGGTAAGGTCTAGTTGTTTGATGCTCTACAGTTGACATTCATGATTTGCTCTTTGTGACGGTTTTGTTTGTCAGGTGCTTTGTGGATGCCAAAACGACAGCTTCCAGCTCCCGCTTCATACCTCTGTCCCAAGTTGACAAGATCCAGTTCCAGCTGGAGGCGTTCATGTTCCAGGAGGGCAACAGTCATTCTGTATGTACTATTAATATGAGGTAACTTGACTTCTCCTACCTGCTTTGGTTTTGTGACTTGTCTGTCATCCCCTGCAGATCTACATAACATGTATCCTGAAGGCAACTATTGCTTTCATTCTCAATGATACGTGGTCTGGCATTAGCCAGGCTATGTACACAATGTACTTTGCACAAATTCCATGAACCATTACAGGACCAAGTGAGGCCTTGCCTTCCATTTGAATGCCTAGAGAGAAGAAAAGCAAGTTAGAGCACTGGACTCAAAAGCAACCTTAGAAAGAGCTCTTAAAGGGGACAGCACCAATATTCCTGCCGTCTCTATAATAACACTAATCAAACAGAAGAAGACGCAGAGAAAACTCACTCGTTCTTGACGGAATAACTTCTGTAAAACTATATATTTACCTATAAGGTAAAACTACCTATAAGGCACACTTAAAAGTCTTTATTTTTTTAAAAAAACGACAGTGCGCCCTATAATCCAGTGCGTCTTATATATGGATCAATTGGTTAATTGAATCGCGCTTTTAGTCTTCCCATTTTCTTGCTAAAGAAAACAGTTTTACTCAAATTCATCAAAATGGATTTATAGCGTTTTGGAACCAAACTCTTCGTATGTAGCATAGGGTTCTTTACTCAACTCCAAAGGACATTTTATGCTGAAAAAAGGTTCAATAATGACAAGAAAGAACACTTTTGGCACAAAGGTTCTTTAAAGGCTATTATTCATTCATATATTACATTATTCTGCACCATTTTGTAGTTGTAATTAAATTATTGTTTATTAAACTGTTGTAGTAAATTAATATCACATTTTAATCATGCTGATTTTTGAAAGATAGAAACTGAAATGGCACTCTTCGTGTGATATTGATTAATTACATTTTTAACCCCCATATCTTGAATTTTGTGATCATTCACACTCATTGCATTTTAGGGGTTCCAAATACGTAGCGCTTTAGAACCTTTTAAGGTTCTATATAGAGCCTTTTCTTCTAAGAGTGCAGTATCTTATGCGCCTTATAATCCGGTGCGCCCTTTATATGAAAAATGTTATAAAATAGGTCATTCATTGAAGGTGCGCCTTATAATCCGGTGCGCCTTATAGTGCGGAAAATACGGTAACATATTATGTAGACTCATTACATGCAAAGTGAGATATTTCAGGCCTTTATTTGTTATAATCGTGATGATTATGGCTTCAAAATTATTTAGATAATAATATTGTAAAAAAGTTTTCATATCTGTAATCCATAATCAATCATCTAAATTATAACAAATAAAGGCTTGAAATATCTCACTTTGCATGTAATGAGTCTATATAATATTTTAGCTTCACCTTTAAATTGAATTACTGTACGGGACCGTGGGGATTTGATGGCGTCGTGATAAGTGGGCATTACAGAAGAGAAGAGTATACAACCAAGAAATGTTTGAGTAATCACAAACAGATGAAAGATTGCAAACACAAGTTGATTTTGTTGTAAAAACTTTACCTTCACATTTTGTACAAGAACGCCTCTTAGCAGTAACAGCGACTTGACAACAAAGCACAGATAGAATTGTAACACAACTGTTTCCTTAAAAAAAACAACTTTATAATTGCACATATGGACATTCATGTGACATGTAAACGGTCATCAAATATGGCAATCAGTTTGGAACACTGCTACAGAGTTAGCTCAGACTGTGTTGAGTTTGGTCACGATGAGCACTCGCACAGACTGGTCGAACGAAGAGGACACACAGAGACCCTGCTTGTCGGGGCTCCAGTCCAGACTGGAAATGGGTTGTGTGGACAGTGTGACGTTCTGCAGGAGATTCACGGTCCCGGCCACACCCATGTCTACTTCATCGGAGCCCTTCTTGGTCCTCTGGGCTGGATACTCACTGCAACAACAGAGAAGCACTGATGTATGAACAACGCCACACTGAAGAGTAATGATGAAGCACTAGTAGGTATGGGGGTCTTATCAAGTGATCGTTTCCCTTGATAAGACCCTTATTCATCGTCTGGAATCATTTAAAGTCCTTTGAACAGTTTGCACTGAAACTCTCATTTGGACCTTAAACCGTTTGGTTCCCATTGAAGTCCATTATATGGAGAAAAATCCTGGAATGTTTTCATCAAAAACCTTCATTTCTTTTCGACCGAAGAAAGAAAGACATGGACATCTTGGATGACACGGGGGCGAGTAAATTGTCCGCAAAAGTTTTTTTCAAAAGTGAACTACTCCTTTAAGAATACTTGTGTTTGTGTACTTCTGTGTTAATAGCGTATTAGAAGCTGCTCCTTGTCATTTTCAGTCACTTCGTGTTCATTTCAATACGACTTAAAACCATTTTGAAGTATTAGACTCTGTTTTGTGTCCTCGTGTGTATCGGATCCATACGGCTCTTAAAGGGACAGCACCAATATTCCTGCCGTCTCTATAATAACACTAATCAAACACAAGACACAGAGAAAACTCACTCGTTCTTGACGGAATAACTTCTGTAACTATATTTGCAGTGTTGGGGAAGCTTCTCTCTACTCTTTACCTTATTGGAATCGATTAACAGAATCGGTATCGATAACATTTAAACAAAACGATAACCAAGAAATCCTCACTATTTCCATAAGTGTAGATTCCCCGCTCCGCCAGCCGTCATGAAGATGTCCCGATTCTGAGGGAGATGCCTCACCTGCCAGACCGTCGACTTGTGAGCCTGAAATACAGAGCCTTAAGAGTCACATTTCCACAGGTAAGAGTGCAAAACAAAGATTTAGGAAGCAAAAGTGAATAATGCGCTGCAATCCAAGTCTTCTGAAGCAGTGTGATTCCTCAGAAATTGAAGACAGAAATTGAATTCATAGTCTTTTGGTTTCTTTACCCAATATTTTTAGTAAATAATAAATGCAATGAGTATGCTGGTATCGAAAAATGTAAGTATCTGTATTGGACTCAGTCTAGGAAAATCGGTTTTATAGTCAAAAACACACCCAAACATAAAAGTTTGGTTAAACTTGAAGAAATTATGACCGAAATAAATTACTATTGTATAGTCAAATGTACTTATTATGTACGTATTATCATTAATATTAAGGAATATTATAAAACTAAAATTTTTGTTCCATCGATGTTTTAATTTATACAATGTACAGGTTCTGTTGTACAAAACCTTATTTGAAAAAAAAAATTAAAATGCAATGTTTTGTTGTAAATTAAGCGTTATATTTTCATTTTATTACATTTTAAAGGATTGATCAAATTGTTAACGTATGTATTTTTGATTAAACATTTAATTTAAATCACAAAACATTTAGAAAAAAATCAAATAGAAAATGAAATTGATTTCATGGGGTTCTAAATATTGTGGCGTTCATTACCCGTTATTGGTAAACGAATATCGTATGATATGGAAAATAAATCATGATGATATTGTTGCCCAGTGCCAATTTATCAACATGACATCATGACTTTTGCGTAAATCAAAAGTGCGTAAATATCTCTACGCATTTTGAGCAATCCGCGTGTATGTCTACGCCATTAACGTCCGAGTGATTCCGCGTGTCTGTACACGCCGTCAAATATCCAGTCATATCTTTTTTTCACAAGGATGGTAAGGGAACAGTCATAAATGCCATTAACCCCAGTGACGGTTAGGTTTAGGGACGGGATTGAGGTAAGTCATATATTTATATAACGTTAAGTCATCGGCGTTCATAAACACGCTGAAAAGTGATTATCTTATGCGTCTTGATAGCACGCCAAAAATGGAAATACGAATTGGCGTGTCATACACACGCTACTTCATGTTTCCTCCAGGGAGAAAGAGAATAAATGAAGGCAAACACAATTTTCATCATCAATCAGAAAAATCAAACATCCTTTCAGTGAAACGAACCTTTTCGGACACTGAGGCGAAGCCCTTGGTGGGATGCTGGGTCCTCATGTCAAACACATGGAACTTGCCCTCTAGAGATGATGCCACCAGTTTGTTAATGTTAATGTCTTTCCTGTCAAATTCAACAGAGCATACCTGTGAAAGAAATGAAATCTATTATACTGCATTGAATATGCAACATTTCAAAGACCTGACTTTATTTTCAAGTTAACATACAACAAACACGACTGTATGGCGTATGTATGGGCATATATTTGTATGCTGTGTTTGTACACTCAATAATCTACACTGAAATACTTCTGAAGAAGTGAAACATGTCTTAGCACACTCACCCCATTTTTGATATTCGTCTCCCATCGTAAAGACATATTTCTAAGATCGAATAACTTGATGTCACCATTGTCATATCCAGCGCACACACAGCGGTCTTGGTCGTTGAACGCGTGACCTTGAGATAAAACAAGGAAAGTTGCCATTAGATTTATTTTCGATGCTTGGATTTCTGATACTAAAAAAGCACAGTTCTAACATGTGTTATTAATATTGTACAATGATTGAATCTGAAGCTGTCCTTATGAAACGGCCAATCAAGATGCTAACCCTCGTGCAAGTTTAATTTTGGCCCAATCAGAGGAAGAGTTCGTTTCGCACAGATCTGAAACGTTTAGGACTCACACCGGTTTCACACTGTACGGGTTAGCAGAGCGTTTTTTTTTTCGCCGCCCACGTTAACAGATTAGCGCATTCACACCGCAAGCAGATTACGCTGAATTAAAGGGACAATGCATTGATCATGGCCAAACTACACAGCAGTTTTACCCAAAAGCACAATTCAAAAAGAAAACAAATGTCCAGAAATGAACTTGTTGCCCAAACTACAAAAACAAAGATGAACCAAAAGTTATATAATATCTTAATTAGGGCTGTCAAACGATTAATCGCGATTAATCGCATTCTAAATAAAAGTTTGTGTTTACATAATATATGTGGGCGTAGTGTGTATAATTATTTTGTATATATAACTACACACACGTGCATGTATATATTTAAGAAAAATCTGAAAGTATATACTTTATATATAGACCATTTCACAAGATGTAAACAACACTGGTCTAGAAACACTTCCTGTTTCAGTTTGTAACCGTTTTCTTTATTTCACGTGTAAAGAAAACATCTTAAAGATGTTTGTTTAACTCTTTGATTCAGTTTTAAATGTTCTGTTGGTTGCAATTTATCCCAGCTTTTATGTAGTGTTAAAAAACTGAAACAGGAAGTGCTTCTGGGCCAGTGTTGTTTACATCTTGTGAAATGGTCTATATTTATACATAATTAATATTATGTATAAATATTTGATATATTAAGAACACATTTTTCTTAAATATATACATGCATGCGTGTCTATTTATATATACAAAATAATTATTCACACTACGCCCACATATATTATGTAAACACAAACTTTTATTTTGGATGCGATTAATCGCGATTAATTGTTTGACAGCCCTAATCTTAATTAATAAAATCATCTTCTTGACAAGTCTTTTCTCTTAAAGGGTTAGTTCATCCAAAACTGAAAATTCTGTCAGTATTTCCTCACCCTCATGTTGTTCAACCCCGTAAGACCTTCGTTCATCTTCGCCACACAAATTAAGATATTTAAGATATTAAGATCGCTCCTGCATACTAGTCCATAGGCTTCTTGAGGGAATGACTCTTGCTGGCATCGAAAAGTCGTTAAAGACATCGTTAAAATAGTCCAAGTGACTACAGTGGCTCAATTTTAACTTTATCAAACGACGAAAACACTTTTTGTGCGCAAAAACAAACAAAAATAACGACTTTATTTCATCTATTGGTTTATTTCTCCCTCTGCGCGAGTCAGGTTACTAGTTTAATAGCGTAAGCTTCTGTTATTGTACGTCACATGACCAGCGTCGGCCAATAGTGAGCCTAAGTGTGACGTAGCTTTACGCAATCACACTACGCTAACTGACTACAGGCCCATGGAGAAGGAAGTGAATAGTTGAAATAAAGTCGTTATTTTTGTTTGTTTTTGCACACAAAAAGTGTTCTCGTCGTTTGATAAACTTAAAATTGAGCCACTGTAGTCACTTGGACTATTTTAACGATGTTTTTAATGACTTTTCGTTGCCAGCAAGTGACATTCCCTCGAGAAGCCTATAAAGCTCGGAAATGTGACGTCAGCGGATCCCAGTAACGCAAGGCATTGTGGGATTTTAGGACACGGGTTGTGTGAGCAACGTCAAATCATAGTCAAATCTGCAGTATATTTTTTGTAGACATGTACTTTTGATCTATTTACTAGTTCTTTATTTATGTTTATGTGTACGGTTAAGCACCAATATACCAAGGTAAAATCCTCGTATGTGAAAACGTGGAAATAAACCGGATTTATTATTCTGATTTATTACAGAAACTAATCTAGAACATTGCAGAAACAACAAAAACAACAGCTATTACATTTAATAAAAGTAAACAACTTAACTAAAATGTTTCCTAAGTAAAAAAGAAAATATATACGACGCAGAGTTTAACTTTTTTTTCATTAGAATGCAAGTTACAAACGTAAGCATCACCGCCGGTAAACACATATTATACAGAAAAAAAATAAACATCAGAATAAAATTAATTGAAAAAATAATAAATAAATAAAATAAAAAAATGAATCAAAATCATAATACATAGCTTAAACAGACAGACTTACAAACTTAATTATCTATAAAAAGAGAAATAATTTTCACTTGAACATTTTAGAGCATAATTCAATTGCTGGCAGCTTTCTTATTTTTAACCCGTTTAAGAGACTCAAAGTATATATCAGTTTCGACGCAGAGTTTAACTTGCAGTGTTGTTGGTGACAGGGGTGTGTCTGGTTCAAATGTGTATGCGCTCACACCACAAACAAGGTAAGAAAACACGTCAGGAAATGTTGTTTGCGGTAGCTTGTTCAGATCAGTCGATCACTCTTTGTGTTCGTATAATCCCGTATTCGTAAATAGCCCGTTAATTGCCTTTATTTTCTCTAAGCAGCGCTCCTTTGCTTCCTTCTTCAGCTTATCTCGGTAGAGAACCGTGTGCTTGATCTTCGCACGGTCCGTGTGGGTTTGTTTACCTTAGTTACGGCAACCGTGTCCTAAAATATGGCCGCCGCTACCCAGAGTGCACTGCGCCATGACGTAGATTCCCATTCTCTATGGACTAGTATGCAGGAGTGATCTTAAATATCTTAATTTGTGTTTTGAAGATGAACGAAGGTCTTACGGGGTTGGAACAACATGAGGGTGAGGAAATACTGACAGAATTTTCATTTTTGGGTGAACGAACCCTTTAAATGTAGCCCATTTGAAAATGAGATAAAGCAATGCCAACTTAGCCATTATAGCGTAGGCTACTCTGTACACACGCCGCACGTCAAACGCTGCCAGTGTGATAGCAAAACACGCATCCTGCTTCCGCTCACCGTACACACTAATCCTGCTCTGCTAACACATGCAGTGTGAAACCGGTGTGAGACTGAATTCAACTTTTCTAGGGACGATTCTAGACACAAAAATACCCACCGAAAGCCACTGTCCAGCAGTCTCTCTTGGCTTCCCCCTCCATCGGCTCCATGTTCACCACAGGTGTGTCTTTCTGTCGCGTGTCCCACACCTTCACTGTTCCTGTTCATCAAAACACACACTTTCAATTACAACACTGAGAACAAACCGAGTCCACACTAAAACGGTTTCGTTAACTCATCTTTTTCTCTCCACGTTGGCCTTCCGTTCACACTGAGACGGCGCTTTTATTAAAGAAGACAAACCTTTTTGAAAACACTCTCCAAAGTGGATACATTTTTAAACGCTGTTTTCGCGTTTATTTCGAAAAGACGATGCAAGTTTAATCATGTGACGTATATCGAACCCATAGAATATCTGAGATATTTTTTTTCTAAATAAAATGATCCTGTCCATCTGTGGAGGTGAGGTTTTGTGAGGTTGTACACATGCGCTGTAGCGTTTTCAGGGCAACATGCTAATGTGGACGGAGAGCATTTTTAAATGAATACGCCGTTTTCAAATGTATCCGGATTAACGTAGCCTTAAAGGAGTAGTTCACTTTTGAAAAAACTTTTGCTGATGATTTACTCGCCCTCATGTCATCCAAGATGTCCATGTCTTTCTTTCTTCGGTCGAAAAGAAATTAATGTTTTTGATGAAAACATTCCAGGATTTTTATCCATATAATGGACTTCAATGGGAACCAAACGGTTCAAGGTCCAAAAGACAGTTTCAGTGCAAACTGTTCAAAGGGATTTAAATGATTCCAGACGATGAATAAGGGTCTTATCAAGTGAAACGATCGCTCATTTAATAAATAAATCACAAAGTTTAAGTTTTATAAGCTCAAATGTTCTGTTCTGCAATGCACGTTCGTGACTCTCCTGTTCGAACTCGTTCATCAAAATGAATGAATCTTTTCCCCGAGTCATTTGGTTGACTCGGAAAAAGATTCGTTCATTTTGATGAATGAGTTCGAACAGGAGAGTCACGAACGTGCATTGCAGAACAGAACATTTGAGCTTATAAAACTTAAACTTTTTTTTTTAAAAGAGCGATCGTTTCGCTTGATAAGACCCTTTTTCATCATCTAGAACACAAAAACGTTTTTTGAAAAGTGAACTACTCCTTTAATGTGAGGACACCACCTCCAATTTCACTTATGCTGTTAAATACTTCTATACTTTATCTCCACTTGTTGAAAATGTTGTTCACCTTTATTTTGACAGTTCACTTTAGACATTAGATCAACTACAAGTAACTTTGCAACTACATGTCAAGCACTAACTCTTAATAGAGTATTAGTAGACTGTTAGGGTTAGTAGAAAAAGTTGACATGTAGTTGCAATGTCTGTTGTTAAAGGGATGCTCCACTTTTTTTGGAAATAGGCTCCTTTTACAACTCCCTCAGAGTTAAACAGTTGAGTTTTACCTTTTTCGAATGTATTCAGACGATTTTCTGATATTTAGAAGAATATCAGTTACCAGACAGTTTCTGGTCTCATTGACTTCCATAGTATATTTTTTCCTACTATGGAAGTCAATGAGACCAGAAACTGTCTGGTTACTGATATTCTTCTAAATATCAGAAAATCGTCTGAATACATTCGAAAACAGTAAAACCCAACTGTTTAACTCTGAGGGAGTTGTAAAAGGAGCCTATTTACAAAAAAATTGGAGTATCCCTTTAAGCATCAAAATGAAGTGTTCAGCAGAGTTGAAAGTATGGTAAATATTGGATGTGTGTGTGATGATAAGTGACCGTCTCTGCTTCCGGTGAGGATCTCCGGGGCCCCGTCCCCGATGCCCAGTCCTCCCACTCCATCCACACCGTTGACGATCTCCTTGTGTGCTTTGACCGAGTACACCGGAGACTCCGGCGCTTCGAGGTTCCTGCAACGCAGAGGTTCAGTTTCACGTTTCGTTACTTTAACCGTCTCAGTATGGATGTAGGAACACATTAAGATCCTACCAGACGTTGAGGTTTCCGTCGAAGTCTCCGGTGGCCAGATGCCTGTGCTGGAGAGACGAGGCTCCAAACGTGCCACACTTGATCGGCTTCGGCTTCTCGATCTGGAATAAGGTAGGTTTGAAATGGACACACACCCAGCAGCATTCTGTAAACATTTTGTAAAACTTAAAGACTCTATTTTAATGTTTAAATACAATTTTAGTAATCAAAAAGCAATTCTAATTAATTACGAATATCAAACTTATTCAATTTATTTACAGTTTAACAAAAATGTATTTTTTTATGGCTTTGTGAAAAACCAAACTTTTTCAAATGAAAGAATCTTTTTTCTTGTCATTTGGTTCATTCAACGAATGAAATGAACGAATTGACTAAGGAAAAGATTAGTTAATTTTGATGAACGAGTTCAAACAGGAGAGTCACGAACGCGCATCACAGAACAGAGCAAGGCGAGCATTTGAGCTTATAAAACTTAAACGTTGTTGTTGTTTTTTTTTGTTTTTTTTTTTAAATGAGCGATCGTTTCGCTTGATAAGACCCTTATTCATCGTCTGGTGTCGTTTAAAGTCCTTTGAACAGTTCGCACTGAAACTTTTGGACCTTGAACCGTTTGGTTCCCATTGTCCATTATAAGTCCATTTCTCCATATAATGTCCATAAGTCCATTATATGGAGAAAATCCTGGAATGTGTTCATCAAAAACCTTCATTTCTTTTCGACTGAAGAAAGAAAGACGTGGACATGATCTTGGATGACATGCGGGTGAGTAAATTATCAGCAACCGTAATGGTGTTTATACTGTTAAACTGTATATTATCTCTCGTTACACTAACCCGACCCCTAAACTAGGGGTGTGCGATATGACGATTTTTAATCGTGGACGATTAAAATGTCTCCACGATCTGCTTTTGAAGAAATATCGTAGTATCGTCTAACAGTGCATTCTATCAGTTCAGTTCTGGCGCCCCGTCTCAACTGTACAACGCGACGCAGCCTACACATCACACGTTAATGAATAGGCATGGGACACTGCAATTCACAAAAGTTCATTATTTGCATAAGCCTTGCCGGTTAAACATTTAATTCACGCGCTGGTGTGCTGTTCTAACGTGCACTTTCCTGACCGCATACCCCCGACGCTCACAGGCACTAGAAGCCTGTCAAACAGCGCCAGAATACTGGACTTGGCTATCTTTCGAGTATTATTATGCTAATACTGTTAAATACACACAATGTTTACATAAACAGGCTATGTCTAAAGTGAAAGCAAACATTTGAGAGAATATATGGTGTAACATGCGTCTATAAACGTGTCGCGTGCTGGTCTAAAAGCGACAGGAATAAATAGCACTGCCGCACGTCCTTAAAGGGATAGTTCACCAAAAAAAAAAAAAAAAAAAAAAAAAACTGTCATTATTTACTCACTCTAATGTTGTTACAAACCTGTATTAATTTCTTTCTTGTGCTGAACACAAAAGAACGATTTTTTTAATGTGGGTAACCAAACAGTTGCTGGTCCCCATTAACTTCCAGGAGAGAACCAATAAAAAACTATAGGGGGACCAGCAACTGTTCGGTTACCCACATTATTCAAAATAACTTTTATTTTCAACAGAAGAAAGAAACTTATTCGGGTTTAAAACATCTTGAGAGAGTAAATTAAGACCATTTTCATTTTTGAGGGAACTATCTCTTTAGTAAAAGAAAAAAAAAAACACACAAGGAGAAAATCACTCACTGACTGAGAACTTTAATAGTAGCTTTAATAAGAATCAATTTATTCAGTGAAGTCTCTGTAGTGTTTTAATTTCATATTTGTTTAATTTAATTACTTTCTTCAATGCTACTGCTAAATACACCTAGTGCATCTGAAAAAATAAAGCACTATTTATTTAATTTGAGTATTAATTTGTGTAATGTTTATCTTGTCTTATTTTTTTAATAAAAAAGAAAATAATGACAAAGATTTTTATCTTCGCCACTGGCCTAATGTATGCCTTTCTTTTTTATTTTGTTATCTAAGGCTTTGTTTTTAACATAAGGACATTAGTTTGGCTGTAATGAACAGCCACTTGCAAAATATTAAAACCAACTTGACAAAGAATCGTGATAAAAATCGTGATCGTGATTTTCCTAAAAAAAATCGTGATATGATATTTTTTCTATATCGCCCACCCCTACCCTAAACCTACCCATCACACACACACACCTCGACACATTGGTAAGTTACCAGTGTTTATTAGGTGCCTTTACCAACGTTATATACATCAAAACAAACGGTACAATGATCTTATTGTACGGGTAGGTTTAAGGGGGTTTTATTTTTCACACACACACAAAAAAATAAAGATTTAACTGTTAGTCATAACACAGTACATTTGCTAACCTTTTATATATATATATATATATATTTTGCAGATTATCCTTTTAAAATTAGACACATCTTAAGTATTAATTCCAAAGAGTTCATGAATTACACACATTTAAGTTTTTATAGAGCATGTTCACGTCTACGCTGAAAAGAGGGCGAGACTGGCTAAATCTGATATGTTAGCTGCTAACGAGTCGTTAAGAGCTCGCGGTGTAAACAAACGGCGTCCCGTTGCCATGACAACCACGCGACACGAGTCTTCTAGAAAGGCGCTCATCTTCCCCAGGGGGTAAGTTAGTGAACCTGGACAGTCTTCATTCATCTGAGGTAAAGTTAAACAGCTCAAACCTCTTTGACCAGCTTCAGTTCCCCGTGCTGGAGCTCGTAGATCTGCATCACTCCGGTTCCTCTGGCGAAGTTTCCCATACACACAAACTTTGCGCTGCAGGGAATCCACCTGCTCTCAAACACCGTGTAGTTCAAACTCTTCTGGATGTGTGCGATGATCTGGGGCTTCTCGAGGGCTGTTGACATGGTGCTTTCACTGTCAATTAAACACGAGAACAGTACCAGTTTGAGTAGACTACACGCGATATCGATTCTGTCGCTCGATCAGTGCGTCTGGCTTAAGGACCCTCCCACAACACATAGCTGACCTATTTATCGCCTGATCAAAATGAGCGGAAAATATTAATAAAACGAATAGACTATAACACTCAAACAGTTAACCTTTGTTTTAAAGCAACAGTTCATATAAGTTTGGTAGATAACAGAGAATGTATGATTATTTTAATACGCAGAAGTCGCATTTGGCACTGCTAGGGCAGCAATGAGGTCCTTTGAGTGTAACATGGCAAACGCCACATGTTCGTGGTAAACATTTCTGTAGAAGTGCGTTTTTAAAACCTCGTTTCACGATGGAGTCTGTAACGTTAGATGACACGACAGCGGAGGTGACTTCTACTGTTATGGACTGTGATGGAAACACAGACGCGTTTCAGAAAGTGAAGTCAAAGAAGAGCCATAAACGCAAGCGAGCCTCGTCTGAAGTAGCCATGCAGGAGGAGGATTCAGTGGCGGCCAAGAGACCGCAGTTCCCGGCCTTATCTGGAGACCAGCTCAAGGTATTGGCCGTGTCCAGCACTGTAAACGCCGTCTTATTAATTCTAAACTCTGGGAATTGTGACACGATGTATCTATATTTGTCCAGTGTACAAACGAATCCTTTGAGTCGGATCTTTTTAATGAATTGATCGAACGATTGAATCGGTTCTCGACCCAATAACTGATTCAGTTTGCCCACTCTCCTCAGACATTCAAAGTCACAATTATGAGATAAAACAAAAGAGCAAAATTATGACTTTCTGATTTGTGTCTGAATTTATTAATTAATGGCACAATTTCAGATGTCTTAATTTCCAAACCAGTAAGACTATTTAATTAATTTAGGGATACAAATGAAGATCTATTTATTCATTTAATCGGAGCCAGTTCTGTACACCCTATGATCGCCTCAAAAAGTTAAAGGGATAGTTTTGTATATAAAAATTAAGACAGAAATAGTCGAAATTGTTAGTCAAATGTATGATTTATGAATAAATTTATGAGCAAAAGTCCAATGTCATAATAATTAAAGGGATAGTTCACCTAAAAATGAAACTTCTGTCATCATTTACTCGCCCTGATGTTGTTCTTAACACAAAAGATATTTTAATGAAATCTGAGAGCTTTCTTATAAAGTTCATAAAGGCATTGTAAAACTATTCCATATGAATTGAATGGTTTAGTCCATTTTTTGTTTAATAAATTTGGTCACTTTCAGGGATGTGCGTGCGGTCAGGGTAGGCAGGGCTCACGAAAGGACACGTTGACATTACATTTATTAATTCCAAGCGCTTTATTATTCACCACATCATTAATTGTATATATTTTATTCCAAATACTAATTTTTGAGAACATGAGAATAAATACATTTTTGGGTGAACTAAAACTTTAAATATGACAGACTTTTCATCTCATAAATATCACAGTTTTTACTATTTCTGACTTGGCTATGATTTATTATGTGAAAGAGATGTGGTTCGGTCTGCTTCTCAATCTGAAGCGTGTTGTTGTGTGTTTCAGGGAGGTTCGGATGAGATGCGTAAAGTGTCTGTTCCCGCTCACCGATACACACCTCTCAAGGAGAACTGGATGAAGATCTACACACCCATCGTGGAGAACCTGCTGCTTCAAGTGCGGTTCAATCTCAGGACAAGACACGTCGAGATTAAAGTGAGTGATGACGATTAGCGTTGGCTATCAGTTATGTTTTAATTGAGAATGTTTTTGCCCCTTCTGTCTTCTTTGGACCACAAAAATCAGAATAATAATAAAATTGTACGTTTAGGTTGTTTTTTTTTTTTGCTTAATTGGAATGGTACGAAACTTGGTAAAGGTTTTGGCACTTGCTGTGTGAACACAAAAAAATAATAATGCGTTTGATTTGAACAGGTTAATTTCCTGAAATAGTCAAACATGTGCTTTAAATGAGTGTATTTGAAATGAATGGGAGGCGGATTTCTTGTTTATGTTTATGGATTTGATTTTCTTGCCGTTTTGGATTTTTCAAAAAATAGTATTTTTGCGCTTTTTACAATAAATAAAGTTACAGAATTTTACGTTAACTGTTAAGTTAACTTTTTCACTTCAGCAGTAATCGAGCAACTTTGAAAAGCGATCTAACGTCAGTCTGTGCTTTAAAGCATTCAAGATTTACCACAGTTTAATTTGGACATTTTATTCTATGCTTAAGTGAATAAATGGATTATAAATACAGCGTAAATATATTTTAGTACCATAAAATCCCCTAAAAATACAATATATATATATATATATATATATATATAATAAAAATTAAAAAAAACATTATTGAACTAAAATATTGTACAGTCATTTCATTGAAACAAAAAATGTGTCATTTTTGACCGACACGCAAAGAGCATCAGAGGGTTAATAAAAGGGGCAGAAGTATCTCTTCCGGATTCACTGCCATTATATGGACGAGTGTGTGCGGGACGTGTTTTTTTTTAAATTATTCTCGTTTTGTGGTTCAATAAAGAAAGAAGGGCGACAACACCAGAGTGAGTAAATTATGACTTGTTTTCATTTTAGGCTGATCTATCCTTAAAAAACTAAAAATGCGTGGAAATGAAACACATTTGCTGTCAGATACGCTTACACACCCAGTGCTCTTGTTTTCCAGACGTGTAAAGAGACTCAAGACATCAGTTCTCTGACCAGAGCTGCAGACTTCGTCAAGGCGTTCGTTCTGGGCTTTCAGGTGGAGGTGAGCGAGTGTTCACTGAGATGTTCAGTCACACCCAACATAAGTTTGTTTATCACATGCATGTATATATTTAAGAAATATTTGTATGTATATACTGTATATATATTTATACATCATTTATAGTATATATAAATGACACATTTTCTTACATATATACATACATGCATGTGTGTGTGTATAAATAAATAATTATATATATATATATATATATATATATATATATATGTGTGTGTGTGTGTGTTTTTATATATATATATACATAGACATACACATGCATGTATTTATGTAAGAAAATTTAAGAAAAATGTGTTATATATAATATTAATGATGTGTGTTTGTATATATATTAGGGCTGTCAAACGATTAATCGTGATTAATCGCATCCAAAATAAAAGTTTATGTTTACATAATATATGTGGGTGCACTGTTTATAATTATTTCCTTTATATAAATACACACACATGCTTGTATATATTTAAGAAATATTTTCATGTATATACTGTATATAGATTTATATATAATTTATATTATATATAAATATTTTTGTATCTAAATAATATATTTTTCTTAAATATACATGCATGTGTCTTTTTATATATATACAAAATAATTATACACAGTGCACCCACATATATTATGTAAAAACAAACTTTTATTTTGGATGCGATTAATCATTTGACAGCCCTAATATATATATATATATAATTTTACACAGTACTAACACTTTTATTTTGGATTGCGATTAATCATTGCAATGTTTATCATCTTTATTTCCTACTTTAAACATATTGATATAACTTGCCAGCTATGGTTAGTTCTAAATATTAAAAATATACCCTTTTCAGTGCGATTAAACACTTGTGCATATATTCCGTTAAAAATACAGTAAAAACAGTAATATTTTGAAATGTTGCTGTTTTCTATGTGAATAATACGTTGTACAATGTCATTTATTCCTGTGATCAAATTTACTTTTACAGCAAAAGTTACTCATGTACAGTAACTTTAGATAAAGATGATTGTTGACTGATGATTGACAACAAACTTGTGAAAAGAGGTGAAAAGTGTTTTAAATGTGTTTATTTGAGGTGCTGTCAGTACAGTAGTGTATGCTATTGTTAGTAAATGCTGTTGTTCCCGGTCGAGCAGGGCTGATATAACCTGATGTTGTGTGTGACTCCACAGGACGCGCTCGCTCTGATCAGACTAGATGAACTGTTTTTGGAAACGTTTGATGTCACAGATGGTGAGTCATCAGCCGGAGCCGTTTTATAAGCGTGATGTGGTTCTCTCGCTGAACTGTGTGTGTGTTTCTGCAGTCAAACCTCTGAAAGGAGATCATTTATCCAGAGCCATCGGCAGGATAGCAGGGAAAGGAGGAAAAACCAAGTTTACCATCGAGAACGTGACCAAGACCCGGATTGTGCTCGCAGACACGTGAGTGCACAGGACAGACACTACTGTGGTGTTTCAATCTCTCTTGGTCAATGTCATGGTTTTTAACAGGCATTCTAGTACGTCTTAATGTTCATATATATATACTAGGGCTGTCAAATGAATAATCGCGATTAATCGCATCCAAAATAAAAGTTTTTGTTTACATAATATATGTGGGTGCACTGTGTATAATTATTATATATATATATATATATATATATATATATGAAGAGTTCAGATGCAAAAGCCTCTAAATGCCATTTGAAATTTTCTTCTAAAATGCCCATTTTTATCAAGCTTGTATATTTAAGTTCAGTAATTTCACTTAAATGACAATTAATAGGTAATCTTCATTGCCATTTAAGTGAAATTAATGAACTTAAATATACAAGCTTGATAAAAATGATCATTTTAGAAGAAAATTTCAATTGGCACTTAGAGGCTTTTGCATCTGAACTCTTCATATTTATATATATATATATATATATATATATACACACACACATGCTTGTATATATTTAAGAAATATTTTCATGTATATACTGTATATAGAATAATATATGATTTATATTATATATAAATATAAATATTTTATATATAAATAATATTTTTTTTCTTAAATATACATGCATGTGTGTATTTATATATATATACAAAATAATTATACACAGTGCCCCCACATAAATCATGTAAACAAAAACTTTTATTTTGGATGTGATTAATCATGATTAATCATTTGACAGCTCTAATATATATATATATATTTATATATATATATTCTTTTGTAAACCGGTATATAATTTATTTCAATTAATTCAATGTTTATAATATATATTTGAAAAATTATAAAAAAATAATAAAATAAAATATTTAAAAAATATACTCGATATACATATATATTTAGTATAGTTGATTTTTTTTTTTCTTTACAGGAAGGTTCATATATTGGGATCTTTCCAGAATATTAAAATGGCACGGACAGCGATATGTAACCTTATTCTTGGTGAGTGAAAATTTAATGCTTAAAGTGCCTCTATTGTGCCATTTTAAAAGGTCCCTAATGTTGTTTCAGAGTCTCCTACAACAGGTTTAAACACATCTAAGGTCAAACACACTATTTAACTCATAATCTCCACAGCTCTTTCTCTCAGTGTCTTAAACGCTTCGTTTGGAGATTCAGTCTCTCTAAGCTCCGCCTCTCTGAGAGCTGCTCCGCTCTGATTGGTCAGAGAGCAAACGCTCATTATCATATCTGAACCTCAGCTCTTGCTCACAGCGATAGGAACAGAAACGATTTTCTGTCTGATTTTCAACAAATTTTGAATAGCTGGTAACTTTGTTGTTAAATTGTGTAGCCAAATTTGCCAGTGGGTGAAAAAGTTCATTTCGAACCCAGGTCATATTGTACTAGGTCATATAAGCAACATAGGAGCACTTTAATTTCTGCATCTAAAAACAAAAACAGGAAATAATTCTGATTCCATTTAACCTTTACAGGGAGTCCACCATCGAAGGTTTACAGCAACATCCGTGCCGTGGCGAGTCGCTCTGCGGAGAGGTTTTAAAACCATTTCTAGCATCATGGACTGATCCAAAAACACTGCAGATATATATATATATATATCCCCGAATCAGACGATGAACGATCTCAAACACCAATGGACGGATTCCTCAAGCAATGCATCACTGATCATTCAGAGAATAAACACATTATGAATGAAGACGCGTGTGGATCCATTCAGTAGTCAAGTTTTAAATGTTTATTGTTTCATATAGCATCATCAAGTAGTCCACATATCCCACAGAAGTAAATTTGATGCAGCATGCAGAATAGACATCCCATAACTGACGTGTGTATTGTGCCTTTACGTGTACGAGATACTCATTTCATTCAGCAAAAGTTGCAGGAAAGTGATTTTCTTAAAGCATGAATTTCTTAAAAGATGTGTATTTACATGACAGAGGGCAAATGATCATGACCGGATGAAATGTTGGTTTCTAATTTGGCAACATCTGGTTCTTGTGATATCGAGATGATGTGTAAACGGGTTAAACTGATGAACATGCAGAAAGGGACTAGATGACCCGGCGGATCGGCCGAGATCACATTAATCGCTTTTTTATTGCCAATGTGTAAAAACTAAAAAAAAAAGCGAGACCGTCCAATGAAAGCCTGTAGATTTGTACGCGAGGACTGTTGTTTTTGGCGGGAAAATCAAAAGGATGTGACATTCTGTATTGACGTATTGTAATGTCAAATAACATTCATAATCAAAATATCATGAGCTCATGTGTGGACATGATGCCGGCGAGTCTCAAAGCTTCACTATTATCACTACACTTCTCTATAATCAGATGCTTTCTGAACGGGTGTTTTCTTTTTGTGTCATTTTAATTAGTTTGATTTGTTATTGAGAGAAAAAACTGCACATATTTATATAGTCATCTACTTCAGGGTGTTCATTAACATTGTAAAAGTATTTCCTACAACTTTTTTACTTTTAAGCAAACGACCTTTGGGGACTTGAATCATGTTCAGTCTCTCATTTGTCACGTTAGCAATGCGTTTCTGGCTGCAGTTCACTCAACGGCCACCGGTGTCGCTAAAAACAAGGATTCTGAGTTCTGGATATTTAATGTGACGTCTCGAAAACTGAAGCTAATGCAGAGGAAAGATCTTGCAGATGAATCTTGCTTTGACATCGAGTTTTCTATTGCTGTGACATTCATTGTTATTGTGAATTATTAGTGTCCAAATACTATTTGTGACCACCGTACGCTGGGATTCTCATATGGACAGACATATTCATTACATTACACTTTCACGTGAACCAAATCGTATTTTGTTTCTGTTGGACTGTCTCAACGAATAAGACATGAAGATGCACTTTCCAACAATATAAACGTTTATACATAAACATTATATCACGATTCATACAAAAACAGGTATTAAACATGGTTAGATGCTAAAATCCAAAATGCTAGAATGATAGAAATAGATTATATCACAAAGCGTAACAGGAAAAAAAAGCAAACATTGCATCTTTACGTCATGCAATGGAACAAGCTTGTTTGTTCTGTATGTTCTGCTTGGCACGTCATACCCTACATATACTTATTTATATTATACTTAATTTAAAAAAAGAAAAAGATGAAACAAAATAAATATTAAAAAAGAAGCATTTCAACGAAACAAAAAACCCCTAAATAAATATGGACAAGCCAATGCTCTTTCCCCTTTACCTGACATGCTCTTTCAGTGTCCATGAGCCCATAAAGTGCTACAGCAGGTTATTGAGCAGATCGGAGGTCAATAACACTCACACGTTGGCTTGACAAGGCTTCTATTTGACAAAAGTGGCTTAAATACTTCCATTGAAATACACAGAGAGCATTTGCTGGATATCTTGAGCAGATCGTCAGAGATGAGAGGAAAGCGGGTCTGGTGGAGAGAGACGGACTCGCTCACACATCCACGACCATCTTCTTGTGTATATCGAGACCTCCCACGACCTGCAGCGGGACACCAGGTCATTCATGTGGACATTTACACCATTCTAAACACTTATTCAGGACTATATCTTCTGCTGAAATATCATATTTTTATTAGGCAATGCACCGATATAAAAATTTTAGCTGATACCGAGAACCGATTGTTCTTTATATTTGAAAGCCGATAACCGATAATTCTTTATACTTAAAAGCCGATAACAGATTATTCTTTATATTTGAATGCCAATAACGGATTATTCTTTATGTTTGAAAGCCGATAACCAATTATTCTTTATATTTGAAATCCGATAACCGATTATTCTTTATATTTGAATGCCAATAACGGATTATTCTTTATATTTGAAAGCCGATAACCGATAATTCTTTATACTTAAAAGCCGATAACCGATTATTCTTTATATTTGAATGCCAATAACGGATTATTCTTTATATTTGAAAGCCGATAACCAATTATTATTTATATTTGAAAGCCGATTACCGATAATTATTTATATGAAAGCCGATTACCGATAATTATTTATATGAAAGCCGATAACTGATAATTATTTATATTTGAAAGCCCATAACCGATAATTCTTTATATTTGAAAGCCAATAACTGATATTTATATTTGAAAGCCGATAATCAATTATTCTTTATATTTGAAAGCCGATAACCGATAATTCTTTATATTTGAAAGCCGATAACCGATTATCTTTATATTTGAAAGCCGATAACCGATATATCAGCCGACAAATCTAAAATCCAATGTATTTTTTATAATTTTGAGAGCCCAATTAAAAAAAAAAGTCTCATCAAGCAATTCAAAACCATCATGTTGAACAGTGCGCATCTGAAGTGTCTCAGCTGAAGGAAATAATACATTATTTATCAGCTTTATTTTATTTAATCGGACAAATTTTCTTACCAGGTTGATAACAATAACATTAAAAATGAACATATATCAATATGGCAACCGATATATCGTGCATCCCTAAATTTTAAACTTACTTTAAAGAAAATTTGGAGCCTCGTTCACTTCAGTCATTCGGAGGTGCGTCAGATAAAAGTTCAACATCAATTCAAAAGAATGCATGTGTCCCACAGTATGATTCGATCAGCTGACCTTCCTCAGGCTTATGAGTCTCAGCCAATTTTGGGGCCATTTACACGACACTGTTTTCAACTGAAAACAACGATTTGTGTGCGTTTTGGCCGCTCGTTTACACGACAACATGCAAACTTTTGAAAACTGGATTCAAAGTGCACGGAAACTCTAAAAATGAGAATATCGTGCAAAAATGCAGTAATTCAACTAATATATTATATAGATTCATTACATGCAAACTCAAACTCATCCAGAGTTTTGAGAAGATTGGAGAAACTTAATTTCTTGCCCGAAAAAAACCCCGAAAGGGGTAACACTGTCGGGTTTTTTTCTGGTCGAAATTTTGAGTTTCAATATCTCAGCTCTGGAAGGGTCTAGAGCCTCCATTTTTGCGCTCAGGTCTAAGTCTCATGGCCCTCTATCAGAATGCAGAGTTTTGAGAAGATTGGGGAAACTCCAAAAAAATAAAAAAAACATAAGGGAAAAAAAAAACAAAACCTATAAATTGCACCATTATGGAATTAGAGGTCAATCACTAAATTGGTTCAAGAGCTATTTATATGGGAGGCAACAATATGTAACTATACGTGAACAGACATTAATTTACAGACACTAATTTATTTCTATCACATAAAAATGAATTTGAACTTCAACAATTACTTAACAAAGAGCTTCAAAATGTCGACAATTGGTTTAAAGTAAACAAATTGTCTATAAATACTAGTAAAACTAACTACATAATATTTTGTTCAAATAAAAAGCAACTTAAACTTGATGATTTGAATTTCCAGATTAAAATTGAGGGAGAGGTACTACAGAGAGTCAGGGTGACTAAATTCTTGGGTGTATTTATAGATGATCACCTAAACTTTAAACACCATATTGAATACCTTATCAAAAAGCTATCAAAATATGTTGGTCTGTTCTTTAAGCTTAGATATCTGTTTCTTAGTGAAACATTAATCACTCTTTATAAAACCCTCTTCGAACCTCATTTAAACTACTGCAATATCATATGGTGCAACACTTATTGTACTTACCAAAGAAAGTTAGAAATATTGCAAAAAAAAAAAAAAATTAATTTGTGCCATTTCATGGTCTGACTTCAATTCTCCAACTTGTTCTATGTTTCTTAGGTATGGTATATTAAGACTCACTGAACAAAATAAATTTCATAATGCATGTACAATGTATCAGGTGGTCAATGGACTAAATGGTAGACTGTATGAACTTGTTCCTATTCGCTATCCCCGGCACACTTTCCACACTAGAAACAAGCACATTATTAGTGGAAAAAAACGAAGACTAAAAAGCACTAGTATGAGTGTGGTGTGCCGGGGACCGCGGATTTGGAACGACTTGGATGAAAATTAAAAAAATTCAAGCTCTTTTCTTTATTTTAAACAAAAGCTCAAGAAACAATTATTGAGTCTGTATTTCTTTTCTTGAAGTATGTATCATCCCTCACTTTATATGTATGTCAGTGTTAATTTTATAATCTCATGGTAAACTGTTAAGAAAAATTGCTTGTGAAATGGGATCCCCTATCATTTGTTGTATGAATGTTGTATGAAATGTTTTTTTTTTGTACGGCCACACATCTGCTGTCGTCTTTTTGTCTGTTTTTTTTTTCTATTTTTTCTTTGATTGTTATGGCCTCCGAGTATAAGCTTTACAGCTTCTTTGGGGACCAGTTCACATACTTGATCATCTTCTTGGTTTTTGGCCTTAGCATGTATGTATGTATGTATGTATGTGAATAAAGACACACTGAAGGGGTAACACTGTTGTTGTTTTTTTCTGGACAAAATTTAGAGTTTCGATATCTCAGCTCTGGAAGGGTCTACAGCCTCCATTTTTTCACTCAGGTCTAAGTCTCGTGGCCCTCTGTCAGAATCCAGAGTTTTGAGAAGATTGGGGAAACTTAATTTTTTGCCAAAAAATAAAAAAACGTAAGAGGTAACAATGTTGTTTTTTTTCTGGTCGAACTTTTGAGTTGCGATATCTCAGCTCTGGAAGGGTCTAGAGACTCCATTTTGCACTCAGGTCTAAGTGTCATGGCCCTCTATCAGAATCCAGAGTTTTGAGAAGATTGGGGAAACTTAATTTTTTGCCAAAAAAATAAAAAAAAACATAAGGGGTAACACTGTCGTTTTTTTTTTTTTCTGGTCAAAATTTTGAGTTTCAATATCTCAGCTCTGGAAGGGTCTACAGCCTCAATTTTTGCACCCAGGTCCATGTCCCGTGGCCCTCTATCAGAATCCAGAGTTTTGAGAAGATTGGAGAAACTTAATTTTTCACCCCCCGAAAAAAAATGTAAGGGGTAACACTGTCATTTTTTTTTCAGGTCCAAATTTTGACCTTCGATATCTCGGCTCTGGAAGGGTCTAGAGCCTCCATTTTTGCGCGCTGGTCGAAGTCTTGTGGCCCTCTGTCAGAATCCAGAGTTTCAAGAAAATCAGAGGGGGTCAAAAATTTTGGCCAAAAAAAAATGACAGTGTTACCCCTTATGTTTTTTTTTTCAGGTCCAAATTTTGACCTTCAATATCTCGGCTCTGGAAGGGTCTAGAGCCTCCATTTTTGCGCGCTGGTCGAAGTCTCGTGGCCCTCTGTCAGAATCCAGAGTTTCAAGAAGATCGGAGGGGGTCAAAATATTGGCCCAAAAAAAAATGACAGTGTTACCCCTTATGTTTTTTTTTTCAGGTCCAAATTTTGACCTTCGATATCTCGGCTCTGGAAGGGTCTAGAGCCTCCATTTTTGTGTGCTGGTCGAAGTCTCGTGGCCCTCTGTCAGAATCCAGAGTTTCAAGAAAATCGGAGGGGGTCAAAATTTCGGCCAAAAAAAAAATGACAGTGTTACCCCTTGGGCCCTATTTTAACGATCTGAAACGCAAGTGTCAAAGCGCATGGCGCAAGTAACTTTGTGGGCGGGTCCCGGCGCTGTTGCTATTTTCCCGGCGGGATAAATGCCTCTTGCGCCTGGCGCAAATCTAAAAGAGGTTGGTCTGAAGTAGCTTCATTATTCATAGGTGTGGTTTGGGCGTAACGTGAAATAAACCAATCCGAGCGCCATCCAACATACCCTTTAAGAACAGGTGCGCATGTTGCATGACGGATTGTTATTATAACGGCGGGTTTACCAGGCGCGCGCCAGGAGCGTTCACAGCCGATGAGACCGACGTTCTTGTCAGGACAGTGAAAGACAGAAGTGACGTTGTATAGGGATGGGAGAAACTCTTGCACATCAGCGTCGGTTAAACATTATAGCCTATACGTATGTTTCTTGCCACTATTGGGCAAACAGGTCTGATCCTTAGTACTACAATAGCCTTAAGAAATGGGTATTTCAGTTTTTTCATCTTCATGTAAACCAAAATGATTTCCCTCATGTGTTCATATTTTTCCTTGTTATAATGTATGATTTGCAAAAATAAAAACTACTGCATCTATGTTGATGAGAGAATCAGTATATGCGCGTTGTGTAGGCCTACCCGCTATATTATGGCCAAGCATGCGCGCTTAAAATAGCATTATGAACAACGCGCAACGCGCCACTGACTTTAGACCAGGTTTTTTATGGTCAGTGGCGCAATTGTGTTCTGGAAGTGTAAAATAGCACCAGGGAATGTTTGCGCCGAAACACGCCTCCTTTTTGCGCCGATCCGCCCAGGGAGCGCAAGTTCATTTCCTAGTTTACCGACGTGCGTCTGTGGAGGGGAAAATCCCGCTTTGCGTGCGTGCAAAATAGGAATGAGACATGCGTTTGTGTATAAAGTCATTTGCGCCGGGTGCAAGATAGGGCCCTTTATGTTTTTTTTTCAGGTCCAAATTTTGACCTTCGATATCTCGGCTCTGGAAGGGTCTAGAGCCTCCATTTTTGCGCGCTGGTCGAAGTCTCGTGGCCCTCTGTCAGAATCCAGAGTTTCAAGAAAATCAGAGGGGGTCAAAATTTCGGCCAAAAAAAAAAATGACAGTGTTACCCCTTATGTTTTTTTTTTCAGGTCCAAATTTTGACCTTCGATATCTCGGCTCTGGAAGGGTCTAGAGCCTCCATTTTTGCGCGCTGGTCGAAGTCTCGTGGCCCTCTGTCAGAATCCAGAATTTCAAGAAAATTGGAGGGGGTCAAAATTTCGGCCAAAAAAAAATGACAGTGTTACCCCTTATGTTTTTTTTTTCAGGTCCAAATTTTGACCTTCGATATCTCGGCTTTGGAAGGGTCTAGAGCCTCCATTTTTGCGCGCTGGTCGAAGTCTCGTGGCCCTCTGTCAGAATCCAGAGTTTCAAGAAAATCGGAGGGGGTCAAAATTTTGCCCAAAAAAAAAAAATGACAGTGTTACCCCTTATGTTTTTTTTTTTCAGGTCCAAATTTTGACCTTCGATATCTCGGCTCTGGAAGGGTCTAGAGCCTCCATTTTTGCGCGCTGGTCGAAGTCTCGTGGCCCTCTGTCAGAATCCAGAGTTTCAAGAAAATCGGAGGGGGTCAAAATTTCGGCCAAAAAAAAAATGACAGTGTTACCCCTTATGTTTTTTTTTTCAGGTCCAAATTTTGACCTTCGATATCTCGGCTCTGGAAGGGTCTAGAGCCTCCATTTTTGCGCGCTGGTCGAAGTCCCGTGGCCCTCTGTCAGAATCCAGAGTTTCAAGAAAATCGGAGGGGGTCAAAATTTTGGCCAAAAAAAAAAATGACAGTGTTACCCCTTATGTTTTTTTTTTCAGGTCCAAATTTTGACCTTCGATATCTCGGCTCTGGAAGGGTCTAGAGCCTCCATTTTTGCGCGCTGGTCGAAGTCTCGTGGCCCTCTGTCAGAATCCAGAATTTCAAGAAAATTGGAGGGGGTCAAAATTTCGGCCAAAAAAAAATGACAGTGTTACCCCTTATGTTTTTTTTTTCAGGTCCAAATTTTGACCTTCGATATCTCGGCTTTGGAAGGGTCTAGAGCCTCCATTTTTGCGCGCTGGTCGAAGTCTCGTGGCCCTCTGTCAGAATCCAGAGTTTCAAGAAAATCGGAGGGGGTCAAAATTTTGCCCAAAAAAAATGACAGTGTTACCCCTTATGTTTTTTTTTTCAGGTCCAAATTTTGACCTTCGATATCTCGGCTCTGGAAGGGTCTAGAGCCTCCATTTTTGCGCGCTGGTCGAAGTCTCGTGGCCCTCTGTCAGAATCCAGAGTTTCAAGAAAATCGGAGGGGGTCAAAATTTTGGCCAAAAAAAAAAAATGACAGTGTTACCCCTTATGTTTTTTTTTCAGGTCCAAATTTTGACCTTCGATATCTCGGCTCTGGAAGGGTCTAGAGCCTCCATTTTTGCGCGCTGGTCGAAGTCTCGTGGCCCTCTGTCAGAATCCAGAGTTTCAAGAAAATCGGAGGGGGTCAAAATTTCGGCCAAAAAAAAAAATGACAGTGTTACCCCTTATGTTTTTTTTTCAGGTCCAAATTTTGACCTTCGATATCTCGGCTCTGGAAGGGTCTAGAGCCTCCATTTTTGCGCGCTGGTCGAAGTCTCGTGGCCCTCTGTCAGAATCCAGAGTTTCAAGAAAATCGGAGGGGGTCAAAATTTCGGCCAAAAAAAAAAAAAATGACAGTGTTACCCCTTATGTTTTTTTTTTCAGGTCCAAATTTTGACCTTCGATATCTCGGCTCTGGAAGGGTCTAGAACCTCCATTTTTGTGCGCTGGTCGAAGTCTCGTGGCCCTCTGTCAGAATACAGAGTTTCAAGAAAATCGGAGGGGATCAAAATTTCGGCCAAAAAAAAAAATGACAGTGTTACCCCTTATGTTTTTTTTTCAGGTCCAAATTTTGACCTTCGATATCTCGGCTCTGGAAGGGTCTAGAGCCTCCATTTTTGCGCGCTGGTCGAAGTCTCGTGGCCCTCTGTCAGAATCCAGAGTTTCAAGAAAATCGGAGGGGGTCAAAATTTCGGCCAAAAAAAAAAATGACAGTGTTACCCCTTATGTTTTTTTTTCAGGTCCAAATTTTGACCTTCGATATCTCGGCTCTGGAAGGGTCTAGAGCCTCCATTTTTGCGCGCTGGTCGAAGTCTCGTGGCCCTCTGTCAGAATCCAGAGTTTCAAGAAAATCGGAGGGGGTCAAAATTTCGGCCAAAAAAATATGACAGTGTTACCCCTTATGTTTTTTTTTTCAGGTCCAAATTTTGACCTTCGATATCTCGGCTCTGGAAGGGTCTAGAGCCTCCATTTTTGCGCGCTGGTCGAAGTCTCGTGGCCCTCTGTCAGAATCCAGAGTTTCAAGAAGATCGGAGGGGGTCAAAATTTCGGCCAAAAAAAAAAATGACAGTGTTACCCCTTATGTTTTTTTTTCAGGTCCAAATTTTGACCTTCGATATCTCGGCTCTGGAAGGGTCTAGAGCCTCCATTTTTGCGCGCTGGTCGAAGTCTCGTGGCCCTCTGTCAGAATCCAGAGTTTCAAGAAAATCGGAGGGGGTCAAAATTTTGGCCAAAAAAAAAAATGACAGTGTTACCCCTTACGTTTTTTTTTCAGGTCCAAATTTTGACCTTCGATATCTCGGCTCTGGAAGGGTCTAGAGCCTCCATTTTTGCGCGCTGGTCGAAGTCTCGTGGCCCTCTGTCAGAATCCAGAGTTTCAAGAAAATCGGAGGGGGTCAAAATTTCGGCCAAAAAAAAAATGACAGTGTTACCCCTTATGTTTTTTTTTCAGGTCCAAATTTTGACCTTCGATATCTCGGCTCTGGAAGGGTCTAGAGCCTCCATTTTTGCGCGCTGGTCGAAGTCTCGTGGCCCTCTGTCAGAATCCAGAGTTTCAAGAAAATCGGAGGGGGTCAAAATTTTGGCCAAAAAAAAAAAATGACAGTGTTACCCCTTATGTTTTTTTTTCAGGTCCAAATTTTGACCTTCGATATCTCGGCTCTGGAAGGGTCTAGAGCAGTAGCGGTTCTAGGCACGGGCGAACCGGGCAGTCGCCCGGGGCGGCATTTCTTCATGTCACATGGGGGGCGGCACGAGCAGTTAAAAAAAATATCCTCGGTGCCGCGAAGGTTTTCTATTTTTCATAATTTCGAATCAATTATTGGCAATGGCGCCCCTGCTTGCTGAGAAGATGCCGCGCACAGAAGCGATGTCAAGGGGGTCTCTTGATAAGTTCACGTATCGCGTCTTTTGCGCGCTGGAGGTCGTTACCTCAAATAGGCGATTAGGCGCACGGGAAGCGCGCTCATTGCGCGCTCGCGGGAGGCGCGCTCATAAACTTTTCAGTATGGAAGTGCACGTGCACCCAAACACTTGGGTGTTTTTTCTCTTCTCTGTAAATAAATCTTTTAGCAGAGCTTCAGCAAGCGTTTTTCTGTGGTGGAAATACATTAGCTACTAAAACTTCTTTGTCATTGTGGAGAGCGCAGTGCATGGTTGTATAGCAACGACAGCCATGGGGAAATCGGACCGAATTTTACTATTAATAATAAAAGATAAGCTGTGCATTATAAATGTCAGGAATGTATCTTTATTGATGCATTCTTTTTATAGAGATGATTTAAATGCTGAAATATGAGGTATTTTTATAAAATCTTTTTTGTGTAAGCTTAACCTTCAAGTTTAGTATAGGTAAAAGACACTCATTTAAAACAAATCTTTAATGTTATTAACTTGGTGAATTGATTTCATTGTGTATTGGGCTTTTTGAACAAGATTCTGTGTATGTGATCATGTTGGTCAATATTCATGAAATGAAAATAATTTACATAATGATCAACTTTATGAGTTTTTACTGTAGCCTATAATATTCAAAGTACAATTTTCTATTTTCTAAATAATCTCTGATTCTGTCCTTTTCTCTGACATTTTAAGAGTGGCATAGGGCTACAAAAGCTATTTTAGGTCTAGTTTGGATAGTTGTTAATATGAGAGCTGTTCAAAATTATTTAAGAGATAAGTATAGTGTTACTAAATAAGTAACTCTCTCTGACCCTTTTACTTTTAAAAACTCCATCATGACAAAGTATAGTTTAACTAGTCCAAACTCAAAGTGTGGCATGCATATAATTCAAGGCCAATGTGCTAATGGTTACTTCCTCCCTTTAAAGTTAGAAAAATCTAGCAAAATAACTGGATTATATTAACTTTTTTTTTTCTTCAAATGAACGGAATGTAAATTTATTGTTGTTGTTTTTTTTTTTTTTTGGGGGGGGGGGGCGCTCAAAGGGGGTCTCGCCCTGGGCGTAATTCAAGGTAGAACCGCCACTGGTCTAGAGCCTCCATTTTTGCGCGCTGGTCGAAGTCTCGTGGCCCTCTGTCAGAATCCAGAGTTTCAAGAAAATTGGAGGGGGTCAACATTTCGGCCAAAAAAAAAAATGACAGTGTTACCCCTTATGTTTTTTTTTTCAGGTCCAAATTTTGACCTTCGATATCTCGGCTTTGGAAGGGTCTAGAGCCTCCATTTTTGCGCGCTGGTCGAAGTCTCGTGGCCCTCTGTCAGAATCCAGAGTTTCAAGAAAATCGGAGGGGGTCAAAATTTTGGCCAAAAAAAAAAAAAATGACAGTGTTACCCCTTATGTTTTTTTTTCAGGTCCAAATTTTGACCTTCGATATCTCGGCTCTGGAAGGGTCTAGAGCCTCCATTTTTGCGCGCTGGTCGAAGTCTCGTGGCCCTCTGTCAGAATCCAGAGTTTCAAGAAAATCGGAGGGGGTCAAAATTTCGGCCAAAAAAAAATGACAGTGTTACCCCTTATGTTTTTTTTTCAGGTCCAAATTTTGACCTTCGATATCTCGGCTTTGGAAGGGTCTAGAGCCTCCATTTTTGCGCGCTGGTCGAAGTCTCGTGGCCCTCTGTCAGAATCCAGAGTTTCAAGAAAATCGGAGGGGGTCAAAATTTTGGCCAAAAAAAAAAAAATGACAGTGTTACCCCTTACGTTTTTTTTCAGGTCCAAATTTTGACCTTCGATATCTCAGCTCTGGAAGGGTCTAGAGCCTCCATTTTTGCGCGCTGGTCGAAGTCTCGTTGCCCTCTGTCAGAATCCAGAGTTTCAAGAAAATCGGAGGGGGTCAAAATTTCGGCCAAAAAAAAAAAAATGACAGTGTTACCCCTTATGTTTTTTTTTCAGGTCCAAATTTAGACCTTCTATATCTCGGCTCTGGAAGGGTCTAGAGCCTCCATTTTTGCGCGCTGGTCGAAGTCTCGTGGCCCTCTGTCAGAATCCAGAGTTTCAAAAAAATCGGAGGGGGTCAAAATTTTGGCCAAAAAAAAAAATGACAGTGTTACCCCTTATGTTTTTTTTTCAGGTCCAAATTTTGACCTTCGATATCTCGGCTCTGGAAGGGTCTAGAGCCTCCATTTTTGCGCGCTGGTCGAAGTCTCGTGGCCCTCTGTCAGAATCCAGAGTTTCAAGAAAATCGGAGGGGGTCAAAATTTCGGCCAAAAAAAAATGACAGTGTTACCCCTTATGTTTTTTTTTCAGGTCCAAATTTTGACCTTCGATATCTCGGCTTTGGAAGGGTCTAGAGCCTTCATTTTTGCGCGCTGGTCGAAGTCTCGTGGCCCTCTGTCAGAATCCAGAGTTTCAAGAAAATCGGAGGGGGTCAAAATTTTGGCCAAAAAAAAAAATGACAGTGTTACCCCTTACGTTTTTTTTTCAGGTCCAAATTTTGACCTTCGATATCTCGGCTCTGGAAGGGTCTAGAGCCTCCATTTTTGCGCGCTGGTCGAAGTCTCGTGGCCCTCTGTCAGAATCCAGAGTTTCAAGAAAATCGGAGGGGGTCAAAATTTCGGCCAAAAAAAAAATGACAGTGTTACCCCTTATGTTTTTTTTTTCAGGTCCAAATTTTGACCTTCGATATATCGGCTCTGGAAGGGTCTAGAGCCTCCATTTTTGCGCGCTGGTCGAAGTCTCGTGGCCCTCTGTCAGAATCCAGAGTTTCAAGAAAATCGGAGGGGGTCAAAATTTCGGCCAAAAAAAAAATGACAGTGTTACCCCTTATGTTTTTTTTTTCAGGTCCAAATTTTGACCTTCGATATCTCGGCTCTGGAAGGGTCTAGAGCCTCCATTTTTGCGCGCTGGTCGAAGACCCGTGGCCCTCTGTCAGAATCCAGAGTTTCAAGAAAATCGGAGGGGGTCAAAATTTTGGCCAAAAAAAAAATGACAGTGTTACCCCTTATGTTTTTTTTTTCAGGTCCAAATTTTGACCTTCGATATCTCGGCTCTGGAAGGGTCTAGAGCCTCCATTTTTGCGCGCTGGTCGAAGTCTCGTGGCCCTCTGTCAGAATCCAGAGTTTCAAGAAAATCGGAGGGGGTCAAAATTCCGGCCAAAAAAAAAAAAAATGACAGTGTTACCCCTTATGTTTTTTTTTCAGGTCCAAATTTTGACCTTCGATATCTCGGCTCTGGAAGGGTCTAGAGCCTCCATTTTTGCGCGCTGGTCGAAGTCTCGTGGCCCTCTGTCAGAATCCAGAGTTTCAAGAAAATCGGAGGGGGTCAAAATTTTGGCCAAAAAAAAAAAATGACAGTGTTACCCCTTATGTTTTTTTTTCAGGTCCAAATTTTGACCTTCGATATCTCGGCTCTGGAAGGGTCTAGAGCCTCCATTTTTGCGCGCTGGTCGAAGTCTCGTGGCCCTCTGTCAGAATCCAGAGTTTCAAGAAAATCGGAGGGGGTCAAAATTTTGGCCAAAAAAAAAAAAAAATGACAGTGTTACCCCTTATGTTTTTTTTTTTCAGGTCCAAATTTTGACCTTCGATATCTCGGCTCTGGAAGGGTCTAGAGCCTCCATTTTTGCGCGCTGGTCGAAGTCTCGTGGCCCTCTGTCAGAATCCAGAGTTTCAAGAAAATCAGAGGGGGTCAAAATTTCGGCCAAAAAAAAATGACAGTGTTACCCCTTATGTTTTTTTTTTCAGGTCCAAATTTTGACCTTCGATATCTCGGCTCTGGAAGGGTCTAGAGCCTCCATTTTTGCGCGCTGGTCGAAGTCTCGTGGCCCTCTGTCAGAATCCAGAATTTCAAGAAAATTGGAGGGGGTCAAAATTTCGGCCAAAAAAAATGACAGTGTTACCCCTTATGTTTTTTTTTTCAGGTCCAAATTTTGACCTTCGATATCTCGGCTTTGGAAGGGTCTAGAGCCTCCATTTTTGCGCGCTGGTCGAAGTCTCGTGGCCCTCTGTCAGAATCCAGAGTTTCAAGAAAATCGGAGGGGGTCAAAATTTTGCCCAAAAAAAAAAATGACAGTGTTACCCCTTATGTTTTTTTTTTCAGGTCCAAATTTTGACCTTCGATATATCGGCTCTGGAAGGGTCTAGAGCCTCCATTTTTGCGCGCTGGTCGAAGACCCGTGGCCCTCTGTCAGAATCCAGAGTTTCAAGAAAATCGGAGGGGGTCAAAATTTTGGCCAAAAAAAAAAATGACAGTGTTACCCCTTATGTTTTTTTTTTCAGGTCCAAATTTTGACCTTCGATATCTCGGCTCTGGAAGGGTCTAGAGCCTCCATTTTTGCGCGCTGGTCGAAGTCTCGCGGCCCTCTGTCAGAATCCAGAGTTTCAAGAAAATCGGAGGGGGTCAAAATTTCGGCCAAAAAAAAAAATGACAGTGTTACCCCTTATGTTTTTTTTTCAGGTCCAAATTTTGACCTTCGATATCTCGGCTCTGGAAGGGTCTAGAGCCTCCATTTTTGCGCGCTGGTCGAAGTCTCGTGGCCCTCTGTCAGAATCCAGAGTTTCAAGAAAATCGGAGGGGGTCAAAATTCCGGCCAAAAAAAAAAAAAATGACAGTGTTACCCCTTATGTTTTTTTTTCAGGTCCAAATTTTGACCTTCGATATCTCGGCTCTGGAAGGGTCTAGAGCCTCCATTTTTGCGCGCTGGTCGAAGTCTCGTGGCCCTCTGTCAGAATCCAGAGTTTCAAGAAAATCGGAGGGGGTCAAAATTTTGGCCAAAAAAAAAAAATGACAGTGTTACCCCTTATGTTTTTTTTTCAGGTCCAAATTTTGACCTTCGATATCTCGGCTCTGGAAGGGTCTAGAGCCTCCATTTTTGCGCGCTGGTCGAAGTCTCGTGGCCCTCTGTCAGAATCCAGAGTTTCAAGAAAATCGGAGGGGGTCAAAATTTTGGCCAAAAAAAAAAAAAAATGACAGTGTTACCCCTTATGTTTTTTTTTTTCAGGTCCAAATTTTGACCTTCGATATCTCGGCTCTGGAAGGGTCTAGAGCCTCCATTTTTGCGCGCTGGTCGAAGTCTCGTGGCCCTCTGTCAGAATCCAGAGTTTCAAGAAAATCAGAGGGGGTCAAAATTTCGGCCAAAAAAAAATGACAGTGTTACCCCTTATGTTTTTTTTTTCAGGTCCAAATTTTGACCTTCGATATCTCGGCTCTGGAAGGGTCTAGAGCCTCCATTTTTGCGCGCTGGTCGAAGTCTCGTGGCCCTCTGTCAGAATCCAGAATTTCAAGAAAATTGGAGGGGGTCAAAATTTCGGCCAAAAAAAAAATGACAGTGTTACCCCTTATGTTTTTTTTTTCAGGTCCAAATTTTGACCTTCGATATCTCGGCTTTGGAAGGGTCTAGAGCCTCCATTTTTGCGCGCTGGTCGAAGTCTCGTGGCCCTCTGTCAGAATCCAGAGTTTCAAGAAAATCGGAGGGGGTCAAAATTTTGCCCAAAAAAAAAAATGACAGTGTTACCCCTTATGTTTTTTTTTTTTCAGGTCCAAATTTTGACCTTCGATATCTCGGCTCTGGAAGGGTCTAGAGCCTCCATTTTTGCGCGCTGGTCGAAGTCTCGTGGCCCTCTGTCAGAATCCAGAGTTTCAAGAAAATCGGAGGGGGTCAAAATTTCGGCCAAAAAAAAAATGACAGTGTTACCCCTTATGTTTTTTTTTTCAGGTCCAAATTTTGACCTTCGATATCTCGGCTCTGGCAGGGTCTAGAGCCTCCATTTTTGCGCGCTGGTCGAAGTCCCGTGGCCCTCTGTCAGAATCCAGAGTTTCAAGAAAATCGGAGGGGGTCAAAATTTTGGCCAAAAAAAAAAATGACAGTGTTACCCCTTATGTTTTTTTTTTCAGGTCCAAATTTTGACCTTCGATATCTCGGCTCTGGAAGGGTCTAGAGCCTCCATTTTTGCGCGCTGGTCGAAGTCTCGCGGCCCTCTGTCAGAATCCAGAGTTTCAAGAAAATCGGAGGGGGTCAAAATTTCGGCCAAAAAAAAAAAATGACAGTGTTACCCCTTATGTTTTTTTTTCAGGTCCAAATTTTGACCTTCGATATCTCGGCTCTGGAAGGGTCTAGAGCCTCCATTTTTGCGCGCTGGTCGAAGTCTCGTGGCCCTCTGTCAGAATCCAGAGTTTCAAGAAAATCGGAGGGGGTCAAAATTTTGGCCAAAAAAAAAAAAATGACAGTGTTACCCCTTATGTTTTTTTTTCAGGTCCAAATTTTGACCTTCGATATCTCGGCTCTGGAAGGGTCTAGAGCCTCCATTTTTGCGCGCTGGTCGAAGTCTCGTGGCCCTCTGTCAGAATCCAGAGTTTCAAGAAAATCGGAGGGGGTCAAAATTTCGGCCAAAAAAAAAAATGACAGTGTTACCCCTTATGTTTTTTTTTCAGGTCCAAATTTTGACCTTCGATATCTCGGCTCTGGAAGGGTCTAGAGCCTCCATTTTTGCGCGCTGGTCGAAGTCTCGTGGCCCTCTGTCAGAATCCAGAGTTTCAAGAAAATCGGAGGGGGTCAAAATTTCGGCCAAAAAAAAAATGACAGTGTTACCCCTTATGTTTTTTTTTTCAGGTCCAAATTTTGACCTTCGATATCTCGGCTTTGGAAGGGCCTAGAGCCTCCATTTTTGCGCGCTGGTCGAAGTCTCGTGGCCCTCTGTCAGAATCCAGAGTTTCAAGAAAATCGGAGGGGGTCAAAATTTTGGCCAAAAAAAAAAATGACAGTGTTACCCCTTATGTTTTTTTTTCAGGTCCAAATTTTGACCTTCGATATCTCGGCTCTGGAAGGGTCTAGAGCCTCCATTTTTGCGCGCTGGTCGAAGTCTCGTGGCCCTCTGTCAGAATCCAGAGTTTCAAGAAAATCGGAGGGGGTCAAAATTTCGGCCAAAAAAAAAAAAATGACAGTGTTACCCCTTATGTTTTTTTTTCAGGTCCAAATTTTAACCTTCGATATCTCGGCTCTGGAAGGGTCTAGAGCCTCCATTTTTGAGTGCTGGTCGAAGTCTCGTGGCCCTCTGTCAGAATCCAGAGTTTCAAGAAAATCGGAGGGGGTCAAAATTTTGGCCACAAAAAAAAAATGACATTGTTACCCCTTATGTTTTTTTTTCAGGTCCAAATTTTGACCTTCTATATCTCGGCTCTGGAAGGGTCTAGAGCCTCCATTTTTGCGTGCTGGTCGAAGTCTCGTGGCCCTCTGTCAGAATCCAGAGTTTCAAGAAAATCGGAGGGGGTCAAAATTTTGGCCAAAAAAAAAAAAAATGACAGTGTTACCCCTTATGTTTTTTTTTCAGGTCCAAATTTTGACCTTCGATATCTCGGCTCTGGAAGGGTCTAGAGCCTCCATTTTTGCGCGCTGGTCGAAGTCTCGTGGCCCTCTGTCAGAATCCAGAGTTTCAAGAAAATCGGAGGGGGTCAAAATTTCGGCCAAAAAAAAAAAATGTCAGTGTTACCCCTTATGTTTTTTTTTTCAGGTCCAAATTTTGACCTTCGATATCTCGGCTCTGGAAGGGTCTAGAGCCTCCATTTTTGCGCGCTGGTCGAAGTCTCGTGGCCCTCTGTCAGAATCCAGAGTTTCAAGAAAATCGGAGGAGGTCAAAATTTCGGCCAAAAAAAAAATGACAGTGTTACCCCTTATGTTTTTTTTTTCAGGTCCAAATTTTGACCTTCGATATCTCGGCTCTGGAAGGGTCTAGAGCCTCCATTTTTGCGCGCTGGTCGAAGTCTCGTGGCCCTCTGTCAGAATCCAGAGTTTCAAGAAAATCGGAGGGGGTCAAAATTTTGCCCAAAAAAAAAAATGACAGTGTTACCCCTTATGTTTTTTTTTTTCAGGTCCAAATTTTGACCTTCGATATCTCGGCTCTGGAAGGGTCTAGAGCCTCCATTTTTGCGCGCTGGTCGAAGTCTCGTGGCCCTCTGTCAGAATCCAGAGTTTCAAGAAAATCGGAGGGGGTCAAAATTTTGGCCAAAAAAAAAAAATGACAGTGTTACCCCTTATGTTTTTTTTCAGGTCCAAATTTTGACCTTCTATATCTCGGCTCTGGAAGGGTCTAGAGCCTCCATTTTTGCGCGCTGGTCGAAGTCTCGTGGCCCTCTGTCAGAATCCAGAGTTTCAAGAAAATCGGAGGGGGTCAAAATTTCGGCCAAAAAAAAATGACAGTGTTACCCCTTATGTTTTTTTTTCAGGTCCAAATTTTGACCTTCGATATCTCGGCTCTGGAAGGGTCTAGAGCCTCCATTTTTGCGCGCTGGTCGAAGTCTCGTGGCCCTCTGTCAGAATCCAGAGTTTCAAGAAAATCGGAGGGGGTCAAAATTTCGGCCAAAAAAAAAAATGACAGTGTTACCCCTTATGTTTTTTTTTTCAGGTCCAAATTTTGACCTTCTATATCTCAGCTCTGGAAGGGTCTAGAGCCTCCATTTTTGCGCGCTGGTCGAAGTCTCGTGGCCCTCTGTCAGAATCCAGAGTTTCAAGAAAATCGGAGGGGGTCAAAATTTCGGCCAAAAAAAAAATGACAGTGTTACCCCTTATGTTTTTTTTTTCAGGTCCAAATTTTGACCTTCGATATCTCGGCTTTGGAAGGGCCTAGAGCCTCCATTTTTGCGCGCTGGTCGAAGTCTCGTGGCCCTCTGTCAGAATCCAGAGTTTCAAGAAAATCGGAGGGGGTCAAAATTTTGGCCAAAAAAAAAAAATGACAGTGTTACCCCTTATGTTTTTTTTTCAGGTCCAAATTTTGACCTTCGATATCTCGGCTCTGGAAGGGTCTAGAGCCTCCATTTTTGCGCGCTGGTCGAAGTCTCGCGGCCCTCTGTCAGAATCCAGAGTTTCAAGAAAATCGGAGGGGGTCAAAATTTCGGCCAAAAAAAAAAAAATGTCAGTGTTACCCCTTATGTTTTTTTTTCAGGTCCAAATTTTGACCTTCGATATCTCGGCTCTGGAAGGGTCTAGAGCCTCCATTTTTGCGCGCTGGTCGAAGTCTCGCGGCCCTCTGTCAGAATCCAGAGTTTCAAGAAAATCGGAGGGGGTCAAAATTTCGGCCAAAAAAAAAAATGACAGTGTTACCCCTTATGTTTTTTTTTTCAGGTCCAAATTTTGACCTTCGATATCTCGGCTCTGGAAGGGTCTAGAGCCTCCATTTTTGCGTGCTGGTCGAAGTCTCGTGGCCCTCTGTCAGAATCCAGAGTTTCAAGAAAATCGGAGGGGGTAAAAATTTTGGCCAAAAAAAAAAAATGACAGTGTTACCCCTTATGTTTTTTTTTCAGGTCCAAATTTTGACCTTCGATATCTCGGCTCTGGAAGGGTCTAGAGCCTCCATTTTTGCGCGCTGGTCGAAGTCTCGTGGCCCTCTGTCAGAATCCAGAGTTTCAAGAAAATCGGAGGGGGTCAAAATTTTGGCCAAAAAAAAAAAAAATGACAGTGTTACCCCTTATGTTTTTTTTTTCAGGTCCAAATATTGACCTTCGATATCTCGGCTCTGGAAGGGTCTAGAGCCTCCATTTTTGCGCGCTGGTCGAAGTCTCGTGGCCCTCTGTCAGAATCCAGAGTTTCAAGAAAATCGGAGGGGGTCAAAATTTCGGCCAAAAAAAAAAAAATGACAGTGTTACCCCTTATGTTTTTTTTTCAGGTCCAAATTTTGACCTTCGATATCTCGGCTCTGGAAGGGTCTAGAGCCTCCATTTTTGCGTGCTGGTCGAAGTCTCGTGGCCCTCTGTCAGAATCCAGAGTTTCAAGAAAATCGGAGGGGGTCAAAATTTTGGCCACAAAAAAAAAAAATGACAGTGTTACCCCTTATGTTTTTTTTTTTCAGGTCCAAATTTTGACCTTCTATATCTCGGCTCTGGAAGGGTCTAGAGCCTCCATTTTTGCGTGCTGGTCGAAGTCTCGTGGCCCTCTGTCAGAATCCAGAGTTTCAAGAAAATCGGAGGGGGTCAAAATTTTGGCCAAAAAAAAAAAAAATGACAGTGTTACCCCTTATGTTTTTTTTTCAGGTCCAAATTTTGACCTTCGATATCTCGGCTCTGGAAGGGTCTAGAGCCTCCATTTTTGCGCGCTGGTCGAAGTCTCGCGGCCCTCTGTCAGAATCCAGAGTTTCAAGAAAATCGGAGGGGGTCAAAATTTCGGCCAAAAAAAAAAATGACAGTGTTACCCCTTATGTTTTTTTTTCAGGTCCAAATTTTGACCTTCGATATCTCGGCTCTGGAAGGGTCTAGAGCCTCCATTTTTGCGCGCTGGTCGAAGTCTCGTGGCCCTCTGTCAGAATCCAGAGTTTCAAGAAAATCGGAGGGGGTCAAAATTTCGGCCAAAAAAAAAAAATGTCAGTGTTACCCCTTATGTTTTTTTTTTCAGGTCCAAATTTTGACCTTCGATATCTCGGCTTTGGAAGGGTCTAGAGCCTCCATTTTTGCGCGCTGGTCGAAGTCTCGTGGCCCTCTGTCAGAATCCAGAGTTTCAAGAAAATCGGAGGGGGTCAAAATTTTGCCCAAAAAAAAAATGACAGTGTTACCCCTTATGTTTTTTTTTCAGGTCCAAATTTTGACCTTCGATATCTCGGCTCTGGAAGGGTCTAGAGCCTCCATTTTTGCGCGCTGGTCGAAGTCTCGTGGCCCTCTGTCAGAATCCAGAGTTTCAAGAAAATCGGAGGGGGTCAAAATTTCGGCCAAAAAAAAAAATGACAGTGTTACCCCTTATGTTTTTTTTTCAGGTCCAAATTTTGACCTTCGATATCTCGGCTCTGGAAGGGTCTAGAGCCTCCATTTTTGCGCGCTGGTCGAAGTCTCGTGGCCCTCTGTCAGAATCCAGAGTTTCAAGAAAATCGGAGGGGGTCAAAATTTCGGCCAAAAAAAAAAAATGTCAGTGTTACCCCTTATGTTTTTTTTTTCAGGTCCAAATTTTGACCTTCGATATCTCGGCTTTGGAAGGGTCTAGAGCCTCCATTTTTGCGCGCTGGTCGAAGTCTCGTGGCCCTCTGTCAGAATCCAGAGTTTCAAGAAAATCGGAGGGGGTCAAAATTTTGCCCAAAAAAAAAATGACAGTGTTACCCCTTATGTTTTTTTTTCAGGTCCAAATTTTGACCTTCGATATCTCGGCTCTGGAAGGGTCTAGAGCCTCCATTTTTGCGCGCTGGTCGAAGTCTCGTGGCCCTCTGTCAGAATCCAGAGTTTCAAGAAAATCGGAGGGGATCAAAATTTTGGCCAAAAAAAAAAAATGACAGTGTTACCCCTTATGTTTTTTTTTCAGGTCCAAATTTTGACCTTCGATATCTCGGCTCTGGAAGGGTCTAGAGCCTCCATTTTTGCGCGCTGGTCGAAGTCTCGTGGCCCTCTGTCAGAATCCAGAGTTTCAAGAAAATCGGAGGGGGTCAAAATTTCGGCCAAAAAAAAAAAAATGACAGTGTTACCCCTTATGTTTTTTTTTCAGGTCCAAATTTTGACCTTCTATATCTCAGCTCTGGAAGGGTCTAGAGCCTCCATTTTTGCGCGCTGGTCGAAGTCTCGTGGCCCTCTGTCAGAATCCAGAGTTTCAAGAAAATCGGAGGGGGTAAAAATTTTGGCCAAAAAAAAAAAATGACAGTGTTACCCCTTATGTTTTTTTTTCAGGTCCAAATTTTGACCTTCGATATCTCGGCTCTGGAAGGGTCTAGAGCCTCCATTTTTGCGCGCTGGTCGAAGTCTGGTGGCCCTCTGTCAGAATCCAGAGTTTCAAGAAAATCGGAGGGGGTCAAAATTTTGGCCACAAAAAAAAAATGACAGTGTTACCCCTTATGTTTTTTTTTCAGGTCCAAATTTTGACCTTCGATATCTCGGCTCTGGAAGGGTCTAGAGCCTCCATTTTTGCGCGCTGGTCGAAGTCTCGTGGCCCTCTGTCAGAATCCAGAGTTTCAAGAAAATCGGAGGGGGTCAAAATTTTGGCCAAAAAAAAATGACAGTGTTACCCCTTACGTTTTTTTTTCAGGTCCAAATTTTGACCTTCGATATCTCGGCTCTGGAAGGGTCTAGAGCCTCCATTTTTGCGCGCTGGTCGAAGTCTCGTGGCCCTCTGTCAGAATCCAGAGTTTCAAGAAAATCGGAGGGGGTCAAAATTTCGGCCAAAAAAAAAATGACAGTGTTACCCCTTATGTTTTTTTTTTCAGGTCCAAATTTTGACCTTCGATATATCGGCTCTGGAAGGGTCTAGAGCCTCCATTTTTGCGCGCTGGTCGAAGTCTCGTGGCCCTCTGTCAGAATCCAGAGTTTCAAGAAAATCGGAGGGGGTCAAAATTTCGGCCAAAAAAAAAATGACAGTGTTACCCCTTATGTTTTTTTTTTCAGGTCCAAATTTTGACCTTCGATATCTCGGCTCTGGAAGGGTCTAGAGCCTCCATTTTTGCGCGCTGGTCGAAGTCCCGTGGCCCTCTGTCAGAATCCAGAGTTTCAAGAAAATCGGAGGGGGTCAAAATTTTGGCCAAAAAAAAAAATGACAGTGTTACCCCTTATGTTTTTTTTTTCAGGTCCAAATTTTGACCTTCGATATCTCGGCTCTGGAAGGGTCTAGAGCCTCCATTTTTGCGCGCTGGTCGAAGTCTCGCGGCCCTCTGTCAGAATCCAGAGTTTCAAGAAAATCGGAGGGGGTCAAAATTTCGGCCAAAAAAAAAAATGACAGTGTTACCCCTTATGTTTTTTTTTCAGGTCCAAATTTTGACCTTCGATATCTCGGCTCTGGAAGGGTCTAGAGCCTCCATTTTTGCGCGCTGGTCGAAGTCTCGTGGCCCTCTGTCAGAATCCAGAGTTTCAAGAAAATCGGAGGGGGTCAAAATTCCGGCCAAAAAAAAAAAAAATGACAGTGTTACCCCTTATGTTTTTTTTTCAGGTCCAAATTTTGACCTTCGATATCTCGGCTCTGGAAGGGTCTAGAGCCTCCATTTTTGCGCGCTGGTCGAAGTCTCGTGGCCCTCTGTCAGAATCCAGAGTTTCAAGAAAATCGGAGGGGGTCAAAATTTCGGCCAAAAAAAAAAATGACAGTGTTACCCCTTATGTTTTTTTTTTCAGGTCCAAATTTTGACCTTCTATATCTCAGCTCTGGAAGGGTCTAGAGCCTCCATTTTTGCGCGCTGGTCGAAGTCTCGTGGCCCTCTGTCAGAATCCAGAGTTTCAAGAAAATCGGAGGGGGTCAAAATTTCGGCCAAAAAAAAAATGACAGTGTTACCCCTTATGTTTTTTTTTTCAGGTCCAAATTTTGACCTTCGATATCTCGGCTCTGGAAGGGTCTAGAGCCTCCATTTTTGCGCGCTGGTCGAAGTCTCGCGGCCCTCTGTCAGAATCCAGAGTTTCAAGAAAATCGGAGGGGGTCAAAATTTCGGCCAAAAAAAAAAAAAATGACAGTGTTACCCCTTATGTTTTTTTTTCAGGTCCAAATTTTGACCTTCGATATCTCGGCTCTGGAAGGGTCTAGAGCCTCCATTTTTGCGCGCTGGTCGAAGTCTCGCGGCCCTCTGTCAGAATCCAGAGTTTCAAGAAAATCGGAGGGGGTCAAAATTTCGGCCAAAAAAAAAAATGACAGTGTTACCCCTTATGTTTTTTTTTTCAGGTCCAAATTTTGACCTTCGATATCTCGGCTCTGGAAGGGTCTAGAGCCTCCATTTTTGCGTGCTGGTCGAAGTCTCGTGGCCCTCTGTCAGAATCCAGAGTTTCAAGAAAATCGGAGGGGGTAAAAATTTTGGCCAAAAAAAAAAAATGACAGTGTTACCCCTTATGTTTTTTTTTCAGGTCCAAATTTTGACCTTCGATATCTCGGCTCTGGAAGGGTCTAGAGCCTCCATTTTTGCGCGCTGGTCGAAGTCTCGTGGCCCTCTGTCAGAATCCAGAGTTTCAAGAAAATCGGAGGGGGTCAAAATTTTGGCCAAAAAAAAAAAAAATGACAGTGTTACCCCTTATGTTTTTTTTTTTCAGGTCCAAATATTGACCTTCGATATCTCGGCTCTGGAAGGGTCTAGAGCCTCCATTTTTGCGCGCTGGTCGAAGTCTCGTGGCCCTCTGTCAGAATCCAGAGTTTCAAGAAAATCGGAGGGGGTCAAAATTTCGGCCAAAAAAAAAAAAATGACAGTGTTACCCCTTATGTTTTTTTTTCAGGTCCAAATTTTGACCTTCGATATCTCGGCTCTGGAAGGGTCTAGAGCCTCCATTTTTGCGTGCTGGTCGAAGTCTCGTGGCCCTCTGTCAGAATCCAGAGTTTCAAGAAAATCGGAGGGGGTCAAAATTTTGGCCACAAAAAAAAAAAATGACAGTGTTACCCCTTATGTTTTTTTTTTTCAGGTCCAAATTTTGACCTTCTATATCTCGGCTCTGGAAGGGTCTAGAGCCTCCATTTTTGCGTGCTGGTCGAAGTCTCGTGGCCCTCTGTCAGAATCCAGAGTTTCAAGAAAATCGGAGGGGGTCAAAATTTTGGCCAAAAAAAAAAAAAATGACAGTGTTACCCCTTATGTTTTTTTTTCAGGTCCAAATTTTGACCTTCGATATCTCGGCTCTGGAAGGGTCTAGAGCCTCCATTTTTGCGCGCTGGTCGAAGTCTCGCGGCCCTCTGTCAGAATCCAGAGTTTCAAGAAAATCGGAGGGGGTCAAAATTTCGGCCAAAAAAAAAAATGACAGTGTTACCCCTTATGTTTTTTTTTCAGGTCCAAATTTTGACCTTCGATATCTCGGCTCTGGAAGGGTCTAGAGCCTCCATTTTTGCGCGCTGGTCGAAGTCTCGTGGCCCTCTGTCAGAATCCAGAGTTTCAAGAAAATCGGAGGGGGTCAAAATTTTGCCCAAAAAAAAAATGACAGTGTTACCCCTTATGTTTTTTTTTCAGGTCCAAATTTTGACCTTCGATATCTCGGCTCTGGAAGGGTCTAGAGCCTCCATTTTTGCGCGCTGGTCGAAGTCTCGTGGCCCTCTGTCAGAATCCAGAGTTTCAAGAAAATCGGAGGGGGTCAAAATTTCGGCCAAAAAAAAAAATGACAGTGTTACCCCTTATGTTTTTTTTTCAGGTCCAAATTTTGACCTTCGATATCTCGGCTCTGGAAGGGTCTAGAGCCTCCATTTTTGCGCGCTGGTCGAAGTCTCGTGGCCCTCTGTCAGAATCCAGAGTTTCAAGAAAATCGGAGGGGGTCAAAATTTCGGCCAAAAAAAAAAAATGTCAGTGTTACCCCTTATGTTTTTTTTTTCAGGTCCAAATTTTGACCTTCGATATCTCGGCTTTGGAAGGGTCTAGAGCCTCCATTTTTGCGCGCTGGTCGAAGTCTCGTGGCCCTCTGTCAGAATCCAGAGTTTCAAGAAAATCGGAGGGGGTCAAAATTTTGCCCAAAAAAAAAATGACAGTGTTACCCCTTATGTTTTTTTTTCAGGTCCAAATTTTGACCTTCGATATCTCGGCTCTGGAAGGGTCTAGAGCCTCCATTTTTGCGCGCTGGTCGAAGTCTCGTGGCCCTCTGTCAGAATCCAGAGTTTCAAGAAAATCGGAGGGGATCAAAATTTTGGCCAAAAAAAAAAAATGACAGTGTTACCCCTTATGTTTTTTTTTCAGGTCCAAATTTTGACCTTCGATATCTCGGCTCTGGAAGGGTCTAGAGCCTCCATTTTTGCGCGCTGGTCGAAGTCTCGTGGCCCTCTGTCAGAATCCAGAGTTTCAAGAAAATCGGAGGGGGTCAAAATTTCGGCCAAAAAAAAAAAATGACAGTGTTACCCCTTATGTTTTTTTTTCAGGTCCAAATTTTGACCTTCTATATCTCAGCTCTGGAAGGGTCTAGAGCCTCCATTTTTGCGCGCTGGTCGAAGTCTCGTGGCCCTCTGTCAGAATCCAGAGTTTCAAGAAAATCGGAGGGGGTAAAAATTTTGGCCAAAAAAAAAAAATGACAGTGTTACCCCTTATGTTTTTTTTTCAGGTCCAAATTTTGACCTTCGATATCTCGGCTCTGGAAGGGTCTAGAGCCTCCATTTTTGCGCGCTGGTCGAAGTCTCGTGGCCCTCTGTCAGAATCAAGAGTTTCAAGAAAATCGGAGGGGGTCAAAATTTTGGCCACAAAAAAAAAATGACAGTGTTACCCCTTATGTTTTTTTTTCAGGTCCAAATTTTGACCTTCGATATCTCGGCTCTGGAAGGGTCTAGAGCCTCCATTTTTGCGCGCTGGTCGAAGTCTCGTGGCCCTCTGTCAGAATCCAGAGTTTCAAGAAAATCGGAGGGGGTCAAAATTTTGGCCAAAAAAAAAAATGACAGTGTTACCCCTTACGTTTTTTTTTCAGGTCCAAATTTTGACCTTCGATATCTCGGCTCTGGAAGGGTCTAGAGCCTCCATTTTTGCGCGCTGGTCGAAGTCTCGTGGCCCTCTGTCAGAATCCAGAGTTTCAAGAAAATCGGAGGGGGTCAAAATTTCGGCCAAAAAAAAAATGACAGTGTTACCCCTTATGTTTTTTTTTTCAGGTCCAAATTTTGACCTTCGATATATCGGCTCTGGAAGGGTCTAGAGCCTCCATTTTTGCGCGCTGGTCGAAGTCTCGTGGCCCTCTGTCAGAATCCAGAGTTTCAAGAAAATCGGAGGGGGTCAAAATTTCGGCCAAAAAAAAAATGACAGTGTTACCCCTTATGTTTTTTTTTTCAGGTCCAAATTTTGACCTTCGATATCTCGGCTCTGGAAGGGTCTAGAGCCTCCATTTTTGCGCGCTGGTCGAAGTCCCGTGGCCCTCTGTCAGAATCCAGAGTTTCAAGAAAATCGGAGGGGGTCAAAATTTTGGCCAAAAAAAAAAATGACAGTGTTACCCCTTATGTTTTTTTTTTCAGGTCCAAATTTTGACCTTCGATATCTCGGCTCTGGAAGGGTCTAGAGCCTCCATTTTTGCGCGCTGGTCGAAGTCTCGCGGCCCTCTGTCAGAATCCAGAGTTTCAAGAAAATCGGAGGGGGTCAAAATTTCGGCCAAAAAAAAAAATGACAGTGTTACCCCTTATGTTTTTTTTTCAGGTCCAAATTTTGACCTTCGATATCTCGGCTCTGGAAGGGTCTAGAGCCTCCATTTTTGCGCGCTGGTCGAAGTCTCGTGGCCCTCTGTCAGAATCCAGAGTTTCAAGAAAATCGGAGGGGGTCAAAATTCCGGCCAAAAAAAAAAAAATGACAGTGTTACCCCTTATGTTTTTTTTTCAGGTCCAAATTTTGACCTTCGATATCTCGGCTCTGGAAGGGTCTAGAGCCTCCATTTTTGCGCGCTGGTCGAAGTCTCGTGGCCCTCTGTCAGAATCCAGAGTTTCAAGAAAATCGGAGGGGGTCAAAATTTTGGCCAAAAAAAAAAAATGACAGTGTTACCCCTTATGTTTTTTTTTCAGGTCCAAATTTTGACCTTCGATATCTCGGCTCTGGAAGGGTCTAGAGCCTCCATTTTTGCGCGCTGGTCGAAGTCTTGTGGCCCTCTGTCAGAATCCAGAGTTTCAAGAAAATCGGAGGGGGTCAAAATTTCGGCCAAAAAAAAAATGACAGTGTTACCCCTTATGTTTTTTTTTTCAGGTCCAAATTTTGACCTTCGATATCTCGGCTCTGGCAGGGTCTAGAGCCTCCATTTTTGCGCGCTGGTCGAAGTCCCGTGGCCCTCTGTCAGAATCCAGAGTTTCAAGAAAATCGGAGGGGGTCAAAATTTTGGCCAAAAAAAAAATGACAGTGTTACCCCTTATGTTTTTTTTTTCAGGTCCAAATTTTGACCTTCGATATCTCGGCTCTGGAAGGGTCTAGAGCCTCCATTTTTGCGCGCTGGTCGAAGTCTCGCGGCCCTCTGTCAGAATCCAGAGTTTCAAGAAAATCGGAGGGGGTCAAAATTTCGGCCAAAAAAAAAAAATGACAGTGTTACCCCTTATGTTTTTTTTTCAGGTCCAAATTTTGACCTTCGATATCTCGGCTCTGGAAGGGTCTAGAGCCTCCATTTTTGCGCGCTGGTCGAAGTCTCGTGGCCCTCTGTCAGAATCCAGAGTTTCAAGAAAATCGGAGGGGGTCAAAATTTTGGCCAAAAAAAAAAAAATGACAGTGTTACCCCTTATGTTTTTTTTTCAGGTCCAAATTTTGACCTTCGATATCTCGGCTCTGGAAGGGTCTAGAGCCTCCATTTTTGCGCGCTGGTCGAAGTCTCGTGGCCCTCTGTCAGAATCCAGAGTTTCAAGAAAATCGGAGGGGGTCAAAATTTCGGCCAAAAAAAAAAATGACAGTGTTACCCCTTATGTTTTTTTTTTCAGGTCCAAATTTTGACCTTCGATATCTCGGCTCTGGAAGGGTCTAGAGCCTCCATTTTTGCGCGCTGGTCGAAGTCTCGTGGCCCTCTGTCAGAATCCAGAATTTCAAGAAAATTGGAGGGGGTCAAAATTTCGGCCAAAAAAAAATGACAGTGTTACCCCTTATGTTTTTTTTTTCAGGTCCAAATTATGACCTTCGATATCTCGGCTTTGGAAGGGTCTAGAGCCTCCATTTTTGCGCGCTGGTCGAAGTCTCGTGGCCCTCTGTCAGAATCCAGAGTTTCAAGAAAATCGGAGGGGGTCAAAATTTTGGCCAAAAAAAAAAATGACAGTGTTACCCCTTATGTTTTTTTTTCAGGTCCAAATTTTGACCTTCGATATCTCGGCTCTGGAAGGGTCTAGAGCCTCCATTTTTGCGCGCTGGTCGAAGTCTCGTGGCCCTCTGTCAGAATCCAGAGTTTCAAGAAAATCGGAGGGGGTCAAAATTTCGGCCAAAAAAAAAAAAATGACAGTGTTACCCCTTATGTTTTTTTTTCAGGTCCAAATTTTGACCTTCTATATCTCAGCTCTGGAAGGGTCTAGAGCATCCATTTTTGCGTGCTGGTCGAAGTCTCGTGGCCCTCTGTCAGAATCCAGAGTTTCAAGAAAATCGGAGGGGGTCAAAATTTCGGCCAAAAAAAAAATGACAGTGTTACCCCTTATGTTTTTTTTTCAGGTCCAAATTTTGACCTTCGATATCTCGGCTCTGGAAGGGTCTAGAGCCTCCATTTTTGCGCGCTGGTCGAAGTCTCGTGGCCCTCTGTCAGAATCCAGAGTTTCAAGAAAATCGGAGGGGGTCAAAATTTCGGCCAAAAAAAAAAATGACAGTGTTACCCCTTATGTTTTTTTTTTCAGGTCCAAATTTTGACCTTCGATATCTCGGCTTTGGAAGGGCCTAGAGCCTCCATTTTTGCGCGCTGGTCGAAGTCTCGTGGCCCTCTGTCAGAATCCAGAGTTTCAAGAAAATCGGAGGGGGTCAAAATTTTGGCCAAAAAAAAAAATGACAGTGTTACCCCTTATGTTTTTTTTTCAGGTCCAAATTTTGACCTTCGATATCTCGGCTCTGGAAGGGTCTAGAGCCTCCATTTTTGCGCGCTGGTCGAAGTCTCGTGGCCCTCTGTCAGAATCCAGAGTTTCAAGAAAATCGGAGGGGGTCAAAATTTCGGCCAAAAAAAAAAAAATGACAGTGTTACCCCTTATGTTTTTTTTTCAGGTCCAAATTTTAACCTTCGATATCTCGGCTCTGGAAGGGTCTAGAGCCTCGATTTTTGAGTGCTGGTCGAAGTCTCGTGGCCCTCTGTCAGAATCCAGAGTTTCAAGAAAATCGGAGGGGGTCAAAATTTTGGCCACAAAAAAAAAATGACAGTGTTACCCCTTATGTTTTTTTTTTCAGGTCCAAATTTTGACCTTCGATATCTCGGCTCTGGAAGGGTCTAGAGCCTCCATTTTTGCGCGCTGGTCGAAGTCTCTTGGCCCTCTGTCAGAATCCAGAGTTTCAAGAAAATCGGAGGGGGTCAAAATTTCGGCCAAAAAAAAAAAATGACAGTGTTACCCCTTATGTTTTTTTTTCAGGTCCAAATTTTGACCTTCTATATCTCGGCTCTGGAAGGGTCTAGAGCCTCCATTTTTGCGTGCTGGTCGAAGTCTCGTGGCCCTCTGTCAGAATCCAGAGTTTCAAGAAAATCGGAGGGGGTCAAAATTTTGGCCAAAAAAAAAAAATGACAGTGTTACCCCTTATGTTTTTTTTTCAGGTCCAAATTTTGACCTTCGATATCTCGGCTCTGGAAGGGTCTAGAGCCTCCATTTTTGCGCGCTGGTCGAAGTCTCGTGGCCCTCTGTCAGAATCCAGAGTTTCAAGAAAATCGGAGGGGGTCAAAATTTCGGCCAAAAAAAAAAAATGTCAGTGTTACCCCTTATGTTTTTTTTTTCAGGTCCAAATTTTGACCTTCGATATCTCGGCTCTGGAAGGGTCTAGAGCCTCCATTTTTGCGCGCTGGTCGAAGTCTCGTGGCCCTCTGTCAGAATCCAGAGTTTCAAGAAAATCGGAGGGGGTCAAAATTTTGGCCAAAAAAAAAAAATGACAGTGTTACCCCTTATGTTTTTTTTTCAGGTCCAAATTTTGACCTTCGATATCTCGGCTCTGGAAGGGTCTAGAGCCTCCATTTTTGCGCGCTGGTCGAAGTCTCGTGGCCCTCTGTCAGAATCCAGAGTTTCAAGAAAATCGGAGGGGGTCAAAATTTTGCCCAAAAAAAAAATGACAGTGTTACCCCTTATGTTTTTTTTTTTCAGGTCCAAATTTTGACCTTCGATATCTCGGCTCTGGAAGGGTCTAGAGCCTCCATTTTTGCGCGCTGGTCGAAGTCTCGTGGCCCTCTGTCAGAATCCAGAGTTTCAAGAAAATCGGAGGGGGTCAAAATTTTGGCCAAAAAAAAAAAATGACAGTGTTACCCCTTATGTTTTTTTTCAGGTCCAAATTTTGACCTTCTATATCTCGGCTCTGGAAGGGTCTAGAGCCTCCATTTTTGCGCGCTGGTCGAAGTCTCGTGGCCCTCTGTCAGAATCCAGAGTTTCAAGAAAATCGGAGGGGGTCAAAATTTCGGCCAAAAAAAAATGACAGTGTTACCCCTTATGTTTTTTTTTCAGGTCCAAATTTTGACCTTCGATATCTCGGCTCTGGAAGGGTCTAGAGCCTCCATTTTTGCGCGCTGGTCGAAGTCTCGTGGCCCTCTGTCAGAATCCAGAGTTTCAAGAAAATCGGAGGGGGTCAAAATTTCGGCCAAAAAAAAAAATGACAGTGTTACCCCTTATGTTTTTTTTTTCAGGTCCAAATTTTGACCTTCTATATCTCAGCTCTGGAAGGGTCTAGAGCCTCCATTTTTGCGCGCTGGTCGAAGTCTCGTGGCCCTCTGTCAGAATCCAGAGTTTCAAGAAAATCGGAGGGGGTCAAAATTTCGGCCAAAAAAAAAAATGACAGTGTTACCCCTTATGTTTTTTTTTTCAGGTCCAAATTTTGACCTTCGATATCTCGGCTTTGGAAGGGCCTAGAGCCTCCATTTTTGCGCGCTGGTCGAAGTCTCGTGGCCCTCTGTCAGAATCCAGAGTTTCAAGAAAATCGGAGGGGGTCAAAATTTTGGCCAAAAAAAAAAAAATGACAGTGTTACCCCTTATGTTTTTTTTTCAGGTCCAAATTTTGACCTTCGATATCTCGGCTCTGGAAGGGTCTAGAGCCTCCATTTTTGCGCGCTGGTCGAAGTCTCGTGGCCCTCTGTCAGAATCCAGAGTTTCAAGAAAATCGGAGGGGGTCAAAATTTCGGCCAAAAAAAAAAAAAATGACAGTGTTACCCCTTATGTTTTTTTTTCAGGTCCAAATTTTGACCTTCGATATCTCGGCTCTGGAAGGGTCTAGAGCCTCCATTTTTGCGCGCTGGTCGAAGTCTCGCGGCCCTCTGTCAGAATCCAGAGTTTCAAGAAAATCGGAGGGGGTCAAAATTTCGGCCAAAAAAAAAAATGACAGTGTTACCCCTTATGTTTTTTTTTTCAGGTCCAAATTTTGACCTTCGATATCTCGGCTCTGGAAGGGTCTAGAGCCTCCATTTTTGCGTGCTGGTCGAAGTCTCGTGGCCCTCTGTCAGAATCCAGAGTTTCAAGAAAATCGGAGGGGGTAAAAATTTTGGCCAAAAAAAAAAAATGACAGTGTTACCCCTTATGTTTTTTTTTCAGGTCCAAATTTTGACCTTCGATATCTCGGCTCTGGAAGGGTCTAGAGCCTCCATTTTTGCGCGCTGGTCGAAGTCTCGTGGCCCTCTGTCAGAATCCAGAGTTTCAAGAAAATCGGAGGGGGTCAAAATTTTGGCCAAAAAAAAAAAAAATGACAGTGTTACCCCTTATGTTTTTTTTTTTCAGGTCCAAATATTGACCTTCGATATCTCGGCTCTGGAAGGGTCTAGAGCCTCCATTTTTGCGCGCTGGTCGAAGTCTCGTGGCCCTCTGTCAGAATCCAGAGTTTCAAGAAAATCGGAGGGGGTCAAAATTTCGGCCAAAAAAAAAAAAATGACAGTGTTACCCCTTATGTTTTTTTTTCAGGTCCAAATTTTGACCTTCGATATCTCGGCTCTGGAAGGGTCTAGAGCCTCCATTTTTGCGTGCTGGTCGAAGTCTCGTGGCCCTCTGTCAGAATCCAGAGTTTCAAGAAAATCGGAGGGGGTCAAAATTTTGGCCACAAAAAAAAAATGACAGTGTTACCCCTTATGTTTTTTTTTTTCAGGTCCAAATTTTGACCTTCGATATCTCGGCTCTGGAAGGGTCTAGAGCCTCCATTTTTGCGCGCTGGTCGAAGTCTCGTGGCCCTCTGTCAGAATCAAGAGTTTCAAGAAAATCGGAGGGGGTCAAAATTTCGGCCAAAAAAAAAAAATGACAGTGTTACCCCTTATGTTTTTTTTTCAGGTCCAAATTTTGACCTTCTATATCTCGGCTCTGGAAGGGTCTAGAGCCTCCATTTTTGCGTGCTGGTCGAAGTCTCGTGGCCCTCTGTCAGAATCCAGAGTTTCAAGAAAATCGGAGGGGGTCAAAATTTTGGCCAAAAAAAAAAAAAATGACAGTGTTACCCCTTATGTTTTTTTTTCAGGTCCAAATTTTGACCTTCGATATCTCGGCTCTGGAAGGGTCTAGAGCCTCCATTTTTGCGCGCTGGTCGAAGTCTCGCGGCCCTCTGTCAGAATCCAGAGTTTCAAGAAAATCGGAGGGGGTCAAAATTTCGGCCAAAAAAAAAAATGACAGTGTTACCCCTTATGTTTTTTTTTCAGGTCCAAATTTTGACCTTCGATATCTCGGCTCTGGAAGGGTCTAGAGCCTCCATTTTTGCGCGCTGGTCGAAGTCTCGTGGCCCTCTGTCAGAATCCAGAGTTTCAAGAAAATCGGAGGGGGTCAAAATTTCGGCCAAAAAAAAAAAATGTCAGTGTTACCCCTTATGTTTTTTTTTTCAGGTCCAAATTTTGACCTTCGATATCTCGGCTTTGGAAGGGTCTAGAGCCTCCATTTTTGCGCGCTGGTCGAAGTCTCGTGGCCCTCTGTCAGAATCCAGAGTTTCAAGAAAATCGGAGGGGGTCAAAATTTTGCCCAAAAAAAAAATGACAGTGTTACCCCTTATGTTTTTTTTTCAGGTCCAAATTTTGACCTTCGATATCTCGGCTCTGGAAGGGTCTAGAGCCTCCATTTTTGCGCGCTGGTCGAAGTCTCGTGGCCCTCTGTCAGAATCCAGAGTTTCAAGAAAATCGGAGGGGGTCAAAATTTCGGCCAAAAAAAAAAAAATGACAGTGTTACCCCTTATGTTTTTTTTTCAGGTCCAAATTTTGACCTTCTATATCTCAGCTCTGGAAGGGTCTAGAGCCTCCATTTTTGCGCGCTGGTCGAAGTCTCGTGGCCCTCTGTCAGAATCCAGAGTTTCAAGAAAATCGGAGGGGGTAAAAATTTTGGCCAAAAAAAAAAAATGACAGTGTTACCCCTTATGTTTTTTTTTCAGGTCCAAATTTTGACCTTCGATATCTCGGCTCTGGAAGGGTCTAGAGCCTCCATTTTTGCGCGCTGGTCGAAGTCTCGTGGCCCTCTGTCAGAATCCAGAGTTTCAAGAAAATCGGAGGGGGTCAAAATTTTGGCCACAAAAAAAAAATGACAGTGTTACCCCTTATGTTTTTTTTTCAGGTCCAAATTTTGACCTTCGATATCTCGGCTCTGGAAGGGTCTAGAGCCTCCATTTTTGCGCGCTGGTCGAAGTCTCGTGGCCCTCTGTCAGAATCCAGAGTTTCAAGAAAATCGGAGGGGGTCAAAATTTCGGCCAAAAAAAAAAATGTCAGTGTTACCCCTTATGTTTTTTTTTTCAGGTCCAAATTTTGACCTTCGATATCTCGGCTCTGGAAGGGTCTAGAGCCTCCATTTTTGCGCGCTGGTCGAAGTCTCGTGGCCCTCTGTCAGAATCCAGAGTTTCAAGAAAATCGGAGGAGGTCAAAATTTCGGCCAAAAAAAAAATGACAGTGTTACCCCTTATGTTTTTTTTTTCAGGTCCAAATTTTGACCTTCGATATCTCGGCTCTGGAAGGGTCTAGAGCCTCCATTTTTGCGCGCTGGTCGAAGTCTCGTGGCCCTCTGTCAGAATCCAGAATTTCAAGAAAATTGGAGGGGGTCAAAATTTCGGCCAAAAAAAAATGACAGTGTTACCCCTTATGTTTTTTTTTTCAGGTCCAAATTTTGACCTTCGATATCTCGGCTCTGGAAGGGTCTAGAGCCTCCATTTTTGCGCGCTGGTCGAAGTCTCGTGGCCCTCTGTCAGAATCCAGAGTTTCAAGAAAATCGGAGGGGGTCAAAATTTTGGCCAAAAAAAAAAAAAATGACAGTGTTACCCCTTATGTTTTTTTTTCAGGTCCAAATTTTGACCTTCGATATCTCGGCTCTGGAAGGGTCTAGAGCCTCCATTTTTGCGCGCTGGTCGAAGTCTCGTGGCCCTCTGTCAGAATCCAGAGTTTCAAGAAAATCGGAGGGGGTCAAAATTTCGGCCAAAAAAAAAAAATGTCAGTGTTACCCCTTATGTTTTTTTTTTCAGGTCCAAATTTTGACCTTCGATATCTCGGCTCTGGAAGGGTCTAGAGCCTCCATTTTTGCGCGCTGGTCGAAGTCTCGTGGCCCTCTGTCAGAATCCAGAGTTTCAAGAAAATCGGAGGAGGTCAAAATTTCGGCCAAAAAAAAAATGACAGTGTTACCCCTTATGTTTTTTTTTTCAGGTCCAAATTTTGACCTTCGATATCTCGGCTCTGGAAGGGTCTAGAGCCTCCATTTTTGCGCGCTGGTCGAAGTCTCGTGGCCCTCTGTCAGAATCCAGAATTTCAAGAAAATTGGAGGGGGTCAAAATTTCGGCCAAAAAAAAATGACAGTGTTACCCCTTATGTTTTTTTTTTCAGGTCCAAATTTTGACCTTCGATATCTCGGCTCTGGAAGGGTCTAGAGCCTCCATTTTTGCGCGCTGGTCGAAGTCTCGTGGCCCTCTGTCAGAATCCAGAGTTTCAAGAAAATCGGAGGGGGTCAAAATTTCGGCCAAAAAAAAAAAAATGACAGTGTTACCCCTTATGTTTTTTTTTCAGGTCCAAATTTTGACCTTCTATATCTCGGCTCTGGAAGGGTCTAGAGCCTCCATTTTTGCGCGCTGGTCGAAGTCTCGTGGCCCTCTGTCAGAATCCAGAGTTTCAAGAAAATCGGAGGGGGTCAAAATTTCGGCCAAAAAAAAAATGACAGTGTTACCCCTTATGTTTTTTTTTTTCAGGTCCAAATTTTGACCTTCGATATCTCGGCTTTGGAAGGGCCTAGAGCCTCCATTTTTGCGCGCTGGTCGAAGTCTCGTGGCCCTCTGTCAGAATCCAGAGTTTCAAGAAAATCGGAGGGGGTCAAAATTTTGGCCAAAAAAAAAAAATGACAGTGTTACCCCCTATGTTTTTTTTTCAGGTCCAAATTTTGACCTTCGATATCTCGGCTCTGGAAGGGTCTAGAGCCTCCATTTTTGCGCGCTGGTCGAAGTCTCGTGGCCCTCTGTCAGAATCCAGAGTTTCAAGAAAATCGGAGGGGGTCAAAATTTCGGCCAAAAAAAAAAAAAAATGACAGTGTTACCCCTTATGTTTTTTTTTCAGGTCCAAATTTTGACCTTCGATATCTCGGCTCTGGAAGGGTCTAGAGCCTCCATTTTTGCGCGCTGGTCGAAGTCTCGCGGCCCTCTGTCAGAATTCAGAGTTTCAAGAAAATCGGAGGGGGTCAAAATTTCGGCCAAAAAAAAAAATGACAGTGTTACCCCTTATGTTTTTTTTTCAGGTCCAAATTTTGACCTTCGATATCTCGGCTCTGGAAGGGTCTAGAGCCTCCATTTTTGCGCGCTGGTCGAAGTCTCGTGGCCCTCTGTCAGAATCCAGAGTTTCAAGAAAATCGGAGGGGGTCAAAATTTTGGCCAAAAAAAAAAATGACAGTGTTACCCCTTATGTTTTTTTTTCAGGTCCAAATTTTGACCTTCGATATCTCGGCTCTGGAAGGGTCTAGAGCCTCCATTTTTGCGCGCTGGTCGAAGTCTCGTGGCCCTCTGTCAGAATCCAGAGTTTCAAGAAAATCGGAGGGGGTCAAAATTTTGGCCAAAAAAAAAAAAATGACAGTGTTACCCCTTATGTTTTTTTTTTTCAGGTCCAAATATTGACCTTCGATATCTCGGCTCTGGAAGGGTCTAGAGCCTCCATTTTTGCGCGCTGGTCGAAGTCTCGTGGCCCTCTGTCAGAATCCAGAGTTTCAAGAAAATCGGAGGGGGTCAAAATTTCGGCCAAAAAAAAAAAATGACAGTGTTACCCCTTATGTTTTTTTTTCAGGTCCAAATTTTGACCTTCGATATCTCGGCTCTGGAAGGGTCTAGAGCCTCCATTTTTGCGTGCTGGTCGAAGTCTCGTGGCCCTCTGTCAGAATCCAGAGTTTCAAGAAAATCGGAGGGGGTCAAAATTTTGGCCACAAAAAAAAAATGACAGTGTTACCCCTTATGTTTTTTTTTTTCAGGTCCAAATTTTGACCTTCGATATCTCGGCTCTGGAAGGGTCTAGAGCCTCCATTTTTGCGCGCTGGTCGAAGTCTCGTGGCCCTCTGTCAGAATCAAGAGTTTCAAGAAAATCGGAGGGGGTCAAAATTTCGGCCAAAAAAAAAAATGACAGTGTTACCCCTTATGTTTTTTTTTCAGGTCCAAATTTTGACCTTCTATATCTCGGCTCTGGAAGGGTCTAGAGCCTCCATTTTTGCGTGCTGGTCGAAGTCTCGTGGCCCTCTGTCAGAATCCAGAGTTTCAAGAAAATCGGAGGGGGTCAAAATTTTGGCCAAAAAAAAAAAAAAATGACAGTGTTACCCCTTATGTTTTTTTTTCAGGTCCAAATTTTGACCTTCGATATCTCGGCTCTGGAAGGGTCTAGAGCCTCCATTTTTGCGCGCTGGTCGAAGTCTCGCGGCCCTCTGTCAGAATCCAGAGTTTCAAGAAAATCGGAGGGGGTCAAAATTTCGGCCAAAAAAAAAAATGACAGTGTTACCCCTTATGTTTTTTTTTCAGGTCCAAATTTTGACCTTCGATATCTCGGCTCTGGAAGGGTCTAGAGCCTCCATTTTTGCGCACTGGTCGAAGTCTCGTGGCCCTCTTTCAGAATCCAGAGTTTCAAGAAAATCGGAGGGGGTCAAAATTTCGGCCAAAAAAAAAAAATGTCAGTGTTACCCCTTATGTTTTTTTTTTCAGGTCCAAATTTTGACCTTCGATATCTCGGCTCTGGAAGAGTCTAGAGCCTCCATTTTTGCGCGCTGGTCGAAGTCTCGTGGCCCTCTGTCAGAATCCAGAGTTTCAAGAAAATCGGAGGAGGTCAAAATTTCGGCCAAAAAAAAAAAAAATGACAGTGTTACCCCTTATGTTTTTTTTTTCAGGTCCAAATTTTGACCTTCGATATCTCGGCTCTGGAAGGGTCTAGAGCCTCCATTTTTGCGCGCTGGTCGAAGTCTCGTGGCCCTCTGTCAGAATCCAGAATTTCAAGAAAATTGGAGGGGGTCAAAATTTCGGCCAAAAAAAATGACAGTGTTACCCCTTATGTTTTTTTTTTCAGGTCCAAATTTTGACCTTCGATATCTCGGCTTTGGAAGGGTCTAGAGCCTCCATTTTTGCGCGCTGGTCGAAGTCTCGTGGCCCTCTGTCAGAATCCAGAGTTTCAAGAAAATCGGAGGGGGTCAAAATTTTGCCCAAAAAAAAATGACAGTGTTACCCCTTATGTTTTTTTTTTCAGGTCCAAATTTTGACCTTCGATATCTCGGCTCTGGAAGGGTCTAGAGCCTCCATTTTTGCGCGCTGGTCGAAGTCTCGTGGCCCTCTGTCAGAATCCAGAGTTTCAAGAAAATCGGAGGGGGTCAAAATTTTGGCCAAAAAAAAAAAATGACAGTGTTACCCCTTATGTTTTTTTTTCAGGTCCAAATTTTGACCTTCGATATCTCGGCTCTGGAAGGGTCTAGAGCCTCCATTTTTGCGCGCTGGTCGAAGTCTCGTGGCCCTCTGTCAGAATCCAGAGTTTCAAGAAAATCGGAGGGGGTCAAAATTTCGGCCAAAAAAAAAAAAATGACAGTGTTACCCCTTATGTTTTTTTTTCAGGTCCAAATTTTGACCTTCTATATCTCGGCTCTGGAAGGGTCTAGAGCCTCCATTTTTGCGCGCTGGTCGAAGTCTCGTGGCCCTCTGTCAGAATCCAGAGTTTCAAGAAAATCGGAGGGGGTCAAAATTTCGGCCAAAAAAAAAAATGACAGTGTTACCCCTTATGTTTTTTTTTCAGGTCCAAATTTTGACCTTCGATATCTCGGCTCTGGAAGGGTCTAGAGCCTCCATTTTTGCGCGCTGGTCGAAGTCTCGTGGCCCTCTGTCAGAATACAGAGTTTCAAGAAAATCGGAGGGGATCAAAATTTCGGCCAAAAAAAAAAATGACAGTGTTACCCCTTATGTTTTTTTTTTCAGGTCCAAATTTTGACCTTCGATATCTCGGCTCTGGAAGGGTCTAGAGCCTCCATTTTTGCGCGCTGGTCGAAGTCTCGTGGCCCTCTGTCAGAATCCAGAGTTTCAAGAAAATCGGAGGGGGTCAAAATTTCGGCCAAAAAAAAAAATGACAGTGTTACCCCTTATGTTTTTTTTTCAGGTCCAAATTTTGACCTTCGATATCTCGGCTCTGGAAGGGTCTAGAGCCTCCATTTTTGCGCGCTGGTCGAAGTCTCGTGGCCCTCTGTCAGAATCCAGAGTTTCAAGAAAATCGGAGGGGGTCAAAATTTTGGCCAAAAAAAAAAATGACAGTGTTACCCCTTATGTTTTTTTTTCAGGTCCAAATTTTGACCTTCGATATCTCGGCTCTGGAAGGGTCTAGAGCCTCCATTTTTGCGCGCTGGTCGAAGTCTCGTGGCCCTCTGTCAGAATCCAGAGTTTCAAGAAAATCGGAGGGGGTCAAAATTTCGGCCAAAAAAAAAATGACAGTGTTACCCCTTATGTTTTTTTTTTCAGGTCCAAATTTTGACCTTCGATATCTCGGCTCTGGAAGGGTCTAGAACCTCCATTTTTGCGCGCTGGTCGAAGTCTCGTGGCCCTCTGTCAGAATACAGAGTTTCAAGAAAATCGGAGGGGATCAAAATTTCGGCCAAAAAAAAAATGACAGTGTTACCCCTTATGTTTTTTTTTCAGGTCCAAATTTTGACCTTCGATATCTCGGCTCTGGAAGGGTCTAGAGCCTCCATTTTTGCGCGCTGGTCGAAGTCTCGTGGCCCTCTGTCAGAATCCAGAGTTTCAAGAAAATCGGAGGGGGTCAAAATTTCGGCCAAAAAAAAAAAAATGACAGTGTTACCCCTTATGTTTTTTTTTTCAGGTCCAAATTTTGACCTTCGATATCTCGGCTCTGGAAGGGTCTAGAGCCTCCATTTTTGCGCGCTGGTCGAAGTCTCGTGGCCCTCTGTCAGAATCCAGAGTTTCAAGAAAATCGGAGGGGGTCAAAATTTTGGCCAAAAAAAAAAATGACAGTGTTACCCCTTATGTTTTTTTTTTCAGGTCCAAATATTGACCTTCGATATCTCGGCTCTGGAAGGGTCTAGAGACTCCATTTTTGCGCGCTGGTCGAAGTCTCGTGGCCCTCTGTCAGAATCCAGAGTTTCAAGAAAATCGGAGGGGGTCAAAATTTCGGCCAAAAAAAAAAAATGACAGTGTTACCCCTTATGTTTTTTTTCAGGTCCAAATTTTGACCTTCGATATCTCGGCTCTGGAAGGGTCTAGAGCCTCCATTTTTGCGCGCTGGTCGAAGTCTCGTGGCCCTCTGTCAGAATCCAGAGTTTCAAAAAATCGGAGGGGGTCAAAATTTCGGCCAAAAAAAAATGACAGTGTTACCCCTTATGTTTTTTTTTTCAGGTCCAAATTTTGACCTTCGATATCTCGGCTCTGGAAGGGTCTAGAGCCTCCATTTTTGCGCGCTGGTCGAAGTCTCGTGGCCCTCTGTCAGAATCCAGAGTTTCAAGAAAATCGGAGGGGGTCAAAATTTTGGCCAAAAAAAAAAAATGACAGTGTTACCCCTTATGTTTTTTTTTCAGGTCCAAATTTTGACCTTCGATATCTCGGCTCTGGAAGGGTCTAGAGCCTCCATTTTTGCGCGCTGGTCGAAGTCTCGTGGCCCTCTGTCAGAATCCAGAGTTTCAAGAAAATTGGAGGGGGTCAAAATTTTGGCCAAAAAAAAAAAAATGACAGTGTTACCCCTTATGTTTTTTTTTTCAGGTCCAAATATTGACCTTCGATATCTCGGCTCTGGAAGGGTCTAGAGCCTCCATTTTTGCGCGCTGGTCGAAGTCTCGTGGCCCTCTGTCAGAATCCAGAGTTTCAAGAAAATCGGAGGGGGTCAAAATTTCGGCCAAAAAAAAAAAATGACAGTGTTACCCCTTATGTTTTTTTTTCAGGTCCAAATTTTGACCTTCGATATCTCGGCTCTGGAAGGGTCTAGAGCCTCCATTTTTGCGTGCTGGTCGAAGTCTCGTGGCCCTCTGTCAGAATCCAGAGTTTCAAGAAAATCGGAGGGGGTCAAAATTTTGGCCACAAAAAAAAAAATGACAGTGTTACCCCTTATGTTTTTTTTTTCAGGTCCAAATTTTGACCTTCGATATCTCGGCTCTGGAAGGGTCTAGAGCCTCCATTTTTGCGCGCTGGTCGAAGTCTCGTGGCCCTCTGTCAGAATCCAGAGTTTCAAGAAAATCGGAGGGGGTCAAAATTTCGGCCAAAAAAAAAAAATGACAGTGTTACCCCTTATGTTTTTTTTTCAGGTCCAAATTTTGACCTTCTATATCTCGGCTCTGGAAGGGTCTAGAGCCTCCATTTTTGCGTGCTGGTCGAAGTCTCGTGGCCCTCTGTCAGAATCCAGAGTTTCAAGAAAATCGGAGGGGGTCAAAATTTTGGCCAAAAAAAAAAAAAATGACAGTGTTACCCCTTATGTTTTTTTTTCAGGTCCAAATTTTGACCTTCGATATCTCGGCTCTGGAAGGGTCTAGAGCCTCCATTTTTGCGCGCTGGTCGAAGTCTCGCGGCCCTCTGTCAGAATCCAGAGTTTCAAGAAAATCGGAGGGGGTCAAAATTTCGGCCAAAAAAAAAAATGACAGTGTTACCCCTTATGTTTTTTTTTCAGGTCCAAATTTTGACCTTCGATATCTCGGCTCTGGAAGGGTCTAGAGCCTCCATTTTTGCGCGCTGGTCGAAGTCTCGTGGCCCTCTGTCAGAATCCAGAGTTTCAAGAAAATCGGAGGGGGTCAAAATTTCGGCCAAAAAAAAAAAATGTCAGTGTTACCCCTTATGTTTTTTTTTTCAGGTCCAAATTTTGACCTTCGATATCTCGGCTCTGGAAGGGTCTAGAGCCTCCATTTTTGCGCGCTGGTCGAAGTCTCGTGGCCCTCTGTCAGAATCCAGAGTTTCAAGAAAATCGGAGGAGGTCAAAATTTCGGCCAAAAAAAAAATGACAGTGTTACCCCTTATGTTTTTTTTTCAGGTCCAAATTTTGACCTTCGATATCTCGGCTCTGGAAGGGTCTAGAGCCTCCATTTTTGCGCGCTGGTCGAAGTCTCGTGGCCCTCTGTCAGAATCCAGAGTTTCAAGAAAATCGGAGGGGGTCAAAATTTTGCCCCCAAAAAAAATGACAGTGTTACCCCTTATGTTTTTTTTTTCAGGTCCAAATTTTGACCTTCGATATCTCGGCTCTGGAAGGGTCTAGAGCCTCCATTTTTGCGCGCTGGTCGAAGTCTCGTGGCCCTCTGTCAGAATCCAGAGTTTCAAGAAAATCGGAGGGGGTCAAAATTTTGGCCAAAAAAAAAAAATGACAGTGTTACCCCTTATGTTTTTTTTCAGGTCCAAATTTTGACCTTCGATATCTCGGCTCTGGAAGGGTCTAGAGCCTCCATTTTTGCGCGCTGGTCGAAGTCTCGTGGCCCTCTGTCAGAATCCAGAGTTTCAAGAAAATCGGAGGGGGTCAAAATTTCGGCCAAAAAAAATAAAAATGACAGTGTTACCCCTTATGTTTTTTTTTCAGGTCCAAATTTTGACCTTCTATATCTCGGCTCTGGAAGGGTCTAGAGCCTCCATTTTTGCGCGCTGGTCGAAGTCTCGTGGCCCTCTGTCAGAATCCAGAGTTTCAAGAAAATCGGAGGGGGTCAAAATTTTGGCCAAAAAAAAAAAAATGACAGTGTTACCCCTTATGTTTTTTTTTCAGGTCCAAATTTTGACCTTCGATATCTCGGCTCTGGAAGGGTCTAGAGCCTCCATTTTTGCGCGCTGGTCGAAGTCTCGTGGCCCTCTGTCAGAATCCAGAGTTTCAAGAAAATCGGAGGGGGTCAAAATTTCGGCCAAAAAAAAAAAATGTCAGTGTTACCCCTTATGTTTTTTTTTTCAGGTCCACATTTTGACCTTCGATATCTCGGCTCTGGAAGGGTCTAGAGCCTCCATTTTTGCGCGCTGGTCGAAGTCTCGTGGCCCTCTGTCAGAATCCAGAGTTTCAAGAAAATCGGAGGAGGTCAAAATTTCGGCCAAAAAAAAAATGACAGTGTTACCCCTTATGTTTTTTTTTTCAGGTCCAAATTTTGACCTTCGATATCTCGGCTCTGGAAGGGTCTAGAGCCTCCATTTTTGCGCGCTGGTCGAAGTCTCGTGGCCCTCTGTCAGAATCCAGAATTTCAAGAAAATTGGAGGGGGTCAAAATTTCGGCCAAAAAAAAATGACAGTGTTACCCCTTATGTTTTTTTTTTCAGGTCCAAATTTTGACCTTCGATATCTCGGCTTTGGAAGGGTCTAGAGCCTCCATTTTTGCGCGCTGGTCGAAGTCTCGTGGCCCTCTGTCAGAATCCAGAGTTTCAAGAAAATCGGAGGGGGTCAAAATTTTGCCCAAAAAAAAAATGACAGTGTTACCCCTTATGTTTTTTTTTTCAGGTCCAAATTTTGACCTTCGATATCTCGGCTCTGGAAGGGTCTAGAGCCTCCATTTTTGCGCGCTGGTCGAAGTCTCGTGGCCCTCTGTCAGAATCCAGAGTTTCAAGAAAATCGGAGGGGGTCAAAATTTCGGCCAAAAAAAAAAATGACAGTGTTACCCCTTATGTTTTTTTTTCAGGTCCAAATTTTGACCTTCGATATCTCGGCTCTGGAAGGGTCTAGAGCCTCCATTTTTGCGCGCTGGTCGAAGTCTCGTGGCCCTCTGTCAGAATCCAGAGTTTCAAGAAAATCGGAGGGGGTCAAAATTTTGGCCAAAGAAAAAATTACAGTGTTACCCCTTATGTTTTTTTTTCAGGTCCAAATTTTGACCTTCGATATCTCGGCTCTGGAAAGGTCTAGAGCCTCCATTTTTGCGCGCTGGTCGAAGTCTCGTGGCCCTCTGTCAGAATCCAGAGTTTCAAGAAAATCGGAGGGGGTCAAAATTTCGGCCAAAAAAAAAAATGACAGTGTTACCCCTTATGTTTTTTTTTTCAGGTCCAAATTTTGACCTTCGATATCTCGGCTCTGGAAGGGTCTAGAACCTCCATTTTTGCGCGCTGGTCGAAGTCTCGTGGCCCTCTGTCAGAATCCAGAGTTTCAAGAAAATCGGAGGGGATCAAAATTTCGGCCAAAAAAAAAATGACAGTGTTACCCCTTATGTTTTTTTTTCAGGTCCAAATTTTGACCTTCGATATCTCGGCTCTGGAAGGGTCTAGAGCCTCCATTTTTGCGCGCTGGTCGAAGTCTCGTGGCCCTCTGTCAGAATCCAGAGTTTCAAGAAAATCGGAGGGGGTCAAAATTTCGGCCAAAAAAAAAAAATGACAGTGTTACCCCTTATGTTTTTTTTTCAGGTCCAAATTTTGACCTTCGATATCTCGGCTCTGGAAGGGTCTAGAGCCTCCATTTTTGCGCGCTGGTCGAAGTCTCGTGGCCCTCTGTCAGAATCCAGAGTTTCAAGAAAATCGGAGGGGGTCAAAATTTTGGCCAAAAAAAAAAATGACAGTGTTACCCCTTATGTTTTTTTTTCAGGTCCAAATTTTGACCTTCGATATCTCGGCTCTGGAAGGGTCTAGAGCCTCCATTTTTGCGCGCTGGTCGAAGTCTCGTGGCCCTCTGTCAGAATACAGAGTTTCAAGAAAATCGGAGGGGGTCAAAATTTTGGCCAAAAAAAAAAAAAATGACAGTGTTACCCCTTATGTTTTTTTTTTCAGGTCCAAATATTGACCTTCGATATCTCGGCTCTGGAAGGGTCTAGAGACTCCATTTTTGCGCGCTGGTCGAAGTCTCGTGGCCCTCTGTCAGAATCCAGAGTTTCAAGAAAATCGGAGGGGGTCAAAATTTCGGCCAAAAAAAAAAAAATGACAGTGTTACCCCTTATGTTTTTTTTCAGGTCCAAATTTTGACCTTCGATATCTCGGCTCTGGAAGGGTCTAGAGCCTCCATTTTTGCGCGCTGGTCGAAGTCTCGTGGCCCTCTGTCAGAATCCAGAGTTTCAAAAAATCGGAGGGGGTCAAAATTTCGGCCAAAAAAAAATGACAGTGTTACCCCTTATGTTTTTTTTTTCAGGTCCAAATTTTGACCTTCGATATCTCGGCTCTGGAAGGGTCTAGAGCCTCCATTTTTGCGCGCTGGTCGAAGTCTCGTGGCCCTCTGTCAGAATCCAGAGTTTCAAGAAAATCGGAGGGGGTCAAAATTTTGGCCAAAAAAAAAAAATGACAGTGTTACCCCTTATGTTTTTTTTTCAGGTCCAAATTTTGACCTTCGATATCTCGGCTCTGGAAGGGTCTAGAGCCTCCATTTTTGCGCGCTGGTCGAAGTCTCGTGGCCCTCTGTCAGAATCCAGAGTTTCAAGAAAATCGGAGGGGGTCAAAATTTCGGCCAAAAAAAAAAAATGACAGTGTTACCCCTTATGTTTTTTTTTCAGGTCCAAATTTTGACCTTCGATATCTCGGCTCTGGAAGGGTCTAGAGCCTCCATTTTTGCGTGCTGGTCGAAGTCTCGTGGCCCTCTGTCAGAATCCAGAGTTTCAAGAAAATCGGAGGGGGTCAAAATTTTGGCCAAAAAAAAAAATGACAGTGTTACCCCTTATGTTTTTTTTTCAGGTCCAAATTTTGACCTTCGATATCTCGGCTCTGGAAGGGTCTAGAGCCTCCATTTTTGCGCGCTGGTCGAAGTCTCGTGGCCCTCTGTCAGAATCCAGAGTTTCAAGAAAATCGGAGGGGGTCAAAATTTTGGCCAAAAAAAAAAAAAATGACAGTGTTACCCCTTATGTTTTTTTTTTCAGGTCCAAATATTGACCTTCGATATCTCGGCTCTGGAAGGGTCTAGAGACTCCATTTTTGCGCGCTGGTCGAAGTCTCGTGGCCCTCTGTCAGAATCCAGAGTTTCAAGAAAATCGGAGGGGGTCAAAATTTCGGCCAAAAAAAAAAAATGACAGTGTTACCCCTTATGTTTTTTTTCAGGTCCAAATTTTGACCTTCGATATCTCGGCTCTGGAAGGGTCTAGAGCCTCCATTTTTGCGCGCTGGTCGAAGTCTCGTGGCCCTCTGTCAGAATCCAGAGTTTCAAAAAATCGGAGGGGGTCAAAATTTCGGCCAAAAAAAAATGACAGTGTTACCCCTTATGTTTTTTTTTTCAGGTCCAAATTTTGACCTTCGATATCTCGGCTCTGGAAGGGTCTAGAGCCTCCATTTTTGCGCGCTGGTCGAAGTCTCGTGGCCCTCTGTCAGAATCCAGAGTTTCAAGAAAATCGGAGGGGGTCAAAATTTTGGCCAAAAAAAAAAATGACAGTGTTACCCCTTATGTTTTTTTTTCAGGTCCAAATTTTGACCTTCGATATCTCGGCTCTGGAAGGGTCTAGAGCCTCCATTTTTGCGCGCTGGTCGAAGTCTCGTGGCCCTCTGTCAGAATCCAGAGTTTCAAGAAAATCGGAGGGGGTCAAAATTTCGGCCAAAAAAAAAAATGACAGTGTTACCCCTTATGTTTTTTTTTTCAGGTCCAAATTTTGACCTTCGATATCTCGGCTCTGGAAGGGTCTAGAGCCTCCATTTTTGCGCGCTGGTCGAAGTCTCGTGGCCCTCTGTCAGAATCCAGAGTTTCAAGAAAATTGGAGGGGGTCAAAATTTTGGCCAAAAAAAAAAATGACAGTGTTACCCCTTATGTTTTTTTTTTTCAGGTCCAAATATTGACCTTCGATATCTCGGCTCTGGAAGGGTCTAGAGCCTCCATTTTTGCGCGCTGGTCGAAGTCTCGTGGCCCTCTGTCAGAATCCAGAGTTTCAAGAAAATCGGAGGGGGTCAAAATTTCGGCCAAAAAAAAAAAATGACAGTGTTACCCCTTATGTTTTTTTTTCAGGTCCAAATTTTGACCTTCGATATCTCGGCTCTGGAAGGGTCTAGAGCCTCCATTTTTGCGCGCTGGTCGAAGTCTCGTGGCCCTCTGTCAGAATCCAGAGTTTCAAGAAAATCGGAGGAGGTCAAAATTTCGGCCAAAAAAAAAATGACAGTGTTACCACTTATGTTTTTTTTTTCAGGTCCAAATTTTGACCTTCGATATCTCGGCTCTGGAAGGGTCTAGAGCCTCCATTTTTGCGCGCTGGTCGAAGTCTCGTGGCCCTCTGTCAGAATCCAGAATTTCAAGAAAATTGGAGGGGGTCAAAATTTCGGCCAAAAAAAAATGACAGTGTTACCCCTTATGTTTTTTTTTTCAGGTCCAAATTTTGACCTTCGATATCTCGGCTCTGGAAGGGTCTAGAGCCTCCATTTTTGCGTGCTGGTCGAAGTCTCGTGGCCCTCTGTCAGAATCCAGAGTTTCAAGAAAATCGGAGGGGGTCAAAATTTTGGCCACAAAAAAAAAAATGACAGTGTTACCCCTTATGTTTTTTTTTCAGGTCCAAATTTTGACCTTCTATATCTCGGCTCTGGAAGGGTCTAGAGCCTCCATTTTTGCGTGCTGGTCGAAGTCTCGTGGCCCTCTGTCAGAATCCAGAGTTTCAAGAAAATCGGAGGGGGTCAAAATTTTGGCCAAAAAAAAAAAAAAAATGACAGTGTTACCCCTTATGTTTTTTTTTCAGGTCCAAATTTTGACCTTCGATATCTCGGCTCTGGAAGGGTCTAGAGCCTCCATTTTTGCGCGCTGGTCGAAGTCTCGCGGCCCTCTGTCAGAATCCAGAGTTTCAAGAAAATCGGAGGGGGTCAAAATTTCGGCCAAAAAAAAAATGACAGTGTTACCCCTTATGTTTTTTTTTCAGGTCCAAATTTTGACCTTCGATATCTCGGCTCTGGAAGGGTCTAGAGCCTCCATTTTTGCGCGCTGGTCGAAGTCTCGTGGCCCTCTGTCAGAATCCAGAGTTTCAAGAAAATCGGAGGGGGTCAAAATTTCGGCCAAAAAAAAAAAATGTCAGTGTTACCCCTTATGTTTTTTTTTTCAGGTCCAAATTTTGACCTTCGATATCTCGGCTCTGGAAGGGTCTAGAGCCTCCATTTTTGCGCGCTGGTCGAAGTCTCGTGGCCCTCTGTCAGAATCCAGAGTTTCAAGAAAATCGGAGGAGGTCAAAATTTCGGCCAAAAAAAAAATGACAGTGTTACCCCTTATGTTTTTTTTTCAGGTCCAAATTTTGACCTTCGATATCTCGGCTCTGGAAGGGTCTAGAGCCTCCATTTTTGCGCGCTGGTCGAAGTCTCGTGGCCCTCTGTCAGAATCCAGAATTTCAAGAAAATTGGAGGGGGTCAAAATTTCGGCCAAAAAAAAATGACAGTGTTACCCCTTATGTTTTTTTTCAGGTCCAAATTTTGACCTTCGATATCTCGGCTTTGGAAGGGTCTAGAGCCTCCATTTTTGCGCGCTGGTCGAAGTCTCGTGGCCCTCTGTCAGAATCCAGAGTTTCAAGAAAATCGGAGGGGGTCAAAATTTTGCCCCAAAAAAAAATGACAGTGTTACCCCTTATGTTTTTTTTTTCAGGTCCAAATTTTGACCTTCGATATCTCGGCTCTGGAAGGGTCTAGAGCCTCCATTTTTGCGCGCTGGTCGAAGTCTCGTGGCCCTCTGTCAGAATCCAGAGTTTCAAGAAAATCGGAGGGGGTCAAAATTTTGGCCAAAAAAAAAAAATGACAGTGTTACCCCTTATGTTTTTTTTTCAGGTCCAAATTTTGACCTTCGATATCTCGGCTCTGGAAGGGTCTAGAGCCTCCATTTTTGCGCGCTGGTCGAAGTCTCGTGGCCCTCTGTCAGAATCCAGAGTTTCAAGAAAATCGGAGGGGGTCAAAATTTCGGCCAAAAAAAAAAAAAAATGACAGTGTTACCCCTTATGTTTTTTTTTCAGGTCCAAATTTTGACCTTCTATATCTCGGCTCTGGAAGGGTCTAGAGCCTCCATTTTTGCGCGCTGGTCGAAGTCTCGTGGCCCTCTGTCAGAATCCAGAGTTTCAAGAAAATCGGAGGGGGTCAAAATTTTGGCCAAAAAAAAAAAAATGACAGTGTTACCCCTTATGTTTTTTTTTCAGGTCCAAATTTTGACCTTCGATATCTCGGCTCTGGAAGGGTCTAGAGCCTCCATTTTTGCGCGCTGGTCGAAGTCTCGTGGCCCTCTGTCAGAATCCAGAGTTTCAAGAAAATCGGAGGGGGTCAAAATTTCGGCCAAAAAAAAAAATGTCAGTGTTACCCCTTATGTTTTTTTTTTCAGGTCCAAATTTTGACCTTCGATATCTCGGCTCTGGAAGGGTCTAGAGCCTCCATTTTTGCGCGCTGGTCGAAGTCTCGTGGCCCTCTGTCAGAATCCAGAGTTTCAAGAAAATCGGAGGAGGTCAAAATTTCGGCCAAAAAAAAAATGACAGTGTTACCCCTTATGTTTTTTTTTTCAGGTCCAAATTTTGACCTTCGATATCTCGGCTCTGGAAGGGTCTAGAGCCTCCATTTTTGCGCGCTGGTCGAAGTCTCGTGGCCCTCTGTCAGAATCCAGAATTTCAAGAAAATTGGAGGGGGTCAAAATTTCGGCCAAAAAAAAATGACAGTGTTACCCCTTATGTTTTTTTTTTCAGGTCCAAATTTTGACCTTCGATATCTCGGCTTTGGAAGGGTCTAGAGCCTCCATTTTTGCGCGCTGGTCGAAGTCTCGTGGCCCTCTGTCAGAATCCAGAGTTTCAAGAAAATCGGAGGGGGTCAAAATTTTGCCCAAAAAAAAAAATGACAGTGTTACCCCTTATGTTTTTTTTTTCAGGTCCAAATTTTGACCTTCGATATCTCGGCTCTGGAAGGGTCTAGAGCCTCCATTTTTGCGCGCTGGTCGAAGTCTCGTGGCCCTCTGTCAGAATCCAGAGTTTCAAAAAATCGGAGGGGGTCAAAATTTCGGCCAAAAAAAAATGACAGTGTTACCCCTTATGTTTTTTTTTTCAGGTCCAAATTTTGACCTTCGATATCTCGGCTCTGGAAGGGTCTAGAGCCTCCATTTTTGCGCGCTGGTCGAAGTCTCGTGGCCCTCTGTCAGAATCCAGAGTTTCAAGAAAATCGGAGGGGGTCAAAATTTTGGCCAAAAAAAAAAATGACAGTGTTACCCCTTATGTTTTTTTTTCAGGTCCAAATTTTGACCTTCGATATCTCGGCTCTGGAAGGGTCTAGAGCCTCCATTTTTGCACGCTGGTCGAAGTCTCGTGGCCCTCTGTCAGAATCCAGAGTTTCAAGAAAATCGGAGGGGGTCAAAATTTCGGCCAAAAAAAAAAATGACAGTGTTACCCCTTATGTTTTTTTTTTCAGGTCCAAATTTTGACCTTCGATATCTCGGCTCTGGAAGGGTCTAGAGCCTCCATTTTTGCGCGCTGGTCGAAGTCTCGTGGCCCTCTGTCAGAATCCAGAGTTTCAAGAAAATTGGAGGGGGTCAAAATTTTGGCCAAAAAAAAAAAATGACAGTGTTACCCCTTATGTTTTTTTTTTTCAGGTCCAAATATTGACCTTCGATATCTCGGCTCTGGAAGGGTCTAGAGCCTCCATTTTTGCGCGCTGGTCGAAGTCTCGTGGCCCTCTGTCAGAATCCAGAGTTTCAAGAAAATCGGAGGGGGTCAAAATTTCGGCCAAAAAAAAAAAAAATGACAGTGTTACCCCTTATGTTTTTTTTTCAGGTCCAAATTTTGACCTTCGATATCTCGGCTCTGGAAGGGTCTAGAGCCTCCATTTTTGCGTGCTGGTCGAAGTCTCGTGGCCCTCTGTCAGAATCCAGAGTTTCAAGAAAATCGGAGGGGGTCAAAATTTCGGCCAAAAAAAAAAAATGACAGTGTTACCCCTTATGTTTTTTTTTCAGGTCCAAATTTTGACCTTCTATATCTCGGCTCTGGAAGGGTCTAGAGCCTCCATTTTTGCGTGCTGGTCGAAGTCTCGTGGCCCTCTGTCAGAATCCAGAGTTTCAAGAAAATCGGAGGGGGTCAAAATTTTGGCCAAAAAAAAAAAAAAATGACAGTGTTACCCCTTATGTTTTTTTTTCAGGTCCAAATTTTGACCTTCGATATCTCGGCTCTGGAAGGGTCTAGAGCCTCCATTTTTGCGCGCTGGTCGAAGTCTCGCGGCCCTCTGTCAGAATCCAGAGTTTCAAGAAAATCGGAGGGGGTCAAAATTTCGGCCAAAAAAAAAATGACAGTGTTACCCCTTATGTTTTTTTTTCAGGTCCAAATTTTGACCTTCGATATCTCGGCTCTGGAAGGGTCTAGAGCCTCCATTTTTGCGCGCTGGTCGAAGTCTCGTGGCCCTCTGTCAGAATCCAGAGTTTCAAGAAAATCGGAGGGGGTCAAAATTTCGGCCAAAAAAAAAAAATGTCAGTGTTACCCCTTATGTTTTTTTTTCAGGTCCAAATTTTGACCTTCGATATCTCGGCTCTGGAAGGGTCTAGAGCCTCCATTTTTGCGCGCTGGTCGAAGTCTCGTGGCCCTCTGTCAGAATCCAGAGTTTCAAGAAAATCGGAGGAGGTCAAAATTTCGGCCAAAAAAAAAATGACAGTGTTACCACTTATGTTTTTTTTTTCAGGTCCAAATTTTGACCTTCGATATCTCGGCTCTGGAAGGGTCTAGAGCCTCCATTTTTGCGCGCTGGTCGAAGTCTCGTGGCCCTCTGTCAGAATCCAGAATTTCAAGAAAATTGGAGGGGGTCAAAATTTCGGCCAAAAAAAAATGACAGTGTTACCCCTTATGTTTTTTTTTCAGGTCCAAATTTTGACCTTCGATATCTCGGCTCTGGAAGGGTCTAGAGCCTCCATTTTTGCGTGCTGGTCGAAGTCTCGTGGCCCTCTGTCAGAATCCAGAGTTTCAAGAAAATCGGAGGGGGTCAAAATTTTGGCCACAAAAAAAAAAATGACAGTGTTACCCCTTATGTTTTTTTTTTCAGGTCCAAATTTTGACCTTCGATATCTCGGCTCTGGAAGGGTCTAGAGCCTCCATTTTTGCGCGCTGGTCGAAGTCTCGTGGCCCTCTGTCAGAATCCAGAGTTTCAAGAAAATCGGAGGGGGTCAAAATTTCGGCCAAAAAAAAAAAATGACAGTGTTACCCCTTATGTTTTTTTTTCAGGTCCAAATTTTGACCTTCTATATCTCGGCTCTGGAAGGGTCTAGAGCCTCCATTTTTGCGTGCTGGTCGAAGTCTCGTGGCCCTCTGTCAGAATCCAGAGTTTCAAGAAAATCGGAGGGGGTCAAAATTTTGGCCAAAAAAAAAAAAAAATGACAGTGTTACCCCTTATGTTTTTTTTTCAGGTCCAAATTTTGACCTTCGATATCTCGGCTCTGGAAGGGTCTAGAGCCTCCATTTTTGCGCGCTGGTCGAAGTCTCGCGGCCCTCTGTCAGAATCCAGAGTTTCAAGAAAATCGGAGGGGGTCAAAATTTCGGCCAAAAAAAAAAATGACAGTGTTACCCCTTATGTTTTTTTTTCAGGTCCAAATTTTGACCTTCGATATCTCGGCTCTGGAAGGGTCTAGAGCCTCCATTTTTGCGCGCTGGTCGAAGTCTCGTGGCCCTCTGTCAGAATCCAGAGTTTCAAGAAAATCGGAGGGGGTCAAAATTTCGGCCAAAAAAAAAAAATGTCAGTGTTACCCCTTATGTTTTTTTTTTCAGGTCCAAATTTTGACCTTCGATATCTCGGCTCTGGAAGGGTCTAGAGCCTCCATTTTTGCGCGCTGGTCGAAGTCTCGTGGCCCTCTGTCAGAATCCAGAGTTTCAAGAAAATCGGAGGAGGTCAAAATTTCGGCCAAAAAAAAAATGACAGTGTTACCCCTTATGTTTTTTTTTCAGGTCCAAATTTTGACCTTCGATATCTCGGCTCTGGAAGGGTCTAGAGCCTCCATTTTTGCGCGCTGGTCGAAGTCTCGTGGCCCTCTGTCAGAATCCAGAATTTCAAGAAAATTGGAGGGGGTCAAAATTTCGGCCAAAAAAAAATGACAGTGTTACCCCTTATGTTTTTTTTTTCAGGTCCAAATTTTGACCTTCGATATCTCGGCTTTGGAAGGGTCTAGAGCCTCCATTTTTGCGCGCTGGTCGAAGTCTCGTGGCCCTCTGTCAGAATCCAGAGTTTCAAGAAAATCGGAGGGGGTCAAAATTTTGCCCCAAAAAAAAATGACAGTGTTACCCCTTATGTTTTTTTTTTCAGGTCCAAATTTTGACCTTCGATATCTCGGCTCTGGAAGGGTCTAGAGCCTCCATTTTTGCGCGCTGGTCGAAGTCTCGTGGCCCTCTGTCAGAATCCAGAGTTTCAAGAAAATCGGAGGGGGTCAAAATTTTGGCCAAAAAAAAAAAAATGACAGTGTTACCCCTTATGTTTTTTTTTCAGGTCCAAATTTTGACCTTCGATATCTCGGCTCTGGAAGGGTCTAGAGCCTCCATTTTTGCGCGCTGGTCGAAGTCTCGTGGCCCTCTGTCAGAATCCAGAGTTTCAAGAAAATCGGAGGGGGTCAAAATTTCGGCCAAAAAAAAAAAAAAATGACAGTGTTACCCCTTATGTTTTTTTTTCAGGTCCAAATTTTGACCTTCTATATCTCGGCTCTGGAAGGGTCTAGAGCCTCCATTTTTGCGCGCTGGTCGAAGTCTCGTGGCCCTCTGTCAGAATCCAGAGTTTCAAGAAAATCGGAGGGGGTCAAAATTTTGGCCAAAAAAAAAAAAATGACAGTGTTACCCCTTATGTTTTTTTTTCAGGTCCAAATTTTGACCTTCGATATCTCGGCTCTGGAAGGGTCTAGAGCCTCCATTTTTGCGCGCTGGTCGAAGTCTCGTGGCCCTCTGTCAGAATCCAGAGTTTCAAGAAAATCGGAGGGGGTCAAAATTTCGGCCAAAAAAAAAAAATGTCAGTGTTACCCCTTATGTTTTTTTTTTCAGGTCCAAATTTTGACCTTCGATATCTCGGCTCTGGAAGGGTCTAGAGCCTCCATTTTTGCGCGCTGGTCGAAGTCTCGTGGCCCTCTGTCAGAATCCAGAGTTTCAAGAAAATCGGAGGAGGTCAAAATTTCGGCCAAAAAAAAAATGACAGTGTTACCCCTTATGTTTTTTTTTTCAGGTCCAAATTTTGACCTTCGATATCTCGGCTCTGGAAGGGTCTAGAGCCTCCATTTTTGCGCGCTGGTCGAAGTCTCGTGGCCCTCTGTCAGAATCCAGAATTTCAAGAAAATTGGAGGGGGTCAAAATTTCGGCCAAAAAAAAATGACAGTGTTACCCCTTATGTTTTTTTTTTCAGGTCCAAATTTTGACCTTCGATATCTCGGCTTTGGAAGGGTCTAGAGCCTCCATTTTTGCGCGCTGGTCGAAGTCTCGTGGCCCTCTGTCAGAATCCAGAGTTTCAAGAAAATCGGAGGGGGTCAAAATTTTGCCCAAAAAAAAAAATGACAGTGTTACCCCTTATGTTTTTTTTTTCAGGTCCAAATTTTGACCTTCGATATCTCGGCTCTGGAAGGGTCTAGAGCCTCCATTTTTGCGCGCTGGTCGAAGTCTCGTGGCCCTCTGTCAGAATCCAGAGTTTCAAGAAAATCGGAGGGGGTCAAAATTTCGGCCAAAAAAAAAATGACAGTGTTACCCCTTATGTTTTTTTTTTCAGGTCCAAATTTTGACCTTCGATATCTCAGCTCTGGAAGGGTCTAGAACCTCCATTTTTGCGCGCTGGTCGAAGTCTCGTGGCCCTCTGTCAGAATACAGAGTTTCAAGAAAATCGGAGGGGATCAAAATTTCGGCCAAAAAAAAAATGACAGTGTTACCCCTTATGTTTTTTTTTCAGGTCCAAATTTTGACCTTCGATATCTCGGCTCTGGAAGGGTCTAGAGCCTCCATTTTTGCGCGCTGGTCGAAGTCTCGTGGCCCTCTGTCAGAATCCAGAGTTTCAAGAAAATCGGAGGGGGTCAAAATTTCGGCCAAAAAAAAAAAATGACAGTGTTACCCCTTATGTTTTTTTTTCAGGTCCAAATTTTGACCTTCGATATCTCGGCTCTGGAAGGGTCTAGAGCCTCCATTTTTGCGCGCTGGTCGAAGTCTCGTGGCCCTCTGTCAGAATCCAGAGTTTCAAGAAAATCGGAGGGGGTCAAAATTTTGGCCAAAAAAAAAAAATGACAGTGTTACCCCTTATGTTTTTTTTTCAGGTCCAAATTTTGACCTTCGATATCTCGGCTCTGGAAGGGTCTAGAGCCTCCATTTTTGCGCGCTGGTCGAAGTCTCGTGGCCCTCTGTCAGAATCCAGAGTTTCAAGAAAATCGGAGGGGGTCAAAATTTTGGCCAAAAAAAAAAAAAATGACAGTGTTACCCCTTATGTTTTTTTTTTCAGGTCCAAATATTGACCTTCGATATCTCGGCTCTGGAAGGGTCTAGAGACTCCATTTTTGCGCGCTGGTCGAAGTCTCGTGGCCCTCTGTCAGAATCCAGAGTTTCAAGAAAATCGGAGGGGGTCAAAATTTCGGCCAAAAAAAAAAAATGACAGTGTTACCCCTTATGTTTTTTTTCAGGTCCAAATTTTGACCTTCGATATCTCGGCTCTGGAAGGGTCTAGAGCCTCCATTTTTGCGCGCTGGTCGAAGTCTCGTGGCCCTCTGTCAGAATCCAGAGTTTCAAAAAATCGGAGGGGGTCAAAATTTCGGCCAAAAAAAAATGACAGTGTTACCCCTTATGTTTTTTTTTTCAGGTCCAAATTTTGACCTTCGATATCTCGGCTCTGGAAGGGTCTAGAGCCTCCATTTTTGCGCGCTGGTCGAAGTCTCGTGGCCCTCTGTCAGAATCCAGAGTTTCAAGAAAATCGGAGGGGGTCAAAATTTTGGCCAAAAAAAAAAAATGACAGTGTTACCCCTTATGTTTTTTTTTCAGGTCCAAATTTTGACCTTCGATATCTCGGCTCTGGAAGGGTCTAGAGCCTCCATTTTTGCGCGCTGGTCGAAGTCTCGTGGCCCTCTGTCAGAATCCAGAGTTTCAAGAAAATCGGAGGGGGTCAAAATTTCGGCCAAAAAAAAAAATGACAGTGTTACCCCTTATGTTTTTTTTTTCAGGTCCAAATTTTGACCTTCGATATCTCGGCTCTGGAAGGGTCTAGAGCCTCCATTTTTGCGCGCTGGTCGAAGTCTCGTGGCCCTCTGTCAGAATCCAGAGTTTCAAGAAAATTGGAGGGGGTCAAAATTTTGGCCAAAAAAAAAAATGACAGTGTTACCCCTTATGTTTTTTTTTTTCAGGTCCAAATATTGACCTTCGATATCTCGGCTCTGGAAGGGTCTAGAGCCTCCATTTTTGCGCGCTGGTCGAAGTCTCGTGGCCCTCTGTCAGAATCCAGAGTTTCAAGAAAATCGGAGGGGGTCAAAATTTCGGCCAAAAAAAAAAAATGACAGTGTTACCCCTTATGTTTTTTTTTCAGGTCCAAATTTTGACCTTCGATATCTCGGCTCTGGAAGGGTCTAGAGCCTCCATTTTTGCGTGCTGGTCGAAGTCTCGTGGCCCTCTGTCAGAATCCAGAGTTTCAAGAAAATCGGAGGGGGTCAAAATTTTGGCCAAAAAAAAAAATGACAGTGTTACCCCTTATGTTTTTTTTTCAGGTCCAAATTTTGACCTTCGATATCTCGGCTCTGGAAGGGTCTAGAGCCTCCATTTTTGCGCGCTGGTCGAAGTCTCGTGGCCCTCTGTCAGAATCCAGAGTTTCAAGAAAATCGGAGGGGGTCAAAATTTTGGCCAAAAAAAAAAAAAAATGACAGTGTTACCCCTTATGTTTTTTTTTTCAGGTCCAAATATTGACCTTCGATATCTCGGCTCTGGAAGGGTCTAGAGACTCCATTTTTGCGCGCTGGTCGAAGTCTCGTGGCCCTCTGTCAGAATCCAGAGTTTCAAGAAAATCGGAGGGGGTCAAAATTTCGGCCAAAAAAAAAAAATGACAGTGTTACCCCTTATGTTTTTTTTCAGGTCCAAATTTTGACCTTCGATATCTCGGCTCTGGAAGGGTGTAGAGCCTCCATTTTTTGTGCGCTGGTCGAAGTCTCGTGGCCCTCTGTCAGAATCCAGAGTTTCAAAAAATCGGAGGGGGTCAAAATTTCGGCCAAAAAAAAATGACAGTGTTACCCCTTATGTTTTTTTTTTCAGGTCCAAATTTTGACCTTCGATATCTCGGCTCTGGAAGGGCCTAGAGCCTCCATTTTTGCGCGCTGGTCGAAGTCTCGTGGCCCTCTGTCAGAATCCAGAGTTTCAAGAAAATCGGAGGGGGTCAAAATTTCGGCCAAAAAAAAAAATGACAGTGTTACCCCTTATGTTTTTTTTTTCAGGTCCAAATTTTGACCTTCGATATCTCGGCTCTGGAAGGGTCTAGAGCCTCCATTTTTGCGCGCTGGTCGAAGTCTCGTGGCCCTCTGTCAGAATCCAGAGTTTCAAGAAAATTGGAGGGGGTCAAAATTTTGGCCAAAAAAAAAAATGACAGTGTTACCCCTTATGTTTTTTTTTTTCAGGTCCAAATATTGACCTTCGATATCTCGGCTCTGGAAGGGTCTAGAGCCTCCATTTTTGCGCGCTGGTCGAAGTCTCGTGGCCCTCTGTCAGAATCCAGAGTTTCAAGAAAATCGGAGGGGGTCAAAATTTCGGCCAAAAAAAAAAAATGACAGTGTTACCCCTTATGTTTTTTTTTCAGGTCCAAATTTTGACCTTCGATATCTCGGCTCTGGAAGGGTCTAGAGCCTCCATTTTTGCGTGCTGGTCGAAGTCTCGTGGCCCTCTGTCAGAATCCAGAGTTTCAAGAAAATCGGAGGGGGTCAAAATTTTGGCCAAAAAAAAAAATGACAGTGTTACCCCTTATGTTTTTTTTTCAGGTCCAAATTTTGACCTTCGATATCTCGGCTCTGGAAGGGTCTAGAGCCTCCATTTTTGCGCGCTGGTCGAAGTCTCGTGGCCCTCTGTCAGAATCCAGAGTTTCAAGAAAATCGGAGGGGGTCAAAATTTTGGCCAAAAAAAAAAAAAAAATGACAGTGTTACCCCTTATGTTTTTTTTTTCAGGTCCAAATATTGACCTTCGATATCTCGGCTCTGGAAGGGTCTAGAGACTCCATTTTTGCGCGCTGGTCGAAGTCTCGTGGCCCTCTGTCAGAATCCAGAGTTTCAAGAAAATCGGAGGGGGTCAAAATTTCGGCCAAAAAAAAAAAATGACAGTGTTACCCCTTATGTTTTTTTTCAGGTCCAAATTTTGACCTTCGATATCTCGGCTCTGGAAGGGTCTAGAGCCTCCATTTTTGCGCGCTGGTCGAAGTCTCGTGGCCCTCTGTCAGAATCCAGAGTTTCAAAAAATCGGAGGGGGTCAAAATTTCGGCCAAAAAAAAATGACAGTGTTACCCCTTATGTTTTTTTTTTTCAGGTCCAAATTTTGACCTTCGATATCTCGGCTCTGGAAGGGTCTAGAGCCTCCATTTTTGCGCGCTGGTCGAAGTCTCGTGGCCCTCTGTCAGAATCCAGAGTTTCAAGAAAATCGGAGGGGGTCAAAATTTTGGCCAAAAAAAAAAAATGACAGTGTTACCCCTTATGTTTTTTTTTTTCAGGTCCAAATATTGACCTTCGATATCTCGGCTCTGGAAGGGTCTAGAGCCTCCATTTTTGCGCGCTGGTCGAAGTCTCGTGGCCCTCTGTCAGAATCCAGAGTTTCAAGAAAATCGGAGGGGGTCAAAATTTCGGCCAAAAAAAAAAATGACAGTGTTACCCCTTATGTTTTTTTTTCAGGTCCAAATTTTGACCTTCGATATCTCGGCTCTGGAAGGGTCTAGAGCCTCCATTTTTGCGTGCTGGTCGAAGTCTCGTGGCCCTCTGTCAGAATCCAGAGTTTCAAGAAAATCGGAGGGGGTCAAAATTTCGGCCAAAAAAAAAAAATGACAGTGTTACCCCTTATGTTTTTTTTTCAGGTCCAAATTTTGACCTTCTATATCTCGGCTCTGGAAGGGTCTAGAGCCTCCATTTTTGCGTGCTGGTCGAAGTCTCGTGGCCCTCTGTCAGAATCCAGAGTTTCAAGAAAATCGGAGGGGGTCAAAATTTTGGCCAAAAAAAAAAAAAATGACAGTGTTACCCCTTATGTTTTTTTTTCAGGTCCAAATTTTGACCTTCGATATCTCGGCTCTGGAAGGGTCTAGAGCCTCCATTTTTGCGCGCTGGTCGAAGTCTCGCGGCCCTCTGTCAGAATCCAGAGTTTCAAGAAAATCGGAGGGGGTCAAAATTTCGGCCAAAAAAAAAAATGACAGTGTTACCCCTTATGTTTTTTTTTCAGGTCCAAATTTTGACCTTCGATATCTCGGCTCTGGAAGGGTCTAGAGCCTCCATTTTTGCGCGCTGGTCGAAGTCTCGTGGCCCTCTGTCAGAATCCAGAGTTTCAAGAAAATCGGAGGGGGTCAAAATTTCGGCCAAAAAAAAAAATGTCAGTGTTACCCCTTATGTTTTTTTTTTCAGGTCCAAATTTTGACCTTCGATATCTCGGCTCTGGAAGGGTCTAGAGCCTCCATTTTTGCGCGCTGGTCGAAGTCTCGTGGCCCTCTGTCAGAATCCAGAGTTTCAAGAAAATCGGAGGAGGTCAAAATTTCGGCCAAAAAAAAAATGACAGTGTTACCACTTATGTTTTTTTTTTCAGGTCCAAATTTTGACCTTCGATATCTCGGCTCTGGAAGGGTCTAGAGCCTCCATTTTTGCGCGCTGGTCGAAGTCTCGTGGCCCTCTGTCAGAATCCAGAATTTCAAGAAAATTGGAGGGGGTCAAAATTTCGGCCAAAAAAAAATGACAGTGTTACCCCTTATGTTTTTTTTTCAGGTCCAAATTTTGACCTTCGATATCTCGGCTCTGGAAGGGTCTAGAGCCTCCATTTTTGCGTGCTGGTCGAAGTCTCGTGGCCCTCTGTCAGAATCCAGAGTTTCAAGAAAATCGGAGGGGGTCAAAATTTTGGCCACAAAAAAAAAAATGACAGTGTTACCCCTTATGTTTTTTTTTTCAGGTCCAAATTTTGACCTTCGATATCTCGGCTCTGGAAGGGTCTAGAGCCTCAATTTTTGCGCGCTGGTCGAAGTCTCGTGGCCCTCTGTCAGAATCCAGAGTTTCAAGAAAATCGGAGGGGGTCAAAATTTCGGCCAAAAAAAAAAAAATGACAGTGTTACCCCTTATGTTTTTTTTTCAGGTCCAAATTTTGACCTTCTATATCTCGGCTCTGGAAGGGTCTAGAGCCTCCATTTTTGCGTGCTGGTCGAAGTCTCGTGGCCCTCTGTCAGAATCCAGAGTTTCAAGAAAATCGGAGGGGGTCAAAATTTTGGCCAAAAAAAAAAAAATGACAGTGTTACCCCTTATGTTTTTTTTTCAGGTCCAAATTTTGACCTTCGATATCTCGGCTCTGGAAGGGTCTAGAGCCTCCATTTTTGCGCGCTGGTCGAAGTCTCGCGGCCCTCTGTCAGAATCCAGAGTTTCAAGAAAATCGGAGGGGGTCAAAATTTCGGCCAAAAAAAAAAATGACAGTGTTACCCCTTATGTTTTTTTTTCAGGTCCAAATTTTGACCTTCGATATCTCGGCTCTGGAAGGGTCTAGAGCCTCCATTTTTGCGCGCTGGTCGAAGTCTCGTGGCCCTCTGTCAGAATCCAGAGTTTCAAGAAAATCGGAGGGGGTCAAAATTTCGGCCAAAAAAAAAAAATGTCAGTGTTACCCCTTATGTTTTTTTTTTCAGGTCCAAATTTTGACCTTCGATATCTCGGCTCTGGAAGGGTCTAGAGCCTCCATTTTTGCGCGCTGGTCGAAGTCTCGTGGCCCTCTGTCAGAATCCAGAGTTTCAAGAAAATCGGAGGAGGTCAAAATTTCGGCCAAAAAAAAATGACAGTGTTACCCCTTATGTTTTTTTTTCAGGTCCAAATTTTGACCTTCGATATCTCGGCTCTGGAAGGGTCTAGAGCCTCCATTTTTGCGCGCTGGTCGAAGTCTCGTGGCCCTCTGTCAGAATCCAGAATTTCAAGAAAATTGGAGGGGGTCAAAATTTCGGCCAAAAAAAAATGACAGTGTTACCCCTTATGTTTTTTTTTTCAGGTCCAAATTTTGACCTTCGATATCTCGGCTTTGGAAGGGTCTAGAGCCTCCATTTTTGCGCGCTGGTCGAAGTCTCGTGGCCCTCTGTCAGAATCCAGAGTTTCAAGAAAATCGGAGGGGGTCAAAATTTTGCCCCAAAAAAAAAATGACAGTGTTACCCCTTATGTTTTTTTTTTCAGGTCCAAATTTTGACCTTCGATATCTCGGCTCTGGAAGGGTCTAGAGCCTCCATTTTTGCGCGCTGGTCGAAGTCTCGTGGCCCTCTGTCAGAATCCAGAGTTTCAAGAAAATCGGAGGGGGTCAAAATTTTGGCCAAAAAAAAAAAATGACAGTGTTACCCCTTATGTTTTTTTTTCAGGTCCAAATTTTGACCTTCGATATCTCGGCTCTGGAAGGGTCTAGAGCCTCCATTTTTGCGCGCTGGTCGAAGTCTCGTGGCCCTCTGTCAGAATCCAGAGTTTCAAGAAAATCGGAGGGGGTCAAAATTTCGGCCAAAAAAAAAAAAAAATGACAGTGTTACCCCTTATGTTTTTTTTTCAGGTCCAAATTTTGACCTTCTATATCTCGGCTCTGGAAGGGTCTAGAGCCTCCATTTTTGCGCGCTGGTCGAAGTCTCGTGGCCCTCTGTCAGAATCCAGAGTTTCAAGAAAATCGGAGGGGGTCAAAATTTTGGCCAAAAAAAAAAAATGACAGTGTTACCCCTTATGTTTTTTTTTCAGGTCCAAATTTTGACCTTCGATATCTCGGCTCTGGAAGGGTCTAGAGCCTCCATTTTTGCGCGCTGGTCGAAGTCTCGTGGCCCTCTGTCAGAATCCAGAGTTTCAAGAAAATCGGAGGGGGTCAAAATTTCGGCCAAAAAAAAAAAATGTCAGTGTTACCCCTTATGTTTTTTTTTTCAGGTCCAAATTTTGACCTTCGATATCTCGGCTCTGGAAGGGTCTAGAGCCTCCATTTTTGCGCGCTGGTCGAAGTCTCGTGGCCCTCTGTCAGAATCCAGAGTTTCAAGAAAATCGGAGGAGGTCAAAATTTCGGCCAAAAAAAAAATGACAGTGTTACCCCTTATGTTTTTTTTTTCAGGTCCAAATTTTGACCTTCGATATCTCGGCTCTGGAAGGGTCTAGAGCCTCCATTTTTGCGCGCTGGTCGAAGTCTCGTGGCCCTCTGTCAGAATCCAGAATTTCAAGAAAATTGGAGGGGGTCAAAATTTCGGCCAAAAAAAAATGACAGTGTTACCCCTTATGTTTTTTTTTTCAGGTCCAAATTTTGACCTTCGATATCTCGGCTTTGGAAGGGTCTAGAGCCTCCATTTTTGCGCGCTGGTCGAAGTCTCGTGGCCCTCTGTCAGAATCCAGAGTTTCAAGAAAATCGGAGGGGGTCAAAATTTTGCCCAAAAAAAAAAATGACAGTGTTACCCCTTATGTTTTTTTTTTCAGGTCCAAATTTTGACCTTCGATATCTCGGCTCTGGAAGGGTCTAGAGCCTCCATTTTTGCGCGCTGGTCGAAGTCTCGTGGCCCTCTGTCAGAATCCAGAGTTTCAAAAAATCGGAGGGGGTCAAAATTTCGGCCAAAAAAAAATGACAGTGTTACCCCTTATGTTTTTTTTTTCAGGTCCAAATTTTGACCTTCGATATCTCGGCTCTGGAAGGGTCTAGAGCCTCCATTTTTGCGCGCTGGTCGAAGTCTCGTGGCCCTCTGTCAGAATCCAGAGTTTCAAGAAAATCGGAGGGGGTCAAAATTTTGGCCAAAAAAAAAAATGACAGTGTTACCCCTTATGTTTTTTTTTCAGGTCCAAATTTTGACCTTCGATATCTCGGCTCTGGAAGGGTCTAGAGCCTCCATTTTTGCGCGCTGGTCGAAGTCTCGTGGCCCTCTGTCAGAATCCAGAGTTTCAAGAAAATCGGAGGGGGTCAAAATTTCGGCCAAAAAAAAAAATGACAGTGTTACCCCTTATGTTTTTTTTTTCAGGTCCAAATTTTGACCTTCGATATCTCGGCTCTGGAAGGGTCTAGAGCCTCCATTTTTGCGCGCTGGTCGAAGTCTCGTGGCCCTCTGTCAGAATCCAGAGTTTCAAGAAAATTGGAGGGGGTCAAAATTTTGGCCAAAAAAAAAAATGACAGTGTTACCCCTTATGTTTTTTTTTTTCAGGTCCAAATATTGACCTTCGATATCTCGGCTCTGGAAGGGTCTAGAGCCTCCATTTTTGCGCGCTGGTCGAAGTCTCGTGGCCCTCTGTCAGAATCCAGAGTTTCAAGAAAATCGGAGGGGGTCAAAATTTCGGCCAAAAAAAAAAAATGACAGTGTTACCCCTTATGTTTTTTTTTTCAGGTCCAAATTTTGACCTTCGATATCTCGGCTCTGGAAGGGTCTAGAGCCTCCATTTTTGCGTGCTGGTCGAAGTCTCGTGGCCCTCTGTCAGAATCCAGAGTTTCAAGAAAATCGGAGGGGGTCAAAATTTCGGCCAAAAAAAAAAAATGACAGTGTTACCCCTTATGTTTTTTTTTCAGGTCCAAATTTTGACCTTCTATATCTCGGCTCTGGAAGGGTCTAGAGCCTCCATTTTTGCGTGCTGGTCGAAGTCTCGTGGCCCTCTGTCAGAATCCAGAGTTTCAAGAAAATCGGAGGGGGTCAAAATTTTGGCCAAAAAAAAAAAAAATGACAGTGTTACCCCTTATGTTTTTTTTTCAGGTCCAAATTTTGACCTTCGATATCTCGGCTCTGGAAGGGTCTAGAGCCTCCATTTTTGCGCGCTGGTCGAAGTCTCGCGGCCCTCTGTCAGAATCCAGAGTTTCAAGAAAATCGGAGGGGGTCAAAATTTCGGCCAAAAAAAAAAATGACAGTGTTACCCCTTATGTTTTTTTTTCAGGTCCAAATTTTGACCTTCGATATCTCGGCTCTGGAAGGGTCTAGAGCCTCCATTTTTGCGCGCTGGTCGAAGTCTCGTGGCCCTCTGTCAGAATCCAGAGTTTCAAGAAAATCGGAGGGGGTCAAAATTTCGGCCAAAAAAAAAAAATGTCAGTGTTACCCCTTATGTTTTTTTTTTCAGGTCCAAATTTTGACCTTCGATATCTCGGCTCTGGAAGGGTCTAGAGCCTCCATTTTTGCGCGCTGGTCGAAGTCTCGTGGCCCTCTGTCAGAATCCAGAGTTTCAAGAAAATCGGAGGAGGTCAAAATTTCGGCCAAAAAAAAAATGACAGTGTTACCACTTATGTTTTTTTTTTCAGGTCCAAATTTTGACCTTCGATATCTCGGCTCTGGAAGGGTCTAGAGCCTCCATTTTTGCGCGCTGGTCGAAGTCTCGTGGCCCTCTGTCAGAATCCAGAATTTCAAGAAAATTGGAGGGGGTCAAAATTTCGGCCAAAAAAAAATGACAGTGTTACCCCTTATGTTTTTTTTTCAGGTCCAAATTTTGACCTTCGATATCTCGGCTCTGGAAGGGTCTAGAGCCTCCATTTTTGCGTGCTGGTCGAAGTCTCGTGGCCCTCTGTCAGAATCCAGAGTTTCAAGAAAATCGGAGGGGGTCAAAATTTTGGCCACAAAAAAAAAAATGACAGTGTTACCCCTTATGTTTTTTTTTTCAGGTCCAAATTTTGACCTTCGATATCTCGGCTCTGGAAGGGTCTAGAGCCTCCATTTTTGCGCGCTGGTCGAAGTCTCGTGGCCCTCTGTCAGAATCCAGAGTTTCAAGAAAATCGGAGGGGGTCAAAATTTCGGCCAAAAAAAAAAAAATGACAGTGTTACCCCTTATGTTTTTTTTTCAGGTCCAAATTTTGACCTTCTATATCTCGGCTCTGGAAGGGTCTAGAGCCTCCATTTTTGCGTGCTGGTCGAAGTCTCGTGGCCCTCTGTCAGAATCCAGAGTTTCAAGAAAATCGGAGGGGGTCAAAATTTTGGCCAAAAAAAAAAAAAAATGACAGTGTTACCCCTTATGTTTTTTTTTCAGGTCCAAATTTTGACCTTCGATATCTCGGCTCTGGAAGGGTCTAGAGCCTCCATTTTTGCGCGCTGGTCGAAGTCTCGCGGCCCTCTGTCAGAATCCAGAGTTTCAAGAAAATCGGAGGGGGTCAAAATTTCGGCCAAAAAAAAAAATGACAGTGTTACCCCTTATGTTTTTTTTTCAGGTCCAAATTTTGACCTTCGATATCTCGGCTCTGGAAGGGTCTAGAGCCTCCATTTTTGCGCGCTGGTCGAAGTCTCGTGGCCCTCTGTCAGAATCCAGAGTTTCAAGAAAATCGGAGGGGGTCAAAATTTCGGCCAAAAAAAAAAAATGTCAGTGTTACCCCTTATGTTTTTTTTTTTCAGGTCCAAATTTTGACCTTCGATATCTCGGCTCTGGAAGGGTCTAGAGCCTCCATTTTTGCGCGCTGGTCGAAGTCTCGTGGCCCTCTGTCAGAATCCAGAGTTTCAAGAAAATCGGAGGAGGTCAAAATTTCGGCCAAAAAAAAAATGACAGTGTTACCCCTTATGTTTTTTTTTCAGGTCCAAATTTTGACCTTCGATATCTCGGCTCTGGAAGGGTCTAGAGCCTCCATTTTTGCGCGCTGGTCGAAGTCTCGTGGCCCTCTGTCAGAATCCAGAATTTCAAGAAAATTGGAGGGGGTCAAAATTTCGGCCAAAAAAAAATGACAGTGTTACCCCTTATGTTTTTTTTTTCAGGTCCAAATTTTGACCTTCGATATCTCGGCTTTGGAAGGGTCTAGAGCCTCCATTTTTGCGCGCTGGTCGAAGTCTCGTGGCCCTCTGTCAGAATCCAGAGTTTCAAGAAAATCGGAGGGGGTCAAAATTTTGCCCCAAAAAAAAATGACAGTGTTACCCCTTATGTTTTTTTTTTCAGGTCCAAATTTTGACCTTCGATATCTCGGCTCTGGAAGGGTCTAGAGCCTCCATTTTTGCGCGCTGGTCGAAGTCTCGTGGCCCTCTGTCAGAATCCAGAGTTTCAAGAAAATCGGAGGGGGTCAAAATTTTGGCCAAAAAAAAAAAATGACAGTGTTACCCCTTATGTTTTTTTTTCAGGTCCAAATTTTGACCTTCGATATCTCGGCTCTGGAAGGGTCTAGAGCCTCCATTTTTGCGCGCTGGTCGAAGTCTCGTGGCCCTCTGTCAGAATCCAGAGTTTCAAGAAAATCGGAGGGGGTCAAAATTTCGGCCAAAAAAAAAAAAAAATGACAGTGTTACCCCTTATGTTTTTTTTTCAGGTCCAAATTTTGACCTTCTATATCTCGGCTCTGGAAGGGTCTAGAGCCTCCATTTTTGCGCGCTGGTCGAAGTCTCGTGGCCCTCTGTCAGAATCCAGAGTTTCAAGAAAATCGGAGGGGGTCAAAATTTTGGCCAAAAAAAAAAAAAATGACAGTGTTACCCCTTATGTTTTTTTTTCAGGTCCAAATTTTGACCTTCGATATCTCGGCTCTGGAAGGGTCTAGAGCCTCCATTTTTGCGCGCTGGTCGAAGTCTCGTGGCCCTCTGTCAGAATCCAGAGTTTCAAGAAAATCGGAGGGGGTCAAAATTTCGGCCAAAAAAAAAAAATGTCAGTGTTACCCCTTATGTTTTTTTTTTCAGGTCCAAATTTTGACCTTCGATATCTCGGCTCTGGAAGGGTCTAGAGCCTCCATTTTTGCGCGCTGGTCGAAGTCTCGTGGCCCTCTGTCAGAATCCAGAGTTTCAAGAAAATCGGAGGAGGTCAAAATTTCGGCCAAAAAAAAAATGACAGTGTTACCCCTTATGTTTTTTTTTTCAGGTCCAAATTTTGACCTTCGATATCTCGGCTCTGGAAGGGTCTAGAGCCTCCATTTTTGCGCGCTGGTCGAAGTCTCGTGGCCCTCTGTCAGAATCCAGAATTTCAAGAAAATTGGAGGGGGTCAAAATTTCGGCCAAAAAAAAATGACAGTGTTACCCCTTATGTTTTTTTTTTCAGGTCCAAATTTTGACCTTCGATATCTCGGCTTTGGAAGGGTCTAGAGCCTCCATTTTTGCGCGCTGGTCGAAGTCTCGTGGCCCTCTGTCAGAATCCAGAGTTTCAAGAAAATCGGAGGGGGTCAAAATTTCGGCCAAAAAAAAAAATGACAGTGTTACCCCTTATGTTTTTTTTTCAGGTCCAAATTTTGACCTTCGATATCTCGGCTCTGGAAGGGTCTAGAGCCTCCATTTTTGCGCGCTGGTCGAAGTCTCGTGGCCCTCTGTCAGAATCCAGAGTTTCAAGAAAATCGGAGGGGGTCAAAATTTTGGCCAAAAAAAAAAATGACAGTGTTACCCCTTATGTTTTTTTTTCAGGTCCAAATTTTGACCTTCGATATCTCGGCTCTGGAAAGGTCTAGAGCCTCCATTTTTGCGCGCTGGTCGAAGTCTCGTGGCCCTCTGTCAGAATCCAGAGTTTCAAGAAAATCGGAGGGGGTCAAAATTTCGGCCAAAAAAAAAAATGACAGTGTTACCCCTTATGTTTTTTTTTTCAGGTCCAAATTTTGACCTTCGATATCTCGGCTCTGGAAGGGTCTAGAACCTCCATTTTTGCGCGCTGGTCGAAGTCTCGTGGCCCTCTGTCAGAATACAGAGTTTCAAGAAAATCGGAGGGGATCAAAATTTCGGCCAAAAAAAAAATGACAGTGTTACCCCTTATGTTTTTTTTTCAGGTCCAAATTTTGACCTTCGATATCTCGGCTCTGGAAGGGTCTAGAGCCTCCATTTTTGCGCGCTGGTCGAAGTCTCGTGGCCCTCTGTCAGAATACAGAGTTTCAAGAAAATCGGAGGGGGTCAAAATTTCGGCCAAAAAAAAAAAATGACAGTGTTACCCCTTATGTTTTTTTTCAGGTCCAAATTTTGACCTTCGATATCTCGGCTCTGGAAGGGTCTAGAGCCTCCATTTTTGCGCGCTGGTCGAAGTCTCGTGGCCCTCTGTCAGAATCCAGAGTTTCAAGAAAATCGGAGGGGGTCAAAATTTCGGCCAAAAAAAAAAAATGACAGTGTTACCCCTTATGTTTTTTTTCAGGTCCAAATTTTGACCTTCGATATCTCGGCTCTGGAAGGGTCTAGAGCCTCCATTTTTGCGCGCTGGTCGAAGTCTCGTGGCCCTCTGTCAGAATCCAGAGTTTCAAAAAATCGGAGGGGGTCAAAATTTCGGCCAAAAAAAAATGACAGTGTTACCCCTTATGTTTTTTTTTTCAGGTCCAAATTTTGACCTTCGATATCTCGGCTCTGGAAGGGTCTAGAGCCTCCATTTTTGCGCGCTGGTCGAAGTCTCGTGGCCCTCTGTCAGAATCCAGAGTTTCAAGAAAATCGGAGGGGGTCAAAATTTTGGCCAAAAAAAAAAAATGACAGTGTTACCCCTTATGTTTTTTTTTCAGGTCCAAATTTTGACCTTCGATATCTCGGCTCTGGAAGGGTCTAGAGCCTCCATTTTTGCGCGCTGGTCGAAGTCTCGTGGCCCTCTGTCAGAATCCAGAGTTTCAAGAAAATCGGAGGGGGTCAAAATTTCGGCCAAAAAAAAAAATGACAGTGTTACCCCTTATGTTTTTTTTTTCAGGTCCAAATTTTGACCTTCGATATCTCGGCTCTGGAAGGGTCTAGAGCCTCCATTTTTGCGCGCTGGTCGAAGTCTCGTGGCCCTCTGTCAGAATCCAGAGTTTCAAGAAAATTGGAGGGGGTCAAAATTTTGGCCAAAAAAAAAAATGACAGTGTTACCCCTTATGTTTTTTTTTTTCAGGTCCAAATATTGACCTTCGATATCTCGGCTCTGGAAGGGTCTAGAGCCTCCATTTTTGCGCGCTGGTCGAAGTTTCGTGGCCCTCTGTCAGAATCCAGAGTTTCAAGAAAATCGGAGGGGGTCAAAATTTCGGCCAAAAAAAAAAAATGACAGTGTTACCCCTTATGTTTTTTTTTCAGGTCCAAATTTTGACCTTCGATATCTCGGCTCTGGAAGGGTCTAGAGCCTCCATTTTTGCGTGCTGGTCGAAGTCTCGTGGCCCTCTGTCAGAATCCAGAGTTTCAAGAAAATCGGAGGGGGTCAAAATTTTGGCCAAAAAAAAAAAATGACAGTGTTACCCCTTATGTTTTTTTTTCAGGTCCAAATTTTGACCTTCGATATCTCGGCTCTGGAAGGGTCTAGAGCCTCCATTTTTGCGCGCTGGTCGAAGTCTCGTGGCCCTCTGTCAGAATCCAGAGTTTCAAGAAAATCGGAGGGGGTCAAAATTTTGGCCAAAAAAAAAAAAAAATGACAGTGTTACCCCTTATGTTTTTTTTTTCAGGTCCAAATATTGACCTTCGATATCTCGGCTCTGGAAGGGTCTAGAGACTCCATTTTTGCGCGCTGGTCGAAGTCTCGTGGCCCTCTGTCAGAATCCAGAGTTTCAAGAAAATCGGAGGGGGTCAAAATTTCGGCCAAAAAAAAAAAATGACAGTGTTACCCCTTATGTTTTTTTTCAGGTCCAAATTTTGACCTTCGATATCTCGGCTCTGGAAGGGTCTAGAGCCTCCATTTTTGCGCGCTGGTCGAAGTCTCGTGGCCCTCTGTCAGAATCCAGAGTTTCAAAAAATCGGAGGGGGTCAAAATTTCGGCCAAAAAAAAATGACAGTGTTACCCCTTATGTTTTTTTTTTCAGGTCCAAATTTTGACCTTCGATATCTCGGCTCTGGAAGGGTCTAGAGCCTCCATTTTTGCGCGCTGGTCGAAGTCTCGTGGCCCTCTGTCAGAATCCAGAGTTTCAAGAAAATCGGAGGGGGTCAAAATTTTGGCCAAAAAAAAAAAATGACAGTGTTACCCCTTATGTTTTTTTTTCAGGTCCAAATTTTGACCTTCGATATCTCGGCTCTGGAAGGGTCTAGAGCCTCCATTTTTGCGCGCTGGTCGAAGTCTCGTGGCCCTCTGTCAGAATCCAGAGTTTCAAGAAAATCGGAGGGGGTCAAAATTTCGGCCAAAAAAAAAAATGACAGTGTTACCCCTTATGTTTTTTTTTTCAGGTCCAAATTTTGACCTTCGATATCTCGGCTCTGGAAGGGTCTAGAGCCTCCATTTTTGCGCGCTGGTCGAAGTCTCGTGGCCCTCTGTCAGAATCCAGAGTTTCAAGAAAATTGGAGGGGGTCAAAATTTTGGCCAAAAAAAAAAATGACAGTGTTACCCCTTATGTTTTTTTTTTTCAGGTCCAAATATTGACCTTCGATATCTCGGCTCTGGAAGGGTCTAGAGCCTCCATTTTTGCGCGCTGGTCGAAGTCTCGTGGCCCTCTGTCAGAATCCAGAGTTTCAAGAAAATCGGAGGGGGTCAAAATTTCGGCCAAAAAAAAAAAATGACAGTGTTACCCCTTATGTTTTTTTTTTCAGGTCCAAATTTTGACCTTCGATATCTCGGCTCTGGAAGGGTCTAGAGCCTCCATTTTTGCGTGCTGGTCGAAGTCTCGTGGCCCTCTGTCAGAATCCAGAGTTTCAAGAAAATCGGAGGGGGTCAAAATTTCGGCCAAAAAAAAAAAATGACAGTGTTACCCCTTATGTTTTTTTTTCAGGTCCAAATTTTGACCTTCTATATCTCGGCTCTGGAAGGGTCTAGAGCCTCCATTTTTGCGTGCTGGTCGAAGTCTCGTGGCCCTCTGTCAGAATCCAGAGTTTCAAGAAAATCGGAGGGGGTCAAAATTTTGGCCAAAAAAAAAAAAAAAATGACAGTGTTACCCCTTATGTTTTTTTTTCAGGTCCAAATTTTGACCTTCGATATCTCGGCTCTGGAAGGGTCTAGAGCCTCCATTTTTGCGCGCTGGTCGAAGTCTCGCGGCCCTCTGTCAGAATCCAGAGTTTCAAGAAAATCGGAGGGGGTCAAAATTTCGGCCAAAAAAAAAAATGACAGTGTTACCCCTTATGTTTTTTTTTCAGGTCCAAATTTTGACCTTCGATATCTCGGCTCTGGAAGGGTCTAGAGCCTCCATTTTTGCGCGCTGGTCGAAGTCTCGTGGCCCTCTGTCAGAATCCAGAGTTTCAAGAAAATCGGAGGGGGTCAAAATTTCGGCCAAAAAAAAAAAATGTCAGTGTTACCCCTTATGTTTTTTTTTTCAGGTCCAAATTTTGACCTTCGATATCTCGGCTCTGGAAGGGTCTAGAGCCTCCATTTTTGCGCGCTGGTCGAAGTCTCGTGGCCCTCTGTCAGAATCCAGAGTTTCAAGAAAATCGGAGGAGGTCAAAATTTCGGCCAAAAAAAAAATGACAGTGTTACCACTTATGTTTTTTTTTTCAGGTCCAAATTTTGACCTTCGATATCTCGGCTCTGGAAGGGTCTAGAGCCTCCATTTTTGCGCGCTGGTCGAAGTCTCGTGGCCCTCTGTCAGAATCCAGAATTTCAAGAAAATTGGAGGGGGTCAAAATTTCGGCCAAAAAAAAATGACAGTGTTACCCCTTATGTTTTTTTTTTCAGGTCCAAATTTTGACCTTCGATATCTCGGCTTTGGAAGGGTCTAGAGCCTCCATTTTTGCGCGCTGGTCGAAGTCTCGTGGCCCTCTGTCAGAATCCAGAGTTTCAAGAAAATCGGAGGGGGTCAAAATTTTGCCCCAAAAAAAAATGACAGTGTTACCCCTTATGTTTTTTTTTTCAGGTCCAAATTTTGACCTTCGATATCTCGGCTCTGGAAGGGTCTAGAGCCTCCATTTTTGCGCGCTGGTCGAAGTCTCGTGGCCCTCTGTCAGAATCCAGAGTTTCAAGAAAATCGGAGGGGGTCAAAATTTTGGCCAAAAAAAAAAAATGACAGTGTTACCCCTTATGTTTTTTTTTTCAGGTCCAAATTTTGACCTTCGATATCTCGGCTCTGGAAGGGTCTAGAGCCTCCATTTTTGCGCGCTGGTCGAAGTCTCGTGGCCCTCTGTCAGAATCCAGAGTTTCAAGAAAATCGGAGGGGGTCAAAATTTCGGCCAAAAAAAAAAAAAATGACAGTGTTACCCCTTATGTTTTTTTTTCAGGTCCAAATTTTGACCTTCTATATCTCGGCTCTGGAAGGGTCTAGAGCCTCCATTTTTGCGCGCTGGTCGAAGTCTCGTGGCCCTCTGTCAGAATCCAGAGTTTCAAGAAAATCGGAGGGGGTCAAAATTTCGGCCAAAAAAAAAATGACAGTGTTACCCCTTATGTTTTTTTTTCAGGTCCAAATTTTGACCTTCGATATCTCGGCTCTGGAAGGGTCTAGAGCCTCCATTTTTGCGCGCTGGTCGAAGTCTCGTGGCCCTCTGTCAGAATCCAGAGTTTCAAGAAAATCGGAGGGGGTCAAAATTTTGGCCAAAAAAAAAAAATGACAGTGTTACCCCTTATGTTTTTTTTTCAGGTCCAAATTTTGACCTTCGATATCTCGGCTCTGGAAGGGTCTAGAGCCTCCATTTTTGCGCGCTGGTCGAAGTCTCGTGGCCCTCTGTCAGAATCCAGAGTTTCAAGAAAATCGGAGGGGGTCAAAATTTCGGCCAAAAAAAAAAAAAATGACAGTGTTACCCCTTATGTTTTTTTTTCAGGTCCAAATTTTGACCTTCTATATCTCGGCTCTGGAAGGGTCTAGAGCCTCCATTTTTGCGCGCTGGTCGAAGTCTCGTGGCCCTCTGTCAGAATCCAGAGTTTCAAGAAAATCGGAGGGGGTCAAAATTTCGGCCAAAAAAAAAATGACAGTGTTACCCCTTATGTTTTTTTTTCAGGTCCAAATTTTGACCTTCGATATCTCGGCTCTGGAAGGGTCTAGAGCCTCCATTTTTGCGCGCTGGTCGAAGTCTCGTGGCCCTCTGTCAGAATCCAGAGTTTCAAGAAAATCGGAGGGGGTCAAAATTTCGGCCAAAAAAAAAATGACAGTGTTACCCCTTATGTTTTTTTTTTCAGGTCCAAATTTTGACCTTCGATATCTCGGCTTTGGAAGGGTCTAGAGCCTCCATTTTTGCGCGCTGGTCGAAGTCTCGTGGCCCTCTGTCAGAATCCAGAGTTTCAAGAAAATCGGAGGGGGTCAAAATTTTGGCCAAAAAAAAAATGACAGTGTTACCCCTTACGTTTTTTTTTCAGGTCCAAATTTTGACCTTCGATATCTCGGCTCTGGAAGGGTCTAGAGCCTCCATTTTTGCGCGCTGGTCGAAGTCTCGTGGCCCTCTGTCAGAATCCAGAGTTTCAAGAAAATCGGAGGGGGTCAAAATTTCGGCCAAAAAAAAAAAATGACAGTGTTACCCCTTATGTTTTTTTTTTCAGGTCCAAATTTTGACCTTCGATATCTCGGCTCTGGAAGGGTCTAGAACCTCCATTTTTGCGCGCTGGTCGAAGTCTCGTGGCCCTCTGTCAGAATACAGAGTTTCAAGAAAATCGGAGGGGATCAAAATTTCGGCCAAAAAAAAAAATGACAGTGTTACCCCTTATGTTTTTTTTTCAGGTCCAAATTTTGACCTTCGATATCTCGGCTCTGGAAGGGTCTAGAGCCTCCATTTTTGCGCGCTGGTCGAAGTCTCGTGGCCCTCTGTCAGAATCCAGAGTTTCAAGAAAATCGGAGGGGGTCAAAATTTCGGCCAAAAAAAAATGACAGTGTTACCCCTTATGTTTTTTTTTCAGGTCCAAATTTTGACCTTCGATATCTCGGCTCTGGAAGGGTCTAGAGCCTCCATTTTTGCGCGCTGGTCGAAGTCTCGTGGCCCTCTGTCAGAATCCAGAGTTTCAAGAAAATCGGAGGGGGTCAAAATTTCGGCCAAAAAAAAAATGACAGTGTTACCCCTTATGTTTTTTTTTTCAGGTCCAAATTTTGACCTTCGATATCTCGGCTTTGGAAGGGTCTAGAGCCTCCATTTTTGCGCGCTGGTCGAAGTCTCGTGGCCCTCTGTCAGAATCCAGAGTTTCAAGAAAATCGGAGGGAGTCAAAATTTTGGCCAAAAAAAAAATGACAGTGTTACCCCTTACGTTTTTTTTTCAGGTCCAAATTTTGACCTTCGATATCTCGGCTCTGGAAGGGTCTAGAGCCTCCATTTTTGCGCGCTGGTCGAAGTCTTGTGGCCCTCTGTCAGAATCCAGAGTTTCAAGAAAATCGGAGGGGGTCAAAATTTCGGCCAAAAAAAAAAAATGACAGTGTTACCCCTTATGTTTTTTTTTCAGGTCCAAATTTTGACCTTCGATATCTCGGCTCTGGAAGGGTCTAGAGCCTCCATTTTTGCGCGCTGGTCGAAGTCTCGTGGCCCTCTGTCAGAATCCAGAGTTTCAAGAAAATCGGAGGGGGTCAAAATTTTGGCCAAAAAAAAAAAAATGACAGTGTTACCCCTTATGTTTTTTTTTTCAGGTCCAAATATTGACCTTCGATATCTCGGCTCTGGAAGGGTCTAGAGACTCCATTTTTGCGCGCTGGTCGAAGTCTCGTGGCCCTCTGTCAGAATCCAGAGTTTCAAGAAAATCGGAGGGGGTCAAAATTTGGGCCAAAAAAAAAAAATGACAGTGTTACCCCTTATGTTTTTTTTCAGGTCCAAATTTTGACCTTCGATATCTCGGCTCTGGAAGGGTCTAGAGCCTCCATTTTTGCGCGCTGGTCGAAGTCTCGTGGCCCTCTGTCAGAATCCAGAGTTTCAAAAAATCGGAGGGGGTCAAAATTTCGGCCAAAAAAAAATGACAGTGTTACCCCTTATGTTTTTTTTTTCAGGTCCAAATTTTGACCTTCGATATCTCGGCTCTGGAAGGGTCTAGAGCCTCCATTTTTGCGCGCTGGTCGAAGTCTCGTGGCCCTCTGTCAGAATCCAGAGTTTCAAGAAAATCGGAGGGGGTCAAAATTTCGGCCAAAAAAAAAAATGACAGTGTTACCCCTTATGTTTTTTTTTTCAGGTCCAAATTTTGACCTTCGATATCTCGGCTCTGGAAGGGTCTAGAGCCTCCATTTTTGCGCGCTGGTCGAAGTCTCGTGGCCCTCTGTCAGAATCCAGAGTTTCAAGAAAATTGGAGGGGGTCAAAATTTTGGCCAAAAAAAAAAATGACAGTGTTACCCCTTATGTTTTTTTTTTCAGGTCCAAATATTGACCTTCGATATCTCGGCTCTGGAAGGGTCTAGAGCCTCCATTTTTGCGCGCTGGTCGAAGTCTCGTGGCCCTCTGTCAGAATCCAGAGTTTCAAGAAAATCGGAGGGGGTCAAAATTTCGGCCAAAAAAAAAAAATGACAGTGTTACCCCTTATGTTTTTTTTTCAGGTCCAAATTTTGACCTTCGATATCTCGGCTCTGGAAGGGTCTAGAACCTCCATTTTTGCGTGCTGGTCGAAGTCTCGTGGCCCTCTGTCAGAATCCAGAGTTTCAAGAAAATCGGAGGGGGTCAAAATTTTGGCCAAAAAAAAAAAAATGACAGTGTTACCCCTTATGTTTTTTTTTCAGGTCCAAATTTTGACCTTCGATATCTCGGCTCTGGAAGGGTCTAGAGCCTCCATTTTTGCGCGCTGGTCGAAGTCTCGCGGCCCTCTGTCAGAATCCAGAGTTTCAAGAAAATCGGAGGGGGTCAAAATTTCGGCCAAAAAAAAAAATGACAGTGTTACCCCTTATGTTTTTTTTTCAGGTCCAAATTTTGACCTTCGATATCTCGGCTCTGGAAGGGTCTAGAGCCTCCATTTTTGCGCGCTGGTCGAAGTCTCGTGGCCCTCTGTCAGAATCCAGAGTTTCAAGAAAATCGGAGGGGGTCAAAATTTCGGCCAAAAAAAAAAAATGTCAGTGTTACCCCTTATGTTTTTTTTTTCAGGTCCAAATTTTGACCTTCGATATCTCGGCTCTGGAAGGGTCTAGAGCCTCCATTTTTGCGCACTGGTCGAAGTCTCGTGGCCCTCTGTCAGAATCCAGAGTTTCAAGAAAATCGGAGGAGGTCAAAATTTCGGCCAAAAAAAAAATGACAGTGTTACCCCTTATGTTTTTTTTTTCAGGTCCAAATTTTGACCTTCGATATCTCGGCTCTGGAAGGGTCTAGAGCCTCCATTTTTGCGCGCTGGTCGAAGTCTCGTGGCCCTCTGTCAGAATCCAGAGTTTCAAGAAAATCGGAGGGGGTCAAAATTTTGCCCCAAAAAAAAAATGACAGTGTTACCCCTTATGTTTTTTTTTTCAGGTCCAAATTTTGACCTTCGATATCTCGGCTCTGGAAGGGTCTAGAGCCTCCATTTTTGCGCGCTGGTCGAAGTCTCGTGGCCCTCTGTCAGAATCCAGAGTTTCAAGAAAATCGGAGGGGGTCAAAATTTTGGCCAAAAAAAAAAAATGACAGTGTTACCCCTTATGTTTTTTTTTCAGGTCCAAATTTTGACCTTCGATATCTCGGCTCTGGAAGGGTCTAGAGCCTCCATTTTTGCGCGCTGGTCGAAGTCTCGTGGCCCTCTGTCAGAATCCAGAGTTTCAAGAAAATCGGAGGGGGTCAAAATTTCGGCCAAAAAAAAAAAAATGACAGTGTTACCCCTTATGTTTTTTTTTCAGGTCCAAATTTTGACCTTCTATATCTCGGCTCTGGAAGGGTCTAGAGCCTCCATTTTTGCGCGCTGGTCGAAGTCTCGTGGCCCTCTGTCAGAATACAGAGTTTCAAGAAAATCGGAGGGGATCAAAATTTCGGCCAAAAAAAAAAAAATGACAGTGTTACCCCTTATGTTTTTTTTTCAGGTCCAAATTTTGACCTTCGATATCTCGGCTCTGGAAGGGTCTAGAGCCTCCATTTTTGCGCGCTGGTCGAAGTCTCGTGGCCCTCTGTCAGAATCCAGAGTTTCAAGAAAATCGGAGGGGGTCAAAATTTCGGCCAAAAAAAAAATGACAGTGTTACCCCTTATGTTTTTTTTTCAGGTCCAAATTTTGACCTTCGATATCTCGGCTCTGGAAGGGTCTAGAGCCTCCATTTTTGCGCGCTGGTCGAAGTCTCGTGGCCCTCTGTCAGAATCCAGAGTTTCAAGAAAATCGGAGGGGGTCAAAATTTTGGCCAAAAAAAAAAAATGACAGTGTTACCCCTTATGTTTTTTTTTCAGGTCCAAATTTTGACCTTCGATATCTCGGCTCTGGAAGGGTCTAGAGCCTCCATTTTTGCGCGCTGGTCGAAGTCTCGTGGCCCTCTGTCAGAATCCAGAGTTTCAAGAAAATCGGAGGGGGTCAAAATTTCGGCCAAAAAAAAAAATGACAGTGTTACCCCTTATGTTTTTTTTTTCAGGTCCAAATTTTGACCTTCGATATCTCGGCTCTGGAAGGGTCTAGAACCTCCATTTTTGCGCGCTGGTCGAAGTCTCGTGGCCCTCTGTCAGAATACAGAGTTTCAAGAAAATCGGAGGGGATCAAAATTTCGGCCAAAAAAAAAATGACAGTGTTACCCCTTATGTTTTTTTTTCAGGTCCAAATTTTGACCTTCGATATCTCGGCTCTGGAAGGGTCTAGAGCCTCCATTTTTGCGCGCTGGTCGAAGTCTCGTGGCCCTCTGTCAGAATCCAGAGTTTCAAGAAAATCGGAGGGGGTCAAAATTTCGGCCAAAAAAAAAAAAATGACAGTGTTACCCCTTATGTTTTTTTTTCAGGTCCAAATTTTGACCTTCGATATCTCGGCTCTGGAAGGGTCTAGAGCCTCCATTTTTGCGCGCTGGTCGAAGTCTCGTGGCCCTCTGTCAGAATCCAGAGTTTCAAGAAAATCGGAGGGGGTCAAAATTTTGGCCAAAAAAAAAAATGACAGTGTTACCCCTTATGTTTTTTTTTTCAGGTCCAAATATTGACCTTCGATATCTCGGCTCTGGAAGGGTCTAGAGCCTCCATTTTTGCGCGCTGGTCGAAGTCTCGTGGCCCTCTGTCAGAATCCAGAGTTTCAAGAAAATCGGAGGGGGTCAAAATTTCGGCCAAAAAAAAAAAAAATGACAGTGTTACCCCTTATGTTTTTTTTTCAGGTCCAAATTTTGACCTTCGATATCTCGGCTCTGGAAGGGTCTAGAGACTCCATTTTTGCGCGCTGGTCGAAGTCTCGTGGCCCTCTGTCAGAATCCAGAGTTTCAAAAAATCGGAGGGGGTCAAAATTTCGGCCAAAAAAAAAATGACAGTGTTACCCCTTATGTTTTTTTTTCAGGTCCAAATTTTGACCTTCGATATCTCGGCTCTGGAAGGGTCCAGAGCCTCCATTTTTGCGCGCTGGTCGAAGTCTCGTGGCCCTCTGTCAGAATCCAGAGTTTCAAGAAAATCGGAGGGGGTCAAAATTTTGGCCAAAAAAAAAAATGACAGTGTTACCCCTTATGTTTTTTTTTTCAGGTCCAAATTTTGACCTTCGATATCTCGGCTCTGGAAGGGTCTAGAGCCTCCATTTTTGCGCGCTGGTCGAAGTCTCGTGGCCCTCTGTCAGAATCCAGAGTTTCAAGAAAATCGGAGGGGGTCAAAATTTCGGCCAAAAAAAAAAAATGACAGTGTTACCCCTTATGTTTTTTTTTTCAGGTCCAAATTTTGACCTTCGATATCTCGGCTCTGGAAGGGTCTAGAGCCTCCATTTTTGCGCGCTGGTCGAAGTCTCGTGGCCCTCTGTCAGAATCCAGAGTTTCAAGAAAATCGGAGGGGGTCAAAATTTTGGCCCAAAAAAAAATGACAGTGTTACCCCTTATGTTTTTTTTTTCAGGTCCAAATTTTGACCTTCGATATCTCGGCTCTGGAAGGGTCTAGAGCCTCCATTTTTGCGCGCTGGTCGAAGTCTCGCGGCCCTCTGTCAGAATCCAGAGTTTCAAGAAAATCGGAGGGGGTCAAAATTTCGGCCAAAAAAAAAAAATGACAGTGTTACCCCTTATGTTTTTTTTTCAGGTCCAAATTTTGACCTTCGATATCTCGGCTCTGGAAGGGTCTAGAGCCTCCATTTTTGCGCGCTGGTCGAAGTCTCGTGGCCCTCTGTCAGAATCCAGAGTTTCAAGAAAATCGGAGGAGGTCAAAATTTCGGCCAAAAAAAAAATGACAGTGTTACCCCTTATGTTTTTTTTTTCAGGTCCAAATTTTGACCTTCGATATCTCGGCTCTGGAAGGGTCTAGAGCCTCCATTTTTGCGCGCTGGTCGAAGTCTCGTGGCCCTCTGTCAGAATCCAGAATTTCAAGAAAATTGGAGGGGGTCAAAATTTCGGCCAAAAAAAATGACAGTGTTACCCCTTATGTTTTTTTTTTTCAGGTCCAAATTTTGACCTTCGATATCTCGGCTCTGGAAGGGTCTAGAGCCTCCATTTTTGCGCGCTGGTCGAAGTCTCGTGGCCCTCTGTCAGAATCCAGAGTTTCAAGAAAATCGGAGGAGGTCAAAATTTCGGCCAAAAAAAAAATGACAGTGTTACCCCTTATGTTTTTTTTTTCAGGTCCAAATTTTGACCTTCGATATCTCGGCTCTGGAAGGGTCTAGAGCCTCCATTTTTGCGCGCTGGTCGAAGTCTCGTGGCCCTCTGTCAGAATCCAGAATTTCAAGAAAATTGGAGGGGGTCAAAATTTCGGCCAAAAAAAATGACAGTGTTACCCCTTATGTTTTTTTTTTTCAGGTCCAAATTTTGACCTTCGATATCTCGGCTTTGGAAGGGTCTAGAGCCTCCATTTTTGCGCGCTGGTCGAAGTCTCGTGGCCCTCTGTCAGAATCCAGAGTTTCAAGAAAATCGGAGGGGGTCAAAATTTTGGCCAAAAAAAATAATGACAGTGTTACCCCTTATGTTTTTTTTTTCAGGTCCAAATTTTGACCTTCGATATCTCGGCTCTGGAAGGGTCTAGAGCCTCCATTTTTGCGCGCTGGTCGAAGTCTCGTGGCCCTCTGTCAGAATCCAGAGTTTCAAGAAAATCGGAGGGGGTCAAAATTTTGGCCAAAAAAAAAATGACAGTGTTACCCCTTATGTTTTTTTTTCAGGTCCAAATTTTGACCTTCGATATCTCGGCTCTGGAAAGGTCTAGAACCTCCATTTTTGCGCGCTGGTCGAAGTCTCGTGGCCCTCTGTCAGAATTCAGAGTTTCAAGAAAATCGGAGGGGATCAAAATTTCGGCAAAAAAAAAAAGACAGTGTTACCCCTTATGTTTTTTTTCAGGTCCAAATTTTGACCTTCGATATCTCGGCTCTGGAAGGGTCTAGAGCCTCCATTTTTGCGCGCTGGTCGAAGTCTCGTGGCCCTCTGTCAAAATCCAGAGTTTCAAGAAAATCGGAGGGGGTCAAAATTTCGGCCAAAAAAAAAAAATGACAGTGTTACCCCTTATGTTTTTTTTTTCAGGTCTTCGACCAGCGGGCAAAAATGGAGGCTCTAGACCCTTCCAGAGCCGAGATATCGAAGGTCAAAATTTGGACCTGAAAAAAAAAACGTAAGGGGTAACACTGTCATTTTTTTTTTTTTGGCCAAAATTTTGACCCCCTCCGATTTTCTTGAAACTCTGGATTCTGACAGAGGGCCACGAGACTTCGACCAGCGCGCAAAAATTGAGGCTCTAGACCCTTCCAGAGCCGAGATATCGAAGGTCAAAATTTGGACCTGAAAAAAAAACATAAGGGGTAACACTGTCATTTTTTTTTTGGCCGAAATTTTGACCCCCTCCGATTTTCTTGAAACTCTGGATTCAGACAGAGGGCCACGAGACTTCGACCAGCGCGCAAAAATGGAGGCTCTAGACCCTTCCAGAGCCGAGATATAGAAGGTCAAAATTTGGACCTGAAAAAAAAACATAAGGGGTAACACTGTCATTTTTTTTTTGGCCGAAATTTTGACCCCCTCCAATTTTCTTGAAACTCTGGATTCTGACAGAGGGCCACGAGACTTCGACCAGCGCGCAAAAATGGAGGCTCTAGACCCTTCCAGAGCCGAGATATCGAAGGTCAAAATTTGGACCTGAAAAAAAAACATAAGGGGTAACACTGTCATTTTTTTTTTGGCCAAAATTTTGACCCCCTCCGATTTTCTTGAAACTCTGGATTCTGACAGAAGGCCACGAGACTTCGACCAGCGCGCAAAAATTGAGTCTCTAGACCCTTCCAGAGCCGAGATATCGAAGGTCAAAATTTGGACCTGAAAAAAAAACATAAGGGGTAACACTGTCATTTTCTTTTTTTGGGGCAAAATTTTGACCCCCTCCGATTTTCTTGAAACTCTGGATTCTGACAGAGGGCCACGAGACTTCGACCAGCGCGCAAAAATGGAGGCTCTAGACCCTTCCAAAGCCGAGATATCGAAGGTCAAAATTTGGACCTGAAAAAAAAAACATAAGGGGTAACACTGTCATTTTTTTTGGCCGAAATTTTGACCCCCTCCAATTTTCTTGAAACTCTGGATTCTGACAGAGGGCCACGAGACTTCGACCAGCGCGCAAAAATGGAGGCTCTAGACCCTTCCAGAGCCGAGATATCGAAGGTCAAAATTTGGACCTGAAAAAAAAACATAAGGGGTAACACTGTCATTTTTTTTTTTTGGCCAAAATTTTGACCCCCTCCGATTTTCTTGAAACTCTGGATTCTGACAGAGGGCCACGAGACTTCGACCAGCGCGCAAAAATGGAGGCTCTAGACCCTTCCAGAGCCGAGATATCGAAGGTCAAAATTTGGACCTGAAAAAAAAACATAAGGGGTAACACTGTCATTTTTTTTTGGGGCAAAATTTTGAACCCCTCCGATTTTCTTGAAACTCTGGATTCTGACAGAGGGCCACGAGACTTCGACCAGCGCGCAAAAATGGAGGCTCTAGACCCTTCCAAAGCCGAGATATCGAAGGTCAAAATTTGGACCTGAAAAAAAAAACATAAGGGGTAACACTGTCATTTTTTTTTTGGCCGAAATGTTGACCCCCTCCAATTTTCTTGAAACTCTGGATTCTGACAGAGGGCCACAAGACTTCGACCAGCGCGCAAAAATGGAGGCTCTAGACCCTTCCAGAGCCAAGATATCGAAGGTCAAAATTTGGACCTGAAAAAAAAACATAAGGGGTAACACTGTCATTTTTTTTTTTTGGCCAAAATTTTGACCCCCTCCGATTTTCTTGAAACTCTGGATTCTGACAGAGGGCCACGAGACTTCGACCAGCGCGCAAAAATGGAGGCTCTAGACCCTTCCAGAGCCGAGATATCGAAGGTCAAAATTTGGACCTGAAAAAAAAACGTAAGGGGTAACACTGTCATTTTTTTTTTTGGCCAAAATTTTGACCCCCTCCGATTTTCTTGAAACTCTGGATTCTGACAGAGGGCCACGAGACTTCGACCAGCGCGCAAAAATGGAGGCTCTAGACCCTTCCAGAGCCGAGATATCGAAGGTCAAAATTTGGACCTGAAAAAAAAACATAAGGGGTAACACTGTCATTTTTTTTTTGGCCAAAATTTTGACCCCCTCCGATTTTCTTGAAACTCTGGATTCTGACAGAGGGCCACGAGACTTCGACCAGCGCGCAAAAATGGAGGCTCTAGACCCTTCCAGAGCCGAGATATCGAAGGTCAAAATTTGGACCTGAAAAAAAAACATAAGGGGTAACACTGTCATTTTTTTTTTTTTTGGCCAAAATTTTGACCCCCTCCGATTTTCTTGAAACTCTGGATTCTGACAGAGGGCCACGAGACTTCGACCAGCGCGCAAAAATGGAGGCTCTAGACCCTTCCAGAGCCGAGATATCGAAGGTCAAAATTTGGACCTGAAAAAAAAAACATAAGGGGTAACACTGTCATTTTTTTTTTTTGGCCGAAATTTTGACCCCCTCCGATTTTCTTGAAACTCTGGATTCTGACAGAGGGCCACGAGACTTCGACCAGCGCGCAAAAATGGAGGCTCTAGACCCTTCCAGAGCCGAGATATCGAAGGTCAAAATTTGGACCTGAAAAAAAAACATAAGGGGTAACACTGTCATTTTTTTTTTTGGCCGAAATTTTGACCCCCTCCGATTTTCTTGAAACTCTGGATTCTGACAGAGGGCCGCGAGACTTCGACCAGCGCGCAAAAATGGAGGCTCTAGACCCTTCCAGAGCCGAGATATCGAAGGTCAAAATTTGGACCTGAAAAAAAAACATAAGGGGTAACACTGTCATTTTTTTTTTTGGCCAAAATTTTGACCCCCTCCGATTTTCTTGAAACTCTGGATTCTGACAGAGGGCCACGGGACTTCGACCAGCGCGCAAAAATGGAGGCTCTAGACCCTTCCAGAGCCGAGATATCGAAGGTCAAAATTTGGACCTGAAAAAAAAAACATAAGGGGTAACACTGTTATTTTTTTTTTTTGGCCGAAATTTTGACCCCCTCCGATTTTCTTGAAACTCTGGATTCTGACAGAGGGCCACGAGACTTCGACCAGCGTGCAAAAATGGAGGCTCTAGACCCTTCCAGAGCCGAGATATCGAAGGTCAAAATTTGGACCTGAAAAAAAAACATAAGGGGTAACACTGTCATTTTTTTTTTGGCCAAAATTTTGACCCCCTCCGATTTTCTTGAAACTATGGATTCTGACAGAGGGCCACGAGACTTCGACCAGCGCGCAAAAATGGAGGCTCTAGACCCTTCCAGAGCCGAGATATCGAAGGTCAAAATTTGGACCTGAAAAAAAAAAACATAAGGGGTAACACTGTCATTTTTTTTTTTTTGGCCGAAATTTTGACCCCCTCCGATTTTCTTGAAACTCTGGATTCTGACAGAGGGCCACGAGACTTCGACCAGCGCGCAAAAATGGAGGCTCTAGACCCTTCCAGAGCCGAGATATCGAAGGTCAAAATTTGGACCTGAAAAAAAAACATAAGGGGTAACACTGTCATTTTTTTTTTTTGGCCGAAATTTTGACCCCCTCCGATTTTCTTGAAACTCTGGATTCTGACAGAGGGCCACGAGACTTCGACCAGCGCGCAAAAATGGAGGCTCTAGACCCTTCCAGAGCCGAGATATCGAAGGTCAAAATTTGGACCTGAAAAAAAAAACATAAGGGGTAACACTGTCATTTTTTTTTTTTTGGCCGAAATTTTGACCCCCTCCGATTTTCTTGAAACTCTGGATTCTGACAGAGGGCCGCGAGACTTCGACCAGCGCGCAAAAATGGAGGCTCTAGACCCTTCCAGAGCCGAGATATCGAAGGTCAAAATTTGGACCTGAAAAAAAAAACATAAGGGGTAACACTGTCATTTTTTTTTTTGGCCAAAATTTTGACCCCCTCCGATTTTCTTGAAACTCTGGATTCTGACAGAGGGCCACGGGACTTCGACCAGCGCGCAAAAATGGAGGCTCTAGACCCTTCCAGAGCCGAGATATCGAAGGTCAAAATTTTGACCTGAAAAAAAAAAACATAAGGGGTAACACTGTCATTTTTTTTTTTGGCCGAAATTTTGACCCCCTCCGATTTTCTTGAAACTCTGGATTCTGACAGAGGGCCACGAGACTTCGACCAGCGCGCAAAAATGGAGGCTCTAGACCCTTCCAGAGCCGAGATATCGAAGGTCAAAATTTGGACCTGAAAAAAAAAACATAAGGGGTAACACTGTCATTTTTTTTTTTGGCCAAAATTTTGACCCCCTCCGATTTTCTTGAAACTCTGGATTCTGACAGAGGGCCACGAGACTTCGACCAGCGCGCAAAAATGGAGGCTCTAGACCCTTCCAGAGCCGAGATATCGAAGGTCAAAATTTGGACCTGAAAAAAAAAACATAAGGGGTAACACTGTCATTTTTTTTTTTGGCCGAAATTTTGACCCCCTCCGATTTTCTTGAAACTCTGGATTCTGACAGAGGGCCACGAGACTTCGACCAGCGCGCAAAAATGGAGGCTCTAGACCCTTCCAGAGCCGAGATATCGAAGGTCAAAATTTGGACCTGAAAAAAAAACATAAGGGGTAACACTGTCATTTTTTTTTTTTGGCCGAAATTTTGACCCCCTCCGATTTTCTTGAAACTCTGGATTCTGACAGAGGGCCGCGAGACTTCGACCAGCGCGCAAAAATGGAGGCTCTAGACCCTTCCAGAGCCGAGATATCGAAGGTCAAAATTTGGACCTGAAAAAAAAAACATAAGGGGTAACACTGTCATTTTTTTTTTTGGCCAAAATTTTGACCCCCTCCGATTTTCTTGAAACTCTGGATTCTGACAGAGGGCCACGGGACTTCGACCAGCGCGCAAAAATGGAGGCTCTAGACCCTTCCAGAGCCGAGATATCGAAGGTCAAAATTTTGACCTGAAAAAAAAAACATAAGGGGTAACACTGTCATTTTTTTTTTGGCCGAAATTTTGACCCCCTCCGATTTTCTTGAAACTCTGGATTCTGACAGAGGGCCACGAGACTTCGACCAGCGCGCAAAAATGGAGGCTCTAGACCCTTCCAGAGCCGAGATATCGAAGGTCAAAATTTGGACCTGAAAAAAAAAACATAAGGGGTAACACTGTCATTTTTTTTTTTGGCCAAAATTTTGACCCCCTCCGATTTTCTTGAAACTCTGGATTCTGACAGAGGGCCACGAGACTTCGACCAGCGCGCAAAAATGGAGGCTCTAGACCCTTCCAGAGCCGAGATATCGAAGGTCAAAATTTGGACCTGAAAAAAAAAACATAAGGGGTAACACTGTCATTTTTTTTTTGGCCGAAATTTTGACCCCCTCCGATTTTTTTGAAACTCTGGATTCTGACAGAGGGCCACGAGACTTCGACCAGTGCGCAAAAATGGAGGCTCTAGACCCTTTTAGAGCCGAGATATAGAAGGTCTAAATTTGGACCTGAAAAAAAAAAACATAAGGGGTAACACTGTCATTTTTTTTTTTTGGCCGAAATTTTGACCCCCTCCGATTTTCTTGAAACTCTGGATTCTGACAGAGGGCCACGAGACTTCGACCAGCGCGCAAAAATGGAGGCTCTAGACCCTTCCAGAGCCGAGATATCGAAGGTCAAAATTTGGACCTGAAAAAAAAACGTAAGGGGTAACACTGTCATTTTTTTTTTGGCCAAAATTTTGACCCCCTCCGATTTTCTTGAAACTCTGGATTCTGACAGAGGGCCACGAGACTTCGACCAGCGCGCAAAAATGGAGGCTCTAGACCCTTCCAAAGCCGAGATATCGAAGGTCAAAATTTGGACCTGAAAAAAAAAACATAAGGGGTAACACTGTCATTTTTTTTTTTGGCCGAAATTTTGACCCCCTCCGATTTTTTTGAAACTCTGGATTCTGACAGAGGGCCACGAGACTTCGACCAGCGCGCAAAAATGGAGGCTCTAGACCCTTCCAGAGCCGAGATATCGAAGGTCAAAATTTGGACCTGAAAAAAAAAACATAAGGGGTAACACTGTCATTTTTTTTTTTTTTTGGCCGAAATTTTGACCCCCTCCGATTTTCTTGAAACTCTGGATTCTGACAGAGGGCCACGAGACTTCGACCAGCGCGCAAAAATGGAGGCTCTAGACCCTTCCAGAGCCGAGATATCGAAGGTCAAAATTTGGACCTGAAAAAAAAAACATAAGGGGTAACACTGTCATTTTTTTTTTTGGCCAAAATTTTGACCCCCTCCGATTTTCTTGAAACTCTGGATTCTGACAGAGGGCCACGAGACTTCGACCAGCGCGCAAAAATGGAGGCTCTAGACCCTTCCAGAGCCGAGATATCGAAGGTCAAAATTTGGACCTGAAAAAAAAAAACATAAGGGGTAACACTGTCATTTTTTTTTGGCCGAAATTTTGACCCCCTCCGATTTTCTTGAAACTCTGGATTCTGACAGAGGGCCACAAGACTTCGACCAGCGCGCAATAATGGAGGCTCTAGACCCTTCCAGAGCCGAGATATAGAAGGTCAAAATTTGGACCTGAAAAAAAAACATAAGGGGTAACACTGTCATTTTTTTTTTTGGCCGAAATTTTGACCCCCTCCGATTTTCTTGAAACTCTGGATTCTGACAGAGGGCCACGAGACTTCGACCAGCGCGCAAAAATGGAGGCTCTAGACCCTTCCAAAGCCGAGATATCGAAGGTCAAAATTTGGACCTGAAAAAAAAAACATAAGGGGTAACACTGTCATTTTTTTTTTTGGCCGAAATTTTGACCCCCTCCAATTTTCTTGAAACTCTGGATTCTGACAGATGGCCACGAGACTTCGACCAGCGCGCAAAAATGGAGGCTCTAGACCCTTCCAGAGCCGAGATATCGAAGGTCAAAATTTGGACCTGAAAAAAAAACATAAGGGGTAACACTGTCATTTTTTTTTGGCCGAAATTTTGACCCCCTCCGATTTTCTTGAAACTCCGGATTCTGACAGAGGGCCACGAGACTTCGACCAGCGCGCAAAAATGGAGGCTCTAGACCCTTCCAGAGCCGAGATATCGAAGGTCAAAATTTGGACCTGAAAAAAAAAACATAAGGGGTAACACTGTCATTTTTTTTTTTGGCCAAAATTTTGACCCCCTCCGATTTTCTTGAAACTCTGGATTCTGACAGAGGGCCACGAGACTTCGACCAGCGCGCAAAAATGGAGGCTCTAGACCCTTCCAGAGCCGAGATATCGAAGGTCAAAATTTGGACCTGAAAAAAAAAACGTAAGGGGTAACACTGTCATTTTTTTTTTTGGCCAAAATTTTGACCCCCTCCGATTTTCTTGAAACTCTGGATTCTGACAGAGGGCCACGAGACTTCGACCAGCGCGCAAAAATGGAGGCTCTAGACCCTTCCAAAGCCGAGATATCGAAGGTCAAAATTTGGACCTGAAAAAAAAAAACATAAGGGGTAACACTGTCATTTTTTTTTGGCCGAAATTTTGACCCCCTCCGATTTTTTTGAAACTCTGGATTCTGACAGAGGGCCACGAGACTTCGACCAGCGCGCAAAAATGGAGGCTCTAGACCCTTCCAGAGCCGAGATATCGAAGGTCAAAATTTGGACCTGAAAAAAAAAAACATAAGGGGTAACACTGTCATTTTTTTTTTTGGCCGAAATTTTGACCCCCTCCGATTTTCTTGAAACTCTGGATTCTGACAGAGGGCCACGAGACTTCGACCAGCGCGCAAAAATGGAGGCTCTAGACCCTTCCAGAGCCGAGATATCGAAGGTCAAAATTTGGACCTGAAAAAAAAAACATAAGGGGTAACACTGTCATTTTTTTTTTTTGGCCAAAATTTTGACCCCCTCCGTTTTTCTTGAAACTCTGGATTCTGACAGAGGGCCACGAGACTTCGACCAGCGCGCAAAAATGGAGGCTCTAGACCCTTCCAAAGCCGAGATATCGAAGGTCAAAATTTGGACCAGAAAAAAAAAACATAAGGGGTAACACTGTCATTTTTTTTTTGGCCGAAATTTTGACCCCCTCCGATTTTCTTGAAACTCTGGATTCTGACAGAGGGCCACGAGACTTCGACCAGCGCGCAAAAATGGAGGCTCTAGACCCTTCCAGAGCCGAGATATCGAAGGTCAAAATTTGGACCTGAAAAAAAAACATAAGGGGTAACACTGTCATTTTTTTTTTGGGCAAAATTTTGACCCCCTCCGATTTTCTTGAAACTCTGGATTCTGACAGAGGGCCACGAGACTTCGACCAGCGCGCAAAAATGGAGGCTCTAGACCCTTCCAGAGCCGAGATATTGAAGGTCAAAATTTGGACCTGAAAAAAAAAACATAAGGGGTAACACTGTCATTTTTTTTTTTTGGCCGAAATTTTGACCCCCTCCGATTTTCTTGAAACTCTGGATTCTGACAGAGGGCCACGAGACTTCGACCAGCGCGCAAAAATGGAGGCTCTAGACCCTTCCAGAGCCGAGATATCGAAGGTCAAAATTTGGACCTGAAAAAAAAACATAAGGGGTAACACTGTCATTTTTTTTTTGGCCGCAATTTTGACCCCCTCCGATTTTCTTGAAACTCTGGATTCTGACAGAGGGCCACGAGACTTCGACCAGCGCGCAAAAATGGAGGCTCTAGACCCTTCCAGAGCCGAGATATCGAAGGTCAAAATTTGGACCTGAAAAAAAAAACATAAGGGGTAACACTGTCATTTTTTTTTTTGGCCAAAATTTTGACCCCCTCCGATTTTCTTGAAACTCTGGATTCTGACAGAGGGCCACGAGACTTCGACCAGCGCGCAAAAATGGAGGCTCTAGATCCTTCCAGAGCCGAGATATCGAAGGTCAAAATTTGGACCTGAAAAAAAAAACATAAGGGGTAACACTGTCATTTTTTTTTTGGCCGAAATTTTGACCCCCTCCGATTTTCTTGAAACTCTGGATTCTGACAGAGGGCCACGAGACTTCGACCAGCGCGCAAAAATGGAGGCTCTAGACCCTTCCAGAGCCGAGATATCGAAGGTCAAAATTTGGACCTGAAAAAAAAACATAAGGGGTAACACTGTCATTTTTTTTTTTTGGCCAAAATTTTGACCCCCTCCGATTTTCTTGAAACTCTGGATTCTGACAGAGGGCCACGAGACTTCGACCAGCGCACAAAAATGGAGGCTCTAGACCCTTCCAGAGCCGAGATATCGAAGGTCAAAATTTGGACCTGAAAAAAAAACATAAGGGGTAACACTGTCATTTTTTTTTTGGCCGAAATTTTGACCCCCTCCGATTTTCTTGAAACTCTGGATTCTGACAGAGGGCCACGAGACTTCGACCAGCGCGCAAAAATGGAGGCTCTAGACCCTTCCAGAGCCGAGATATCGAAGGTCAAAATTTGGACCTGAAAAAAAAACGTAAGGGGTAACACTGTCATTTTTTTTTTTGGCCAAAATTTTGACCCCCTCCGATTTTCTTGAAACTCTGGATTCTGACAGAGGGCCACGAGACTTCGACCAGCGCGCAAAAATGGAGGCTCTAGACCCTTCCAGAGCCGAGATATCGAAGGTCAAAATTTGGACCTGAAAAAAAAAACATAAGGGGTAACACTGTCATTTTTTTTTTGGCCGAAATTTTGACCCCCTCCGATTTTCTTGAAACTCTGGATTCTGACAGAGGGCCACGAGACTTCGACCAGCGCGCAAAAATGGAGGCTCTAGACCCTTCCAGAGCCGAGATATCGAAGGTCAAAATTTGGACCTGAAAAAAAAACGTAAGGGGTAACACTGTCATTTTTTTTTTTTGGCCGAAATTTTGACCCCCTCCGATTTTCTTGAAACTCTGGATTCTGACAGAGGGCCACGAGACTTCGACCAGCGCGCAAAAATGGAGGCTCTAGACCCTTCCAGAGCCGAGATATAGAAGGTCAAAATTTGGACCTGAAAAAAAACATAAGGGGTAGCACTGTCATTTTTTTTTTTTTTTTTGGCCGAAATTTTGAACCCCTCCGATTTTCTTGAAACTCTGGATTCTGACAGAGGGCCATGAGATTTCGACCAGCGCGCAAAAATGGAGGCTCTAGACCCTTCCAGAGCTGAGATATCGAAGGTCAAAATTTGGACCTGAAAAAAAAACATAAGGTGTAACACTGTCATTTTTTTTTTTGGCCAAAATTTTGACCCCCTCCGATTTTCTTGAAACTCTGGATTCTGACAGAGGGCCACGATACTTCGACCAGCGCGCAAAAATGGAGGCTCTAGACCCTTCCAGAGCCGAGATATCGAAGGTCAAAATTTGGACCTGAAAAAAAAACATAAGGGGTAACACTGTCATTTTTTTTTTTTGGCCAAAATTTTGACCCCCTCCGATTTTCTTGAAACTCTGGATTCTGACAGAGGGCCACGAGACTTCGACCAGCGCGCAAAAATGGAGGCTCTAGACCCTTCCAGAGCCGAGATATCGAAGGTCAAAATTTGGACCTGAAAAAAAAACATAAGGGGTAACACTGTCATTTTTTTTTTTGGGCAAAATTTTGAACCCCTCCGATTTTCTTGAAACTCTGGATTCTGACAGAGGGCCACGAGACTTCGACCAGCGCGTAAAAATGGAGGCTCTAGACCCTTCCAAAGCCGAGATATCGAAGGTCAAAATTTGGACCTGAAAAAAAAAACATAAGGGGTAACACTGTCATTTTTTTTTTGGCCGAAATGTTGACCCCCTCCAATTTTCTTGAAACTCTGGATTCTGACAGAGGGCCAGGAGACTTCGACCAGCGCGCAAAAATGGAGGCTCTAGACCCTTCCAGAGCCGAGATATCGAAGGTCAAAATTTGGACCTGAAAAAAAAACATAAGGGGTAACACTGTCATTTTTTTTTTTGGCCAAAATTTTGACCCCCTCCGATTTTCTTGAAACTCTGGATTCTGACAGAGGGCCACGAGACTTCGACCAGCGCGCAAAAATGGAGGCTCTAGACCCTTCCAGAGCCGAGATATCGAAGGTGAAAATTTGGACCTGAAAAAAAAACATAAGGGGTAACACTGTCATTTTTTTTTTGGCCGAAATTTTGACCCCCTCCGATTTTCTTGAAACTCTGGATTCTGACAGAGGGCCACGAGACTTCGACCAGCGCGCAAAAATGGAGGCTCTAGACCCTTCCAGAGCCGAGATATCGAAGGTCAAAATTTGGACCTGAAAAAAAAACATAAGGGGTAACACTGTCATTTTTTTTTTTGGCCGAAATTTTGACCCCCTCCGATTTTCTTGAAACTCTGGATTCTGACAGAGGGCCGCGAGACTTCGACCAGCGCGCAAAAATGGAGGCTCTAGACCCTTCCAGAGCCGAGATATCGAAGGTCAAAATTTGGACCTGAAAAAAAACCATAAGGGGTAACACTGTCATTTTTTTTTTGGCCAAAATTTTGACCCCCTCCGATTTTCTTGAAACTCTGGATTCTGACAGAGGGCCACGGGACTTCGACCAGCGCGCAAAAATGGAGGCTCTAGACCCTTCCAGAGCCGAGATATCGAAGGTCAAAATTTGGACCTGAAAAAAAAACATAAGGGGTAACACTGTCATTTTTTTTTTTGGCCGAAATTTTGACCCCCTCCGATTTTCTTGAAACTCTGGATTCTGACAGAGGGCCGCGAGACTTCGACCAGCGCGCAAAAATGGAGGCTCTAGACCCTTCCAGAGCCGAGATATCGAAGGTCAAAATTTGGACCTGAAAAAAAAACATAAGGGGTAACACTGTCATTTTTTTTTTTGGCCAAAATTTTGACCCCCTCCGATTTTCTTGAAACTCTGGATTCTGACAGAGGGCCACGGGACTTCGACCAGCGCGCAAAAATGGAGGCTCTAGACCCTTCCAGAGCCGAGATATCGAAGGTCAAAATTTGGACCTGAAAAAAAAAACATAAGGGGTAACACTGTTATTTTTTTTTTTTGGCCGAAATTTTGACCCCCTCCGATTTTCTTGAAACTCTGGATTCTGACAGAGGGCCACGAGACTTCGACCAGCGTGCAAAAATGGAGGCTCTAGACCCTTCCAGAGCCGAGATATCGAAGGTCAAAATTTGGACCTGAAAAAAAAACATAAGGGGTAACACTGTCATTTTTTTTTTGGCCAAAATTTTGACCCCCTCCGATTTTCTTGAAACTATGGATTCTGACAGAGGGCCACGAGACTTCGACCAGCGCGCAAAAATGGAGGCTCTAGACCCTTCCAGAGCCGAGATATCGAAGGTCAAAATTTGGACCTGAAAAAAAAAAACATAAGGGGTAACACTGTCATTTTTTTTTTTTTGGCCGAAATTTTGACCCCCTCCGATTTTCTTGAAACTCTGGATTCTGACAGAGGGCCACGAGACTTCGACCAGCGCGCAAAAATGGAGGCTCTAGACCCTTCCAGAGCCGAGATATCGAAGGTCAAAATTTGGACCTGAAAAAAAAACATAAGGGGTAACACTGTCATTTTTTTTTTTTGGCCGAAATTTTGACCCCCTCCGATTTTCTTGAAACTCTGGATTCTGACAGAGGGCCACGAGACTTCGACCAGCGCGCAAAAATGGAGGCTCTAGACCCTTCCAGAGCCGAGATATCGAAGGTCAAAATTTGGACCTGAAAAAAAAAACATAAGGGGTAACACTGTCATTTTTTTTTTTTTGGCCGAAATTTTGACCCCCTCCGATTTTCTTGAAACTCTGGATTCTGACAGAGGGCCGCGAGACTTCGACCAGCGCGCAAAAATGGAGGCTCTAGACCCTTCCAGAGCCGAGATATCGAAGGTCAAAATTTGGACCTGAAAAAAAAAACATAAGGGGTAACACTGTCATTTTTTTTTTTGGCCAAAATTTTGACCCCCTCCGATTTTCTTGAAACTCTGGATTCTGACAGAGGGCCACGGGACTTCGACCAGCGCGCAAAAATGGAGGCTCTAGACCCTTCCAGAGCCGAGATATCGAAGGTCAAAATTTTGACCTGAAAAAAAAAAACATAAGGGGTAACACTGTCATTTTTTTTTTTGGCCGAAATTTTGACCCCCTCCGATTTTCTTGAAACTCTGGATTCTGACAGAGGGCCACGAGACTTCGACCAGCGCGCAAAAATGGAGGCTCTAGACCCTTCCAGAGCCGAGATATCGAAGGTCAAAATTTGGACCTGAAAAAAAAAACATAAGGGGTAACACTGTCATTTTTTTTTTTGGCCAAAATTTTGACCCCCTCCGATTTTCTTGAAACTCTGGATTCTGACAGAGGGCCACGAGACTTCGACCAGCGCGCAAAAATGGAGGCTCTAGACCCTTCCAGAGCCGAGATATCGAAGGTCAAAATTTGGACCTGAAAAAAAAAACATAAGGGGTAACACTGTCATTTTTTTTTTTGGCCGAAATTTTGACCCCCTCCGATTTTCTTGAAACTCTGGATTCTGACAGAGGGCCACGAGACTTCGACCAGCGCGCAAAAATGGAGGCTCTAGACCCTTCCAGAGCCGAGATATCGAAGGTCAAAATTTGGACCTGAAAAAAAAACATAAGGGGTAACACTGTCATTTTTTTTTTTTGGCCGAAATTTTGACCCCCTCCGATTTTCTTGAAACTCTGGATTCTGACAGAGGGCCGCGAGACTTCGACCAGCGCGCAAAAATGGAGGCTCTAGACCCTTCCAGAGCCGAGATATCGAAGGTCAAAATTTGGACCTGAAAAAAAAAACATAAGGGGTAACACTGTCATTTTTTTTTTTGGCCAAAATTTTGACCCCCTCCGATTTTCTTGAAACTCTGGATTCTGACAGAGGGCCACGGGACTTCGACCAGCGCGCAAAAATGGAGGCTCTAGACCCTTCCAGAGCCGAGATATCGAAGGTCAAAATTTTGACCTGAAAAAAAAAACATAAGGGGTAACACTGTCATTTTTTTTTTGGCCGAAATTTTGACCCCCTCCGATTTTCTTGAAACTCTGGATTCTGACAGAGGGCCACGAGACTTCGACCAGCGCGCAAAAATGGAGGCTCTAGACCCTTCCAGAGCCGAGATATCGAAGGTCAAAATTTGGACCTGAAAAAAAAAACATAAGGGGTAACACTGTCATTTTTTTTTTTGGCCAAAATTTTGACCCCCTCCGATTTTCTTGAAACTCTGGATTCTGACAGAGGGCCACGAGACTTCGACCAGCGCGCAAAAATGGAGGCTCTAGACCCTTCCAGAGCCGAGATATCGAAGGTCAAAATTTGGACCTGAAAAAAAAAACATAAGGGGTAACACTGTCATTTTTTTTTTGGCCGAAATTTTGACCCCCTCCGATTTTTTTGAAACTCTGGATTCTGACAGAGGGCCACGAGACTTCGACCAGTGCGCAAAAATGGAGGCTCTAGACCCTTTTAGAGCCGAGATATAGAAGGTCTAAATTTGGACCTGAAAAAAAAAAACATAAGGGGTAACACTGTCATTTTTTTTTTTTGGCCGAAATTTTGACCCCCTCCGATTTTCTTGAAACTCTGGATTCTGACAGAGGGCCACGAGACTTCGACCAGCGCGCAAAAATGGAGGCTCTAGACCCTTCCAGAGCCGAGATATCGAAGGTCAAAATTTGGACCTGAAAAAAAAACGTAAGGGGTAACACTGTCATTTTTTTTTTGGCCAAAATTTTGACCCCCTCCGATTTTCTTGAAACTCTGGATTCTGACAGAGGGCCACGAGACTTCGACCAGCGCGCAAAAATGGAGGCTCTAGACCCTTCCAAAGCCGAGATATCGAAGGTCAAAATTTGGACCTGAAAAAAAAAACATAAGGGGTAACACTGTCATTTTTTTTTTTGGCCGAAATTTTGACCCCCTCCGATTTTTTTGAAACTCTGGATTCTGACAGAGGGCCACGAGACTTCGACCAGCGCGCAAAAATGGAGGCTCTAGACCCTTCCAGAGCCGAGATATCGAAGGTCAAAATTTGGACCTGAAAAAAAAAACATAAGGGGTAACACTGTCATTTTTTTTTTTTTTGGCCGAAATTTTGACCCCCTCCGATTTTCTTGAAACTCTGGATTCTGACAGAGGGCCACGAGACTTCGACCAGCGCGCAAAAATGGAGGCTCTAGACCCTTCCAGAGCCGAGATATCGAAGGTCAAAATTTGGACCTGAAAAAAAAAACATAAGGGGTAACACTGTCATTTTTTTTTTTGGCCAAAATTTTGACCCCCTCCGATTTTCTTGAAACTCTGGATTCTGACAGAGGGCCACGAGACTTCGACCAGCGCGCAAAAATGGAGGCTCTAGACCCTTCCAGAGCCGAGATATCGAAGGTCAAAATTTGGACCTGAAAAAAAAAAACATAAGGGGTAACACTGTCATTTTTTTTTGGCCGAAATTTTGACCCCCTCCGATTTTCTTGAAACTCTGGATTCTGACAGAGGGCCACAAGACTTCGACCAGCGCGCAATAATGGAGGCTCTAGACCCTTCCAGAGCCGAGATATAGAAGGTCAAAATTTGGACCTGAAAAAAAAACATAAGGGGTAACACTGTCATTTTTTTTTTTGGCCGAAATTTTGACCCCCTCCGATTTTCTTGAAACTCTGGATTCTGACAGAGGGCCACGAGACTTCGACCAGCGCGCAAAAATGGAGGCTCTAGACCCTTCCAAAGCCGAGATATCGAAGGTCAAAATTTGGACCTGAAAAAAAAAACATAAGGGGTAACACTGTCATTTTTTTTTTTGGCCGAAATTTTGACCCCCTCCAATTTTCTTGAAACTCTGGATTCTGACAGATGGCCACGAGACTTCGACCAGCGCGCAAAAATGGAGGCTCTAGACCCTTCCAGAGCCGAGATATCGAAGGTCAAAATTTGGACCTGAAAAAAAAACATAAGGGGTAACACTGTCATTTTTTTTTGGCCGAAATTTTGACCCCCTCCGATTTTCTTGAAACTCCGGATTCTGACAGAGGGCCACGAGACTTCGACCAGCGCGCAAAAATGGAGGCTCTAGACCCTTCCAGAGCCGAGATATCGAAGGTCAAAATTTGGACCTGAAAAAAAAAACATAAGGGGTAACACTGTCATTTTTTTTTTTGGCCAAAATTTTGACCCCCTCCGATTTTCTTGAAACTCTGGATTCTGACAGAGGGCCACGAGACTTCGACCAGCGCGCAAAAATGGAGGCTCTAGACCCTTCCAGAGCCGAGATATCGAAGGTCAAAATTTGGACCTGAAAAAAAAAACGTAAGGGGTAACACTGTCATTTTTTTTTTTGGCCAAAATTTTGACCCCCTCCGATTTTCTTGAAACTCTGGATTCTGACAGAGGGCCACGAGACTTCGACCAGCGCGCAAAAATGGAGGCTCTAGACCCTTCCAAAGCCGAGATATCGAAGGTCAAAATTTGGACCTGAAAAAAAAAAACATAAGGGGTAACACTGTCATTTTTTTTTGGCCGAAATTTTGACCCCCTCCGATTTTTTTGAAACTCTGGATTCTGACAGAGGGCCACGAGACTTCGACCAGCGCGCAAAAATGGAGGCTCTAGACCCTTCCAGAGCCGAGATATCGAAGGTCAAAATTTGGACCTGAAAAAAAAAAACATAAGGGGTAACACTGTCATTTTTTTTTTTGGCCGAAATTTTGACCCCCTCCGATTTTCTTGAAACTCTGGATTCTGACAGAGGGCCACGAGACTTCGACCAGCGCGCAAAAATGGAGGCTCTAGACCCTTCCAGAGCCGAGATATCGAAGGTCAAAATTTGGACCTGAAAAAAAAAACATAAGGGGTAACACTGTCATTTTTTTTTTTTGGCCAAAATTTTGACCCCCTCCGTTTTTCTTGAAACTCTGGATTCTGACAGAGGGCCACGAGACTTCGACCAGCGCGCAAAAATGGAGGCTCTAGACCCTTCCAAAGCCGAGATATCGAAGGTCAAAATTTGGACCAGAAAAAAAAAACATAAGGGGTAACACTGTCATTTTTTTTTTGGCCGAAATTTTGACCCCCTCCGATTTTCTTGAAACTCTGGATTCTGACAGAGGGCCACGAGACTTCGACCAGCGCGCAAAAATGGAGGCTCTAGACCCTTCCAGAGCCGAGATATCGAAGGTCAAAATTTGGACCTGAAAAAAAAACATAAGGGGTAACACTGTCATTTTTTTTTTGGGCAAAATTTTGACCCCCTCCGATTTTCTTGAAACTCTGGATTCTGACAGAGGGCCACGAGACTTCGACCAGCGCGCAAAAATGGAGGCTCTAGACCCTTCCAGAGCCGAGATATTGAAGGTCAAAATTTGGACCTGAAAAAAAAAACATAAGGGGTAACACTGTCATTTTTTTTTTTTGGCCGAAATTTTGACCCCCTCCGATTTTCTTGAAACTCTGGATTCTGACAGAGGGCCACGAGACTTCGACCAGCGCGCAAAAATGGAGGCTCTAGACCCTTCCAGAGCCGAGATATCGAAGGTCAAAATTTGGACCTGAAAAAAAAACATAAGGGGTAACACTGTCATTTTTTTTTTGGCCGCAATTTTGACCCCCTCCGATTTTCTTGAAACTCTGGATTCTGACAGAGGGCCACGAGACTTCGACCAGCGCGCAAAAATGGAGGCTCTAGACCCTTCCAGAGCCGAGATATCGAAGGTCAAAATTTGGACCTGAAAAAAAAAACATAAGGGGTAACACTGTCATTTTTTTTTTTGGCCAAAATTTTGACCCCCTCCGATTTTCTTGAAACTCTGGATTCTGACAGAGGGCCACGAGACTTCGACCAGCGCGCAAAAATGGAGGCTCTAGATCCTTCCAGAGCCGAGATATCGAAGGTCAAAATTTGGACCTGAAAAAAAAAACATAAGGGGTAACACTGTCATTTTTTTTTTGGCCGAAATTTTGACCCCCTCCGATTTTCTTGAAACTCTGGATTCTGACAGAGGGCCACGAGACTTCGACCAGCGCGCAAAAATGGAGGCTCTAGACCCTTCCAGAGCCGAGATATCGAAGGTCAAAATTTGGACCTGAAAAAAAAACATAAGGGGTAACACTGTCATTTTTTTTTTTTGGCCAAAATTTTGACCCCCTCCGATTTTCTTGAAACTCTGGATTCTGACAGAGGGCCACGAGACTTCGACCAGCGCACAAAAATGGAGGCTCTAGACCCTTCCAGAGCCGAGATATCGAAGGTCAAAATTTGGACCTGAAAAAAAAACATAAGGGGTAACACTGTCATTTTTTTTTTGGCCGAAATTTTGACCCCCTCCGATTTTCTTGAAACTCTGGATTCTGACAGAGGGCCACGAGACTTCGACCAGCGCGCAAAAATGGAGGCTCTAGACCCTTCCAGAGCCGAGATATCGAAGGTCAAAATTTGGACCTGAAAAAAAAACGTAAGGGGTAACACTGTCATTTTTTTTTTTGGCCAAAATTTTGACCCCCTCCGATTTTCTTGAAACTCTGGATTCTGACAGAGGGCCACGAGACTTCGACCAGCGCGCAAAAATGGAGGCTCTAGACCCTTCCAGAGCCGAGATATCGAAGGTCAAAATTTGGACCTGAAAAAAAAACATAAGGGGTAACACTGTCATTTTTTTTTTGGCCGAAATTTTGACCCCCTCCGATTTTCTTGAAACTCTGGATTCTGACAGAGGGCCACGAGACTTCGACCAGCGCGCAAAAATGGAGGCTCTAGACCCTTCCAGAGCCGAGATATCGAAGGTCAAAATTTGGACCTGAAAAAAAAACGTAAGGGGTAACACTGTCATTTTTTTTTTTTGGCCGAAATTTTGACCCCCTCCGATTTTCTTGAAACTCTGGATTCTGACAGAGGGCCACGAGACTTCGACCAGCGCGCAAAAATGGAGGCTCTAGACCCTTCCAGAGCCGAGATATAGAAGGTCAAAATTTGGACCTGAAAAAAAACATAAGGGGTAACACTGTCATTTTTTTTTTTTTTTTTGGCCGAAATTTTGAACCCCTCCGATTTTCTTGAAACTCTGGATTCTGACAGAGGGCCATGAGATTTCGACCAGCGCGCAAAAATGGAGGCTCTAGACCCTTCCAGAGCTGAGATATCGAAGGTCAAAATTTGGACCTGAAAAAAAAACATAAGGTGTAACACTGTCATTTTTTTTTTTGGCCAAAATTTTGACCCCCTCCGATTTTCTTGAAACTCTGGATTCTGACAGAGGGCCACGATACTTCGACCAGCGCGCAAAAATGGAGGCTCTAGACCCTTCCAGAGCCGAGATATCGAAGGTCAAAATTTGGACCTGAAAAAAAAACATAAGGGGTAACACTGTCATTTTTTTTTTTTGGCCAAAATTTTGACCCCCTCCGATTTTCTTGAAACTCTGGATTCTGACAGAGGGCCACGAGACTTCGACCAGCGCGCAAAAATGGAGGCTCTAGACCCTTCCAGAGCCGAGATATCGAAGGTCAAAATTTGGACCTGAAAAAAAAACATAAGGGGTAACACTGTCATTTTTTTTTTTGGGCAAAATTTTGAACCCCTCCGATTTTCTTGAAACTCTGGATTCTGACAGAGGGCCACGAGACTTCGACCAGCGCGTAAAAATGGAGGCTCTAGACCCTTCCAAAGCCGAGATATCGAAGGTCAAAATTTGGACCTGAAAAAAAAAACATAAGGGGTAACACTGTCATTTTTTTTTTGGCCGAAATGTTGACCCCCTCCAATTTTCTTGAAACTCTGGATTCTGACAGAGGGCCAGGAGACTTCGACCAGCGCGCAAAAATGGAGGCTCTAGACCCTTCCAGAGCCGAGATATCGAAGGTCAAAATTTGGACCTGAAAAAAAAACATAAGGGGTAACACTGTCATTTTTTTTTTTGGCCAAAATTTTGACCCCCTCCGATTTTCTTGAAACTCTGGATTCTGACAGAGGGCCACGAGACTTCGACCAGCGCGCAAAAATGGAGGCTCTAGACCCTTCCAGAGCCGAGATATCGAAGGTGAAAATTTGGACCTGAAAAAAAAACATAAGGGGTAACACTGTCATTTTTTTTTTGGCCGAAATTTTGACCCCCTCCGATTTTCTTGAAACTCTGGATTCTGACAGAGGGCCACGAGACTTCGACCAGCGCGCAAAAATGGAGGCTCTAGACCCTTCCAGAGCCGAGATATCGAAGGTCAAAATTTGGACCTGAAAAAAAAACATAAGGGGTAACACTGTCATTTTTTTTTTTGGCCGAAATTTTGACCCCCTCCGATTTTCTTGAAACTCTGGATTCTGACAGAGGGCCGCGAGACTTCGACCAGCGCGCAAAAATGGAGGCTCTAGACCCTTCCAGAGCCGAGATATCGAAGGTCAAAATTTGGACCTGAAAAAAAACCATAAGGGGTAACACTGTCATTTTTTTTTTGGCCAAAATTTTGACCCCCTCCGATTTTCTTGAAACTCTGGATTCTGACAGAGGGCCACGGGACTTCGACCAGCGCGCAAAAATGGAGGCTCTAGACCCTTCCAGAGCCGAGATATCGAAGGTCAAAATTTTGACCTGAAAAAAAAACATAAGGGGTAACACTGTCATTTTTTTTTTTGGCCGAAATTTTGACCCCCTCCGATTTTCTTGAAACTCTGGATTCTGACAGAGGGCCACGAGACTTCGACCAGCGCGCAAAAATGGAGGCTCTAGACCCTTCCAGAGCCGAGATATCGAAGGTCAAAATTTGGACCTGAAAAAAAAAAACATAAGGGGTAACACTGTCATTTTTTTTTTTGGCCGAAATTTTGACCCCCTCCGATTTTTTTGAAACTCTGGATTCTGACAGAGGGCCACGAGACTTCGACCAGTGCGCCAAAATGGAGGCTCTAGACCCTTCCAGAGCCGAGATATAGAAGGTCAAAATTTGGACCTGAAAAAAAAAAACATAAGGGGTAACACTGTCATTTTTTTTTTTTGGCCGAAATTTTGACCCCCTCCGATTTTCTTGAAACTCTGGATTCTGACAGAGGGCCACGAGACTTCGACCAGCGCGCAAAAATGGAGGCTCTAGACCCTTCCAGAGCCGAGATATCGAAGGTCAAAATTTGGACCTGAAAAAAAAAACGTAAGGGGTAACACTGTCATTTTTTTTTTTGGCCAAAATTTTGACCCCCTCCGATTTTCTTGAAACTCTGGATTCTGACAGAGGGCCACGAGACTTCGACCAGCGCGCAAAAATGGAGGCTCTAGACCCTTCCAAAGCCGAGATATCAAAGGTCAAAATTTGGACCTGAAAAAAAAAACATAAGGGGTAACACTGTCATTTTTTTTTTTTGGCCGAAATTTTGACCCCCTCCGATTTTTTTGAAACTCTGGATTCTGACAGAGGGCCACGAGACTTCGACCAGCGCGCAAAAATGGAGGCTCTAGACCCTTCCAGAGCCGAGATATCGAAGGTCAAAATTTGGACCTGAAAAAAAAACATAAGGGGTAACACTGTCATTTTTTTTTTTTGGCCGAAATTTTGACCCCCTCCGATTTTCTTGAAACTCTGGATTCTGACAGAGGGCCACGAGACTTCGACCAGCGCGCAAAAATGGAGGCTCTAGACCCTTCCAGAGCCGAGATATCGAAGGTCAAAATTTGGACCTGAAAAAAAAAACATAAGGGGTAACACTGTCATTTTTTTTTTTGGCCAAAATTTTGACCCCCTCCGATTTTCTTGAAACTCTGGATTCTGACAGAGGGCCACGAGACTTCGACCAGCGCGCAAAAATGGAGGCTCTAGACCCTTCCAGAGCCGAGATATCGAAGATCAAAATTTGGACCTGAAAAAAAAAAACATAAGGGGTAACACTGTCATTTTTTTTGGCCGAAATTTTGACCCCCTCCGATTTTCTTGAAACTCTGGATTCTGACAGAGGGCCACAAGACTTTGACCAGCGCGCAAAAATGGAGGCTCTAGACCCTTCCAGAGCCGAGATATCGAAGGTCAAAATTTGGACCTGAAAAAAAAACGTAAGGGGTAACACTGTCATTTTTTTTTGGCCAAAATTTTGACCCCCTCCGATTTTCTTGAAACTCTGGATTCTGACAGAGGGCCACGAGACTTCGACCAGCGCGCAAAAATGGAGGCTCTAGACCCTTCCAAAGCCGAGATATCGAAGGTCAAAATTTGGACCTGAAAAAAAAACATAAGGGGTAACACTGTCATTTTTTTTTTGGCCGAAATTTTGACCCCCTCCGATTTTCTTGAAACTCTGGATTCTGACAGAGGGCCACGAGACTTCGACCAGCGCGCAAAAATGGAGGCTCTAGACCCTTCCAGAGCCGAGATATCGAAGGTCAAAATTTGGACCTGAAAAAAAAACATAAGGGGTAACACTGTCATTTTTTTTTGGGCAAAATTTTGACCCCCTCCGATTTTCTTGAAACTCTGGATTCTGACAGAGGGCCACGAGACTTCGACCAGCGCGCAAAAATGGAGGCTCTAGACCCTTCCAGAGCCGAGATATCGAAGGTCAAAATTTGGACCTGAAAAAAAAAACATAAGGGGTAACACTGTCATTTTTTTTTTTGGCCGAAATTTTGACCCCCTCCGATTTTCTTGAAACTCTGGATTCTGACAGAGGGCCACGAGACTTCGACCAGCGCGCAAAAATGGAGGCTCTAGACCCTTCCAGAGCCGAGATATCGAAGGTCAAAATTTGGACCTGAAAAAAAAAACATAAGGGGTAACACTGTCATTTTTTTTTTTGGCCGCAATTTTGACCCCCTCCGATTTTCTTGAAACTCCGGATTCTGACAGAGGGCCACGAGACTTCGACCAGCGCGCAAAAATGGAGGCTCTAGACCCTTCCAGAGCCGAGATATCGAAGGTCAAAATTTGGACCTGAAAAAAAAACATAAGGGGTAACACTGTCATTTTTATTTTTGGCCGAAATTTTGACCCCCTCCGATTTTCTTGAAACTCTGGATTCTGACAGAGGGCCACGAGACTTCGACCAGCGCGCAAAAATGGAGGCTCTAGACCCTTCCAGAGCCGAGATATCGAAGGTCAAAATTTGGACCTGAAAAAAAAACATAAGGGGTAACACTGTCATTTTTTTTTTTGGCCAAAATTTTGACCCCCTCCGATTTTCTTGAAACTCTGGATTCTGACAGAGGGCCACGGGACTTCGACCAGCGCGCAAAAATGGAGGCTCTAGACCCTTCCAGAGCCGAGATATCGAAGGTCAAAATTTTGACCTGAAAAAAAAAACATAAGGGGTAACACTGTCATTTTTTTTTTGGCCGAAATTTTGACCCCCTCCGATTTTCTTGAAACTCTGGATTCTGACAGAGGGCCACGAGACTTCGACCAGCGCGCAAAAATGGAGGCTCTAGACCCTTCCAGAGCCGAGATATCGAAGGTCAAAATTTGGACCTGAAAAAAAAACATAAGGGGTAACACTGTCATTTTTTTTTTTTGGCCAAAATTTTGACCCCCTCCGATTTTCTTGAAACTCTGGATTCTGACAGAGGGCCACGAGACTTCGACCAGCGCGCAAAAATGGAGGCTCTAGACCCTTCCAGAGCCGAGATATCGAAGGTCAAAATTTGGACCTGAAAAAAAAAACATAAGGGGTAACACTGTCATTTTTTTTTTTGGCCGAAATTTTGACCCCCTCCGATTTTTTTGAAACTCTGGATTCTGACAGAGGGCCACGAGACTTCGACCAGTGCGCAAAAATGGAGGCTCTAGACCCTTCCAGAGCCGAGATATAGAAGGTCTAAATTTGGACCTGAAAAAAAAAAACATAAGGGGTAACACTGTCATTTTTTTTTTTGGCCGAAATTTTGACCCCCTCCGATTTTCTTGAAACTCTGGATTCTGACAGAGGGCCACGAGACTTCGACCAGCGCGCAAAAATGGAGGCTCTAGACCCTTCCAGAGCCGAGATATCGAAGGTCAAAATTTGGACCTGAAAAAAAAACGTAAGGGGTAACACTGTCATTTTTTTTTTTGGCCAAAATTTTGACCCCCTCCGATTTTCTTGAAACTCTGGATTCTGACAGAGGGCCACGAGACTTCGACCAGCGCGCAAAAATGGAGGCTCTAGACCCTTCCAAAGCCGAGATATCGAAGGTCAAAATTTGGACCTGAAAAAAAAAACATAAGGGGTAACACTGTCATTTTTTTTTTTGGCCGAAATTTTGACCCCCTCCGATTTTTTTGAAACTCTGGATTCTGACAGAGGGCCACGAGACTTCGACCAGCGCGCAAAAATGGAGGCTCTAGACCCTTCCAGAGCCGAGATATCGAAGGTCAAAATTTGGACCTGAAAAAAAAACATAAGGGGTAACACTGTCATTTTTTTTTTTTTGGCCGAAATTTTGACCCCCTCCGATTTTCTTGAAACTCTGGATTCTGACAGAGGGCCACGAGACTTCGACCAGCGCGCAAAAATGGAGGCTCTAGACCCTTCCAGAGCCGAGATATCGAAGGTCAAAATTTGGACCTGAAAAAAAAAACATAAGGGGTAACACTGTCATTTTTTTTTTTGGCCAAAATTTTGACCCCCTCCGATTTTCTTGAAACTCTGGATTCTGACAGAGGGCCACGAGACTTCGACCAGCGCGCAAAAATGGAGGCTCTAGACCCTTCCAGAGCCGAGATATCGAAGGTCAAAATTTGGACCTGAAAAAAAAAAACATAACGGGTAACACTGTCATTTTTTTTTGGCCGAAATTTTGACCCCCTCCGATTTTCTTGAAACTCTGGATTCTGACAGAGGGCCACGAGACTTTGACCAGCGCGCAAAAATGGAGGCTCTAGACCCTTCCAGAGCCGAGATATAGAAGGTCAAAATTTGGACCTGAAAAAAAAACATAAGGGGTAACACTGTCATTTTTTTTTTTTTTGGCCGAAATTTTGACCCCCTCCGATTTTCTTGAAACTCCGGATTCTGACAGAGGGCCACGAGACTTCGACCAGCGCGCAAAAATGGAGGCTCTAGACCCTTCCAGAGCCGAGATATCGAAGGTCAAAATTTGGACCTGAAAAAAAAAACATAAGGGGTAACACTGTCATTTTTTTTTTTGGCCGAAATTTTGACCCCCTCCAATTTTCTTGAAACTCTGGATTCTGACAGAGGGCCACGAGACTTCGACCAGCGCGCAAAAATGGAGGCTCTAGACCCTTCCAGAGCCGAGATATCGAAGGTCAAAATTTGGACCTGAAAAAAAAAACATAAGGGGTAACACTGTCATTTTTTTTTGGCCGAAATTTTGACCCACTCCGATTTTCTTGAAACTCCGGATTCTGACAGAGGGCCACGAGACTTCGACCAGCGCGCAAAAATGGAGGCTCTAGACCCTTCCAGAGCCGAGATATCGAAGGTCAAAATTTGGACCTGAAAAAAAAAACATAAGGGGTAACACTGTCATTTTTTTTTTGGCCAAAATTTTGACCCCCTCCGATTTTCTTGAAACTCTGGATTCTGACAGAGGGCCACGAGACTTCGACCAGCGCGCAAAAATGGAGGCTCTAGACCCTTCCAGAGCCGAGATATCGAAGGTCAAAATTTGGACCTGAAAAAAAAACGTAAGGGGTAACACTGTCATTTTTTTTTTGGCCAAAATTTTGACCCCCTCCGATTTTCTTGAAACTCTGGATTCTGACAGAGGGCCACGAGACTTCGACCAGCGCGCAAAAATGGAGGCTCTAGACCCTTCCAAAGCCGAGATATCGAAGGTCAAAATTTGGACCTGAAAAAAAAAAAACATAAGGGGTAACACTGTCATTTTTTTTTTGGCCGAAATTTTGACCCCCTCCGATTTTTTTGAAACTCTGGATTCTGACAGAGGGCCACGAGACTTCGACCAGCGCGCAAAAATGGAGGCTCTAGACCCTTCCAGAGCCGAGATATCGAAGGTCAAAATTTGGACCTGAAAAAAAAAACATAAGGGGTAACACTGTCATTTTTTTTTTTTGGCCAAAATTTTGACCCCCTCCGATTTTCTTGAAACTCTGGATTCTGACAGAGGGCCACGAGACTTCGACCAGCGCGCAAAAATGGAGGCTCTAGACCCTTCCAGAGCCGAGATATCGAAGGTCAAAATTTGGACCTGAAAAAAAAACGTAAGGGGTAACACTGTCATTTTTTTTTGGGCAAAATTTTGACCCCCTCCGATTTTCTTGAAACTCTGGATTCTGACAGAGGGCCACGAGACTTCGACCAGCGCGCAAAAATGGAGGCTCTAGACCCTTCCAAAGCCGAGATATCGAAGGTCAAAATTTGGACCAGAAAAAAAAACATAAGGGGTAACACTGTCATTTTTTTTTTGGCCGAAATTTTGACCCCCTCCGATTTTCTTGAAACTCTGGATTCTGACAGAGGGCCACGAGACTTCGACCAGCGCGCAAAAATGGAGGCTCTAGACCCTTCCAGAGCCGAGATATCGAAGGTCAAAATTTGGACCTGAAAAAAAAACATAAGGGGTAACACTGTCATTTTTTTTTTTTGGCCGAAATTTTGACCCCCTCCGATTTTCTTGAAACTCTGGATTCTGACAGAGGGCCACGAGACTTCGACCAGCGCGCAAAAATGGAGGCTCTAGACCCTTCCAGAGCCGAGATATCGAAGGTCAAAATTTGGACCTGAAAAAAAAACATAAGGGGTAACACTGTCATTTTTTTTTTTGGCCGCAATTTTGACCCCCTCCGATTTTCTTGAAACTCTGGATTTTGACAGAGGGCCACGAGACTTCGACCAGCTCGCAAAAATGGAGGCTCTAGACCCTTCCAGAGCCGAGATATCGAAGGTCAAAATTTGGACCTGAAAAAAAAACATAAGGGGTAACACTGTCATTTTTTTTTTGGGCAAAATTTTGAACCCCTCCGATTTTCTTGAAACTCTGGATTCTGACAGAGGGCCACGAGACTTCGACCAGCGCGCAAAAATGGAGGCTCTAGACCCTTCCAAAGCCGAGATATCGAAGGTCAAAATTTGGACCTGAAAAAAAAAACATAAGGGGTAACACTGTCATTTTTTTTTTGGCCGAAATGTTGACCCCCTCCAATTTTCTTGAAACTCTGGATTCTGACAGAGGGCCACAAGACTTCGACCAGCGCGCAAAAATGGAGGCTCTAGACCCTTCCAGAGCCAAGATATCGAAGGTCAAAATTTGGACCTGAAAAAAAAACATAAGGGGTAACACTGTCATTTTTTTTTTTTGGCCAAAATTTTGACCCCCTCCGATTTTCTTGAAACTCTGGATTCTGACAGAGGGCCACGAGACTTCGACCAGCGCGCAAAAATGGAGGCTCTAGACCCTTCCAGAGCCGAGATATCGAAGGTCAAAATTTGGACCTGAAAAAAAAACGTAAGGGGTAACACTGTCATTTTTTTTTTGGCCAAAATTTTGACCCCCTCCGATTTTCTTGAAACTCTGGATTCTGACAGAGGGCCACGAGACTTCGACCAGCGCGCAAAAATGGAGGCTCTAGACCCTTCCAGAGCCGAGATATCGAAGGTCAAAATTTGGACCTGAAAAAAAAACATAAGGGGTAACACTGTCATTTTTTTTTTTTTGGCCAAAATTTTGACCCCCTCCGATTTTCTTGAAACTCTGGATTCTGACAGAGGGCCACGAGACTTCGACCAGCGCGCAAAAATGGAGGCTCTAGACCCTTCCAGAGCCGAGATATCGAAGGTCAAAATTTGGACCTGAAAAAAAAAACATAAGGGGTAACACTGTCATTTTTTTTTTTTGGCCGAAATTTTGACCCCCTCCGATTTTCTTGAAACTCTGGATTCTGACAGAGGGCCACGAGACTTCGACCAGCGCGCAAAAATGGAGGCTCTAGACCCTTCCAGAGCCGAGATATCGAAGGTCAAAATTTGGACCTGAAAAAAAAACATAAGGGGTAACACTGTCATTTTTTTTTTTGGCCGAAATTTTGACCCCCTCCGATTTTCTTGAAACTCTGGATTCTGACAGAGGGCCGCGAGACTTCGACCAGCGCGCAAAAATGGAGGCTCTAGACCCTTCCAGAGCCGAGATATCGAAGGTCAAAATTTGGACCTGAAAAAAAAACATAAGGGGTAACACTGTCATTTTTTTTTTTGGCCAAAATTTTGACCCCCTCCGATTTTCTTGAAACTCTGGATTCTGACAGAGGGCCACGGGACTTCGACCAGCGCGCAAAAATGGAGGCTCTAGACCCTTCCAGAGCCGAGATATCGAAGGTCAAAATTTGGACCTGAAAAAAAAAACATAAGGGGTAACACTGTCATTTTTTTTTTTGGCCGAAATTTTGACCCCCTCCGATTTTCTTGAAACTCTGGATTCTGACAGAGGGCCACGAGACTTCGACCAGCGTGCAAAAATGGAGGCTCTAGACCCTTCCAGAGCCGAGATATCGAAGGTCAAAATTTGGACCTGAAAAAAAAACATAAGGGGTAACACTGTCATTTTTTTTTTGGCCAAAATTTTGACCCCCTCCGATTTTCTTGAAACTATGGATTCTGACAGAGGGCCACGAGACTTCGACCAGCGCGCAAAAATGGAGGCTCTAGACCCTTCCAGAGCCGAGATATCGAAGGTCAAAATTTGGACCTGAAAAAAAAAACATAAGGGGTAACACTGTCATTTTTTTTTTTTTGGCCGAAATTTTGACCCCCTCCGATTTTCTTGAAACTCTGGATTCTGACAGAGGGCCACGAGACTTCGACCAGCGCGCAAAAATGGAGGCTCTAGACCCTTCCAGAGCCGAGATATCGAAGGTCAAAATTTGGACCTGAAAAAAAAAACATAAGGGGTAACACTGTCATTTTTTTTTTTTGGCCGAAATTTTGACCCCCTCCGATTTTCTTGAAACTCTGGATTCTGACAGAGGGCCACGAGACTTCGACCAGCGCGCAAAAATGGAGGCTCTAGACCCTTCCAGAGCCGAGATATCGAAGGTCAAAATTTGGACCTGAAAAAAAAACATAAGGGGTAACACTGTCATTTTTTTTTTTTTTGGCCGAAATTTTGACCCCCTCCGATTTTCTTGAAACTCTGGATTCTGACAGAGGGCCGCGAGACTTCGACCAGCGCGCAAAAATGGAGGCTCTAGACCCTTCCAGAGCCGAGATATCGAAGGTCAAAATTTGGACCTGAAAAAAAAACATAAGGGGTAACACTGTCATTTTTTTTTTTGGCCAAAATTTTGACCCCCTCCGATTTTCTTGAAACTCTGGATTCTGACAGAGGGCCACGGGACTTCGACCAGCGCGCAAAAATGGAGGCTCTAGACCCTTCCAGAGCCGAGATATCGAAGGTCAAAATTTTGACCTGAAAAAAAAAACATAAGGGGTAACACTGTCATTTTTTTTTTTGGCCGAAATTTTGACCCCCTCCGATTTTCTTGAAACTCTGGATTCTGACAGAGGGCCACGAGACTTCGACCAGCGCGCAAAAATGGAGGCTCTAGACCCTTCCAGAGCCGAGATATCGAAGGTCAAAATTTGGACCTGAAAAAAAAAACATAAGGGGTAACACTGTCATTTTTTTTTTTGGCCAAAATTTTGACCCCCTCCGATTTTCTTGAAACTCTGGATTCTGACAGAGGGCCACGAGACTTCGACCAGCGCGCAAAAATGGAGGCTCTAGACCCTTCCAGAGCCGAGATATCGAAGGTCAAAATTTGGACCCGAAAAAAAAAACATAAGGGGTAACACTGTCATTTTTTTTTTTTGGCCGAAATTTTGACCCCCTCCGATTTTCTTGAAACTCTGGATTCTGACAGAGGGCCACGAGACTTCGACCAGCGCGCAAAAATGGAGGCTCTAGACCCTTCCAGAGCCGAGATATCGAAGGTCAAAATTTGGACCTGAAAAAAAAACATAAGGGGTAACACTGTCATTTTTTTTTTTTTGGCCGAAATTTTGACCCCCTCCGATTTTCTTGAAACTCTGGATTCTGACAGAGGGCCGCGAGACTTCGACCAGCGCGCAAAAATGGAGGCTCTAGACCCTTCCAGAGCCGAGATATCGAAGGTCAAAATTTGGACCTGAAAAAAAAAACATAAGGGGTAACACTGTCATTTTTTTTTTTGGCCAAAATTTTGACCCCCTCCGATTTTCTTGAAACTCTGGATTCTGACAGAGGGCCACGGGACTTCGACCAGCGCGCAAAAATGGAGGCTCTAGACCCTTCCAGAGCCGAGATATCGAAGGTCAAAATTTTGACCTGAAAAAAAAAACATAAGGGGTAACACTGTCATTTTTTTTTTTGGCCGAAATTTTGACCCCCTCCGATTTTCTTGAAACTCTGGATTCTGACAGAGGGCCACGAGACTTCGACCAGCGCGCAAAAATGGAGGCTCTAGACCCTTCCAGAGCCGAGATATCGAAGGTCAAAATTTGGACCTGAAAAAAAAACATAAGGGGTAACACTGTCATTTTTTTTTTTGGCCAAAATTTTGACCCCCTCCGATTTTCTTGAAACTCTGGATTCTGACAGAGGGCCACGAGACTTCGACCAGCGCGCAAAAATGGAGGCTCTAGACCCTTCCAGAGCCGAGATATCGAAGGTCAAAATTTGGACCTGAAAAAAAAAACATAAGGGGTAACACTGTCATTTTTTTTTTTGGCCGAAATTTTGACCCCCTCCGATTTTTTTGAAACTCTGGATTCTGACAGAGGGCCACGAGACTTCGACCAGTGCGCAAAAATGGAGGCTCTAGACCCTTCCAGAGCCGAGATATAGAAGGTCTAAATTTGGACCTAAAAAAAAAAAACATAAGGGGTAACACTGTCATTTTTTTTTTTGGCCGAAATTTTGACCCCCTCCGATTTTCTTGAAACTCTGGATTCTGACAGAGGGCCACGAGACTTCGACCAGCGCGCAAAAATGGAGGCTCTAGACCCTTCCAGAGCCGAGATATCGAAGGTCAAAATTTGGACCTGAAAAAAAAACGTAAGGGGTAACACTGTCATTTTTTTTTTGGCCAAAATTTTGACCCCCTCCGATTTTCTTGAAACTCTGGATTCTGACAGAGGGCCACGAGACTTCGACCAGCGCGCAAAAATGGAGGCTCTAGACCCTTCCAAAGCCGAGATATCGAAGGTCAAAATTTGGACCTGAAAAAAAAAAACATAAGGGGTAACACTGTCATTTTTTTTTTTTGGCCGAAATTTTGACCCCCTCCGTTTTTTTTGAAACTCTGGATTCTGACAGAGGGCCACGAGACTTCGACCAGCGCGCAAAAATGGAGGCTCTAGACCCTTCCAGAGCCGAGATATCGAAGGTCAAAATTTGGACCTGAAAAAAAAAACATAAGGGGTAACACTGTCATTTTTTTTTTTTTGGCCGAAATTTTGACCCCCTCCGATTTTCTTGAAACTCTGGATTCTGACAGAGGGCCACGAGACTTCGACCAGCGCGCAAAAATGGAGGCTCTAGACCCTTCCAGAGCCGAGATATCGAAGGTCAAAATTTGGACCTGAAAAAAAAAACATAAGGGGTAACACTGTCATTTTTTTTTTTGGCCAAAATTTTGACCCCCTCCGATTTTCTTGAAACTCTGGATTCTGACAGAGGGCCACGAGACTTCGACCAGCGCGCAAAAATGGAGGCTCTAGACCCTTCCAGAGCCGAGATATCGAAGGTCAAAATTTGGACCTGAAAAAAAAAAACATAAGGGGTAACACTGTCATTTTTTTTTGGCCGAAATTTTGACCCCCTCCGATTTTCTTGAAACTCTGGATTCTGACAGAGGGCCACAAGACTTCGACCAGCGCGCAATAATGGAGGCTCTAGACCCTTCCAGAGCCGAGATATAGAAGGTCAAAATTTGGACCTGAAAAAAAAAAACATAAGGGGTAACACTGTCATTTTTTTTTTTGGCCGAAATTTTGACCCCCTCCGATTTTCTTGAAACTCTGGATTCTGACAGAGGGCCACGAGACTTCGACCAGCGCGCAAAAATGGAGGCTCTAGACCCTTCCAGAGCCGAGATATCGAAGGTCAAAATTTGGACCTGAAAAAAAAAACGTAAGGGGTAACACTGTCATTTTTTTTTTTGGCCGAAATTTTGACCCCCTCCGATTTTCTTGAAACTCTGGATTCTGACAGAGGGCCACGAGACTTCGACCAGCGCGCAAAAATGGAGGCTCTAGACCCTTCCAGAGCCGAGATATCGAAGGTCAAAATTTGGACCTGAAAAAAAAAACATAAGGGGTAACACTGTCATTTTTTTTTTTTGGCCAAAATTTTGACCCCCTCCGTTTTTCTTGAAACTCTGGATTCTGACAGAGGGCCACGAGACTTCGACCAGCGCGCAAAAATGGAGGCTCTAGACCCTTCCAAAGCCGAGATATCGAAGGTCAAAATTTGGACCAGAAAAAAAAAACATAAGGGGTAACACTGTCATTTTTTTTTTGGCCGAAATTTTGACCCCCTCCGATTTTCTTGAAACTCTGGATTCTGACAGAGGGCCACGAGACTTCGACCAGCGCGCAAAAATGGAGGCTCTAGACCCTTCCAGAGCCGAGATATCGAAGGTCAAAATTTGGACCTGAAAAAAAAACATAAGGGGTAACACTGTCATTTTTTTTTTGGGCAAAATTTTGACCCCCTCCGATTTTCTTGAAACTCTGGATTCTGACAGAGGGCCACGAGACTTCGACCAGCGCGCAAAAATGGAGGCTCTAGACCCTTCCAGAGCCGAGATATTGAAGGTCAAAATTTGGACCTGAAAAAAAAAACATAAGGGGTAACACTGTCATTTTTTTTTTTTGGCCGAAATTTTGACCCCCTCCGATTTTCTTGAAACTCTGGATTCTGACAGAGGGCCACGAGACTTCGACCAGCGCGCAAAAATGGAGGCTCTAGACCCTTCCAGAGCCGAGATATCGAAGGTCAAAATTTGGACCTGAAAAAAAAACATAAGGGGTAACACTGTCATTTTTTTTTTGGCCGCAATTTTGACCCCCTCCGATTTTCTTGAAACTCTGGATTCTGACAGAGGGCCACGAGACTTCGACCAGCGCGCAAAAATGGAGGCTCTAGATCCTTCCAGAGCCGAGATATCGAAGGTCAAAATTTGGACCTGAAAAAAAAAACATAAGGGGTAACACTGTCATTTTTTTTTTGGCCGAAATTTTGACCCCCTCCGATTTTCTTGAAACTCTGGATTCTGACAGAGGGCCACGAGACTTCGACCAGCGCGCAAAAATGGAGGCTCTAGACCCTTCCAGAGCCGAGATATCGAAGGTCAAAATTTGGACCTGAAAAAAAAACATAAGGGGTAACACTGTCATTTTTTTTTTTTTGGCCAAAATTTTGACCCCCTCCGATTTTCTTGAAACTCTGGATTCTGACAGAGGGCCACGAGACTTCGACCAGCGCACAAAAATGGAGGCTCTAGACCCTTCCAGAGCCGAGATATCGAAGGTCAAAATTTGGACCTGAAAAAAAAACATAAGGGGTAACACTGTCATTTTTTTTTTTGGCCGAAATTTTGACCCCCTCCGATTTTCTTGAAACTCTGGATTCTGACAGAGGGCCACGAGACTTCGACCAGCGCGCAAAAATGGAGGCTCTAGACCCTTCCAGAGCCGAGATATCGAAGGTCAAAATTTGGACCTGAAAAAAAAACGTAAGGGGTAACACTGTCATTTTTTTTTTGGCCAAAATTTTGACCCCCTCCGATTTTCTTGAAACTCTGGATTCTGACAGAGGGCCACGAGACTTCGACCAGCGCGCAAAAATGGAGGCTCTAGACCCTTCCAGAGCCGAGATATCGAAGGTCAAAATTTGGACCTGAAAAAAAAAACATAAGGGGTAACACTGTCATTTTTTTTTTTTTGGCCAAAATTTTGACCCCCTCCGATTTTCTTGAAACTCTGGATTCTGACAGAGGGCCACGAGACTTCGACCAGCGCGCAAAAATGGAGGCTCTAGACCCTTCCAGAGCCGAGATATCGAAGGTCAAAATTTGGACCTGAAAAAAAAACATAAGGGGTAACACTGTCATTTTTTTTTTTGGCCGAAATTTTGACCCCCTCCGATTTTCTTGAAACTCTGGATTCTGACAGAGGGCCACGAGACTTCGACCAGCGCGCAAAAATGGAGGCTCTAGACCCTTCCAGAGCCGAGATATCGAAGGTCAAAATTTGGACCTGAAAAAAAAACGTAAGGGGTAACACTGTCATTTTTTTTTTTGGCCAAAATTTTGACCCCCTCCGATTTTCTTGAAACTCTGGATTCTGACAGAGGGCCACGAGACTTCGACCAGCGCGCAAAAATGGAGGCTCTAGACCCTTCCAAAGCCGAGATATCGAAGGTCAAAATTTGGACCTGAAAAAAAAACATAAGGGGTAACACTGTCATTTTTTTTTTTTGGCCGAAATTTTGACCCCCTCCGATTTTCTTGAAACTCTGGATTCTGACAGAGGGCCACGAGACTTCGACCAGCGCGCAAAAATGGAGGCTCTAGACCCTTCCAGAGCCGAGATATAGAAGGTCAAAATTTGGACCTGAAAAAAAAACATAAGGGGTAACACTGTCATTTTTTTTTTTTTTTTGGCCGAAATTTTGAACCCCTCCGATTTTCTTGAAACTCTGGATTCTGACAGAGGGCCATGAGATTTCGACCAGCGCGCAAAAATGGAGGCTCTAGACCCTTCCAGAGCTGAGATATCGAAGGTCAAAATTTGGACCTGAAAAAAAAACATAAGGTGTAACACTGTCATTTTTTTTTTTGGCCAAAATTTTGACCCCCTCCGATTTTCTTGAAACTCTGGATTCTGACAGAGGGCCACGATACTTCGACCAGCGCGCAAAAATGGAGGCTCTAGACCCTTCCAGAGCCGAGATATCGAAGGTCAAAATTTGGACCTGAAAAAAAAACATAAGGGGTAACACTGCCATTTTTTTTTTTTGGCCAAAATTTTGACCCCCTCCGATTTTCTTGAAACTCTGGATTCTGACAGAGGGCCACGAGACTTCGACCAGCGCGCAAAAATGGAGGCTCTAGACCCTTCCAGAGCCGAGATATCGAAGGTCAAAATTTGGACCTGAAAAAAAAACATAAGGGGTAACACTGTCATTTTTTTTTTTGGGCAAAATTTTGAACCCCTCCGATTTTCTTGAAACTCTGGATTCTGACAGAGGGCCACGAGACTTCGACCAGCGCGTAAAAATGGAGGCTCTAGACCCTTCCAAAGCCGAGATATCGAAGGTCAAAATTTGGACCTGAAAAAAAAAACATAAGGGGTAACACTGTCATTTTTTTTTTGGCCGAAATGTTGACCCCCTCCAATTTTCTTGAAACTCTGGATTCTGACAGAGGGCCAGGAGACTTCGACCAGCGCGCAAAAATGGAGGCTCTAGACCCTTCCAGAGCCGAGATATCGAAGGTCAAAATTTGGACCTGAAAAAAAAACATAAGGGGTAACACTGTCATTTTTTTTTTGGCCAAAATTTTGACCCCCTCCGATTTTCTTGAAACTCTGGATTCTGACAGAGGGCCACGAGACTTCGACCAGCGCGCAAAAATGGAGGCTCTAGACCCTTCCAGAGCCGAGATATCGAAGGTGAAAATTTGGACCTGAAAAAAAAACATAAGGGGTAACACTGTCATTTTTTTTTTGGCCGAAATTTTGACCCCCTCCGATTTTCTTGAAACTCTGGATTCTGACAGAGGGCCACGAGACTTCGACCAGCGCGCAAAAATGGAGGCTCTAGACCCTTCCAGAGCCGAGATATCGAAGGTCAAAATTTGGACCTGAAAAAAAAACATAAGGGGTAACACTGTCATTTTTTTTTTTTGGCCGAAATTTTGACCCCCTCCGATTTTCTTGAAACTCTGGATTCTGACAGAGGGCCGCGAGACTTCGACCAGCGCGCAAAAATGGAGGCTCTAGACCCTTCCAGAGCCGAGATATCGAAGGTCAAAATTTGGACCTGAAAAAAAACCATAAGGGGTAACACTGTCATTTTTTTTTTGGCCAAAATTTTGACCCCCTCCGATTTTCTTGAAACTCTGGATTCTGACAGAGGGCCACGGGACTTCGACCAGCGCGCAAAAATGGAGGCTCTAGACCCTTCCAGAGCCGAGATATCGAAGGTCAAAATTTTGACCTGAAAAAAAAACATAAGGGGTAACACTGTCATTTTTTTTTTTGGCCGAAATTTTGACCCCCTCCGATTTTCTTGAAACTCTGGATTCTGACAGAGGGCCAAGAGACTTCGACCAGCGCGCAAAAATGGAGGCGCTAGACCCTTCCAGAGCCGAGATATCGAAGGTCAAAATTTGGACCTGAAAAAAAAAACATAAGGGGTAACACTGTCATTTTTTTTTTTGGCCGAAATTTTGACCCCCTCCGATTTTTTTGAAACTCTGGATTCTGACAGAGGGCCACGAGACTTCGACCAGTGCGCCAAAATGGAGGCTCTAGACCCTTCCAGAGCCGAGATATAGAAGGTCAAAATTTGGACCTGAAAAAAAAAAACATAAGGGGTAACACTGTCATTTTTTTTTTTTGGCCGAAATTTTGACCCCCTCCGATTTTCTTGAAACTCTGGATTCTGACAGAGGGCCACGAGACTTCGACCAGCGCGCAAAAATGGAGGCTCTAGACCCTTCCAGAGCCGAGATATCGAAGGTCAAAATTTGGACCTGAAAAAAAAAACGTAAGGGGTAACACTGTCATTTTTTTTTTTGGCCAAAATTTTGACCCCCTCCGATTTTCTTGAAACTCTGGATTCTGACAGAGGGCCACGAGACTTCGACCAGCGCGCAAAAATGGAGGCTCTAGACCCTTCCAAAGCCGAGATATCAAAGGTCAAAATTTGGACCTGAAAAAAAAAACATAAGGGGTAACACTGTCATTTTTTTTTTTTGGCCGAAATTTTGACCCCCTCCGATTTTTTTGAAACTCTGGATTCTGACAGAGGGCCACGAGACTTCGACCAGCGCGCAAAAATGGAGGCTCTAGACCCTTCCAGAGCCGAGATATCGAAGGTCAAAATTTGGACCTGAAAAAAAAACATAAGGGGTAACACTGTCATTTTTTTTTTTTGGCCGAAATTTTGACCCCCTCCGATTTTCTTGAAACTCTGGATTCTGACAGAGGGCCACGAGACTTCGACCAGCGCGCAAAAATGGAGGCTCTAGACCCTTCCAGAGCCGAGATATCGAAGGTCAAAATTTGGACCTGAAAAAAAAAACATAAGGGGTAACACTGTCATTTTTTTTTTTGGCCAAAATTTTGACCCCCTCCGATTTTCTTGAAACTCTGGATTCTGACAGAGGGCCACGAGACTTCGACCAGCGCGCAAAAATGGAGGCTCTAGACCCTTCCAGAGCCGAGATATCGAAGATCAAAATTTGGACCTGAAAAAAAAAAACATAAGGGGTAACACTGTCATTTTTTTTGGCCGAAATTTTGACCCCCTCCGATTTTCTTGAAACTCTGGATTCTGACAGAGGGCCACAAGACTTTGACCAGCGCGCAAAAATGGAGGCTCTAGACCCTTCCAGAGCCGAGATATCGAAGGTCAAAATTTGGACCTGAAAAAAAAACGTAAGGGGTAACACTGTCATTTTTTTTTGGCCAAAATTTTGACCCCCTCCGATTTTCTTGAAACTCTGGATTCTGACAGAGGGCCACGAGACTTCGACCAGCGCGCAAAAATGGAGGCTCTAGACCCTTCCAAAGCCGAGATATCGAAGGTCAAAATTTGGACCTGAAAAAAAAACATAAGGGGTAACACTGTCATTTTTTTTTTGGCCGAAATTTTGACCCCCTCCGATTTTCTTGAAACTCTGGATTCTGACAGAGGGCCACGAGACTTCGACCAGCGCGCAAAAATGGAGGCTCTAGACCCTTCCAGAGCCGAGATATCGAAGGTCAAAATTTGGACCTGAAAAAAAACATAAGGGGTAACACTGTCATTTTTTTTTGGGCAAAATTTTGACCCCCTCCGATTTTCTTGAAACTCTGGATTCTGACAGAGGGCCACGAGACTTCGACCAGCGCGCAAAAATGGAGGCTCTAGACCCTTCCAGAGCCGAGATATCGAAGGTCAAAATTTGGACCTGAAAAAAAAACATAAGGGGTAACACTGTCATTTTTTTTTTTGGCCGAAATTTTGACCCCCTCCGATTTTCTTGAAACTCTGGATTCTGACAGAGGGCCACGAGACTTCGACCAGCGCGCAAAAATGGAGGCTCTAGACCCTTCCAGAGCCGAGATATCGAAGGTCAAAATTTGGACCTGAAAAAAAAAACATAAGGGGTAACACTGTCATTTTTTTTTTTGGCCGCAATTTTGACCCCCTCCGATTTTCTTGAAACTCTGGATTCTGACAGAGGGCCACGAGACTTCGACCAGCGCGCAAAAATGGAGGCTCTAGACCCTTCCAGAGCCGAGATATCGAAGGTCAAAATTTGGACCTGAAAAAAAAACATAAGGGGTAACACTGTCATTTTTATTTTTGGCCGAAATTTTGACCCCCTCCGATTTTCTTGAAACTCTGGATTCTGACAGAGGGCCACGAGACTTCGACCAGCGCGCAAAAATGGAGGCTCTAGACCCTTCCAGAGCCGAGATATCGAAGGTCAAAATTTGGACCTGAAAAAAAAAACATAAGGGGTAACACTGTCATTTTTTTTTTTGGCCAAAATTTTGACCCCCTCCGATTTTCTTGAAACTCTGGATTCTGACAGAGGGCCACGAGACTTCGACCAGCGCGCAAAAATGGAGGCTCTAGACCCTTCCAGAGCCGAGATATCGAAGGTCAAAATTTGGACCTGAAAAAAAAACATAAGGGGTAACACTGTCATTTTTTTTTTTGGCCGCAATTTTGACCCCCTCCGATTTTCTTGAAACTCTGGATTCTGACAGAGGGCCACGAGACTTCGACCAGCGCGCAAAAATGGAGGCTCTAGATCCTTCCAGAGCCGAGATATCGAAGGTCAAAATTTGGACCTGAAAAAAAAAACATAAGGGGTAACACTGTCATTTTTTTTTTGGCCGAAATTTTGACCCCCTCCGATTTTCTTGAAACTCTGGATTCTGACAGAGGGCCACGAGACTTCGACCAGCGCGCAAAAATGGAGGCTCTAGACCCTTCCAGAGCCGAGATATCGAAGGTCAAAATTTGGACCTGAAAAAAAAAACATAAGGGGTAACACTGTCATTTTTTTTTTTGGCCAAAATTTTGACCCCCTCCGATTTTCTTGAAACTCTGGATTCTGACAGAGGGCCACGAGACTTCGACCAGCGCGCAAAAATGGAGGCTCTAGACCCTTCCAGAGCCGAGATATCGAAGGTCAAAATTTGGACCTGAAAAAAAAACATAAGGGGTAACACTGTCATTTTTTTTTTTGGCCGAAATTTTGACCCCCTCCGATTTTCTTGAAACTCTGGATTCTGACAGAGGGCCACGAGACTTCGACCAGCGCGCAAAAATGGAGGCTCTAGACCCTTCCAGAGCCGAGATATCGAAGGTCAAAATTTGGACCTGAAAAAAAAACGTAAGGGGTAACACTGTCATTTTTTTTTTTGGCCAAAATTTTGACCCCCTCCGATTTTCTTGAAACTCTGGATTCTGACAGAGGGCCACGAGACTTCGACCAGCGCGCAAAAATGGAGGCTCTAGACCCTTCCAAAGCCGAGATATCGAAGGTCAAAATTTGGACCTGAAAAAAAAAACATAAGGGGTAACACTGTCATTTTTTTTTTTTGGCCGAAATTTTGACCCCCTCCGATTTTCTTAAAACTCTGGATTCTGACAGAGGGCCACGAGATTTCGACCAGCGCGCAAAAATGGAGGCTCTAGACCCTTCCAGAGCTGAGATATCGAAGGTCAAAATTTGGACCTGAAAAAAAAACATAAGGTGTAACACTGTCATTTTTTTTTTTTGGCCAAAATTTTGACCCCCTCCGATTTTCTTGAAACTCTGGATTCTGACAGAGGGCCACGATACTTCGACCAGCGCGCAAAAATGGAGGCTCTAGACCCTTCCAGAGCCGAGATATCGAAGGTCAAAATTTGGACCTGAAAAAAAAAACATAAGGGGTAACACTGTCATTTTTTTTTTTGGGCAAAATTTTGAACCCCTCCGATTTTCTTGAAACTCTGGATTCTGACAGAGGGCCACGAGACTTCGACCAGCGCGTAAAAATGGAGGCTCTAGACCCTTCCAAAGCCGAGATATCGAAGGTCAAAATTTGGACCTGAAAAAAAAAACATAAGGGGTAACACTGTCATTTTTTTTTTGGCCGAAATGTTGACCCCCTCCAATTTTCTTGAAACTCTGGATTTTGACAGAGGGCCACGAGACTTCGACCAGCGCGCAAAAATGGAGGCTCTAGACCCTTCCAGAGCCGAGATATCGAAGGTCAAAATTTGGACCTGAAAAAAAAACATAAGGGGTAACACTGTCATTTTTTTTTTTTGGCCAAAATTTTGACCCCCTCCGATTTTCTTGAAACTCTGGATTCTGACAGAGGGCCACGAGACTTCGACCAGCGCGCAAAAATGGAGGCTCTAGACCCTTCCAGAGCCGAGATATCGAAGGTCAAAATTTGGACCTGAAAAAAAAACATAAGGGGTAACACTGTCATTTTTTTTTTGGCCGAAATTTTGACCCCCTCCGATTTTCTTGAAACTCTGGATTCTGACAGAGGGCAACGAGACTTCGACCAGCGCGCAAAAATGGAGGCTCTAGACCCTTCCAGAGCCGAGATATCGAAGGTCAAAATTTGGACCTGAAAAAAAAACATAAGGGGTAACACTGTCATTTTTTTTTTTGGCCGAAATTTTGACCCCCTCCGATTTTCTTGAAACTCTGGATTCTGATAGAGGGCCACGAGACTTCGACCAGCGCGCAAAAATGGAGGCTCTAGACCCTTCCAGAGCCGAGATATCGAAGGTCAAAATTTGGACCTGAAAAAAAAACGTAAGGGGTAACACTGTCATTTTTTTTTTTGGCCAAAATTTTGACCCCCTCCGATTTTCTTGAAACTCTGGATTCTGACAGAGGGCCACGAGACTTCGACCAGCGCGCAAAAATGGAGGCTCTAGACCCTTCCAGAGCCGAGATATCGAAGGTCAAAATTTGGACCTGAAAAAAAAACATAAGGGGTAACACTGTCATTTTTTTTTTGGCCGAAATTTTGACCCCCTCCGATTTTCTTGAAACTCTGGATTCTGACAGAGGGCCGCGAGACTTCGACCAGCGCGCAAAAATGGAGGCTCTAGACCCTTCCAGAGCCGAGATATCGAAGGTCAAAATTTGGACCTGAAAAAAAAACATAAGGGGTAACACTGTCATTTTTTTTTTTGGCCAAAATTTTGACCCCCTCCGATTTTCTTGAAACTCTGGATTCTGACAGAGGGCCACGGGACTTCGACCAGCGCGCAAAAATGGAGGCTCTAGACCCTTCCAGAGCCAAGATATCGAAGGTCAAAATTTTGACCTGAAAAAAAAAACATAAGGGGTAACACTGTCATTTTTTTTTGGCCGAAATTTTGACCCCCTCCGATTTTCTTGAAACTCTGGATTCTGACAGAGGGCCACGAGACTTCGACCAGCGCGCAAAAATGGAGGCTCTAGACCCTTCCAGAGCCGAGATATCGAAGGTCAAAATTTGGACCTGAAAAAAAAAACATAAGGGGTAACACTGTCATTTTTTTTTTTGGCCGAAATTTTGACCCCCTCCGATTTTTTTGAAACTCTGGATTCTGACAGAGGGCCACGAGACTTCGACCAGTGCGCAAAAATGGAGGCTCTAGACCCTTCCAGAGCCGAGATATAGAAGGTCTAAATTTGGACCTGAAAAAAAAAAACATAAGGGGTAACACTGTCATTTTTTTTTTTGGCCGAAATTTTGACCCCCTCCGATTTTCTTGAAACTCTGGATTCTGACAGAGGGCCACGAGACTTCGACCAGCGCGCAAAAATGGAGGCTCTAGACCCTTCCAGAGCCGAGATATCGAAGGTCAAAATTTGGACCTGAAAAAAAAACGTAAGGGGTAACACTGTCATTTTTTTTTTTGGCCAAAATTTTGACCCCCTCCGATTTTCTTGAAACTCTGGATTCTGACAGAGGGCCACGAGACTTCGACCAGCGCGCAAAAATGGAGGCTCTAGACCCTTCCAGAGCCGAGATATCGAAGGTCAAAATTTGGACCTGAAAAAAAAAAACATAACGGGTAACACTGTCATTTTTTTTTGGCCGAAATTTTGACCCCCTCCGATTTTCTTGAAACTCTGGATTCTGACAGAGGGCCACGAGACTTTGACCAGCGCGCAAAAATGGAGGCTCTAGACCCTTCCAGAGCCGAGATATAGAAGGTCAAAATTTGGACCTGAAAAAAAAACATAAGGGGTAACACTGTCATTTTTTTTTTTTTGGCCGAAATTTTGACCCCCTCCGATTTTCTTGAAACTCCGGATTCTGACAGAGGGCCACGAGACTTCGACCAGCGCGCAAAAATGGAGGCTCTAGACCCTTCCAGAGCCGAGATATCGAAGGTCAAAATTTGGACCTGAAAAAAAAAACATAAGGGGTAACACTGTCATTTTTTTTTTTGGCCGAAATTTTGACCCCCTCCAATTTTCTTGAAACTCTGGATTCTGACAGAGGGCCACGAGACTTCGACCAGCGCGCAAAAATGGAGGCTCTAGACCCTTCCAGAGCCGAGATATCGAAGGTCAAAATTTGGACCTGAAAAAAAAAACATAAGGGGTAACACTGTCATTTTTTTTTGGCCGAAATTTTGACCCACTCCGATTTTCTTGAAACTCCGGATTCTGACAGAGGGCCACGAGACTTCGACCAGCGCGCAAAAATGGAGGCTCTAGACCCTTCCAGAGCCGAGATATCGAAGGTCAAAATTTGGACCTGAAAAAAAAAACATAAGGGGTAACACTGTCATTTTTTTTTTTGGCCAAAATTTTGACCCCCTCCGATTTTCTTGAAACTCTGGATTCTGACAGAGGGCCACGAGACTTCGACCAGCGCGCAAAAATGGAGGCTCTAGACCCTTCCAGAGCCGAGATATCGAAGGTCAAAATTTGGACCTGAAAAAAAAACGTAAGGGGTAACACTGTCATTTTTTTTTTGGCCAAAATTTTGACCCCCTCCGATTTTCTTGAAACTCTGGATTCTGACAGAGGGCCATGAGACTTCGACCAGCGCGCAAAAATGGAGGCTCTAGACCCTTCCAAAGCCGAGATATCGAAGGTCAAAATTTGGACCTGAAAAAAAAAAACATAAGGGGTAACACTGTCATTTTTTTTTTGGCCGAAATTTTGACCCCCTCCGATTTTTTTGAAACTCTGGATTCTGACAGAGGGCCACGAGACTTCGACCAGCGCGCAAAAATGGAGGCTCTAGACCCTTCCAGAGCCGAGATATCGAAGGTCAAAATTTGGACCTGAAAAAAAAAACATAAGGGGTAACACTGTCATTTTTTTTTTTTGGCCAAAATTTTGACCCCCTCCGATTTTCTTGAAACTCTGGATTCTGACAGAGGGCCACGAGACTTCGACCAGCGCGCAAAAATGGAGGCTCTAGACCCTTCCAGAGCCGAGATATCGAAGGTCAAAATTTGGACCTGAAAAAAAAACGTAAGGGGTAACACTGTCATTTTTTTTTTGGGCAAAATTTTGACCCCCTCCGATTTTCTTGAAACTCTGGATTCTGACAGAGGGCCACGAGACTTCGACCAGCGCGCAAAAATGGAGGCTCTAGACCCTTCCAAAGCCGAGATATCGAAGGTCAAAATTTGGACCAGAAAAAAAAACATAAGGGGTAACACTGTCATTTTTTTTTTGGCCGAAATTTTGACCCCCTCCGATTTTCTTGAAACTCTGGATTCTGACAGAGGGCCACGAGACTTCGACCAGCGCGCAAAAATGGAGGCTCTAGACCCTTCCAGAGCCGAGATATCGAAGGTCAAAATTTGGACCTGAAAAAAAAACATAAGGGGTAACACTGTCATTTTTTTTTTTTGGCCGAAATTTTGACCCCCTCCGATTTTCTTGAAACTCTGGATTCTGACAGAGGGCCACGAGACTTCGACCAGCGCGCAAAAATGGAGGCTCTAGACCCTTCCAGAGCCGAGATATCGAAGGTCAAAATTTGGACCTGAAAAAAAAAACATAAGGGGTAACACTGTCATTTTTTTTTTTGGCCGCAATTTTGACCCCCTCCGATTTTCTTGAAACTCTGGATTCTGACAGAGGGCCACGAGACTTCGACCAGCGCGCAAAAATGGAGGCTCTAGATCCTTCCAGAGCCGAGATATCGAAGGTCAAAATTTGGACCTGAAAAAAAAAACATAAGGGGTAACACTGTCATTTTTTTTTTTGGCCGAAATTTTGACCCCCTCCGATTTTCTTGAAACTCTGGATTCTGACAGAGGGCCACGAGACTTCGACCAGCGCGCAAAAATGGAGGCTCTAGACCCTTCCAGAGCCGAGATATCGAAGGTCAAAATTTGGACCTGAAAAAAAAACATAAGGGGTAACACTGTCATTTTTTTTTTTTGGCCAAAATTTTGACCCCCTCCGATTTTCTTGAAACTCTGGATTCTGACAGAGGGCCACGAGACTTCGACCAGCGCGCAAAAATGGAGGCTCTAGACCCTTCCAGAGCCGAGATATCGAAGGTCAAAATTTGGACCTGAAAAAAAAACATAAGGGGTAACACTGTCATTTTTTTTTTTGGCCGAAATTTTGACCCCCTCCGATTTTCTTGAAACTCTGGATTCTGACAGAGGGCCACGAGACTTCGACCAGCGCGCAAAAATGGAGGCTCTAGACCCTTCCAGAGCCGAGATATCGAAGGTCAAAATTTGGACCTGAAAAAAAAACGTAAGGGGTAACACTGTCATTTTTTTTTTTTGGCCAAAATTTTGACCCCCTCCGATTTTCTTGAAACTCTGGATTCTGACAGAGGGCCACGAGACTTCGACCAGCGCGCAAAAATGGAGGCTCTAGACCCTTCCAAAGCCGAGATATCGAAGGTCAAAATTTGGACCTGAAAAAAAACATAAGGGGTAACACTGTCATTTTTTTTTTTTTGGCCGAAATTTTGACCCCCTCCGATTTTCTTGAAACTCTGGATTCTGACAGAGGGCCACGAGACTTCGACCAGCGCGCAAAAATGGAGGCTCTAGACCTTTCCAGAGCCGAGATATAGAAGGTCAAAATTTGGACCTGAAAAAAAAAACATAAGGGGTAACACTGTCATTTTTTTTTTTTTTTGGCCGAAATTTTGACCCCCTCCGATTTTCTTGAAACTCTGGATTCTGACAGAGGGCCACGAGATTTCGACCAGCGCGCAAAAATGGAGGCTCTAGACCCTTCCAGAGCTGAGATATCGAAGGTCAAAATTTGGACCTGAAAAAAAAACATAAGGTGTAACACTGTCATTTTTTTTTTTGGCCAAAATTTTGACCCCCTCCGATTTTCTTGAAACTCTGGATTCTGACAGAGGGCCACGATACTTCGACCAGCGCGCAAAAATGGAGGCTCTAGACCCTTCCAGAGCCGAGATATCGAAGGTCAAAATTTGGACCTGAAAAAAAAACATAAGGGGTAACACTGTCATTTTTTTTTTTGGCCAAAATTTTGACCCCCTCCGATTTTCTTGAAACTCTGGATTCTGACAGAGGGCCACGAGACTTCGACCAGCGCGCAAAAATGGAGGCTCTAGACCCTTCCAGAGCCGAGATATCGAAGGTCAAAATTTGGACCTGAAAAAAAAACATAAGGGGTAACACTGTCATTTTTTTTTGGGGGCAAAATTTTGAACCCCTCCGATTTTCTTGAAACTCTGGATTCTGACAGAGGGCCACGAGACTTCGACCAGCGCGTAAAAATGGAGGCTCTAGACCCTTCCAAAGCCGAGATATCGAAGGTCAAAATTTGGACCTGAAAAAAAAAACATAAGGGGTAACACTGTCATTTTTTTTTTGGCCGAAATGTTGACCCCCTCCAATTTTCTTGAAACTCTGGATTCTGACAGAGGGCCACGAGACTTCGACCAGAGCGCAAAAATGGAGGCTCTAGACCCTTCCAGAGCCGAGATATCGAAGGTCAAAATTTGGACCTGAAAAAAAAACATAAGGGGTAACACTGTCATTTTTTTTTTTTGGCCAAAATTTTGACCCCCTCCGATTTTCTTGAAACTCTGGATTCTGACAGAGGGCCACGAGACTTCGACCAGCGCGCAAAAATGGAGGCTCTAGACCCTTCCAGAGCCGAAATATCGAAGGTCAAAATTTGGACCTGAAAAAAAAACATAAGGGGTAACACTGTCATTTTTTTTTTGGCCGAAATTTTGACCCCCTCCGATTTTCTTGAAACTCTGGATTCTGACAGAGGGCCACGAGACTTCGACCAGCGCGCAAAAATGGAGGCTCTAGACCCTTCCAGAGCCGAGATATCGAAGGTCAAAATTTGGACCTGAAAAAAAAACATAAGGGGTAACACTGTCATTTTTTTTTTGGCCGAAATTTTGACCCCCTCCGATTTTCTTGAAACTCTGGATTCTGATAGAGGGCCACGAGACTTCGACCAGCGCGCAAAAATGGAGGCTCTAGACCCTTCCAGAGCCGAGATATCGAAGGTCAAAATTTGGACCTGAAAAAAAAACGTAAGGGGTAACACTGTCATTTTTTTTTTTGGCCAAAATTTTGACCCCCTCCGATTTTCTTGAAACTCTGGATTCTGACAGAGGGCCACGAGACTTCGACCAGCGCGCAAAAATGGAGGCTCTAGACCCTTCCAGAGCCGAGATATCGAAGGTCAAAATTTGGACCTGAAAAAAAACATAAGGGGTAACACTGTCATTTTTTTTTTTGGCCAAAATTTTGACCCCCTCCGATTTTCTTGAAACTCTGGATTCTGACAGAGGGCCACGAGACTTCGACCAGCGCGCAAAAATGGAGGCTCTAGACCCTTCCAGAGCCGAGATATCGAAGGTCAAAATTTGGACCTGAAAAAAAAAACATAAGGGGTAACACTGTCATTTTTTTTTGGCCGAAATTTTGACCCCCTCCGATCTTCTTGAAACTCTGGATTCTGACAGAGGGCCACGAGACTTCGACCAGCGCGCAAAAATGGAGGCTCTAGACCCTTCCAGAGCCGAGATATCGAAGGTCAAAATTTGGACCTGAAAAAAAAACATAAGGGGTAACACTGTCATTTTTTTTTTTGGCCGAAATTTTGACCCCCTCCGATTTTCTTGAAACTCTGGATTCTGACAGAGGGCCACGAGACTTCGACCAGCGCGCAAAAATGGAGGCTCTAGACCCTTCCAGAGCCGAGATATCGAAGGTCAAAATTTGGACCTGAAAAAAAAAACATAAGGGGTAACACTGTCATTTTTTTTTTTGGCCAAAATTTTGACCCCCTCCGATTTTCTTGAAACTCTGGATTCTGACAGAGGGCCACGAGACTTCGACCAGCGCGCAAAAATGGAGGCTCTAGACCCTTCCAGAGCCGAGATATCGAAGGTCAAAATTTGGACCTGAAAAAAAAACATAAGGGGTAACACTGTCATTTTTTTTTTGGCCGAAATTTTGACCCCCTCCGATTTTCTTGAAACTCTGGATTCTGACAGAGGGCCACGAGACTTCGACCAGCGCGCAAAAATGGAGGCTCTAGACCCTTCCAGAGCCGAGATATCGAAGGTCAAAATTTGGACCTGAAAAAAAAACGTAAGGGGTAACACTGTCATTTTTTTTTTTTGGCCAAAATTTTGACCCCCTCCGATTTTCTTGAAACTCTGGATTCTGACAGAGGGCCACGAGACTTCGACCAGCGCGCAAAAATTGAGGCTCTAGACCCTTCCAGAGCCGAGATATCGAAGGTCAAAATTTGGACCTGAAAAAAAAACATAAGGGGTAACACTGTCATTTTTTTTTGGGGCAAAATTTTGAACCCCTCCGATTTTCTTGAAACTCTGGATTCTGACAGAGGGCCACGAGACTTCGACCAGCGCGTAAAAATGGAGGCTCTAGACCCTTCCAAAGCCGAGATATCGAAGGTCAAAATTTGGACCTGAAAAAAAAAACATAAGGGGTAACACTGTCATTTTTTTTTTGGCCGAAATGTTGACCCCCTCCAATTTTCTTGAAACTCTGGATTCTGACAGAGGGCCACGAGACTTCGACCAGCGCGCAAAAATGGAGGCTCTAGACCCTTCCAGAGCCGAGATATCGAAGGTCAAAATTTGGACCTGAAAAAAAAACATAAGGGGTAACACTGTCATTTTTTTTTTTGGCCAAAATTTTGACCCCCTCCGATTTTCTTGAAACTCTGGATTCTGACAGAGGGCCACGAGACTTCGACCAGCGCGCAAAAATGGAGGCTCTAGACCCTTCCAGAGCCGAGATATCGAAGGTCAAAATTTGGACCTGAAAAAAAAACATAAGGGGTAACACTGTCATTTTTTTTTGGCCGAAATTTTGACCCCCTCCGATTTTCTTGAAACTCTGGATTCTGACAGAGGGCCACGAGACTTCGACCAGCGCGCAAAAATGGAGGCTCTAGACCCTTCCAGAGCCGAGATATCGAAGGTCAAAATTTGGACCTGAAAAAAAAACATAAGGGGTAACACTGTCATTTTTTTTTTGGCCGAAATTTTGACCCCCTCCGATTTTCTTGAAACTCTGGATTCTGATAGAGGGCCACGAGACTTCGACCAGCGCGCAAAAATGGAGGCTCTAGACCCTTCCAGAGCCGAGATATCGAAGGTCAAAATTTGGACCTGAAAAAAAAACGTAAGGGGTAACACTGTCATTTTTTTTTTTGGCCAAAATTTTGACCCCCTCCGATTTTCTTGAAACTCTGGATTCTGACAGAGGGCCACGAGACTTCGACCAGCGCGCAAAAATTGAGGCTCTAGACCCTTCCAGAGCCGAGATATCGAAGGTCAAAATTTGGACCTGAAAAAAAAACATAAGGGGTAACACTGTCATTTTTTTTTGGCTGAAATTTTGACCCCCTCCGATCTTCTTGAAACTCTGGATTCTGACAGAGGGCCACGAGACTTCGACCAGCGCGCAAAAATGGAGGCTCTAGACCCTTCCAGAGCCGAGATATCGAAGGTCAAAATTTGGACCTGAAAAAAAAACATAAGGGGTAACACTGTCATTTTTTTTTTTGGCCGAAATTTTGACCCCCTCCGATTTTCTTGAAACTCTGGATTCTGACAGAGGGCCACGAGACTTCGACCAGCGCGCAAAAATGGAGGCTCTAGACCCTTCCAGAGCCGAGATATCGAAGGTCAAAATTTGGACCTGAAAAAAAAAACATAAGGGGTAACACTGTCATTTTTTTTTTTTTGGCCAAAATTTTGACCCCCTCCGATTTTCTTGAAACTCTGGATTCTGACAGAGGGCCACGAGACTTCGACCAGCGCGCAAAAATGGAGGCTCTAGACCCTTCCAGAGCCGAGATATCGAAGGTCAAAATTTGGACCTGAAAAAAAAACATAAGGGGTAACACTGTCATTTTTTTTTTGGCCGAAATTTTGACCCCCTCCGATTTTCTTGAAACTCTGGATTCTGACAGAGGGCCACGAGACTTCGACCAGCGCGCAAAAATGGAGGCTCTAGACCCTTCCAGAGCCGAGATATCGAAGGTCAAAATTTGGACCTGAAAAAAAAACGTAAGGGGTAACACTGTCATTTTTTTTTTTTTTGGCCAAAATTTTGACCCCCTCCGATTTTCTTGAAACTCTGGATTCTGACAGAGGGCCACGAGACTTCGACCAGCGCGCAAAAATTGAGGCTCTAGACCCTTCCAGAGCCGAGATATCGAAGGTCAAAATTTGGACCTGAAAAAAAAACATAAGGGGTAACACTGTCATTTTTTTTTTTTGGCCGAAATTTTGACCCCCTCCGATTTTCTTGAAACTCTGGATTCTGACAGAGGGCCACGAGACTTCGACCAGCGCGCAAAAATGGAGGCTCTAGACCCTTCCAGAGCCGAGATATAGAAGGTCAAAATTTGGACCTGAAAAAAAACATAAGGGGTAACACTGTCATTTTTTTTTTTGGCCGAAATTTTGACCCCCTCCGATTTTCTTGAAACTCTGGATTCTGACAGAGGGCCACGAGACTTCGACCAGCGCGCAAAAATGGAGGCTCTAGACCCTTCCAGAGCCGAGATATCGAAGGTCAAAATTTGGACCTGAAAAAAAAACATAAGGGGTAACACTGTCATTTTTTTTTGGCCGAAATTTTGACCCCCTCCGATTTTCTTGAAACTCTGGATTCTGATAGAGGGCCACGAGACTTCGACCAGCGCGCAAAAATGGAGGCTCTAGACCCTTCCAGAGCCGAGATATCGAAGGTCAAAATTTGGACCTGAAAAAAAAACGTAAGGGGTAACACTGTCATTTTTTTTTTTGGCCAAAATTTTGACCCCCTCCGATTTTCTTGAAACTCTGGATTCTGACAGAGGGCCACGAGACTTCGACCAGCGCGCAAAAATGGAGGCTCTAGACCCTTCCAGAGCCGAGATATCGAAGGTCAAAATTTGGACCTGAAAAAAAACATAAGGGGTAACACTGTCATTTTTTTTTTTGGCCAAAATTTTGACCCCCTCCGATTTTCTTGAAACTCTGGATTCTGACAGAGGGCCACGAGACTTCGACCAGCGCGCAAAAATGGAGGCTCTAGACCCTTCCAGAGCCGAGATATCGAAGGTCAAAATTTGGACCTGAAAAAAAAAACATAAGGGGTAACACTGTCATTTTTTTTGGCCGAAATTTTGACCCCCTCCGATCTTCTTGAAACTCTGGATTCTGACAGAGGGCCACGAGACTTCGACCAGCGCGCAAAAATGGAGGCTCTAGACCCTTCCAGAGCCGAGATATCGAAGGTCAAAATTTGGACCTGAAAAAAAAACATAAGGGGTAACACTGTCATTTTTTTTTTTGGCCGAAATTTTGACCCCCTCCGATTTTCTTGAAACTCTGGATTCTGACAGAGGGCCACGAGACTTCGACCAGCGCGCAAAAATGGAGGCTCTAGACCCTTCCAGAGCCGAGATATCGAAGGTCAAAATTTGGACCTGAAAAAAAAAACATAAGGGGTAACACTGTCATTTTTTTTTTTTGGCCAAAATTTTGACCCCCTCCGATTTTCTTGAAACTCTGGATTCTGACAGAGGGCCACGAGACTTCGACCAGCGCGCAAAAATGGAGGCTCTAGACCCTTCCAGAGCCGAGATATCGAAGGTCAAAATTTGGACCTGAAAAAAAAACATAAGGGGTAACACTGTCATTTTTTTTTTGGCCGAAATTTTGACCCCCTCCGATTTTCTTGAAACTCTGGATTCTGACAGAGGGCCACGAGACTTCGACCAGCGCGCAAAAATGGAGGCTCTAGACCCTTCCAGAGCCGAGATATCGAAGGTCAAAATTTGGACCTGAAAAAAAAACGTAAGGGGTAACACTGTCATTTTTTTTTTTTGGCCAAAATTTTGACCCCCTCCGATTTTCTTGAAACTCTGGATTCTGACAGAGGGCCACGAGACTTCGACCAGCGCGCAAAAATTGAGGCTCTAGACCCTTCCAGAGCCGAGATATCGAAGGTCAAAATTTGGACCTGAAAAAAAAACATAAGGGGTAACACTGTCATTTTTTTTGGGGGGCAAAATTTTGAACCCCTCCGATTTTCTTGAAACTCTGGATTCTGACAGAGGGCCACGAGACTTCGACCAGCGCGTAAAAATGGAGGCTCTAGACCCTTCCAAAGCCGAGATATCGAAGGTCAAAATTTGGACCTGAAAAAAAAAACATAAGGGGTAACACTGTCATTTTTTTTTTTGGCCGAAATGTTGACCCCCTCCAATTTTCTTGAAACTCTGGATTCTGACAGAGGGCCACGAGACTTCGACCAGCGCGCAAAAATGGAGGCTCTAGACCCTTCCAGAGCCGAGATATCGAAGGTCAAAATTTGGACCTGAAAAAAAAACATAATGGGTAACACTGTAATTTTTTTTTTTTGGCCGAAATTTTGACCCCCTCCGATTTTCTTGAAACTCTGGATTCTGATAGAGGGCCACGAGACTTCGACCAGCGCGCAAAAATGGAGGCTCTAGACCCTTCCAGAGCCGAGATATCGAAGGTCAAAATTTGGACCTGAAAAAAAAAACGTAAGGGGTAACACTGTCATTTTTTTTTTTGGCCAAAATTTTGACCCCCTCCGATTTTCTTGAAACTCTGGATTCTGACAGAGGGCCACGAGACTTCGACCAGCGCGCAAAAATGGAGGCTCTAGACCCTTCCAGAGCCGAGATATCGAAGGTCAAAATTTGGACCTGAAAAAAAACATAAGGGGTAACACTGTCATTTTTTTTTTTTGGCCAAAATTTTGACCCCCTCCGATTTTCTTGAAACTCTGGATTCTGACAGAGGGCCACGAGACTTCGACCAGCGCGCAAAAATGGAGGCTCTAGACCCTTCCAGAGCCGAGATATCGAAGGTCAAAATTTGGACCTGAAAAAAAAAACATAAGGGGTAACACTGTCATTTTTTTTTGGCCGAAATTTTGACCCCCTCCGATCTTCTTGAAACTCTGGATTCTGACAGAGGGCCACGAGACTTCGACCAGCGCGCAAAAATGGAGGCTCTAGACCCTTCCAGAGCCGAGATATCGAAGGTCAAAATTTGGACCTGAAAAAAAAACATAAGGGGTAACACTGTCATTTTTTTTTTTGGCCGAAATTTTGACCCCCTCCGATTTTCTTGAAACTCTGGATTCTGACAGAGGGCCACGAGACTTCGACCAGCGCGCAAAAATGGAGGCTCTAGACCCTTCCAGAGCCGAGATATCGAAGGTCAAAATTTGGACCTGAAAAAAAAAACATAAGGGGTAACACTGTCATTTTTTTTTTTGGCCAAAATTTTGACCCCCTCCGATTTTCTTGAAACTCTGGATTCTGACAGAGGGCCACGAGACTTCGACCAGCGCGCAAAAATGGAGGCTCTAGACCCTTCCAGAGCCGAGATATCGAAGGTCAAAATTTGGACCTGAAAAAAAAACATAAGGGGTAACACTGTCATTTTTTTTTTGGCCGAAATTTTGACCCCCTCCGATTTTCTTGAAACTCTGGATTCTGACAGAGGGCCACGAGACTTCGACCAGCGCGCAAAAATGGAGGCTCTAGACCCTTCCAGAGCCGAGATATCGAAGGTCAAAATTTGGACCTGAAAAAAAAACGTAAGGGGTAACACTGTCATTTTTTTTTTTTTGGCCAAAATTTTGACCCCCTCCGATTTTCTTGAAACTCTGGATTCTGACAGAGGGCCACGAGACTTCGACCAGCGCGCAAAAATTGAGGCTCTAGACCCTTCCAGAGCCAAGATATCGAAGGTCAAAATTTGGACCTGAAAAAAAAAACATAAGGGGTAACACTGTCATTTTTTTTTTTGGCCGAAATTTTGACCCCCTCCGATTTTCTTGAAACTCTGGATTCTGACAGAGGGCCACGAGACTTCGACCAGCGCGCAAAAATGGAGGCTCTAGACCCTTCCAGAGCCGAGATATAGAAGGTCAAAATTTGGACCTGAAAAAAAACATAAGGGGTAACACTGTCATTTTTTTTTTTGGCCGAAATTTTGACCCCCTCCGATTTTCTTGAAACTCTGGATTCTGACAGAGGGCCACGAGACTTCGACCAGCGCGCAAAAATGGAGGCTCTAGACCCTTCCAGAGCCGAGATATCGAAGGTCAAAATTTGGACCTGAAAAAAAAACATAAGGGGTAACACTGTCATTTTTTTTTTGGCCAAAATTTTGACCCCCTCCGATTTTCTTGAAACTCTGGATTCTGACAGAAGGCCACGAGACTTCGACCAGCGCGCAAAAATGGAGTCTCTAGACCCTTCCAGAGCCGAGATATCGAAGGTCAAAATTTGGACCTGAAAAAAAAACATAAGGGGTAACACTGTCATTTTCTTTTTTTGGGGCAAAATTTTGACCCCCTCCGATTTTCTTGAAACTCTGGATTCTGACAGAGGGCCACGAGACTTCGACCAGCGCGCAAAAATGGAGGCTCTAGACCCTTCCAAAGCCGAGATATCGAAGGTCAAAATTTGGACCTGAAAAAAAAAACATAAGGGGTAACACTGTCATTTTTTTTGGCCGAAATTTTGACCCCCTCCAATTTTCTTGAAACTCTGGATTCTGACAGAGGGCCATGAGACTTCGACCAGCGCGCAAAAATGGAGGCTCTAGACCCTTCCAGAGCCGAGATATCGAAGGTCAAAATTTGGACCTGAAAAAAAAACATAAGGGGTAACACTGTCATTTTTTTTTTTTTTGGCCAAAATTTTGACCCCCTCCGATTTTCTTGAAACTCTGGATTCTGACAGAGGGCCACGAGACTTCGACCAGCGCGCAAAAATGGAGGCTCTAGACCCTTCCAGAGCCGAGATATCGAAGGTCAAAATTTGGACCTGAAAAAAAAAACATAAGGGGTAACACTGTCATTTTTTTTTTGGGCAAAATTTTGAACCCCTCCGATTTTCTTGAAACTCTGGATTCTGACAGAGGGCCACGAGACTTCGACCAGCGCGCAAAAATGGAGGCTCTAGACCCTTCCAAAGCCGAGATATCGAAGGTCAAAATTTGGACCTGAAAAAAAAAACATAAGGGGTAACACTGTCATTTTTTTTTTGGCCGAAATGTTGACCCCCTCCAATTTTCTTGAAACTCTGGATTCTGACAGAGGGCCACAAGACTTCGACCAGCGCGCAAAAATGGAGGCTCTAGACCCTTCCAGAGCCAAGATATCGAAGGTCAAAATTTGGACCTGAAAAAAAAAACATAAGGGGTAACACTGTCATTTTTTTTTTTTGGCCAAAATTTTGACCCCCTCCGATTTTCTTGAAACTCTGGATTCTGAGAGAGGGCCACGAGACTTCGACCAGCGCGCAAAAATGGAGGCTCTAGACCCTTCCAGAGCCGAGATATCGAAGGTCAAAATTTGGACCTGAAAAAAAAAACATAAGGGGTAACACTGTCATTTTTTTTTTTGGCCGAAATTTTGACCCCCTCCGATTTTCTTGAAACTCTGGATTCTGACAGAGGGCCACGAGACTTCGACCAGCGCGCAAAAATGGAGGCTCTAGACCCTTCCAGAGCCGAGATATCGAAGGTCAAAATTTGGACCTGAAAAAAAAAACATAAGGGGTAACACTGTCATTTTTTTTTTTGGCCGAAATTTTGACCCCCTCCGATTTTCTTGAAACTCTGGATTCTGACAGAGGGCCGCGAGACTTCGACCAGCGCGCAAAAATGGAGGCTCTAGACCCTTCCAGAGTCGAGATATCGAAGGTCAAAATTTGGACCTGAAAAAAAAACATAAGGGGTAACACTGTCATTTTTTTTTTTGGCCAAAATTTTGACCCCCTCCGATTTTCTTGAAACTCTGGATTCTGACAGAGGGCCACGGGACTTCGACCAGCGCGCAAAAATGGAGGCTCTAGACCCTTCCAGAGCCGAGATATCGAAGGTCAAAATTTGGACCTGAAAAAAAAAACATAAGGGGTAACACTGTCATTTTTTTTTTTGGCCGAAATTTTGACCCCCTCCGATTTTCTTGAAACTCTGGATTCTGACAGAGGGCCACGAGACTTCGACCAGCGTGCAAAAATGGAGGCTCTAGACCCTTCCAGAGCCGAGATATCGAAGGTCAAAATTTGGACCTGAAAAAAAAACATAAGGGGTAACACTGTCATTTTTTTTTTGGCCAAAATTTTGACCCCCTCCGATTTTCTTGAAACTATGGATTCTGACAGAGGGCCACGAGACTTCGACCAGCGCGCAAAAATGGAGGCTCTAGACCCTTCCAGAGCCGAGATATCGAAGGTCAAAATTTGGACCTGAAAAAAAAAACATAAGGGGTAACACTGTCATTTTTTTTTTTTTTGGCCGAAATTTTGACCCCCTCCGATTTTCTTGAAACTCTGGATTCTGACAGAGGGCCACGAGACTTCGACCAGCGCGCAAAAATGGAGGCTCTAGACCCTTCCAAAGCCGAGATATCGAAGGTCAAAATTTGGACCTGAAAAAAAACATAAGGGGTAACACTGTCATTTTTTTTTTTGGCCGAAATTTTGACCCCCTCCGATTTTCTTGAAACTCTGAATTCTGACAGAGGGCCACGAGACTTCGACCAGCGTGCAAAAATGGAGGCTCTAGACCCTTCCAGAGCCGAGATATCGAAGGTCAAAATTTGGACCTGAAAAAAAAACATAATGGGTAACACTGTCATTTTTTTTTTTGGCCAAAATTTTGACCCCCTCCGATTTTCTTGAAACTCTGGATTCTGACAGAGGGCCAAGAGACTTCGACCAGCGCGTAAAAATGGAGGCTCTAGACCCTTCCAGAGCCGAGATATCGAAGGTCAAAATTTGGACCTGAAAAAAAAACATAATGGGTAACACTGTCATTTTTTTTTTTTGGCCAAAATTTTGACCCCCTCCGATTTTCTTGAAACTCTGGATTCTGACAGAGGGCCACGAGACTTCGACCAGCGCGTAAAAATGGAGGCTCTAGACCCTTCCAGAGCCGAGATATCGAAGGTCAAAATTTGGACCTGAAAAAAAAACATAAGGGGTAACACTGTCATTTTTTTTTTTTGGCCAAAATTTTGACCCCCTCCGATTTTCTTGAAACTCTGGATTCTGACAGAGGGCCACGAGACTTCGACCAGCGCGCAAAAATGGAGGCTCTAGACCCTTCCAGAGCCGAGATATCGAAGGTCAAAATTTGGACCTGAAAAAAAAACATAAGGGGTAACACTGTCATTTTTTTTTTTTGGCCAAAATTTTGACCCCCTCCGATTTTCTTGAAACTCTGGATTCTGATAGAGGGCCACGAGACTTCGACCAGCGCGCAAAAATGGAGGCTCTAGACCCTTCCAGAGCCGAGATATCGAAGGTCAAAATTTGGACCTGAAAAAAAAACGTAAGGGGTAACACTGTCATTTTTTTTTTGGCCAAAATTTTGACCCCCTCCGATTTTCTTGAAACTCTGGATTCTGACAGAGGGCCACGAGACTTCGACCAGCGCGCAAAAATGGAGGCTCTAGACCCTTCCAGAGCCGAGATATCGAAGGTCAAAATTTGGACCTGAAAAAAAACATAAGGGGTAACACTGTCATTTTTTTTTTTTGGCCAAAATTTTGACCCCCTCCGATTTTCTTGAAACTCTGGATTCTGACAGAGGGCCACGAGACTTCGACCAGCGCGCAAAAATGGAGGCTCTAGACCCTTCCAGAGCCGAGATATCGAAGGTCAAAATTTGGACCTGAAAAAAAAAACATAAGGGGTAACACTGTCATTTTTTTTTGGCCGAAATTTTGACCCCCTCCGATCTTCTTGAAACTCTGGATTCTGACAGAGGGCCACGAGACTTCGACCAGCGCGCAAAAATGGAGGCTCTAGACCCTTCCAGAGCCGAGATATCGAAGGTCAAAATTTGGACCTGAAAAAAAAAACGTAAGGGGTAACACTGTCATTTTTTTTTTTTGGCCAAAATTTTGACCCCCTCCGATTTTCTTGAAACTCTGGATTCTGACAGAGGGCCACGAGACTTCGACCAGCGCGCAAAAATTGAGGCTCTAGACCCTTCCAGAGCCGAGATATCGAAGGTCAAAATTTGGACCTGAAAAAAAAACATAAGGGGTAACACTGTCATTTTTTTTGGGGGGCAAAATTTTGAACCCCTCCGATTTTCTTGAAACTCTGGATTCTGACAGAGGGCCACGAGACTTCGACCAGCGCGTAAAAATGGAGGCTCTAGACCCTTCCAAAGCCGAGATATCGAAGGTCAAAATTTGGACCTGAAAAAAAAAACATAAGGGGTAACACTGTCATTTTTTTTTTGGCCGAAATGTTGACCCCCTCCAATTTTCTTGAAACTCTGGATTCTGACAGAGGGCCACGAGACTTCGACCAGCGCGCAAAAATGGAGGCTCTAGACCCTTCCAGAGCCGAGATATCGAAGGTCAAAATTTGGACCTGAAAAAAAAACATAAGGGGTAACACTGTCATTTTTTTTTTTTGGCCAAAATTTTGACCCCCTCCGATTTTCTTGAAACTCTGGATTCTGACAGAGGGCCACGAGACTTCGACCAGCGCGCAAAAATGGAGGCTCTAGACCCTTCCAGAGCCGAGATATCGAAGGTCAAAATTTGGACCTGAAAAAAAAACATAAGGGGTAACACTGTCATTTTTTTTTTGGCCGAAATTTTGACCCCCTCCGATTTTCTTGAAACTCTGGATTCTGACAGAGGGCCACGAGACTTCGACCAGCGCGCAAAAATGGAGGCTCTAGACCCTTCCAGAGCCGAGATATCGAAGGTCAAAATTTGGACCTGAAAAAAAAAACATAAGGGGTAACACTGTCATTTTTTTTTTGGCCGAAATTTTGACCCCCTCCGATTTTCTTGAAACTCTGGATTCTGATAGAGGGCCACGAGACTTCGACCAGCGCGCAAAAATGGAGGCTCTAGACCCTTCCAGAGCCGAGATATCGAAGGTCAAAATTTGGACCTGAAAAAAAAACGTAAGGGGTAACACTGTCATTTTTTTTTTTGGCCAAAATTTTGACCCCCTCCGATTTTCTTGAAACTCTGGATTCTGACAGAGGGCCACGAGACTTCGACCAGCGCGCAAAAATGGAGGCTCTAGACCCTTCCAGAGCCGAGATATCGAAGGTCAAAATTTGGACCTGAAAAAAAACATAAGGGGTAACACTGTCATTTTTTTTTTTGGCCAAAATTTTGACCCCCTCCGATTTTCTTGAAACTCTGGATTCTGACAGAGGGCCACGAGACTTCGACCAGCGCGCAAAAATGGAGGCTCTAGACCCTTCCAGAGCCGAGATATCGAAGGTCAAAATTTGGACCTGAAAAAAAAAAACATAAGGGGTAACACTGTCATTTTTTTTTGGCCGAAATTTTGACCCCCTCCGATCTTCTTGAAACTCTGGATTCTGACAGAGGGCCACGAGACTTCGACCAGCGCGCAAAAATGGAGGCTCTAGACCCTTCCAGAGCCGAGATATCGAAGGTCAAAATTTGGACCTGAAAAAAAAACATAAGGGGTAACACTGTCATTTTTTTTTTTGGCCGAAATTTTGACCCCCTCCGATTTTCTTGAAACTCTGGATTCTGACAGAGGGCCACGAGACTTCGACCAGCGCGCAAAAATGGAGGCTCTAGACCCTTCCAGAGCCGAGATATCGAAGGTCAAAATTTGGACCTGAAAAAAAAAACATAAGGGGTAACACTGTCATTTTTTTTTTTGGCCAAAATTTTGACCCCCTCCGATTTTCTTGAAACTCTGGATTCTGACAGAGGGCCACGAGACTTCGACCAGCGCGCAAAAATGGAGGCTCTAGACCCTTCCAGAGCCGAGATATCGAAGGTCAAAATTTGGACCTGAAAAAAAAACATAAGGGGTAACACTGTCATTTTTTTTTTGGCCGAAATTTTGACCCCCTCCGATTTTCTTGAAACTCTGGATTCTGACAGAGGGCCACGAGACTTCGACCAGCGCGCAAAAATGGAGGCTCTAGACCCTTCCAGAGCCGAGATATCGAAGGTCAAAATTTGGACCTGAAAAAAAAACGTAAGGGGTAACACTGTCATTTTTTTTTTTTTGGCCAAAATTTTGACCCCCTCCGATTTTCTTGAAACTCTGGATTCTGACAGAGGGCCACGAGACTTCGACCAGCGCGCAAAAATTGAGGCTCTAGACCCTTCCAGAGCCAAGATATCGAAGGTCAAAATTTGGACCTGAAAAAAAAAACATAAGGGGTAACACTGTCATTTTTTTTTTTGGCCGAAATTTTGACCCCCTCCGATTTTCTTGAAACTCTGGATTCTGACAGAGGGCCACGAGACTTCGACCAGCGCGCAAAAATGGAGGCTCTAGACCCTTCCAGAGCCGAGATATAGAAGGTCAAAATTTGGACGTGAAAAAAAACATAAGGGGTAACACTGTCATTTTTTTTTTTGGCCGAAATTTTGACCCCCTCCGATTTTCTTGAAACTCTGGATTCTGACAGAGGGCCACGAGACTTCGACCAGCGCGCAAAAATGGAGGCTCTAGACCCTTCCAGAGCCGAGATATCGAAGGTCAAAATTTGGACCTGAAAAAAAAAACATAAGGGGTAACACTGTCATTTTTTTTTTTGGCCAAAATTTTGACCCCCTCCGATTTTCTTGAAACTCTGGATTCTGACAGAAGGCCACGAGACTTCGACCAGCGCGCAAAAATGGAGTCTCTAGACCCTTCCAGAGCCGAGATATCGAAGGTCAAAATTTGGACCTGAAAAAAAAACATAAGGGGTAACACTGTCATTTTCTTTTTTTGGGGCAAAATTTTGACCCCCTCCGATTTTCTTGAAACTCTGGATTCTGACAGAGGGCCACGAGACTTCGACCAGCGCGCAAAAATGGAGGCTCTAGACCCTTCCAAAGCCGAGATATCGAAGGTCAAAATTTGGACCTGAAAAAAAAAACATAAGGGGTAACACTGTCATTTTTTTTGGCCGAAATTTTGACCCCCTCCAATTTTCTTGAAACTCTGGATTCTGACAGAGGGCCATGAGACTTCGACCAGCGCGCAAAAATGGAGGCTCTAGACCCTTCCAGAGCCGAGATATCGAAGGTCAAAATTTGGACCTGAAAAAAAAACATAAGGGGTAACACTGTCATTTTTTTTTTTTTGGCCAAAATTTTGACCCCCTCCGATTTTCTTGAAACTCTGGATTCTGACAGAGGGCCACGAGACTTCGACCAGCGCGCAAAAATGGAGGCTCTAGACCCTTCCAGAGCCGAGATATCGAAGGTCAAAATTTGGACCTGAAAAAAAAAACATAAGGGGTAACACTGTCATTTTTTTTTTGGGCAAAATTTTGAACCCCTCCGATTTTCTTGAAACTCTGGATTCTGACAGAGGGCCACGAGACTTCGACCAGCGCGCAAAAATGGAGGCTCTAGACCCTTCCAAAGCCGAGATATCGAAGGTCAAAATTTGGACCTGAAAAAAAAAACATAAGGGGTAACACTGTCATTTTTTTTTTGGCCGAAATGTTGACCCCCTCCAATTTTCTTGAAACTCTGGATTCTGACAGAGGGCCACAAGACTTCGACCAGCGCGCAAAAATGGAGGCTCTAGACCCTTCCAGAGCCAAGATATCGAAGGTCAAAATTTGGACCTGAAAAAAAAAACATAAGGGGTAACACTGTCATTTTTTTTTTTTGGCCAAAATTTTGACCCCCTCCGATTTTCTTGAAACTCTGGATTCTGACAGAGGGCCACGAGACTTCGACCAGCGCGCAAAAATGGAGGCTCTAGACCCTTCCAGAGCCGAGATATCGAAGGTCAAAATTTGGACCTGAAAAAAAAAACATAAGGGGTAACACTGTCATTTTTTTTTTTTGGCCGAAATTTTGACCCCCTCCGATTTTCTTGAAACTCTGGATTCTGACAGAGGGCCACGAGACTTCGACCAGCGCGCAAAAATGGAGGCTCTAGACCCTTCCAGAGCCGAGATATCGAAGGTCAAAATTTGGACCTGAAAAAAAAACATAAGGGGTAACACTGTCATTTTTTTTTTTGGCCGAAATTTTGACCCCCTCCGATTTTCTTGAAACTCTGGATTCTGACAGAGGGCCGCGAGACTTCGACCAGCGCGCAAAAATGGAGGCTCTAGACCCTTCCAGAGTCGAGATATCGAAGGTCAAAATTTGGACCTGAAAAAAAAACATAAGGGGTAACACTGTCATTTTTTTTTTTGGCCAAAATTTTGACCCCCTCCGATTTTCTTGAAACTCTGGATTCTGACAGAGGGCCACGGGACTTCGACCAGCGCGCAAAAATGGAGGCTCTAGACCCTTCCAGAGCCGAGATATCGAAGGTCAAAATTTGGACCTGAAAAAAAAAACATAAGGGGTAACACTGTCATTTTTTTTTTTGGCCGAAATTTTGACCCCCTCCGATTTTCTTGAAACTCTGGATTCTGACAGAGGGCCACGAGACTTCGACCAGCGTGCAAAAATGGAGGCTCTAGACCCTTCCAGAGCCGAGATATCGAAGGTCAAAATTTGGACCTGAAAAAAAAACATAAGGGGTAACACTGTCATTTTTTTTTTGGCCAAAATTTTGACCCCCTCCGATTTTCTTGAAACTATGGATTCTGACAGAGGGCCACGAGACTTCGACCAGCGCGCAAAAATGGAGGCTCTAGACCCTTCCAGAGCCGAGATATCGAAGGTCAAAATTTGGACCTGAAAAAAAAAAACATAAGGGGTAACACTGTCATTTTTTTTTTTTTGGCCGAAATTTTGACCCCCTCCGATTTTCTTGAAACTCTGGATTCTGACAGAGGGCCACGAGACTTCGACCAGCGCGCAAAAATGGAGGCTCTAGACCCTTCCAAAGCCGAGATATCGAAGGTCAAAATTTGGACCTGAAAAAAAACATAAGGGGTAACACTGTCATTTTTTTTTTTGGCCAAAATTTTGACCCCCTCCGATTTTCTTGAAACTCTGGATTCTGACAGAGGGCCACGAGACTTCGACCAGCGTGCAAAAATGGAGGCTCTAGACCCTTCCAGAGCCGAGATATCGAAGGTCAAAATTTGGACCTGAAAAAAAAACATAAGGGGTAACACTGTCATTTTTTTTTTGGCCAAAATTTTGACCCCCTCCGATTTTCTTGAAACTATGGATTCTGACAGAGGGCCACGAGACTTCGACCAGCGCGCAAAAATGGAGGCTCTAGACCCTTCCAGAGCCGAGATATCGAAGGTCAAAATTTGGACCTGAAAAAAAAAAACATAAGGGGTAACACTGTCATTTTTTTTTTTTTTGGCCGAAATTTTGACCCCCTCCGATTTTCTTGAAACTCTGGATTCTTACAGAGGGCCACGAGACTTCGACCAGCGCGCAAAAATGGAGGCTCTAGACCCTTCCAAAGCCGAGATATCGAAGGTCAAAATTTGGACCTGAAAAAAAACAGAAGGGGTAACACTGTCATTTTTTTTTTTGGCCAAAATTTTGACCCCCTCCGATTTTCTTGAAACTCTGGATTCTGACAGAGGGCCACGAGACTTCGACCAGCGCGCAAAAATGGAGGCTCTAGACCCTTCCAGAGCCGAGATATCGAAGGTCAAAATTTGGACCTGAAAAAAAAAACATAAGGGGTAACACTGTCATTTTTTTTTTTTTGGCCGAAATTTTGACCCCCTCCGATTTTCTTGAAACTCTGGATTCTGACAGAGGGCCACGAGACTTCGACCAGCGCGCAAAAATGGAGGCTCTAGACCCTTCCAGAGCCGAGATATCGAAGGTCAAAATTTGGACCTGAAAAAAAAACATAAGGGGTAACACTGTCATTTTTTTTTTTTTGGCCGAAATTTTGACCCCCTCCGATTTTCTTGAAACTCTGGATTCTGACAGAGGGCCGCGAGACTTCGACCAGCGCGCAAAAATGGAGGCTCTAGACCCTTCCAGAGCCGAGATATCGAAGGTCAAAATTTGGACCTGAAAAAAAAAACATAAGGGGTAACACTGTCATTTTTTTTTTTTGGCCAAAATTTTGACCCCCTCCGATTTTCTTGAAACTCTGGATTCTGACAGAGGGCCACGGGACTTCGACCAGCGCGCAAAAATGGAGGCTCTAGACCCTTCCAGAGCCGAGATATCGAAGGTCAAAATTTTGACCTGAAAAAAAAAAACATAAGGGGTAACACTGTCATTTTTTTTTTTGGCCGAAATTTTGACCCCCTCCGATTTTCTTGAAACTCTGGATTCTGACAGAGGGCCACGAGACTTCGACCAGCGCGCAAAAATGGAGGCTCTAGACCCTTCCAGAGCCGAGATATCGAAGGTCAAAATTTGGACCTGAAAAAAAAACATAAGGGGTAACACTGTCATTTTTTTTTTTGGCCAAAATTTTGACCCCCTCCGATTTTCTTGAAACTCTGGATTCTGACAGAGGGCCACGAGACTTCGACCAGCGTGCAAAAATGGAGGCTCTAGACCCTTCCAGAGCCGAGATATCGAAGGTCAAAATTTGGACCTGAAAAAAAAAACATAAGGGGTAACACTGTCATTTTTTTTTTTGGCCGAAATTTTGACCCCCTCCGATTTTTTTGAAACTCTGGATTCTGACAGAGGGCCACGAGACTTCGACCAGTGCGCAAAAATGGAGGCTCTAGACCCTTCCAGAGCCGAGATATAGAAGGTCTAAATTTGGACCTGAAAAAAAAAAAACATAAGGGGTAACACTGTCATTTTTTTTTTTGGCCGAAATTTTGACCCCCTCCGATTTTCTTGAAACTCTGGATTCTGACAGAGGGCCACGAGACTTCGACCAGCGCGCAAAAATGGAGGCTCTAGACCCTTCCAGAGCCGAGATATCGAAGGTCAAAATTTGGACCTGAAAAAAAAACGTAAGGGGTAACACTGTCATTTTTTTTTTTGGCCAAAATTTTGACCCCCTCCGATTTTCTTGAAACTCTGGATTCTGACAGAGGGCCACGAGACTTCGACCAGCGCGCAAAAATGGAGGCTCTAGACCCTTCCAAAGCCGAGATATCGAAGGTCAAAATTTGGACCTGAAAAAAAAAAACATAAGGGGTAACACTGTCATTTTTTTTTTTTGGCCGAAATTTTGACCCCCTCCGATTTTTTTGAAACTCTGGATTCTGACAGAGGGCCACGAGACTTCGACCAGCGCGCAAAAATGGAGGCTCTAGACCCTTCCAGAGCCGAGATATCGAAGGTCAAAATTTGGACCTGAAAAAAAAACATAAGGGGTAACACTGTCATTTTTTTTTTTGGCCGAAATTTTGACCCCCTCCGATTTTCTTGAAACTCCGGATTCTGACAGAGGGCCACGAGACTTCGACCAGCGCGCAAAAATGGAGGCTCTAGACCCTTCCAGAGCCGAGATATCGAAGGTCAAAATTTGGACCTGAAAAAAAAAACATAAGGGGTAACACTGTCATTTTTTTTTTTGGCCAAAATTTTGACCCCCTCCGATTTTCTTGAAACTCTGGATTCTGACAGAGGGCCACGAGACTTCGACCAGCGCGCAAAAATGGAGGCTCTAGACCCTTCCAGAGCCGAGATATCGAAGGTCAAAATTTGGACCTGAAAAAAAAACGTAAGGGGTAACACTGTCATTTTTTTTTTTGGCCAAAATTTTGACCCCCTCCGATTTTCTTGAAACTCTGGATTCTGACAGAGGGCCACGAGACTTCGACCAGCGCGCAAAAATGGAGGCTCTAGACCCTTCCAAAGCCGAGATATCGAAGGTCAAAATTTGGACCTGAAAAAAAAAAACATAAGGGGTAACACTGTCATTTTTTTTTGGCCGAAATTTTGACCCCCTCCGATTTTTTTGAAACTCTGGATTCTGACAGAGGGCCACGAGACTTCGACCAGCGCGCAAAAATGGAGGCTCTAGACCCTTCCAGAGCCGAGATATCGAAGGTCAAAATTTGGACCTGAAAAAAAAACATAAGGGGTAACACTGTCATTTTTTTTTTTGGCCGAAATTTTGACCCCCTCCGATTTTCTTGAAACTCTGGATTCTGACAGAGGGCCACGAGACTTCGACCAGCGCGCAAAAATGGAGGCTCTAGACCCTTCCAGAGCCGAGATATCGAAGGTCAAAATTTGGACCTGAAAAAAAAACATAAGGGGTAACACTGTCATTTTTTTTTTTTGGCCAAAATTTTGACCCCCTCCGATTTTCTTGAAACTCTGGATTCTGACAGAGGGCCACGAGACTTCGACCAGCGCGCAAAAATGGAGGCTCTAGACCCTTCCAGAGCCGAGATATCGAAGGTCAAAATTTGGACCTGAAAAAAAAACGTAAGGGGTAACACTGTCATTTTTTTTTGGCCAAAATTTTGACCCCCTCCGATTTTCTTGAAACTCTGGATTCTGACAGAGGGCCACGAGACTTCGACCAGCGCGCAAAAATGGAGGCTCTAGACCCTTCCAAAGCCGAGATATCGAAGGTCAAAATTTGGACCAGAAAAAAAAAAACATAAGGGGTAACACTGTCATTTTTTTTTTGGCCGAAATTTTGACCCCCTCCGATTTTCTTGAAACTCTGGATTCTGACAGAGGGCCACGAGACTTCGACCAGCGCGCAAAAATGGAGGCTCTAGACCCTTCCAGAGCCGAGATATCGAAGGTCAAAATTTGGACCTGAAAAAAAAACATAAGGGGTAACACTGTTTTTTTTTTTTTTGGGCAAAATTTTGACCCCCTCCGATTTTCTTGAAACTCTGGATTCTGACAGAGGGCCACGAGACTTCGACCAGCGCGCAAAAATGGAGGCTCTAGACCCTTCCAGAGCCGAGATATCGAAGGTCAAAATTTGGACCTGAAAAAAAAACATAAGGGGTAACACTGTCATTTTTTTTTTTTGGCCGAAATTTTGACCCCCTCCGATTTTCTTGAAACTCTGGATTCTGACAGAGGGCCACGAGACTTCGACCAGCGCGCAAAAATGGAGGCTCTAGACCCCTCCAGAGCCGAGATATCGAAGGTCAAAATTTGGACCTGAAAAAAAAACATAAGGGGTAACACTGTCATTTTTTTTTTTTGGCCGCAATTTTGACCCCCTCCGATTTTCTTGAAACTCTGGATTCTGACAGAGGGCCACGAGACTTCGACCAGCGCGCAAAAATGGAGGCTCTAGACCCTTCCAGAGCCGAGATATCGAAGGTCAAAATTTGGACCTGAAAAAAAAAACATAAGGGGTAACACTGTCATTTTTTTTTTTTGGCCAAAATTTTGACCCCCTCCGATTTTCTTGAAACTCTGGATTCTGACAGAGGGCCACGAGACTTCGACCAGCGCGCAAAAATGGAGGCTCTAGACCCTTCCAGAGCCGAGATATCGAAGGTCAAAATTTGGACCTGAAAAAAAAACATAAGGGGTAACACTGTCATTTTTTTTTTGGCCGAAATTTTGACCCCCTCCGATTTTCTTGAAACTCTGGATTCTGACAGAGGGCCACGAGACTTCGACCAGCGCGCAAAAATGGAGGCTCTAGACCCTTCCAGAGCCGAGATATCGAAGGTCAAAATTTGGACCTGAAAAAAAAACGTAAGGGGTAACACTGTCATTTTTTTTTTTGGCCAAAATTTTGACCCCCTCCGATTTTCTTGAAACTCTGGATTCTGACAGAGGGCCACGAGACTTCGACCAGCGCGCAAAAATGGAGGCTCTAGACCCTTCCAGAGCCGAGATATCGAAGGTCAAAATTTGGACCTGAAAAAAAAAACATAAGGGGTAACACTGTCATTTTTTTTTTTTGGCCAAAATTTTGACCCCCTCCGATTTTCTTGAAACTCTGGATTCTGACAGAGGGCCACGAGACTTCGACCAGCGCGCAAAAATTGAGGCTCTAGACCCTTCCAGAGCCGAGATATCGAAGGTCAAAATTTGGACCTGAAAAAAAAACATAAGGGGTAACACTGTCATTTTTTTTTTTTTGGCCGAAATTTTGACCCCCTCCGATTTTCTTGAAACTCTGGATTCTGACAGAGGGCCACGAGACTTCGACCAGCGCGCAAAAATGGAGGCTCTAGACCCTTCCAGAGCCGAGATATCGAAGGTCAAAATTTGGACCTGAAAAAAAAACGTAAGGGGTAACACTGTCATTTTTTTTTTGGCCAAAATTTTGACCCCCTCCGATTTTCTTGAAACTCTGGATTCTGACAGAGGGCCACGAGACTTCGACCAGCGCGCAAAAATGGAGGCTCTAGACCCTTCCAAAGCCGAGATATCGAAGGTCAAAATTTGGACCTGAAAAAAAAACATAAGGGGTAACACTGTCATTTTTTTTTTGGCCGAAATTTTGACCCCCTCCGATTTTCTTGAAACTCTGGATTCTGACAGAGGGCCACGAGACTTCGACCAGCGCGCAAAAATGGAGGCTCTAGACCCTTCCAGAGCCGAGATATAGAAGGTCAAAATTTGGACCTGAAAAAAAAACATAAGGGGTAACACTGTCATTTTTTTTTTTTTTTGGCCGAAATTTTGACCCCCTCCGATTTTCATGAAACTCTGGATTCTGACAGAGGGCCACGAGATTTCGACCAGCGCGCAAAAATGGAGGCTCTAGACCCTTCCAGAGCTGAGATATCGAAGGTCAAAATTTGGACCTGAAAAAAAAACATAAGGTGTAACACTGTCATTTTTTTTTTTTGGCCAAAATTTTGACCCCCTCCGATTTTCTTGAAACTCTGGATTCTGACAGAGGGCCACGATACTTCGACCAGCGCGCAAAAATGGAGGCTCTAGACCCTTCCAGAGCCGAGATATCGAAGGTCAAAATTTGGACCTGAAAAAAAAACATAAGGGGTAACACTGTCATTTTTTTTTTTTGGCCAAAATTTTGACCCCCTCCGATTTTCTTGAAACTCTGGATTCTGACAGAGGGCCACGAGACTTCGACCAGCGCGCAAAAATGGAGGCTCTAGACCCTTCCAGAGCCGAGATATCGAAGGTCAAAATTTGGACCTGAAAAAAAAACATAAGGGGTAACACTGTCATTTTTTTTTTTGGGCAAAATTTTGAACCCCTCCGATTTTCTTGAAACTCTGGATTCTGACAGAGGGCCACGAGACTTCGACCAGCGCGTAAAAATGGAGGCTCTAGACCCTTCCAAAGCCGAGTTATCGAAGGTCAAAATTTGGACCTGAAAAAGAAAACATAAGGGGTAACACTGTCATTTTTTTTTTGGCCGAAATGTTGACCCCCTCCAATTTTCTTGAAACTCTGGATTCTGACAGAGGGCCACGAGACTTCGACCAGCGCGCAAAAATGGAGGCTCTAGACCCTTCCAGAGCCGAGATATCGAAGGTCAAAATTTGGACCTGAAAAAAAAACATAAGGGGTAACACTGTCATTTTTTTTTTTTTGGCCAAAATTTTGACCCCCTCCGATTTTCTTGAAACTCTGGATTCTGACAGAGGGCCACGAGACTTCGACCAGCGCGCAAAAATGGAGGCTCTAGACCCTTCCAGAGCCGAGATATCGAAGGTCAAAATTTGGACCTGAAAAAAAAAACATAAGGGGTAACACTGTCATTTTTTTTTTTTTGGCCGAAATTTTGACCCCCTCCGATTTTCTTGAAACTCTGGATTCTGACAGAGGGCCACGAGACTTCGACCAGCGCGCAAAAATGGAGGCTCTAGACCCTTCCAGAGCCGAGATATCGAAGGTCAAAATTTGGACCTGAAAAAAAAACATAAGGGGTAACACTGTCATTTTTTTTTTTGGCCGAAATTTTGACCCCCTCCGATTTTCTTGAAACTCTGGATTCTGACAGAGGGCCGCGAGACTTCGACCAGCGCGCAAAAATGGAGGCTCTAGACCCTTCCAGAGCCGAGATATCGAAGGTCAAAATTTGGACCTGAAAAAAAAACATAAGGGGTAACACTGTCATTTTTTTTTTTGGCCAAAATTTTGACCCCCTCCGATTTTCTTGAAACTCTGGATTCTGACAGAGGGCCACGGGACTTCGACCAGCGCGCAAAAATGGAGGCTCTAGACCCTTACAGAGCCGAGATATCGAAGGTCAAAATTTTGACCTGAAAAAAAAAACATAAGGGGTAACACTGTCATTTTTTTTTTTGGCCGAAATTTTGACCCCCTCCGATTTTCTTGAAACTCTGGATTCTGACAGAGGGCCACGAGACTTCAACCAGCGCGCAAAAATGGAGGCTCTAGACCCTTCCAGAGCCGAGATATCGAAGGTCAAAATTTGGAACTGAAAAAAAAAACATAAGGGGTAACACTGTCATTTTTTTTTTTGGCCAAAATTTTGACCCCCTCCGATTTTCTTGAAACTCTGGATTCTGACAGAGGGCCACGAGACTTCGACCAGCGCGCAAAAATGGAGGCTCTAGACCCTTCCAAAGCCGAGATATCGAAGGTCAAAATTTGGACCTGAAAAAAAAAACATAAGGGGTAACACTGTCATTTTTTTTTTTTGGCCGAAATTTTGACCCCCTCCGATTTTTTTGAAACTCTGGATTCTGACAGAGGGCCACGAGACTTCGACCAGCGCGCAAAAATGGAGGCTCTAGACCCTTCCAGAGCCGAGATATCGAAGGTCAAAATTTGGACCTGAAAAAAAAACATAAGGGGTAACACTGTCATTTTTTTTTTTGGCCGAAATTTTGACCCCCTCCGATTTTCTTGAAACTCTGGATTCTGACAGAGGGCCACGAGACTTCGACCAGCGCGCAAAAATGGAGGCTCTAGACCCTTCCAGAGCCGAGATATCGAAGGTCAAAATTTGGACCTGAAAAAAAAAAACATAAGGGGTAACACTGTCATTTTTTTTTTTGGCCAAAATTTTGACCCCCTCCGATTTTCTTGAAACTCTGGATTCTGACAGAGGGCCACGAGACTTCGACCAGCGCGCAAAAATGGAGGCTCTAGACCCTTCCAGAGCCGAGATATCGAAGGTCAAAATTTGGACCTGAAAAAAAAAACATAAGGGGTAACACTGTTATTTTTTTTTGGCCGAAATTTTGACCCCCTCCGATTTTCTTGAAACTCTGGATTCTGACAGAGGGCCACAAGACTTTGACCAGCGCGCAAAAATGGAGGCTCTAGACCCTTCCAGAGCCGAGATATAGAAGGTCAAAATTTGGACCTGAAAAAAAAACATAAGGGGTAACACTGTCATTTTTTTTTTTTGGCCGAAATTTTGACCCCCTCCGATTTTCTTGAAACTCTGGATTCTGACAGAGGGCCACGATACTTCGACCAGCGCGCAAAAATGGAGGCTCTAGACCCTTCCAGAGCCGAGATATCGAAGGTCAAAATTTGGACCTGAAAAAAAAACGTAAGGGGTAACACTGTCATTTTTTTTTTTGGCCAAAATTTTGACCCCCTCCGATTTTCTTGAAACTCTGGATTCTGACAGAGGGCCACGAGACTTCGACCAGCGCGCAAAAATGGAGGCTCTAGACCCTTCCAAAGCCGAGATATCGAAGGTCAAAATTTGGACCTGAAAAAAAAAAACATAAGGGGTAACACTGTCATTTTTTTTTTGGCCGAAATTTTGACCCCTCCGATTTTTTTGAAACTCTGGATTCTGACAGAGGGCCACGAGACTTCGACCAGCGCGCAAAAATGGAGGCTCTAGACCCTTCCAGAGCCGAGATATCGAAGGTCAAAATTTGGACCTGAAAAAAAAACATAAGGGGTAACACTGTCATTTTTTTTTTTGGCCGAAATTTTGACCCCCTCCGATTTTCTTGAAACTCTGGATTCTGACAGAGGGCCACGAGACTTCGACCAGCGCGCAAAAATGGAGGCTCTAGACCCTTCCAGAGCCGAGATATCGAAGGTCAAAATTTGGACCTGAAAAAAAAAACATAAGGGGTAACACTGTCATTTTTTTTTTTTGGCCAAAATTTTGACCCCCTCCGATTTTCTTGAAACTCTGGATTCTGACAGAGGGCCACGAGACTTCGACCAGCGCGCAAAAATGGAGGCTCTAGACCCTTCCAGAGCCGAGATATCGAAGGTCAAAATTTGGACCTGAAAAAAAAACGTAAGGGGTAACACTGTCATTTTTTTTTTGGCCAAAATTTTGACCCCCTCCGATTTTCTTGAAACTCTGGATTCTGACAGAGGGCCACGAGACTTCGACCAGCGCGCAAAAATGGAGGCTCTAGACCCTTCCAAAGCCGAGATATCGAAGGTCAAAATTTGGACCTGAAAAAAAAACATAAGGGGTAACACTGTCATTTTTTTTTTGGCCGAAATTTTGACCCCCTCCGATTTTCTTGAAACTCTGGATTCTGACAGAGGGCCACGAGACTTCGACCAGCGCGCAAAAATGGAGGCTCTAGACCCTTCCAGAGCCGAGATATCGAAGGTCAAAATTTGGACCTGAAAAAAAAACATAAGGGGTAACACTGTCATTTTTTTTTTGGGCAAAATTTTGACCCCCTCCGATTTTCTTGAAACTCTGGATTCTGACAGAGGGCCACGAGACTTCGACCAGCGCGCAAAAATGGAGGCTCTAGACCCTTCCAGAGCCGAGATATCGAAGGTCAAAATTTGGACCTGAAAAAAAAAACATAAGGGGTAACACTGTCATTTTTTTTTTTGGCCGAAATTTTGACCCCCTCCGATTTTCTTGAAACTCTGGATTCTGACAGAGGGCCACGAGACTTCGACCAGCGCGCAAAAATGGAGGCTCTAGACCCTTCCAGAGCCGAGATATCGAAGGTCAAAATTTGGACCTGAAAAAAAAACATAAGGGGTAACACTGTCATTTTTTTTTTGGCCGCAATTTTGACCCCCTCCGATTTTCTTGAAACTCTGGATTCTGACAGAGGGCCACGAGACTTCGACCAGCGCGCAAAAATGGAGGCTCTAGACCCTTCCAGAGCCGAGATATCGAAGGTCAAAATTTGGACCTGAAAAAAAAACATAAGGGGTAACACTGTCATTTTTTTTTTTGGCCGAAATTTTGACCCCCTCCGATTTTCTTGAAACTCTGGATTCTGACAGAGGGCCACGAGACTTCGACCAGCGCGCAAAAATGGAGGCTCTAGACCCTTCCAGAGCCGAGATATCGAAGGTCAAAATTTGGACCTGAAAAAAAAAACATAAGGGGTAACACTGTCATTTTTTTTTTTTGGCCAAAATTTTGACCCCCTCCGATTTTCTTGAAACTCTGGATTCTGACAGAGGGCCACGAAACTTCGACCAGCGCGCAAAAATGGAGGCTCTAGACCCTTCCAGAGCCGAGATATCGAAGGTCAAAATTTGGACCTGAAAAAAAAACATAAGGGGTAACACTGTCATTTTTTTTTTTGGCCGCAATTTTGACCCCCTCCGATTTTCTTGAAACTCTGGATTCTGACAGAGGGCCACGAGACTTCGACCAGCGCGCAAAAATGGAGGCTCTAGATCCTTCCAGAGCCGAGATATCGAAGGTCAAAATTTGGACCTGAAAAAAAAAACATAAGGGGTAACACTGTCATTTTTTTTTTGGCCGAAATTTTGACCCCCTCCGATTTTCTTGAAACTCTGGATTCTGACAGAGGGCCACGAGACTTCGACCAGCGCGCAAAAATGGAGGCTCTAGACCCTTCCAGAGCCGAGATATCGAAGGTCAAAATTTGGACCTGAAAAAAAAAAACATAAGGGGTAACACTGTCATTTTTTTTTTTTGGCCAAAATTTTGACCCCCTCCGATTTTCTTGAAACTCTGGATTCTGACAGAGGGCCACGAGACTTCGACCAGCGCGCAAAAATGGAGGCTCTAGACCCTTCCAGAGCCGAGATATCGAAGGTCAAAATTTGGACCTGAAAAAAAAACATAAGGGGTAACACTGTCATTTTTTTTTTTGGCCGAAATTTTGACCCTTCCGATTTTCTTGAAACTCTGGATTCTGACAGAGGGCCACGAGACTTCGACCAGCGCGCAAAAATGGAGGCTCTAGACCCTTCCAGAGCCGAGATATCGAAGGTCAAAATTTGGACCTGAAAAAAAAACGTAAGGGGTAACACTGTCATTTTTTTTTTTGGCCAAAATTTTGACCCCCTCCGATTTTCTTGAAACTCTGGATTCTGACAGAGGGCCACGAGACTTCGACCAGCGCGCAAAAATGGAGGCTCTAGACCCTTCCAAAGCCGAGATATCGAAGGTCAAAATTTGGACCTGAAAAAAAAAACATAAGGGGTAACACTGTCATTTTTTTTTTTTGGCCGAAATTTTGACCCCCTCCGATTTTCTTGAAACTCTGGATTCTGACAGAGGGCCACGAGACTTCGACCAGCGCGCAAAAATGGAGGCTCTAGACCCTTCCAGAGCCGAGATATAGAAGGTCAAAATTTGGACCTGAAAAAAAAACATAAGGGGTAACACTGTCATTTTTTTTTTTTTGGCCGAAATTTTGACCCCCTCCGATTTTCTTGAAACTCTGGATTCTGACAGAGGGCCACGAGATTTCGACCAGCGCGCAAAAATGGAGGCTCTAGACCCTTCCAGAGCTGAGATATCGAAGGTCAAAATTTGGACCTGAAAAAAAAACATAAGGTGTAACACTGTCATTTTTTTTTTTGGCCAAAATTTTGACCCCCTCCGATTTTCTTGAAACTCTGGATTCTGACAGAGGGCCACGATACTTCGACCAGCGCGCAAAAATGGAGGCTCTAGACCCTTCCAGAGCCGAGATATCGAAGGTCAAAATTTGGACCTGAAAAAAAAAACATAAGGGGTAACACTGTCATTTTTTTTTTTTGGCCAAAATTTTGACCCCCTCCGATTTTCTTGAAACTCTGGATTCTGACAGAGGGCCACGAGACTTCGACCAGCGCGCAAAAATGGAGGCTCTAGACCCTTCCAGAGCCGAGATATCGAAGGTCAAAATTTGGACCTGAAAAAAAAACATAAGGGGTAACACTGTCATTTTTTTTTTGGGCAAAATTTTGAACCCCTCCGATTTTCTTGAAACTCTGGATTCTGACAGAGGGCCACGAGACTTCGACCAGCGCGTAAAAATGGAGGCTCTAGACCCTTCCAAAGCCGAGATATCGAAGGTCAAAATTTGGACCTGAAAAAAAAAACATAAGGGGTAACACTGTCATTTTTTTTTTGGCCGAAATGTTGACCCCCTCCAATTTTCTTGAAACTCTGGATTCTGACAGAGGGCCACGAGACTTCGACCAGCGCGCAAAAATGGAGGCTCTAGACCCTTCCAGAGCCGAGATATCGAAGGTCAAAATTTGGACCTGAAAAAAAAACATAAGGGGTAACACTGTCATTTTTTTTTTTTGGCCAAAATTTTGACCCCCTCCGATTTTCTTGAAACTCTGGATTCTGACAGAGGGCCACGAGACTTCGACCAGCGCGCAAAAATGGAGGCTCTAGACCCTTCCAGAGCCGAGATATCGAAGGTCAAAATTTGGACCTGAAAAAAAAACATAAGGGGTAACACTGTCATTTTTTTTTTGGCCGAAATTTTGACCCCCTCCGATTTTCTTGAAACTCTGGATTCTGACAGAGGGCCACGAGACTTCGACCAGCGCGCAAAAATGGAGGCTCTAGACCCTTCCAGAGCCGAGATATCGAAGGTCAAAATTTGGACCTGAAAAAAAAACATAAGGGGTAACACTGTCATTTTTTTTTTTGGCCGAAATTTTGACCCCCTCCGATTTTCTTGAAACTCTGGATTCTGATAGAGGGCCACGAGACTTCGACCAGCGCGCAAAAATGGAGGCTCTAGACCCTTCCAGAGCCGAGATATCGAAGGTCAAAATTTGGACCTGAAAAAAAAACGTAAGGGGTAACACTGTCATTTTTTTTTTTGGCCAAAATTTTGACCCCCTCCGATTTTCTTGAAACTCTGGATTCTGACAGAGGGCCACGAGACTTCGACCAGCGCGCAAAAATGGAGGCTCTAGACCCTTCCAGAGCCGAGATATCGAAGGTCAAAATTTGGACCTGAAAAAAAAACATAAGGGGTAACACTGTCATTTTTTTTTTTTGGCCGAAATTTTGACCCCCTCCGATTTTCTTGAAACTCTGGATTCTGACAGAGGGCCGCGAGACTTCGACCAGCGCGCAAAAATGGAGGCTCTAGACCCTTCCAGAGCCGAGATATCGAAGGTCAAAATTTGGACCTGAAAAAAAAACATAAGGGGTAACACTGTCATTTTTTTTTTTGGCCAAAATTTTGACCCCCTCCGATTTTCTTGAAACTCTGGATTCTGACAGAGGGCCACGGGACTTCGACCAGCGCGCAAAAATGGAGGCTCTAGACCCTTCCAGAGCCGAGATATCGAAGGTCAAAATTTTGACCTGAAAAAAAAAAACATAAGGGGTAACACTGTCATTTTTTTTTTTGGCCGAAATTTTGACCCCCTCCGATTTTCTTGAAACTCTGGATTCTGACAGAGGGCCACGAGACTTCGACCAGCGCGCAAAAATGGAGGCTCTAGACCCTTCCAGAGCCGAGATATCGAAGGTCAAAATTTGGACCTGAAAAAAAAACATAAGGGGTAACACTGTCATTTTTTTTTTTTGGCCAAAATTTTGACCCCCTCCGATTTTCTTGAAACTCTGGATTCTGACAGAGGGCCACGAGACTTCGACCAGCGCGCAAAAATGGAGGCTCTAGACCCTTCCAGAGCCGAGATATCGAAGGTCAAAATTTGGACCTGAAAAAAAAAACATAAGGGGTAACACTGTCATTTTTTTTTTTTGGCCGAAATTTTGACCCCCTCCGATTTTTTTGAAACTCTGGATTCTGACAGAGGGCCACGAGACTTCGACCAGTGCGCAAAAATGGAGGCTCTAGACCCTTCCAGAGCCGAGATATAGAAGGTCTAAATTTGGACCTGAAAAAAAAAACATAAGGGGTAACACTGTCATTTTTTTTTTTGGCCGAAATTTTGACCCCCTCCGATTTTCTTGAAACTCTGGATTCTGACAGAGGGCCACGAGACTTCGACCAGCGCGCAAAAATGGAGGCTCTAGACCCTTCCAGAGCCGAGATATCGAAGGTCAAAATTTGGACCTGAAAAAAAAACGTAAGGGGTAACACTGTCATTTTTTTTTTTGGCCAAAATTTTGACCCCCTCCGATTTTCTTGAAACTCTGGATTCTGACAGAGGGCCACGAGACTTCGACCAGCGCGCAAAAATGGAGGCTCTAGACCCTTCCAAAGCCGAGATATCGAAGGTCAAAATTTGGACCTGAAAAAAAAAACATAAGGGGTAACACTGTCATTTTTTTTTTTTGGCCGAAATTTTGACCCCCTCCGATTTTTTTGAAACTCTGGATTCTGACAGAGGGCCACGAGACTTCGACCAGCGCGCAAAAATGGAGGCTCTAGACCCTTCCAGAGCCGAGATATCGAAGGTCAAAATTTGGACCTGAAAAAAAAACATAAGGGGTAACACTGTCATTTTTTTTTTTTTGGCCGAAATTTTGACCCCCTCCGATTTTCTTGAAACTCTGGATTCTGACAGAGGGCCACGAGACTTCGACCAGCGCGCAAAAATGGACGCTCTAGACCCTTCCAGAGCCGAGATATCGAAGGTCAAAATTTGGACCTGAAAAAAAAAAACATAAGGGGTAACACTGTCATTTTTTTTTTTTGGCCAAAATTTTGACCCCCTCCGATTTTCTTGAAACTCTGGATTCTGACAGAGGGCCACGAGACTTCGACCAGCGCGCAAAAATGGAGGCTCTAGACCCTTCCAGAGCCGAGATATCGAAGGTCAAAATTTGGACCTGAAAAAAAAAAACATAAGGGGTAACACTGTCATTTTTTTTTGGCCGAAATTTTGACCCCCTCCGATTTTCTTGAAACTCTGGATTCTGACAGAGGGCCACAAGACTTTGACCAGCGCGCAAAAATGGAGGCTCTAGACCCTTCCAGAGCCGAGATATAGAAGGTCAAAATTTGGACCTGAAAAAAAAAACATAAGGGGTAACACTGTCATTTTTTTTTTTTTTGGCCGAAATTTTGACCCCCTCCGATTTTCTTGAAACTCCGGATTCTGACAGAGGGCCACGAGACTTCGACCAGCGCGCAAAAATGGAGGCTCTAGACCCTTCCAGAGCCGAGATATCGAAGGTCAAAATTTGGACCTGAAAAAAAAAACATAAGGGGTAACACTGTCATTTTTTTTTTGGCCGAAATTTTGACCCCCTCCAATTTTCTTGAAACTCTGGATTCTGACAGAGGGCCACGAGACTTCGACCAGCGCGCAAAAATGGAGGCTCTAGACCCTTCCAGAGCCGAGATATCGAAGGTCAAAATTTGGACCTGAAAAAAAAAACATAAGGGGTAACACTGTCATTTTTTTTTTTGGCCGAAATTTTGACCCCCTCCGATTTTTTTGAAACTCTGGATTCTGACAGAGGGCCACGAGACTTCGACCAGTGCGCAAAAATGGAGGCTCTAGACCCTTCCAGAGCCGAGATATAGAAGGTCTAAATTTGGACCTGAAAAAAAAAAAACATAAGGGGTAACACTGTCATTTTTTTTTTTGGCCGAAATTTTGACCCCCTCCGATTTTCTTGAAACTCTGGATTCTGACAGAGGGCCACGAGACTTCGACCAGCGCGCAAAAATGGAGGCTCTAGACCCTTCCAGAGCCGAGATATCGAAGGTCAAAATTTGGACCTGAAAAAAAAACGTAAGGGGTAACACTGTCATTTTTTTTTTTGGCCAAAATTTTGACCCCCTCCGATTTTCTTGAAACTCTGGATTCTGACAGAGGGCCACGAGACTTCGACCAGCGCGCAAAAATGGAGGCTCTAGACCCTTCCAAAGCCGAGATATCGAAGGTCAAAATTTGGACCTGAAAAAAAAAAACATAAGGGGTAACACTGTCATTTTTTTTTTTTGGCCGAAATTTTGACCCCCTCCGATTTTTTTGAAACTCTGGATTCTGACAGAGGGCCACGAGACTTCGACCAGCGCGCAAAAATGGAGGCTCTAGACCCTTCCAGAGCCGAGATATCGAAGGTCAAAATTTGGACCTGAAAAAAAACCATAAGGGGTAACACTGTCATTTTTTTTTTTTGGCCGAAATTTTGACCCCCTCCGATTTTCTTGAAACTCTGGATTCTGACAGAGGGCCACGAGACTTCGACCAGCGCGCAAAAATGGAGGCTCTAGACCCTTCCAGAGCCGAGATATCGAAGGTCAAAATTTGGACCTGAAAAAAAAAACATAAGGGGTAACACTGTCATTTTTTTTTTGGCCAAAATTTTGACCCCCTCCGATTTTCTTGAAACTCTGGATTCTGACAGAGGGCCACGAGACTTCGACCAGCGCGCAAAAATGGAGGCTCTAGACCCTTCCAGAGCCGAGATATCGAAGGTCAAAATTTGGACCTGAAAAAAAAACATAAGGGGTAACACTGTCATTTTTTTTTTTGGCCGAAATTTTGACCCCCTCCGATTTTCTTGAAACTCCGGATTCTGACAGAGGGCCACGAGACTTCGACCAGCGCGCAAAAATGGAGGCTCTAGACCCTTCCAGAGCCGAGATATCGAAGGTCAAAATTTGGACCTGAAAAAAAAAACATAAGGGGTAACACTGTCATTTTTTTTTTTGGCCAAAATTTTGACCCCCTCCGATTTTCTTGAAACTCTGGATTCTGACAGAGGGCCACGAGACTTCGACCAGCGCGCAAAAATGGAGGCTCTAGACCCTTCCAGAGCCGAGATATCGAAGGTCAAAATTTGGACCTGAAAAAAAAACGTAAGGGGTAACACTGTCATTTTTTTTTTTGGCCAAAATTTTGACCCCCTCCGATTTTCTTGAAACTCTGGATTCTGACAGAGGGCCACGAGACTTCGACCAGCGCGCAAAAATGGAGGCTCTAGACCCTTCCAAAGCCGAGATATCGAAGGTCAAAATTTGGACCTGAAAAAAAAAAACATAAGGGGTAACACTGTCATTTTTTTTTGGCCGAAATTTTGACCCCCTCCGATTTTTTTGAAACTCTGGATTCTGACAGAGGGCCACGAGACTTCGACCAGCGCGCAAAAATGGAGGCTCTAGACCCTTCCAGAGCCGAGATATCGAAGGTCAAAATTTGGACCTGAAAAAAAAACATAAGGGGTAACACTGTCATTTTTTTTTTTGGCCGAAATTTTGACCCCCTCCGATTTTCTTGAAACTCTGGATTCTGACAGAGGGCCACGAGACTTCGACCAGCGCGCAAAAATGGAGGCTCTAGACCCTTCCAGAGCCGAGATATCGAAGGTCAAAATTTGGACCTGAAAAAAAAACATAAGGGGTAACACTGTCATTTTTTTTTTTTGGCCAAAATTTTGACCCCCTCCGATTTTCTTGAAACTCTGGATTCTGACAGAGGGCCACGAGACTTCGACCAGCGCGCAAAAATGGAGGCTCTAGACCCTTCCAGAGCCGAGATATCGAAGGTCAAAATTTGGACCTGAAAAAAAAACGTAAGGGGTAACACTGTCATTTTTTTTTGGCCAAAATTTTGACCCCCTCCGATTTTCTTGAAACTCTGGATTCTGACAGAGGGCCACGAGACTTCGACCAGCGCGCAAAAATGGAGGCTCTAGACCCTTCCAAAGCCGAGATATCGAAGGTCAAAATTTGGACCAGAAAAAAAAAAACATAAGGGGTAACACTGTCATTTTTTTTTTGGCCGAAATTTTGACCCCCTCCGATTTTCTTGAAACTCTGGATTCTGACAGAGGGCCACGAGACTTCGACCAGCGCGCAAAAATGGAGGCTCTAGACCCTTCCAGAGCCGAGATATCGAAGGTCAAAATTTGGACCTGAAAAAAAAACATAAGGGGTAACACTGTTTTTTTTTTTTTTGGGCAAAATTTTGACCCCCTCCGATTTTCTTGAAACTCTGGATTCTGACAGAGGGCCACGAGACTTCGACCAGCGCGCAAAAATGGAGGCTCTAGACCCTTCCAGAGCCGAGATATCGAAGGTCAAAATTTGGACCTGAAAAAAAAACATAAGGGGTAACACTGTCATTTTTTTTTTTTGGCCGAAATTTTGACCCCCTCCGATTTTCTTGAAACTCTGGATTCTGACAGAGGGCCACGAGACTTCGACCAGCGCGCAAAAATGGAGGCTCTAGACCCCTCCAGAGCCGAGATATCGAAGGTCAAAATTTGGACCTGAAAAAAAAACATAAGGGGTAACACTGTCATTTTTTTTTTTTGGCCGCAATTTTGACCCCCTCCGATTTTCTTGAAACTCTGGATTCTGACAGAGGGCCACGAGACTTCGACCAGCGCGCAAAAATGGAGGCTCTAGACCCTTCCAGAGCCGAGATATCGAAGGTCAAAATTTGGACCTGAAAAAAAAAACATAAGGGGTAACACTGTCATTTTTTTTTTTTGGCCAAAATTTTGACCCCCTCCGATTTTCTTGAAACTCTGGATTCTGACAGAGGGCCACGAGACTTCGACCAGCGCGCAAAAATGGAGGCTCTAGACCCTTCCAGAGCCGAGATATCGAAGGTCAAAATTTGGACCTGAAAAAAAAACATAAGGGGTAACACTGTCATTTTTTTTTTGGCCGAAATTTTGACCCCCTCCGATTTTCTTGAAACTCTGGATTCTGACAGAGGGCCACGAGACTTCGACCAGCGCGCAAAAATGGAGGCTCTAGACCCTTCCAGAGCCGAGATATCGAAGGTCAAAATTTGGACCTGAAAAAAAAACGTAAGGGGTAACACTGTCATTTTTTTTTTTGGCCAAAATTTTGACCCCCTCCGATTTTCTTGAAACTCTGGATTCTGACAGAGGGCCACGAGACTTCGACCAGCGCGCAAAAATGGAGGCTCTAGACCCTTCCAGAGCCGAGATATCGAAGGTCAAAATTTGGACCTGAAAAAAAAAACATAAGGGGTAACACTGTCATTTTTTTTTTTTGGCCAAAATTTTGACCCCCTCCGATTTTCTTGAAACTCTGGATTCTGACAGAGGGCCACGAGACTTCGACCAGCGCGCAAAAATTGAGGCTCTAGACCCTTCCAGAGCCGAGATATCGAAGGTCAAAATTTGGACCTGAAAAAAAAACATAAGGGGTAACACTGTCATTTTTTTTTTTTTGGCCGAAATTTTGACCCCCTCCGATTTTCTTGAAACTCTGGATTCTGACAGAGGGCCACGAGACTTCGACCAGCGCGCAAAAATGGAGGCTCTAGACCCTTCCAGAGCCGAGATATCGAAGGTCAAAATTTGGACCTGAAAAAAAAACGTAAGGGGTAACACTGTCATTTTTTTTTTGGCCAAAATTTTGACCCCCTCCGATTTTCTTGAAACTCTGGATTCTGACAGAGGGCCACGAGACTTCGACCAGCGCGCAAAAATGGAGGCTCTAGACCCTTCCAAAGCCGAGATATCGAAGGTCAAAATTTGGACCTGAAAAAAAAACATAAGGGGTAACACTGTCATTTTTTTTTTGGCCGAAATTTTGACCCCCTCCGATTTTCTTGAAACTCTGGATTCTGACAGAGGGCCACGAGACTTCGACCAGCGCGCAAAAATGGAGGCTCTAGACCCTTCCAGAGCCGAGATATAGAAGGTCAAAATTTGGACCTGAAAAAAAAACATAAGGGGTAACACTGTCATTTTTTTTTTTTTTTGGCCGAAATTTTGACCCCCTCCGATTTTCATGAAACTCTGGATTCTGACAGAGGGCCACGAGATTTCGACCAGCGCGCAAAAATGGAGGCTCTAGACCCTTCCAGAGCTGAGATATCGAAGGTCAAAATTTGGACCTGAAAAAAAAACATAAGGTGTAACACTGTCATTTTTTTTTTTTGGCCAAAATTTTGACCCCCTCCGATTTTCTTGAAACTCTGGATTCTGACAGAGGGCCACGATACTTCGACCAGCGCGCAAAAATGGAGGCTCTAGACCCTTCCAGAGCCGAGATATCGAAGGTCAAAATTTGGACCTGAAAAAAAAACATAAGGGGTAACACTGTCATTTTTTTTTTTTGGCCAAAATTTTGACCCCCTCCGATTTTCTTGAAACTCTGGATTCTGACAGAGGGCCACGAGACTTCGACCAGCGCGCAAAAATGGAGGCTCTAGACCCTTCCAGAGCCGAGATATCGAAGGTCAAAATTTGGACCTGAAAAAAAAACATAAGGGGTAACACTGTCATTTTTTTTTTTGGGCAAAATTTTGAACCCCTCCGATTTTCTTGAAACTCTGGATTCTGACAGAGGGCCACGAGACTTCGACCAGCGCGTAAAAATGGAGGCTCTAGACCCTTCCAAAGCCGAGTTATCGAAGGTCAAAATTTGGACCTGAAAAAGAAAACATAAGGGGTAACACTGTCATTTTTTTTTTGGCCGAAATGTTGACCCCCTCCAATTTTCTTGAAACTCTGGATTCTGACAGAGGGCCACGAGACTTCGACCAGCGCGCAAAAATGGAGGCTCTAGACCCTTCCAGAGCCGAGATATCGAAGGTCAAAATTTGGACCTGAAAAAAAAACATAAGGGGTAACACTGTCATTTTTTTTTTTTTGGCCAAAATTTTGACCCCCTCCGATTTTCTTGAAACTCTGGATTCTGACAGAGGGCCACGAGACTTCGACCAGCGCGCAAAAATGGAGGCTCTAGACCCTTCCAGAGCCGAGATATCGAAGGTCAAAATTTGGACCTGAAAAAAAAAACATAAGGGGTAACACTGTCATTTTTTTTTTTTTGGCCGAAATTTTGACCCCCTCCGATTTTCTTGAAACTCTGGATTCTGACAGAGGGCCACGAGACTTCGACCAGCGCGCAAAAATGGAGGCTCTAGACCCTTCCAGAGCCGAGATATCGAAGGTCAAAATTTGGACCTGAAAAAAAAACATAAGGGGTAACACTGTCATTTTTTTTTTTGGCCGAAATTTTGACCCCCTCCGATTTTCTTGAAACTCTGGATTCTGACAGAGGGCCGCGAGACTTCGACCAGCGCGCAAAAATGGAGGCTCTAGACCCTTCCAGAGCCGAGATATCGAAGGTCAAAATTTGGACCTGAAAAAAAAACATAAGGGGTAACACTGTCATTTTTTTTTTTGGCCAAAATTTTGACCCCCTCCGATTTTCTTGAAACTCTGGATTCTGACAGAGGGCCACGGGACTTCGACCAGCGCGCAAAAATGGAGGCTCTAGACCCTTACAGAGCCGAGATATCGAAGGTCAAAATTTTGACCTGAAAAAAAAAACATAAGGGGTAACACTGTCATTTTTTTTTTTGGCCGAAATTTTGACCCCCTCCGATTTTCTTGAAACTCTGGATTCTGACAGAGGGCCACGAGACTTCAACCAGCGCGCAAAAATGGAGGCTCTAGACCCTTCCAGAGCCGAGATATCGAAGGTCAAAATTTGGAACTGAAAAAAAAAACATAAGGGGTAACACTGTCATTTTTTTTTTTGGCCAAAATTTTGACCCCCTCCGATTTTCTTGAAACTCTGGATTCTGACAGAGGGCCACGAGACTTCGACCAGCGCGCAAAAATGGAGGCTCTAGACCCTTCCAAAGCCGAGATATCGAAGGTCAAAATTTGGACCTGAAAAAAAAAACATAAGGGGTAACACTGTCATTTTTTTTTTTTGGCCGAAATTTTGACCCCCTCCGATTTTTTTGAAACTCTGGATTCTGACAGAGGGCCACGAGACTTCGACCAGCGCGCAAAAATGGAGGCTCTAGACCCTTCCAGAGCCGAGATATCGAAGGTCAAAATTTGGACCTGAAAAAAAAACATAAGGGGTAACACTGTCATTTTTTTTTTTGGCCGAAATTTTGACCCCCTCCGATTTTCTTGAAACTCTGGATTCTGACAGAGGGCCACGAGACTTCGACCAGCGCGCAAAAATGGAGGCTCTAGACCCTTCCAGAGCCGAGATATCGAAGGTCAAAATTTGGACCTGAAAAAAAAAAACATAAGGGGTAACACTGTCATTTTTTTTTTTGGCCAAAATTTTGACCCCCTCCGATTTTCTTGAAACTCTGGATTCTGACAGAGGGCCACGAGACTTCGACCAGCGCGCAAAAATGGAGGCTCTAGACCCTTCCAGAGCCGAGATATCGAAGGTCAAAATTTGGACCTGAAAAAAAAAACATAAGGGGTAACACTGTCATTTTTTTTTGGCCGAAATTTTGACCCCCTCCGATTTTCTTGAAACTCTGGATTCTGACAGAGGGCCACAAGACTTTGACCAGCGCGCAAAAATGGAGGCTCTAGACCCTTCCAGAGCCGAGATATAGAAGGTCAAAATTTGGACCTGAAAAAAAAACATAAGGGGTAACACTGTCATTTTTTTTTTTTGGCCGAAATTTTGACCCCCTCCGATTTTCTTGAAACTCTGGATTCTGACAGAGGGCCACGATACTTCGACCAGCGCGCAAAAATGGAGGCTCTAGACCCTTCCAGAGCCGAGATATCGAAGGTCAAAATTTGGACCTGAAAAAAAAACGTAAGGGGTAACACTGTCATTTTTTTTTTTGGCCAAAATTTTGACCCCCTCCGATTTTCTTGAAACTCTGGATTCTGACAGAGGGCCACGAGACTTCGACCAGCGCGCAAAAATGGAGGCTCTAGACCCTTCCAAAGCCGAGATATCGAAGGTCAAAATTTGGACCTGAAAAAAAAAAACATAAGGGGTAACACTGTCATTTTTTTTTTGGCCGAAATTTTGACCCCCTCCGATTTTTTTGAAACTCTGGATTCTGACAGAGGGCCACGAGACTTCGACCAGCGCGCAAAAATGGAGGCTCTAGACCCTTCCAGAGCCGAGATATCGAAGGTCAAAATTTGGACCTGAAAAAAAAACATAAGGGGTAACACTGTCATTTTTTTTTTTGGCCGAAATTTTGACCCCCTCCGATTTTCTTGAAACTCTGGATTCTGACAGAGGGCCACGAGACTTCGACCAGCGCGCAAAAATGGAGGCTCTAGACCCTTCCAGAGCCGAGATATCGAAGGTCAAAATTTGGACCTGAAAAAAAAAACATAAGGGGTAACACTGTCATTTTTTTTTTTTGGCCAAAATTTTGACCCCCTCCGATTTTCTTGAAACTCTGGATTCTGACAGAGGGCCACGAGACTTCGACCAGCGCGCAAAAATGGAGGCTCTAGACCCTTCCAGAGCCGAGATATCGAAGGTCAAAATTTGGACCTGAAAAAAAAACGTAAGGGGTAACACTGTCATTTTTTTTTTGGCCAAAATTTTGACCCCCTCCGATTTTCTTGAAACTCTGGATTCTGACAGAGGGCCACGAGACTTCGACCAGCGCGCAAAAATGGAGGCTCTAGACCCTTCCAAAGCCGAGATATCGAAGGTCAAAATTTGGACCTGAAAAAAAAACATAAGGGGTAACACTGTCATTTTTTTTTTGGCCGAAATTTTGACCCCCTCCGATTTTCTTGAAACTCTGGATTCTGACAGAGGGCCACGAGACTTCGACCAGCGCGCAAAAATGGAGGCTCTAGACCCTTCCAGAGCCGAGATATCGAAGGTCAAAATTTGGACCTGAAAAAAAAACATAAGGGGTAACACTGTCATTTTTTTTTTGGGCAAAATTTTGACCCCCTCCGATTTTCTTGAAACTCTGGATTCTGACAGAGGGCCACGAGACTTCGACCAGCGCGCAAAAATGGAGGCTCTAGACCCTTCCAGAGCCGAGATATCGAAGGTCAAAATTTGGACCTGAAAAAAAAAACATAAGGGGTAACACTGTCATTTTTTTTTTTGGCCGAAATTTTGACCCCCTCCGATTTTCTTGAAACTCTGGATTCTGACAGAGGGCCACGAGACTTCGACCAGCGCGCAAAAATGGAGGCTCTAGACCCTTCCAGAGCCGAGATATCGAAGGTCAAAATTTGGACCTGAAAAAAAAACATAAGGGGTAACACTGTCATTTTTTTTTTGGCCGCAATTTTGACCCCCTCCGATTTTCTTGAAACTCTGGATTCTGACAGAGGGCCACGAGACTTCGACCAGCGCGCAAAAATGGAGGCTCTAGACCCTTCCAGAGCCGAGATATCGAAGGTCAAAATTTGGACCTGAAAAAAAAACATAAGGGGTAACACTGTCATTTTTTTTTTTGGCCGAAATTTTGACCCCCTCCGATTTTCTTGAAACTCTGGATTCTGACAGAGGGCCACGAGACTTCGACCAGCGCGCAAAAATGGAGGCTCTAGACCCTTCCAGAGCCGAGATATCGAAGGTCAAAATTTGGACCTGAAAAAAAAAACATAAGGGGTAACACTGTCATTTTTTTTTTTTGGCCAAAATTTTGACCCCCTCCGATTTTCTTGAAACTCTGGATTCTGACAGAGGGCCACGAAACTTCGACCAGCGCGCAAAAATGGAGGCTCTAGACCCTTCCAGAGCCGAGATATCGAAGGTCAAAATTTGGACCTGAAAAAAAAACATAAGGGGTAACACTGTCATTTTTTTTTTTGGCCGCAATTTTGACCCCCTCCGATTTTCTTGAAACTCTGGATTCTGACAGAGGGCCACGAGACTTCGACCAGCGCGCAAAAATGGAGGCTCTAGATCCTTCCAGAGCCGAGATATCGAAGGTCAAAATTTGGACCTGAAAAAAAAAACATAAGGGGTAACACTGTCATTTTTTTTTTGGCCGAAATTTTGACCCCCTCCGATTTTCTTGAAACTCTGGATTCTGACAGAGGGCCACGAGACTTCGACCAGCGCGCAAAAATGGAGGCTCTAGACCCTTCCAGAGCCGAGATATCGAAGGTCAAAATTTGGACCTGAAAAAAAAAAACATAAGGGGTAACACTGTCATTTTTTTTTTTTGGCCAAAATTTTGACCCCCTCCGATTTTCTTGAAACTCTGGATTCTGACAGAGGGCCACGAGACTTCGACCAGCGCGCAAAAATGGAGGCTCTAGACCCTTCCAGAGCCGAGATATCGAAGGTCAAAATTTGGACCTGAAAAAAAAACATAAGGGGTAACACTGTCATTTTTTTTTTTGGCCGAAATTTTGACCCTTCCGATTTTCTTGAAACTCTGGATTCTGACAGAGGGCCACGAGACTTCGACCAGCGCGCAAAAATGGAGGCTCTAGACCCTTCCAGAGCCGAGATATCGAAGGTCAAAATTTGGACCTGAAAAAAAAACGTAAGGGGTAACACTGTCATTTTTTTTTTTGGCCAAAATTTTGACCCCCTCCGATTTTCTTGAAACTCTGGATTCTGACAGAGGGCCACGAGACTTCGACCAGCGCGCAAAAATGGAGGCTCTAGACCCTTCCAAAGCCGAGATATCGAAGGTCAAAATTTGGACCTGAAAAAAAAAACATAAGGGGTAACACTGTCATTTTTTTTTTTTGGCCGAAATTTTGACCCCCTCCGATTTTCTTGAAACTCTGGATTCTGACAGAGGGCCACGAGACTTCGACCAGCGCGCAAAAATGGAGGCTCTAGACCCTTCCAGAGCCGAGATATAGAAGGTCAAAATTTGGACCTGAAAAAAAAACATAAGGGGTAACACTGTCATTTTTTTTTTTTTGGCCGAAATTTTGACCCCCTCCGATTTTCTTGAAACTCTGGATTCTGACAGAGGGCCACGAGATTTCGACCAGCGCGCAAAAATGGAGGCTCTAGACCCTTCCAGAGCTGAGATATCGAAGGTCAAAATTTGGACCTGAAAAAAAAACATAAGGTGTAACACTGTCATTTTTTTTTTTGGCCAAAATTTTGACCCCCTCCGATTTTCTTGAAACTCTGGATTCTGACAGAGGGCCACGATACTTCGACCAGCGCGCAAAAATGGAGGCTCTAGACCCTTCCAGAGCCGAGATATCGAAGGTCAAAATTTGGACCTGAAAAAAAAAACATAAGGGGTAACACTGTCATTTTTTTTTTTTGGCCAAAATTTTGACCCCCTCCGATTTTCTTGAAACTCTGGATTCTGACAGAGGGCCACGAGACTTCGACCAGCGCGCAAAAATGGAGGCTCTAGACCCTTCCAGAGCCGAGATATCGAAGGTCAAAATTTGGACCTGAAAAAAAAACATAAGGGGTAACACTGTCATTTTTTTTTTGGGCAAAATTTTGAACCCCTCCGATTTTCTTGAAACTCTGGATTCTGACAGAGGGCCACGAGACTTCGACCAGCGCGTAAAAATGGAGGCTCTAGACCCTTCCAAAGCCGAGATATCGAAGGTCAAAATTTGGACCTGAAAAAAAAAACATAAGGGGTAACACTGTCATTTTTTTTTTGGCCGAAATGTTGACCCCCTCCAATTTTCTTGAAACTCTGGATTCTGACAGAGGGCCACGAGACTTCGACCAGCGCGCAAAAATGGAGGCTCTAGACCCTTCCAGAGCCGAGATATCGAAGGTCAAAATTTGGACCTGAAAAAAAAACATAAGGGGTAACACTGTCATTTTTTTTTTTTGGCCAAAATTTTGACCCCCTCCGATTTTCTTGAAACTCTGGATTCTGACAGAGGGCCACGAGACTTCGACCAGCGCGCAAAAATGGAGGCTCTAGACCCTTCCAGAGCCGAGATATCGAAGGTCAAAATTTGGACCTGAAAAAAAAACATAAGGGGTAACACTGTCATTTTTTTTTTGGCCGAAATTTTGACCCCCTCCGATTTTCTTGAAACTCTGGATTCTGACAGAGGGCCACGAGACTTCGACCAGCGCGCAAAAATGGAGGCTCTAGACCCTTCCAGAGCCGAGATATCGAAGGTCAAAATTTGGACCTGAAAAAAAAACATAAGGGGTAACACTGTCATTTTTTTTTTTGGCCGAAATTTTGACCCCCTCCGATTTTCTTGAAACTCTGGATTCTGATAGAGGGCCACGAGACTTCGACCAGCGCGCAAAAATGGAGGCTCTAGACCCTTCCAGAGCCGAGATATCGAAGGTCAAAATTTGGACCTGAAAAAAAAACGTAAGGGGTAACACTGTCATTTTTTTTTTTGGCCAAAATTTTGACCCCCTCCGATTTTCTTGAAACTCTGGATTCTGACAGAGGGCCACGAGACTTCGACCAGCGCGCAAAAATGGAGGCTCTAGACCCTTCCAGAGCCGAGATATCGAAGGTCAAAATTTGGACCTGAAAAAAAAACATAAGGGGTAACACTGTCATTTTTTTTTTTTGGCCGAAATTTTGACCCCCTCCGATTTTCTTGAAACTCTGGATTCTGACAGAGGGCCGCGAGACTTCGACCAGCGCGCAAAAATGGAGGCTCTAGACCCTTCCAGAGCCGAGATATCGAAGGTCAAAATTTGGACCTGAAAAAAAAACATAAGGGGTAACACTGTCATTTTTTTTTTTGGCCAAAATTTTGACCCCCTCCGATTTTCTTGAAACTCTGGATTCTGACAGAGGGCCACGGGACTTCGACCAGCGCGCAAAAATGGAGGCTCTAGACCCTTCCAGAGCCGAGATATCGAAGGTCAAAATTTTGACCTGAAAAAAAAAAACATAAGGGGTAACACTGTCATTTTTTTTTTTGGCCGAAATTTTGACCCCCTCCGATTTTCTTGAAACTCTGGATTCTGACAGAGGGCCACGAGACTTCGACCAGCGCGCAAAAATGGAGGCTCTAGACCCTTCCAGAGCCGAGATATCGAAGGTCAAAATTTGGACCTGAAAAAAAAACATAAGGGGTAACACTGTCATTTTTTTTTTTTGGCCAAAATTTTGACCCCCTCCGATTTTCTTGAAACTCTGGATTCTGACAGAGGGCCACGAGACTTCGACCAGCGCGCAAAAATGGAGGCTCTAGACCCTTCCAGAGCCGAGATATCGAAGGTCAAAATTTGGACCTGAAAAAAAAAACATAAGGGGTAACACTGTCATTTTTTTTTTTTGGCCGAAATTTTGACCCCCTCCGATTTTTTTGAAACTCTGGATTCTGACAGAGGGCCACGAGACTTCGACCAGTGCGCAAAAATGGAGGCTCTAGACCCTTCCAGAGCCGAGATATAGAAGGTCTAAATTTGGACCTGAAAAAAAAAACATAAGGGGTAACACTGTCATTTTTTTTTTTGGCCGAAATTTTGACCCCCTCCGATTTTCTTGAAACTCTGGATTCTGACAGAGGGCCACGAGACTTCGACCAGCGCGCAAAAATGGAGGCTCTAGACCCTTCCAGAGCCGAGATATCGAAGGTCAAAATTTGGACCTGAAAAAAAAACGTAAGGGGTAACACTGTCATTTTTTTTTTTGGCCAAAATTTTGACCCCCTCCGATTTTCTTGAAACTCTGGATTCTGACAGAGGGCCACGAGACTTCGACCAGCGCGCAAAAATGGAGGCTCTAGACCCTTCCAAAGCCGAGATATCGAAGGTCAAAATTTGGACCTGAAAAAAAAAACATAAGGGGTAACACTGTCATTTTTTTTTTTTGGCCGAAATTTTGACCCCCTCCGATTTTTTTGAAACTCTGGATTCTGACAGAGGGCCACGAGACTTCGACCAGCGCGCAAAAATGGAGGCTCTAGACCCTTCCAGAGCCGAGATATCGAAGGTCAAAATTTGGACCTGAAAAAAAAACATAAGGGGTAACACTGTCATTTTTTTTTTTTTGGCCGAAATTTTGACCCCCTCCGATTTTCTTGAAACTCTGGATTCTGACAGAGGGCCACGAGACTTCGACCAGCGCGCAAAAATGGACGCTCTAGACCCTTCCAGAGCCGAGATATCGAAGGTCAAAATTTGGACCTGAAAAAAAAAAACATAAGGGGTAACACTGTCATTTTTTTTTTTGGCCAAAATTTTGACCCCCTCCGATTTTCTTGAAACTCTGGATTCTGACAGAGGGCCACGAGACTTCGACCAGCGCGCAAAAATGGAGGCTCTAGACCCTTCCAGAGCCGAGATATCGAAGGTCAAAATTTGGACCTGAAAAAAAAAAACATAAGGGGTAACACTGTCATTTTTTTTTGGCCGAAATTTTGACCCCCTCCGATTTTCTTGAAACTCTGGATTCTGACAGAGGGCCACAAGACTTTGACCAGCGCGCAAAAATGGAGGCTCTAGACCCTTCCAGAGCCGAGATATAGAAGGTCAAAATTTGGACCTGAAAAAAAAACATAAGGGGTAACACTGTCATTTTTTTTTTTTTTGGCCGAAATTTTGACCCCCTCCGATTTTCTTGAAACTCCGGATTCTGACAGAGGGCCACGAGACTTCGACCAGCGCGCAAAAATGGAGGCTCTAGACCCTTCCAGAGCCGAGATATCGAAGGTCAAAATTTGGACCTGAAAAAAAAAACATAAGGGGTAACACTGTCATTTTTTTTTTGGCCGAAATTTTGACCCCCTCCAATTTTCTTGAAACTCTGGATTCTGACAGAGGGCCACGAGACTTCGACCAGCGCGCAAAAATGGAGGCTCTAGACCCTTCCAGAGCCGAGATATCGAAGGTCAAAATTTGGACCTGAAAAAAAAACATAAGGGGTAACACTGTCATTTTTTTTTTGGCCGAAATTTTGACCCCCTCCGATTTTCTTGAAACTCCGGATTCTGACAGAGGGCCACGAGACTTCGACCAGCGCGCAAAAATGGAGGCTCTAGACCCTTCCAGAGCCGAGATATCGAAGGTCAAAATTTGGACCTGAAAAAAAAAACATAAGGGGTAACACTGTCATTTTTTTTTTTGGCCAAAATTTTGACCCCCTCCGATTTTCTTGAAACTCTGGATTCTGACAGAGGGCCACGAGACTTCGACCAGCGCGCAAAAATGGAGGCTCTAGACCCTTCCAGAGCCGAGATATCGAAGGTCAAAATTTGGACCTGAAAAAAAAACGTAAGGGGTAACACTGTCATTTTTTTTTTTGGCCAAAATTTTGACCCCCTCCGATTTTCTTGAAACTCTGGATTCTGACAGAGGGCCACGAGACTTCGACCAGCGCGCAAAAATGGAGGCTCTAGACCCTTCCAAAGCCGAGATATCGAAGGTCAAAATTTGGACCTGAAAAAAAAAAACATAAGGGGTAACACTGTCATTTTTTTTTTGGCCGAAATTTTGACCCCCTCCGATTTTTTTGAAACTCTGGATTCTGACAGAGGGCCACGAGACTTCGACCAGCGCGCAAAAATGGAGGCTCTAGACCCTTCCAGAGCCGAGATATCGAAGGTCAAAATTTGGACCTGAAAAAAAAACATAAGGGGTAACACTGTCATTTTTTTTTTGGCCGAAATTTTGACCCCCTCCGATTTTCTTGAAACTCTGGATTCTGACAGAGGGCCACGAGACTTCGACCAGCGCGCAAAAATGGAAGCTCTAGACCCTTCCAGAGCCGAGATATCGAAGGTCAAAATTTGGACCTGAAAAAAAAAACATAAGGGGTAACACTGTCATTTTTTTTTTTTTTGGCCAAAATTTTGACCCCCTCCGATTTTCTTGAAACTCTGGATTCTGACAGAGGGCCACGAGACTTCGACCAGCGCGCAAAAATGGAGGCTCTAGACCCTTCCAGAGCCGAGATATCGAAGGTCAAAATTTGGACCTGAAAAAAAAACGTAAGGGGTAACACTGTCATTTTTTTTTTGGGCAAAATTTTGACCCCCTCCGATTTTCTTGAAACTCTGGATTCTGACAGAGGGCCACGAGACTTCGACCAGCGCGCAAAAATGGAGGCTCTAGACCCTTCCAAAGCCGAGATATCGAAGGTCAAAATTTGGACCAGAAAAAAAAACATAAGGGGTAACACTGTCATTTTTTTTTTGGCCGAAATTTTGACCCCCTCCGATTTTCTTGAAACTCTGGATTCTGACAGAGGGCCACGAGACTTCGACCAGCGCGCAAAAATGGAGGCTCTAGACCCTTCCAGAGCCGAGATATCGAAGGTCAAAATTTGGACCTGAAAAAAAAACATAAGGGGTAACACTGTCATTTTTTTTTGGGGCAAAATTTTGACCCCCTCCGATTTTCTTGAAACTCTGGATTCTGACAGAGGGCCACGAGACTTCGACCAGCGCGCAAAAATGGAGGCTCTAGACCCTTCCAGAGCCGAGATATCGAAGGTCAAAATTTGGACCTGAAAAAAAAAACATAAGGGGTAACACTGTCATTTTTTTTTTGGCCGAAATTTTGACCCCCTCCGATTTTCTTGAAACTCTGGATTCTGACAGAGGGCCACGAGACTTCGACCAGCGCGCAAAAATGGAGGCTCTAGACCCTTCCAGAGCCGAGATATCGAAGGTCAAAATTTGGACCTGAAAAAAAAACATAAGGGGTAACACTGTCATTTTTTTTTTGGCCGCAATTTTGACCCCCTCCGATTTTCTTGAAACTCTGGATTCTGACAGAGGGCCACGAGACTTCGACCAGCGCGCAAAAATGGAGGCTCTAGATCCTTCCAGAGCCGAGATATCGAAGGTCAAAATTTGGACCTGAAAAAAAAAAACATAAGGGGTAACACTGTCATTTTTTTTTTTGGCCGAAATTTTGACCCCCTCCGATTTTCTTGAAACTCTGGATTCTGACAGAGGGCCACGAGACTTCGACCAGCGCGCAAAAATGGAGGCTCTAGACCCTTCCAGAGCCGAGATATCGAAGGTCAAAATTTGGACCTGAAAAAAAAAACATAAGGGGTAACACTGTCATTTTTTTTTTTTGGCCAAAATTTTGACCCCCTCCGATTTTCTTGAAACTCTGGATTCTGACAGAGGGCCACGAGACTTCGACCAGCGCGCAAAAATGGAGGCTCTAGACCCTTCCAAAGCCGAGATATCGAAGGTCAAAATTTGGACCTGAAAAAAAACATAAGGGGTAACACTGTCATTTTTTTTTTTTGGCCGAAATTTTGACCCCCTCCGATTTTCTTGAAACTCTGGATTCTGACAGAGGGCCACGAGACTTCGACCAGCGCGCAAAAATGGAGGCTCTAGACCCTTCCAGAGCCGAGATATAGAAGGTCAAAATTTGGACCTGAAAAAAAAACATAAGGGGTAACACTGTCATTTTTTTTTTTTTGGCCGAAATTTTGACCCCCTCCGATTTTCTTGAAACTCTGGATTCTGACAGAGGGCCACGAGGTTTCGACCAGCGCGCAAAAATGGAGGCTCTAGACCCTTCCAGAGCTGAGATATCGAAGGTCAAAATTTGGACCTGAAAAAAAAACATAAGGTGTAACACTGTCATTTTTTTTTTGGCCAAAATTTTGACCCCCTCCGATTTTCTTGAAACTCTGGATTCTGACAGAGGGCCACGATACTTCGACCAGCGCGCAAAAATGGAGGCTCTAGACCCTTCCAGAGCCGAGATATCGAAGGTCAAAATTTGGACCTGAAAAAAAAACATAAGGGGTAACACTGTCATTTTTTTTTTTTGGCCAAAATTTTGACCCCCTCCGATTTTCTTGAAACTCTGGATTCTGACAGAGGGCCACGAGACTTCGACCAGCGCGCAAAAATGGAGGCTCTAGACCCTTCCAGAGCCGAGATATCGAAGGTCAAAATTTGGACCTGAAAAAAAAACATAAGGGGTAACACTGTCATTTTTTTTTGGGGGCAAAATTTTGAACCCCTCCGATTTTCTTGAAACTCTGGATTCTGACAGAGGGCCACGAGACTTCGACCAGCGCGTAAAAATGGAGGCTCTAGACCCTTCCAAAGCCGAGATATCGAAGGTCAAAATTTGGACCTGAAAAAAAAAACATAAGGGGTAACACTGTCATTTTTTTTTTGGCCGAAATGTTGACCCCCTCCAATTTTCTTGAAACTCTGGATTCTGACAGAGGGCCACGAGACTTCGACCAGCGCGCAAAAATGGAGGCTCTAGACCCTTCCAGAGCCGAGATATCGAAGGTCAAAATTTGGACCTGAAAAAAAAACATAAGGGGTAACACTGTCATTTTTTTTTTTTGGCCAAAATTTTGACCCCCTCCGATTTTCTTGAAACTCTGGATTCTGACAGAGGGCCACGAGACTTCGACCAGCGCGCAAAAATGGAGGCTCTAGACCCTTCCAGAGCCGAGATATCGAAGGTCAAAATTTGGACCTGAAAAAAAAACATAAGGGGTAACACTGTCATTTTTTTTTTGGCCGAAATTTTGACCCCCTCCGATTTTCTTGAAACTCTGGATTCTGACAGAGGGCCACGAGACTTCGACCAGCGCGCAAAAATGGAGGCTCTAGACCCTTCCAGAGCCGAGATATAGAAGGTCAAAATTTGGACCTGAAAAAAAAACATAAGGGGTAACACTGTCATTTTTTTTTTTTTTGGCCGAAATTTTGACCCCCTCCGATTTTCTTGAAACTCTGGATTCTGACAGAGGGCCACGAGATTTCGACCAGCGCGCAAAAATGGAGGCTCTAGACCCTTCCAGAGCTGAGATATCGAAGGTCAAAATTTGGACCTGAAAAAAAAACATAAGGTGTAACACTGTCATTTTTTTTTTTGGCCAAAATTTTGACCCCCTCCGATTTTCTTGAAACTCTGGATTCTGACAGAGGGCCACGATACTTCGACCAGCGCGCAAAAATGGAGGCTCTAGACCCTTCCAGAGCCGAGATATCGAAGGTCAAAATTTGGACCTGAAAAAAAAACATAAGGGGTAACACTGTCATTTTTTTTTTTTGGCCAAAATTTTGACCCCCTCCGATTTTCTTGAAACTCTGGATTCTGACAGAGGGCCACGAGACTTCGACCAGCGCGCAAAAATGGAGGCTCTAGACCCTTCCAGAGCCGAGATATCGAAGGTCAAAATTTGGACCTGAAAAAAAAACATAAGGGGTAACACTGTCATTTTTTTTTTGGGGCAAAATTTTGAACCCCTCCGATTTTCTTGAAACTCTGGATTCTGACAGAGGGCCACGAGACTTCGACCAGCGCGTAAAAATGGAGGCTCTAGACCCTTCCAAAGCCGAGATATCGAAGGTCAAAATTTGGACCTGAAAAAAAAACATAAGGGGTAACACTGTCATTTTTTTTTTGGCCGAAATGTTGACCCCCTCCAATTTTCTTGAAACTCTGGATTCTGACAGAGGGCCACGAGACTTCGACCAGCGCGCAAAAATGGAGGCTCTAGACCCTTCCAGAGCCGAGATATCGAAGGTCAAAATTTGGACCTGAAAAAAAAACATAAGGGGTAACACTGTCATTTTTTTTTTTTTGGCCAAAATTTTGACCCCCTCCGATTTTCTTGAAACTCTGGATTCTGACAGAGGGCCACGAGACTTCGACCAGCGCGCAAAAATGGAGGCTCTAGACCCTTCCAGAGCCGAGATATCGAAGGTCAAAATTTGGACCTGAAAAAAAAACATAAGGGGTAACACTGTCATTTTTTTTTTGGCCGAAATTTTGACCCCCTCCGATTTTCTTGAAACTCTGGATTCTGACAGAGGGCCACGAGACTTTGACCAGCGCGCAAAAATGGAGGCTCTAGACCCTTCCAGAGCCGAGATATCGAAGGTCAAAATTTGGACCTGAAAAAAAAACATAAGGGGTAACACTGTCATTTTTTTTTGGCCGAAATTTTGACCCCCTCCGATTTTCTTGAAACTCTGGATTCTGATAGAGGGCCACGAGACTTCGACCAGCGCGCAAAAATGGAGGCTCTAGACCCTTCCAGAGCCGAGATATCGAAGGTCAAAATTTGGACCTGAAAAAAAAACGTAAGGGGTAACACTGTCATTTTTTTTTTGGCCAAAATTTTGACCCCCTCCGATTTTCTTGAAACTCTGGATTCTGACAGAGGGCCACGAGACTTCGACCAGCGCGCAAAAATGGAGGCTCTAGACCCTTCCAGAGCCGAGATATCGAAGGTCAAAATTTGGACCTGAAAAAAAACATAAGGGGTAACACTGTCATTTTTTTTTTTGGCCAAAATTTTGACCCCCTCCGATTTTCTTGAAACTCTGGATTCTGACAGAGGGCCACGAGACTACGACCAGCGCGCAAAAATGGAGGCTCTAGACCCTTCCAGAGCCGAGATATCGAAGGTCAAAATTTGGACCTGAAAAAAAAACATAAGGGGTAACACTGTCATTTTTTTTGGCCGAAATTTTGACCCCCTCCGATCTTCTTGAAACTCTGGATTCTGACAGAGGGCCACGAGACTTCGACCAGCGCGCAAAAATGGAGGCTCTAGACCCTTCCAGAGCCGAGATATCGAAGGTCAAAATTTGGACCTGAAAAAAAAACATAAGGGGTAACACTGTCATTTTTTTTTTTGGCCGAAATTTTGACCCCCTCCGATTTTCTTGAAACTCTGGATTCTGACAGAGGGCCACGAGACTTCGACCAGCGCGCAAAAATGGAGGCTCTAGACCCTTCCAGAGCCGAGATATCGAAGGTCAAAATTTGGACATGAAAAAAAAAACATAAGGGGTAACACTGTCATTTTTTTTTTTTGGCCAAAATTTTGACCCCCTCCGATTTTCTTGAAACTCTGGATTCTGACAGAGGGCCACGAGACTTCGACCAGCGCGCAAAAATGGAGGCTCTAGACCCTTCCAGAGCCGAGATATCGAAGGTCAAAATTTGGACCTGAAAAAAAAACATAAGGGGTAACACTGTCATTTTTTTTTTGGCCGAAATTTTGACCCCCTCCGATTTTCTTGAAACTCTGGATTCTGACAGAGGGCCACGAGACTTCGACCAGCGCGCAAAAATGGAGGCTCTAGACCCTTCCAGAGCCGAGATATCGAAGGTCAAAATTTGGACCTGAAAAAAAAACGTAAGGGGTAACACTGTCATTTTTTTTTTTTGGCCAAAATTTTGACCCCCTCCGATTTTCTTGAAACTCTGGATTCTGACAGAGGGCCACGAGACTTCGACCAGCGCGCAAAAATTGAGGCTCTAGACCCTTCCAGAGCCGAGATATCGAAGGTCAAAATTTGGACCTGAAAAAAAAACATAAGGGGTAACACTGTCATTTTTTTTTTGGGGCAAAATTTTGAACCCCTCCGATTTTCTTGAAACTCTGGATTCTGACAGAGGGCCACGAGACTTCGACCAGCGCGAAAAAATGGAGGCTCTAGACCCTTCCAGAGCCGAGATATAGAAGGTCAATATTTGGACCTGAAAAAAAAAAACATAAGGGGTAACACTGTCATTTTTTTTTTTGGCCAAAATTTTGACCCCCTCCGATTTTCTTGAAACTCTGGATTCTGACAGAGGGCCACGAGACTTCGACCAGCGCGCAAAAATGGAGGCTCTAGACCCTTCCAGAGCCGAGATATCGAAGGTCAAAATTTGGACCTGAAAAAAAATCATAAGGGGTAACACTGTCATTTTTTTTTTTGGCCAAAATTTTGACCCCCTCCGATTTTCTTGAAACTCTGGATTCTGACAGAGGGCCACGAGACTTCGACCAGCGCGCAAAAATGGAGGCTCTAGACCCTTCCAGAGCCGAGATATCGAAGGTCAAAATTTGGACCTGAAAAAAAAACATAAGGGGTAACACTGACATTTTTTTTTTGGCCGAAATTTTGACCCCCTCCGATTTTCTTGAAACTCTGGATTCTGACAGAGGGCCACGAGACTTCGACCAGCGCGCAAAAATGGAGGCTCTAGACCCTTCCAGAGCCGAGATATCGAAGGTCAAAATTTGGACCTGAAAAAAAAACATAAGGGGTAACACTGTCATTTTTTTTTTGGCCGAAATTTTGACCCCCTCCGATTTTCTTGAAACTCTGGATTGTGATAGAGGGCCACGAGACTTCGACCAGCGCGCAAAAATGGAGGCTCTAGACCCTTCCAGAGCCGAGATATCGAAGGTCAAAATTTGGACCTGAAAAAAAAACGTAAGGGGTAACACTGTCATTTTTTTTTTGGCCAAAATTTTGACCCCCTCCGATTTTCTTGAAACTCTGGATTCTGACAGAGGGCCACGAGACTTCGACCAGCGCGCAAAAATGGAGGCTCTAGACCCTTCCAGAGCCGAGATATCGAAGGTCAAAATTTGGACCTGAAAAAAAAAACATAAGGGGTAACACTGTCATTTTTTTTTTTGGCCAAAATTTTGACCCCCTCCGATTTTCTTGAAACTCTGGATTCTGACAGAGGGCCACGAGACTTCGACCAGCACGCAAAAATGGAGGCTCTAGACCCTTCCAGAGCCGAGATATCGAAGGTCAAAATTTGGACCTGAAAAAAAACATAAGGGGTAACACTGTCATTTTTTTTTTTGGCCAAAATTTTGACCCCCTCCGATTTTCTTGAAACTCTGGATTCTGACAGAGGGCCACGAGACTTCGACCAGCGCGCAAAAATGGAGGCTCTAGACCCTTCCAGAGCCGAGATATCGAAGGTCAAAATTTGGACCTGAAAAAAAAAACATAAGGGGTAACACTGTCATTTTTTTTTGGCCGAAATTTTGACCCCCTCCGATCTTCTTGAAACTCTGGATTCTGACAGAGGGCCACGAGACTTCGACCAGCGCGCAAAAATGGAGGCTCTAGACCCTTCCAGAGCCGAGATATCGAAGGTCAAAATTTGGACCTGAAAAAAAAACATAAGGGGTAACACTGTCATTTTTTTTTTTGGCCGAAATTTTGACCCCCTCCGATTTTCTTGAAACTCTGGATTCTGACAGAGGGCCACGAGACTTCGACCAGCGCGCAAAAATGGAGGCTCTAGACCCTTCCAGAGCCGAGATATCGAAGGTCAAAATTTGGACCTGAAAAAAAAAAACATAAGGGGTAACACTGTCATTTTTTTTTTTTGGCCAAAATTTTGACCCCCTCCGATTTTCTTGAAACTCTGGATTCTGACAGAGGGCCACGAGACTTCGACCAGCGCGCAAAAATGGAGGCTCTAGACCCTTCCAGAGCCGAGATATCGAAGGTCAAAATTTGGACCTGAAAAAAAAACGTAAGGGGTAACACTGTCATTTTTTTTTTTTGGCCAAAATTTTGACCCCCTCCGATTTTCTTGAAACTCTGGATTCTGACAGAGGGCCACGAGACTTCGACCAGCGCGCAAAAATTGAGGCTCTAGACCCTTCCAGAGCCGAGATATCGAAGGTCAAAATTTGGACCTGAAAAAAAAACATAAGGGGTAACACTGTCATTTTTTTTTTGGCCGAAATTTTGACCCCCTCCGATTTTCTTGAAACTCTGGATTCTGACAGAGGGCCACGAGACTTCGACCAGCGCGCAAAAATGGAGGCTCTAGACCCTTCCAGAGCCGAGATATAGAAGGTCAAAATTTGGACCTGAAAAAAAAAACATAAGGGGTAACACTGTCATTTTTTTTTTTGGCCGAAATTTTGACCCCCTCCGATTTTCTTGAAACTCTGGATTCTGACAGAGGGCCACGAGACTTCGACCAGCGCGCAAAAATGGAGGCTCTAGACCCTTCCAGAGCCGAGATATCGAAGGTCAAAATTTGGACCTGAAAAAAAAACATAAGGGGTAACACTGTCATTTTTTTTTTTTGGCCGAAATTTTGACCCCCTCCGATTTTCTTGAAACTCTGGATTCTGACAGAGGGCCACGAGATTTCGACCAGCGCGCAAAAATGGAGGCTCTAGACCCTTCCAGAGCTGAGATATCGAAGGTCAAAATTTGGACCTGAAAAAAAAACATAAGGTGTAACACTGTCATTTTTTTTTTTGGCCAAAATTTTGACCCCCTCCGATTTTCTTGAAACTCTGGATTCTGACAGAGGGCCACGATACTTCGACCAGCGCGCAAAAATGGAGGCTCTAGACCCTTCCAGAGCCGAGATATCGAAGGTCAAAATTTGGACCTGAAAAAAAAACATAAGGGGTAACACTGTCATTTTTTTTTTTTTGGCCAAAATTTTGACCCCCTCCGATTTTCTTGAAACTCTGGATTCTGACAGAGGGCCACGAGACTTCGACCAGCGCGCAAAAATGGAGGCTCTAGACCCTTCCAGAGCCGAGATATCGAAGGTCAAAATTTGGACCTGAAAAAAAAACATAAGGGGTAACACTGTCATTTTTTTTTTGGCCAAAATTTTGACCCCCTCCGATTTTCTTGAAACTCTGGATTCTGACAGAAGGCCACGAGACTTCGACCAGCGCGCAAAAATGGAGTCTCTAGACCCTTCCAGAGCCGAGATATCGAAGGTCAAAATTTGGACCTGAAAAAAAAACATAAGGGGTAACACTGTCATTTTCTTTTTTTGGGGCAAAATTTTGACCCCCTCCGATTTTCTTGAAACTCTGGATTCTGACAGAGGGCCACGAGACTTCGACCAGCGCGCAAAAATGGAGGCTCTAGACCCTTCCAAAGCCGAGATATCGAAGGTCAAAATTTGGACCTGAAAAAAAAAACATAAGGGGTAACACTGTCATTTTTTTTGGCCGAAATTTTGACCCCCTCCAATTTTCTTGAAACTCTGGATTCTGACAGAGGGCCACGAGACTTCGACCAGCGCGCAAAAATGGAGGCTCTAGACCCTTCCAGAGCCGAGATATCGAAGGTCAAAATTTGGACCTGAAAAAAAAACATAAGGGGTAACACTGTCATTTTTTTTTTTTGGCCAAAATTTTGACCCCCTCCGATTTTCTTGAAACTCTGGATTCTGACAGAGGGCCACGAGACTTCGACCAGCGCGCAAAAATGGAGGCTCTAGACCCTTCCAGAGCCGAGATATCGAAGGTCAAAATTTGGACCTGAAAAAAAAACATAAGGGGTAACACTGTCATTTTTTTTTTGGGCAAAATTTTGAACCCCTCCGATTTTCTTGAAACTCTGGATTCTGACAGAGGGCCACGAGACTTCGACCAGCGCGCAAAAATGGAGGCTCTAGACCCTTCCAAAGCCGAGATATCGAAGGTCAAAATTTGGACCTGAAAAAAAAAACATAAGGGGTAACACTGTCATTTTTTTTTTGGCCGAAATGTTGACCCCCTCCAATTTTCTTGAAACTCTGGATTCTGACAGAGGGCCACAAGACTTCGACCAGCGCGCAAAAATGGAGGCTCTAGACCCTTCCAGAGCCAAGATATCGAAGGTCAAAATTTGGACCTGAAAAAAAAACATAAGGGGTAACACTGTCATTTTTTTTTTTGGCCAAAATTTTGACCCCCTCCGATTTTCTTGAAACTCTGGATTCTGACAGAGGGCCACGAGACTTCGACCAGCGCGCAAAAATGGAGGCTCTAGACCCTTCCAGAGCCGAGATATCGAAGGTCAAAATTTGGACCTGAAAAAAAAACATAAGGGGTAACACTGTCATTTTTTTTTTGGCCGAAATTTTGACCCCCTCCGATTTTCTTGAAACTCTGGATTCTGACAGAGGGCCACGAGACTTCGACCAGCACGCAAAAATGGAGGCTCTAGACCCTTCCAGAGCCGAGATATCGAAGGTCAAAATTTGGACCTGAAAAAAAAACGTAAGGGGTAACACTGTCATTTTTTTTTTGGCCAAAATTTTGACCCCCTCCGATTTTCTTGAAACTCTGGATTCTGACAGAGGGCCACGAGACTTCGACCAGCGCGCAAAAATGGAGGCTCTAGACCCTTCCAGAGCCGAGATATCGAAGGTCAAAATTTGGACCTGAAAAAAAACATAAGGGGTAACACTGTCATTTTTTTTTTTGGCCAAAATTTTGACCCCCTCCGATTTTCTTGAAACTCTGGATTCTGACAGAGGGCCACGAGACTTCGACCAGCGCGCAAAAATGGAGGCTCTAGACCCTTCCAGAGCCGAGATATCGAAGGTCAAAATTTGGACCTGAAAAAAAAACATAAGGGGTAACACTGTCATTTTTTTTTTTTTGGCCAAAATTTTGACCCCCTCCGATTTTCTTGAAACTCTGGATTCTGACAGAGGGCCACGAGACTTCGACCAGCGCGCAAAAATGGAGGCTCTAGACCCTCCCAGAGCCGAGATATCGAAGGTCAAAATTTGGACCTGAAAAAAAAAACATAAGGGGTAACACTGTCATTTTTTTTTTTTGGCCGAAATTTTGACCCCCTCCGATTTTCTTGAAACTCTGGATTCTGACAGAGGGCCACGAGACTTCGACCAGCGCGCAAAAATGGAGGCTCTAGACCCTTCCAGAGCCGAGATATCGAAGGTCAAAATTTGGACCTGAAAAAAAAACATAAGGGGTAACACTGTCATTTTTTTTTTTGGCCGAAATTTTGACCCCCTCCGATTTTCTTGAAACTCTGGATTCTGACAGAGGGCCGCGAGACTTCGACCAGCGCGCAAAAATGGAGGCTCTAGACCCTTCCAGAGTCGAGATATCGAAGGTCAAAATTTGGACCTGAAAAAAAAACATAAGGGGTAACACTGTCATTTTTTTTTTTGGCCAAAATTTTGACCCCCTCCGATTTTCTTGAAACTCTGGATTCTGACAGAGGGCCACGGGACTTCGACCAGCGCGCAAAAATGGAGGCTCTAGACCCTTCCAGAGCCGAGATATCGAAGGTCAAAATTTGGACCTGAAAAAAAAAACATAAGGGGTAACACTGTCATTTTTTTTTTTTGGCCGAAATTTTGACCCCCTCCGATTTTCTTGAAACTCTGGATTCTGACAGAGGGCCACGAGACTTCGACCAGCGTGCAAAAATGGAGGCTCTAGACCCTTCCAGAGCCGAGATATCGAAGGTCAAAATTTGGACCTGAAAAAAAAACATAAGGGGTAACACTGTCATTTTTTTTTTGGCCAAAATTTTGACCCCCTCCGATTTTCTTGAAACTATGGATTCTGACAGAGGGCCACGAGACTTCGACCAGCGCGCAAAAATGGAGGCTCTAGACCCTTCCAGAGCCGAGATATCGAAGGTCAAAATTTGGACCTGAAAAAAAAAAACATAAGGGGTAACACTGTCATTTTTTTTTTTTGGCCGAAATTTTGACCCCCTCCGATTTTCTTGAAACTCTGGATTCTGACAGAGGGCCACGAGACTTCGACCAGCGCGAAAAAATGGAGGCTCTAGACCCTTCCAGAGCCGAGATATCGAAGGTCAAAATTTGGACCTGAAAAAAAAACGTAAGGGGTAACACTGTCATTTTTTTTTTTTGGCCAAAATTTTGACCCCCTCCGATTTTCTTGAAACTCTGGATTCTGACAGAGGGCCACGAGACTTCGACCAGCGCGCAAAAATGGAGGCTCTAGACCCTTCCAGAGCCGAGATATCGAAGGTCAAAATTTGGACCTGAAAAAAAAAACATAAGGGGTAACACTGTCATTTTTTTTTTTGGCCGAAATTTTGACCCCCTCCGATTTTCTTGAAACTCTGGATTCTGACAGAGGGCCACGAGACTTCGACCAGAGCGCAAAAATGGAGGCTCTAGACCCTTCCAGAGCCGAGATATCGAAGGTCAAAATTTGGACCTGAAAAAAAAACATAAGGGGTAACACTGTCATTTTTTTTTTTTGGCCGAAATTTTGACCCCCTCCGATTTTCTTGAAACTCTGGATTCTGACAGAGGGCCGCGAGACTTCGACCAGCGCGCAAAAATGGAGGCTCTAGACCCTTCCAGAGCCGAGATATCGAAGGTCAAAATTTGGACCTGAAAAAAAAAAACATAAGGGGTAACACTGTCATTTTTTTTTTTTGGCCGAAATTTTGACCCCCTCCGATTTTCTTGAAACTCTGGATTCTGACAGAGGGCCACGAGACTTCGACCAGCGCGAAAAAATGGAGGCTCTAGACCCTTCCAGAGCCGAGATATCGAAGGTCAAAATTTGGACCTGAAAAAAAAACGTAAGGGGTAACACTGTCATTTTTTTTTTTTGGCCAAAATTTTGACCCCCTCCGATTTTCTTGAAACTCTGGATTCTGACAGAGGGCCACGAGACTTCGACCAGCGCGCAAAAATGGAGGCTCTAGACCCTTCCAGAGCCGAGATATCGAAGGTCAAAATTTGGACCTGAAAAAAAAAACATAAGGGGTAACACTGTCATTTTTTTTTTTGGCCGAAATTTTGACCCCCTCCGATTTTCTTGAAACTCTGGATTCTGACAGAGGGCCACGAGACTTCGACCAGAGCGCAAAAATGGAGGCTCTAGACCCTTCCAGAGCCGAGATATCGAAGGTCAAAATTTGGACCTGAAAAAAAAACATAAGGGGTAACACTGTCATTTTTTTTTTTTGGCCGAAATTTTGACCCCCTCCGATTTTCTTGAAACTCTGGATTCTGACAGAGGGCCGCGAGACTTCGACCAGCGCGCAAAAATGGAGGCTCTAGACCCTTCCAGAGCCGAGATATCGAAGGTCAAAATTTGGACCTGAAAAAAAAAACATAAGGGGTAACACTGTCATTTTTTTTTTTTGGCCAAAATTTTGACCCCCTCCGATTTTCTTGAAACTCTGGATTCTGACAGAGGGCCACGGGACTTCGACCAGCGCGCAATAATGGAGGCTCTAGACCCTTCCAGAGCCGAGATATCGAAGGTCAAAATTTTGACCTGAAAAAAAAAACATAAGGGGTAACACTGTCATTTTTTTTTTTGGCCGAAATTTTGACCCCCTCCGATTTTCTTGAAACTCTGGATTCTGACAGAGGGCCACGAGACTTCGACCAGCGCGCAAAAATGGAGGCTCTAGACCCTTCCAGAGCCGAGATATCGAAGGTCAAAATTTGGACCTGAAAAAAAAACATAAGGGGTAACACTGTCATTTTTTTTTTTGGCCAAAATTTTGACCCCCTCCGATTTTCTTGAAACTCTGGATTCTGACAGAGGGCCACGAGACTTCGACCAGCGCGCAAAAATGGAGGCTCTAGACCCTTCCAGAGCCGAGATATCGAAGGTCAAAATTTGGACCTGAAAAAAAAAAACATAAGGGGTAACACTGTCATTTTTTTTTTTGGCCGAAATTTTGACCCCCTCCGATTTTTTTGAAACTCTGGATTCTGACAGAGGGCCACGAGACTTCGACCAGTGCGCAAAAATGGAGGCTCTAGACCCTTCCAGAGCCGAGATATAGAAGGTCTAAATTTGGACCTGAAAAAAAAAAAACATAAGGGGTAACACTGTCATTTTTTTTTTTGGCCGAAATTTTGACCCCCTCCGATTTTCTTGAAACTCTGGATTCTGACAGAGGGCCACGAGACTTCGACCAGCGCGCAAAAATGGAGGCTCTAGACCCTTCCAGAGCCGAGATATCGAAGGTCAAAATTTGGACCTGAAAAAAAAACGTAAGGGGTAACACTGTCATTTTTTTTTTTGGCCAAAATTTTGACCCCCTCCGATTTTCTTGAAACTCTGGATTCTGACAGAGGGCCACGAGACTTCGACCAGCGCGCAAAAATGGAGGCTCTAGACCGTTCCAAAGCCGAGATATCGAAGGTCAAAATTTGGACCTGAAAAAAAAAACATAAGGGGTAACACTGTCATTTTTTTTTTTTGGCCGAAATTTTGACCCCCTCCGATTTTTTTGAAACTCTGGATTCTGACAGAGGGCCACGAGACTTCGACCAGCGCGCAAAAATGGAGGCTCTAGACCCTTCCAGAGCCGAGATATCGAAGGTCAAAATTTGGACCTGAAAAAAAAACATAAGGGGTAACACTGTCATTTTTTTTTTTTGGCCGAAATTTTGACCCCCTCCGATTTTCTTGAAACTCTGGATTCTGACAGAGGGCCACGAGACTTCGACCAGCGCGCAAAAATGGAGGCTCTAGACCCTTCCAGAGCCGAGATATCGAAGGTCAAAATTTGGACCTGAAAAAAAAACATAAGGGGTAACACTGTCATTTTTTTTTTTGGCCAAAATTTTGACCCCCTCCGATTTTCTTGAAACTCTGGATTCTGACAGAGGGCCACGAGACTTCGACCAGCGCGCAAAAATGGAGGCTCTAGACCCTTCCAGAGCCGAGATATCGAAGGTCAAAATTTGGACCTGAAAAAAAAAAACATAAGGGGTAACACTGTCATTTTTTTTTGGCCGAAATTTTGACCCCCTCCGATTTTCTTGAAACTCTGGATTCTGACAGAGGGCCACAAGACTTCGACCAGCGCGCAAAAATGGAGGCTCTAGACCCTTCCAGAGCCGAGATATAGAAGGTCAAAATTTGGACCTGAAAAAAAAACATAAGGGGTAACACTGTCATTTTTTTTTTTTGGCCGAAATTTTGACCCCCTCCGATTTTCTTGAAACTCTGGATTCTGACAGAGGGCCACGAGACTTCGACCAGCGCGCAAAAATGGAGGCTCTAGACCCTTCCAAAGCCGAGATATCGAAGGTCAAAATTTGGACCTGAAAAAAAAAACATAAGGGGTAACACTGTCATTTTTTTTTTTGGCCGAAATTTTGACCCCCTCCAATTTTCTTGAAACTCTGGATTCTGACAGAGGGCCACGAGACTTCGACCAGCGCGCAAAAATGGAGGCTCTAGACCCTTCCAGAGCCGAGATATCGAAGGTCAAAATTTGGACCTGAAAAAAAAACATAAGGGGTAACACTGTCATTTTTTTTTGGCCGAAATTTTGACCCCCTCCGATTTTCTTGAAACTCCGGATTCTGACAGAGGGCCACGAGACTTCGACCAGCGCGCAAAAATGGAGGCTCTAGACCCTTCCAGAGCCGAGATATCGAAGGTCAAAATTTGGACCTGAAAAAAAAACATAAGGGGTAACACTGTCATTTTTTTTTTTGGCCAAAATTTTGACCCCCTCCGATTTTCTTGAAACTCTGGATTCTGACAGAGGGCCACGAGACTTCGACCAGCGCGCAAAAATGGAGGCTCTAGACCCTTCCAGAGCCGAGATATCGAAGGTCAAAATTTGGACCTGAAAAAAAAACGTAAGGGGTAACACTGTCATTTTTTTTTTTGGCCAAAATTTTGACCCCCTCCGATTTTCTTGAAACTCTGGATTCTGACAGAGGGCCACGAGACTTCGACCAGCGCGCAAAAATGGAGGCTCTAGACCCTTCCAAAGCCGAGATATCGAAGGTCAAAATTTGGACCTGAAAAAAAAAAACATAAGGGGTAACACTGTCATTTTTTTTTGGCCGAAATTTTGACCCCCTCCGATTTTTTTGAAACTCTGGATTCTGACAGAGGGCCACGAGACTTCGACCAGCGCGCAAAAATGGAGGCTCTAGGCCCTTCCAAAGCCGAGATATCGAAGGTCAAAATTTGGACCTGAAAAAAAACATAAGGGGTAACACTGTCATTTTTTTTTTTGGCCGAAATTTTGACCCCCTCCGATTTTCTTGAAACTCTGGATTCTGACAGAGGGCCACGAGACTTCGACCAGCGCGCAAAAATGGAGGCTCTAGACCCTTCCAGAGCCGAGATATCGAAGGTCAAAATTTGGACCTGAAAAAAAAAACATAAGGGGTAACACTGTCATTTTTTTTTTTGGCCAAAATTTTGACCCCCTCCGATTTTCTTGAAACTCTGGATTCTGACAGAGGGCCACGAGACTTCGACCAGCGCGCAAAAATGGAGGCTCTAGACCCTTCCAGAGCCGAGATATCGAAGGTCAAAATTTGGACCTGAAAAAAAAACGTAAGGGGTAACACTGTCATTTTTTTTTGGCCAAAATTTTGACCCCCTCCGATTTTCTTGAAACTCTGGATTCTGACAGAGGGCCACGAGACTTCGACCAGCGCGCAAAAATGGAGGCTCTAGACCCTTCCAAAGCCGAGATATCGAAGGTCAAAATTTGGACCAGAAAAAAAAAAACATAAGGGGTAACACTGTCATTTTTTTTTTGGCCGAAATTTTGACCCCCTCCGATTTTCTTGAAACTCTGGATTCTGACAGAGGGCCACGAGACTTCGACCAGCGCGCAAAAATGGAGGCTCTAGACCCTTCCAGAGCCGAGATATCGAAGGTCAAAATTTGGACCTGAAAAAAAAACATAAGGGGTAACACTGTCATTTTTTTTTTGGGCAAAATTTTGACCCCCTCCGATTTTCTTGAAACTCTGGATTCTGACAGAGGGCCACGAGACTTCGACCAGCGCGCAAAAATGGAGGCTCTAGACCCTTCCAGAGCCGAGATATCGAAGGTCAAAATTTGGACCTGAAAAAAAAAAACATAAGGGGTAACACTGTCATTTTTTTTTTTGGCCGAAATTTTGACCCCCTCCGATTTTCTTGAAACTCTGGATTCTGACAGAGAGCCACGAGACTTCGACCAGCGCGCAAAAATGGAGGCTCTAGACCCTTCCAGAGCCGAGATATCGAAGGTCAAAATTTGGACCTGAAAAAAAAACATAAGGGGTAACACTGTCATTTTTTTTTTGGCCGCAATTTTGACCCCCTCCGATTTTCTTGAAACTCTGGATTCTGACAGAGGGCCACGAGACTTCGACCAGCGCGCAAAAATGGAGGCTCTAGACCCTTCCAGAGCCGAGATATCGAAGGTCAAAATTTGGACCTAAAAAAAAAACATAAGGGGTAACACTGTCATTTTTTTTTTTGGCCGAAATTTTGACCCCCTCCGATTTTCTTGAAACTCTGGATTCTGACAGAGGGCCACGAGACTTCGACCAGCGCGCAAAAATGGAGGCTCTAGACCCTTCCAGAGCCGAGATATCGAAGGTCAAAATTTGGACCTGAAAAAAAAAACATAAGGGGTAACACTGTCATTTTTTTTTTTTGGCCAAAATTTTGACCCCCTCCGATTTTCTTGAAACTCTGGATTCTGACAGAGGGCCACGAGACTTCGACCAGCGCGCAAAAATGGAGGCTCTAGATCCTTCCAGAGCCGAGATATCGAAGGTCAAAATTTGGACCTGAAAAAAAAAACATAAGGGGTAACACTGTCATTTTTTTTTTTGGCCGAAATTTTGACCCCCTCCGATTTTCTTGAAACTCTGGATTCTGACAGAGGGCCACGAGACTTCGACCAGCGCGCAAAAATGGAGGCTCTAGACCCTTCCAGAGCCGAGATATCGAAGGTCAAAATTTGGACCTGAAAAAAAAACATAAGGGGTAACACTGTCATTTTTTTTTTTTGGCCAAAATTTTGACCCCCTCCGATTTTCTTGAAACTCTGGATTCTGACAGAGGGCCACGAGACTTCGACCAGCGCGCAAAAATGGAGGCTCTAGACCCTTCCAGAGCCGAGATATCGAAGGTCAAAATTTGGACCTGAAAAAAAAACATAAGGGGTAACACTGTCATTTTTTTTTTTGGCCGAAATTTTGACCCCCTCCGATTTTCTTGAAACTCTGGATTCTGACAGAGGGCCACGAGACTTCGACCAGCGCGCAAAAATGGAGGCTCTAGACCCTTCCAGAGCCGAGATATCGAAGGTCAAAATTTGGACCTGAAAAAAAAAACATAAGGGGTAACACTGTCATTTTTTTTTTTGGCCAAAATTTTGACCCCCTCCGATTTTCTTGAAACTCTGGATTCTGACAGAGGGCCACGAGACTTCGACCAGCGCGCAAAAATGGAGGCTCTAGACCCTTCCAGAGCCGAGATATCGAAGGTCAAAATTTGGACCTGAAAAAAAAACATAAGGGGTAACACTGTCATTTTTTTTTTTGGCCGAAATTTTGACCCCCTCCGATTTTCTTGAAACTCTGGATTCTGACAGAGGGCCACGAGACTTCGACCAGCGCGCAAAAATGGAGGCTCTAGACCCTTCCAGAGCCGAGATATCGAAGGTCAAAATTTGGACCTGAAAAAAAAACGTAAGGGGTAACACTGTCATTTTTTTTTTTGGCCAAAATTTTGACCCCCTCCGATTTTCTTGAAACTCTGGATTCTGACAGAGGGCCACGAGACTTCGACCAGCGCGCAAAAATGGAGGCTCTAGACCCTTCCAAAGCCGAGATATCGAAGGTCAAAATTTGGACCTGAAAAAAAAACATAAGGGGTAACACTGTCATTTTTTTTTTTTTGGCCGAAATTTTGACCCCCTCCGATTTTCTTGAAACTCTGGATTCTGACAGAGGGCCACGAGACTTCGACCAGCGCGCAAAAATGGAGGCTCTAGACCCTTCCAGAGCCGAGATATAGAAGGTCAAAATTTGGACCTGAAAAAAAAACATAAGGGGTAACACTGTCATTTTTTTTTTTTTTTTGGCCGAAATTTTGACCCCCTCCGATTTTCTTGAAACTCTGGATTCTGACAGAGGGCCACGAGATTTCGACCAGCGCGCAAAAATGGAGGCTCTAGACCCTTCCAGAGCTGAGATATCGAAGGTCAAAATTTGGACCTGAAAAAAAAACATAAGGTGTAACACTGTCATTTTTTTTTTTGGCCAAAATTTTGACCCCCTCCGATTTTCTTGAAACTCTGGATTCTGACAGAGGGCCACGATACTTCGACCAGCGTGCAAAAATGGAGGCTCTAGACCCTTCCAGAGCCGAGATATCGAAGGTCAAAATTTGGACCTGAAAAAAAAACATAAGGGGTAACACTGTCATTTTTTTTTTTTGGCCAAAATTTTGACCCCCTCCGATTTTCTTGAAACTCTGGATTCTGACAGAGGGCCACGAGACTTCGACCAGCGCGCAAAAATGGAGGCTCTAGACCCTTCCAAAGCCGAGATATCGAAGGTCAAAATTTGGACCTGAAAAAAAAAACATAAGGGGTAACACTGTCATTTTTTTTTTTGGCCGAAATTTTGACCCCCTCCAATTTTCTTGAAACTCTGGATTCTGACAGAGGGCCACGAGACTTCGACCAGCGCGCAAAAATGGAGGCTCTAGACCCTTCCAGAGCCGAGATATCGAAGGTCAAAATTTGGACCTGAAAAAAAAACATAAGGGGTAACACTGTCATTTTTTTTTGGCCGAAATTTTGACCCCCTCCGATTTTCTTGAAACTCCGGATTCTGACAGAGGGCCACGAGACTTCGACCAGCGCGCAAAAATGGAGGCTCTAGACCCTTCCAGAGCCGAGATATCGAAGGTCAAAATTTGGACCTGAAAAAAAAAACATAAGGGGTAACACTGTCATTTTTTTTTTTGGCCAAAATTTTGACCCCCTCCGATTTTCTTGAAACTCTGGATTCTGACAGAGGGCCACGAGACTTCGACCAGCGCGCAAAAATGGAGGCTCTAGACCCTTCCAGAGCCGAGATATCGAAGGTCAAAATTTGGACCTGAAAAAAAAACGTAAGGGGTAACACTGTCATTTTTTTTTTTTGGCCAAAATTTTGACCCCCTCCGATTTTCTTGAAACTCTGGATTCTGACAGAGGGCCACGAGACTTCGACCAGCGCGCAAAAATGGAGGCTCTAGACCCTTCCAAAGCCGAGATATCGAAGGTCAAAATTTGGACCTGAAAAAAAAAAACATAAGGGGTAACACTGTCATTTTTTTTTGGCCGAAATTTTGACCCCCTCCGATTTTTTTGAAACTCTGGATTCTGACAGAGGGCCACGAGACTTCGACCAGCGCGCAAAAATGGAGGCTCTAGGCCCTTCCAGAGCCGAGATATCGAAGGTCAAAATTTGGACCTGAAAAAAAACATAAGGGGTAACACTGTCATTTTTTTTTTTGGCCGAAATTTTGACCCCCTCCGATTTTCTTGAAACTCTGGATTCTGACAGAGGGCCACGAGACTTCGACCAGCGCGCAAAAATGGAGGCTCTAGACCCTTCCAGAGCCGAGATATCGAAGGTCAAAATTTGGACCTGAAAAAAAAAACATAAGGGGTAACACTGTCATTTTTTTTTTTGGCCAAAATTTTGACCCCCTCCGATTTTCTTGAAACTCTGGATTCTGACAGAGGGCCACGAGACTTCGACCAGCGCGCAAAAATGGAGGCTCTAGACCCTTCCAGAGCCGAGATATCGAAGGTCAAAATTTGGACCTGAAAAAAAAACGTAAGGGGTAACACTGTCATTTTTTTTTGGCCAAAATTTTGACCCCCTCCGATTTTCTTGAAACTCTGGATTCTGACAGAGGGCCACGAGACTTCGACCAGCGCGCAAAAATGGAGGCTCTAGACCCTTCCAAAGCCGAGATATCGAAGGTCAAAATTTGGACCAGAAAAAAAAAAACATAAGGGGTAACACTGTCATTTTTTTTTTGGCCGAAATTTTGACCCCCTCCGATTTTCTTGAAACTCTGGATTCTGACAGAGGGCCACGAGACTTCGACCAGCGCGCAAAAATGGAGGCTCTAGACCCTTCCAGAGCCGAGATATCGAAGGTCAAAATTTGGACCTGAAAAAAAAACATAAGGGGTAACACTGTCATTTTTTTTTGGGCAAAATTTTGACCCCCTCCGATTTTCTTGAAACTCTGGATTCTGACAGAGGGCCACGAGACTTCGACCAGCGCGCAAAAATGGAGGCTCTAGACCCTTCCAGAGCCGAGATATCGAAGGTCAAAATTTGGACCTGAAAAAAAAAAACATAAGGGGTAACACTGTCATTTTTTTTTTTTGGCCGAAATTTTGACCCCCTCCGATTTTCTTGAAACTCTGGATTCTGACAGAGAGCCACGAGACTTCGACCAGCGCGCAAAAATGGAGGCTCTAGACCCTTCCAGAGCCGAGATATCGAAGGTCAAAATTTGGACCTGAAAAAAAAACATAAGGGGTAACACTGTCATTTTTTTTTTTGGCCGCAATTTTGACCCCCTCCGATTTTCTTGAAACTCTGGATTCTGACAGAGGGCCACGAGACTTCGACCAGCGCGCAAAAATGGAGGCTCTAGACCCTTCCAGAGCCGAGATATCGAAGGTCAAAATTTGGACCTAAAAAAAAAACATAAGGGGTAACACTGTCATTTTTTTTTTTGGCCGAAATTTTGACCCCCTCCGATTTTCTTGAAACTCTGGATTCTGACAGAGGGCCACGAGACTTCGACCAGCGCGCAAAAATGGAGGCTCTAGACCCTTCCAGAGCCGAGATATCGAAGGTCAAAATTTGGACCTGAAAAAAAAAACATAAGGGGTAACACTGTCATTTTTTTTTTTTGGCCAAAATTTTGACCCCCTCCGATTTTCTTGAAACTCTGGATTCTGACAGAGGGCCACGAGACTTCGACCAGCGCGCAAAAATGGAGGCTCTAGATCCTTCCAGAGCCGAGATATCGAAGGTCAAAATTTGGACCTGAAAAAAAAAACATAAGGGGTAACACTGTCATTTTTTTTTTTTGGCCGAAATTTTGACCCCCTCCGATTTTCTTGAAACTCTGGATTCTGACAGAGGGCCACGAGACTTCGACCAGCGCGCAAAAATGGAGGCTCTAGACCCTTCCAGAGCCGAGATATCGAAGGTCAAAATTTGGACCTGAAAAAAAAACATAAGGGGTAACACTGTCATTTTTTTTTTTGGCCAAAATTTTGACCCCCTCCGATTTTCTTGAAACTCTGGATTCTGACAGAGGGCCACGAGACTTCGACCAGCGCGCAAAAATGGAGGCTCTAGACCCTTCCAGAGCCGAGATATCGAAGGTCAAAATTTGGACCTGAAAAAAAAACATAAGGGGTAACACTGTCATTTTTTTTTTTGGCCGAAATTTTGACCCCCTCCGATTTTCTTGAAACTCTGGATTCTGACAGAGGGCCACGAGACTTCGACCAGCGCGCAAAAATGGAGGCTCTAGACCCTTCCAGAGCCGAGATATCGAAGGTCAAAATTTGGACCTGAAAAAAAAACGTAAGGGGTAACACTGTCATTTTTTTTTTTGGCCAAAATTTTGACCCCCTCCGATTTTCTTGAAACTCTGGATTCTGACAGAGGGCCACGAGACTTCGACCAGCGCGCAAAAATGGAGGCTCTAGACCCTTCCAGAGCCGAGATATCGAAGGTCAAAATTTGGACCTGAAAAAAAAAACATAAGGGGTAACACTGTCATTTTTTTTTTGGCCAAAATTTTGACCCCCTCCGATTTTCTTGAAACTCTGGATTCTGACAGAGGGCCACGAGACTTCGACCAGCGCGCAAAAATGGAGGCTCTAGACCCTTCCAGAGCCGAGATATCGAAGGTCAAAATTTGGACCTGAAAAAAAAACATAAGGGGTAACACTGTCATTTTTTTTTTTGGCCGAAATTTTGACCCCCTCCGATTTTCTTGAAACTCTGGATTCTGACAGAGGGCCACGAGACTTCGACCAGCGCGCAAAAATGGAGGCTCTAGACCCTTCCAGAGCCGAGATATCGAAGGTCAAAATTTGGACCTGAAAAAAAAACGTAAGGGGTAACACTGTCATTTTTTTTTTTGGCCAAAATTTTGACCCCCTCCGATTTTCTTGAAACTCTGGATTCTGACAGAGGGCCACGAGACTTCGACCAGCGCGCAAAAATGGAGGCTCTAGACCCTTCCAAAGCCGAGATATCGAAGGTCAAAATTTGGACCTGAAAAAAAAACATAAGGGGTAACACTGTCATTTTTTTTTTTTGGCCGAAATTTTGACCCCCTCCGATTTTCTTGAAACTCTGGATTCTGACAGAGGGCCACGAGACTTCGACCAGCGCGCAAAAATGGAGGCTCTAGACCCTTCCAGAGCCGAGATATAGAAGGTCAAAATTTGGACCTGAAAAAAAAACATAAGGGGTAACACTGTCATTTTTTTTTTTTTTTTGGCCGAAATTTTGACCCCCTCCGATTTTCTTGAAACTCTGGATTCTGACAGAGGGCCACGAGATTTCGACCAGCGCGCAAAAATGGAGGCTCTAGACCCTTCCAGAGCTGAGATATCGAAGGTCAAAATTTGGACCTGAAAAAAAAACATAAGGTGTAACACTGTCATTTTTTTTTTTGGCCAAAATTTTGACCCCCTCCGATTTTCTTGAAACTCTGGATTCTGACAGAGGGCCACGATACTTCGACCAGCGTGCAAAAATGGAGGCTCTAGACCCTTCCAGAGCCGAGATATCGAAGGTCAAAATTTGGACCTGAAAAAAAAACATAAGGGGTAACACTGTCATTTTTTTTTTTGGCCAAAATTTTGACCCCCTCCGATTTTCTTGAAACTCTGGATTCTGACAGAGGGCCACGAGACTTCGACCAGCGCGCAAAAATGGAGGCTCTAGACCCTTCCAGAGCCGAGATATCGAAGGTCAAAATTTGGACCTGAAAAAAAAACATAAGGGGTAACACTGTCATTTTTTTTTTTGGGCAAAATTTTGAACCCCTCCGATTTTCTTGAAACTCTGGATTCTGACAGAGGGCCACGAGACTTCGACCAGCGCGTAAAAATGGAGGCTCTAGACCCTTCCAAAGCCGAGATATCGAAGGTCAAAATTTGGACCTGAAAAAGAAAACATAAGGGGTAACACTGTCATTTTTTTTTTGGCCGAAATGTTGACCCCCTCCAATTTTCTTGAAACTCTGGATTCTGACAGAGGGCCACGAGACTTCGACCAGCGCGCAAAAATGGAGGCTCTAGACCCTTCCAGAGCCGAGATATCGAAGGTCAAAATTTGGACCTGAAAAAAAAACATAAGGGGTAACACTGTCATTTTTTTTTTTTGGCCAAAATTTTGACCCCCTCCGATTTTCTTGAAACTCTGGATTCTGACAGAGGGCCACGAGACTTCGACCAGCGCGCAAAAATGGAGGCTCTAGACCCTTCCAGAGCCGAGATATCGAAGGTCAAAATTTGGACCTGAAAAAAAAACATAAGGGGTAACACTGTCATTTTTTTTTTTTTGGCCGAAATTTTGACCCCCTCCGATTTTCTTGAAACTCTGGATTCTGACAGAGGGCCACGAGACTTCGACCAGCGCGCAAAAATGGAGGCTCTAGACCCTTCCAGAGCCGAGATATCGAAGGTCAAAATTTGGACCTGAAAAAAAAACATAAGGGGTAACACTGTCATTTTTTTTTTTGGCCGAAATTTTGACCCCCTCCGATTTTCTTGAAACTCTGGATTCTGACAGAGGGCCGCGAGACTTCGACCAGCGCGCAAAAATGGAGGCTCTAGACCCTTCCAGAGCCGAGATATCGAAGGTCAAAATTTGGACCTGAAAAAAAAACATAAGGGGTAACACTGTCATTTTTTTTTTTGGCCAAAATTTTGACCCCCTCCGATTTTCTTGAAACTCTGGATTCTGACAGAGGGCCACGGGACTTCGACCAGCGCGCAAAAATGGAGGCTCTAGACCCTTACAGAGCCGAGATATCGAAGGTCAAAATTTTGACCTGAAAAAAAAACATAAGGGGTAACACTGTCATTTTTTTTTTTGGCCGAAATTTTGACCCCCTCCGATTTTCTTGAAACTCTGGATTCTGACAGAGGGCCACGAGACTTCGACCAGCGCGCAAAAATGGAGGCTCTAGACCCTTCCAGAGCCGAGATATCGAAGGTCAAAATTTGGACCTGAAAAAAAAACATAAGGGGTAACACTGTCATTTTTTTTTTGGCCAAAATTTTGACCCCCTCCGATTTTCTTGAAACTCTGGATTCTGACAGAGGGCCACGAGACTTCGACCAGCGCGCAAAAATGGAGGCTCTAGACCCTTCCAGAGCCGAGATATCGAAGGTCAAAATTTGGACCTGAAAAAAAAAACATAAGGGGTAACACTGTCATTTTTTTTTTTGGCCGAAATTTTGACCCCCTCCGATTTTTTTGAAACTCTGGATTCTGACAGAGGGCCACGAGACTTCGACCAGTGCGCCAAAATGGAGGCTCTAGACCCTTCCAGAGCCGAGATATAGAAGGTCTAAATTTGGACCTGAAAAAAAAAAACATAAGGGGTAACACTGTCATTTTTTTTTTTTGGCCGAAATTTTGACCCCCTCCGATTTTCTTGAAACTCTGGATTCTGACAGAGGGCCACGAGACTTCGACCAGCGCGCAAAAATGGAGGCTCTAGACCCTTCCAGAGCCGAGATATCGAAGGTCAAAATTTGGACCTGAAAAAAAAAACGTAAGGGGTAACACTGTCATTTTTTTTTTTGGCCAAAATTTTGACCCCCTCCGATTTTCTTGAAACTCTGGATTCTGACAGAGGGCCACGAGACTTCGACCAGCGCGCAAAAATGGAGGCTCTAGACCCTTCCAAAGCCGAGATATCGAAGGTCAAAATTTGGACCTGAAAAAAAAAACATAAGGGGTAACACTGTCATTTTTTTTTTTTGGCCGAAATTTTGACCCCCTCCGATTTTTTTGAAACTCTGGATTCTGACAGAGGGCCACGAGACTTCGACCAGCGCGCAAAAATGGAGGCTCTAGACCCTTCCAGAGCCGAGATATCGAAGGTCAAAATTTGGACCTGAAAAAAAAACATAAGGGGTAACACTGTCATTTTTTTTTTTTGGCCGAAATTTTGACCCCCTCCGATTTTCTTGAAACTCTGGATTCTGACAGAGGGCCACGAGACTTCGACCAGCGCGCAAAAATGGAGGCTCTAGACCCTTCCAGAGCCGAGATATCGAAGGTCAAAATTTGGACCTGAAAAAAAAAACATAAGGGGTAACACTGTCATTTTTTTTTTTGGCCAAAATTTTGACCCCCTCCGATTTTCTTGAAACTCTGGATTCTGACAGAGGGCCACGAGACTTCGACCAGCGCGCAAAAATGGAGGCTCTAGACCCTTCCAGAGCCGAGATATCGAAGGTCAAAATTTGGACCTGAAAAAAAAAAACATAAGGGGTAACACTGTCATTTTTTTTTGGCCGAAATTTTGACCCCCTCCGATTTTCTTGAAACTCTGGATTCTGACAGAGGGCCACAAGACTTTGACCAGCGCGCAAAAATGGAGGCTCTAGACCCTTCCAGAGCCGAGATATAGAAGGTCAAAATTTGGACCTGAAAAAAAAAACATAAGGGGTAACACTGTCATTTTTTTTTTTGGCCGAAATTTTGACCCCCTCCAATTTTCTTGAAACTCTGGATTCTGACAGAGGGCCACGAGACTTCGACCAGCGCGCAAAAATGGAGGCTCTAGACCCTTCCAAAGCCGAGATATCGAAGGTCAAAATTTGGACCTGAAAAAAAAAAACATAAGGGGTAACACTGTCATTTTTTTTTTGGCCGAAATTTTGACCCCCTCCGATTTTTTTGAAACTCTGGATTCTGACAGAGGGCCACGAGACTTCGACCAGCGCGCAAAAATGGAGGCTCTAGACCCTTCCAGAGCCGAGATATCGAAGGTCAAAATTTGGACCTGAAAAAAAAACATAAGGGGTAACACTGTCATTTTTTTTTTTGGCCGAAATTTTGACCCCCTCCGATTTTCTTGAAACTCTGGATTCTGACAGAGGGCCACGAGACTTCGACCAGTGCGCCAAAATGGAGGCTCTAGACCCTTCCAGAGCCGAGATATAGAAGGTCTAAATTTGGACCTGAAAAAAAAAAACATAAGGGGTAACACTGTCATTTTTTTTTTTTGGCCGAAATTTTGACCCCCTCCGATTTTCTTGAAACTCTGGATTCTGACAGAGGGCCACGAGACTTCGACCAGCGCGCAAAAATGGAGGCTCTAGACCCTTCCAGAGCCGAGATATCGAAGGTCAAAATTTGGACCTGAAAAAAAAAACGTAAGGGGTAACACTGTCATTTTTTTTTTTGGCCAAAATTTTGACCCCCTCCGATTTTCTTGAAACTCTGGATTCTGACAGAGGGCCACGAGACTTCGACCAGCGCGCAAAAATGGAGGCTCTAGACCCTTCCAAAGCCGAGATATCGAAGGTCAAAATTTGGACCTGAAAAAAAAAACATAAGGGGTAACACTGTCATTTTTTTTTTTGGCCGAAATTTTGACCCCCTCCGATTTTTTTGAAACTCTGGATTCTGACAGAGGGCCACGAGACTTCGACCAGCGCGCAAAAATGGAGGCTCTAGACCCTTCCAGAGCCGAGATATCGAAGGTCAAAATTTGGACCTGAAAAAAAAACATAAGGGGTAACACTGTCATTTTTTTTTTTGGCCGAAATTTTGACCCCCTCCGATTTTCTTGAAACTCTGGATTCTGACAGAGGGCCACGAGACTTCGACCAGCGCGCAAAAATGGAGGCTCTAGACCCTTCCAGAGCCGAGATATCGAAGGTCAAAATTTGGACCTGAAAAAAAAAACATAAGGGGTAACACTGTCATTTTTTTTTTTTGGCCAAAATTTTGACCCCCTCCGATTTTCTTGAAACTCTGGATTCTGACAGAGGGCCACGAGACTTCGACCAGCGCGCAAAAATGGAGGCTCTAGACCCTTCCAGAGCCGAGATATCGAAGGTCAAAATTTGGACCTGAAAAAAAAAAACATAAGGGGTAACACTGTCATTTTTTTTTGGCCGAAATTTTGACCCCCTCCGATTTTCTTGAAACTCTGGATTCTGACAGAGGGCCACAAGACTTTGACCAGCGCGCAAAAATGGAGGCTCTAGACCCTTCCAGAGCCGAGATATAGAAGGTCAAAATTTGGACCTGAAAAAAAAAACATAAGGGGTAACACTGTCATTTTTTTTTTTGGCCGAAATTTTGACCCCCTCCAATTTTCTTGAAACTCTGGATTCTGACAGAGGGCCACGAGACTTCGACCAGCGCGCAAAAATGGAGGCTCTAGACCCTTCCAAAGCCGAGATATCGAAGGTCAAAATTTGGACCTGAAAAAAAAAAACATAAGGGGTAACACTGTCATTTTTTTTTTGGCCGAAATTTTGACCCCCTCCGATTTTTTTGAAACTCTGGATTCTGACAGAGGGCCACGAGACTTCGACCAGCGCGCAAAAATGGAGGCTCTAGACCCTTCCAGAGCCGAGATATCGAAGGTCAAAATTTGGACCTGAAAAAAAAACATAAGGGGTAACACTGTCATTTTTTTTTTTGGCCGAAATTTTGACCCCCTCCGATTTTCTTGAAACTCTGGATTCTGACAGAGGGCCACGAGACTTCGACCAGCGCGCAAAAATGGAGGCTCTAGACCCTTCCAGAGCCGAGATATCGAAGGTCAAAATTTGGACCTGAAAAAAAAAACATAAGGGGTAACACTGTCATTTTTTTTTTTGGCCAAAATTTTGACCCCCTCCGATTTTCTTGAAACTCTGGATTCTGACAGAGGGCCACGAGACTTCGACCAGCGCGCAAAAATGGAGGCTCTAGACCCTTCCAGAGCCGAGATATCGAAGGTCAAAATTTGGACCTGAAAAAAAAACGTAAGGGGTAACACTGTCATTTTTTTTTGGCCAAAATTTTGACCCCCTCCGATTTTCTTGAAACTCTGGATTCTGACAGAGGGCCACGAGACTTCGACCAGCGCGCAAAAATGGAGGCTCTAGACCCTTCCAAAGCCGAGATATCGAAGGTCAAAATTTGGACCAGAAAAAAAAACATAAGGGGTAACACTGTCATTTTTTTTTTGGCCGAAATTTTGACCCCCTCCGATTTTCTTGAAACTCTGGATTCTGACAGAGGGCCACGAGACTTCGACCAGCGCGCAATAATGGAGGCTCTAGACCCTTCCAGAGCCGAGATATCGAAGGTCAAAATTTGGACCTGAAAAAAAAACATAAGGTGTAACACTGTCATTTTTTTTTTTGGCCAAAATTTTGACCCCCTCCGATTTTCTTGAAACTCTGGATTCTGACAGAGGGCCACGATACTTCGACCAGCGCGCAAAAATGGAGGCTCTAGACCCTTCCAGAGCCGAGATATCGAAGGTCAAAATTTGGACCTGAAAAAAAAACATAAGGGGTAACACTGTCATTTTTTTTTTTTGGCCAAAATTTTGACCCCCTCCGATTTTCTTGAAACTCTGGATTCTGACAGAGGGCCACGAGACTTCGACCAGCGCGCAAAAATGGAGGCTCTAGACCCTTCCAGAGCCGAGATATCGAAGGTCAAAATTTGGACCTGAAAAAAAAAACATAAGGGGTAACACTGTCATTTTTTTTTTGGGGCAAAATTTTGAACCCCTCCGATTTTCTTGAAACTCTGGATTCTGACAGAGGGCCACGAGACTTCGACCAGCGCGTAAAAATGGAGGCTCTAGACCCTTCCAAAGCCGAGATATCGAAGGTCAAAATTTGGACCTGAAAAAAAAACATAAGGGGTAACACTGTCATTTTTTTTTTGGCCGAAATGTTGACCCCCTCCAATTTTCTTGAAACTCTGGATTCTGACAGAGGGCCACGAGACTTCGACCAGCGCGCAAAAATGGAGGCTCTAGACCCTTCCAGAGCCGAGATATCGAAGGTCAAAATTTGGACCTGAAAAAAAAACATAAGGGGTAACACTGTCATTTTTTTTTTTTTGGCCAAAATTTTGACCCCCTCCGATTTTCTTGAAACTCTGGATTCTGACAGAGGGCCACGAGACTTCGACCAGCGCGCAAAAATGGAGGCTCTAGACCCTTCCAGAGCCGAGATATCGAAGGTCAAAATTTGGACCTGAAAAAAAAACATAAGGGGTAACACTGTCATTTTTTTTTTGGCCGAAATTTTGACCCCCTCCGATTTTCTTGAAACTCTGGATTCTGACAGAGGGCCACGAGACTTTGACCAGCGCGCAAAAATGGAGGCTCTAGACCCTTCCAGAGCCGAGATATCGAAGGTCAAAATTTGGACCTGAAAAAAAAACATAAGGGGTAACACTGTCATTTTTTTTTGGCCGAAATTTTGACCCCCTCCGATTTTCTTGAAACTCTGGATTCTGATAGAGGGCCACGAGACTTCGACCAGCGCGCAAAAATGGAGGCTCTAGACCCTTCCAGAGCCGAGATATCGAAGGTCAAAATTTGGACCTGAAAAAAAAACGTAAGGGGTAACACTGTCATTTTTTTTTTGGCCAAAATTTTGACCCCCTCCGATTTTCTTGAAACTCTGGATTCTGACAGAGGGCCACGAGACTTCGACCAGCGCGCAAAAATGGAGGCTCTAGACCCTTCCAGAGCCGAGATATCGAAGGTCAAAATTTGGACCTGAAAAAAAAACGTAAGGGGTAACACTGTCATTTTTTTTTTTTGGCCAAAATTTTGACCCCCTCCGATTTTCTTGAAACTCTGGATTCTGACAGAGGGCCACGAGACTTCGACCAGCGCGCAAAAATTGAGGCTCTAGACCCTTCCAGAGCCGAGATATCGAAGGTCAAAATTTGGACCTGAAAAAAAAACATAAGGGGTAACACTGTCATTTTTTTTTGGGGGCAAAATTTTGAACCCCTCCGATTTTCTTGAAACTCTGGATTCTGACAGAGGGCCACGAGACTTCGACCAGCGCGAAAAAATGGAGGCTCTAGACCCTTCCAGAGCCGAGATATAGAAGGTCAATATTTGGACCTGAAAAAAAAAAACATAAGGGGTAACACTGTCATTTTTTTTTTTGGCCAAAATTTTGACCCCCTCCGATTTTCTTGAAACTCTGGATTCTGACAGAGGGCCACGAGACTTCGACCAGCGCGCAAAAATGGAGGCTCTAGACCCTTCCAGAGCCGAGATATCGAAGGTCAAAATTTGGACCTGAAAAAAAAACATAAGGGGTAACACTGTCATTTTTTTTTTTGGCCAAAATTTTGACCCCCTCCGATTTTCTTGAAACTCTGGATTCTGACAGAGGGCCACGAGACTTCGACCAGCGCGCAAAAATGGAGGCTCTAGACCCTTCCAGAGCCGAGATATCGAAGGTCAAAATTTGGACCTGAAAAAAAAACATAAGGGGTAACACTGACATTTTTTTTTTGGCCGAAATTTTGACCCCCTCCGATTTTCTTGAAACTCTGGATTCTGACAGAGGGCCACGAGACTTCGACCAGCGCGCAAAAATGGAGGCTCTAGACCCTTCCAGAGCCGAGATATCGAAGGTCAAAATTTGGACCTGAAAAAAAAACATAAGGGGTAACACTGTCATTTTTTTTTTGGCCGAAATTTTGACCCCCTCCGATTTTCTTGAAACTCTGGATTGTGATAGAGGGCCACGAGACTTCGACCAGCGCGCAAAAATGGAGGCTCTAGACCCTTCCAGAGCCGAGATATCGAAGGTCAAAATTTGGACCTGAAAAAAAAACGTAAGGGGTAACACTGTCATTTTTTTTTTTGGCCAAAATTTTGACCCCCTCCGATTTTCTTGAAACTCTGGATTCTGACAGAGGGCCACGAGACTTCGACCAGCGCGCAAAAATGGAGGCTCTAGACCCTTCCAGAGCCGAGATATCGAAGGTCAAAATTTGGACCTGAAAAAAAAAACATAAGGGGTAACACTGTCATTTTTTTTTTTGGCCAAAATTTTGACCCCCTCCGATTTTCTTGAAACTCTGGATTCTGACAGAGGGCCACGAGACTTCGACCAGCACGCAAAAATGGAGGCTCTAGACCCTTCCAGAGCCGAGATATCGAAGGTCAAAATTTGGACCTGAAAAAAAACATAAGGGGTAACACTGTCATTTTTTTTTTTGGCCAAAATTTTGACCCCCTCCGATTTTCTTGAAACTCTGGATTCTGACAGAGGGCCACGAGACTTCGACCAGCGCGCAAAAATGGAGGCTCTAGACCCTTCCAGAGCCGAGATATCGAAGGTCAAAATTTGGACCTGAAAAAAAAAACATAAGGGGTAACACTGTCATTTTTTTTTGGCCGAAATTTTGACCCCCTCCGATCTTCTTGAAACTCTGGATTCTGACAGAGGGCCACGAGACTTCGACCAGCGCGCAAAAATGGAGGCTCTAGACCCTTCCAGAGCCGAGATATCGAAGGTCAAAATTTGGACCTGAAAAAAAAACATAAGGGGTAACACTGTCATTTTTTTTTTTGGCCGAAATTTTGACCCCCTCCGATTTTCTTGAAACTCTGGATTCTGACAGAGGGCCACGAGACTTCGACCAGCGCGCAAAAATGGAGGCTCTAGACCCTTCCAGAGCCGAGATATCGAAGGTCAAAATTTGGACCTGAAAAAAAAAAACATAAGGGGTAACACTGTCATTTTTTTTTTTGGCCAAAATTTTGACCCCCTCCGATTTTCTTGAAACTCTGGATTCTGACAGAGGGCCACGAGACTTCGACCAGCGCGCAAAAATGGAGGCTCTAGACCCTTCCAGAGCCGAGATATCGAAGGTCAAAATTTGGACCTGAAAAAAAAACGTAAGGGGTAACACTGTCATTTTTTTTTTTTTGGCCAAAATTTTGACCCCCTCCGATTTTCTTGAAACTCTGGATTCTGACAGAGGGCCACGAGACTTCGACCAGCGCGCAAAAATTGAGGCTCTAGACCCTTCCAGAGCCGAGATATCGAAGGTCAAAATTTGGACCTGAAAAAAAACATAAGGGGTAACACTGTCATTTTTTTTTTTGGCCAAAATTTTGACCCCCTCCGATTTTCTTGAAACTCTGGATTCTGACAGAGGGCCACGAGACTTCGACCAGCGCGCAAAAATGGAGGCTCTAGACCCTTCCAGAGCCGAGATATCGAAGGTCAAAATTTGGACCTGAAAAAAAAACATAAGGGGTAACACTGTCATTTTTTTTTTTTTGGCCAAAATTTTGACCCCCTCCGATTTTCTTGAAACTCTGGATTCTGACAGAGGGCCACGAGACTTCGACCAGCGCGCAAAAATGGAGGCTCTAGACCCTCCCAGAGCCGAGATATCGAAGGTCAAAATTTGGACCTGAAAAAAAAAACATAAGGGGTAACACTGTCATTTTTTTTTTTTGGCCGAAATTTTGACCCCCTCCGATTTTCTTGAAACTCTGGATTCTGACAGAGGGCCACGAGACTTCGACCAGCGCGCAAAAATGGAGGCTCTAGACCCTTCCAGAGCCGAGATATCGAAGGTCAAAATTTGGACCTGAAAAAAAAACATAAGGGGTAACACTGTCATTTTTTTTTTTGGCCGAAATTTTGACCCCCTCCGATTTTCTTGAAACTCTGGATTCTGACAGAGGGCCGCGAGACTTCGACCAGCGCGCAAAAATGGAGGCTCTAGACCCTTCCAGAGTCGAGATATCGAAGGTCAAAATTTGGACCTGAAAAAAAAACATAAGGGGTAACACTGTCATTTTTTTTTTTGGCCAAAATTTTGACCCCCTCCGATTTTCTTGAAACTCTGGATTCTGACAGAGGGCCACGGGACTTCGACCAGCGCGCAAAAATGGAGGCTCTAGACCCTTCCAGAGCCGAGATATCGAAGGTCAAAATTTGGACCTGAAAAAAAAACATAAGGGGTAACACTGTCATTTTTTTTTTTTGGCCGAAATTTTGACCCCCTCCGATTTTCTTGAAACTCTGGATTCTGACAGAGGGCCACGAGACTTCGACCAGCGCGCAAAAATGGAGGCTCTAGACCCTTCCAGAGCCGAGATATCGAAGGTCAAAATTTGGACCTGAAAAAAAAAACATAAGGGGTAACACTGTCATTTTTTTTTTTTGGCCGAAATTTTGACCCCCTCCGATTTTCTTGAAACTCTGGATTCTGACAGAGGGCCACGAGACTTCGACCAGCGCGAAAAAATGGAGGCTCTAGACCCTTCCAGAGCCGAGATATCGAAGGTCAAAATTTGGACCTGAAAAAAAAACGTAAGGGGTAACACTGTCATTTTTTTTTTTTGGCCAAAATTTTGACCCCCTCCGATTTTCTTGAAACTCTGGATTCTGACAGAGGGCCACGAGACTTCGACCAGCGCGCAAAAATGGAGGCTCTAGACCCTTCCAGAGCCGAGATATCGAAGGTCAAAATTTGGACCTGAAAAAAAAAACATAAGGGGTAACACTGTCATTTTTTTTTTTGGCCGAAATTTTGACCCCCTCCGATTTTCTTGAAACTCTGGATTCTGACAGAGGGCCACGAGACTTCGACCAGAGCGCAAAAATGGAGGCTCTAGACCCTTCCAGAGCCGAGATATCGAAGGTCAAAATTTGGACCTGAAAAAAAAACATAAGGGGTAACACTGTCATTTTTTTTTTTTGGCCGAAATTTTGACCCCCTCCGATTTTCTTGAAACTCTGGATTCTGACAGAGGGCCGCGAGACTTCGACCAGCGCGCAAAAATGGAGGCTCTAGACCCTTCCAGAGCCGAGATATCGAAGGTCAAAATTTGGACCTGAAAAAAAAAACATAAGGGGTAACACTGTCATTTTTTTTTTTTGGCCAAAATTTTGACCCCCTCCGATTTTCTTGAAACTCTGGATTCTGACAGAGGGCCACGGGACTTCGACCAGCGCGCAATAATGGAGGCTCTAGACCCTTCCAGAGCCGAGATATCGAAGGTCAAAATTTTGACCTGAAAAAAAAAACATAAGGGGTAACACTGTCATTTTTTTTTTTGGCCGAAATTTTGACCCCCTCCGATTTTCTTGAAACTCTGGATTCTGACAGAGGGCCACGAGACTTCGACCAGCGCGCAAAAATGGAGGCTCTAGACCCTTCCAGAGCCGAGATATCGAAGGTCAAAATTTGGACCTGAAAAAAAAACATAAGGGGTAACACTGTCATTTTTTTTTTTGGCCAAAATTTTGACCCCCTCCGATTTTCTTGAAACTCTGGATTCTGACAGAGGGCCACGAGACTTCGACCAGCGCGCAAAAATGGAGGCTCTAGACCCTTCCAGAGCCGAGATATCGAAGGTCAAAATTTGGACCTGAAAAAAAAAACATAAGGGGTAACACTGTCATTTTTTTTTTTGGCCGAAATTTTGACCCCCTCCGATTTTTTTGAAACTCTGGATTCTGACAGAGGGCCACGAGACTTCGACCAGTGCGCAAAAATGGAGGCTCTAGACCCTTCCAGAGCCGAGATATAGAAGGTCTAAATTTGGACCTGAAAAAAAAAAAACATAAGGGGTAACACTGTCATTTTTTTTTTTGGCCGAAATTTTGACCCCCTCCGATTTTCTTGAAACTCTGGATTCTGACAGAGGGCCACGAGACTTCGACCAGCGCGCAAAAATGGAGGCTTTAGACCCTTCCAGAGCCGAGATATCGAAGGTCAAAATTTGGACCTGAAAAAAAAACGTAAGGGGTAACACTGTCATTTTTTTTTTTGGCCAAAATTTTGACCCCCTCCGATTTTCTTGAAACTCTGGATTCTGACAGAGGGCCACGAGACTTCGACCAGCGCGCAAAAATGGAGGCTCTAGACCGTTCCAAAGCCGAGATATCGAAGGTCAAAATTTGGACCTGAAAAAAAAAACATAAGGGGTAACACTGTCATTTTTTTTTTTGGCCGAAATTTTGACCCCCTCCGATTTTTTTGAAACTCTGGATTCTGACAGAGGGCCACGAGACTTCGACCAGCGCGCAAAAATGGAGGCTCTAGACCCTTCCAGAGCCGAGATATCGAAGGTCAAAATTTGGACCTGAAAAAAAAACATAAGGGGTAACACTGTCATTTTTTTTTTTTGGCCGAAATTTTGACCCCCTCCGATTTTCTTGAAACTCTGGATTCTGACAGAGGGCCACGAGACTTCGACCAGCGCGCAAAAATGGAGGCTCTAGACCCTTCCAGAGCCGAGATATCGAAGGTCAAAATTTGGACCTGAAAAAAAAAACATAAGGGGTAACACTGTCATTTTTTTTTTTGGCCAAAATTTTGACCCCCTCCGATTTTCTTGAAACTCTGGATTCTGACAGAGGGCCACGAGACTTCGACCAGCGCGCAAAAATGGAGGCTCTAGACCCTTCCAGAGCCGAGATATCGAAGGTCAAAATTTGGACCTGAAAAAAAAAAACATAAGGGGTAACACTGTCATTTTTTTTTGGCCGAAATTTTGACCCCCTCCGATTTTCTTGAAACTCTGGATTCTGACAGAGGGCCACAAGACTTCGACCAGCGCGCAAAAATGGAGGCTCTAGACCCTTCCAGAGCCGAGATATAGAAGGTCAAAATTTGGACCTGAAAAAAAAACATAAGGGGTAACACTGTCATTTTTTTTTTTGGCCGAAATTTTGACCCCCTCCGATTTTCTTGAAACTCTGGATTCTGACAGAGGGCCACGAGACTTCGACCAGCGCGCAAAAATGGAGGCTCTAGACCCTTCCAAAGCCGAGATATCGAAGGTCAAAATTTGGACCTGAAAAAAAAAACATAAGGGGTAACACTGTCATTTTTTTTTTTGGCCGAAATTTTGACCCCCTCCAATTTTCTTGAAACTCTGGATTCTGACAGAGGGCCACGAGACTTCGACCAGCGCGCAAAAATGGAGGCTCTAGACCCTTCCAGAGCCGAGATATCGAAGGTCAAAATTTGGACCTGAAAAAAAAACATAAGGGGTAACACTGTCATTTTTTTTTGGCCGAAATTTTGACCCCCTCCGATTTTCTTGAAACTCCGGATTCTGACAGAGGGCCACGAGACTTCGACCAGCGCGCAAAAATGGAGGCTCTAGACCCTTCAAGAGCCGAGATATCGAAGGTCAAAATTTGGACCTGAAAAAAAAAACATAAGGGGTAACACTGTCATTTTTTTTTTGGCCAAAATTTTGACCCCCTCCGATTTTCTTGAAACTCTGGATTCTGACAGAGGGCCACGAGACTTCGACCAGCGCGCAAAAATGGAGGCTCTAGACCCTTCCAGAGCCGAGATATCGAAGGTCAAAATTTGGACCTGAAAAAAAAACGTAAGGGGTAACACTGTCATTTTTTTTTTTGGCCAAAATTTTGACCCCCTCCGATTTTCTTGAAACTCTGGATTCTGACAGAGGGCCACGAGACTTCGACCAGCGCGCAAAAATGGAGGCTCTAGACCCTTCCAAAGCCGAGATATCGAAGGTCAAAATTTGGACCTGAAAAAAAAAAACATAAGGGGTAACACTGTCATTTTTTTTTGGCCGAAATTTTGACCCCCTCCGATTTTTTTGAAACTCTGGATTCTGACAGAGGGCCACGAGACTTCGACCAGCGCGCAAAAATGGAGGCTCTAGGCCCTTCCAGAGCCGAGATATCGAAGGTCAAAATTTGGACCTGAAAAAAAACATAAGGGGTAACACTGTCATTTTTTTTTTTGGCCGAAATTTTGACCCCCTCCGATTTTCTTGAAACTCTGGATTCTGACAGAGGGCCACGAGACTTCGACCAGCGCGCAAAAATGGAGGCTCTAGACCCTTCCAGAGCCGAGATATCGAAGGTCAAAATTTGGACCTGAAAAAAAAAACATAAGGGGTAACACTGTCATTTTTTTTTTTGGCCAAAATTTTGACCCCCTCCGATTTTCTTGAAACTCTGGATTCTGACAGAGGGCCACGAGACTTCGACCAGCGCGCAAAAATGGAGGCTCTAGACCCTTCCAGAGCCGAGATATCGAAGGTCAAAATTTGGACCTGAAAAAAAAACGTAAGGGGTAACACTGTCATTTTTTTTTGGCCAAAATTTTGACCCCCTCCGATTTTCTTGAAACTCTGGATTCTGACAGAGGGCCACGAGACTTCGACCAGCGCGCAAAAATGGAGGCTCTAGACCCTTCCAAAGCCGAGATATCGAAGGTCAAAATTTGGACCAGAAAAAAAAAAACATAAGGGGTAACACTGTCATTTTTTTTTTGGCCGAAATTTTGACCCCCTCCGATTTTCTTGAAACTCTGGATTCTGACAGAGGGCCACGAGACTTCGACCAGCGCGCAAAAATGGAGGCTCTAGACCCTTCCAGAGCCGAGATATCGAAGGTCAAAATTTGGACCTGAAAAAAAAAACATAAGGGGTAACACTGTCATTTTTTTTTTTTGGCCGAAATTTTGACCCCCTCCGATTTTCTTGAAACTCTGGATTCTGACAGAGAGCCACGAGACTTCGACCAGCGCGCAAAAATGGAGGCTCTAGACCCTTCCAGAGCCGAGATATCGAAGGTCAAAATTTGGACCTGAAAAAAAAACATAAGGGGTAACACTGTCATTTTTTTTTTTGGCCGCAATTTTGACCCCCTCCGATTTTCTTGAAACTCTGGATTCTGACAGAGGGCCACGAGACTTCGACCAGCGCGCAAAAATGGAGGCTCTAGACCCTTCCAGAGCCGAGATATCGAAGGTCAAAATTTGGACCTAAAAAAAAAACATAAGGGGTAACACTGTCATTTTTTTTTTTGGCCGAAATTTTGACCCCCTCCGATTTTCTTGAAACTCTGGATTCTGACAGAGGGCCACGAGACTTCGACCAGCGCGCAAAAATGGAGGCTCTAGACCCTTCCAGAGCCGAGATATCGAAGGTCAAAATTTGGACCTGAAAAAAAAAACATAAGGGGTAACACTGTCATTTTTTTTTTTTGGCCAAAATTTTGACCCCCTCCGATTTTCTTGAAACTCTGGATTCTGACAGAGGGCCACGAGACTTCGACCAGCGCGCAAAAATGGAGGCTCTAGATCCTTCCAGAGCCGAGATATCGAAGGTCAAAATTTGGACCTGAAAAAAAAAACATAAGGGGTAACACTGTCATTTTTTTTTTGGCCGAAATTTTGACCCCCTCCGATTTTCTTGAAATTCTGGATTCTGACAGAGGGCCACGAGACTTCGACCAGCGCGCAAAAATGGAGGCTCTAGACCCTTCCAGAGCCGAGATATCGAAGGTCAAAATTTGGACCTGAAAAAAAAACATAAGGGGTAACACTGTCATTTTTTTTTTTGGCCAAAATTTTGACCCCCTCCGATTTTCTTGAAACTCTGGATTCTGACAGAGGGCCACGAGACTTCGACCAGCGCGCAAAAATGGAGGCTCTAGACCCTTCCAGAGCCGAGATATCGAAGGTCAAAATTTGGACCTGAAAAAAAAACATAAGGGGTAACACTGTCATTTTTTTTTTTGGCCGAAATTTTGACCCCCTCCGATTTTCTTGAAACTCTGGATTCTGACAGAGGGCCACGAGACTTCGACCAGCGCGCAAAAATGGAGGCTCTAGACCCTTCCAGAGCCGAGATATCGAAGGTCAAAATTTGGACCTGAAAAAAAAACGTAAGGGGTAACACTGTCATTTTTTTTTTTTTGGCCAAAATTTTGACCCCCTCCGATTTTCTTGAAACTCTGGATTCTGACAGAGGGCCACGAGACTTCGACCAGCGCGCAAAAATGGAGGCTCTAGACCCTTCCAGAGCCGAGATATCGAAGGTCAAAATTTGGACCTGAAAAAAAAAACATAAGGGGTAACACTGTCATTTTTTTTTTTGGCCAAAATTTTGACCCCCTCCGATTTTCTTGAAACTCTGGATTCTGACAGAGGGCCACGAGACTTCGACCAGCGCGCAAAAATGGAGGCTCTAGACCCTTCCAGAGCCGAGATATCGAAGGTCAAAATTTGGACCTGAAAAAAAAACATAAGGGGTAACACTGTCATTTTTTTTTTTGGCCGAAATTTTGACCCCCTCCGATTTTCTTGAAACTCTGGATTCTGACAGAGGGCCACGAGACTTCGACCAGCGCGCAAAAATGGAGGCTCTAGACCCTTCCAGAGCCGAGATATCGAAGGTCAAAATTTGGACCTGAAAAAAAAACGTAAGGGGTAACACTGTCATTTTTTTTTTTGGCCAAAATTTTGACCCCCTCCGATTTTCTTGAAACTCTGGATTCTGACAGAGGGCCACGAGACTTCGACCAGCGCGCAAAAATGGAGGCTCTAGACCCTTCCAAAGCCGAGATATCGAAGGTCAAAATTTGGACCTGAAAAAAAAACATAAGGGGTAACACTGTCATTTTTTTTTTTTGGCCGAAATTTTGACCCCCTCCGATTTTCTTGAAACTCTGGATTCTGACAGAGGGCCACGAGACTTCGACCAGCGCGCAAAAATGGAGGCTCTAGACCCTTCCAGAGCCGAGATATAGAAGGTCAAAATTTGGACCTGAAAAAAAAACATAAGGGGTAACACTGTCATTTTTTTTTTTTTTTTTGGCCGAAATTTTGACCCCCTCCGATTTTCTTGAAACTCTGGATTCTGACAGAGGGCCACGAGATTTCGACCAGCGCGCAAAAATGGAGGCTCTAGACCCTTCCAGAGCTGAGATATCGAAGGTCAAAATTTGGACCTGAAAAAAAAACATAAGGTGTAACACTGTCATTTTTTTTTTTGGCCAAAATTTTGACCCCCTCCGATTTTCTTGAAACTCTGGATTCTGACAGAGGGCCACGATACTTCGACCAGCGTGCAAAAATGGAGGCTCTAGACCCTTCCAGAGCCGAGATATCGAAGGTCAAAATTTGGACCTGAAAAAAAAACATAAGGGGTAACACTGTCATTTTTTTTTTTGGCCAAAATTTTGACCCCCTCCGATTTTCTTGAAACTCTGGATTCTGACAGAGGGCCACGAGACTTCGACCAGCGCGCAAAAATGGAGGCTCTAGACCCTTCCAGAGCCGAGATATCGAAGGTCAAAATTTGGACCTGAAAAAAAAACATAAGGGGTAACACTGTCATTTTTTTTTTTGGGCAAAATTTTGAACCCCTCCGATTTTCTTGAAACTCTGGATTCTGACAGAGGGCCACGAGACTTCGACCAGCGCGTAAAAATGGAGGCTCTAGACCCTTCCAAAGCCGAGATATCGAAGGTCAAAATTTGGACCTGAAAAAGAAAACATAAGGGGTAACACTGTCATTTTTTTTTTGGCCGAAATGTTGACCCCCTCCAATTTTCTTGAAACTCTGGATTCTGACAGAGGGCCACGAGACTTCGACCAGCGCGCAAAAATGGAGGCTCTAGACCCTTCCAGAGCCGAGATATCGAAGGTCAAAATTTGGACCTGAAAAAAAAACATAAGGGGTAACACTGTCATTTTTTTTTTTTGGCCAAAATTTTGACCCCCTCCGATTTTCTTGAAACTCTGGATTCTGACAGAGGGCCACGAGACTTCGACCAGCGCGCAAAAATGGAGGCTCTAGACCCTTCCAGAGCCGAGATATCGAAGGTCAAAATTTGGACCTGAAAAAAAAACATAAGGGGTAACACTGTCATTTTTTTTTTTTTGGCCGAAATTTTGACCCCCTCCGATTTTCTTGAAACTCTGGATTCTGACAGAGGGCCACGAGACTTCGACCAGCGCGCAAAAATGGAGGCTCTAGACCCTTCCAGAGCCGAGATATCGAAGGTCAAAATTTGGACCTGAAAAAAAAACATAAGGGGTAACACTGTCATTTTTTTTTTTGGCCGAAATTTTGACCCCCTCCGATTTTCTTGAAACTCTGGATTCTGACAGAGGGCCGCGAGACTTCGACCAGCGCGCAAAAATGGAGGCTCTAGACCCTTCCAGAGCCGAGATATCGAAGGTCAAAATTTGGACCTGAAAAAAAAACATAAGGGGTAACACTGTCATTTTTTTTTTTGGCCAAAATTTTGACCCCCTCCGATTTTCTTGAAACTCTGGATTCTGACAGAGGGCCACGGGACTTCGACCAGCGCGCAAAAATGGAGGCTCTAGACCCTTACAGAGCCGAGATATCGAAGGTCAAAATTTTGACCTGAAAAAAAAACATAAGGGGTAACACTGTCATTTTTTTTTTTGGCCGAAATTTTGACCCCCTCCGATTTTCTTGAAACTCTGGATTCTGACAGAGGGCCACGAGACTTCGACCAGCGCGCAAAAATGGAGGCTCTAGACCCTTCCAGAGCCGAGATATCGAAGGTCAAAATTTGGACCTGAAAAAAAAACATAAGGGGTAACACTGTCATTTTTTTTTTTGGCCAAAATTTTGACCCCCTCCGATTTTCTTGAAACTCTGGATTCTGACAGAGGGCCACGAGACTTCGACCAGCGCGCAAAAATGGAGGCTCTAGACCCTTCCAGAGCCGAGATATCGAAGGTCAAAATTTGGACCTGAAAAAAAAAACATAAGGGGTAACACTGTCATTTTTTTTTTGGCCGAAATTTTGACCCCCTCCGATTTTTTTGAAACTCTGGATTCTGACAGAGGGCCACGAGACTTCGACCAGTGCGCCAAAATGGAGGCTCTAGACCCTTCCAGAGCCGAGATATAGAAGGTCTAAATTTGGACCTGAAAAAAAAAAACATAAGGGGTAACACTGTCATTTTTTTTTTTTGGCCGAAATTTTGACCCCCTCCGATTTTCTTGAAACTCTGGATTCTGACAGAGGGCCACGAGACTTCGACCAGCGCGCAAAAATGGAGGCTCTAGACCCTTCCAGAGCCGAGATATCGAAGGTCAAAATTTGGACCTGAAAAAAAAAACGTAAGGGGTAACACTGTCATTTTTTTTTTTGGCCAAAATTTTGACCCCCTCCGATTTTCGTGAAACTCTGGATTCTGACAGAGGGCCACGAGACTTCGACCAGCGCGCAAAAATGGAGGCTCTAGACCCTTCCAAAGCCGAGATATCGAAGGTCAAAATTTGGACCTGAAAAAAAAAACATAAGGGGTAACACTGTCATTTTTTTTTTTTGGCCGAAATTTTGACCCCCTCCGATTTTTTTGAAACTCTGGATTCTGACAGAGGGCCACGAGACTTCGACCAGCGCGCAAAAATGGAGGCTCTAGACCCTTCCAGAGCCGAGATATCGAAGGTCAAAATTTGGACCTGAAAAAAAAACATAAGGGGTAACACTGTCATTTTTTTTTTTTGGCCGAAATTTTGACCCCCTCCGATTTTCTTGAAACTCTGGATTCTGACAGAGGGCCACGAGACTTCGACCAGCGCGCAAAAATGGAGGCTCTAGACCCTTCCAGAGCCGAGATATCGAAGGTCAAAATTTGGACCTGAAAAAAAAAACATAAGGGGTAACACTGTCATTTTTTTTTTTGGCCAAAATTTTGACCCCCTCCGATTTTCTTGAAACTCTGGATTCTGACAGAGGGCCACGAGACTTCGACCAGCGCGCAAAAATGGAGGCTCTAGACCCTTCCAGAGCCGAGATATCGAAGGTCAAAATTTGGACCTGAAAAAAAAAAACATAAGGGGTAACACTGTCATTTTTTTTTGGCCGAAATTTTGACCCCCTCCGATTTTCTTGAAACTCTGGATTCTGACAGAGGGCCACAAGACTTTGACCAGCGCGCAAAAATGGAGGCTCTAGACCCTTCCAGAGCCGAGATATAGAAGGTCAAAATTTGGACCTGAAAAAAAAAACATAAGGGGTAACACTGTCATTTTTTTTTTTGGCCGAAATTTTGACCCCCTCCAATTTTCTTGAAACTCTGGATTCTGACAGAGGGCCACGAGACTTCGACCAGCGCGCAAAAATGGAGGCTCTAGACCCTTCCAAAGCCGAGATATCGAAGGTCAAAATTTGGACCTGAAAAAAAAAAACATAAGGGGTAACACTGTCATTTTTTTTTTGGCCGAAATTTTGACCCCCTCCGATTTTTTTGAAACTCTGGATTCTGACAGAGGGCCACGAGACTTCGACCAGCGCGCAAAAATGGAGGCTCTAGACCCTTCCAGAGCCGAGATATCGAAGGTCAAAATTTGGACCTGAAAAAAAAACATAAGGGGTAACACTGTCATTTTTTTTTTTGGCCGAAATTTTGACCCCCTCCGATTTTCTTGAAACTCTGGATTCTGACAGAGGGCCACGAGACTTCGACCAGCGCGCAAAAATGGAGGCTCTAGACCCTTCCAGAGCCGAGATATCGAAGGTCAAAATTTGGACCTGAAAAAAAAACATAAGGGGTAACACTGTCATTTTTTTTTTTGGCCAAAATTTTGACCCCCTCCGATTTTCTTGAAACTCTGGATTCTGACAGAGGGCCACGAGACTTCGACCAGCGCGCAAAAATGGAGGCTCTAGACCCTTCCAGAGCCGAGATATCGAAGGTCAAAATTTGGACCTGAAAAAAAAACGTAAGGGGTAACACTGTCATTTTTTTTTGGCCAAAATTTTGACCCCCTCCGATTTTCTTGAAACTCTGGATTCTGACAGAGGGCCACGAGACTTCGACCAGCGCGCAAAAATGGAGGCTCTAGACCCTTCCAAAGCCGAGATATCGAAGGTCAAAATTTGGACCAGAAAAAAAAACATAAGGGGTAACACTGTCATTTTTTTTTTGGCCGAAATTTTGACCCCCTCCGATTTTCTTGAAACTCTGGATTCTGACAGAGGGCCACGAGACTTCGACCAGCGCGCAAAAATGGAGGCTCTAGACCCTTCCAGAGCCGAGATATCGAAGGTCAAAATTTGGACCTGAAAAAAAAACATAAGGTGTAACACTGTCATTTTTTTTTTGGCCAAAATTTTGACCCCCTCCGATTTTCTTGAAACTCTGGATTCTGACAGAGGGCCACGATACTTCGACCAGCGCGCAAAAATGGAGGCTCTAGACCCTTCCAGAGCCGAGATATCGAAGGTCAAAATTTGGACCTGAAAAAAAAACATAAGGGGTAACACTGTCATTTTTTTTTTTTTGGCCAAAATTTTGACCCCCTCCGATTTTCTTGAAACTCTGGATTCTGACAGAGGGCCACGAGACTTCGACCAGCGCGCAAAAATGGAGGCTCTAGACCCTTCCAGAGCCGAGATATCGAAGGTCAAAATTTGGACCTGAAAAAAAAACATAAGGGGTAACACTGTCATTTTTTTTTTGGGGCAAAATTTTGAACCCCTCCGATTTTCTTGAAACTCTGGATTCTGACAGAGGGCCACGAGACTTCGACCAGCGCGTAAAAATGGAGGCTCTAGACCCTTCCAAAGCCGAGATATCGAAGGTCAAAATTTGGACCTGAAAAAAAAACATAAGGGGTAACACTGTCATTTTTTTTTGGCCGAAATGTTGACCCCCTCCAATTTTCTTGAAACTCTGGATTCTGACAGAGGGCCACGAGACTTCGACCAGCGCGCAAAAATGGAGGCTCTAGACCCTTCCAGAGCCGAGATATCGAAGGTCAAAATTTGGACCTGAAAAAAAAACATAAGGGGTAACACTGTCATTTTTTTTTTTTTGGCCAAAATTTTGACCCCCTCCGATTTTCTTGAAACTCTGGATTCTGACAGAGGGCCACGAGACTTCGACCAGCGCGCAAAAATGGAGGCTCTAGACCCTTCCAGAGCCGAGATATCGAAGGTCAAAATTTGGACCTGAAAAAAAAACATAAGGGGTAACACTGTCATTTTTTTTTTGGCCGAAATTTTGACCCCCTCCGATTTTCTTGAAACTCTGGATTCTGACAGAGGGCCACGAGACTTTGACCAGCGCGCAAAAATGGAGGCTCTAGACCCTTCCAGAGCCGAGATATCGAAGGTCAAAATTTGGACCTGAAAAAAAAACATAAGGGGTAACACTGTCATTTTTTTTTGGCCGAAATTTTGACCCCCTCCGATTTTCTTGAAACTCTGGATTCTGATAGAGGGCCACGAGACTTCGACCAGCGCGCAAAAATGGAGGCTCTAGACCCTTCCAGAGCCGAGATATCGAAGGTCAAAATTTGGACCTGAAAAAAAAACGTAAGGGGTAACACTGTCATTTTTTTTTTGGCCAAAATTTTGACCCCCTCCGATTTTCTTGAAACTCTGGATTCTGACAGAGGGCCACGAGACTTCGACCAGCGCGCAAAAATGGAGGCTCTAGACCCTTCCAGAGCCGAGATATCGAAGGTCAAAATTTGGACCTGAAAAAAAACATAAGGGGTAACACTGTCATTTTTTTTTTGGCCAAAATTTTGACCCCCTCCGATTTTCTTGAAACTCTGGATTCTGACAGAGGGCCACGAGACTACGACCAGCGCGCAAAAATGGAGGCTCTAGACCCTTCCAGAGCCGAGATATCGAAGGTCAAAATTTGGACCTGAAAAAAAAACATAAGGGGTAACACTGTCATTTTTTTTGGCCGAAATTTTGACCCCCTCCGATTTTCTTGAAACTCTGGATTCTGACAGAGGGCCACGAGACTTCGACCAGCGCGCAAAAATGGAGGCTCTAGACCCTTCCAGAGCCGAGATATCGAAGGTCAAAATTTGGACATGAAAAAAAAAACATAAGGGGTAACACTGTCATTTTTTTTTTTTGGCCAAAATTTTGACCCCCTCCGATTTTCTTGAAACTCTGGATTCTGACAGAGGGCCACGAGACTTCGACCAGCGCGCAAAAATGGAGGCTCTAGACCCTTCCAGAGCCGAGATATCGAAGGTCAAAATTTGGACCTGAAAAAAAAACATAAGGGGTAACACTGTCATTTTTTTTTTGGCCGAAATTTTGACCCCCTCCGATTTTCTTGAAACTCTGGATTCTGACAGAGGGCCACGAGACTTCGACCAGCGCGCAAAAATGGAGGCTCTAGACCCTTCCAGAGCCGAGATATCGAAGGTCAAAATTTGGACCTGAAAAAAAAACGTAAGGGGTAACACTGTCATTTTTTTTTTTTGGCCAAAATTTTGACCCCCTCCGATTTTCTTGAAACTCTGGATTCTGACAGAGGGCCACGAGACTTCGACCAGCGCGCAAAAATTGAGGCTCTAGACCCTTCCAGAGCCGAGATATCGAAGGTCAAAATTTGGACCTGAAAAAAAAACATAAGGGGTAACACTGTCATTTTTTTTTGGGGGCAAAATTTTGAACCCCTCCGATTTTCTTGAAACTCTGGATTCTGACAGAGGGCCACGAGACTTCGACCAGCGCGAAAAAATGGAGGCTCTAGACCCTTCCAGAGCCGAGATATAGAAGGTCAATATTTGGACCTGAAAAAAAAAAACATAAGGGGTAACACTGTCATTTTTTTTTTTGGCCAAAATTTTGACCCCCTCCGATTTTCTTGAAACTCTGGATTCTGACAGAGGGCCACGAGACTTCGACCAGCGCGCAAAAATGGAGGCTCTAGACCCTTCCAGAGCCGAGATATCGAAGGTCAAAATTTGGACCTGAAAAAAAAACATAAGGGGTAACACTGTCATTTTTTTTTTTGGCCAAAATTTTGACCCCCTCCGATTTTCTTGAAACTCTGGATTCTGACAGAGGGCCACGAGACTTCGACCAGCGCGCAAAAATGGAGGCTCTAGACCCTTCCAGAGCCGAGATATCGAAGGTCAAAATTTGGACCTGAAAAAAAAACATAAGGGGTAACACTGACATTTTTTTTTTGGCCGAAATTTTGACCCCCTCCGATTTTCTTGAAACTCTGGATTCTGACAGAGGGCCACGAGACTTCGACCAGCGCGCAAAAATGGAGGCTCTAGACCCTTCCAGAGCCGAGATATCGAAGGTCAAAATTTGGACCTGAAAAAAAAACATAAGGGGTAACACTGTCATTTTTTTTTTGGCCGAAATTTTGACCCCCTCCGATTTTCTTGAAACTCTGGATTGTGATAGAGGGCCACGAGACTTCGACCAGCGCGCAAAAATGGAGGCTCTAGACCCTTCCAGAGCCGAGATATCGAAGGTCAAAATTTGGACCTGAAAAAAAAACGTAAGGGGTAACACTGTCATTTTTTTTTTTGGCCAAAATTTTGACCCCCTCCGATTTTCTTGAAACTCTGGATTCTGACAGAGGGCCACGAGACTTCGACCAGCGCGCAAAAATGGAGGCTCTAGACCCTTCCAGAGCCGAGATATCGAAGGTCAAAATTTGGACCTGAAAAAAAAAACATAAGGGGTAACACTGTCATTTTTTTTTTTGGCCAAAATTTTGACCCCCTCCGATTTTCTTGAAACTCTGGATTCTGACAGAGGGCCACGAGACTTCGACCAGCACGCAAAAATGGAGGCTCTAGACCCTTCCAGAGCCGAGATATCGAAGGTCAAAATTTGGACCTGAAAAAAAACATAAGGGGTAACACTGTCATTTTTTTTTTTGGCCAAAATTTTGACCCCCTCCGATTTTCTTGAAACTCTGGATTCTGACAGAGGGCCACGAGACTTCGACCAGCGCGCAAAAATGGAGGCTCTAGACCCTTCCAGAGCCGAGATATCGAAGGTCAAAATTTGGACCTGAAAAAAAAAACATAAGGGGTAACACTGTCATTTTTTTTTGGCCGAAATTTTGACCCCCTCCGATCTTCTTGAAACTCTGGATTCTGACAGAGGGCCACGAGACTTCGACCAGCGCGCAAAAATGGAGGCTCTAGACCCTTCCAGAGCCGAGATATCGAAGGTCAAAATTTGGACCTGAAAAAAAAACATAAGGGGTAACACTGTCATTTTTTTTTTTGGCCGAAATTTTGACCCCCTCCGATTTTCTTGAAACTCTGGATTCTGACAGAGGGCCACGAGACTTCGACCAGCGCGCAAAAATGGAGGCTCTAGACCCTTCCAGAGCCGAGATATCGAAGGTCAAAATTTGGACCTGAAAAAAAAACGTAAGGGGTAACACTGTCATTTTTTTTTTTTGGCCAAAATTTTGACCCCCTCCGATTTTCTTGAAACTCTGGATTCTGACAGAGGGCCACGAGACTTCGACCAGCGCGCAAAAATGGAGGCTCTAGACCCTTCCAGAGCCGAGATATCGAAGGTCAAAATTTGGACCTGAAAAAAAAAACATAAGGGGTAACACTGTCATTTTTTTTTGGCCGAAATTTTGACCCCCTCCGATCTTCTTGAAACTCTGGATTCTGACAGAGGGCCACGAGACTTCGACCAGCGCGCAAAAATGGAGGCTCTAGACCCTTCCAGAGCCGAGATATCGAAGGTCAAAATTTGGACCTGAAAAAAAAACATAAGGGGTAACACTGTCATTTTTTTTTTTGGCCGAAATTTTGACCCCCTCCGATTTTCTTGAAACTCTGGATTCTGACAGAGGGCCACGAGACTTCGACCAGCGCGCAAAAATGGAGGCTCTAGACCCTTCCAGAGCCGAGATATCGAAGGTCAAAATTTGGACCTGAAAAAAAAAAACATAAGGGGTAACACTGTCATTTTTTTTTTTTGGCCAAAATTTTGACCCCCTCCGATTTTCTTGAAACTCTGGATTCTGACAGAGGGCCACGAGACTTCGACCAGCGCGCAAAAATGGAGGCTCTAGACCCTTCCAGAGCCGAGATATCGAAGGTCAAAATTTGGACCTGAAAAAAAAACGTAAGGGGTAACACTGTCATTTTTTTTTTTTGGCCAAAATTTTGACCCCCTCCGATTTTCTTGAAACTCTGGATTCTGACAGAGGGCCACGAGACTTCGACCAGCGCGCAAAAATTGAGGCTCTAGACCCTTCCAGAGCCGAGATATCGAAGGTCAAAATTTGGACCTGAAAAAAAAACATAAGGGGTAACACTGTCATTTTTTTTTTTGGCCGAAATTTTGACCCCCTCCGATTTTCTTGAAACTCTGGATTCTGACAGAGGGCCACGAGACTTCGACCAGCGCGCAAAAATGGAGGCTCTAGACCCTTCCAGAGCCGAGATATAGAAGGTCAAAATTTGGACCTGAAAAAAAAACATAAGGGGTAACACTGTCATTTTTTTTTTTGGCCGAAATTTTGACCCCCTCCGATTTTCTTGAAACTCTGGATTCTGACAGAGGGCCACGAGACTTCGACCAGCGCGCAAAAATGGAGGCTCTAGACCCTTCCAGAGCCGAGATATCGAAGGTCAAAATTTGGACCTGAAAAAAAAACATAAGGGGTAACACTGTCATTTTTTTTTTGGCCAAAATTTTGACCCCCTCCGATTTTCTTGAAACTCTGGATTCTGACAGAAGGCCACGAGACTTCGACCAGCGCGCAAAAATGGAGTCTCTAGACCCTTCCAGAGCCGAGATATCGAAGGTCAAAATTTGGACCTGAAAAAAAAACATAAGGGGTAACACTGTCATTTTCTTTTTTTGGGGCAAAATTTTGACCCCCTCCGATTTTCTTGAAACTCTGGATTCTGACAGAGGGCCACGAGACTTCGACCAGCGCGCAAAAATGGAGGCTCTAGACCCTTCCAAAGCCGAGATATCGAAGGTCAAAATTTGGACCTGAAAAAAAAAACATAAGGGGTAACACTGTCATTTTTTTTGGCCGAAATTTTGACCCCCTCCAATTTTCTTGAAACTCTGGATTCTGACAGAGGGCCACGAGACTTCGACCAGCGCGCAAAAATGGAGGCTCTAGACCCTTCCAGAGCCGAGATATCGAAGGTCAAAATTTGGACCTGAAAAAAAAACATAAGGGGTAACACTGTCATTTTTTTTTTTTGGCCAAAATTTTGACCCCCTCCGATTTTCTTGAAACTCTGGATTCTGACAGAGGGCCACGAGACTTCGACCAGCGCGCAAAAATGGAGGCTCTAGACCCTTCCAGAGCCGAGATATCGAAGGTCAAAATTTGGACCTGAAAAAAAAACATAAGGGGTAACACTGTCATTTTTTTTTTGGGCAAAATTTTGAACCCCTCCGATTTTCTTGAAACTCTGGATTCTGACAGAGGGCCACGAGACTTCGACCAGCGCGCAAAAATGGAGGCTCTAGACCCTTCCAAAGCCGAGATATCGAAGGTCAAAATTTGGACCTGAAAAAAAAAACATAAGGGGTAACACTGTCATTTTTTTTTTGGCCGAAATGTTGACCCCCTCCAATTTTCTTGAAACTCTGGATTCTGACAGAGGGCCACAAGACTTCGACCAGCGCGCAAAAATGGAGGCTCTAGACCCTTCCAGAGCCAAGATATCGAAGGTCAAAATTTGGACCTGAAAAAAAAACATAAGGGGTAACACTGTCATTTTTTTTTTTGGCCAAAATTTTGACCCCCTCCGATTTTCTTGAAACTCTGGATTCTGACAGAGGGCCACGAGACTTCGACCAGCGCGCAAAAATGGAGGCTCTAGACCCTTCCAGAGCCGAGATATCGAAGGTCAAAATTTGGACCTGAAAAAAAAACATAAGGGGTAACACTGTCATTTTTTTTTTGGCCGAAATTTTGACCCCCTCCGATTTTCTTGAAACTCTGGATTCTGACAGAGGGCCACGAGACTTCGACCAGCACGCAAAAATGGAGGCTCTAGACCCTTCCAGAGCCGAGATATCGAAGGTCAAAATTTGGACCTGAAAAAAAAACGTAAGGGGTAACACTGTCATTTTTTTTTTGGCCAAAATTTTGACCCCCTCCGATTTTCTTGAAACTCTGGATTCTGACAGAGGGCCACGAGACTTCGACCAGCGCGCAAAAATGGAGGCTCTAGACCCTTCCAGAGCCGAGATATCGAAGGTCAAAATTTGGACCTGAAAAAAAACATAAGGGGTAACACTGTCATTTTTTTTTTTGGCCAAAATTTTGACCCCCTCCGATTTTCTTGAAACTCTGGATTCTTACAGAGGGCCACGAGACTTCGACCAGCGCGCAAAAATGGAGGCTCTAGACCCTTCCAGAGCCGAGATATCGAAGGTCAAAATTTGGACCTGAAAAAAAAACATAAGGGGTAACACTGTCATTTTTTTTTTTTTTGGCCAAAATTTTGACCCCCTCCGATTTTCTTGAAACTCTGGATTCTGACAGAGGGCCACGAGACTTCGACCAGCACGCAAAAATGGAGGCTCTAGACCCTCCCAGAGCCGAGATATCGAAGGTCAAAATTTGGACCTGAAAAAAAAAACATAAGGGGTAACACTGTCATTTTTTTTTTTTGGCCGAAATTTTGACCCCCTCCGATTTTCTTGAAACTCTGGATTCTGACAGAGGGCCACGAGACTTCGACCAGCGCGCAAAAATGGAGGCTCTAGACCCTTCCAGAGCCGAGATATCGAAGGTCAAAATTTGGACCTGAAAAAAAAACATAAGGGGTAACACTGTCATTTTTTTTTTTTGGCCGAAATTTTGACCCCCTCCGATTTTCTTGAAACTCTGGATTCTGACAGAGGGCCGCGAGACTTCGACCAGCGCGCAAAAATGGAGGCTCTAGACCCTTCCAGAGTCGAGATATCGAAGGTCAAAATTTGGACCTGAAAAAAAAACATAAGGGGTAACACTGTCATTTTTTTTTTGGCCAAAATTTTGACCCCCTCCGATTTTCTTGAAACTCTGGATTCTGACAGAGGGCCACGGGACTTCGACCAGCGCGCAAAAATGGAGGCTCTAGACCCTTCCAGAGCCGAGATATCGAAGGTCAAAATTTGGACCTGAAAAAAAAAACATAAGGGGTAACACTGTCATTTTTTTTTTTTTGGCCGAAATTTTGACCCCCTCCGATTTTCTTGAAACTCTGGATTCTGACAGAGGGCCACGAGACTTCGACCAGCGTGCAAAAATGGAGGCTCTAGACCCTTCCAGAGCCGAGATATCGAAGGTCAAAATTTGGACCTGAAAAAAAAACATAAGGGGTAACACTGTCATTTTTTTTTTTGGCCAAAATTTTGACCCCCTTCGATTTTCTTGAAACTATGGATTCTGACAGAGGGCCACGAGACTTCGACCAGCGCGCAAAAATGGAGGCTCTAGACCCTTCCAGAGCCGAGATATCGAAGGTCAAAATTTGGACCTGAAAAAAAAAAACATAAGGGGTAACACTGTCATTTTTTTTTTTTGGCCGAAATTTTGACCCCCTCCGATTTTCTTGAAACTCTGGATTCTGACAGAGGGCCACGAGACTTCGACCAGCGCGAAAAAATGGAGGCTCTAGACCCTTCCAGAGCCGAGATATCGAAGGTCAAAATTTGGACCTGAAAAAAAAACGTAAGGGGTAACACTGTCATTTTTTTTTTTTGGCCAAAATTTTGACCCCCTCCGATTTTCTTGAAACTCTGGATTCTGACAGAGGGCCACGAGACTTCGACCAGCGCGCAAAAATGGAGGCTCTAGACCCTTCCAGAGCCGAGATATCGAAGGTCAAAATTTGGACCTGAAAAAAAAAACATAAGGGGTAACACTGTCATTTTTTTTTTTGGCCGAAATTTTGACCCCCTCCGATTTTCTTGAAACTCTGGATTCTGACAGAGGGCCACGAGACTTCGACCAGAGCGCAAAAATGGAGGCTCTAGACCCTTCCAGAGCCGAGATATCGAAGGTCAAAATTTGGACCTGAAAAAAAAACATAAGGGGTAACACTGTCATTTTTTTTTTTTGGCCGAAATTTTGACCCCCTCCGATTTTCTTGAAACTCTGGATTCTGACAGAGGGCCGCGAGACTTCGACCAGCGCGCAAAAATGGAGGCTCTAGACCCTTCCAGAGCCGAGATATCGAAGGTCAAAATTTGGACCTGAAAAAAAAAACATAAGGGGTAACACTGTCATTTTTTTTTTTTGGCCGAAATTTTGACCCCCTCCGATTTTCTTGAAACTCTGGATTCTGACAGAGGGCCACGGGACTTCGACCAGCGCGCAATAATGGAGGCTCTAGACCCTTCCAGAGCCGAGATATCGAAGGTCAAAATTTTGACCTGAAAAAAAAAACATAAGGGGTAACACTGTCATTTTTTTTTTTGGCCGAAATTTTGACCCCCTCCGATTTTCTTGAAACTCTGGATTCTGACAGAGGGCCACGAGACTTCGACCAGCGCGCAAAAATGGAGGCTCTAGACCCTTCCAGAGCCGAGATATCGAAGGTCAAAATTTGGACCTGAAAAAAAAACATAAGGGGTAACACTGTCATTTTTTTTTTTGGCCAAAATTTTGACCCCCTCCGATTTTCTTGAAACTCTGGATTCTGACAGAGGGCCACGAGACTTCGACCAGCGCGCAAAAATGGAGGCTCTAGACCCTTCCAGAGCCGAGATATCGAAGGTCAAAATTTGGACCTGAAAAAAAAAACATAAGGGGTAACACTGTCATTTTTTTTTTTGGCCGAAATTTTGACCCCCTCCGATTTTTTTGAAACTCTGGATTCTGACAGAGGGCCACGAGACTTCGACCAGTGCGCAAAAATGGAGGCTCTAGACCCTTCCAGAGCCGAGATATAGAAGGTCTAAATTTGGACCTGAAAAAAAAAAAACATAAGGGGTAACACTGTCATTTTTTTTTTTTGGCCGAAATTTTGACCCCCTCCGATTTTCTTGAAACTCTGGATTCTGACAGAGGGCCACGAGACTTCGACCAGCGCGCAAAAATGGAGGCTCTAGACCCTTCCAGAGCCGAGATATCGAAGGTCAAAATTTGGACCTAAAAAAAAAACGTAAGGGGTAACACTGTCATTTTTTTTTTTGGCCAAAATTTTGACCCCCTCCGATTTTCTTGAAACTCTGGATTCTGACAGAGGGCCACGAGACTTCGACCAGCGCGCAAAAATGGAGGCTCTAGACCGTTCCAAAGCCGAGATATCGAAGGTCAAAATTTGGACCTGAAAAAAAAAACATAAGGGGTAACACTGTCATTTTTTTTTTTGGCCGAAATTTTGACCCCCTCCGATTTTTTTGAAACTCTGGATTCTGACAGAGGGCCACGAGACTTCGACCAGCGCGCAAAAATGGAGGCTCTAGACCCTTCCAGAGCCGAGATATCGAAGGTCAAAATTTGGACCTGAAAAAAAAAACATAAGGGGTAACACTGTCATTTTTTTTTTTTTGGCCGAAATTTTGACCCCCTCCGATTTTCTTGAAACTCTGGATTCTGACAGAGGGCCACGAGACTTCGACCAGCGCGCAAAAATGGAGGCTCTAGACCCTTCCAGAGCCGAGATATCGAAGGTCAAAATTTGGACCTGAAAAAAAAAACATAAGGGGTAACACTGTCATTTTTTTTTTTGGCCAAAATTTTGACCCCCTCCGATTTTCTTGAAACTCTGGATTCTGACAGAGGGCCACGAGACTTCGACCAGCGCGCAAAAATGGAGGCTCTAGACCCTTCCAGAGCCGAGATATCGAAGGTCAAAATTTGGACCTGAAAAAAAAAAACATAAGGGGTAACACTGTCATTTTTTTTTGGCCGAAATTTTGACCCCCTCCGATTTTCTTGAAACTCTGGATTCTGACAGAGGGCCACAAGACTTCGACCAGCGCGCAAAAATGGAGGCTCTAGACCCTTCCAGAGCCGAGATATAGAAGGTCAAAATTTGGACCTGAAAAAAAAACATAAGGGGTAACACTGTCATTTTTTTTTTTTGGCCGAAATTTTGACCCCCTCCGATTTTCTTGAAACTCTGGATTCTGACAGAGGGCCACGAGACTTCGACCAGCGCGCAAAAATGGAGGCTCTAGACCCTTCCAAAGCCGAGATATCGAAGGTCAAAATTTGGACCTGAAAAAAAAAACATAAGGGGTAACACTGTCATTTTTTTTTTTGGCCGAAATTTTGACCCCCTCCAATTTTCTTGAAACTCTGGATTCTGACAGAGGGCCACGAGACTTCGACCAGCGCGCAAAAATGGAGGCTCTAGACCCTTCCAGAGCCGAGATATCGAAGGTCAAAATTTGGACCTGAAAAAAAAACATAAGGGGTAACACTGTCATTTTTTTTTGGCCGAAATTTTGACCCCCTCCGATTTTCTTGAAACTCCGGATTCTGACAGAGGGCCACGAGACTTCGACCAGCGCGCAAAAATGGAGGCTCTAGACCCTTCCAGAGCCGAGATATCGAAGGTCAAAATTTGGACCTGAAAAAAAAAACATAAGGGGTAACACTGTCATTTTTTTTTTTGGCCAAAATTTTGACCCCCTCCGATTTTCTTGAAACTCTGGATTCTGACAGAGGGCCACGAGACTTCGACCAGCGCGCAAAAATGGAGGCTCTAGACCCTTCCAGAGCCGAGATATCGAAGGTCAAAATTTGGACCTGAAAAAAAAACGTAAGGGGTAACACTGTCATTTTTTTTTTTGGCCAAAATTTTGACCCCCTCCGATTTTCTTGAAACTCTGGATTCTGACAGAGGGCCACGAGACTTCGACCAGCGCGCAAAAATGGAGGCTCTAGACCCTTCCAAAGCCGAGATATCGAAGGTCAAAATTTGGACCTGAAAAAAAAAAACATAAGGGGTAACACTGTCATTTTTTTTTGGCCGAAATTTTGACCCCCTCCGATTTTTTTGAAACTCTGGATTCTGACAGAGGGCCACGAGACTTCGACCAGCGCGCAAAAATGGAGGCTCTAGGCCCTTCCAGAGCCGAGATATCGAAGGTCAAAATTTGGACCTGAAAAAAAACATAAGGGGTAACACTGTCATTTTTTTTTTGGGCCGAAATTTTGACCCCCTCCGATTTTCTTGAAACTCTGGATTCTGACAGAGGGCCACGAGACTTCGACCAGCGCGCAAAAATGGAGGCTCTAGACCCTTCCAGAGCCGAGATATCGACGGTCAAAATTTGGACCTGAAAAAAAAAACATAAGGGGTAACACTGTCATTTTTTTTTTTGGCCAAAATTTTGACCCCCTCCGATTTTCTTGAAACTCTGGATTCTGACAGAGGGCCACGAGACTTCGACCAGCGCGCAAAAATGGAGGCTCTAGACCCTTCCAGAGCCGAGATATCGAAGGTCAAAATTTGGACCTGAAAAAAAAAACGTAAGGGGTAACACTGTCATTTTTTTTTGGCCAAAATTTTGACCCCCTCCGATTTTCTTGAAACTCTGGATTCTGACAGAGGGCCACGAGACTTCGACCAGCGCGCAAAAATGGAGGCTCTAGACCCTTCCAAAGCCGAGATATCGAAGGTCAAAATTTGGACCAGAAAAAAAAAAACATAAGGGGTAACACTGTCATTTTTTTTTTGGCCGAAATTTTGACCCCCTCCGATTTTCTTGAAACTCTGGATTCTGACAGAGGGCCACGAGACTTCGACCAGCGCGCAAAAATGGAGGCTCTAGACCCTTCCAGAGCCGAGATATCGAAGGTCAAAATTTGGACCTGAAAAAAAAACATAAGGGGTAACACTGTCATTTTTTTTTTGGGCAAAATTTTGACCCCCTCCGATTTTCTTGAAACTCTGGATTCTGACAGAGGGCCACGAGACTTCGACCAGCGCGCAAAAATGGAGGCTCTAGACCCTTCCAGAGCCGAGATATCGAAGGTCAAAATTTGGACCTGAAAAAAAAAACATAAGGGGTAACACTGTCATTTTTTTTTTTTGGCCGAAATTTTGACCCCCTCCGATTTTCTTGAAACTCTGGATTCTGACAGAGAGCCACGAGACTTCGACCAGCGCGCAAAAATGGAGGCTCTAGACCCTTCCAGAGCCGAGATATCGAAGGTCAAAATTTGGACCTGAAAAAAAAACATAAGGGGTAACACTGTCATTTTTTTTTTTGGCCGCAATTTTGACCCCCTCCGATTTTCTTGAAACTCTGGATTCTGACAGAGGGCCACGAGACTTCGACCAGCGCGCAAAAATGGAGGCTCTAGACCCTTCCAGAGCCGAGATATCGAAGGTCAAAATTTGGACCTGAAAAAAAAAACATAAGGGGTAACACTGTCATTTTTTTTTTTGGCCGAAATTTTGACCCCCTCCGATTTTCTTGAAACTCTGGATTCTGACAGAGGGCCACGAGACTTCGACCAGCGCGCAAAAATGGAGGCTCTAGACCCTTCCAGAGCCGAGATATCGAAGGTCAAAATTTGGACCTGAAAAAAAAACATAAGGGGTAACACTGTCATTTTTTTTTTTTTGGCCAAAATTTTGACCCCCTCCGATTTTCTTGAAACTCTGGATTCTGACAGAGGGCCACGAGACTTCGACCAGCGCGCAAAAATGGAGGCTCTAGATCCTTCCAGAGCCGAGATATCGAAGGTCAAAATTTGGACCTGAAAAAAAAAACATAAGGGGTAACACTGTCATTTTTTTTTTTGGCCGAAATTTTGACCCCCTCCGATTTTCTTGAAACTCTGGATTCTGACAGAGGGCCACGAGACTTCGACCAGCGCGCAAAAATGGAGGCTCTAGACCCTTCCAGAGCCGAGATATCGAAGGTCAAAATTTGGACCTGAAAAAAAAACATAAGGGGTAACACTGTCATTTTTTTTTTTTGGCCAAAATTTTGACCCCCTCCGATTTTCTTGAAACTCTGGATTCTGACAGAGGGCCACGAGACTTCGACCAGCGCGCAAAAATGGAGGCTCTAGACCCTTCCAGAGCCGAGATATCGAAGGTCAAAATTTGGACCTGAAAAAAAAACATAAGGGGTAACACTGTCATTTTTTTTTTTGGCCGAAATTTTGACCCCCTCCGATTTTCTTGAAACTCTGGATTCTGACAGAGGGCCACGAGACTTCGACCAGCGCGCAAAAATGGAGGCTCTAGACCCTTCCAGAGCCGAGATATCGAAGGTCAAAATTTGGACCTGAAAAAAAAATGTAAGGGGTAACACTGTCATTTTTTTTTTTGGCCAAAATTTTGACCCCCTCCGATTTTCTTGAAACTCTGGATTCTGACAGAGGGCCACGAGACTTCGACCAGCGCGCAAAAATGGAGGCTCTAGACCCTTCCAGAGCCGAGATATCGAAGGTCAAAATTTGGACCTGAAAAAAAAAACATAAGGGGTAACACTGTCATTTTTTTTTTTGGCCAAAATTTTGACCCCCTCCGATTTTCTTGAAACTCTGGATTCTGACAGAGGGCCACGAGACTTCGACCAGCGCGCAAAAATGGAGGCTCTAGACCCTTCCAGAGCCGAGATATCGAAAGTCAAAATTTGGACCTGAAAAAAAAACATAAGGGGTAACACTGTCATTTTTTTTTTTGGCCGAAATTTTGACCCCCTCCGATTTTCTTGAAACTCTGGATTCTGACAGAGGGCCACGAGACTTCGACCAGCGCGCAAAAATGGAGGCTCTAGACCCTTCCAGAGCCGAGATATCGAAGGTCAAAATTTGGACCTGAAAAAAAAACGTAAGGGGTAACACTGTCATTTTTTTTTTTTGGCCAAAATTTTGACCCCCTCCGATTTTCTTGAAACTCTGGATTCTGACAGAGGGCCACGAGACTTCGACCAGCGCGCAAAAATGGAGGCTCTAGACCCTTCCAAAGCCGAGATATCGAAGGTCAAAATTTGGACCTGAAAAAAAAACATAAGGGGTAACACTGTCATTTTTTTTTTTTTGGCCGAAATTTTGACCCCCTCCGATTTTCTTGAAACTCTGGATTCTGACAGAGGGCCACGAGACTTCGACCAGCGCGCAAAAATGGAGGCTCTAGACCCTTCCAGAGCCGAGATATAGAAGGTCAAAATTTGGACCTGAAAAAAAAACATAAGGGGTAACACTGTCATTTTTTTTTTTTTTGGCCGAAATTTTGACCCCCTCCGATTTTCTTGAAACTCTGGATTCTGACAGAGGGCCACGAGATTTCGACCAGCGCGCAAAAATGGAGGCTCTAGACCCTTCCAGAGCTGAGATATCGAAGGTCAAAATTTGGACCTGAAAAAAAAACATAAGGTGTAACACTGTCATTTTTTTTTTTTGGCCAAAATTTTGACCCCCTCCGATTTTCTTGAAACTCTGGATTCTGACAGAGGGCCACGATACTTCGACCAGCGTGCAAAAATGGAGGCTCTAGACCCTTCCAGAGCCGAGATATCGAAGGTCAAAATTTGGACCTGAAAGAAAAACATAAGGGGTAACACTGTCATTTTTTTTTTTTGGCCAAAATTTTGACCCCCTCCGATTTTCTTGAAACTCTGGATTCTGACAGAGGGCCACGAGACTTCGACCAGCGCGCAAAAATGGAGGCTCTAGACCCTTCCAGAGCCGAGATATCGAAGGTCAAAATTTGGACCTGAAAAAAAAACATAAGGGGTAACACTGTCATTTTTTTTTTTGGGCAAAATTTTGAACCCCTCCGATTTTCTTGAAACTCTGGATTCTGACAGAGGGCCACGAGACTTCGACCAGCGCGTAAAAATGGAGGCTCTAGACCCTTCCAAAGCCGAGATATCGAAGGTCAAAATTTGGACCTGAAAAAGAAAACATAAGGGGTAACACTGTCATTTTTTTTTTGGCCGAAATGTTGACCCCCTCCAATTTTCTTGAAACTCTGGATTCTGACAGAGGGCCACGAGACTTCGACCAGCGCGCAAAAATGGAGGCTCTAGACCCTTCCAGAGCCGAGATATCGAAGGTCAAAATTTGGACCTGAAAAAAAAACATAAGGGGTAACACTGTCATTTTTTTTTTTTTGGCCGAAATTTTGACCCCCTCCGATTTTCTTGAAACTCTGGATTCTGACAGAGGGCCACGAGACTTCGACCAGCGCGCAAAAATGGAGGCTCTAGACCCTTCCAGAGCCGAGATATCGAAGGTCAAAATTTGGACCTGAAAAAAAAACATAAGGGGTAACACTGTCATTTTTTTTTTTGGCCAAAATTTTGACCCCCTCCGATTTTCTTGAAACTCTGGATTCTGACAGAGGGCCACGGGACTTCGACCAGCGCGCAAAAATGGAGGCTCTAGACCCTTACAGAGCCGAGATATCGAAGGTCAAAATTTTGACCTGAAAAAAAAACATAAGGGGTAACACTGTCATTTTTTTTTTTGGCCGAAATTTTGACCCCCTCCGATTTTCTTGAAACTCTGGATTCTGACAGAGGGCCACGAGACTTCGACCAGCGCGCAAAAATGGAGGCTCTAGACCCTTCCAGAGCCGAGATATCGAAGGTCAAAATTTGGACCTGAAAAAAAAACATAAGGGGTAACACTGTCATTTTTTTTTTTGGCCAAAATTTTGACCCCCTCCGATTTTCTTGAAACTCTGGATTCTGACAGAGGGCCACGAGACTTCGACCAGCGCGCAAAAATGGAGGCTCTAGACCCTTCCAGAGCCGAGATATCGAAGGTCAAAATTTGGACCTGAAAAAAAAAACATAAGGGGTAACACTGTCATTTTTTTTTTGGCCGAAATTTTGACCCCCTCCGATTTTTTTGAAACTCTGGATTCTGACAGAGGGCCACGAGACTTCGACCAGTGCGCCAAAATGGAGGCTCTAGACCCTTCCAGAGCCGAGATATAGAAGGTCTAAATTTGGACCTGAAAAAAAAAAAACATAAGGGGTAACACTGTCATTTTTTTTTTTTGGCCGAAATTTTGACCCCCTCCGATTTTCTTGAAACTCTGGATTCTGACAGAGGGCCACGAGACTTCGACCAGCGCGCAAAAATGGAGGCTCTAGACCCTTCCAGAGCCGAGATATCGAAGGTCAAAATTTGGACCTGAAAAAAAAAACGTAAGGGGTAACACTGTCATTTTTTTTTTTGGCCAAAATTTTGACCCCCTCCGATTTTCTTGAAACTCTGGATTCTGACAGAGGGCCACGAGACTTCGACCAGCGCGCAAAAATGGAGGCTCTAGACCCTTCCAAAGCCGAGATATCGAAGGTCAAAATTTGGACCTGAAAAAAAAAACATAAGGGGTAACACTGTCATTTTTTTTTTTTGGCCGAAATTTTGACCCCCTCCGATTTTTTTGAAACTCTGGATTCTGACAGAGGGCCACGAGACTTCGACCAGCGCGCAAAAATGGAGGCTCTAGACCCTTCCAGAGCCGAGATATCGAAGGTCAAAATTTGGACCTGAAAAAAAAACATAAGGGGTAACACTGTCATTTTTTTTTTTTGGCCGAAATTTTGACCCCCTCCGATTTTCTTGAAACTCTGGATTCTGACAGAGGGCCACGAGACTTCGACCAGCGCGCAAAAATGGAGGCTCTAGACCCTTCCAGAGCCGAGATATCGAAGGTCAAAATTTGGACCTGAAAAAAAAAACATAAGGGGTAACACTGTCATTTTTTTTTTTGGCCAAAATTTTGACCCCCTCCGATTTTCTTGAAACTCTGGATTCTGACAGAGGGCCACGAGACTTCGACCAGCGCGCAAAAATGGAGGCTCTAGACCCTTCCAGAGCCGAGATATCGAAGGTCAAAATTTGGACCTGAAAAAAAAAAACATAAGGGGTAACACTGTCATTTTTTTTTGGCCGAAATTTTGACCCCCTCCGATTTTCTTGAAACTCTGGATTCTGACAGAGGGCCACAAGACTTTGACCAGCGCGCAAAAATGGAGGCTCTAGACCCTTCCAGAGCCGAGATATAGAAGGTCAAAATTTGGACCTGAAAAAAAAAACATAAGGGGTAACACTGTCATTTTTTTTTTTTGGCCGAAATTTTGACCCCCTCCAATTTTCTTGAAACTCTGGATTCTGACAGAGGGCCACGAGACTTCGACCAGCGCGCAAAAATGGAGGCTCTAGACCCTTCCAAAGCCGAGATATCGAAGGTCAAAATTTGGACCTGAAAAAAAAAACATAAGGGGTAACACTGTCATTTTTTTTTTGGCCGAAATTTTGACCCCCTCCGATTTTTTTGAAACTCTGGATTCTGACAGAGGGCCACGAGACTTCGACCAGCGCGCAAAAATGGAGGCTCTAGACCCTTCTAGAGCCGAGATATCGAAGGTCAAAATTTGGACCTGAAAAAAAAACATAAGGGGTAACACTGTCATTTTTTTTTTTGGCCGAAATTTTGACCCCCTCCGATTTTCTTGAAACTCTGGATTCTGACAGAGGGCCACGAGACTTCGACCAGCGCGCAAAAATGGAGGCTCTAGACCCTTCCAGAGCCGAGATATCGAAGGTCAAAATTTGGACCTGAAAAAAAAAACATAAGGGGTAACACTGTCATTTTTTTTTTTGGCCAAAATTTTGACCCCCTCCGATTTTCTTGAAACTCTGGATTCTGACAGAGGGCCACGAGACTTCGACCAGCGCGCAAAAATGGAGGCTCTAGACCCTTCCAGAGCCGAGATATCGAAGGTCAAAATTTGGACCTGAAAAAAAAACGTAAGGGGTAACACTGTCATTTTTTTTTGGCCAAAATTTTGACCCCCTCCGATTTTCTTGAAACTCTGGATTCTGACAGAGGGCCACGAGACTTCGACCAGCGCGCAAAAATGGAGGCTCTAGACCCTTCCAAAGCCGAGATATCGAAGGTCAAAATTTGGACCAGAAAAAAAAACATAAGGGGTAACACTGTCATTTTTTTTTTGGCCGAAATTTTGACCCCCTCCGATTTTCTTGAAACTCTGGATTCTGACAGAGGGCCACGAGACTTCGACCAGCGCGCAAAAATGGAGGCTCTAGACCCTTCCAGAGCCGAGATATCGAAGGTCAAAATTTGGACCTGAAAAAAAAACATAAGGGGTAACACTGTCATTTTTTTTTTGGGCAAAATTTTGACCCCCTCCGATTTTCTTGAAACTCTGGATTCTGACAGAGGGCCACGAGACTTCGACCAGCGCGCAAAAATGGAGGCTCTAGACCCTTCCAGAGCCGAGATATCGAAGGTCAAAATTTGGACCTGAAAAAAAAAACATAAGGGGTAACACTGTCATTTTTTTTTTGGCCGAAATTTTGACCCCCTCCGATTTTCTTGAAACTCTGGATTCTGACAGAGGGCCACGAGACTTCGACCAGCGCGCAAAAATGGAGGCTCTAGACCCTTCCAGAGCCGAAATATCGAAGGTCAAAATTTGGACCTGAAAAAAAAACATAAGGGGTAACACTGTCATTTTTTTTTTTGGCCGCAATTTTGACCCCCTCCGATTTTCTTGAAACTCTGGATTCTGACAGAGGGCCACGAGACTTCGACCAGCGCGCAAAAATGGAGGCTCTAGACCCTTCCAGAGCCGAGATATCGAAGGTCAAAATTTGGACCTGAAAAAAAAACATAAGGGGTAACACTGTCATTTTTTTTTTTTGGCCGAAATTTTGACCCCCTCCGATTTTCTTGAAACTCTGGATTCTGACAGAGGGCCACGAGACTTCGACCAGCGCGCAAAAATGGAGGCTCTAGACCCTTCCAGAGCCGAGATATCGAAGGTCAAAATTTGGACCTGAAAAAAAAAACATAAGGGGTAACACTGTCATTTTTTTTTTTGGCCAAAATTTTGACCCCCTCCGATTTTCTTGAAACTCTGGATTCTGACAGAGGGCCACGAGACTTCGACCAGCGCGCAAAAATGGAGGCTCTAGATCCTTCCAGAGCCGAGATATCGAAGGTCAAAATTTGGACCTGAAAAAAAAAACATAAGGGGTAACACTGTCATTTTTTTTTTTGGCCGAAATTTTGACCCCCTCCGATTTTCTTGAAACTCTGGATTCTGACAGAGGGCCACGAGACTTCGACCAGCGCGCAAAAATGGAGGCTCTAGACCCTTCCAGAGCCGAGATATCGAAGGTCAAAATTTGGACCTGAAAAAAAAACATAAGGGGTAACACTGTCATTTTTTTTTTTTGGCCAAAATTTTGACCCCCTCCGATTTTCTTGAAACTCTGGATTCTGACAGAGGGCCACGAGACTTCGACCAGCGCGCAAAAATGGAGGCTCTAGACCCTTCCAGAGCCGAGATATCGAAGGTCAAAATTTGGACCTGAAAAAAAAACATAAGGGGTAACACTGTCATTTTTTTTTTTGGGCAAAATTTTGAACCCCTCCGATTTTCTTGAAACTCTGGATTCTGACAGAGGGCCACGAGACTTCGACCAGCGCGTAAAAATGGAGGCTCTAGACCCTTCCAAAGCCGAGATATCGAAGGTCAAAATTTGGACCTGAAAAAAAAAACATAAGGGGTAACACTGTCATTTTTTTTTTGGCCGAAATGTTGACCCCCTCCAATTTTCTTGAAACTCTGGATTCTGACAGAGGGCCACGAGACTTCGACCAGCGCGCAAAAATGGAGGCTCTAGACCCTTCCAGAGCCGAGATATCGAAGGTCAAAATTTGGACCTGAAAAAAAAACATAAGGGGTAACACTGTCATTTTTTTTTTTTGGCCAAAATTTTGACCCCCTCCGATTTTCTTGAAACTCTGGATTCTGACAGAGGGCCACGAGACTTCGACCAGCGCGCAAAAATGGAGGCTCTAGACCCTTCCAGAGCCGAGATATCGAAGGTCAAAATTTGGACCTGAAAAAAAAACATAAGGGGTAACACTGTCATTTTTTTTTTTGGCCGAAATTTTGACCCCCTCCGATTTTCTTGAAACTCTGGATTCTGATAGAGGGCCACGAGACTTCGACCAGCGCGCAAAAATGGAGGCTCTAGACCCTTCCAGAGCCGAGATATCGAAGGTCAAAATTTGGACCTGAAAAAAAAACGTAAGGGGTAACACTGTCATTTTTTTTTTTGGCCAAAATTTTGACCCCCTCCGATTTTCTTGAAACTCTGGATTCTGACAGAGGGCCACGAGACTTCGACCAGCGCGCAAAAATGGAGGCTCTAGACCCTTCCAGAGCCGAGATATCGAAGGTCAAAATTTGGACCTGAAAAAAAAACGTAAGGGGTAACACTGTCATTTTTTTTTGGCCAAAATTTTGACCCCCTCCGATTTTCTTGAAACTCTGGATTCTGACAGAGGGCCACGAGACTTCGACCAGCGCGCAAAAATGGAGGCTCTAGACCCTTCCAAAGCCGAGATATCGAAGGTCAAAATTTGGACCAGAAAAAAAAACATAAGGGGTAACACTGTCATTTTTTTTTTGGCCGAAATTTTGACCCCCTCCGATTTTCTTGAAACTCTGGATTCTGACAGAGGGCCACGAGACTTCGACCAGCGCGCAAAAATGGAGGCTCTAGACCCTTCCAGAGCCGAGATATCGAAGGTCAAAATTTGGACCTGAAAAAAAAACATAAGGGGTAACACTGTCATTTTTTTTTTTGGGCAAAATTTTGACCCCCTCCGATTTTCTTGAAACTCTGGATTCTGACAGAGGGCCACGAGACTTCGACCAGCGCGCAAAAATGGAGGCTCTAGACCCTTCCAGAGCCGAGATATCGAAGGTCAAAATTTGGACCTGAAAAAAAAAACATAAGGGGTAACACTGTCATTTTTTTTTTTTGGCCGAAATTTTGACCCCCTCCGATTTTCTTGAAACTCTGGATTCTGACAGAGGGCCACGAGACTTCGACCAGCGCGCAAAAATGGAGGCTCTAGACCCTTCCAGAGCCGAGATATCGAAGGTCAAAATTTGGACCTGAAAAAAAAACATAAGGGGTAACACTGTCATTTTTTTTTTTGGCCGCAATTTTGACCCCCTCCGATTTTCTTGAAACTCTGGATTCTGACAGAGGGCCACGAGACTTCGACCAGCGCGCAAAAATGGAGGCTCTAGACCCTTCCAGAGCCGAGATATCGAAGGTCAAAATTTGGACCTGAAAAAAAAAACATAAGGGGTAACACTGTCATTTTTTTTTTTTTGGCCAAAATTTTGACCCCCTCCGATTTTCTTGAAACTCTGGATTCTGACAGAGGGCCACGAGACTTCGACCAGCGCGCAAAAATGGAGGCTCTAGATCCTTCCAGAGCCGAGATATCGAAGGTCAAAATTTGGACCTGAAAAAAAAACATAAGGGGTAACACTGTCATTTTTTTTTTTGGCCGAAATTTTGACCCCCTCCGATTTTCTTGAAACTCTGGATTCTGACAGAGGGCCACGAGACTTCGACCAGCGCGCAAAAATGGAGGCTCTAGACCCTTCCAGAGCCGAGATATCGAAGGTCAAAATTTGGACCTGAAAAAAAAACATAAGGGGTAACACTGTCATTTTTTTTTTTGGCCAAAATTTTGACCCCCTCCGATTTTCTTGAAACTCTGGATTCTGACAGAGGGCCACGAGACTTCGACCAGCGCGCAAAAATGGAGGCTCTAGACCCTTCCAGAGCCGAGATATCGAAGGTCAAAATTTGGACCTGAAAAAAAAACATAAGGGGTAACACTGTCATTTTTTTTTTTGGGCAAAATTTTGAACCCCTCCGATTTTCTTGAAACTCTGGATTCTGACAGAGGGCCACGAGACTTCGACCAGCGCGTAAAAATGGACGCTCTAGACCCTTCCAAAGCCGAGATATCGAAGGTCAAAATTTGGACCTGAAAAAAAAAACATAAGGGGTAACACTGTCATTTTTTTTTTGGCCGAAATGTTGACCCCCTCCAATTTTCTTGAAACTCTGGATTCTGACAGAGGGCCACGAGACTTCGACCAGCGCGCAAAAATGGAGGCTCCAGACCCGTCCAAAGCCGAGATATCGAAGGTCAAAATTTGGACCTGAAAAAAAAAACATAAGGGGTAACACTGTCATTTTTTTTTTTGGCCGAAATTTTGACCCCCTCCAATTTTCTTGAAACTCTGGATTCTGACAGAGGGCCACGAGACTTCGACCAGCGCGCAAAAATGGAGGCTCTAGACCCTTCCAGAGCCGAGATATCGAAGGTCAAAATTTGGACCTGAAAAAAAAACATAAGGGGTAACACTGTCATTTTTTTTTGGCCGAAATTTTGACCCCCTCCGATTTTCTTGAAACTCCGGATTCTGACAGAGGGCCACGAGACTTCGACCAGCGCGCAAAAATGGAGGCTCTAGACCCTTCCAGAGCCGAGATATCGAAGGTCAAAATTTGGACCTGAAAAAAAAAACATAAGGGGTAACACTGTCATTTTTTTTTTTTGGCCAAAATTTTGACCCCCTCCGATTTTCTTGAAACTCTGGATTCTGACAGAGGGCCACGAGACTTCGACCAGCGCGCAAAAATGGAGGCTCTAGACCCTTCCAGAGCCGAGATATCGAAGGTCAAAATTTGGACCTGAAAAAAAAAACGTAAGGGGTAACACTGTCATTTTTTTTTTTGGCCAAAATTTTGACCCCCTCCGATTTTCTTGAAACTCTGGATTCTGACAGAGGGCCACGAGACTTCGACCAGCGCGCAAAAATGGAGGCTCTAGACCCTTCCAAAGCCGAGATATCGAAGGTCAAAATTTGGACCTGAAAAAAAAAACATAAGGGGTAACACTGTCATTTTTTTTTTGGCCGAAATTTTGACCCCCTCCGATTTTTTTGAAACTCTGGATTCTGACAGAGGGCCACGAGACTTCGACCAGCGCGCAAAAATGGAGGCTCTAGACCCTTCCAGAGCCGAGATATCGAAGGTCAAAATTTGGACCTGAAAAAAAAACATAAGGGGTAACACTGTCATTTTTTTTTTTTGGCCGAAATTTTGACCCCCTCCGATTTTCTTGAAACTCTGGATTCTGACAGAGGGCCACGAGACTTCGACCAGCGCGCAAAAATGGAGGCTCTAGACCCTTCCAGAGCCGAGATATCGAAGGTCAAAATTTGGACCTGAAAAAAAAAACATAAGGGGTAACACTGTCATTTTTTTTTTTGGCCAAAATTTTGACCCCCTCCGATTTTCTTGAAACTCTGGATTCTGACAGAGGGCCACGAGACTTCGACCAGCGCGCAAAAATGGAGGCTCTAGACCCTTCCAGAGCCGAGATATCGAAGGTCAAAATTTGGACCTGAAAAAAAAACGTAAGGGGTAACACTGTCATTTTTTTTTGGCCAAAATTTTGACCCCCTCCGATTTTCTTGAAACTCTGGATTCTGACAGATGGCCACGAGACTTCGACCAGCGCGCAAAAATGGAGGCTCTAGACCCTTCCAAAGCCGAGATATCGAAGGTCAAAATTTGGACCAGAAAAAAAAACATAAGGGGTAACACTGTCATTTTTTTTTTGGCCGAAATTTTGACCCCCTCCGATTTTCTTGAAACTCTGGATTCTGACAGAGGGCCACGAGACTTCGACCAGCGCGCAAAAATGGAGGCTCTAGACCCTTCCAGAGCCGAGATATCGAAGGTCAAAATTTGGACCTGAAAAAAAAACATAAGGGGTAACACTGTCATTTTTTTTTTGGGCAAAATTTTGAACCCCTCCGATTTTCTTGAAACTCTGGATTCTGACAGAGGGCCACGAGACTTCGACCAGCGCGTAAAAATGGAGGCTCTAGACCCTTCCAAAGCCGAGATATCGAAGGTCAAAATTTGGACCTGAAAAAAAAAACATAAGGGGTAACACTGTCATTTTTTTTTTGGCCGAAATGTTGACCCCCTCCAATTTTCTTGAAACTCTGGATTCTGACAGAGGGCCACGAGACTTCGACCAGCGCGCAAAAACGGAGGCTCTAGACCCTTCCAGAGCCGAGATATCGAAGGTCAAAATTTGGACCTGAAAAAAAAACATAAGGGGTAACACTGTCATTTTTTTTTTTTGGCCAAAATTTTGACCCCCTCCGATTTTCTTGAAACTCTGGATTCTGACAGAGGGCCACGAGACTTCGACCAGCGCGCAAAAATGGAGGCTCTAGACCCTTCCAGAGCCGAGATATCGAAGGTCAAAATTTGGACCTGAAAAAAAAACATAAGGGGTAACACTGTCATTTTTTTTTTGGCCGAAATTTTGACCCCCTCCGATTTTCTTGAAACTCTGGATTCTGACAGAGGGCCACGAGACTTCGACCAGCGCGCAAAAATGGAGGCTCTAGACCCTTCCAGAGCCGAGATATCGAAGGTCAAAATTTGGACCTGAAAAAAAAACATGAGGGGTAACACTGTCATTTTTTTTTTTGGCCGAAATTTTGACCCCCTCCGATTTTCTTGAAACTCTGGATTCTGATAGAGGGCCACGAGACTTCGACCAGCGCGCAAAAATGGAGGCTCTAGACCCTTCCAGAGCCGAGATATCGAAGGTCAAAATTTGGACCTGAAAAAAAAAACGTAAGGGGTAACACTGTCATTTTTTTTTTTGGCCAAAATTTTGACCCCCTCCGATTTTCTTGAAACTCTGGATTCTGACAGAGGGCCACGAGACTTCGACCAGCGCGCAAAAATGGAGGCTCTAGACCCTTCCAGAGCCGAGATATCGAAGGTCAAAATTTGGACCTGAAAAAAAAACATAAGGGGTAACACTGTCATTTTTTTTTTTTGGCCGAAATTTTGACCCCCTCCGATTTTCTTGAAACTCTGGATTCTGACAGAGGGCCGCGAGACTTCGACCAGCGCGCAAAAATGGAGGCTCTAGACCCTTCCAGAGCCGAGATATCGAAGGTCAAAATTTGGACCTGAAAAAAAAACATAAGGGGTAACACTGTCATTTTTTTTTTTTGGCCAAAATTTTGACCCCCTCCGATTTTCTTGAAACTCTGGATTCTGACAGAGGGCCACGGGACTTCGACCAGCGCGCAAAAATGGAGGCTCTAGACCCTTCCAGAGCCGAGATATCGAAGGTCAAAATTTTGACCTGAAAAAAAAAACATAAGGGGTAACACTGTCATTTTTTTTTTTGGCCGAAATTTTGACCCCCTCCGATTTTCTTGAAACTCTGGATTCTGACAGAGGGCCACGAGACTTCGACCAGCGCGCAAAAATGGAGGCTCTAGACCCTTCCAGAGCCGAGATATCGAAGGTCAAAATTTGGACCTGAAAAAAAAACATAAGGGGTAACACTGTCATTTTTTTTTTTGGCCAAAATTTTGACCCCCTCCGATTTTCTTGAAACTCTGGATTCTGACAGAGGGCCACGAGACTTCGACCAGTGCGCAAAAATGGAGGCTCTAGACCCTTCCAGAGCCGAGATATAGAAGGTCTAAATTTGGACCTGAAAAAAAAAAACATAAGGGGTAACACTGTCATTTTTTTTTTTGGCCGAAATTTTGACCCCCTCCGATTTTCTTGAAACTCTGGATTCTGACAGAGGGCCACGAGACTTCGACCAGCGCGCAAAAATGGAGGCTCTAGACCCTTCCAGAGCCGAGATATCGAAGGTCAAAATTTGGACCTGAAAAAAAAACGTAAGGGGTAACACTGTCATTTTTTTTTTTGGCCAAAATTTTGACCCCGTCCGATTTTCTTGAAACTCTGGATTCTGACAGAGGGCCACGAGACTTCGACCAGCGCGCAAAAATGGAGGCTCTAGACCCTTCCAAAGCCGAGATATCGAAGGTCAAAATTTGGACCTGAAAAAAAAAACATAAGGGGTAACACTGTCATTTTTTTTTTTTTGGCCGAAATTTTGACCCCCTCCGATTTTTTTGAAACTCTGGATTCTGACAGAGGGCCACGAGACTTCGACCAGCGCGCAAAAATGGAGGCTCTAGACCCTTCCAGAGCCGAGATATCGAAGGTCAAAATTTGGACCTGAAAAAAAAAACATAAGGGGTAACACTGTCATTTTTTTTTTTTGGCCGAAATTTTGACCCCCTCCGATTTTCTTGAAACTCTGGATTCTGACAGAGGGCCACGAGACTTCGACCAGCGCGCAAAAATGGACGCTCTAGACCCTTCCAGAGCCGAGATATCGAAGGTCAAAATTTGGACCTGAAAAAAAAACATAAGGGGTAACACTGTCATTTTTTTTTTTGGCCAAAATTTTGACCCCCTCCGATTTTCTTGAAACTCTGGATTCTGACAGAGGGCCACAAGACTTTGACCAGCGCGCAAAAATGGAGGCTCTAGACCCTTCCAGAGCCGAGATATAGAAGGTCAAAATTTGGACCTGAAAAAAAAACATAAGGGGTAACACTGTCATTTTTTTTTTTTTGGCCGAAATTTTGACCCCCTCCGATTTTCTTGAAACTCCGGATTCTGACAGAGGGCCACGAGACTTCGACCAGCGCGCAAAAATGGAGGCTCTAGACCCTTCCAGAGCCGAGATATCGAAGGTCAAAATTTGGACCTGAAAAAAAAAACATAAGGGGTAACACTGTCATTTTTTTTTTTGGCCGAAATTTTGACCCCCTCCAATTTTCTTGAAACTCTGGATTCTGACAGAGGGCCACGAGACTTCGACCAGCGCGCAAAAATGGAGGCTCTAGACCCTTCCAGAGCCGAGATATCGAAGGTCAAAATTTGGACCTGAAAAAAAAACATAAGGGGTAACACTGTCATTTTTTTTTGGCCGAAATTTTGACCCCCTCCGATTTTCTTGAAACTCCGGATTCTGACAGAGGGCCACGAGACTTCGACCAGCGCGCAAAAATGGAGGCTCTAGACCCTTCCAGAGCCGAGATATCGAAGGTCAAAATTTGGACCTGAAAAAAAAAACATAAGGGGTAACACTGTCATTTTTTTTTGGCCGAAATTTTGACCCCCTCCGATTTTCTTGAAACTCTGGATTCTGACAGAGGGCCACAAGACTTTGACCAGCGCGCAAAAATGGAGGCTCTAGACCCTTCCAGAGCCGAGATATAGAAGGTCAAAATTTGGACCTGAAAAAAAAACATAAGGGGTAACACTGTCATTTTTTTTTTTTTGGCCGAAATTTTGACCCCCTCCGATTTTCTTGAAACTCCGGATTCTGACAGAGGGCCACGAGACTTCGACCAGCGCGCAAAAATGGAGGCTCTAGACCCTTCCAGAGCCGAGATATCGAAGGTCAAAATTTGGACCTGAAAAAAAAAACATAAGGGGTAACACTGTCATTTTTTTTTTTGGCCGAAATTTTGACCCCCTCCAATTTTCTTGAAACTCTGGATTCTGACAGAGGGCCACGAGACTTCGACCAGCGCGCAAAAATGGAGGCTCTAGACCCTTCCAGAGCCGAGATATCGAAGGTCAAAATTTGGACCTGAAAAAAAAACATAAGGGGTAACACTGTCATTTTTTTTTGGCCGAAATTTTGACCCCCTCCGATTTTCTTGAAACTCCGGATTCTGACAGAGGGCCACGAGACTTCGACCAGCGCGCAAAAATGGAGGCTCTAGACCCTTCCAGAGCCGAGATATCGAAGGTCAAAATTTGGACCTGAAAAAAAAAACATAAGGGGTAACACTGTCATTTTTTTTTTTGGCCAAAATTTTGACCCCCTCCGATTTTCTTGAAACTCTGGATTCTGACAGAGGGCCACGAGACTTCGACACGCGCGCAAAAATGGAGGCTCTAGACCCTTCCAGAGCCGAGATATCGAAGGTCAAAATTTGGACCTGAAAAAAAAACGTAAGGGGTAACACTGTCATTTTTTTTTTGGCCAAAATTTTGACCCCCTCCGATTTTCTTGAAACTCTGGATTCTGACAGAGGGCCACGAGACTTCGACCAGCGCGCAAAAATGGAGGCTCTAGACCCTTCCAAAGCCGAGATATCGAAGGTCAAAATTTGGACCTGAAAAAAAAAAACATAAGGGGTAACACTGTCATTTTTTTTTTGGCCGAAATTTTGACCCCCTCCGATTTTTTTGAAACTCTGGATTCTGACAGAGGGCCACGAGACTTCGACCAGCGCGCAAAAATGGAGGCTCTAGACCCTTCCAGAGCCGAGATATTGAAGGTCAAAATTTGGACCTGAAAAAAAAACATAAGGGGTAACACTGTCATTTTTTTTTTGGCCGAAATTTTGACCCCCTCCGATTTTCTTGAAACTCTGGATTCTGACAGAGGGCCACGAGACTTCGACCAGCGCGCAAAAATGGAGGCTCTAGACCCTTCCAGAGCCGAGATATCGAAGGTCAAAATTTGGACCTGAAAAAAAAAACATAAGGGGTAACACTGTCATTTTTTTTTTTTGGCCAAAATTTTGACCCCCTCCGATTTTCTTGAAACTCTGGATTCTGACAGAGGGCCACGAGACTTCGACCAGCGCGCAAAAATGGAGGCTCTAGACCCTTCCAGAGCCGAGATATCGAAGGTCAAAATTTGGACCTGAAAAAAAAACGTAAGGGGTAACACTGTCATTTTTTTTTGGGGCAAAATTTTGACCCCCTCCGATTTTCTTGAAACTCTGGATTCTGACAGAGGGCCACGAGACTTCGACCAGCGCGCAAAAATGGAGGCTCTAGACCCTTCCAAAGCCGAGATATCGAAGGTCAAAATTTGGACCAGAAAAAAAAACATAAGGGGTAACACTGTCATTTTTTTTTTGGCCGAAATTTTGACCCCCTCCGATTTTCTTGAAACTCTGGATTCTGACAGAGGGCCACGAGACTTCGACCAGCGCGCAAAAATGGAGGCTCTAGACCCTTCCAGAGCCGAGATATCGAAGGTCAAAATTTGGACCTGAAAAAAAAACATAAGGGGTAACACTGTCATTTTTTTTTTTGGGCAAAATTTTGACCCCCTCCGATTTTCTTGAAACTCTGGATTCTGACAGAGGGCCACGAGACTTCGACCAGCGCGCAAAAATGGAGGCTCTAGACCCTTCCAGAGCCGAGATATCGAAGGTCAAAATTTGGACCTGAAAAACAAAACATAAGGGGTAACACTGTCATTTTTTTTTTTGGCCGAAATTTTGACCCCCTCCGATTTTCTTGAAACTCTGGATTCTGACAGAGGGCCACGAGACTTCGACCAGCGCGCAAAAATGGAGGCTCTAGACCCTTCCAGAGCCGAGATATCGAAGGTCAAAATTTGGACCTGAAAAAAAAACATAAGGGGTAACACTGTCATTTTTTTTTTGGCCGCAATTTTGACCCCCTCCGATTTTCTTGAAACTCTGGATTCTGACAGAGGGCCACGAGACTTCGACCAGCGCGCAAAAATGGAGGCTCTAGATCCTTCCAGAGCCGAGATATCGAAGGTCAAAATTTGGACCTGAAAAAAAAAACATAAGGGGTAACACTGTCATTTTTTTTTTTGGCCGAAATTTTGACCCCCTCCGATTTTCTTGAAACTCTGGATTCTGACAGAGGGCCACGAGACTTCGACCAGCGCGCAAAAATGGAGGCTCTAGACCCTTCCAGAGCCGAGATATCGAAGGTCAAAATTTGGACCTGAAAAAAAAAACATAAGGGGTAACACTGTCATTTTTTTTTTTGGCCAAAATTTTGACCCCCTCCGATTTTCTTGAAACTCTGGATTCTGACAGAGGGCCACGAGACTTCGACCAGCGCGCAAAAATGGAGGCTCTAGACCCTTCCAGAGCCGAGATATCGAAGGTCAAAATTTGGACCTGAAAAAAAAACATAAGGGGTAACACTGTCATTTTTTTTTTTTGGCCGAAATTTTGACCCCCTCCGATTTTCTTGAAACTCTGGATTCTGACAGAGGGCCACGAGACTTCGACCAGCGCGCAAAAATGGAGGCTCTAGACCCTTCCAGAGCCGAGATATCGAAGGTCAAAATTTGGACCTGAAAAAAAAACGTAAGGGGTAACACTGTCATTTTTTTTTTTTGGCCAAAATTTTGACCCCCTCCGATTTTCTTGAAACTCTGGATTCTGACAGAGGGCCACGAGACTTCGACCAGCGCGCAAAAATGGAGGCTCTAGACCCTTCCAAAGCCGAGATATCGAAGGTCAAAATTTGGACCTGAAAAAAAACATAAGGGGTAACACTGTCATTTTTTTTTTTTGGCCGAAATTTTGACCCCCTCCGATTTTCTTGAAACTCTGGATTCTGACAGAGGGCCACGAGATTTCGACCAGCGCGCAAAAATGGAGGCTCTAGACCCTTCCAGAGCTGAGATATCGAAGGTCAAAATTTGGACCTGAAAAAAAAACATAAGGTGTAACACTGTCATTTTTTTTTTGGCCAAAATTTTGACCCCCTCCGATTTTCTTGAAACTCTGGATTCTGACAGAGGGCCACGATACTTCGACCAGCGCGCAAAAATGGAGGCTCTAGACCCTTCCAGAGCCGAGATATCGAAGGTCAAAATTTGGACCTGAAAAAAAAACATAAGGGGTAACACTGTCATTTTTTTTTTTTGGCCAAAATTTTGACCCCCTCCGATTTTCTTGAAACTCTGGATTCTGACAGAGGGCCACGAGACTTCGACCAGCGCGCAAAAATGGAGGCTCTAGACCCTTCCAGAGCCGAGATATCGAAGGTCAAAATTTGGACCTGAAAAAAAAACATAAGGGGTAACACTGTCATTTTTTTTTTGGGGCAAAATTTTGAACCCCTCCGATTTTCTTGAAACTCTGGATTCTGACAGAGGGCCACGAGACTTCGACCAGCGCGTAAAAATGGAGGCTCTAGACCCTTCCAAAGCCGAGATATCGAAGGTCAAAATTTGGACCTGAAAAAAAAAACATAAGGGGTAACACTGTCATTTTTTTTTTGGCCGAAATGTTGACCCCCTCCGATCTTCTTGAAACTCTGGATTCTGACAGAGGGCCACGAGACTTCGACCAGCGCGCAAAAATGGAGGCTCTAGACCCTTCCAGAGCCGAGATATCGAAGGTCAAAATTTGGACCTGAAAAAAAAACATAAGGGGTAACACTGTCATTTTTTTTTTTGGCCGAAATTTTGACCCCCTCCGATTTTCTTGAAACTCTGGATTCTGACAGAGGGCCACGAGACTTCGACCAGCGCGCAAAAATGGAGGCTCTAGACCCTTCCAGAGCCGAGATATCGAAGGTCAAAATTTGGACCTGAAAAAAAAAACATAAGGGGTAACACTGTCATTTTTTTTTTTTGGCCAAAATTTTGACCCCCTCCGATTTTCTTGAAACTCTGGATTCTGACAGAGGGCCACGAGACTTCGACCAGCGCGCAAAAATGGAGGCTCTAGACCCTTCCAGAGCCGAGATATCGAAGGTCAAAATTTGGACCTGAAAAAAAAACATAAGGGGTAACACTGTCATTTTTTTTTTTGGCCGAAATTTTGACCCCCTCCGATTTTCTTGAAACTCTGGATTCTGACAGAGGGCCACGAGACTTCGACCAGCGCGCAAAAATGGAGGCTCTAGACCCTTCCAGAGCCGAGATATCGAAGGTCAAAATTTGGACCTGAAAAAAAAACGTAAGGGGTAACACTGTCATTTTTTTTTTGGCCAAAATTTTGACCCCCTCCGATTTTCTTGAAACTCTGGATTCTGACAGAGGGCCACGAGACTTCGACCAGCGCGCAAAAATGGAGGCTCTAGACCCTTCCAGAGCCGAGATATCGAAGGTCAAAATTTAGACCTGAAAAAAAACATAAGGGGTAACACTGTCATTTTTTTTTTGGCCAAAATTTTGACCCCCTCCGATTTTCTTGAAACTCTGGATTCTGACAGAGGGCCACGAGACTTCGACCAGCGCGCAAAAATGGAGGCTCTAGACCCTTCCAGAGCCGAGATATCGAAGGTCAAAATTTGGACCTGAAAAAAAAAAACATAAGGGGTAACACTGTCATTTTTTTTTGGCCGAAATTTTGACCCCCTCCGATCTTCTTGAAACTCTGGATTCTGACAGAGGGCCACGAGACTTCGACCAGCGCGCAAAAATGGAGGCTCTAGACCCTTCCAGAGCCGAGATATCGAAGGTCAAAATTTGGACCTGAAAAAAAAACATAAGGGGTAACACTGTCATTTTTTTTTTTTGGCCGAAATTTTGACCCCCTCCGATTTTCTTGAAACTCTGGATTCTGACAGAGGGCCACGAGACTTCGACCAGCGCGCAAAAATGGAGGCTCTAGACCCTTCCAAAGCCGAGATATCGAAGGTCAAAATTTGGACCTGAAAAAAAAAAACATAAGGGGTAACACTGTCATTTTTTTTTTTTGGCCGAAATGTTGACCCACTCCAATTTTCTTGAAACTCTGGATTCTGACAGAGGGCCACAAGACTTCGACCAGCGCGCAAAAATGGAGGCTCTAGACCCTTCCAGAGCCAAGATATCGAAGGTCAAAATTTGGACCTGAAAAAAAACATAAGGGGTAACACTGTCATTTTTTTTTTTTGGCCAAAATTTTGACCCCCTCCGATTTTCTTGAAACTCTGGATTCTGACAGAGGGCCACGAGACTTCGACCAGCGCGCAAAAATGGAGGCTCTAGACCCTTCCAGAGCCGAGATATCGAAGGTCAAAATTTGGACCTGAAAAAAAAACATAAGGGGTAACACTGTCATTTTTTTTTGGCCGAAATTTTGACCCCCTCCGATTTTCTTGAAACTCTGGATTCTGACAGAGGGCCACGAGACTTCGACCAGCACGCAAAAATGGAGGCTCTAGACCCTTCCAGAGCCGAGATATCGAAGGTCAAAATTTGGACCTGAAAAAAAAACGTAAGGGGTAACACTGTCATTTTTTTTTTGGCCAAAATTTTGACCCCCTCCGATTTTCTTGAAACTCTGGATTCTGACAGAGGGCCACGAGACTTCGACCAGCGCGCAAAAATGGAGGCTCTAGACCCTTCCAGAGCCGAGATATCGAAGGTCAAAATTTGGACCTGAAAAAAAACATAAGGGGTAACACTGTCATTTTTTTTTTTTTGGCCAAAATTTTGACCCCCTCCGATTTTCTTGAAACTCTGGATTCTGACAGAGGGCCACGAGACTTCGACCAGCGCGCAAAAATGGAGGCTCTAGACCCTTCCAGAGCCGAGATATCGAAGGTCAAAATTTGGACCTGAAAAAAAAACATAAGGGGTAACACTGTCATTTTTTTTTTTTTGGCCAAAATTTTGACCCCCTCCGATTTTCTTGAAACTCTGGATTCTGACAGAGGGCCACGAGACTTCGACCAGCGCGCAAAAATGGAGGCTCTAGACCCTTCCAGAGCCGAGATATCGAAGGTCAAAATTTGGACCTGAAAAAAAAAAACATAAGGGGTAACACTGTCATTTTTTTTTTTGGCCGAAATTTTGACCCCCTCCGATTTTCTTGAAACTCTGGATTCTGACAGAGGGCCACGAGACTTCGACCAGCGCGCAAAAATGGAGGCTCTAGACCCTTCCAGAGCCGAGATATCGAAGGTCAAAATTTGGACCTGAAAAAAAAACATAAGGGGTAACACTGTCATTTTTTTTTTTTGGCCGAAATTTTGACCCCCTCCGATTTTCTTGAAACTCTGGATTCTGACAGAGGGCCGCGAGACTTCGACCAGCGCGCAAAAATGGAGGCTCTAGACCCTTCCAGAGCCGAGATATCGAAGGTCAAAATTTGGACCTGAAAAAAAAACATAAGGGGTAACACTGTCATTTTTTTTTTTGGCCAAAATTTTGACCCCCTCCGATTTTCTTGAAACTCTGGATTCTGACAGAGGGCCACGGGACTTCGACCAGCGCGCAAAAATGGAGGCTCTAGACCCTTCCAGAGCCGAGATATCGAAGGTCAAAATTTGGACCTGAAAAAAAAACATAAGGGGTAACACTGTCATTTTTTTTTTGGCCGAAATTTTGACCCCCTCCGATTTTCTTGAAACTCTGGATTCTGATAGAGGGCCACGAGACTTCGACCAGCGCGCAAAAATGGAGGCTCTAGACCCTTCCAGAGCCGAGATATCGAAGGTCAAAATTTGGACCTGAAAAAAAAACATAAGGGGTAACACTGTCATTTTTTTTTTTGGCCAAAATTTTGACCCCCTCCGATTTTCTTGAAACTCTGGATTCTGACAGAGGGCCACGAGACTTCGACCAGCGCGCAAAAATGGAGGCTCTAGACCCTTCCAGAGCCGAGATATCGAAGGTCAAAATTTGGACCTGAAAAAAAACATAAGGGGTAACACTGTCATTTTTTTTTTTGGCCAAAATTTTGACCCCCTCCGATTTTCTTGAAACTCTGGATTCTGACAGAGGGCCACGAGACTTCGACCAGCGCGCAAAAATGGAGGCTCTAGACCCTTCCAGAGCCGAGATATCGAAGGTCAAAATTTGGACCTGAAAAAAAACATAAGGGGTAACACTGTCATTTTTTTTTGGCCGAAATTTTGACCCCCTCCGATCTTCTTGAAACTCTGGATTCTGACAGAGGGCCACGAGACTTCGACCAGCGCGCAAAAATGGAGGCTCTAGACCCTTCCAGAGCCGAGATATCGAAGGTCAAAATTTGGACCTGAAAAAAAAACATAAGGGGTAACACTGTCATTTTTTTTTTTGGCCGAAATTTTGACCCCCTCCGATTTTCTTGAAACTCTGGATTCTGACAGAGGGCCACGAGACTTCGACCAGCGCGCAAAAATGGAGGCTCTAGACCCTTCCAGAGCCGAGATATCGAAGGTCAAAATTTGGACCTGAAAAAAAAACATAAGGGGTAACACTGTCATTTTTTTTTTTTGGCCAAAATTTTGACCCCCTCCGATTTTCTTGAAACTCTGGATTCTGACAGAGGGCCACGAGACTTCGACCAGCGCGCAAAAATGGAGGCTCTAGACCCTTCCAGAGCCGAGATATCGAAGGTCAAAATTTGGACCTGAAAAAAAAACATAAGGGGTAACACTGTCATTTTTTTTTTGGCCGAAATTTTGACCCCCTCCGATTTTCTTGAAACTCTGGATTCTGACAGAGGGCCACGAGACTTCGACCAGCGCGCAAAAATGGAGGCTCTAGACCCTTCCAGAGCCGAGATATCGAAGGTCAAAATTTGGACCTGAAAAAAAAAACGTAAGGGGTAACACTGTCATTTTTTTTTGGCCAAAATTTTGACCCCCTCCGATTTTCTTGAAACTCTGGATTCTGACAGAGGGCCACGAGACTTCGACCAGCGCGCAAAAATGGAGGCTCTAGACCCTTCCAGAGCCGAGATATCGAAGGTCAAAATTTGGACCTGAAAAAAAACATAAGGGGTAACACTGTCATTTTTTTTTTGGCCAAAATTTTGACCCCCTCCGATTTTCTTGAAACTCTGGATTCTGACAGAGGGCCACGAGACTTCGACCAGCGCGCAAAAATGGAGGCTCTAGACCCTTCCAGAGCCGAGATATCGAAGGTCGAAATTTGGACCTGAAAAAAAAAAACATAAGGGGTAACAATGTCATTTTTTTTTGGCCGAAATTTTGACCCCCTCCGATCTTCTTGAAACTCTGGATTCTGACAGAGGGCCACGAGACTTCGACCAGCGCGCAAAAATGGAGGCTCTAGACCCTTCCAGAGCCGAGATATCGAAGGTCAAAATTTGGACCTGAAAAAAAAACATAAGGGGTAACACTGTCATTTTTTTTTTTGGCCGAAATTTTGACCCCCTCCGATTTTCTTGAAACTCTGGATTCTGACAGAGGGCCACGAGACTTCGACCAGCGCGCAAAAATGGAGGCTCTAGACCCTTCCAAAGCCGAGATATCGAAGGTCAAAATTTGGACCTGAAAAAAAAAAACATAAGGGGTAACACTGTCATTTTTTTTTTGGCCGAAATGTTGACCCCCTCCAATTTTCTTGAAACTCTGGATTCTGACAGAGGGCCACAAGACTTCGACCAGCGCGCAAAAATGGAGGCTCTAGACCCTTCCAGAGCCAAGATATCGAAGGTCAAAATTTGGACCTGAAAAAAAACATAAGGGGTAACACTGTCATTTTTTTTTTTTGGCCAAAATTTTGACCCCCTCCGATTTTCTTGAAACTCTGGATTCTGACAGAGGGCCACGAGACTTCGACCAGCGCGCAAAAATGGAGGCTCTAGACCCTTCCAGAGCCGAGATATCGAAGGTCAAAATTTGGACCTGAAAAAAAAACATAAGGGGTAACACTGTCATTTTTTTTTTGGCCGAAATTTTGACCCCCTCCGATTTTCTTGAAACTCTGGATTCTGACAGAGGGCCACGAGACTTCGACCAGCACGCAAAAATGGAGGCTCTAGACCCTTCCAGAGCCGAGATATCGAAGGTCAAAATTTGGACCTGAAAAAAAAACGTAAGGGGTAACACTGTCATTTTTTTTTTGGCCAAAATTTTGACCCCCTCCGATTTTCTTGAAACTCTGGATTCTGACAGAGGGCCACGAGACTTCGACCAGCGCGCAAAAATGGAGGCTCTAGACCCTTCCAGAGCCGAGATATCGAAGGTCAAAATTTGGACCTGAAAAAAAACATAAGGGGTAACACTGTCATTTTTTTTTTTGGCCAAAATTTTGACCCCCTCCGATTTTCTTGAAACTCTGGATTCTGACAGAGGGCCACGAGACTTCGACCAGCGCGCAAAAATGGAGGCTCTAGACCCTTCCAGAGCCGAGATATCGAAGGTCAAAATTTGGACCTGAAAAAAAAACATAAGGGGTAACACTGTCATTTTTTTTTTTTTTGGCCAAAATTTTGACCCCCTCCGATTTTCTTGAAACTCTGGATTCTGACAGAGGGCCACGAGACTTCGACCAGCGCGCAAAAATGGAGGCTCTAGACCCTTCCAGAGCCGAGATATCGAAGGTCAAAATTTGGACCTGAAAAAAAAAACATAAGGGGTAACACTGTCATTTTTTTTTTTGGCCGAAATTTTGACCCCCTCCGATTTTCTTGAAACTCTGGATTCTGACAGAGGGCCACGAGACTTCGACCAGCGCGCAAAAATGGAGGCTCTAGACCCTTCCAGAGCCGAGATATCGAAGGTCAAAATTTGGACCTGAAAAAAAAACATAAGGGGTAACACTGTCATTTTTTTTTTTTGGCCGAAATTTTGACCCCCTCCGATTTTCTTGAAACTCTGGATTCTGACAGAGGGCCGCGAGACTTCGACCAGCGCGCAAAAATGGAGGCTCTAGACCCTTCCAGAGCCGAGATATCGAAGGTCAAAATTTGGACCTGAAAAAAAAACATAAGGGGTAACACTCTCATTTTTTTTTTGGCCAAAATTTTGACCCCCTCCGATTTTCTTGAAACTCTGGATTCTGACAGAGGGCCACGGGACTTCGACCAGCGCGCAAAAATGGAGGCTCTAGACCCTTCCAGAGCCGAGATATCGAAGGTCAAAATTTGGACCTGAAAAAAAAAACATAAGGGGTAACACTGTCATTTTTTTTTTTGGCCGAAATTTTGACCCCCTCCGATTTTCTTGAAACTCTGGATTCTGACAGAGGGCCACGAGACTTCGACCAGCGTGCAAAAATGGAGGCTCTAGACCCTTCCAGAGCCGAGATATCGAAGGTCAAAATTTGGACCTGAAAAAAAAAACATAAGGGGTAACACTGTCATTTTTTTTTTTTGGCCAAAATTTTGACCCCCTCCGATTTTCTTGAAACTCTGGATTCTGACAGAGGGCCACGAGACTTCGACCAGCGCGCAAAAATGGAGGCTCTAGACCCTTCCAGAGCCGAGATATCGAAGGTCAAAATTTGGACCTGAAAAAAAAAAAACATAAGGGGTAACACTGTCATTTTTTTTTTTTTGGCCGAAATTTTGACCCCCTCCGATTTTCTTGAAACTCTGGATTCTGACAGACGGCCACGAGACTTCGACCAGCGCGCAAAAATGGAGGCTCTAGACCCTTCCAGAGCCGAGATATCGAAGGTCAAAATTTGGACCTGAAAAAAAAACGTAAGGGGTAACACTGTCATTTTTTTTGGGCAAAATTTTGACCCCCTCCGATTTTCTTGAAACTCTGGATTCTGACAGAGGGCCACGAGACTTCGACCAGCGCGCAAAAATGGAGGCTCTAGACCCTTCCAAAGCCGAGATATCGAAGGTCAAAATTTGGACCAGAAAAAAAAACATAAGGGGTAACACTGTCATTTTTTTTTTTGGCCGAAATTTTGACCCCCTCCGATTTTCTTGAAACTCTGGATTCTGACAGAGGGCCACGAGACTTCGACCAGCGCGCAAAAATGGAGGCTCTAGACCCTTCCAGAGCCGAGATATCGAAGGTCAAAATTTGGACCTGAAAAAAAAACATAAGGGGTAACACTGTCATTTTTTTTTTGGGCAAAATTTTGACCCCCTCCGATTTTCTTGAAACTCTGGATTCTGACAGAGGGCCACGAGACTTCGACCAGCGCGCAAAAATGGAGGCTCTAGACCCTTCCAGAGCCGAGATATCGAAGGTCAAAATTTGGACCTGAAAAAAAAAACATAAGGGGTAACACTGTCATTTTTTTTTTTTGGCCGAAATTTTGACCCCCTCCGATTTTCTTGAAACTCTGGATTCTGACAGAGGGCCACGAGACTTCGACCAGCGCGCAAAAATGGAGGCTCTAGACCCTTCCAGAGCCGAGATATCGAAGGTCAAAATTTGGACCTGAAAAAAAAACATAAGGGGTAACACTGTCATTTTTTTTTTTGGCCGCAATTTTGACCCCCTCCGATTTTCTTGAAACTCTGGATTCTGACAGAGGGCCACGAGACTTCGACCAGCGCGCAAAAATGGAGGCTCTAGACCCTTCCAGAGCCGAGATATCGAAGGTCAAAATTTGGACCTGAAAAAAAAACATAAGGGGTAACACTGTCATTTTTTTTTTTGGCCGAAATTTTGACCCCCTCCGATTTTCTTGAAACTCTGGATTCTGACAGAGGGCCACGAGACTTCGACCAGCGCGCAAAAATGGAGGCTCTAGACCCTTCCAGAGCCGAGATATCGAAGGTCAAAATTTGGACCTGAAAAAAAAAACATAAGGGGTAACACTGTCATTTTTTTTTTTTGGCCAAAATTTTGACCCCCTCCGATTTTCTTGAAACTCTGGATTCTGACAGAGGGCCACGAGACTTCGACCAGCGCGCAAAAATGGAGGCTCTAGATCCTTCCAGAGCCGAGATATCGAAGGTCAAAATTTGGACCTGAAAAAAAAAACATAAGGGGTAACACTGTCATTTTTTTTTTTTGGCCGAAATTTTGACCCCCTCCGATTTTCTTGAAACTCTGGATTCTGACAGAGGGCCACGAGACTTCGACCAGCGCGCAAAAATGGAGGCTCTAGACCCTTCCAGAGCCGAGATATCGAAGGTCAAAATTTGGACCTGAAAAAAAAAACATAAGGGGTAACACTGTCATTTTTTTTTTTTGGCCAAAATTTTGACCCCCTCCGATTTTCTTGAAACTCTGGATTCTGACAGAGGGCCACGAGACTTCGAGCAGCGCGCAAAAATGGAGGCTCTAGACCCTTCCAGAGCCGAGATATCGAAGGTCAAAATTTGGACCTGAAAAAAAAACATAAGGGGTAACACTGTCATTTTTTTTTTGGCCGAAATTTTGACCCCCTCCGATTTTCTTGAAACTCTGGATTCTGACAGAGGGCCACGAGACTTCGACCAGCGCGCAAAAATGGAGGCTCTAGACCCTTCCAGAGCCGAGATATCGAAGGTCAAAATTTGGACCTGAAAAAAAAACGTAAGGGGTAACACTGTCATTTTTTTTTTTTGGCCAAAATTTTGACCCCCTCCGATTTTCTTGAAACTCTGGATTCTGACAGAGGGCCACGAGACTTCGACCAGCGCGCAAAAATGGAGGCTCTAGACCCTTCCAAAGCCGAGATATCGAAGGTCAAAATTTGGACCTGAAAAAAAACATAAGGGGTAACACTGTCATTTTTTTTTTTTTGGCCGAAATTTTGACCCCCTCCGATTTTCTTGAAACTCTGGATTCTGACAGAGGGCCACGAGACTTCGACCAGCGCGCAAAAATGGAGGCTCTAGACCCTTCCAGAGCCGAGATATAGAAGGTCAAAATTTGGACCTGAAAAAAAAACATAAGGGGTAACACTGTCATTTTTTTTTTTGGCCGAAATTTTGACCCCCTCCGATTTTCTTGAAACTCTGGATTCTGACAGAGGGCCACGAGATTTCGACCAGCGCGCAAAAATGGAGGCTCTAGACCCTTCCAGAGCCGAGATATCGAAGGTCAAAATTTGGACCTGAAAAAAAAACATAAGGGGTAACACTGTCATTTTTTTTTTTTGGCCAAAATTTTGACCCCCTCCGATTTTCTTGAAACTCTGGATTCTGACAGAGGGCCACGAGACTTCGACCAGCGCGCAAAAATGGAGGCTCTAGACCCTTCCAGAGCCGAGATATCGAAGGTCAAAATTTGGACCTGAAAAAAAAACATAAGGGGTAACACTGTCATTTTTTTTTTTGGGCAAAATTTTGAACCCCTCCGATTTTCTTGAAACTCTGGATTCTGACAGAGGGCCACGAGACTTCGACCAGCGCGTAAAAATGGAGGCTCTAGACCCTTCCAAAGCCGAGATATCGAAGGTCAAAATTTGGACCTGAAAAAAAAAACATAAGGGGTAACACTGTCATTTTTTTTTTGGCCGAAATGTTGACCCCCTCCAATTTTCTTGAAACTCTGGATTCTGACAGAGGGCCATGAGACTTCGACCAGCGCGCAAAAATGGAGGCTCTAGACCCTTCCAGAGCCGAGATATCGAAGGTCAAAATTTGGATCTGAAAAAAAAACATAAGGGGTAACACTGTCATTTTTTTTTTTTGGCCAAAATTTTGACCCCCTCCGATTTTCTTGAAACTCTGGATTCTGACAGAGGGCCACGAGACTTCGACCAGCGCGCAAAAATGGAGGCTCTAGACCCTTCCAGAGCCGAGATATCGAAGGTCAAAATTTGGACCTGAAAAAAAAACATAAGGGGTAACACTGTCATTTTTTTTTGGCCGAAATTTTGACCCCCTCCGATTTTCTTGAAACTCTGGATTCTGACAGAGGGCCACGAGACTTCGACCAGCGCGCAAAAATGGAGGCTCTAGACCCTTCCAGAGCCGAGATATCGAAGGTCAAAATTTGGACCTGAAAAAAAAACATAAGGGGTAACACTGTCATTTTTTTTTTGGCCGAAATTTTGACCCCCTCCGATTTTCTTGAAACTCTGGATTCTGACAGAGGGCCACGAGACTTCGACCAGCGCGCAAAAATGGAGGCTCTAGACCCTTCCAGAGCCGAGATATCGAAGGTCAAAATTTGGACCTGAAAAAAAACATAAGGGGTAACACTGTCATTTTTTTTTTTGGCCAAAATTTTGACCCCCTCCGATTTTCTTGAAACTCTGGATTCTGACAGAGGGCCACGAGACTTCGACCAGCGCGCAAAAATGGAGGCTCTAGACCCTTCCAGAGCCGAGATATCGAAGGTCAAAATTTGGACCTGAAAAAAAAAACATAAGGGGTAACACTGTCATTTTTTTTTGGCCGAAATTTTGACCCCCTCCGATCTTCTTGAAACTCTGGATTCTGACAGAGGGCCACGAGACTTCGACCAGCGCGCAAAAATGGAGGCTCTAGACCCTTCCAGAGCCGAGATATCGAAGGTCAAAATTTGGACCTGAAAAAAAACATAAGGGGTAACACTGTCATTTTTTTTTTTGGCCGAAATTTTGACCCCCTCCGATTTTCTTGAAACTCTGGATTCTGACAGAGGGCCACGAGACTTCGACCAGCGCGCAAAAATGGAGGCTCTAGACCCTTCCAGAGCCGAGATATCGAAGGTCAAAATTTGGACCTGAAAAAAAAACATAAGGGGTAACACTGTCATTTTTTTTTTGGCCGAAATTTTGACCCCCTCCGATTTTCTTGAAACTCTGGATTCTGACAGAGGGCCACGAGACTTCGACCAGCGCGCAAAAATGGAGGCTCTAGACCCTTCCAGAGCCGAGATATCGAAGGTCAAAATTTGGACCTGAAAAAAAAACGTAAGGGGTAACACTGTCATTTTTTTTTTGGCCAAAATTTTGACCCCCTCCGATTTTCTTGAAACTCTGGATTCTGACAGAGGGCCACGAGACTTCGACCAGCGCGCAAAAATGGAGGCTCTAGACCCTTCCAGAGCCGAGATATCGAAGGTCAAAATTTGGACCTGAAAAAAAACATAAGGGGTAACACTGTCATTTTTTTTTTGGCCAAAATTTTGACCCCCTCCGATTTTCTTGAAACTCTGGATTCTGACAGAGGGCCACGAGACTTCGACCAGCGCGCAAAAATGGAGGCTCTAGACCCTTCCAGAGCCGAGATATCGAAGGTCAAAATTTGGACCTGAAAAAAAAACGTAAGGGGTAACACTGTCATTTTTTTTTGGCCAAAATTTTGACCCCCTCCGATTTTCTTGAAACTCTGGATTCTGACAGAGGGCCACGAGACTTCGACCAGCGCGCAAAAATGGAGGCTCTAGACCCTTCCAGAGCCGAGATATCGAAGGTCAAAATTTGGACCTGAAAAAAAACATAAGGGGTAACACTGTCATTTTTTTTTTGGCCAAAATTTTGACCCCCTCCGATTTTCTTGAAACTCTGGATTCTGACAGAGGGCCACGAGACTTCGACCAGCGCGCAAAAATGGAGGCTCTAGACCCTTCCAGAGCCGAGATATCGAAGGTCAAAATTTGGACCTGAAAAAAAAAACATAAGGGGTAACACTGTCATTTTTTTTTTGGCCGAAATTTTGACCCCCTCCGATCTTCTTGAAACTCTGGATTCTGACAGAGGGCCACGAGACTTCGACCAGCGCGCAAAAATGGAGGCTCTAGACCCTTCCAGAGCCGAGATATCGAAGGTCAAAATTTGGACCTGAAAAAAAAACATAAGGGGTAACACTGTCATTTTTTTTTTTGGCCGAAATTTTGACCCCCTCCGATTTTCTTGAAACTCTGGATTCTGACAGAGGGCCACGAGACTTCGACCAGCGCGCAAAAATGGAGGCTCTAGACCCTTCCAAAGCCGAGATATCGAAGGTCAAAATTTGGACCTGAAAAAAAAAACATAAGGGGTAACACTGTCATTTTTTTTTTGGCCGAAATGTTGACCCCCTCCAATTTTCTTGAAACTCTGGATTCTGACAGAGGGCCACAAGACTTCGACCAGCGCGCAAAAATGGAGGCTCTAGACCCTTCCAGAGCCAAGATATCGAAGGTCAAAATTTGGACCTGAAAAAAAAACATAAGGGGTAACACTGTCATTTTTTTTTTTTTGGCCAAAATTTTGACCCCCTCCGATTTTCTTGAAACTCTGGATTCTGACAGAGGGCCACGAGACTTCGACCAGCGCGCAAAAATGGAGGCTCTAGACCCTTCCAGAGCCGAGATATCGAAGGTCAAAATTTGGACCTGAAAAAAAAACATAAGGGGTAACACTGTCATTTTTTTTTTGGCCGAAATTTTGACCCCCTCCGATTTTCTTGAAACTCTGGATTCTGACAGAGGGCCACGAGACTTCGACCAGCACGCAAAAATGGAGGCTCTAGACCCTTCCAGAGCCGAGATATCGAAGGTCAAAATTTGGACCTGAAAAAAAAACATAAGGGGTAACACTGTCATTTTTTTTTTGGCCAAAATTTTGACCCCCTCCGATTTTCTTGAAACTCTGGATTCTGACAGAGGGCCACGAGACTTCGACCAGCGCGCAAAAATGGAGGCTCTAGACCCTTCCAGAGCCGAGATATCGAAGGTCAAAATTTGGACCTGAAAAAAAACATAAGGGGTAACACTGTCATTTTTTTTTTTTGGCCAAAATTTTGACCCCCTCCGATTTTCTTGAAACTCTGGATTCTGACAGAGGGCCACGAGACTTCGACCAGCGCGCAAAAATGGAGGCTCTAGACCCTTCCAGAGCCGAGATATCGAAGGTCAAAATTTGGACCTGAAAAAAAAACATAAGGGGTAACACTGTCATTTTTTTTTTTTTGGCCAAAATTTTGACCCCCTCCGATTTTCTTGAAACTCTGGATTCTGACAGAGAGCCACGAGACTTCGACCAGCGCGCAAAAATGGAGGCTCTAGACCCTTCCAGAGCCGAGATATCGAAGGTCAAAATTTGGACCTGAAAAAAAAAACATAAGGGGTAACACTGTCATTTTTTTTTTGGCCGAAATTTTGACCCCCTCCGATTTTCTTGAAACTCTGGATTCTGACAGAGGGCCACGAGACTTCGACCAGCGCGCAAAAATGGAGGCTCTAGACCCTTCCAGAGCCGAGATATCGAAGGTCAAAATTTGGACCTGAAAAAAAACATAAGGGGTAACACTGTCATTTTTTTTTTTTGGCCGAAATTTTGACCCCCTCCGATTTTCTTGAAACTCTGGATTCTGACAGAGGGCCGCGAGACTTCGACCAGCGCGCAAAAATGGAGGCTCTAGACCCTTCCAGAGCCGAGATATAGAAGGTCAAAATTTGGACCTGAAAAAAAAAACATAAGGGGTAACACTGTCATTTTTTTTTTTTGGCCAAAATTTTGACCCCCTCCGATTTTCTTGAAACTCTGGATTCTGACAGAGGGCCACGGGACTTCGACCAGCGCGCAAAAATGGAGGCTCTAGACCCTTCCAGAGCCGAGATATCGAAGGTCAAAATTTGGACCTGAAAAAAAAAACATAAGGGGTAACACTGTCATTTTTTTTTTTGGCCGAAATTTTGACCCCCTCCGATTTTCTTGAAACTCTGGATTCTGACAGAGGGCCACGAGACTTCGACCAGCGTGCAAAAATGGAGGCTCTAGACCCTTCCAGAGCCGAGATATCGAAGGTCAAAATTTGGACCTGAAAAAAAAACATAAGGGGTAACACTGTCATTTTTTTTTTTGGCCAAAATTTTGACCCCCTCCGATTTTCTTGAAACTCTGGATTCTGACAGAGGGCCACGAGACTTCGACCAGCGCGCAAAAATGGAGGCTCTAGACCCTTCCAGAGCCGAGATATCGAAGGTCAAAATTTGGACCTGAAAAAAAAAACATAAGGGGTAACACTGTCATTTTTTTTTTTTTTGGCCGAAATTTTGACCCCCTCCGATTTTCTTGAAACTCTGGATTCTGACAGACGGCCACGAGACTTCGACCAGCGCGCAAAAATGGAGGCTCTAGACCCTTCCAGAGCCGAGATATCGAAGGTCAAAATTTGGACCTGAAAAAAAAACGTAAGGGGTAACACTGTCATTTTTTTTTTTGGCCAAAATTTTGACCCCCTCCGATTTTCTTGAAACTCTGGATTCTGACAGAGGGCCACGAGACTTCGACCAGCGCGCAAAAATGGAGGCTCTAGACCCTTCCAAAGCCGAGATATCGAAGGTCAAAATTTGGACCTGAAAAAAAACATAAGGGGTAACACTGTCATTTTTTTTTTGGCCAAAATTTTGACCCCCTCCGATTTTCTTGAAACTCTGGATTCTGACAGAGGGCCACGAGACTTCGACCAGCGCGCAAAAATGGAGGCTCTAGACCCTTCCAGAGCCGAGATATCGAAGGTCAAAATTTGGACCTGAAAAAAAAAACATAAGGGGTAACACTGTCATTTTTTTTTTTTTGGCCGAAATTTTGACCCCCTCCGATTTTCTTGAAACTCTGGATTCTGACAGAGGGCCACGAGACTTCGACCAGCGCGCAAAAATGGAGGCTCTAGACCCTTCCAGAGCCGAGATATCGAAGGTCAAAATTTGGACCTGAAAAAAAAAACATAAGGGGTAACACTGTCATTTTTTTTTTTTTGGCCGAAATTTTGACCCCCTCCGATTTTCTTGAAACTCTGGATTCTGACAGAGGGCCGCGAGACTTCGACCAGCGCGCAAAAATGGAGGCTCTAGACCCTTCCAGAGCCGAGATATCGAAGGTCAAAATTTGGACCTGAAAAAAAAACATAAGGGGTAACACTGTCATTTTTTTTTTGGCCAAAATTTTGACCCCCTCCGATTTTCTTGAAACTCTGGATTCTGACAGAGGGCCACGGGACTTCGACCAGCGCGCAAAAATGGAGGCTCTAGACCCTTCCAGAGCCGAGATATCGAAGGTCAAAATTTTGACCTGAAAAAAAAACATAAGGGGTAACACTGTCATTTTTTTTTTTGGCCGAAATTTTGACCCCCTCCGATTTTCTTGAAACTCTGGATTCTGACAGAGGGCCACGAGACTTCGACCAGCGCGCAAAAATGGAGGCTCTAGACCCTTCCAGAGCCGAGATATCGAAGGTCAAAATTTGGACCTGAAAAAAAAACATAAGGGGTAACACTGTCATTTTTTTTTTGGCCAAAATTTTGACCCCCTCCGATTTTCTTGAAACTCTGGATTCTGACAGAGGGCCACGAGACTTCGACCAGCGCGCAAAAATGGAGGCTCTAGACCCTTCCAGAGCCGAGATATCGAAGGTCAAAATTTGGACCTGAAAAAAAAACGTAAGGGGTAACACTGTCATTTTTTTTTTTGGCCAAAATTTTGACCCCCTCCGATTTTCTTGAAACTCTGGATTCTGACAGAGGGCCACGAGACTTCGACCAGCGCGCAAAAATGGAGGCTCTAGACCCTTCCAAAGCCGAGATATCGAAGGTCAAAATTTGGACCTGAAAAAAAAAACATAAGGGGTAACACTGTCATTTTTTTTTTGGCCGAAATTTTGACCCCCTCCGATTTTTTTTGAAACTCTGGATTCTGACAGAGGGCCACGAGACTTCGACCAGCGCGCAAAAATGGAGGCTCTAGACCCTTCCAGAGCCGAGATATCGAAGGTCAAAATTTGGACCTGAAAAAAAAAACATAAGGGGTAACACTGTCATTTTTTTTTTTTGGCCAAAATTTTGACCCCCTCCGATTTTCTTGAAACTCTGGATTCTGACAGAGGGCCACGAGACTTCGACCAGCGCGCAAAAATGGAGGCTCTAGACCCTTCCAGAGCCGAGATATCGAAGGTCAAAATTTGGACCTGAAAAAAAAACGTAAGGGGTAACACTGTCATTTTTTTTTGGCCAAAATTTTGACCCCCTCCGAATTTCTTGAAACTCTGGATTCTGACAGAGGGCCACGAGACTTCGACCAGCGCGCAAAAATGGAGGCTCTAGACCCTTCCAAAGCCGAGATATCGAAGGTCAAAATTTGGACCAGAAAAAAAAAACATAAGGGGTAGGTAACACTGTCATTTTTTTTTTGGCCGAAATTTTGACCCCCTCCGATTTTCTTGAAACTCTGGATTCTGACAGAGGGCCACGAGACTTCGACCAGCGTGCAAAAATGGAGGCTCTAGACCCTTCCAGAGCCGAGATATCGAAGGTCAAAATTTGGACCTGAAAAAAAAAACATAAGGGGTAACACTGTCATTTTTTTTGGGGGCAAAATTTTGACCCCCTCCGATTTTCTTGAAACTCTGGATTCTGACAGAGGGCCACGAGACTTCGACCAGCGCGCAAAAATGGAGGCTCTAGACCCTTCCAGAGCCGAGATATCGAAGGTCAAAATTTGGACCTGAAAAAAAAAACATAAGGGGTAACACTGTCATTTTTTTTTTTTGGCCGAAATTTTAACCCCCTCCGATTTTTTTGAAACTCTGGATTCTGACAGAGGGCCACGAGACTTCGACCAGCGCGCAAAAATGGAGGCTCTAGACCCTTCCAGAGCCGAGATATCGAAGGTCAAAATTTGGACCTGAAAAAAAAAACATAAGGGGTAACACTGTCATTTTTTTTTTTTGGCCAAAATTTTGACCCCCTCCGATTTTCTTGAAACTCTGGATTCTGACAGAGGGCCACGAGACTTCGACCAGCGCGCAAAAATGGAGGCTCTAGACCCTTCCAGAGCCGAGATATCGAAGGTCAAAATTTGGACCTGAAAAAAAAATGTAAGGGGTAACACTGTCATTTTTTTTTGGCCAAAATTTTGACCCCCTCCGAATTTCTTGAAACTCTGGATTCTGACAGAGGGCCACGAGACTTCGACCAGCGCGCAAAAATGGAGGCTCTAGACCCTTCCAGAGCCGAGATATCGAAGGTCAAAATTTGGACCTGAAAAAAAAACATAAGGGGTAACACTGTCATTTTTTTTTTTGGTCGAAATTTTGACCCCCTCCGATTTTCTTGAAACTCTGGATTCTGACAGAGGGCCACAAGACTTCGACCAGCGCGCAAAAATGGAGGCTCTAGACCCTTCCAGAGCCGAGATATAGAAGGTCAAAATTTGGACCTGAAAAAAAAAACATAAGGGGTAACACTGTCATTTTTTTTTTTTGGCCGAAATTTTGACCCCCTCCGATTTTCTTGAAACTCTGGATTCTGACAGAGGGCCACGAGACTTCGACCAGCGTGCAAAAATGGAGGCTCTAGACCCTTCCAGAGCCGAGATATCGAAGGTCAAAATTTGGACCTGAAAAAAAAACATAAGGGGTAACACTGTCATTTTTTTTGGGGGGCAAAATTTTGACCCCCTCCGATTTTCTTGAAACTCTGGATTCTGACAGAGGGCCACGAGACTTCGACCAGCGCGCAAAAATGGAGGCTCTAGACCCTTCCAGAGCCGAGATATCGAAGGTCAAAATTTGGACCTGAAAAAAAAAACATAAGGGGTAACACTGTCATTTTTTTTTTTGGCCGAAATTTTAACCCCCTCCGATTTTCTTGAAACTCTGGATTCTGACAGAGGGCCACGAGACTTCGACCAGCGCGCAAAAATGGAGGCTCTAGACCCTTCCAGAGCCGAGATATCGAAGGTCAAAATTTGGACCTGAAAAAAAACCATAAGGGGTAACACTGTCATTTTTTTTTTGGCCGCAATTTTGACCCCCTCCGATTTTCTTGAAACTCTGGATTCTGACAGAGGGTCACGAGACTTCGACCAGCGCGCAAAAATGGAGGCTCTAGACCCTTCCAGAGCCGAGATATCGAAGGTCAAAATTTGGACCTGAAAAAAAAACATAAGGGGTAACACTGTCATTTTTTTTTTTTGGCCAAAATTTTGACCCCCTCCGATTTTCTTGAAACTCTGGATTCTGACAGAGGGCCACGAGACTTCGACCAGCGCGCAAAAATGGAGGCTCTAGATCCTTCCAGAGCCGAGATATCGAAGGTCAAAATTTGGACCTGAAAAAAAAAACATAAGGGGTAACACTGTCATTTTTTTTTTGGCCGAAATTTTGACCCCCTCCGATTTTCTTGAAACTCTGGATTCTGACAGAGGGCCACGAGACTTCGACCAGCGCGCAAAAATGGAGGCTCTAGACCCTTCCAGAGCCGAGATATCGAAGGTCAAAATTTGGACCTGAAAAAAAAAACATAAGGGGTAACACTGTCATTTTTTTTTTTTGGCCAAAATTTTGACCCCCTCCGATTTTCTTGAAACTCTGGATTCTGACAGAGGGCCACGAGACTTCGACCAGCGCGCAAAAATGGAGGCTCTAGACCCTTCCAGAGCCGAGATATCGAAGGTCAAAATTTGGACCTGAAAAAAAAACATAAGGGGTAACACTGTCATTTTTTTTTTGGCCGAAATTTTGACCCCCTCCGATTTTCTTGAAACTCTGGATTCTGACAGAGGGCCACGAGACTTCGACCAGCGCGCAAAAATGGAGGCTCTAGACCCTTCCAGAGCCGAGATATCGAAGGTCAAAATTTGGACCTGAAAAAAAAACGTAAGGGGTAACACTGTCATTTTTTTTTTGGCCAAAATTTTGACCCCCTCCGATTTTCTTGAAACTCTGGATTCTGACAGAGGGCCACGAGACTTCGACCAGCGCGCAAAAATGGAGGCTCTAGACCCTTCCAAAGCCGAGATATCGAAGGTCAAAATTTGGACCTGAAAAAAAAACATAAGGGGTAACACTGTCATTTTTTTTTTTTTTGGCCGAAATTTTGACCCCCTCCGATTTTCTTGAAACTCTGGATTCTGACAGAGGGCCACGAGACTTCGACCAGCGCGCAAAAATGGAGGCTCTAGACCCTTCCAGAGCCGAGATATAGAAGGTCAAAGTTTGGACCTGAAAAAAAAACATAAGGGGTAACACTGTCATTTTTTTTTTTGGGCAAAATTTTGAACCCCTCCGATTTTCTTGAAACTCTGGATTCTGACAGAGGGCCACGAGACTTCGACCAGCGCGTAAAAATGGAGGCTCTAGACCCTTCCAAAGCCGAGATATCGAAGGTCAAAATTTGGACCTGAAAAAAAAAACATAAGGGGTAACACTGTCATTTTTTTTTTTGGCCGAAATGTTGACCCCCTCCAATTTTCTTGAAACTCTGGATTCTGACAGAGGGCCACGAGACTTCGACCAGCGCGCAAAAATGGAGGCTCTAGACCCTTCCAGAGCCGAGATATCGAAGGTCAAAATTTGGACCTGAAAAAAAAACATAAGGGGTAACACTGTCATTTTTTTTTTTGGCCAAAATTTTGACCCCCTCCGATTTTCTTGAAACTCTGGATTCTGACAGAGGGCCACGAGACTTCGACCAGCGCGCAAAAATGGAGGCTCTAGACCCTTCCAGAGCCGAGATATCGAAGGTCAAAATTTGGACCTGAAAAAAAAACATAAGGGGTAACACTGTCATTTTTTTTTTGGCCGAAATTTTGACCCCCTCCGATTTTCTTGAAACTCTGGATTCTGACAGAGGGCCACGAGACTTCGACCAGCGCGCAAAAATGGAGGCTCTAGACCCTTCCAGAGCCGAGATATCGAAGGTCAAAATTTGGACCTGAAAAAAAAACATAAGGGGTAACACTGTCATTTTTTTTTTTGGCCGAAATTTTGACCCCCTCCGATTTTCTTGAAACTCTGGATTCTGATAGAGGGCCACGAGACTTCGACCAGCGCGCAAAAATGGAGGCTCTAGACCCTTCCAGAGCCGAGATATCGAAGGTCAAAATTTGGACCTGAAAAAAAAAACGTAAGGGGTAACACTGTCATTTTTTTTTTTGGCCAAAATTTTGACCCCCTCCGATTTTCTTGAAACTCTGGATTCTGACAGAGGGCCACGAGACTTCGACCAGCGCGCAAAAATGGAGGCTCTAGACCCTTCCAGAGCCGAGATATCGAAGGTCAAAATTTGGACCTGAAAAAAAACATAAGGGGTAACACTGTCATTTTTTTTTTTGGCCAAAATTTTGACCCCCTCCGATTTTCTTGAAACTCTGGATTCTGACAGAGGGCCACGAGACTTCGACCAGCGCGCAAAAATGGAGGCTCTAGACCCTTCCAGAGCCGAGATATCGAAGGTCAAAATTTGGACCTGAAAAAAAAAACATAAGGGGTAACACTGTCATTTTTTTTTTGGCCGAAATTTTGACCCCCTCCGATCTTCTTGAAACTCTGGATTCTGACAGAGGGCCACGAGACTTCGACCAGCGCGCAAAAATGGAGGCTCTAGACCCTTCCAGAGCCGAGATATCGAAGGTCAAAATTTGGACCTGAAAAAAAACATAAGGGGTAACACTGTCATTTTTTTTTTTGGCCGAAATTTTGACCCCCTCCGATTTTCTTGAAACTCTGGATTCTGACAGAGGGCCACGAGACTTCGACCAGCGCGCAAAAATGGAGGCTCTAGACCCTTCCAGAGCCGAGATATCGAAGGTCAAAATTTGGACCTGAAAAAAAAAACATAAGGGGTAACACTGTCATTTTTTTTTTTGGCCAAAATTTTGACCCCCTCCGATTTTCTTGAAACTCTGGATTCTGACAGAGGGCCACGAGACTTCGACCAGCGCGCAAAAATGGAGGCTCTAGACCCTTCCAGAGCCGAGATATCGAAGGTCAAAATTTGGACCTGAAAAAAAAACGTAAGGGGTAACACTGTCATTTTTTTTTTGGCCAAAATTTTGACCCCCTCCAATTTTCTTGAAACTCTGGATTCTGACAGAGGGCCACGAGACTTCGACCAGCGCGCAAAAATGGAGGCTCTAGACCCTTCCAGAGCCGAGATATCGAAGGTCAAAATTTGGACCTGAAAAAAAACATAAGGGGTAACACTGTCATTTTTTTTTTTGGCCAAAATTTTGACCCCCTCCGATTTTCTTGAAACTCTGGATTCTGACAGAGGGCCACGAGACTTCGACCAGCGCGCAAAAATGGAGGCTCTAGACCCTTCCAGAGCCGAGATATCGAAGGTCAAAATTTGGACCTGAAAAAAAAAAACATAAGGGGTAACACTGTCATTTTTTTTTTGGCCGAAATTTTGACCCCCTCCGATCTTCTTGAAACTCTGGATTCTGACAGAGGGCCACGAGACTTCGACCAGCGCGCAAAAATGGAGGCTCTAGACCCTTCCAGAGCCGAGATATCGAAGGTCAAAATTTGGACCTGAAAAAAAAACATAAGGGGTAACACTGTCATTTTTTTTTTTGGCCGAAATTTTGACCCCCTCCGATTTTCTTGAAACTCTGGATTCTGACAGAGGGCCACGAGACTTCGACCAGCGCGCAAAAATGGAGGCTCTAGACCCTTCTAGAGCCGAGATATCGAAGGTCAAAATTTGGACCTGAAAAAAAAACATAAGGGGTAACACTGTCATTTTTTTTTTTGGCCAAAATTTTGACCCCCTCCGATTTTCTTGAAACTCTGGATTCTGACAGAGGGCCACGAGACTTCGACCAGCGCGCAAAAATGGAGGCTCTAGACCCTTCCAGAGCCGAGATATCGAAGGTCAAAATTTGGACCTGAAAAAAAAACATAAGGGGTAACACTGTCATTTTTTTTGGGGGGCAAAATTTTGACCCCCTCCGATTTTCTTGAAACTCTGGATTCTGACAGAGGGCCACGAGACTTCGACCAGCGCGCAAAAATGGAGGCTCTAGACCCTTCCAAAGCCGAGATATCGAAGGTCAAAATTTGGACCTGAAAAAAAAAACATAAGGGGTAACACTGTCATTTTTTTTTTTGGCCGAAATTTTGACCCCCTCCGATCTTCTTGAAACTCTGGATTCTGACAGAGGGCCACGAGACTTCGACCAGCGCGCAAAAATGGAGGCTCTAGACCCTTCCAGAGCCGAGATATCGAAGGTCAAAATTTGGACCTGAAAAAAAAACATAAGGGGTAACACTGTCATTTTTTTTTGGCCGAAATTTTGACCCCCTCCGATTTTGTTGAAACTCCGGATTCTGACAGAGGGCCACGAGACTTCGACCAGCGCGCAAAAATGGAGGCTCTAGACCCTTCCAGAGCCGAGATATCGAAGGTCAAAATTTGGACCTGAAAAAAAAACATAAGGGGTAACACTGTCATTTTTTTTTTGGCCAAAATTTTGACCCCCTCCGATTTTCTTGAAACTCTGGATTCTGACAGAGGGCCACGAGACTTCGACCAGCGCGCAAAAATGGAGGCTCTAGACCCTTCCAGAGCCGAGATATCGAAGGTCAAAATTTGGACCTGAAAAAAAAAACATAAGGGGTAACACTGTCATTTTTTTTTTGGGGCAAAATTTTGACCCCCTCCGATTTTCTTGAAACTCTGGATTCTGACAGAGGGCCACGAGACTTCGACCAGCGCGCAAAAATGGAGGCTCTAGACCCTTCCAAAGCCGAGATATCGAAGGTCAAAATTTGGACCTGAAAAAAAAAACATAAGGGGTAACACTGTCATTTTTTTTTTTGGCCGAAATTTTGACCCCCTCCGATCTTCTTGAAACTCTGGATTCTGACAGAGGGCCACGAGACTTCGACCAGCGCGCAAAAATGGAGGCTCTAGACCCTTCCAGAGCCGAGATATCGAAGGTCAAAATTTGGACCTGAAAAAAAAACATAAGGGGTAACACTGTCATTTTTTTTTTGGCCGAAATTTTGACCCCCTCCGATTTTGTTGAAACTCCGGATTCTGACAGAGGGCCACGAGACTTCGACCAGCGCGCAAAAATGGAGGCTCTAGACCCTTCCAGAGCCGAGATATCGAAGGTCAAAATTTGGACCTGAAAAAAAAACATAAGGGGTAACACTGTCATTTTTTTTTTGGCCAAAATTTTAACCCCCTCCGATTTTCTTGAAACTCTGGATTCTGACAGAAGGCCACGAGACTTCGACCAGCGCGCAAAAATGGAGGCTCTAGACCCTTCCAGAGCCGAGATATCGAAGGTCAAAATTTGGACCTGAAAAAAAAACGTTAGGGGTAACACTGTCATTTTTTTTTTTTGGCCAAAATTTTGACCCCCTCCGATTTTCTTGAAACTCTGGATTCTGACAGAGGGCCACGAGACTTCGACCAGCGCGCAAAAATGGAGGCTCTAGACCCTTCCAAAGCCGAGATATCGAAGGTCAAAATTTGGACCTGAAAAAAAACCATAAGGGGTAACACTGTCATTTTTTTTTTGGCCGCAATTTTGACCCCCTCCGATTTTCTTGAAACTCTGGATTCTGACAGAGGGCCACGAGACTTCGACCAGCGCGCAAAAATGGAGGCTCTAGACCCTTCCAGAGCCGAGATATCGAAGGTCAAAATTTGGACCTGAAAAAAAAACATAAGGGGTAACACTGTCATTTTTTTTTTTGGCCGAAATTTTGACCCCCTCCGATTTTCTTGAAACTCTGGATTCTGACAGAGGGCCACGAGACTTCGACCAGCGCGCAAAAATGGAGGCTCTAGACCCTTCCAGAGCCGAGATATCGAAGGTCAAAATTTGGACCTGAAAAAAAAAACATAAGGGGTAACACTGTCATTTTTTTTTTGGCCAAAATTTTGACCCCCTCCGATTTTCTTGAAACTCTGGATTCTGACAGAGGGCCACGAGACTTCGACCAGCGCGCAAAAATGGAGGCTCTAGACCCTTCCAGAGCCGAGATATCGAAGGTCAAAATTTGGACCTGAAAAAAAAAACATAAGGGGTAACACTGTCATTTTTTTTTTTTTTGCCAAAATTTTGACCCCCTCCGATTTTCTTGAAACTCTGGATTCTGACAGAGGGCCACGAGACTTCGACCAGCGCGCAAAAATGGAGGCTCTAGACCCTTCCAGAGCCGAGATATCGAAGGTCAAAATTTGGACCTGAAAAAAAAACATAAGGGGTAACACTGTCATTTTTTTTTTGGCCGAAATTTTGACCCCCTCCGATTTTCTTGAAACTCTGGATTCTGACAGAGGGCCACGAGACTTCGACCAGCGCGCAAAAATGGAGGCTCTAGACCCTTCCAGAGCCGAGATATCGAAGGTCAAAATTTGGACCTGAAAAAAAAACGTAAGGGGTAACACTGTCATTTTTTTTTTTGGCCAAAATTTTGACCCCCTCCGATTTTCTTGAAACTCTGGATTCTGACAGAGGGCCACGAGACTTCGACCAGCGCGCAAAAATGGAGGCTCTAGACCCTTCCAAAGCCGAGATATCGAAGGTCAAAATTTGGACCTGAAAAAAAAACATAAGGGGTAACACTGTCATTTTTTTTTTTTTGGCCGAAATTTTGACCCCCTCCGATTTTCTTGAAACTCTGGATTCTGACAGAGGGCCACGAGACTTCGACCAGCGCGCAAAAATGGAGGCTCTAGACCCTTCCAGAGCCGAGATATAGAAGGTCAAAATTTGGACCTGAAAAAAAAACATAAGGGGTAACACTGTCATTTTTTTTTTTGGGCAAAATTTTGAACCCCTCCGATTTTCTTGAAACTCTGGATTCTGACAGAGGGCCACGAGACTTCGACCAGCGCGTAAAAATGGAGGCTCTAGACCCTTCCAAAGCCGAGATATCGAAGGTCAAAATTTGGACCTGAAAAAAAAACATAAGGGGTAACACTGTCATTTTTTTTTTTGGCCGAAATGTTGACCCCCTCCAATTTTCTTGAAACTCTGGATTCTGACAGAGGGCCACGAGACTTCGACCAGCGCGCAAAAATGGAGGCTCTAGACCCTTCCAGAGCCGAGATATCGAAGGTCAAAATTTGGACCTGAAAAAAAAACATAAGGGGTAACACTGTCATTTTTTTTTTTTGGCCAAAATTTTGACCCCCTCCGATTTTCTTGAAACTCTGGATTCTGACAGAGGGCCACGAGACTTCGACCAGCGCGCAAAAATGGAGGCTCTAGACCCTTCCAGAGCCGAGATATCGAAGGTCAAAATTTGGACCTGAAAAAAAAACATAAGGGGTAACACTGTCATTTTTTTTTTGGCCGAAATTTTGACCCCCTCCGATTTTCTTGAAACTCTGGATTCTGACAGAGGGCCACGAGACTTCGACCAGCGCGCAAAAATGGAGGCTCTAGACCCTTCCAGAGCCGAGATATCGAAGGTCAAAATTTGGACCTGAAAAAAAAACATAAGGGGTAACACTGTCATTTTTTTTTTTGGCCGAAATTTTGACCCCCTCCGATTTTCTTGAAACTCTGGATTCTGATAGAGGGCCACGAGACTTCGACCAGCGCGCAAAAATGGAGGCTCTAGACCCTTCCAGAGCCGAGATATCGAAGGTCAAAATTTGGACCTGAAAAAAAAACGTAAGGGGTAACACTGTCATTTTTTTTTTGGCCAAAATTTTGACCCCCTCCGATTTTCTTGAAACTCTGGATTCTGACAGAGGGCCACGAGACTTCGACCAGCGCGCAAAAATGGAGGCTCTAGACCCTTCCAGAGCCGAGATATCGAAGGTCAAAATTTGGACCTGAAAAAAAAACGTAAGGGGTAACACTGTCATTTTTTTTTTTTGGCCAAAATTTTGACCCCCTCCGATTTTCTTGAAACTCTGGATTCTGACAGAGGGCCACGAGACTTCGACCAGCGCGCAAAAATGGAGGCTCTAGACCCTTCCAAAGCCGAGATATCGAAGGTCAAAATTTGGACCTGAAAAAAAAACATAAGGGGTAACACTGTCATTTTTTTTTTTTTTGGCCGAAATTTTGACCCCCTCCGATTTTCTTGAAACTCTGGATTCTGACAGAGGGCCACGAGACTTCGACCAGCGCGCAAAAATGGAGGCTCTAGACCCTTCCAGAGCCGAGATATAGAAGGTCAAAATTTGGACCTGAAAAAAAAACATAAGGGGTAACACTGTCATTTTTTTTTTTGGGCAAAATTTTGAACCCCTCCAATTTTCTTGAAACTCTGGATTCTGACAGAGGGCCACGAGACTTCGACCAGCGCGCAAAAATGGAGGCTCTAGACCCTTCCAGAGCCGAGATATCGAAGGTCAAAATTTGGACCTGAAAAAAAAACATAAGGGGTAACACTGTCATTTTTTTTTTTTGGCCAAAATTTTGACCCCCTCCGATTTTCTTGAAACTCTGGATTCTGACAGAGGGCCACGAGACTTCGACCAGCGCGCAAAAATGGAGGCTCTAGACCCTTCCAGAGCCGAGATATCGAAGGTCAAAATTTGGACCTGAAAAAAAAACATAAGGGGTAACACTGTCATTTTTTTTTTGGCCGAAATTTTGACCCCCTCCGATTTTCTTGAAACTCTGGATTCTGACAGAGGGCCACGAGACTTCGACCAGCGCGCAAAAATGGAGGCTCTAGACCCTTCCAGAGCCGAGATATCGAAGGTCAAAATTTGGACCTGAAAAAAAAACATAAGGGGTAACACTGTCATTTTTTTTTTTGGCCGAAATTTTGACCCCCTCCGATTTTCTTGAAACTCTGGATTCTGATAGAGGGCCACGAGACTTCGACCAGCGCGCAAAAATGGAGGCTCTAGACCCTTCCAGAGCCGAGATATCGAAGGTCAAAATTTGGACCTGAAAAAAAAACGTAAGGGGTAACACTGTCATTTTTTTTTTTGGCCGAAATTTTGACCCCCTCCGATTTTCTTGAAACTCTGGATTCTGACAGAGGGCCACGAGACTTCGACCAGCGCGCAAAAATGGAGGCTCTAGACCCTTCCAGAGCCGAGATATCGAAGGTCAAAATTTGGACCTGAAAAAAAAACGTAAGGGGTAACACTGTCATTTTTTTTTTGGCCAAAATTTTGACCCCCTCCGATTTTCTTGAAACTCTGGATTCTGACAGAGGGCCACGAGACTTCGACCAGCGCGCAAAAATGGAGGCTCTAGACCCTTCCAGAGCCGAGATATCGAAGGTCAAAATTTGGACCTGAAAAAAAACATAAGGGGTAACACTGTCATTTTTTTTTTTGGCCAAAATTTTGACCCCCTCCGATTTTCTTGAAACTCTGGATTCTGACAGAGGGCCACGAGACTTCGACCAGCGCGCAAAAATGGAGGCTCTAGACCCTTCCAGAGCCGAGATATCGAAGGTCAAAATTTGGACCTGAAAAAAAAAACATAAGGGGTAACACTGTCATTTTTTTTTTGGCCGAAATTTTGACCCCCTCCGATCTTCTTGAAACTCTGGATTCTGACAGAGGGCCACGAGACTTCGACCAGCGCGCAAAAATGGAGGCTCTAGACCCTTCCAGAGCCGAGATATCGAAGGTCAAAATTTGGACCTGAAAAAAAAACATAAGGGGTAACACTGTCATTTTTTTTTTTGGCCGAAATTTTGACCCCCTCCGATTTTCTTGAAACTCTGGATTCTGACAGAGGGCCACGAGACTTCGACCAGCGCGCAAAAATGGAGGCTCTAGACCCTTCTAGAGCCGAGATATCGAAGGTCAAAATTTGGACCTGAAAAAAAAACATAAGGGGTAACACTGTCATTTTTTTTTTTGGCCAAAATTTTGACCCCCTCCGATTTTCTTGAAACTCTGGATTCTGACAGAGGGCCACGAGACTTCGACCAGCGCGCAAAAATGGAGGCTCTAGACCCTTCCAGAGCCGAGATATCGAAGGTCAAAATTTGGACCTGAAAAAAAAACATAAGGGGTAACACTGTCATTTTTTTTGGGGGGCAAAATTTTGACCCCCTCCGATTTTCTTGAAACTCTGGATTCTGACAGAGGGCCACGAGACTTCGACCAGCGCGCAAAAATGGAGGCTCTAGACCCTTCCAAAGCCGAGATATCGAAGGTCAAAATTTGGACCTGAAAAAAAAAACATAAGGGGTAACACTGTCATTTTTTTTTTTGGCCGAAATTTTGACCCCCTCCGATCTTCTTGAAACTCTGGATTCTGACAGAGGGCCACGAGACTTCGACCAGCGCGCAAAAATGGAGGCTCTAGACCCTTCCAGAGCCGAGATATCGAAGGTCAAAATTTGGACCTGAAAAAAAAACATAAGGGGTAACACTGTCATTTTTTTTTGGCCGAAATTTTGACCCCCTCCGATTTTGTTGAAACTCCGGATTCTGACAGAGGGCCACGAGACTTCGACCAGCGCGCAAAAATGGAGGCTCTAGACCCTTCCAGAGCCGAGATATCGAAGGTCAAAATTTGGACCTGAAAAAAAAACATAAGGGGTAACACTGTCATTTTTTTTTTGGCCAAAATTTTGACCCCCTCCGATTTTCTTGAAACTCTGGATTCTGACAGAGGGCCACGAGACTTCGACCAGCGCGCAAAAATGGAGGCTCTAGACCCTTCCAGAGCCGAGATATCGAAGGTCAAAATTTGGACCTGAAAAAAAAAACATAAGGGGTAACACTGTCATTTTTTTTTTGGGGCAAAATTTTGACCCCCTCCGATTTTCTTGAAACTCTGGATTCTGACAGAGGGCCACGAGACTTCGACCAGCGCGCAAAAATGGAGGCTCTAGACCCTTCCAAAGCCGAGATATCGAAGGTCAAAATTTGGACCTGAAAAAAAAAACATAAGGGGTAACACTGTCATTTTTTTTTTGGCCGAAATTTTGACCCCCTCCGATCTTCTTGAAACTCTGGATTCTGACAGAGGGCCACGAGACTTCGACCAGCGCGCAAAAATGGAGGCTCTAGACCCTTCCAGAGCCGAGATATCGAAGGTCAAAATTTGGACCTGAAAAAAAAACATAAGGGGTAACACTGTCATTTTTTTTTTGGCCGAAATTTTGACCCCCTCCGATTTTGTTGAAACTCCGGATTCTGACAGAGGGCCACGAGACTTCGACCAGCGCGCAAAAATGGAGGCTCTAGACCCTTCCAGAGCCGAGATATCGAAGGTCAAAATTTGGACCTGAAAAAAAAACATAAGGGGTAACACTGTCATTTTTTTTTTTGGCCAAAATTTTAACCCCCTCCGATTTTCTTGAAACTCTGGATTCTGACAGAAGGCCACGAGACTTCGACCAGCGCGCAAAAATGGAGGCTCTAGACCCTTCCAGAGCCGAGATATTGAAGGTCAAAATTTGGACCTGAAAAAAAAACGTTAGGGGTAACACTGTCATTTTTTTTTTTTTGGCCAAAATTTTGACCCCCTCCGATTTTCTTGAAACTCTGGATTCTGACAGAGGGCCACGAGACTTCGACCAGCGCGCAAAAATGGAGGCTCTAGACCCTTCCAAAGCCGAGATATCGAAGGTCAAAATTTGGACCTGAAAAAAAAAACATAAGGGGTAACACTGTCATTTTTTTTGGCCGAAATTTTGACCCCCTCTGATTTTCTTGAAACTCTGGATTCTGACAGAGGGCCACGAGACTTCGACCAGCGCGGAAAAATGGAGGCTCTAGACCCTTCCAGAGCCGAGATATCGAAGGTCAAAATTTGGACCTGAAAAAAAAACATAAGGGGTAACACTGTCATTTTTTTTTTTGGCCGAAATTTTGACCCCCTCCGATTTTTTTGAAACTCTGGATTCTGACAGAGGGCCACGAGACTTCGACCAGCGCGCAAAAATGGAGGCTCTAGACCCTTCCAGAGCCGAGATATAGAAGGTCTAAATTTGGACCTGAAAAAAAAACATAAGGGGTAACACTGTCATTTTTTTTTTTTGGCCGAAATTTTGACCCCCTCCGATTTTCTTGAAACTCTGGATTCTGACAGAGGGCCACGAGACTTCGACCAGCGCGCAAAAATGGAGGCTCTAGACCCTTCCAGAGCCGAGATATCGAAGGTCAAAATTTGGACCTGAAAAAAAAACGTAAGGGGTAACACTGTCATTTTTTTTTTGGCCGAAATTTTGACCCCCTCCGATTTTCTTGAAACTCTGGATTCTGACAGAGGGCCACGAGACTTCGACCAGCGCGCAAAAATGGAGGCTCTAGACCCTTCCAAAGCCGAGATATCGAAGGTCAAAATTTGGACCTGAAAAAAAAAAAACATAAGGGGTAACACTGTCATTTTTTTTTTTTGGCCGAAATTTTGACCCCCTCCGATTTTCTTGAAACTCTGGATTCTGACAGAGGGCCACGAGACTTCGACCAGCGCGCAAAAATGGAGGCTCTAGACCCTTCCAGAGCCGAGATATCGAAGGTCAAAATTTGGACCTGAAAAAAAAAACATAAGGGGCAACACTGTCATTTTTTTTTTTGGCCAAAATTTTGACCCCCTCCGATTTTCTTGAAACTCTGGATTCTGACAGAGGGCCACGAGACTTCGACCAGCGCGCAAAAATGGAGGCTCTAGACCCTTCCAGAGCCGAGATATCGAAGGTCAAAATTTGGACCTGAAAAAAAAACATAAGGGGTAACACTGTCATTTTTTTTTTGGCCGAAATTTTGACCCCCTCCGATTTTCTTGAAACTCTGGATTCTGACAGAGGGCCACAAGACTTCGACCAGCGCGCAAAAATGGAGGCTCTAGACCCTTCCAGAGCCGAGATATAGAAGGTCAAAATTTGGACCTGAAAAAAAAAAACATAAGGGGTAACACTGTCATTTTTTTTTTTTGGCCGAAATTTTGACCCCCTCCGATTTTCTTGAAACTCTGGATTCTGACAGAGGGCCACGAGACTTCGACCAGCGCGCAAAAATGGAGGCTCTAGACCCTTCCAAAGCCGAGATATCGAAGGTCAAAATTTGGACCTGAAAAAAAAAACATAAGGGGTAACACTGTCTTTTTTTTTTTTGGCCGAAATTTTGACCCCCTCCAATTTTCTTGAAACTCTGGATTCTGACAGAGGGCCACGAGACTTCGACCAGCGCGCAAAAATGGAGGCTCTAGACCTTTCCAGAGCCGAGATATAGAAGGTCAAAATTTGGACCTGAAAAAAAAACATAAGGGGTAACACTGTCATTTTTTTTTTTGGCCGAAATTTTAACCCCCTCCGATTTTCTTGAAACTCTGGATTCTGACAGAGGGCCACGAGACTTCGACCAGCGCGCAAAAATGGAGGCTCTAGACCTTTCCAGAGCCGAGATATAGAAGGTCAAAATTTGGACCTGAAAAAAAAACATAAGGGGTAACACTGTCATTTTTTTTTTTTGGCCGAAATTTTGACCCCCTCCGATTTTCTTGAAACTCTGGATTCTGACAGAGGGCCACGAGACTTCGACCAGCGCGCAAAAATGGAGGCTCTAGACCTTTCCAGAGCCGAGATATAGAAGGTCAAAATTTGGACCTGAAAAAAAAAACATAAGGGGTAACACTGTCATTTTTTTTTTTTTGGCCGAAATTTTGACCCCCTCCGATTTTCTTGAAACTCTGGATTCTGACAGAGGGCCACGAGACTTCGACCAGCGTGCAAAAATGTAGGCTCTAGACCCTTCCAAAGCCGAGATAACGAAGGTCAAAATTTGGACCTGAAAAAAAAAACATAAGGGGTAACACTGTCATTTTTTTTTTTGGCCGAAATTTTGACCCCCTCCGATTTTTTTGAAACTCTGGATTCTGACAGAGGGCCACGAGACTTCGACCAGCGCGCAAAAATGGAGGCTCTAGACCCTTCCAGAGCCAAGATATCGAAGGTCAAAATTTGGACCTGAAAAAAAAACGTAAGGGGTAACACTGTCATTTTTTTTTTTGGCCAAAATTTTGACCCCCTCCGATTTTTTTGAAACTCTGGATTCTGACAGAGGGCCACGAGACTTCGACCAGCGCGCAAAAATGGAGGCTCTAGACCCTTCCAAAGCCGAGATATCGAAGGTCAAAATTTGGACCTGAAAAAAAAAACATAAGGGGTAACACTGTCATTTTTTATTTTGGCCGAAATTTTGACCCCCTCCGATTTTTTTGAAACTCTGGATTCTGACAGAGGGCCACGAGACTTCGACCAGCGCGCAAAAATTGAGGCTCTAGACCCTTCCAGAGCCGAGATATCGAAGGTAAAAATTTGGACCTGAAAAAAAAAACATAAGGGGTAACACTGTCATTTTTTTTTTTGGCCAAAATTTTGACCCCCTCCGATTTTCTTGAAACTCTGGATTCTGACAGAGGGCCACGAGACTTCGACCAGCGCGCAAAAATGGAGGCTCTAGACCCTTCCAGAGCCGAGATATCGAAGGTCAAAATTTGGACCTGAAAAAAAAACATAAGGGGTAACACTGTCATTTTTTTTTTTTTGGCCGAAATTTTGACCCCCTCCGATCTTCTTGAAACTCTGGATTCTGACAGAGGGCCACGAGACTTCGACCAGCGCGCAAAAATGGAGGCTCTAGACCCTTCCAAAGCCGAGATATCGAAGGTCAAAATTTGGACCTGAAAAAAAAAACATAAGGGGTAACACTGTCATTTTTTTTTTGGGCAAAATTTTGACCCCCTCCGATTTTCTTGAAACTCTGGATTCTGACAGAGGGCCACGAGACTTCGACCAGCGCGCAAAAATGGAGGCTCTAGACCCTTCCAAAGCCGAGATATCGAAGGTCAAAATTTGGACCTGAAAAAAAAAACATAAGGGGTAACACTGTCATTTTTTTTTTGGCCGAAATTTTGACCCCCTCCGATTTTCTTGAAACTCTGGATTCTGACAGAGGGCCACGAGACTTCGACCAGCGCGCAAAAATGGAGGCTCTAGACCCTTCCAGAGCCGAGATATCGAAGGTCAAAATTTGGACCTGAAAAAAAAACATAAGGGGTAACACTGTCATTTTTTTTTTTTGGCCAAAATTTTGACCCCCTCCGATTTTCTTGAAACTCTGGATTCTGACAGAGGGCCACGAGACTTTGACCAGCGCGCAAAAATGGAGGCTCTAGACCCTTCCAGAGCCGAGATATAGAAGGTCAAAATTTGGACCTGAAAAAAAAACATAAGGGGTAACACTGTCATTTTTTTTTTGGCCGAAATTTTGACCCCCTCCGATTTTCTTGAAACTCTGGATTCTGACAGAGGGCCACGAGACTTCGACCAGCGCGCAAAAATGGAGGCTCTAGACCCTTCCAGAGCCGAGATATCGAAGGTCAAAATTTGGACCTGAAAAAAAAAACATAAGGGGTAACACTGTCATTTTTTTTTTGGCCGAAATTTTGACCCCCTCCGATCTTCTTGAAACTCTGGATTCTGACAGAGGGCCACGAGACTTCGACCAGCGCGCAAAAATGGAGGCTCTAGACCCTTCCAAAGCCGAGATATCGAAGGTCAAAATTTGGACCTGAAAAAAAAAACATAAGGGGTAACACTGTCATTTTTTTTTGGCCGAAATTTTGACCCCCTCCGATTTTCTTGAAACTCTGGATTCTGACAGAGGGCCACGAGACTTCGACCAGCGCGCAAAAATGGAGGCTCTAGACCCTTCCAGAGCCGAGATATCGAAGGTCAAAATTTGGACCTGAAAAAAAAAACATAAGGGGTAACACTGTCATTTTTTTTTTGGCCGAAATTTTGACCCCCTCCGATTTTCTTGAAACTCTGGATTCTGACAGAGGGCCACGAGACTTCGACCAGCGCGCAAAAATGGAGGCTCTAGACCCTTCCAGAGCCGAGATATCGAAGGTCAAAATTTGGACCTGAAAAAAAAACATAAGGGGTAACACTGTCATTTTTTTTTTTTTGGCCGAAATTTTGACCCCCTCCGATTTTCTTGAAACTCTGGATTCTGACAGAGGGCCACGAGACTTCGACCAGCGCGCAAAAATGGAGGCTCTAGACCCTTCCAGAGCCGAGATATCGAAGGTCAAAATTTGGACCTGAAAAAAAAACGTAAGGGGTAACACTGTCATTTTTTTTTTTTTTGGCCAAAATTTTGACCCCCTCCGATTTTCTTGAAAATCTGGATTCTGACAGAGGGCCACGAGACTTCGACCAGCGCGCAAAAATGGAGGCTCTAGACCCTTCCAAAGCCGAGATAACGAAGGTCAAAATTTGGACCTGAAAAAAAAAACATAAGGGGTAACACTGTCATTTTTTTTTTGGCCGAAATTTTGACCCCCTCCGATTTTTTTGAAACTCTGGATTCTGACAGAGGGCCACGAGACTTCGACCAGCGCGCAAAAATTGAGGCTCTAGACCCTTCCAGAGCCGAGATATCGAAGGTCAAAATTTGGACCTGAAAAAAAAACATAAGGGGTAACACTGTCATTTTTTTTTTGGCCGAAATTTTGACCCCCTCCGATTTTCTTGAAACTCTGGATTCTGACAGAGGGCCACGAGACTTCGACCAGCGCGCAAAAATGGAGGCTCTAGACCCTTCCAGAGCCGAGATATCGAAGGTCAAAATTTGGACCTGAAAAAAAAACATAAGGGGTAACACTGTCATTTTTTTTTTTGGCCGAAATTTTGACCCCCTCCGATTTTCTTGAAACTCTGGATTCTGACAGAGGGCCACGAGACTTCGACCAGCGCGCAAAAATGGAGGCTCTAGACCCTTCCAAAGCCGAGATATCGAAGGTCAAAATTTGGACCTGAAAAAAAAAACATAAGGGGTAACACTGTCATTTTTTTTTTGGCCGAAATTTTAACCCCCTCCGATTTTCTTGAAACTCTGGATTCTGACAGAGGGCCACGAGACTTCGACCAGCGCGCAAAAATGGAGGCTCTAGACCCTTCCAGAGCCGAGATATCGAAGGTCAAAATTTGGACCTGAAAAAAAAACATAAGGGGTAACACTGTCATTTTTTTTTTTTTTGGCCGAAATTTTGACCCCCTCCGATTTTCTTGAAACTCTGGATTCTGACAGAGGGCCACGAGACTTCGACCAGCGCGCAAAAATGGAGGCTCTAGACCCTTCCAAAGCCGAGATATCGAAGGTCAAAATTTGGACCTGAAAAAAAAAACATAAGGGGTAACACTGTCATTTTTTTTTTGGCCGAAATTTTGACCCCCTCCGATTTTCTTGAAACTCTGGATTCTGACAGAGGGCCACGAGACTTCGACCAGCGCGCAAAAATGGAGGCTCTAGACCCTTCCAGAGCCGAGATATCGAAGGTCAAAATTTGGACCTGAAAAAAAAAACATAAGGGGTAACACTGTCATTTTTTTTTTTTTGGCCAAAATTTTGACCCCCTCCGATTTTCTTGAAACTCTGGATTCTGACAGAGGGCCACGAGACTTCGACCAGCGCGCAAAAATGGAGGCTCTAGACCCTTCCAGAGCCGAGATATCGAAGGTCAAAATTTGGACCTGAAAAAAAAAACATAAGGGGTAACACTGTCATTTTTTTTTTTGGCCGAAATTTTGACCCCCTCCGATCTTCTTGAAACTCTGGATTCTGACAGAGGTCCACGAGACTTCGACCAGCGCGCAAAAATGGAGGCTCTAGACCCTTCCAAAGCCGAGATATCGAAGGTCAAAATTTGGACCTGAAAAAAAAAACATAAGGGGTAACACTGTCATTTTTTTTTGGCCGAAATTTTGACCCCCTCCGATTTTTTTGAAACTCTGGATTCTGACAGAGGGCCACGAGACTTCGACCAGCGCGCAAAAATGGAGGCTCTAGACCCTTCCAGAGCCGAGATATCGAAGGTCAAAATTTGGACCTGAAAAAAAAACATAAGGGGTAACACTGTCAATTTTTTTTTTGGCCAAAATTTTGACCCCCTCCGATTTTCTTGAAACTCTGGATTCTGACAGAGGGCCACGAGACTTCGACCAGCGCGCAAAAATGGAGGCTCTAGACCCTTCCAAAGCCGAGATATCGAAGGTCAAAATTTGGACCTGAAAAAAAAACATAAGGGGTAACACTGTCATTTTTTTTTTTTGGCCGAAATTTTGACCCCCTCCGATTTTCTTGAAACTCTGGATTCTGACAGAGGGCCACGAGACTTCGACCAGTGCGCAAAAATGGAGGCTCTAGACCCTTCCAGAGCCGAGATATCGAAGGTCAAAATTTGGACCTGAAAAAAAAACATAAGGGGTAACACTGTCATTTTTTTTTTGGCCGAAATTTTGACCCCCTCCAATTTTCTTGAAACTCTGGATTCTGACAGAGGGCCACGAGACTTCGACCAGCGCGCAAAAATGGAGGCTCTAGACCCTTCCAGAGCCGAGATATCGAAGGTCAAAATTTGGACCTGAAAAAAAAACATAAGGGGTAACACTGTCATTTTTTTTTTTGGCCGAAATTTTGACCCCCTCCGATCTTCTTGAAACTCTGGATTCTGACAGAGGGCCACGAGACTTCGACCAGCGCGCAAAAATGGAGGCTCTAGACCCTTCCAGAGCCGAGATATCGAAGGTCAAAATTTGGACCTGAAAAAAAAACATAAGGGGTAACACTGTCATTTTTTTTTTTTTGGCCGAAATTTTGACCCCCTCCGATTTTCTTGAAACTCTGGATTCTGACAGAGGGCCACGAGACTTCGACCAGCGCGCAAAAATGGAGGCTCTAGACCCTTCCAGAGCCGAGATATCGAAGGTCAAAATTTGGACCTGAAAAAAAAAACATAAGGGGTAACACTGTCATTTTTTTTTTTGGCCGAAATTTTGACCCCCTCCGATTTTCTTGAAACTCTGGATTCTGACAGAGGGCCACGAGACTTCGACCAGCACGCAAAAATGGAGGCTCTAGACCCTTCCAGAGCCGGGATATCGAAGGTCAAAATTTGGACCTGAAAAAAAAACGTAAGGGGTAACACTGTCATTTTTTTTTTTGGCCAAAATTTTGACCCCCTCCGATTTTTTTGAAACTCTGGATTCTGACAGAGGGCCACGAGACTTCGACCAGCGCGCAAAAATGGAGGCTCTAGACCCTTCCAAAGCCGAGATATCGAAGGTCAAAATTTGGACCTGAAAAAAAAACATAAGGGGTAACACTGTCATTTTTTTTTTGGCCGAAATTTTGACCCCCTCCGATTTTCTTGAAACTCTGGATTCTGACAGAGGGCCACGAGACTTCGACCAGCGCGCAAAAATGGAGGCTCTAGACCCTTCCAGAGCCGAGATATCGAAGGTCAAAATTTGGACCTGAAAAAAAAAACATAAGGGGTAACACTGTCATTTTTTTTTTTGGTCGAAATTTTGACCCCCTCCGATTTTCTTGAAACTCTGGATTCTGACAGAGGGCCACAAGACTTCGACCAGCGCGCAAAAATGGAGGCTCTAGACCCTTCCAGAGCCGAGATATAGAAGGTCAAAATTTGGACCTGAAAAAAAAACATAAGGGGTAACACTGTCATTTTTTTTTTTTTTGGCCGAAATTTTGACCCCCTCCGATTTTCTTGAAACTCTGGATTCTGACAGAGGGCCACGAGACTTCGACCAGCGCGCAAAAATGGAGGCTCTAGACCCTTCCAGAGCCGAGATATCGAAGGTCAAAATTTGGACCTGAAAAAAAAACATAAGGGGTAACACTGTCATTTTTTTTTTGGGCAAAATTTTGACCCCCTCCGATTTTCTTGAAACTCTGGATTCTGACAGAGGGCCACGAGACTTCGACCAGCGCGCAAAAATGGAGGCTCTAGACCCTTCCAAAGCCGAGATATCGAAGGTCAAAATTTGGACCTGAAAAAAAAAACATAAGGGGTAACACTGTCATTTTTTTTTTGGCCGAAATTTTGACCCCCTCCGATTTTCTTGAAACTCTGGATTCTGACAGAGGGCCACGAGACTTCGACCAGCGCGCAAAAATGGAGGCTCTAGACCCTTCCAGAGCCGAGATATCGAAGGTCAAAATTTGGACCTGAAAAAAAAACATAAGGGGTAACACTGTCATTTTTTTTTTTGGTCGAAATTTTGACCCCCTCCGATTTTCTTGAAACTCTGGATTCTGACAGAGGGCCACAAGACTTCGACCAGCGCGCAAAAATGGAGGCTCTAGACCCTTCCAGAGCCGAGATATAGAAGGTCAAAATTTGGACCTGAAAAAAAAACATAAGGGGTAACACTGTCATTTTTTTTTTTTTTTGGCCGAAATTTTGACCCCCTCCGATTTTCTTGAAACTCTGGATTCTGACAGAGGGCCACGAGACTTCGACCAGCGCGCAAAAATGGAGGCTCTAGACCCTTCCAGAGCCGAGATATCGAAGGTCAAAATTTGGACCTGAAAAAAAAACATAAGGGGTAACACTGTCATTTTTTTTTTTGGGCAAAATTTTGACCCCCTCCGAATTTCTTGAAACTCTGGATTCTGACAGAGGGCCACGAGACTTCGACCAGCGCGCAAAAATGGAGGCTCTAGACCCTTCCAGAGCCGAGATATCGAAGGTCAAAATTTGGACCTGAAAAAAAAACATAAGGGGTAACACTGTCATTTTTTTTTTTGGCCGAAATTTTGACCCCCTCCGATTTTCTTGAAACTCTGGATTCTGACAGAGGGCCACAAGACTTCGACCAGCGCGCAAAAATGGAGGCTCTAGACCCTTCCAGAGCCGAGATATAGAAGGTCAAAATTTGGACCTGAAAAAAAAACATAAGGGGTAACACTGTCATTTTTTTTTTTTTTGGCCGAAATTTTGACCCCCTCCGATTTTCTTGAAACTCTGGATTCTGACAGAGGGCCACGAGACTTCGACCAGCGCGCAAAAATGGAGGCTCTAGACCCTTCCAGAGCCGAGATATCGAAGGTCAAAATTTGGACCTGAAAAAAAAACATAAGGGGTAACACTGTCATTTTTTTTTTGGGCAAAATTTTGACCCCCTCCGATTTTCTTGAAACTCTGGATTCTGACAGAGGGCCACGAGACTTCGACCAGCGCGCAAAAATGGAGGCTCTAGACCCTTCCAAAGCCGAGATATCGAAGGTCAAAATTTGGACCTGAAAAAAAAAACATAAGGGGTAACACTGTCATTTTTTTTTTGGCCGAAATTTTGACCCCCTCCGATTTTCTTGAAACTCTGGATTCTGACAGAGGGCCACGAGACTTCGACCAGCGCGCAAAAATGGAGGCTCTAGACCCTTCCAGAGCCGAGATATCGAAGGTCAAAATTTGGACCTGAAAAAAAAACATAAGGGGTAACACTGTCATTTTTTTTTTTGGTCGAAATTTTGACCCCCTCCGATTTTCTTGAAACTCTGGATTCTGACAGAGGGCCACAAGACTTCGACCAGCGCGCAAAAATGGAGGCTCTAGACCCTTCCAGAGCCGAGATATCGAAGGTCAAAATTTGGACCTGAAAAAAAAACATAAGGGGTAACACTGTCATTTTTTTTTTTTTTTGGCCGAAATTTTGACCCCCTCCGATTTTCTTGAAACTCTGGATTCTGACAGAGGGCCACGAGACTTCGACCAGCGCGCAAAAATGGAGGCTCTAGACCCTTCCAGAGCCGAGATATCGAAGGTCAAAATTTGGACCTGAAAAAAAAAACATAAGGGGTAACACTGTCATTTTTTTTTTTGGCCGAAATTTTGACCCCCTCCGATTTTCTTGAAACTCTGGATTCTGACAGAGGGCCACGAGACTTCGACCAGCGCGCAAAAATGAAGGCTCTAGACCCTTCCAGAGCCGAGATATCGAAGGTCAAAATTTGGACCTGAAAAAAAAAACATAAGGGGTAACACTGTCATTTTTTTTTTGGCCAAAATTTTGACCCCCTCCGATTTTCTTGAAACTCTGGATTCTGACAGAGGGCCACGAGACTTCGACCAGCGCGCAAAAATGGAGGCTCTAGACCCTTCCAGAGCCGAGATATCGAAGGTCAAAATTTGGACCTGAAAAAAAAAACATAAGGGGTAACACTGTCATTTTTTTTTTTGGCCGAAATTTTGACCCCCTCCGATTTTCTTGAAACTCTGGATTCTGACAGAGGGCCACGAGACTTCGACCAGCGCGCAAAAATGGAGGCTCTAGACCCTTCCAGAGCCGAGATATCGAAGGTCAAAATTTGGACCTGAAAAAAAACCATAAGGGGTAACACTGTCATTTTTTTTTTTGGCCGAAATTTTGACCCCCTCCGATTTTCTTGAAACTCTGGATTCTGACAGAGGGCCACGAGACTTCGACCAGCGCGCAAAAATGGAGGCTCTAGACCCTTCCAGAGCCGAGATATCGAAGGTCAAAATTTGGACCTGAAAAAAAAAACGTAAGGGGTAACACTGTCATTTTTTTTTTTGGCCAAAATTTTGACCCCCTCCGATTTTCTTGAAACTCTGGATTCTGACAGAGGGCCACGAGACTTCGACCAGCGCGCAAAAATGGAGGCTCTAGACCCTTCCAAAGCCGAGATATCGAAGGTCAAAATTTGGACCTGAAAAAAAAAACATAAGGGGTAACACTGTCATTTTTTTTTGGCCGAAATTTTGACCCCCTCCGATTTTCTTGAAACTCTGGATTCTGACAGAGGGCCACGAGACTTCGACCAGCGCGCAAAAATGGAGGCTCTAGACCCTTCCAGAGCCGAGATATAGAAGGTCAAAATTTGGACCTGAAAAAAAAACATAAGGGGTAACACTGTCATTTTTTTTTTGGGCAAAATTTTGACCCCCTCCGATTTTCTTGAAACTCTGGATTCTGACAGAGGGCCACGAGACTTCGACCAGCGCGCAAAAATGGAGGCTCTAGACCCTTCCAGAGCCGAGATATCGAAGGTCAAAATTTGGACCTGAAAAAAAAACATAAGGGGTAACACTGTCATTTTTTTTTTTTTTTTTTTGGGCAAAATTTTGACGCCCTCCGATTTTCTTGAAACTCTGGATTCTGACAGAGGGCCACGAGACTTCGACCAGCGCGCAAAAATGGAGGCTCTAGACCCTTCCAAAGCCGAGATATCGAAGGTCAAAATTTGGACCTGAAAAAAAAAACATAAGGGGTAACACTGTCATTTTTTTTTGGCCGAAATTTTGACCCCCTCCAATTTTCTTGAAACTCTGGATTCTGACAGAGGGCCACGAGACTTCGACCAGCGCGCAAAAATGGAGGCTCTAGACCCTTCCAGAGCCGAGATATCGAAGGTCAAAATTTGGACCTGAAAAAAAAACATAAGGGGTAACACTGTCATTTTTTTTTTGGCCGAAATTTTGACCCCCTCCAATTTTCTTGAAACTCTGGATTCTGACAGAGGGCCACGAGACTTCGACCAGCGCGCAAAAATGGAGGCTCTAGACCCTTCCAGAGCCGAGATATCGAAGGTCAAAATTTGGACCTGAAAAAAAACATAAGGGGTAACACTGTCATTTTTTTTTTGGCCGAAATTTTGACCCCCTCCGATCTTCTTGAAACTCTGGATTCTGACAGAGGGCCACGAGACTTCGACCAGCGCGCAAAAATGGAGGCTCTAGACCCTTCCAGAGCCGAGATATCGAAGGTCAAAATTTGGACCTGAAAAAAAAACATAAGGGGTAACACGGTCATTTTTTTTTTTTGGCCGAAATTTTGACCCCCTCCGATTTTCTTGAAACTCTGGATTCTGACAGAGGGCCACGAGACTTCGACCAGCGCGCAAAAATGGAGGCTCTAGACCCTTCCAGAGCCGAGATATCGAAGGTCAAAATTTGGACCTGAAAAAAAAAACATAAGGGGTAACACTGTCATTTTTTTTTTTTGGCCAAAATTTTGACCCCCTCCGATTTTCTTGAAACTCTGGATTCTGACAGAGGGCCACGAGACTTCGACCAGCGCGCAAAAATGGAGGCTCTAGACCTTTCCAGAGCCGAGATATAGAAGGTCAAAATTTGGACCTGAAAAAAAAAACATAAGGGGTAACACTGTCATTTTTTTTTTTTGGCCGAAATTTTGACCCCCTCCGATTTTCTTGAAACTCTGGATTCTGACAGAGGGCCACGAGACTTCGACCAGCGTGCAAAAATGTAGGCTCTAGACCCTTCCAGAGCCGAGATATCGAAGGTCAAAATTTGGACCTGAAAAAAAACATAAGGGGTAACACTGTCATTTTTTTTTTGGCCAAAATTTTGACCCCCTCCGATTTTCTTGAAACTCTGGATTCTGACAGAGGGCCACGAGACTTCGACCAGCGCGCAAAAATGGAGGCTCTAGACCCTTCCAAAGCCGAGATATCGAAGGTCAAAATTTGGACCTGAAAAAAAAAAACATAAGGGGTAACACTGTCATTTTTTTTTTGGCCGAAATTTTGACCCCCTCCGATTTTCTTGAAACTCTGGATTCTGACAGAGGGCCACGAGACTTCGACCAGCGCGCAAAAATGGAGGCTCTAGACCCTTCCAGAGCCAAGATATCGAAGGTCAAAATTTGGACCTGAAAAAAAAACTTAAGGGGTAACACTGTCATTTTTTTTTTTTTGGCCAAAATTTTGACCCCCTCCGATTTTTTTGAAACTCTGAATTCTGACAGAGGGCCACGAGACTTCGACCAGCGCGCAAAAATGGAGGCTCTAGACCCTTCCAAAGCCGAGATAACGAAGGTCAAAATTTGGACCTGAAAAAAAAAACATAAGGGGTAACACTGTCATTTTTTTTTTGGCCGAAATTTTGACCCCCTCCGATTTTTTTGAAACTCTGGATTCTGACAGAGGGCCACGAGACTTCGACCAGCGCGCAAAAATGGAGGCTCTAGACCCTTCCAAAGCCGAGATATCGAAGGTCAAAATTTGGACCTGAAAAAAAAAACATAAGGGGTAACACTGTAATTTTTTTTTTGGCCGAAATTTTGACCCCCTCCGATTTTCTTGAAACTCTGGATTCTGACAGAGGGCCACGAGACTTCGACCAGCGCGCAAAAATGGAGGCTCTAGACCCTTCCAGAGCCGAGATATAGAAGGTCAAAATTTGGACCTGAAAAAAAAACATAAGGGGTAACACTGTCATTTTTTTTTTGGCCGAAATTTTGACCCCCTCCGATTTTCTTGAAACTCTGGATTCTGACAGAGGGCCACGAGACTTCGACCAGCGCGCAAAAATGGAGGCTCTAGACCCTTCCAGAGCCGAGATATCGAAGGTCAAAATTTGGACCTGAAAAAAAAAACATAAGGGGTAACACTGTCATTTTTTTTTTGGGCAAAATTTTGACCCCCTCCGATTTTCTTGAAACTCTGGATTCTGACAGAGGGCCACGAGACTTCGACCAGCGCGCAAAAATGGAGGCTCTAGACCCTTCCAGAGCCGAGATATCGAAGGTCAAAATTTGGACCTGAAAAAAAAAACATAAGGGGTAACACTGTCATTTTTTTTTTTTGGCCAAAATTTTGACCCCCTCCGATTTTCTTGAAACTCTGGATTCTGACAGAGGGCCACGAGACTTCGACCAGCGCGCAAAAATGGAGGCTCTAGACCCTTCCAGAGCCGAGATATCGAAGGTCAAAATTTGGACCTGAAAAAAAAAACATAAGGGGTAACACTGTCATTTTTTTTTTTTGGCCAAAATTTTGACCCCCTCCGATTTTCTTGAAACTCTGGATTCTGACAGAGGGCCACGAGACTTCGACCAGCGCGCAAAAATGGAGGCTCTAGACCTTTCCAGAGCCGAGATATTGAAGGTCAAAATTTGGACCTGAAAAAAAAACATAAGGGGTAACACTGTCATTTTTTTTTTTTGGCCGAAATTTTAACCCCCTCCGATTTTCTTGAAACTCTGGATTCTGATAGAGGGCCACGAGACTTCGACCAGCGCGCAAAAATGGAGGCTCTAGACCCTTCCAGAGCCGAGATATCGAAGGTCAAAATTTGGACCTGAAAAAAAAACATAAGGGGTAACACTGTCATTTTTTTTTTTTTGGCCGAAATTTTGACCCCCTCCGATTTTCTTGAAACTCTGGATTCTGACAGAGGGCCACGAGACTTCGACCAGCGCGCAAAAATGGAGGCTCTAGACCCTTCCAGAGCCGAGATATCGAAGGTCAAAATTTGGACCTGAAAAAAAAAACATAAGGGGTAACACTGTCATTTTTTTTTTTTTTTGGCCGAAATTTTGACCCCCTCCGATTTTCTTGAAACTCTGGATTCTGACAGAGGGCCACGAGACTTCGACCAGCGCGCAAAAATGGAGGCTCTAGACCATTGGTGGGCAAACTTGTTGGCTCAAGGGCCACACTGGGTTTTAAAACATGACAGAGGGCTGGCCATTTACGTGGATCACGTAATTTACATAGTATATTAATTTATATGCTATAGATATCCCCATTTAGCGTTGTTACATTTTGGGGTTATTTTTTTATATTTTATTTTATATTTATTTTAATTTTATATATATTTATATTCTTTTTAAATATTGTTTATCCTTAGTATTATTTAATGAGCCTAACAGTAAATTAGAAACAAAACACCAGCAAGTGTACACTTAGTAGAGTAAAAATTAGAGAAAGTTACATTAATTCAACTTTATTAAAACTCCATATGGTAATCAAATTGCACTTAATTAATACACAAACGTCATACATTTGTGAAAAAAAATAAAAATAAAAAAAATACCAATTTATTTTAAGTATGATAAAATGTAACAATCAAAAGCAGATAAGAACATTTATTGAACAAACGGCAGAGACGGGAGCGTAGCGAGGCGGGCGATAAAGGTAACCGGAAGCAGTCCAAGAGACAAATACAGAGGAGAAAAGAAACTAAATATCAAAAGAAAAACTAAAAATCAAATGAAAACTAATCAGGTGTACAAGTGGTTACTAACATTTTTTTTTCTCTCTGTGAGTTTCCAAAAAAGGAAAAAACATTAACGTGCAACAAGGAGCCTTGTTGTGCTTAAGTCGCTGTCTGAAGGAGTGCTGAAATGTCAATGATTCAATCGTGCAAATGTTCTGTTTCCTGGGATATTAGTTATAAATTGCACATGACAAATTACAAAAAACGGTCTGACTCTGCGGCGTGAGTGTAACGGAGGCCAGCTAGTAGTTGCTGTGCGAGTAAACCTCACTCCACGATCTCAATATGCGCTCTAGCGACTGATACAAGAGGCTGCAGTCTAGCCTTCGTGTTAGCGCACCTGACTACCATACCGGAGACCCGGGTTCGAGGCCCGCTCGGAGCGGGTCGAGTTGGACCTGGGTGTGTGAGGGATTACATGAGTTTTGCAATGCAACCATTATTTATTCACTGTATGGTTTCCATGGTGACGCGTCATTGCTTGTCACGTGACACACCGCAGCACAGCCACAACAGCTCTGAATGAATGAGCTGCTTTATTAAAGTATTGCAGGAAAAAGTTAAAATGAATGTGTGACAGGGATGTTGGTTCGGTCAATGGGTGATGGAAGGAGACACAGGGTCAGCGAATACTGGGGCTCATGCACTTTATTGAGTTACTTTCTCTCCCCACAGAGCTTGCTCGCCTCACACAATTAATTCAGAATATTTCAAAAACAAATCACATATAAAACAGTACTCTTCCCGCTGGATTCAGCTTCTCAGGTCACAAATGCAGCAACACAATTTCCACTGAAACAGCTTGCAGCCCAGCGTTTTCTCTCTCTCGACTCTCTCTCATTTTTTTTTTCTGGTCAAAATTTTGAGTTTCAATATCTCAGCTCTGGAAGGGTCTACAGCCTCAATTTTTGCACCCAGGTCCATGTCTTGTGGCCCTCTATCAGAATCCAGAGTTTTGAGAATATTGGAGAAACTTAATTTTTCACCCCCCGAAAAAAATGTAAGGGGTAACACTGTCATTTTTTTTTCTGGTCGAAATTTTGAGTTTCGATATCTCAGCTCTGGAAGGGTCTCCAGCCTCCGTTTTTGCACTGAGGTCTAAGTCTCATGGCCTTTGTCAAAAAAGTACATTAAAAACATTTCATTAAAGTGCACTTAGTACACTTCCATAATGTACTTAAAGTGCTCTATTTTCGCACACTTACTTTGTATACTAAAATCTTAACTTTAGTAATTCTTTAGATAAACTTAAGATCAACTAAGTGTACTCAACTGCTATTTTGACACACACTGAAGATGAACTTAAATAATGTTTTTAATATACTATTTCAACCTTTAAAAATGTATTTTGTTACCACTTGTAGTATATCTAAAACCCATTTAAAATGCATTTTAATTATAATAATAAATTATTTAAAATATAGCCTAATAATAACATTTTCTAAATATATTTATGTTATACCAGAGCCCGTCTAACGGAGAGCCTTGGCACTTCCTATTAGCCCCATCATGTATCATCTTGGTTGCAGTTCCATTAGAATTCCACTGGAGGTCATCACGTGCGAGAGCAGAATGAATGGGAGTCTATGGGGCTAAACGGCTAAATGTGTCTCTTTCACCTGCTTGTCGTTAAATTAACATAGATTTTATTGTTGATTCCACAAGTTCAATATAGATTATAGGCCAAAAGTCGAATGAACGAGTACTTATGTCCTTTTGATTTCTTACAGGTTAGGACGTTGTTGGCCGGAACCCGCTAGCATTCTGCTATTGTGTGACGTCATCAGATTTTTGAACGGATTTTTAGAACAGATAAGTGAACTTAAAAATGCAATTTTCAGCTGAGTGTATTATCTTAGCCATCCCTTTTGAATGCAACCTTCAAATTACTTGACAAAAACTTACATCCTGAGAAAAGTGGATTTCTGAGGGTAAAACCCCATTGACTCCCATTCATTCTGCATTCGACCGCGCGCGCCCCCGCATGGACAGAGACGTGTTACTGCAGCCATTCCAGAACCCGGAAGTAACCAGCCAGTGCCAGTTCTCCTCAATTAGACATTCTCTGGTTATACTTAAGCTGTATTCCTTTGTCAAAAAAGTACACTAATAACATTTCATTAAAGTGCACTTAGTACACTTCCATAATGTACTTAAAGTACTCTATTTTCGAGCACTTATTTTATAGGCTACTTAATATACTAAAATCTTAACTTTAGTACTTCTTAAGATAAACTTAAGATCAATTAAGTGTGCTCAACTGTGCTATTTTGACACACTGCAAATAAACTTAAATATATTTTTAACACACTATGTAAACCTTAAAAAAGTATTTTGTTACCACTTTTAGGATAACTATAACCCATCTTTAACGCATTTTAATTATATTAATAACTTACTTATAATAACATATTATAAACGTATAAAAATTATTCTTAAGGTGTACTTAAAAGTACACTAAAATACATTTTATTGAAGCATACAAATACATCCACTGTACTTATAGTGCATTTGTTTGAAATATATTAAAATTATGCCTGTGTTTACCATATTTCATAAAAGTGTAATTAGGCATATATTTATTGCCAATGTACTTCTAATATACTTGTTAGAAATATATTAAAATGCAAAAAAATTCCACTAAAAATACATTTAAAATATCAATGGTATTTAATATACTTTATCAATTACACTTAAGTACTAATTAAGTAAAAGCATACATTAAATTACTGTATTTATAGTGCATAATTTTTACACTTTTATTTAGCACAAAAAGAAGAGAATGTACTACAAACATACTTTCGTTTTTTTAGTGCACTCAAGTACACTTCTTTTTCACCTGGGTAGTAAAAATTCTCAATGGCCGGGAATCTTTGTTGTTCAGTTGTGTAGCCGAATTTGCCCGAGGGTGTTCATTTCGAACCCAGGTCATATTGTAGGTCGTATAAGCATCATAGGAGCACTTTAATTTCTGCATCTAAAATCAAAAACAGGAAATAATTCTGATTCCATTTAACCTTTACAGGGAGTCCACCATCGAAGGTTTACAGCAACATCCGTGCCGTGGCGAGTCGCTCAGCGGATTTCTAGCATCATGAACTGATCCAAAAACACTGCAGATATATAGATATATATCCCGAATCAGACGATGAATGATCTCAAACACCAATGGACTGATTCCTCAAGCAATGCATCACGGATCCTTCAGAGAATAAACACATTATGAATGAAGACGCGTGTGGATCCAATCAATAGTCAAGTTTTAAATGTTTATTGTTTCATATAGCATCATCAAGTAGTCCACATATCCCACAGAAGTTAATTTGATGCAGCATGCAGAATAGACATCCCATAACTGACGTGTGTATTGTGCCTTTACGTGTACGAGATACTCATTTCATTCAGCAAAAGTTGCAGGAAAGTGATTTTCTTAAAGCATGAATTTCTTAAAAGATGTGTATTTACATGACAGAGGGCAAATGATCATGATCGGATGAAATGTTGGTTTCTAATTTGGCAACATCTGGTTCTTGTGATATCGAGATGACGCGTAAACGGGTTAAACTGATAAACATGCAGAAAGGGACCAGATGACCCGGCGGATCGGCCGAGATCCGAGTAAACGGGCCAGAGATGAGTTTGGTGGAGCGGCTCTCGTCATGCATGTAAACATTCAGAGTCAATTAATGTCGAACTTTAAGCCACAGTCTCGTTGGAGATATACTTGACTACACCAAATCGTTAGATGCGTTAAAGCTCATGTACTGTGCAATACACACGTTCACCGAAGCACGAGGGAATCCTGCTGCATTTACATGCGAGTTTACAAAAGATGGACATGAAAATCATCCGTGTGTGTGTATAGATTATCAGATGCACCGCAGTCCCAGAGAGAGATGGACACTTCAGCCACATTATATGAAATATCAAAGCAAGCGTCGATGCGCAAGCTTCAATGCGCAAGCTTTGGTTAGTAGAACGATATATACGATTATTGGTGACACTTTACCGTAAGGTTTATTAGATAATGTATTAACTAACAATACGTTCGTTACTATATGTCAGTTAATAAAAATTCAGCTGTTCACAGTTAACTAATACAACTTTTGATTTTAATAATGTATTTGTAAATATTGAAATTATCAAAGATAATAAATGCTGTATAAGCGCTACGGATGGGCGACGATTAATCGCAACCAAAATAAAAGTTTGTGTTTACATAATATATGTGTGTGTGGTGTGTATAATAAATTTGTATATATAAATACCCACATATGCGTGTATATATTTTATATTTATTCACAATTAATATTATAGATAAATATAAATATTTGATATATTAATAACACATGCATGTGTGGGTATTTATATATACAAATTCATTATACACACTACACACACATATATTATGTAAACACAAACTTTTATTTTGGATGCGATTAATCGTTGCCCATCCCTAAAGCGCAGTTCATTCTTAGTTCATGCAAACTAATGAACCTTATTGTAAAGTGTTCCCAGAATTTTCATATATTAATCGCCTTTTATTGCCAATGTGAGAAAACTAAAAAAGCGAGACCTTCCAACGAAAGCCTGTATATTTGTACGCGAGGACTGTTGTTTTTGGCGGGAAAATCAAAAGGATTTGACGTATTGTAATGTCAAAAAGCATTTCTAATTAAAATATCATGAGCTCATGTGTGGACATGATGCCGGCGAGTCTCAAAGCTGCTGTAAACACTTCTCTATTATCAGATGCTTTCTGAACGGATATTTTCTTTTTGTGTCATTTTAATTAGTTTGATTTGTTATTAAGAGAAAAAACCTGCACATATTTATATATTCATCTACGTCAGGATGTTCATTAACGGTTTATCGTTGCAAAGGTATTTCCTACAACTTTTTTACTTCTAAGCAAAAGACCTTCGGCGCCTCTCATTTGTCACGTTAGCAATGCGTTTCTGGCTGCAGTTCACTCAACGGCCACCGGTGTCGCTAAAAACAAGTTTTCTAAATTCTGGATATTTAATGTGACGTCTCGAAAACTGAAGCTAATGCAGAGGAAAGATCTTGCAGATGAATCTTGCTTTGACATCGAGTTTTCTATTGCTGTGACATTCATTGTTATTGTGAATTATTAGTGTCCAAATACTATTTGTGACCACCGTACGCTGGGATTCTCATATGGACAGACATATTCATTACATTACACTTTCACGTGAACCAAATCGTATTTTGTTTCTGTTGGACTGTCTCAACGAATAAGACATGAAGATGCACTTTCCAACAATATAAACGTTTATACATAAACATTATATCACGATTAATACAAAAACAGGTATTAAACATGGTTAGATGCTAAAATCCAAAATGCTAGAATGATAGAAATAGATTATATCACAAAGCGTAACAGGAAAAAAAAGCAAACATTGCATCTTTACGTCATGCAATGGAACAAGCTTGTTTGTTCTGTATGTTCTGCTTGGCACGTCATACCCTACATATACTTATTTATATTATACTTAATTTAAAAAAAGAAAAAGATGAAACAAAATAAATATTAAAAAAGAAGCATTTCAACGAAACAAAAAACCCCTAAATAAATATGGACAAGCCAATGCTCTTTCCCCTTTACCTGACATGCTCTTTCAGTGTCCATGAGCCCATAAAGTGCTACAGCAGGTTATTGAGCAGATCGGAGGTCAATAACACTCACACGTTGGCTTGACAAGGCTTCTATTTGACAAAAGTGGCTTAAATACTTCCATTGAAATACACAGAGAGCATTTGCTGGATATCTTGAGCAGATCGTCAGAGATGAGAGGAAAGCGGGTCTGGTGGAGAGAGACGGACTCGCTCACACATCCACGACCATCTTCTTGTGTATATCGAGACCTCCCACGACCTGCAGCGGGACACCAGGTCATTCATGTGGACATTTACACCATTTTAAACACTTATTCAGGACTAAATCTTCTGCTGAAATATCATATTTTTATTAGGCAATGCACCGATATGAAAATTTTGGCTGATACCGAGAAGCGATTATTCTTTATATTTGAAAGCCGATAACCGATAATTATTTATATGAAAGCCGATAACCGATAATACTTTATATTTGAAAACCGATAATCGATTATTCTTTATATTTGAAAGCCGATAACCGATAATACTTTATATTTGAAAACCGATAATGGATTATTCTTTATATTTGAAAACCGATAACTGATTATTCTTTATATCTGATTAGCCGATAACCGATAATTATTTGTATTTGAAAGCCAAAAACCAATTATTCTTTATACTTGAAAGCCGATAACCGATAATTATTTGTATTTGAAAGCCAAAAACCGATTATTCTTTATACTTGAAAGCCGATAACCGATAATTATTTATATTTGAAAGCCAAAAACCGATAATTCTTTATACTTGAAAGCCGAAAACCGAAATTTATATTTGAAAGCCGATAACGGATAATTCTTTATACTTGAAAGCCGATAACCAATTATTCTTTATATTTGAAAGCCGATAATCGATTATTCTTTATATTTGATTAGCCGATAACCGATAAATATTTATATTTGATTAGCCGATAACCGATAATTCTTTATATTAGAATGCCAATAACCGATTATTCTTTATATTTGAAATCCGATAATCGAAATTTATATTTGAAAGCCGATAATGAATTATTCTTCATATTTGAAAGCCGAAAACTGATTATTCTTTATATTTGAAAGCCGATAACCAATTATTCTTTATATTTGATTAGCAGATAACCGATAAATATTTATATTTGAAAGCCAATAACCCATAATTCTTTATACTTGAAAGCCGATAACCGGTAATTCTTTATATCAGAAAGGCAATAACCAATTATTCTTCATATTTGAAAGCCGAAAACTGATAATTCTTTATACTTGAAAGCCAATAACCGATTATTCTTTATATTTGAAAGCCGATAACTGATTAATTATTTATATTTGAAAGCTGATAACCAATTATTCTTCATATTTGAAAGTCGATAACTGATTATTCTTTATATTTGAAAGCCGATAACTGATTATTTTTTATATTTGAAAGACAATAACCGATAAATATTTATATGAAAGCCGATAACTGATTATTTTTTATATTTGAAAGACAATAACCGATAATTATTTATATGAAAGCCGATAACCGATAGTTTTATATATTTACGGAATGATTTGTGTCCGTTTTGGCCGACACAACATAGGAACTGCAGAGTTGCGCAGCGATACATAGAGCCGTTGAGTGAAGCGGTCACAACTGTGTTTTATCATGAATAAAGCACAGCTATTGACCAATCAGAATCAAGGAATGGAACTAACCATTTTATAATTACTTCATCCATGATTTACTAATGCGTCACTTCATTTTACTAACTCGTTTGTTACTTGTGGCCACATTGTCAAAACTAAATTCTATTTTTTAGTTAAATAAAAATGAGTGAACAAGATAGTTCAACATGGCCTGATTTACTAAACTGTTGGAGCTCAGTAGAAATAAACCGGCAATTGTAAGTTACAAAGTCAAAACTATGATATATAAACTACTATTTCTCGCAATTTTGAGACTTTTTTTTACATGCAAGTCTATTTTGAGTTTATACTTAAAAGTTCAAATAAAATATTAAAAAGATGAAACTCGAAAAAATAGAATATCATGCAAAATTTCAGTAATTCAACTTAAAAGGTGAAACTAATATATTATATAGACTCATTACATGCAAAGTGAGATATTTCAAGCCTTTATTTGTCATAATGTTGATGATTATTGCTTACAGATATGAAAAACTTTTCACAATACTCAAATTTTGAATCTGAGGTTTTCATATCTGTAAGCCGCCCATAATCATCACAATTATAACAAATAAAGGCTAGAAATATCTCCCTTTGCATGTAATGAGTCTATATAATATATTAGTTGCACCTGAACTTTTGCATGATATTCAAATTTTTCGAGTTTCACCCGTACAAACAAGTTGTTCAAAATAAATAAGTTGTAGATGAAGTTTTCTCACAGCGCAGAACTCCTCGAAGGATATCCTCCCGTCCCCGTCCTTGTCTGCGTTGATGATGGTCTTGTCCACGATCTGCTGCAGCTGCGTGTCCTTCAGGTTGTTGCCCACCATCATCTTCAACACCTGGAACAGCTCCCCGTTGGAGATGTAGCCGTCCTTGTCCATGTCGTAGATCCTGAAAGCGACTGAGAGAATCGGCTCGGGTCAGTGATCGTTGGACGTGACGACGTACAGAAGAGATGTGAAGTGCTTTCATACTCACAGCGAAGCTTCATTTCCTTATCCCCCTTCACACTGAACTGAGAGACGCCCTCGATGAACTCTAGAGAACGAGCAAGCAGAGAGAATTAATCCTGTAACACTTGTTATTGCTGGAATATCATGGTGATAAAGAACGCATGTTTTATTAAAAGAGACTGATGAGCTCTGGGCTTATAATAAAGAGATCATTTGATACAAATTAAGAATGTGGAAGAGCTGCACGATTCATTAACAGATCTCGGTTCAAACACACACACGATCTGATTCCTAAACCACAGAGACTTGGCTCTCTATTAAACCTTTAAGTCCATCGCAGGAACATTCAGATCTGTGCCGTTGTTATGAATAGATATGAACCGCTTCATAAACTTTTTTTTCCCAACCACCCAGAATCATTATTTCTTACAATAATTCGTATAATCACAGAAGTACTTGGATCTGAAACATTCTGACTTTATATCTCGTAACTCTGACTTTATATCTCCCAATTCTGACTTCATATCTTGCAACTCTGACTTTATATCTCGTAACTCTGACTTTATATCTCGCAACTCTGACTTTATATCACGCAACTCTGACTTTATATCTCGTAACTCTGACTTTATATCTCGTAACTCTGACTTTATATCTCGTAACTCTGACTTTATATCTCGCAACTCTGACTTTATATCTCGCAACTCTGACTTTATATCTCGTAACTCTGACTTTATATCTCGCAACTCTGACTTTATATCTCGCAACTCTGACTTTATATCTCGCAACTCTGACTTTATATCTCGCAACTCTGACTTTATATCTCGTAACTCTGACTTTATATCTCGCAACTCTGACTTTATATCACGCAACTCTGACTTTATATCTCGTAACTCTGACTTTATATCTCGTAACTCTGACTTTATATCTCGCAACTCTGACTTTATATCTCGCAACTCTGACTTTATATCTCGTAACTCTGACTTTATATCTCGTAACTCTGACTTTATATCTCGCAACTCTGACTTTATATCTCGCAATTCTGACTTTATATCCCACAATTCTGACTTTATATCTCGCAATTCTAACTTTATATTACGCAACTCTGACTTTATATCTCGCAATTCTGACTTTATATTACGCAACTCTGACTTTATATCTCGCAATTCTGACTTTATATTACGCAACTCTGACTTTATATCACGCAACTCTGACTTTATATCTCGCAACTCTGACTTTATATCTCGCAACTCTGACTTTATATCTCGCAACTCTGACTTTATATCTCGCAACTCTGACTTTATATCTCGCAACTCTGACTTTATATCACGCAACTCTGACTTTATATCACGCAACTCTGACTTTATATCTCGCAACTCTGACTTCATATCTCGCAACTCTGACTTTATATCTCACAATTCTGACTTTATATCACTTAACTCTGACTTCATATCTCGCAACTCTGACTTTATATCTCGCAACTCTGACTTTATATCACGCAACTCTGACTTTATATCTCGTAACTCTGACTTTATATCTCGCAACTCTGACTTTATATCTCGTAACTCTGACTTTATATCTCGCAACTCTGACTTCATATCTCGCAACTCTGACTTTATATCTCGCAACTCTGACTTTATATCACGCAACTCTGACTTTATATCACGCAACTCTGACTTTATATCTCGCAACTCTGACTTCATATCTCGCAACTCTGACTTTATATCTCACAATTCTGACTTTATTTCATGCAATTTCTGACTTTTTATCTCGCAATTCTGACTTTATATCTCGCAATTCTGACTTTATATCTCGCAATTCTGACTTTATATCTCGTAACTCTGACTTTATATCTCGCAACTCTGACTTTATATCTCGCAACTCTGACTTTATATCTCACAATTCTGACTTTATATCTCGCAATTCTGACTTTATTTCATGCAATTTCTGACTTTTTATCTCCCAATTCTGACTTTATATCTCGCAACTCTGACTATATCTCGCAATTCTGACTTTATATCTCGCAACTCTGAATCATTCACTCGAGAATCGTTCAAAAACACTGATAATGCATCCGAGTTCGAATACGTGTTTTTGTGTGTGTAGAAAAAGTAGATACTTTTGAGTGCGTAGCAGAAGAGTAGACAGCAGCTTTAGGACAGTCGATATTTTTTTAGATAGACTGCAGCAACTAACTTTTTGTCAGAATCTCTAGTAAATGACATGCTATTTTGTTTTGTTGTCAGTTCAGAATCTATATCTGAAACCAAACATTTCAATTCATCCAGAATAATGCAGCTCTAGATCAGCGAGAAGGAATGTGAATGTTCTTGGCAAAGGACACAAAGGGCTTCTTTTCAAACTGTGATGCAACAGGTCTGAGCTACTTTAAGCTCATTTGTTGAAGTATTTCACAGTTTGAGGACATGCACACATTTCTGCATGCAATATTCTCAGAAAAAGACATATTCTTAGATTCAAAATGCAATGCATTAAAATCATAACATGGCATAATGAGTTAATTTGACTAAACTTGTCATATATCAGCGCACAATCAAAAATTATACATGTCACAACATAATTAAACCCTATTTTAAGAAAATCAGGATTTATGTGACATCACATGACTTAAAAAATGTAATTTAATAAAATAATTCCCTGATTCTTATATCGATTGTAAGTCACTATAGATAAAAGCAATCTGAATGAATAAATCTATGTATTGTACGGAGAAAAAATACATTATTTAAATTATTGTTTGTTATTAAATGTAACAAGTAACATTACATCTCGCAATTCTGACTTTATATCTTGCAATTCTGACTTTATATCTCGCAACTCTGACTTTATATCTCGCAATTCTGACTTTATATCTCACAATTCTGACTTTATATCTCACAATTCTGACTTTATATCTCGCAATTCTGACTTTATATCTCGCAACTCTGACTTTATATCTCGCAATTCTGACTTTATATCTCGCAACTCTGACTTTATATCTCGCAATTCTGACTTTATATCTCGCAATTCTGACTTTATATCTCGCAATTCTGACTTTATATCTCGCAACTCTGACTTTATATCTCACAATTCTGACTTTATATCTCACAATTCTGACTTTATATCTCGCAATTCTGACTTTATATCTCGCAACTCTGACTTTATATCTCGCAATTCTGACTTTATATCTCGCAATTCTGACTTTATATCTCGCAATTCTGACTTTATATCTCGCAACTCTGACTTTATATCTCGCAACTCTGACTTTATATCTCGCAATTCTGACTTTATATCTCGCAATTCTGACTTTATATCTCACAATTCTGACTTTATATCTCGTAACTCTGACTTTATATCTCGTAACTCTGACTTTATATCTCGCAACTCTGACTTTATATCTCGCAACTCTGACTTTATATCTCGCAAATCTCACTTTATATTTCACAATTCTGACTTTATATCTCGCAATTCTGACTTTATATCACGCAACTCTGACTTTATATCTCGCAACTCTGACTTTATATCTCGCAACTCTGACTTTATATCTCGCAACTCTGACTTTATATCTCGCAAATCTCACTTTATATTTCACAATTCTGACTTTATATCACGCAACTCTGACTTTATATCTCGCAACTCTGACTTTATATCTCGCAACTCTGACTTTATATCTCGCAAATCTCACTTTATATTTCACAATTCTGACTTTATATCACGCAACTCTGACTTTATATCTCGCAACTCTGACTTTATATCTCGCAAATCTCACTTTATATTTCACAATTCTGACTTTATATCACGCAACTCTGACTTTATATCTCGCAACTCTGACTTTATATCTCGTAACTCTGACTTTATATCTCGCAATTCTGACTTTATATCTCGCAATTCTGACTTTATATCTCGCAATTCTGTCTTTATATCACGCAACTCTGACTTTATATCTCGCAACTCTGACTTTATATCTCGCAACTCTGACTTTATATCTCGCAACTCTGACTTTATATCTCGCAAATCTCACTTTATATCTCACAACTCTGACTTTATATCTCGCAATTCTGACTTTATATCTCGCAAATTCTGACTTTATATCTCGCAATTCTGACTTTATATCTCGCAACTCTGACTTTATATCTCACAATTCTGACTTTATATCTCGCAACTCTGACTTTATATCTCGCAATTCTGACTTTATATCTCGCAATTCTGACTTAATATCTCGCAACTCTGACTTTATATCTCGCAATTCTGACTTTATATCTCGCAATTCTGACTTTATATCTCGCAATTCTGACTTAATATCTCGCAACTCTGACTTTATATCTCTTAATTCTGACTTTATATCTCGCAACTCTGACTTTATATCTCGCAATTCTGACTTTATATCTCGCAACTCTGACTTTATATCTCACAAATTTGACTTTATATCTCACAATTCTCACTTCATATCTCGCAATTCTGACTTTATATCTCGCAACTCTGACTTTATATCTCGCAACTCTGACTTTATATCTCACAACTCTGACTTTATATCTCCCAACTCTGACTTTATATCTCGCAATTCTCACTTCATATCTTGCAAATCTGACTTTATATCTCGTAACTCTCACTTTATATCTCACAATTCTGACTTTACATCACGCAACTGTGACTATATAATGCAATTGTGGGATAAAAAGTCAAAATTATCTTTTAAAATGTTTTATTTCGTGGGAAACAAGCTTCCATAGAATCGTGACCAGCACGTTTTCACGAGATTGATTTCACGAACGAACAGGTTTCCACTTTTAAATAAACAACACATTTATTTCGCCGTGCGATCGAATGTTTTCTCGTCCGTGTAATGGAGGCCTCACCTTTGAAATCCACCTCTCCGTTGCCGTCCGTGTCGAATATATCGATGACTCTCTGCACCAGTGGGTTCTGCTGTAACTCGGGCAAAGACATGAACTCCTCCACACTCAGCGATCCCGAGTTATCCAGGTCGAGTTTCTTAAACCTCTTTCCCAGCCTTTTAATCTCATCAGCATCGACTAGAGTGGACAGAGAGACAAAACAAACAAATAAATGGACAACATTAGCGGACGATCAAACACATGCGCCCCCTAATCGAGCCGCTTTCTGTGCTTCAGCAAAATCAATGTGCAAAACACTACAAATACAACCAAAGAGAGAGAAATGAATCCACAAAAAACACAATTACTCACGTTAAAGTTAAATTTCAATCTTAAAAAAATCTCGTTTAGACTTTTGAATTTCTCCTCAGCTTTTAGGAGGGAGTGGAAAAGATTTTCCCATTTATTATTTTTTTTATTTCAAACGTATCTACATTTTTAAGCACGTTTTCCCATCTAATCAGGTTTGGGTAATAATAAGCCTGTAAAATATAATTTCTAAAGACTCAATTTGTACATTTTAACCACAAAAATCATAACCTTCTAAGTAGAGCTGCCTCAGTTTTGCAGACGATCCAACACGCGCATGAAACCTGTCCTGTAAATCCCCCAATCGAGCCACAATCTGTGCTTCACTACGTATACACCCAAACCGTGAGAAATGAGTCCAGCGGGACACACTCACATCGCGTGGCAGGATCTTTAGCTTTGGTTTGCATTACATTGGTCATTCCATGGAGAGTCTTTCCCATCGCACTGTATCTATGAGCCATATGGATCCCGGGAGTGTGTTTCACTGCTAAGCCCTTCCATATCAAACTCCGTTACTAACTATAAGCTCATTCGGACGGTCACATGACTCTTCAGTTGGCCTCCCCCAACCCTGAGCAGTCCTGCGAAAGGCTGCCACGGCTCTGTTGACCAACTACGAGACGGATATGAACACGTGATTCGTGTTTTAATACTATAATGAATCAGATTGTTTGTTTAAGAGTCTCTTCTGCTCACCAAAGCTGCATGAATTACACTTGACTAAATATTCACATAGAAAACAATTATTTTCGATTGTAATAATGTTTCACTGTTTTTACTGTATTTTTTTTATTTTAAAAAAGCAGCCTTGGATACTTCTGTCAAAAACATTTAAAAGATCTACGGCAGATTATATTGTATAGAAATGTAACGCATATATCCCTGTAATACCGGTTCATTTCTGTATGTCTGCATAACACAAATGAATACAACTATAAAAATAAAGACAGTGTAACTCTGACAGAAAGCATGTCATCGTCTGTATGTGTGTGTGTGTGTATGACATTTACATTTATTCATTTAGCTGACGCTTTTATCCAAAGTGACGTGCTATATACACTACCGGTCAAGAGTTTTAGATCGTTAAGTTTTTCTTTTTGTTTTTAAAAGAAGTCTCTTCTGCTCACCAAGGCTGCAATTATTTGATAAAAAAATACAAAAAACCCAGTAATATTGTGAAATATTATTACAATTTAAAACAGCGGTTTTCTATGTGAATATATAGTGAAGTGTAATTTATTTCTGTGATAAAAGCTGAATTTACAGCATCATTACTCCAGTCTTCAGTGTCACGTGATCCTACAGAAATGATTATAATATGATGCTCAAGAAACATTTATGACCATTATCCTTGTTGAAAACAGTTTTTTACATTTTTATTTCAGGATTCTTTGATGAATAGAAAGTTCAAAAGAACAGAATTGATCTGAAATGGAAAGCTTTTGTGACATTAATCACTACCGTTCAAAAGTTTGGGGGCAGTTTGGTATTTTTGGGGGAAAGAAATTAGAAAATACTTTTATTCATCAAGGATGAGTTAAATTGATCAAAAGTTACAGTAAAGACATTTATAATGTTAGAAAAGATTATATTTGAAATAAATGCTGTTCTTTTGAACTTTCTATTTATCATTGAATTTGGGGGGGGGGGGGGTGGTACACGACTGTTTTCAACATTGAAAATAATAATTTATGTTTTTGGAGCATAAAATCAGTATATTAGAATGATTTCTGAAGGATCATGTGACACTGAAAACTGATGTGTAATCAGCAACAGTAATGATGAGGAAAATTAAGCTTTCAAATTACATTTTAAAAATATTAAAATAGAAAACAGTCAATTTAAATTGTCATAATATTTCACAATATTACTGTTTGTCATTTTTTTTCATCAATTAAAGCAGCCTAGGTGAGCAGAAGAGACATAAAAAAAAAACATAAAAAATCTTACTGATCTAAAACTTTTGACCGGTAGTGTGTGTGTATATATATATATATATATATATATATATATATATATATATATATATATATATTTAGGGCTCTCAAACGATTAATCGTGATTAATCGCATTCAAAATAAAAGTTTGTGTTTACGTAATATATGTGGGCGTAGTGTGTATAATTATTTTGTATATACAAATACACACACATGCATGTATATATTTAAGAAAAATGTGTTCTTAATATAAGAAATATTTATATTTATACATAATATTAATTATGTACAAATATACATAAAGTATATACTTTCAGATTTTTCTTAAATATATCCATGCATGTGTGTGTATTTATATATACAAAATAATTATACACACTATGCCCACATATATTACGTAAACACAAACTTTTATTTTGAATGCGATTAATCGTTTGACAGCCCTAATATATATATATAAATTTCAAAAAATGTACCGGTTGTGTGTAATGTACGATGATCTTGCCTATTAACCGAATCATTCCAGTTTAGCACATGTGTGTTGCCAGGCAACTACAGGTATGTGGAGCACACACACACACATCATCACAAAGCATCTGTACACTAGTCACATGAATTAAAAATGGAGGAAGAAAGCAGAGGTGATGATATGTGTGTGTTGAGATGAGCGCTGATGATGAATCAGGAGAATTAGCTCAGTTTAATTAATGCCATTACAGGATCGAGGACTCTCTTAAAAGCGGAGGTGAAACTATCAATCCATTAGTTAATGCCCTTCTCTGAGCTGGAGAGCAGATCTGCCCTCGCCCGCACACACACACACACACACACACACACACACACACACAACTCAACACTGATGTGGAGAACACACACTGACGCAGACACACTGCCGTCCTCAGGGCATGAAGAGTAACACACTCATACGATGCTTTATTAGTCCTGTATGTTGTGGTCTGGTCAGTTTTTGTGCATATTTCAAGTATAATATTTATATTTATGAGTGTTTCATTAGTGTTTATATTTAAATATAAGTTTATATTTATGGGTGTATTATTGGTGCACTTTTTATATGTAAGATAATATTTGTATATATGGGTGTATTAGTGCATTTTTCATATATAAAATATATTATTTGTATGCATGAGTGTATTATCAGTTCATTTTTTATATTTAAGGTAGGCCTATAATATTTTTATGTATTAGTGTATTATTAATGCATTTTTAATATATAAAATATAATATTTGTATGCATGAGTGTATTATTAGTCCATTTTTTATATTTAAGGTATAATATTTTTATGTATGGGTTTATTATTAGTACATTTTTTATATTTAAGGTAGGGCTGTAGTACTCGAGTCCGGTCTTGGACTCGAGTCCGGACTCGAGACCGTTTTTCTATGGTCTTGGACTTGTCTCGGACTCGCTGGTATTCGGACTCGGACTTGTCTCGGTCTCGGCCACGGGTCTTGCCAAATATGGCTTCTGGTCTCGACCGAGTCCAACATTTTTGTATGTGTGTTCATTTTTTTCTAGCCTAACAGGGTAACGTTCACTTAGAAAATGCCCGAATTGACCGACCAGTGCTTACTACAACGGAGCGCGTCTTCTCATGCTGTTACTATAGTTACTGGGTGTTGCACACAATTCTAATGATTCCCGCAGGTCTCCCATTTATAATGTGGGATATTCCCGCAATAGTAATCCACACACAGAATATCAAATCATTCTTTTATTAACTATCTGCCAGACGCAATTTCACAAACAGCATGAGCGTTCAACGGTGCCGCGTCTTCTCTTCTCTCATGTATTGAGGAAGGCGCATCAAGCGCTGCTGCGATAATACACACTCGCGTTCAGGAGTCGGGACATGGCGAAATATACACTTGTATTCGGGCCAGTAGTGCATCGTGAATAAAGCTTACCATTTGCACGTCTTTTTAAGTCTTACCAGTTTAACAGTCAAGCAATTTTCAGTGCCAGCGCTCTCTGGGGTGACTATGCGCACATTCATAGAAAATCCGCCTCAAGAACAGCTGGCCAGTAAAAAAAGGTTATTTTTTCACTGATTAGCTAGGCCTGTATTGCTTTAACACTCAAAACTGTGTCAAGTTCGGTCTTCGTGAGTATAATGGCCTAAACATAGTCGGTTTTGTCTTTAAAAGCATAAAACTCATGCCAGTTTATTGAACAGAGAATCCATGCACTAGCTCTTAAAGTGACAGTAACCATATATGTAGGTCATTAATTTTGTCGTCAAAACAACAAAAGAGAGCTTTTAAGTTAAAGGAATCAGGATTAATAGCCTGTGTGTTTAATTTATTCAGGACTAAATTACTATCCAGTGTTATTTTCTATTTGATTACTTTATTCAGTTTCTGTCTATGAATACTAGCCTAGTGTTAGACCTATTCAAAAACGTTTCTCTTTATTTGTATCTTTATTCTATTTATTTGTGTAACTTCTTTCAATTTAATTGAACAATTTAAAATCAAGCCTTGTGTTGTGTAAATTCTTAACAACATTAACCCATTGCAATGAGCACAAACATTTAGGCAAGATAAATTTAATAATTTTGTTTGGCAAAAACGAAATTCAGGCCCTGAAAACTTTTTTCCCCCCCGGTCCTGGACTCGGTCTTGACTCGGACTCGAACCTTTTTGGACTCGGTCTTGACTTGGACTCGAACCTCTTTGGACTCGGTCTTGACTTGGACTCGACTAGTCCTGGTCTTGGACTTGTCTTGGACTCGACAAAGGCGGTCTTGACTACAGCCCTAATTTAAGGTATAATATTTATATTTATGAGTGTATTATTGGTGCACTTTTTTATATTTAAGATATAATATTTTTATGTATGAGTGTATTATTAGTGCATTTTTTATATTTAAGGTATAATATTTATATTTATGAGTGTATTATTGGTGTACTTTTTATTTGTAAGATATAATATTTTTACGTATGGGTGAATTATTATTGCATTTTTTTATATTTAAGGTATAATATTTTTATGCATGGGTGTTTTATTATTGCATTTTGTATATTTAAGACATAATATTTGTATGTATGGGTGTATTATTGGTGCATTTTTCATAAGTAAGATATAATATTTTTATGCATGGGTTTATTATTAGTGGATTTTTTATATTTAAGGTATAATTTTTTATGCATGGGTGTATTATTGGTGCATTTTGTATATTTAAGATATAATATTTTTACGTATGGGTGTATTATTAGTGTGTTTTTTTATATTTACGGTATAATATTCTTATGTATGGGTGTATTATTGGTGTACTTTTTATATGTAAGATATAATATTTTTATGCATGGGTTTATTATTAGTGCATTTTTATATTTAAGGTATACAATTTTTATGCATGGGTGTATTATTGGCGCATTTTTCATATGTAAGATATAATATTTTTATTTATGAGTGTATTATTGGTGCACTTTTTACATGTAAGATCTAATTCTTGTATGTATGAGTGTATTATTAGTGCATTTTCTATATTTAAGGTATGATATTTATATGTATGGGTGTATTATTGGTGCATTGTATATTTAAGGTATAAAATTTATCTTTATGAGTGTATTATTGGTGCACTTTCCCCCCGTCATCAAATTCTGCAACCCCATCTCACATGAGCACCTTTCAAAAATTATTTGTTGCCAAGTTTTTTTTTCAATTCATGATTTGTTTGTTCCTTTAAAATAACTAAATAAAAGAACAAATAATGAAATTTGTCACGAACATTAGTTGATGCTCAATTTCACAATGCACAAAAGGCTTCGCTTATTTTACGAGGATCATCTTGGCAGATAAATAAACTGTAATTGTGTTATGAACGCAGGAATGTGCAGTTCATGGAGCTTTTCTTAAGAACGACAGCGGTGCCGGTGTCTGATCCATCAGTGTGATGATCTCCCGCCAACAGCCCAAGCGGACATCACCCCTCAGCGACGGACAACACCTGAAGCGCTGGTCTCAGATCCCCTAAACACACCCGACGGCACACGGCACGGTGTATTTCCAGCGCTTCACAGTGTGTGTGAGGCTGAAGGACACATGCCAGCACGACACACTTTAGTCCACACATGGTCTTGTAAGTGGGTCATATGCATTAGCAGGCTAAACACTCCTGATCGAGACCATCATGTGGACGATTTCTTTTAGATTTCTTTAAGAGCGAGTCCATCAAAAACTGCCAATGGTGACATCTCACATCGAAATCAAAAGGAATAAATAAGAATTATATTAAATATTTAGCATGAATGATGAAGAAAATGAAGCCTACTCGAGGATCATTAAAATGTTTTGCATTGTGACATTATTTATCTGAAAATTAGCCCCTTATGGCCCATTTTCTCATTATTTATATCTCTTGGTAATGTTTGTTGTACTACTTAAAGTATACTGTATTATTATTAGGGCTGTCAAAACGATTAATCGCGATTAATCGCATTCAAAATAAAAGTACTATATACTTGTATATATTTAAGAAATATTTTCATGTGTATTCTGTATATAGATTTATATATAATTTATATTATATATAAATATTTTATAAATAAATAATATTTTTTCTTAAATATACATGCATGTGTGTTTTTATATATATATATACAAAATAATTATACACAGTGCCCCCACATATATTATGTAAACACAAACTTTTATTTTGGATGCGATTAATCGCGATTAATCGTTTGACAGCCGTATTTATTATTATTATCAAATCATTCATTACAGTATTTTTATGTTGTTAAAATGCTCAAAAGCAAAACATCCAGACCCATTCAGTAATGAGAATATATAAAATCAACTAAACAAAAGAAAATACATGTAATTTTAACGTATATGCAACGCAATACACATATTTAAATAAAACTGGTGTTTCTAGCGTCACAAACGACCCTGTAACCAATCAGATCAACGTGTGATCGTCAACCAGTGGATCTCTGAGCGAGTGGAGGTGGGGCTCATTTGCATATTCATAGAACCGCGAATACTAAATGAGGAAAGGGTGTCGAGTTACTTTCAAGCTATTTTAAGGCATGAAGAATTTTATTTTTTTTTTTTTAAATATGTAATTTTGGTGATCAAAGATCAATTTTAAGGGATGAAATGATTGACCACCGGGGGACTGTAAGATAAGTTTGCACAATATTTGCCATCATATTTTGTGCAGCTTTCCTGCATAGACATTTAACAAGTCAAATAGTTGGAATTTAATTAAATTTAACAATTAAATAGTTGGAACAGAACTTTCTTCAGTAAAGAGAATGTTAATTTAATCACATTGTAGTTATGTTTCTAAACTGTGAATCTGTAAATGGAGGTTGTATTTCTCGGTCATATCGCCCAGCTCTCCATCACAGCAGTTTGTTCTTCAGTTTTGTGGGTAGTTTAAGAGAGAGAGAGAGAGAGCGTGTGCTGACATGAAGTCGAGCCCTACAGCTCATTCTTTGCGTGAGGCATCGGTACACAAATGGTTAATCTCAGCAAAGTTTAACTAGCACACGCACACACACACACACACACACACACACACACACAGGGACGGGAGCGTGACTGTAGACCATCCTCCTCTTCACACACGTGCTCAACATTCGAGCACATCAGAGGGAAGCAAAACTAATTAAAAGAAAGTTTCAGAGCTAAGAATAAGCCTCGGCAGCGTCTCTGGAGACGGGCTTGACTTGACACCCTTTCCACCGCGAGTTCATCACGCCGCAGACACCATCCAGGCTAACTTCATGAATTGAAATGGATTCATTTTCTGTTGTTGAAACATTTCAACCTAATATAGGGCTTTATAAAATGTTGAATGTTTCAAAGCGGCTTCACAGTAATCAGACTTCAGCACAGAGACACTCAATTCAAATTCAAAGCTCTAGAACGGCAAAAGTGTCTTTATGTATTCAGATCATGTTCAATAACTCTGTTGCAAAGTTAATTTGTATGTAAATTAGGTATAAACTTAAATGGTACTTACAATGCGAGCACATTTCCAACGGATAACTTGCCTCATTTCCCTACAAAAGAAGAAAACATAAGATTATCAACTTTTTTTGTTGAAATTATTACACATCATCACCTTTATTAACACAAACACACACACACGAAATGAAGGAGATCAATAGGAACGAGTCAGTGTCATATTCTAATGATCTAAAACACTGAAATTCGGGTAACGTACGTGCTTAATTTCAGAGTCAATGGAATTAATTGAGAAACTTTGAAATTGAAAGTACAGGTAAAAACAATCAAAACTATAGACCATTTCAAAAGATGTAAACAACACTGGTCCAGAAGCATTTCCTGTTTCAGTTTGTAACTGTTTTCTTTATTTCACATGTAAAGAAAACTTCTTAAAGATGTTTGTTTAACTTTTTGATTAGTTTTAAATGTTCTGTTGGTTGTATTTTATCCCAGCTTTTATGTAGTGTTAAAAAACTGAAATAGGAAGTGCTTCTGGACCAGTGTTGTTTACATCTTGTGAAATGGTCTATAGGCATAGGTAATATATTTTAATATTCACAAATCAAAAAAATGCATTTGTGACTTTTTTTGGAAATGTACATGAATTAGGGCTGTCAAACGATTAATCGCAATTAATCGCATCCAAAATAAAAGTTTGTGTTAACATAATACATGTGGGTGCACTGTGTATAATTATTTTGTGTGGATATATACACATACATATATGTATAAGTATATATATATATATATATATATATATATATATATATATATATATATATATATATATATTTATACCACGGGCTGTTTAAATACTCGATTTTGATTGGCTGGAAGGTGTGCAGTAAAACCCTTTAATGCACAGGTAGTTCCAGTCAGTTTGATTACAGTTTAAAATGAATCCGCTTAGACTGTAAACCATAGACTGTAAAACAAACATTGGTAACCATAGTAACAGTTACGCTTGCAAACAGATTCATAATTCATTCAAATAAATGCAATCCGATGGCTCTACTTTATTTAAAGTGGACGGAGTAGAACTAACGAGCTGTAACTTAAGAAAATAACCGTCATTTTTACATGTCTGTTAAAAAATTACACTGTTAACATCAGTTATAGCTTTAATTTCTTTTTAACTTGGCAAATAACCGAGGTATAAGCGGGATAATCCACGGCTAGCCATGCATTAAATGATTTTAATGCACGACGTAGAGGCAACCACCCTCCGCTTCGCGTCGGGTGGTTCTTCGCCTCTACGCCGTGCATTAAAATCCTTTAATGCATGGCTAGCCGTGGATTATCCCTTACATATATATATATATATATATATATATATAAGTATATATATATAGTATATATATATATATAAATAAATACACACACACATACATGTATATTTTAAAAAAATATTATTTAGATATAAAATATTACAACATAATATATACAACAAATACAAATAATAATATACAACATAAACTATATATATAAATCTATATGCAGTATATACATGAAAAAAATTCTTAAATATATACAATGTGTGTGTATTTATATAAATAAAATAATTATACACAGTGCCCCCACATATATTATGTAAACACAAACTTTTATTTGGATGCGATTAATCGCGATTAATCGTTTGACAGCCCTAAAATGAATTAGTTAAGCAATTGTTGCTAATTAACATTCAGGTCCAGTGGACGTGAGCAGCGCATCACAATGACATCATGTTGGATTCAACTTTTTCAGAATACATTTATCCTTCATTTAATGACATTGAACATACAAACACAATGCAAAATGTATTTTCCTCATTTTTTTTTTTTATGTTATGAATATCAATTGGATATGTTTTTGTGAGATTCAGCCAGAATATCTGTAGATCAGTCCTGTGGCCCTCTAAACCTGAATGTCTACTTGTCGGCTAAGAAATATTTAGCATTTTCCTTATTTCATAATATTCCTGCACGTATAGTATATGTTTAAAGTCTCCTGTGGTGAAAATCCAGCTTTAAATGTTGTTTATGTGTGTAATATGGTGTTTTTAATCATGTGTAAGTTCATAAGTGGACAGCATTGCTGAGTACTTCCTCCTTAAAACTGCAGTGAACCAAAGACAGTCTCAAAAACACTGTGAAATTGCTGGTGTTTCTGAAGCTTTTAAACAATACTTGTGAAGAACCTGTTCATCAGTGTTACTGTGAATTCTTCTCTTTCATTTGATATATAAACCAAAAGCTAGAAGATGAAATTCTAAATACTCCCCCCTCTGTCTCTCCATCTGCTTTGATTTATTATTTATAAAGTCTCGTTCAGTTCAATGGTTTGTGTGTGTCACGGCAGTGAAGGACAGATGAGAGCTTGGCCTGTCTGTGTTCAACACATTCTTACTCTGTAATAACGTAATATCTGCTGTGTATGATAATACTGAAGAAAAAAATGAGTGTAAAAACAATTTTCATTCAAAACATTGTTAGTACATTTCAAAATTAATTACAAAGTGCTTTTTATGCCATTTTAAAGGTCCCTAATGTTGTTTCAGAGTCTCCTCCAACAGGTTTAAACACATCTAAGGTCAAACACACTTTATTTAACTCATAATCTCCACAGCTCTTTCTCTCAGTGTCTGAAACGCTTCGTTTGGAGATTCAGTCTCTCTAAGCTCCGCCTCTCTGAGAGCTGCTCTGCTCTGATTGGTCAGAGAGCAAACGCTCATTATCATATCTGAACCTCAACTCTTGATCACAGTGATACGAACAGTAACGATGGCGAGGGTTTTACTGTATCAATCTCATCAAAGTGGATTTGCTTTATCAGCAGAAAACAGCGTCTCCTCCACACGAACAACACGAACCTTCAGTCTCAGATCCACGACAGTGTTTGATGTTTATTGAACTCTTTTGTAACATTATAAATATGTTTACTGTCACTTTTGATCAATTTAATGCATATTTGATAAATACAATGTTAATTTATCTCTTTTTTTATTGTACCACATATGTTGAAGTATCAAAGTTTCCAGAAAAATCTTAAGCAGCAAAACTGTTTTCAACATTGATAATAATCATAAATCATGTTTCTTGATCATTAAATCCACATATTAGAGTGATTACTACATATTCACATAGAAAACGGTTGTAATAATATTTTACAATACTACTGTTTTAACTGTATTTTGGATCAAATACTAAAGGAGGCGAAGGTGTCAAGTTACATTCAAGACATTTTAAGGCATGAATACATTTTTTTTTCTAAAAATATGTAATGTAATTTTGGTGATCACAGAGCAGTTTTAAGGGATGAAAGGGATGTTTTCACCATCCCATTAGCATTGTGTGTATGTGTGTGTGAGTGTGTCGACGTCTCTCGGCTCGATGTTACGAGGCATCAGCGTGGGATTTGAGGAGCGAACCATCAAATCTGCTGCCGATCTCTGTATAGACTGTTCTGTGTATATATATATACACACACACACACACACACACATCTACAGCTGCCCACTCATAACAGAGACGCCAAACTGCCACCGCTGGGACTAGAATTGTCCTGTTAGGAAAAGCTAACGTTGGGCTGGCTATCGGAAACAAAATATGATACAAGTGAAATAAAAGTAAAGATTTTAAAGGGAAAAAAGTAGACATCATCAGGCCCATTTATAAAGACAATATTAAGCCTATTTACAAAGTCTTGGTTGTTTATTCTCTTCATATTCTCCATTGTTGCGGCTCCTCTCTTCCCAGTCTGTCAGTAACGCTCTGTTTACATCCTGTCTCTATGAAGCCCCTCCCTCTGAAAAGCACACTGTGCTCTGATTGGTCGGCTGGATCAGTGTGTTGTGATTGGTCGAGCGCTTCGAGTCTGTTTTGGAAATGTCCCGCCCCCTTCCATAACCGCCAGTTTAACACACTACTAACCAACTCAACCAGGCCCCGCCCCCTTTATACTGCGCATTAATTATTATAATGAGGAATATTGTGACGTGTTCGTGAGTCAAAACTACAATGGAGGCGTTTCAGGAGTTCACAAACACTGATATAGAGAAGAACTGGAGCTTTTTCACTCTTAAACGGCAATACTACAGAGAGATGAACATAATATGGACACACAGAACACATTTATGGACACATTTAGGACACTCATGAGTTTGCTTGCAGCTGCTGATCTAGAGTCAGTGTTTCTCATCCTACTAATAGTTTAGGTTTGAATAATGATTTTAATGATTCTGAAAGAACAGGTTTACACTGAAATGCAAAGCGCACTCGTATGATCAACCTGGATCTGTTTCTACAATACACTGAACCCTCCTCTTTCTTAAGACGACGTGTCCTAAAACACATGATTATCATGCTAATCTCCATTAGAGCCCGACCGATAAAGGATTTTGAAGGCCAATACCGATGCAAACATTTGTTGGTTTTAAAATCCGATATTCCGATATATCGTCCGATATTATTTGAGCACCTATTAAACAGGGTTAACAAAAGCCGATCGGAACGAAACTCGTTGGGCATGTTCGACTCATGGCCCTAGAGGTCTGTAAGAATTTTGAAAGAAATCGGCCACTAGTTGGTGCTAACGAGGTTTATGGCTCTGTAATCACGTAGTGTTGCACACACCCCCGCAATATGTATATCAATTGATAGATCTCCTCATGATGAACAACTTTGCCTCAAGAACCATTGCTGTCAATCAAATTGTTCGTTAAATATTCACAAATATGTTAAAAACCTACTTTTGCGAACTAATCCCTGTTTTTTTGCCCGATCGGAACCAGACCAGTCTAGGATAATTCTTTGGACTCTCTAGTTCAATAATTATCAAAAAAAGTTGAACTTTTTTTATTTTGCGCATGGTGTTAAATGGTTATTAAGAAAAAGGAGTGTCAAAACACACTCAAAAACCTATAAATCATGAATAAAAACTCAGAACTTCATTAATAAACATGCAAAGTTTCATGGAGATCGCACCATAGGTGGCGCTATAACTGTTAAAAATGTTAAAAATAATGTATTCCCTATGGTAAATCGCTTGTATTGGCTGTAAATTGTCTTACTAAAATAAACTAATGTCTTTTGATGATTTTTGTCCTTAAAAACCTTAAGTGCTTGAACCCCGATAAATGCTGCTTGCAGCTTTAATTATTATTATTATTTTTATTTCCGAAACGCGCAACAAAATATTAACAGATTTCCCTAACATTAGTTATTTGTAGTTAATTATGAGTTTAAACTAAAATAATATGATAATGCATAACTGGTTCTGTCTGCCCGACTGTGCGTTATACACGAGTTTTGCCAACAAGGTAGAGTGCCCTCTGGTGGACAAACTATACAACTCCAACACTCATGACATGATTGAAGCGTGATTCGTCCGTTTTTATTTTATTTTTGAAATATTCATTTATCGGCCATTATAACTGCCGATACCGATATTTTAGAAAATGCCTAATATCAGCCTGCCGATATATTGGTCTGGCTCTAATCTCCATTATGAGGAATTGCGGTCACTCCAAACAACTAGTCTTTAGTCTATATCAAATGTACATAATACAAGCCAAATGAATGCATGTAAGGAATAATTCATCAATGCAAATTTAATTAAAGTCATTTTTGAGATTTTAACATGCAATCAAGATGTTTTTTTTTTGCATTTAATGTAAAGTAAAAAAACATTATGAGAATATTTAGAATTGCAATTAGATTTTGGCGTAATTTCTGATTGTTAAAAGTAAATTTAATTAATTTAGTTCTGTTTAAAATATTATTTCTTGTCTTCACTTCAGGGTGAGATTTGATCTGTGCATGTTTTTGTCCCTTAGCACTATTTCAGGCTTAATTAAAACTCACAATCCTTCTACAATCAGTAGACATTTGCCTTACTCATTAATCACACAACAATTACATCGATTCTGCATTACACTTGGTGGTTTTGTCCTGCAATGTCCTTCGAGACGCACAGATTAGCACAAACCTACGAAACGGACTGTGAAAAACAGATGCGTTGATGTGCAGAATGCAATTGCAAAACGGCATCTGAAGTGTTTCTGAAGAGTTGGACTCGGTTATTAATACCATGATCCTCCGAGTCCAAACATGAATTAGGGCGATGACAATTCACAGCAGACCTACACTCCACGCTGATGAGAACAAATGATGCCTTGCGGCTCAAAAAAGAGAAAACGGAGAGTTTTAAATGAATTCCTGAATCATTAGTGGGCTCTTCTGAGATGTAAATGAACTCTTTAGTGGGCTGAACATCGTCTGGGAAGCCGAAGAGGCGAACACTCAGCGCAGATCATAAATAATGCATTCGGCATTCAGAGTCAATTAGACCGCACAAAAAAACATGCAGTGCACAATGGACATCCGGCACAGCGAAACATCACTAAATACCAACTAAATTACAATAACAAGGTGTTATAGAAAGAAGCAAATGTTTCATGCAACTTATCGCGCATGATAATAACAACTGTCCATTTTGCTCATGCCAACTATCGGCAAGCAATATCTGGATCAATAGCCTATAGGTCTTTGTTGTACAGCCTTCCATTTATGCTGATTTAAAAATAGTAACTCATACAATGATGTAGACTTAAGGGGAAGATAAAACAGGCTTTCGGATTTGAAAATGTTGATTTTTTTTCTGCAACCGCGCGAGAGATCACTTCCAGGTCGCCCATGCCTTCAGATCTCTTGGACGTGGCTGTGTTTACAAGAGGTAAAAACGATATAAATCCTGTTCGTTTTCTCACACAAACCGCTCGTTTCGTGTCTTAGGCCATCAATGTGTACTTACGTTTACGAGTCATTAAATCATGTTTAATCTGGACTTCTCTGTGCATGCTCTTTGAGTCGGTGACCATACACCTCCATTATATGACTGACAGACAAGAACGGTTTGACCTAAAAATATCAAAATTGAAAATACTGCGGAAACAAAGACACCTACATCTTGGATGCCCTTGAGGTCAGATAAAACATACCAAATATTAATTTCAAAGTGAACTATCCCTTTAAATTCTCCCTGTGGTGAAAATCCAGCTTGTAATATTGTTTATATGTCTATGTGGTGTTTTTAATATGTGTAAGTTCATTAATCGACAGCATTAATGAGTATTTCCTCCTTAAAACTGCAGTGAACCAAAGACAGTCTCAAAAACACGCTTTGAAATCGCTGGTGTTTCTGACGTCACAAACGTCCTTGTAACCGATCAGATCAACGTGTGATCTTGAAGTGAGTGGAGGCGGGTCTCATTTGCATATTAACAGGACCTTCTCAGAACTTCACAAAAACTGGTGAGCATATGTGTCATAAAATCATAAATAAACATGCAAAGTTTCATGGAGATCGCACCATAGGTGGCGCTATAACTGTTAAAAAATGTTAAAAAAATAATGTATTCCCCATGGTAAATTGCCTGTATTGGCTGTAAATGGTCTTACTAAAATAAACTAATGTCTTTTGATGATTTTTGTCCTTAAAAACCTTAACTTGAACCCCGATAAATGCTGCTTGCAGCTTTAATTATTATTATTAATTTTATTTCCGAAATGCGTAACAAAACATTAACAGATTTCCCTAACATTAGTTATTTGTAGTCAATTATGAGTTTTAACTCATAATGTGGTGTTTTTAATATGTGTAAGTTCATATGTGGACAGCATTAATGAGTATTTCCTCCTTAAAACTGCTGTGAACCAAAGACAGTCTCAAAAACACGCTTTGAAATCGCTGGTGTTTCTGACGTCACAAACGACCTTGTAACCAATCAGATCAACGTGTGATCTTGAAGTGAGTGGAGGCGGGTCTCATTTGCATATTAACAGGACCGCAGGCGAGGGTGTCGAGTTACAGGGTCTATGTTAAGGCTAGGGCTGGGTACCGAGTTCGATACTTTTTAGGTACCGACCGAATTGCCTCGATACTATCGAGTATCGAAAAATTACTTATTGTTCGGTACCAGATTTTGATACCTAAGGGGTTAACTCGTTAAATCAGTACTCAAACAAATACATATAAAATGCACAACGGCACAAAATCAAAAAAAAAAAAAAAAAAAAATATATATATATATATATGAAGAGTTCAGATGCAAAAGCCTCTAAGTGCCATTTGAAATTTTCTTCTAAAATGACCATTTTTATCAAGCTTGTATATTTAAGTTCAGTAATTTCACTTAAATGGCAATGAAGATTACCTATTAATTGTCATTTAAGTGAAATTACTGAACTTAAATATACAAGCTTGATAAAAATGGGCATTTTAGAAGAAAATTTCAAATGGCATTTAGAGGTTTTTGCATCTGAACTCTTCATATATGTTATGCACTGGCTAAGTAGTCAAACTGAAAAAAAAAAAAAAAGGTTTTCTGAGGTGATGTATTATGTAATCTTGTTAAAATGGATTTCGTAAAATTGGTATCGAATGAAGTATCGTCCAGGAACCGGTATCGAAATTAAGGTATCGGTATCGGTATCGATTTTTTTTAAACGATACCCAGCCCTAGTTAAGGCATGAAGAATTTTTTTCCCAAGGTTTTTTTTTTTAAAAATATGTCATTTTGCTTATTTCAAGGGATACAATTACTGACTACACGCGGAATTTAAGGGAACTTTAAATACTGTGTGTGTTTACGAGGCTTATGTCTTTTGTCTCCCCCTTGTGCCTTTTTAAAGAGCGCAATAATCACGGTTACATTAAATAACTGTGATCAGATGGCCATTTAATAATCGAGACTAACTAACCATATAGCCTGTCGTATCTGTATATCACTTACATTGATAGACTCTAACAGCAAGCATTTTCTGTGAAGCTGCTTTGAAACAAATCATATTGTGAAAAGCGCTTTACAAATAAACTTGAGCTAAACTGATGGTTTCTGTAAGATTCTCCCAGATTCATTAAGCTAAACGTAGACTAGATTCTGATATTCACGAAACACTGGCTAAAGATTATTATTTTCGACTAAAAGTAAAATTGCAAGCATGAGTAATAAAGTGGACATAACCAATATGATTATTCTTCTTTCTCCGTCTTGATGCCCACAATAAATGACTAATGATCATAAACTGCAGATAGCAGGCCTCCGCTGGTGTGTGTGTGTGTGTGTGTGTGAGAGAGAGAGAGAGATGACTGGAGAAAGCTATCCGCTAGCATTCCTATTGATCTAAACTCCACACAGGAACAATAAACTGTGATGGATCACTTTACCGGTCAGACAGACGCATGTAAAAATGATTAAATATAAATGTAAATGCTGGTCCGGTTCAGGTGGGCGATTCCTGACAGAATAAACGGCGTTATACACCAGACCTTACAATGCACTGACAGTCTTTCAGCCCTAATACTAATATTAATACTAATTCTTTAGTGCTTGAAGTAAACCTATGGTTACACTTACACATACTTACTAGTAATAACAGTAAATGATGCATAATTAAAAGGAACTAACCTTTAACCCAAACCTAACCATAAGTCTATAATAAGTACTTAGGCTGTCAAACGATTAATCGCATCCAAAATAAAAGTTCGTGTTTACATAATATATGTGGGTACACTGTGTATAATTATTATATATATTTGTATAGTAATATAATATATAATATAAATTTATTATATATAAATCTATATACAGTATATACATGAAAATATTTCTTAAATATATACAAGCATGTGTGTGTATTTATATATATATATAAATAATTATACACAGTGCCCCCACATATATTATGTAAACACAAACTTTTCTTTTTGGATGCGATTAATCACGATTAATCGTTTGACAGCCCAAGTAAGTACGTTTAATTAACAATACAATGCATTTATGTCACCTTAAAATAAAGTCTAACAAGTATTTGTTCATTTTCATTTGATTAGAGACCAGTAAGGATAAGTTGTTAATGTTTAATGCCTTGGTGTTATAATCATAATCATCAAAATTATAACAAATAAAGGCTTGAAATTAGGGCTGTCAAACGATTAATCGCATCCAAAATAAAAGTGTGTGTTTATATAATATATGTGGGTGCACTGTGTATAATTATTTTGTATATATATATATATATATATATATATATATATATATATATGAAGAGTTCAGATGCAAAAGCCTCTAAGTGCCATATGAAATTTTCTTCTAAAATGGTCATTTTTTATCAAGCTTGTATATTTAAGTTCAGTAATTTCACTTAAATGGCAATGAAGATTACCTATTAATTGTCATTTAAGTGAAATTACTGAACTTAAATACACAAGCTTGATAAAAATTGTCATTTTAGAAGAAAATTTCAAATGGCATTTAGAGGCTTTTGCATCTGAACTCTTCATATATATATATATATATATATATATATATATATACACACATATGCATGTATATTTAAGAAAAAAAATATTTATATATAATATAAATTATATATAAATCTATATACAGTATATACATGAAAATATTTCTTAAATATATACAAGCATGTGTGTGTATTTATATATATAAATTAATTATACACAGTGCACCCACATATATTATGTAAACACAAACTTTTATTTTGGATGCAATTAATCGTTTGACAGCCCTACTTGAAATTTCACTTTGCATGTAATGAGTCTATAATATATTAGTTTCACCTTTTAAGTTGAATTACTGAACTTTTGCTCGATATTCTTGTTTTTCGAGGTCTGGATTATTGTGTAAGGCTCTGAATATGCAGCAGGACCACATTGCACTTAATAAAGATTGATATTTAGATTATTTTCCCAACATGTCACAACACAATCTCAATGTTTCAGGGTTGCCGTTTGACCTCAAGTTGACAGACGTGTGATACTAGTTTGACTTTGTCTCAAGACTCTTCCAGAAAAAGACAGAATATGGCGTACGGTTTTATTAAAACCCCGAAGGATATGGAGCAAAACACGTTTTTTTGTTCCAGTTAACGAACTGAAATTAAAATATTCACAAACTACCTTGTTTGTTTTTCTAATTTGACTAATCTGATGTCAAGGACTTGCACACCATCTGTACTGATTGATATATCGTAAATCTGAAGACATGTAATATATTCATGCAAACCTAAGTGGCCTTGTCAGCAAATAACACTTTATATTTATGTCAACTTACAACACAACTAAAGCAAATATGATTCAGCGAGAAGGTTACTTCTATAATGGAATATTTTTGACTTGCATTGCAATTTGTCAATCATGACGTTTACTAAGATTCTGAAAAGCTAACTTTCACTATATTTCTAGTGAAACAGAGAGAACAGAAAATTATTGCATTGGTGTTGATGACAGAACATTTATTACCATTGGTATTCATGCAAATACGATAGTAGCCGACATGAATATGGTAATCACTCAATATCATGGTGGTATTACCATCAGATACCATCAAAACATATTTTGCAATATGGACATAAGGCATTTCTCTACAAAATAATGCCCATTGTTGCATTCTTTCAAGTATATTATACAATGCACACCTACATAATTCAAAGAACTATAAAAATGGTCTGCGCCTCATGGCATGCATTGGATAACCGTTCTCTTATTTATCACAATATAGTTCTTAATAAAGAATGTCAAGCTTAATAGCTCTGGCTTTAACGTTAAATGTCAAACAGCATCACACAAGACAGCGCATTCAGCACTGACTGAGTCAGGTTAGCATTTAGTTCTGCAATGGCTTTGCAACCGCTTTGCATGAATTAGACCAGCAATGGATACACACATTCACAATCTGGCAGATGCACGATAGGAAACCCGTAAATCTTCGTGTTTGGACAGCTCGACCTCACGTTGAACATTCAGGATGCATTTGAAACCGATATCTGCTATTTGTTTACAGTGCTGCGAATGCGTTTCTTACCATGTTGCTGCCTGTGCGACGGAATTCCCCCTCGGAAATGAACAGCAATAAATGACAGCACAAGTATATGCGGAAAATTCTGCTCTTGGTCACGCTGTTTTGTCAAAAAAATGCTGGTTTTGATACATCAGAAGCGTAACCTATTTTCCGTCTGTTTCCGTGGGTTTCACTGCAGTAGCGACGCGAGCACGAGCCGCAGGGCGGGGAGGGGGAGGAGCCTAGGAGGCGCGCTGCTATTGGACGGGAGCCGAAAGAGGCGAGGTTAAGAAGCGCTGGTGGGCGGGCCTTCGGTACACTACATCCGGGTAACCTTAGCCCCATCACCAACAACAGGCTTCACCCTCACACTAACACACTCACACACACACACGACAATTTGCATTTCAAGGAAGGCCCCTGGCCTCCACAATGCGGGCGAACTCATGATGCGTAGAAGTCAAGTCCTCCTGAGAAGATCGTATTTACGAGTTGAGAAGTCATTTATTCGACGTCATATGCGTTCAAGTCACTTTCGTCGGAGCAAGATGGCGGCGCTCCTTCTCTTCCCTTACGAAAATTAACCATGATGTGTTAAGATGTAAATTTTATAGGCTATATTGTATACTACCTAAGTTCCATCCCCCATGGTAGAAAAAAAAAAACATGGTAACTACAAATGAATCATGGTTTTGCTGCACTAACCATAGTTTAACCATGGTAGACTTGTTGTAAACTGGTTATACAAATGGTACACAATCTGACAAACAAAAAAAACTAAGGTTACTAAACTTTTACAAGCCTATAATAAAACCATGGTTGAATTCGTAAGGGATATTTAACTATACAAAAATACAGTAATGTTTTTAAACTCCCAGAAAATGAAGAACAAATAATGTGCATCAGTGCTGTTCTTTTTAACGTTTTAATTTATGAAGACAATTTCATTACATATCATATTGTTATATTACAATGCTATTAAAATCTGAGCTAGTAGCTTATTTTGTTGTAAAAAAATCTGACAAAACTGCTAAATTCCTTTTAAAGGGATAGTTTTGACAAGGAAAATGCTGTCATCATTTACTGACCCTCAAGTTCTAAACTTTAAGGACACAGAAGATGATATTTTAAAGAATGTTGTTAATCAAACAGTTTTATCAATAGCCATTGGCTAAAAAAATATAGTCAATGCGTGCCGTCAACTGTCTGGTTACCAACATCTTTAAAATATCTTCTTATAAGAATAAGAAAGAAACTCATAGAGGTTTGGAACAACATGGGGGTGAGACAATGTTGACAACATTTTTGGATGAACTATCCCTTTAAATAAAATCCAGAGCTTCCCACTCACATTCATTCGACTTTATGGTGTTTTTCATGTGCGTTCAACTCGTAAATACGACTTTTCCGGCATGACGAACACACAAATCACTGGAGTTTGGGTCATTCCTATTTAAGTCAAATCACATTTATTTAAGTAGTGCTTTTTACAATACTGAGTGTTTCAAAGCAGCTTTACTGAAATAGCAGGAAAATAATGCAACCAAGTTTGTTTCTAGAAGAAAATAGCATCACAGTCCAGCTTAAGCAAGTTCAGTGATGGTTCATTTATGTCCCTCCTAAAACATTCAAATATTCTATGCGAGAAAAAGACAAATTAAGATGAATAAATGTAGGGCTTTTTTATTTCATAAATATAATTTCATAAGCTACCTGTTAGCAGCATCAGTGGTAATGGATGAGATGAATTTTGTGATGTTTTGCTTTATAGTTATATTATCTATTGATTTGATAATATATATTTCTTAATATATCTATCTATCTATCTATCTATCTATCTATCTATCTATCTATCTATCTATCTATCTATCTATCTATCTATCTATCTATCTATCTATCTATCTATCTATCTATATAATTTAGTATATCTATTGATATATTATCTATTGAATTGATTATTATTGATTTGACTTCACATATTAAATGTTAAACGTAATCATTTATAAACATATAAATTATTATAATATACTCTATAGAACATGTTATTATGTATTCTGATAGTCTGGTATAGCCTCAAATTGAAGTGCTTTCTTAAAGTAGCACCAACATGAAATTAAATAAGAATAATAATAAAAAAAACTATCACAGATTAAACTGCATAACAGGACTGGAAATTCAAGCATCAAATTTCAAAATGAATGTGGACTTCCCTTTATCGATACTGTAATAATTTTGACTTCTCGATACAAAAAGGCCATCATATAGCAGTACTATAACAAAATGTGGCTGTTTGTCTGATATTATATGCATACTTGAAATGGGCATAGGCCATAGGCATTTTTACGTCTGTTAAAAGCTAATCTGATTGATTGAGATTTCAAAAACACTCAGAGTTTAGGTTAACCATATGGTTTAAAGTTGTCTTACCGCACCTTACTTTAAGGTCTTAGTGTGGTCTTATGTTCTTACTCCTTTTAAGATGGGAAGGTCTTAACATGTTTCATGAACATGCTAAAACATAATCCTCTTGATGTTTCTAAGAACACTAGGCTGCAGCGCCACCTGCTGGCATCCATTTCACTTTTGGCCATCATAAAATGTAGAAAATCAAACTGTATAATATGTAGTCATGATACGGTGATGTAAAACGTTTGAAAAATGACTTTGTTCAAACTCAGGTAAATAATTATAACCCTTTATTAATCAAAATAAATTAAATGGAAGATCAAAAATGTACACCCTTCTAATTTATGGGAACTCTGTACATTATCTTAGACAACTCACATGCTTTTTGTTTCATATAGAGCATATCAGTTAATAAATTATCAAAATATTAACAAAAAATGTGTATGAATTGTAATGACTCTCTCACAGGCGCATAATTTTATATGTGTTACAGTTTTAGATACAAATGCCACAAAAAGGTGTTTTTGTTTACTTTTTAAAATATTGCACGATTGCGAGCTCCTCTAGTAATTTTTCATTGTCAATGATTTATTTGTATCTATATTATTTGCTGATTTTTAAAAAAAATTGTTGGGTGGGCAAAATAATAACAGAGTGGACAAAATAATTAATTACAGAGTAGACAAAATAATAACAGGGTCGGAAAATAATAACAGAGTGGGCAAAATAATAATGGATGGGCAAAATAAATAATGCTTTAAAATAACAGAGTGGACAAAATAATTAATTACGGGGTAGACAAAATAATAACAGGGTGGACAAAATAATAATGAAGTGGACAAAATAATAACAGGGAGGGGAAATAATAATGGAGTGGACAAAATAACAGGGTGAACAAAATAATAACAGGGTGGGTAAATAATAACAGGGTGGACAAAATAATAACAGGGTGGGCAAATAATAATGGAGAGGACAAAATAATAACAGTGTGGAAAAAATAATTACAGGGTTGGCAAAATAATAACAGGGTTGGCAAAATAATAACAGAGTGGGCAAAATAATAACAGGGTAGGCAAAATAATAATGGAGTGGACAAAATAATAACAGTGTGGAAAAAATAATTACAGGGTTGGCAAAATAATAACAGGGTTGGCAAAATAATAACAGAGTGGGCAAAGTAATAACAGAGTGGGCAAAATAATCATGGAGTGGACAAAATAACAGGGCGGACAAAATAATAACAGGGTGGGCAAAATAATTACAGGGTCGGGAAAGTAATAACAGAGTGGGCAAAATAATAACAGGGTAGACAAAACAATAATGGAGTGGACAAAATAACAGGGCGGACAAAATAATAACAGGGTGGGCAAATAATAACAGGCTGGACAAAATAATAACAGGGTTGGCAAAATAATAACGGAGTGGACAAAATAATAACAGTGTGGACAAAATAATTACAGGGTTGGCAAAATAATAACAGAGTGGACAAAATAATAACAGGGTGGACAAATAAGAATGGAGTAGGCAAAATAATAACAGAGTGGACAAAATAATAACAGGGTTGGCAAAATAATAATTGTGGACAAAATAATAACAGGATGTACAAAATAATAACAGAGTTGACAAAATAATTACATTATTACTTTAATTTGAACTGGATTTAGATAGGAAACAATATGTAAAACATTACCAAAGTGCTTTAAATGCAATACTTCTTCAACTTTAAGTATAAATTCATTTCACAATCACTAGGTTTGTCTGATTTAACAGGGAGGACATTCTGAGCCAAATCAGCCACTGCACCGTTTCTCAGCAAAAGAAGCTAACACAGAAGGTTCATCTAATAAAGAATTTTAAATGATTTTTCTACTTACATTTTTTTAATTTGTCCTTTAATAGGGTGGACGCACTAAGGTTGATCACATAGACCAGTAAAATAATAAAAGGATCTCACTCACTTTCCCATGTTGTTTTCATCCAAAGAAGGGATTGCAGCTTTATGGTATGTCATTTAATTAACTTTCATTTAAAGGGAAAGTAGTCAAAAATATCAGGGTGGACAATAAGTTAAGAGGACAAGCTAAAAACCTATGCTCAAATAATTGAAAAAGAATATATATATTATCTTTACTGATATACCTAATATAAAACATTTTTTTACAAAAAATCACCTATATACAAGTATTGTATTTATCATGATAATGGGATACATAGGACAAATGATATATGATGGTTTAAAACGCTCAAATTATTATTTTTAAATCAACTTCAATATGCTTAGAGTTCAAATTGTGTTGTTTATGACTATGACATGTTTGAAATTAATATTATTCAACATTTAAAGGTATTTAGACCATGATTGTCACAGGTGACCCAAAATACACAGGAATGAGTGTCAGTATAAATTTCAAAACCACTCGGTTATATAATATATTGTTATATCATATTGCATTTTTGTTTTTTATTCGATAGAATATTGCTATATTGAAAATTGCAAAAACATGGAAAAATACATCCACTAACAATTATTGCACATACTGTATACCACAATGCACCATGACAAAATACTCATAAAAATACATACTACAGAAGGTACTGTATATTCATATAAGTAAAATTTACTATGAAAATGCTACATTAACAAACAGTATAATAACAATTATATCATAAAATCTATATAAAATCTGTAAACTCGTTTATAAAAGTAAACTTCATCCTCACGAGGTTCTTCAGAGGTAGACAACAGGAAGGAACTGCAAAAAGAGACAACACTACAACAGACAAATACAGTGATCTGATTCTCCAGCAGACAAATCTAGTTAAACGTTTACTTAATCACAATCGCTACTTTAACACGTCCTCAGGAAAGGCTATCCGCTCATTCGTTTCTAGGACAGTGGTGAGGTTTCAAGCTCTTCGGAAGATTGTCTTCACACACACACACTTTCACAGAAACAGCTCTTTGTTGATCCACATGAGTGTGCGCGTGTCGTTGGGCTTGCACTCGTACTCGATGCTGTTGAAGCTGTTCCCCCATTGGCAGTGGTCCCTCTTATTGTAGTTGTAGAACTTGACCTGCCAGACGGTCTCGAAAAGACCGGCCCGAGTGAACTGTCACGCACAGAGACATCACACACTTCAGCTGCAACTCTTGTTCTTACACACAAAGCTCCCAAAGGGGGTTTTCGCAGTGATAAGAGGTCCAGATGTGAGTTTCAGTGCAGATTCAAAGTCTCGACACGATCCAGCTGAGGAATAAGAGTCTAATCTAGACAAACCAGCGGTCATTTTATAAAACAAAAAAAACATTTATATACTTTTTAACCACAAATGCTGGTCTTGAACTAGCTGTGATGCGCCACACATTACATGATCAGATTGAAAGGTCAAGCGGGACATAGGAGGAAGAACTGACCCAGTGTTTACAAAGCGAATGTGCAAAGACTAAGTCAAACGGCATTTACCAAAAAATAAATAAAAATAAAAGGGAAAGTTGGAGTTTTTCGCCCTACTCTACATTTCCGAACCAGAACACGGATGACCTTTCAACGTGATTGCGTAATACATGAACTTGTGGACATGCAAGATGAGCATTTGTGGTTAAAAAGTATAAATGTTTATTTATTTAGATAAGACACTTATTCCTCGGCTGGATCGTGTCGAGACTTTGAATCTGCACTGAAACTCACATCTGGACCTTCGACCCATTGAAGTCACTATATGGAGAAACATCCTGGAATGTTTTCCTCAAAAACCTTAATTTTTTTCGACTGAAGATAGAAAGACATGAACATCTTGGATGACGTGTGGGAGAGTAAATTATCAGGATTATTACTCCTTTAAAGGTTCCTAATAGAACCATAGATGCCAATAAAGAACCTTTTATGATGTGTTTTATAGGCTATGTGTTCAAATGGTGTACTTCTTACCTTTCAAAAGTGATTCTTACCTGTATGTTGACTTGGACGGGTTGCCTTTCTCCACTTTTGGTGTGTGCTACTCCCTCGGTGTCATACATCCCAGTGTACACTACAGACTGAGGGTCTTTAGACTGTTGCTCCAATGGGAACGTCACGGCACCGACGGTCATGGATCTGAGGAATGAGGCGTGAGAGAGGGAGACTGACACGACAGACAAACACTTTTCAAGATGTCACTTTTGTAGATTTAGGTAGCAGATGAGAATAGCTAAAATGGATGAATATATTTCGAGTCAAAGGTCTTGTTAATGATTTGAAGTTTTGTTCAAGCTAATTAAAGCAACACTTTTTTCAATAAGAATATATATATATATATATATATATATATATATATATATTATGGCTGTCAAACGATTAATCGCGATTAATCGCATTCAAAATAAAAGTTTGTGTTTACGTAATATATGTGGGCGTAGTGTGTATAATTATTTTGTATATATAAATACACACACATGCATGTATATATTTAAGAAAAATCTGAAAGTATATACTTTATATATATTTATACGTAATTAATATTATGTATAAATATAAATATTTGATATATTAAGAACACATTTTTTCTTAAATATATACATGCATGTGTGTGTATTTGTATATACAAAATAATTATACACACTACGCCCACATATATTACATAAACACAAACTTTTATTTTGAATGCGATTAATCGCGATTAATCGTTTGACAGCCCTAAATATATATATATATATATATATATATATATATATATATATATATATGAAGAGTTCAGATGCAAAAGCCTCTAAGTGCCATTTGAAATTTTCTTCTAAAATGATCATTTTTATCAAGCTTGTATGTTTAAGTTCAGTAATTTCACTTAAATGGCAATGAAGATTACCTATTAATTGTCATTTAAGTGAAATTACTGAACTTAAATATACAAGCTTGATAAAAATGATCATTTTAGAAGAAAATTTCAAATGGCACTTAGAGGCTTTTGCATCTGAACTCTTCATATATATATATATATATATATATATATATATATATATATATTTTTTTTTTTTTTTTACTGTTTATATATATGTATTGCTGGGGTGAACGAAAGGCACAATAATGAACATGATATTAAACGGCTGGCTGACTTTTCCATTTGTTGACATGACATGGTTAGATTCAGGTGGGAAATATCATTAAATTTGGTGTCCACCTTAGAGATTTTCACCCTATTTACAATGAAACCATCATATTTAAAAAATATTTCATTTCACATTTATTGTTATCACTGTAAATCTAGATTACACTCAAGAATATTCAGAATGCAACATCATTTTCATTTGACAGACATTAGGCTAGATATCTGTAGACCTTTGTGTGATACACACATTACAACATGCAGCCAGTCAGACAGACATAGCTGATGGCTTTAGTCGTCTGGATTTGACTGCCAAAGGAAGCAATCTGTCACACACAATCCTGTAGGATAAACCTACAATCATGGCATCCCATATGTAGATATACATCCAATATAGTGCTTCTAGATATTTTATATTTTTCACTATACCCTATTTTTTGAAAAAGCTATACGTAACTGTAGTCTAAAATATATGTCAGCGTACTAACTATGTTATCCATCACTGTACAATGGTGGTCATTTGTAATTTTGCATCACATCTACACAAAATACGTTGATAATCGTTATGCAAACAATAGAATCAAAATAAATTCACTTACAAATTTACTAAGGCATATACTCACGTCGCCTCGACTGCTCCCGGTTTAACGACCACGTCGACCTTGTATTTCGTTCCCGTCAGTAATTTGATGGTTCTGCTCTGACCGAATCTCGTCCCGTCCGATTTGAAGAACACGGGTCCGTTATTCGGGGTGGTTTTCAGCGAAACGCCGATTTTAATCAGCTGGGGAACGTCTGCCATGATGCACGAGAGGTTCAGGTGTGAGGAAACAGGTCAGGATATTCCAGGCTGAGGTAAATCGATGAGTACTCGAGTGGAAACCCGTGAAAACGCAAGCAGAAAGCACGTCCAAAGTCATGTCTGCTGTTCCTGTCCAATAATCCCCTACACAAACATAATCCGAGCAAGCGTGCGATCTAATGAGATCAAGGGAGGGAAGCAGGGTAGCCCAGATTACACCGATACATCCGTGCTTTTGGTTTATTGATCAGTGTCTAGTACTGTTGCTCAAGGACACCAAGTCTAAGACTAGATGGATGATGGGTGAGTGTATATTAGCATAAAATACTACTGTCTTGGTTTTGAACATGTACCATACCACCTTGAGAACCTAATGAAATAGTACTCTTTTTAGTCCACATGAAATCTTTTTTTTTTTTAGTGTGGCAATTATGCTTTAAATCTATCAGCTAGTGTGCTTCAAAACAATGGCAAAATATCATGTAAGCATTCAAATCTTTGTCTTTCTCTTCCGCCAAAATGGATCAATGATTTTGATGACATCACTCTGCACTTCAGCTTCGCATTAGATTTTTTGTCACTTTGGCAAGCATCTTGATTCTTCCAAATCCTTTCAATTAAATGATATAATTTGTTACTATAAAGAAGATAAAGTTAATACTTCAATTATCTATAATGTTAATTTTTTTATTTTGTTTGGGAAAAATTTTATTCACAAGCAAAAATTCTCTAAATCGCAGCCTACCTTTCCACATTTTTTAATTGAAATTGATACATTTTTGAAGTCTCTAAGACTGATTAAGAACAAGAAAAGTGACAGATTCTTGAAATATTATGATGATATTTTCAATACCACTGATGCATAAGGTTTCCTCTGTATATCTTTTATTTTATTTTTTTTTTTTATTTATTATTTTATTTATTTATTATTTATTTATTTTTTTCTTTATATATGTGAAGCTTTATATACAGTACTTGATGTAACAGGTCGGAGTTTTATGTGTTCTGTATTTTATGCTTGTTATTTGATATAAAAAAAAAAAAAGATTTTCTGTCCAATCAAATGCTCTCTAGAATCCGAAACTCCGCCCCCCCCCCCACCCCACCCCACCCCGCTGAAATTGGTCACTTATTCAAACATAATATGTTTTCTACATGGTGAATGGCACATAGTGCACTATATACGGGATGGGGAACGATTCAGATAGTGTAGGTTAAATATGCTTTCCATTGTAACGAATGAAGTCTGGTTTGACGTAGTGTTGCATGAACCGCCGCTTCGGTTCATGCGACAAAAAAACCTTTTGCTGTTCACTTAAAAAAAAAAAAACTTTCTTCAGTCGAAAAGAAATGAAGGTTTTTGATGAAAATTTTCCAGGATTTTTCTCCAATCCAAAAATGGATTTCAATGGGAACCAAACAGTTCAAGGTCCAAAAGACAGTTTCAGTGCAAACTGTTCAAAGGGCTTTAAACGACACCAGACGATGAATAAGGGTCTTATCAAGCGAAACGATTTTCTCATTTAAAAAAATAAATAAATAAATGAAGTTTAAGTTTATAAGTCAAATGGTCAGAAAGAATGAAGAAAGAATGACATGGACATCTTGGATGACATGGGGGTGAGTAAATTATCAGCAAAAGTTTTTTCAAAAGTGAACTACTCCTTTAAGGCACTTTAGCGGGACTTCAACTACAACCAAACCCAACCCTACACCCATTACATCTCCCTAATATCAGAGGAAAACAATAGATAGCTAAGAATGTTGTAAAAACCCTTACCCTTGACATTAACTGTAAACTTAATTCTCAAATCTGATTGGCAGATTAGATATTGTCCTAAAATCAACAAGGATTCTGTTTTTACACACCAATGTAAATGACATGTTAAGCATATGATCTTATATGGCTAAAAAATCAATAGTATTCTATTTTCAATTCAAGTTTATCTAACGTTTCACTAAACACTCAAAATCGAAATGATACGCATTATTTCAATTGATAATCATTCATGAAATTAACACATATTATTAGTTAATAACAAGTACAATGGTATTGTCTGATATATAACAGTACCACAGTAGTAGTTTTTGTGTTTGTCTTTGTAAACGTACAGTAGTTGTGTTTATCAGCCATCAGATCAGCGAATACGATCAAGCCCAGATACCATGACACCATAAACAGGACTCTCGCTTCCTTTCAAAACCACTTGTGAAAACACCTTTCATGTGGTTGATTTTTTTTAAAAATTTATTTATTTCAACAGTCACAAAGTTTGTTAGCCGTGTGATTGAAGCAGTAGCCTACACAAGTGGATAACATTTCAAATTCTCAAGTGTGTGTGTCGCACGTTTGTTGGGACGTCTCTTCGAACACGACGAAGGCGGGTCTTTCTCCGCTGACCGTGAGAGCGTAATGAAGCTCTTTTGTAACACCTTGAACTCCCTTCATTCAACTTCCTGTGAAAGGTTCCTCTCACCAAGCTCAAGTCAGTTTGTTTGTTGAAGTATGTTTCAGTGAACGACCTTCTCAGCAACCAATTTTTGAGAAATTATTCAAATGTTCTAGATGTTAAATGGCATTTTTTTCAGATATCTGTTTGTTCCAGGAGATAAAAATGCTTGTTTATATACAGTAGTCAACTATGAAGAGGATCAGAAAAGTTGATCAAAAACGGGTGTTGTTCAAAATTCATGTATAACTTTGATAACAGGTTTTGATCCACTTCAAGGACCAGAATGGACATTACAAGTTAAAAAAAAGCACGACCTTTTTGTCAAGTATCACTCATCAGGGTTGATAATCTTTGGTCTTTGACTCATTTACTATGTGGGCTGAGAACAGAGGAAACTAATCTGACCAAGTCAAGCATGTGTAACTTCCCTTTCATCAAAAAAAAATGTCTATAACTGTTAAGCGAGGCGGCGCGTCACAGGCACAGAATCTGCTGAAGCGTCTCATACACACCACTCCCTGAACAAGACAACCCAGTCGAGCTTAGTGGACGGAGATGGAGCCAACGAGAATCAGAGAAGGATACTTGGTGAAAAAGGTAAGAGTGGAGTTGTAATACGGGTCAATATCACTGGAAAGCAAGAAATTTACTGACAAGAACTGAAGAACGTACCACAAAATGCCGTGTCATGTGATGATGCTTTGTTATTTGTTTCCCATGAAGTTATGAAGTTGCTCCAGTTTGGGAACAGAAGTGGAAACATCCTCTTTCTTTCTAAAACCTGCATTTAACACATTTTAAATGTTAATTTTTGACCTTCAAGTGTTCGATGTGGACATTTTCCTGTTTCTGTGTGAAAAACTGTAATATGGATCTGGCAACCGAAAGTATAGTAGAAGTCTGACCACAACATATGCGTTTACACAAATACAGAACTGAAAATGACAGGAATTGAACGCTTGCACTTCACTAAATTCGTTTGTGATTGTGCTGGTGTCGCAAACAGCCTGTAATCCCTTCATGTGGAACGGTGTGTTTACTTTAAAGGTGGTTTTAGGAAGCTAAAGTGTTGTTGTCTGCAGGGCACAGTGCTGAACTCGTGGAAAGTGGTGTGGGTGGTGTTAGCGGACGATGGCGTGGAGTTTTACAAGAAGAAGACCGACAGCAATCCGAAGGGAATGATCCCTCTGAAGGGGGCGACACTGACCAGCCCATGCCAGGACTTCACTAAAAGACCGGTGGAGGAATCACTTCTTTAAATTCAATATACCTTTGGCCATTTATACGGTTTTTAAGTCATGAAAATTATATTTTTTGGCGTATAAATGGCAAGAGAAATCAAATTTGTGCTATAGATACGCACTTTCATGAGATCGTGTTTACATATCTTGATCGTGTCATTGGCAACAACAAGGATCATTAGTTAACATTATGTATTAAAGGGATAGTTCACTTTGAAATTAATTTTTGGTAAGTTTTAGCTTACCTCAAGGGCATCCAAGAAGTAGGTGTCTTTGTTTCCCCAGTATTTTCAATTTTGATATTTTTAGGTCAAACCGTTCGTGTCTGTCAGTCATATAATGGAGGTCTATGGTCACCACCTCAAAGAGCATGCACAGAGAAGTCCAGATTAAACATGATTTAATGACTCGTAAATGTAAGTACACATTGATGGCCTAAGACACCTAAAACGAACAGTATTTATATAGTTTTTAACTCTTGTAATCACAGCCACGTTCAAGTGATCTGAAGGCACGGGCGCTTTGTGGTTACAAGAGGTAAAAACGATATAAATACTGTTCGTTTTCTCACACAAACCGCTCGTTTCGTGTCTTAGGCCATTAATGTGTACTTACATTTACGAGTCATTAAATCATGTTTAATCTGGACTTCTCTGTGCATGCTCTTTGAGGTGGTGACCATAGACTTCCATTATACAGTATGACTGACAGACAAAAACGGTTTGACCTAAAAATATCAAAATTGAAACTACTGCGGAAACAAACACACCTACATCTTGGATACCCTTGAGGTAAGATAAAACATACCAAAAATTAATTTCAAAGTGACTATCCCTTTAACTAACAATGAGCAATACATTTGTTACAGTGTTTATTAATGTTTGTTAATTCATGGTGCATTAACTAATGTTTACAAATACAACTTGATTTTGATAATACATGTTGAAATTATTACTAGCTAAGATTAATAATGCTGAGTATTGTTAATTCTTAGTTCATGAGTAGTTAACCAATGAACCATATGTATACCGTTCCAACAGCTCGTGTTTAAGATCAGTTCTCATAAGAACCAGGACCATTTCTTCCAAGCGACGCATCTGGAGGAACGCGAGCTGTGGGTCAAAGACGTCAAGAGAGCGATCACTTGTTTAAAGGGCGGCAAGAAGTTTGCCAGGAAATCAACGCGGCGATCCATTCGATTACCAGAAAATGTTAACCTGAGGTATGATTTCCGTTATGAAACTGCATTAAATTAACAAAATCATAGTTTTGGACCAACTAGATAAATAAAGAGATAAATAAAACAAGATTGTTAGTCAATTCACTTCCAAAGACACATTTAAAGACATTAAAGTCCCCCTGTGGTGAAACTCAAGCTTTTAATGTAGTTTATGTGTCTATGTGGTGTTTTTAATACGCTTTAACACACACCATGTTTAAGTTCATAAGTCGCAGCATTGGTGAGTATTTCGGCAGTGAACCAAAGACAGTCTCAAAAACACGGTTTGAAATCGCTTGTGACCAATCAGATCAACGTGTGATCATCAACCAGTGGATCTCTGAGTGAGTGAGTGAATGAGTGAGTGGAGGCGGGGCTCATTTAAATATACATAGAACCATGCATACTAAATTAGGCAAGGGTGTCGAGTTACATTCAAGCTATTTTGAGGTTTGAAGAATTTTTTTCAAGTAAAAAAAATCGTTTAAATATGTAATTTTGGTGATTAAAGATGAGTTTTTAAGGGGTTAAATTATTGACTACGAGGGGGCTTTATAGTCGGCATAAAAATGAAGTTACTCTAGTCTGTTTTCCTCTTTTGTGTCATATCTCAGAGTGAAACGCTTCTGAATAGATGTGGGCGTGGCTTGGTTGTGTCTGTGAGGAGTTGATTGGCTGTGGTTTGCTATTGGCTGATCTCATGTGAGTGACAGGTTGCCCCGCCCACATCATCAGAGAAGAGATGCTGAAGAGGAACTTATTCTGATTCAACATTACCAGGAACATCAATTTACAAACAATAAAGATTTGCACCAATAAATTATGTTGAATATCTACCGCAGTGTTCCTCAAAAAAAGAATTGGGGGACTTTAATGTCTTTAAAAACAACCGAAATGATTTTTAGTCAAGTTTGCTAGTATGTGAACACAGGTTTCAAGTGAAAACAGCTAATCAAAATTGTGTAACCGTCAGTGAAATTAGACAGTTGAGTAATGTGAAGTTTGAAAATCCCTGTTGCGAGCTGTGAAACGGTTAATCATTGCTGTCGTTCTGTCTGTCCTCAGTGAACTGTATGTTTTAATGAAAGATCAAGACAACGGCGTTAAAGAGATGAAGCTAGAGAAGGACAAAAGGCTGTTTAATCACTGTTTCATGGGTGAGATATTCATTTCATGACATAATAAAATAGGCAAAATCTCTTATATTCAAACATGTGCTGTTTTTTTTTTAATTTTCTAATTATTATTATTATTATTTTTTAAAATGTAACTTTTTTGGGGTTTGTCCGCATTTGACGGTTGACGGTTGCAAATGACGGTTATTTTCTTAAGTTACGGCTCGTTAGTTCTACTAGCCATCGGATCGCATTTATTTGAATGAATTATGAATCCGTTTGCAAGCGTAACTGTTACTATGGTTACCAATGTTTTTTTTTTTTTTTTTTTTTTTTTTTTTTACAGTCTATGGTTTATAGAAGCGGATTCATTCCAAACTGTAATCAAACTGACTGGAACTACCTGTGCATTAAACGGTTTTACTGCACACCTTCCAGCCAATCAGAATCGAGTATTTAAACAGTCCGTGGTATAACATTAGTTAATGCACTCTGAAACATGAGAAAACAATAAACAGCTGGACTTTTATTAGCTAACTCTAACAATGATTAATAAATACTGTAACAAGCGCATGATAGTTAATACATTAAATTATGGTAAAGCTACACTGTGTGATTTTTATCCCCATCTAGTGGTGAAAAGATATATGACCATCCAGTGAATATTAGTTTCTGTTCCTCTCAATTCCGATTTTGTTTTAACTCCTACGGTGGCCAATGTAGTCCAAGATTAACATGGCTTCCAATTCGACCTCGTCCATGAGTGTTAACTCAAACGTAAACGCGAAAGGCGAAGCTTGAATTAACGGGTATGTCCCTCTTTGGATAATGTACTTTCAAGATGGCGACCGACATTAGAACCCCTTACCCGTATGTGTTTACAATGGCATTTTATACACTCACGAGAATACTTTATTACTTGAACGAAGTTAATATACATTAATGAGCACATATTTTTGAAAGAACTAAGTGTTTTTAGCTCAGAATAAACTAAAAGAGTTACACAGTGTAGCTTTAACTAATGAACCTTATTGTAAAGTGTTAGCACGATTGGTTGGCCTGTAAGTGTGTCGCGGTGGATGTTGTTGCAGGGAACACAGCGATCGACTGGCTGATCTCCGCGGGGAAGGCCAGGAACCGAGCCGAGGGACTGATGTTGGCCACCGGGCTCCTCAACGAGGGCTTCCTGCAGGCCGCGGGGGACGTGTCCAAAGACGGGGCGGAGAAAGGAGCAGAGAGTGTTTTCTTGGACCAAACGGAGGCTCTTTATTATTTTGTAAGCTTACAAATCACTACTCATTATTGGCTCTATTCCAAAACCAAGTGATTCGTCAGAAAGAAAGAAAACAGTGGGACAGAACATTTAAAGAGCACTTCTTAAAGGAGTAGTTCACTTTATCAGAAAAATTCTGATAATTTACTCACCCCTATGTCATCCAAGATGTCCATGTCTTTCTTTCTTCAGTCGAAAAGAAATGAAGGTTTTTGATGAAAACATTCCAGGATTTTTCTCCATATAATGGACTTCAATGGGAACCAAACGGTTCAAGGTCCAAATGAGAGTTTCAGTGCAAACTGTTCAAAGGGCGACACCAGACGATGAATAAGGGTCTTATCAAGCGAAAAGATCGCTCATTTAATAAATAAATAACAAAGTTTAAGTTTTATAAGCACAAATCCTCACCTTGCTGTTCTTCGATGCTCGTTCGTGACTCTCCTGCTCGAACTCGTTCATCAAAATGAACGAATCTTTTTCTGAGTCATTTGGTTGATTCATCTAATGAAATGAACGAATTGACTACATTTAAGTCAAAAAGCTCCAGTTCTTCTCTATGTCAGTGTTTCTGAACTCCTGAAAAGCCTCCATTGTAGTCTTGAGTTTCTTCCGGGAACGAATACCTCATTATAATAATTAATGCACAGTATAAAGGGGCGGGGCCTGGTTGAGTTGGTTAGTAGTGTGTTAAACTGGCGGTTATGGTAAGGGGTGAGACATTTCCCAAACACACTCAAAGCGCTCGACCAATCACAACACACTGCTCCAGCCGACCAATCAGAGCACAGTGTGCTTTTCAGAAGGAGGGGCTTCAAAGAGACAGGAAGTAAACTGAGCGTTACTGACAGACTGGGAAGAGAGGAGCCGCAACAATGGAGAATATGAAGAGAATAAACAACCAAAAACTAAATCAAGACTTTGTAAAAAGGGCAAAGGGCCTCTTTTACGAAGACGTAAACTCACAATTGTGAGATAAAAAGTTGCAATTATCTTTCAAAACGTTTTATTCTGTGGCAGAAATAAGCTTCCATAGAGACACACTCCCGTTTACACCTGGTGTCAACCATTTCCTGATGTCTTCAAGGGGAGGGTCTATGGGCGGGGAAATGTAAGGGCTATTTCAGATCTTTCAATCTAATAGACAAAATAAGCTCATGCAATTAACACATGAACACAAACAGACGACAGAAAAACACACAGTGAGATTCGACTTTCGTTTCTACCAGGCCGGACACTGTGAGTGTGAGTGTGTGTGTTAGAAATCAGCAATGGTGAGAAACCAAACTTGGAAGTGCGTGGTTGCTAAGTAGAAAATATCAAATTTGATCCCTTATGTCGCTGTAGAGTTTAGAATAGAGTCATATCATATTGTCCACATGCCACACATCTCGGCGGCGTGTATAAAGCATGTGCTAAAAACAAGGAAGTGGCTGTGTGTTAAAAATACAGTGTGTGCGTGTGAACCGAGAGCTGTTGACACTTTCAGTTTTTGTTGAGTTGCAGGCGGACAGTGGTTTCTTCTGTGAGGGCTACTCCAGTGATGAAGACGTGATCCTGAAGGAGGAGTTCAGAGGTGCCATAGTCAAACAGGGCTGTCTGCTCAAACAGGTAAGCTATGAACTAATAACGAACTGCATGTATGCTAACCTTCTGGGGTTGTTCGGCCCAAATGGACCCGAAGAATTAAAATATATATATTTTTTTTAAAATGACAGCTTCCTCGGAATGGTCCGAAATTTGGTGACTTTGTTGGTATTTGGCATTTGAACACCCAAAAAAATTGGGGACAGGATGTAAATAGTCTAAGTGGTAAAAATAGTCACACTTGTGGTGTTCGGGTCCAAATGGACCCGCATGTAAAATGAATGGGAAATTGACAAAAATGTGAAAATACTGAGTTTTTTGTGCATACAATCTACAAATCAGCAACGATCTTGAAAAAAGCACACAACAGTGAAGGGGTGAATCTATAAAACATCAAGAGTGCGAAACATATACATCCACACACACACATGCACACACACACACACTTTTATACACAAACACACCAAAAAATTCAGATTATACATGTGTTTTGCATTTTTAAAATGATCAGTTTGTCCACGAGATGGCATCGATCTCATTTCAAAAATTGCTTTTATGAGGCCTAGGCTTGACTCCAAAATGAAATACAGCTTTAAAGAAAATTAAATTAAAAAAAAAATCTATTATGTTCAATGGGCGAAAATTGTCATAATTATTGCATTAATACTAATTATATTTTTTTAATTTTTGAAATTCTCAAGACAAGAAAAAAAGCCAAAAAAGAAAAGAAAAAATATAAAAAAAACAAGTAAAAAAAAAAAATCATGATTTTTTTAAATATGAATCCCGGCCTTTGGGTCCATTTGGACCCGAACACCCCAAGTGTGACTCTGAAACGAACAACCCCAGAGGGTTAATCTTTGTTAATGTTAATTTCAACATTTACTAATACATTATTCACATCTTGTTAGCATTAGTTAATGCATTGTGAACTAACAACTAAACAAAAATTAAAGGAGTAGTTTGCTTTAAAAAAAAAAAAACTTTTGCTGATGATTTACTCACCCCCATGTCATCCAAGATGTCCACGTCTTTCTTTCTTCAGTCGAAAAGAAATGAAGGTTTTTGATGAAAAAATTCCAGGATTTTCTCCATATAATGGACTTCAATGGGAACCAAACGGTTCAAGGTCCAAATAAGAGTTTCAGTGCAAACTGTTCAAAGGGCTTTAAATGACACCAGACAATGAATAAGGGTCTTCTCAAGCGAAACGGTCGCTCATTTAATAAATAAATAACAAAGTTTAAGTTTTATAAGCTCAAATGCTCATCTTGCTCTGTTCTGTGACGCTTTAGCAAAATGAACGAATCTTTTTTAGTGTCATTTGGTTCAATCGAGCGAAATGAACGAGTTGACTCGGAAAAGATTCATTCATTTTGATTCATTCATTCTCAATTCGCATACTATCTAGTAGTATATAGATATAAATATACCTAAAAAAAGTACCTAAATAGTATTTGAAAATAGAATTAGTACGTCCCAAATCGTAGTATGTTGAAATGAGTGTTTCAAAGATACCCGGATGGTCTACTCTACTATTTCCGGTCAGAATCCGAAGTGCAGATCGTTGCACACTCTCTAACGGCTGATATTGCCCACAACCCATCGCGCGTTGAACGGGGATCCGGTAACTAGCTGCTTCACTACCGTAGAACGTTGATCGTTGAAGAAATCAACCAACTCGTCACGATTTTTTTCCAAAAACCGTATTGTCGCAAATTGGACGTTTAATCACGTTGGTCAATGAGATCACGCAGGTTTTGGAGTAATAGCTACTTTTAATGAATCTGTTTGAGATCTAATTCAAGCTAGATGTTTTGCTAAATTACGGACATGCATCTGAGGAATATTTCTCAGTTATTTTGCTTTTTTTCCAGATTCAATCATAGCCTCGTTCTTACGTATTACAGCATGTTCTCACATGCGCAATTTCTTGAAAAGCTAAAAGACGTAAATGACATTAGTATGTTTTCTAAATAAAAGACAGGTTATACTGAATGTCAGCTTGCTTATTTTGTCCAAGATAAGGATTTATTGAGTCCACATGTCAGGAAAACAAGAAACTCTACTTCTAACCGCAAATTGAGAGCTGTCACTACACACATACATCTTTGCGTTGATGTTTGTGAATGTTAGTTGGAACGGTTGGTTTCGTGAAACTGCTGATAACGACGGAACTTGCGACCATAGTTGGCTAACGATGCTTTTGGGAAACACACCCCTGTCCAAGACCAATTGTCGTATCATGCTAAACTCTTCCGAGAGCTGTCATGATAGAAATGCACTAAAATGGCATTCAGTATCAAAGGAAAAAAGGGTTTGCAAGCAGTAGAGATTGAACTGTTGAACAGACACCTGTCATTAATATACTTCACCCCCAAAATGAAAAGAAATATTTATGAAAGTAGGTAACACTTTCAACGAAGTCTGTTTTGTTAACACTATAAGTATTTAAAAGACATTTTAATCTGTAGGGTCATCGGCGAAAGAACTGGAAAGTCAGAAAGTTTATCCTTAGAGATGATCCTGCTTATATCCACTACTATGATCCCACCAAGGTAAGCATGTTCCTGTCCTCTTCAAATATATGTGTGTGTATATATATATATATATATATATACACTGTATATATAGATAGATAGTAATGAAATGGTCTGGTGTGTGTGTCTCTGTAAGGGTGAAGATGATCCGCTCGGCTCTATTCACCTGCGTGGCTCAGTAGTGACTGCGGTGGAATATGTGCCTGATGGTATGATGATTATTCCATCTAAATGATCAAACAAAACATGATGACAACAACACATATAAAATGTAAAGCATTTATACATTATAGAATGCATGCAAATGTTTCTCTCTTACAAACTCCTGCAGGCAAGAAACAAGAGGCTGATGGGAATCTCTTTGAGATCATCACTTCGGATGAGACGCACTACTATGTTCAGGCGGCTACAGCGGATGAGCGCAAGGATTGGATCAAAGCCATTCAAAGTGTTGCAAAGTCCGGAAAATAACAGGATTGGATCCATCGTGTTCAACAAACTCGTTCATTAAACACATGCGGAGTTGGGATCTGTTTGAAAGAAAGAGTTGTAAATACACCAGCTATATCTCCTCTTCAGCATCTTCTAAAAATAAGACATTTGTTGTCTCTTCACTTTCTCCATTTGCAAAAAACAAACAAACAAAAAACCTCACATCAGTTAGAGAGAGGATGTGGGCAAATGTGTTTTTCACCAGAGATACTGAATGCCATTTGTCTGTCCATCCAGAAATGTCAACGCAGTGGAAAGAGTGTTAAGGGAATCTACAATGTTCAGCATTTTCCTGTCTTTATTTGAAGTACTTCCTGTTTCTCATCTAGACATTGTCCAAATATAGAGATATCACAGTCTGGTGCAACAAAAACTGTCACAACAGCACTGTATACCGATATACAAACTTACCGTTTTCTAATAACGTAGCATTCATCTATCAGTTATGAATTCACAATTGAAGTACTTGGAGCAACGCAATAAAAATTGAAAAACACTGTTTCAAATATGCGTTATATTTGGTAAATGTGAATAGTTATAGGTTATATTTCATCACTAGCATGGCTGTTCTTTGTTTCTACAATGGAATAAAAGAGAAAAGATAATTACAACTTTTTATCTCACAACTAAATTTGGACTTTTGCCCCCTCAAAAGCAAGAGATTATAATTGTGAAAAATAAACTTCTAACAGTGAGTTCCAAGTCTGAATTGCAAGATATAAAATAACAATTTTGCAATTTTCCCCTCAGAATTGTGAGATCAAAAGTTGCAATAATGGACTAAGTCTACTTGCACAGCTTACTTCCACATTGGTTATAGCTACAATGAGTTTCTGCATTCATTGCACATACGGTTTATTTTCAAAAGTCCTAGTTAGTAGTTATTTAATTGTAAGAATTGGCCCCTATTTTAAAGTGTGACCTCATATGTCATATCTGTTGAGTTTTAGATTTTGAAATGGATTTGACTGATAAAAAGGACTGCTTGAGTGCACTGGTCTTTTAATAGTTGAATGAATTAATGCATGTGCATGGCTTGAATTATTTTAAAATTCAATTCAATTGAGGTATAATTGTATAGCGCTTTTCACAATACACATAATTTCAAAGCAGCTTTACAGAAAGTGTTTGAGTCCACATTACAATTTAGAGTGATCTGTTAGCGGAGTAAACTTTAAGTTATCAATTTCAGAAATGTACATATACAAAATCACATTTAGCTGAAAATGAAATTAATTTGAAGAATGTAATAATTGAATGCTGATACAATGATCTCATTGAAGTAATGAATCCTTGTTTGTCAAAAAATGGATTAAAATATTTAGAAAATATAGCATTGGTGTGTGTTGATTCATAGTTTACATTCATAGTTTGCGAACTCCATCAGAGGAGTTTGTCTCTTCACAGGTGTTGGGCATCTGAAGTCTTGGCAGGAGTTGGTCTCTTCTCAGATGTTGGGCATCTGAAGTCTTGGCAGGAGTTGGTCTCTTCTCAGGTGTTGGGCATCTGAAGTCTTGGCAGGAGTTGGTCTCTTCACAGGTGTTGGGCATCTGAAGTCTTGGCAGGAGTTGGTCTCTTCTCAGGTGTTGGGCATCTGAAGTCTTGGCAGGAGTTGCTCTCTTCACAGGTGTTGGGCATCTCAAGTCTTGGCAGGAGTTTGTCTCTTCACAAGTGCTGGGCATCTGATGTCTTGGCAGGAGTTGGTTCTCTTCACAGGTGTTGGGCATCTGAAGTCTTGGCAGGAGTTGGTCTCTTCACAGGTGTTGGGCATCTCAAGTCTTGGCAGGAGTTGGTTCTCTTCACAGGTGTTGGGCATCTGAAGTCTTGGCAGGAGTTGGTCTCTTCACAGGTGTTGGGCATCTCAAGTCTTGGCAGGAGTTGCTCTCTTCACAGGTGTTGGGCATCTCAAGTCTTGGCAGGAGTTTGTCTCTTCACAAGTGCTGGGCATCTGATGTCTTGGCAGGAGTTGGTTCTCTTCACAGGTGTTGGGCATCTGAAGTCTTGACAGGAGTTTGTCTCTTCACAAGTGTTGGGCATCTGAAGTCTTGGCAGGAGTTGGTCTCTTCAGAGGTGTTGGGCATCTCAAGTCTTGGCAGGAGTTGGTCTCTTCTCAGATGTTGGGCATCTGAAGTCTTGGCAGGAGTTTGTCTCTTCTCAGGTGTTGGACATCTCAAGTCTTGGCAGGAGTTTGTCTCTTCACAGGTGTTGTGCATCTGAAGTCTTGGCAGGAGTTTGTCTCTTCACAGGTGTTGTGCATCTGAAGTTTTGGCAGGAGTTTGTCTCTCTGAAGTCTTGGCAGGAGTTGGTCTCTCTGAAGTCTTGGCAGGAGTTGGTTCTCTTCACAGGTGTTGGGCATCTGAAGTCTTGGCAGGAGTTTGTCTCTTCACAGGTGTTGGGCATCTGAAGTCTTGACAGGAGTTTGTCTCTTCACAGGTGTTGGGCATCTGAAGTCTTGGCAGGAGTTGGTCTCTTCACAGGTGTTGGGCATCTGAAGTCTTGGCAGGAGTTTGTCTCTTCACAAGTGTTGGGCATCTGAAGTCTTGGCAGGAGTTTGTCTCTTCACAGGTGTTGGGCATCTGAAGTCTTGGCAGGAGTTTGTCTCTTCACAAGTGTTGGGCATCTGAAGTCTTGGCAGGAGTTTGTCTCTTCACAGGTGTTGGGCATCTGAAGTCTTGGCAGGAGTTTGTCTCTTCACAGGTGTTGGGCATCTGAAGTCTTGGCAGGAGTTGGTCTCTTCACAGGTGTTGGGCATCTGAAGTCTTTGCTGGAGTGGGTCTCTTTACAAGTGTTGGGCATCTGAAGTCTTGGCAGGAGTTGCTCTCTTCACAGGTGTTGGGCATCTGAAGTCTTGGCAGGAGTTGCTCTCTTCACAGGTGTTGGGCATCTGAAGTCTTGGCAGGAGTTGGTCTCTTCACAGGTGTTGGGCATCTGAAGTCTTGGCAGGAGTTGGTCTCTTCACAGGTGTTGGGCATCTGAAGTCTTGGCAGGAGTTTGTCTCTTCTCAGATGTTGGGCATCTGAAGTCTTGGCAGGAGTTTGTCTCTTCACAGATGTTGGGCATCTGAAGTCTTGGCAGGAGTTTGTCTCTTCTCAGATGTTGGGCATCTGAAGTCTTGGCAGGAGTTGGTCTCTTCACAGGTGTTGGGTATCTGAAGTCTTGGCAGGAGTTGGTCTCTTCTCAGATGTTGGGCATCTGAAGTCTTGGCAGGAGTTGGTCTCTTCACAGGTGTTGGGCATCTGAAGTCTTGGCAGGAGTTTGTCTCTTCTCAGATGTTGGGCATCTGAAGTCTTGGCAGGAGTTGGTCTCTTCACAGGTGTTGGGCATCTGAAGTCTTGGCAGGAGTTGGTCTCTTCACAGGTGTTGGGCATCTGAAGTCTTGGCAGGAGTTGGTCTCTTCACAGGTGTTGGGTATCTGAAGTCTTGGCAGGAGTTGGTCTCTTCTCAGATGATGGGCATCTGAAGTCTTGGCAGGAGTTCGTCTCTTCACAGGTGTTGGGCATCTCAAGTCTTGGCAGGAGTTTGTCTCTTCCCAGGTGTTCGGCATCTGAAGTCTTGGCAGGAGTTGGTCTCTTCACAGGTGTTGGGCATCTGAAGTCTAGGCAGGAGTTTGTCTCTTCACAGGTGTTGGGCATCTGAAGTCTTGGCAGGAGTGGGTCTCTTCACAGGTGTTGGGCATCTGAAGTCTAGGCAGGAGTTTGTCTCTTCACAGGTGTTGGGCATCTGAAGTCTTGGCAGGAGTTGGTCTCTTCATAGATGTTGGGCATCTGAAGTCTTAACAGGAGTTTGTCTCTTCACAGGTGTTGGGCATCTGAAGTCTTGGCAGGAGTTGGTCTCTTCATAGATGTTGGGCATCTGAAGTCTTAACAGGAGTTGGTCTCTTCACAAGTGCTGGGCATCTGAAGTCTTGGCAGGAGTTTGTCTCTTCACAGGTGTTGGGCATCTGAAGTCTTGGCAGGAGTTTGTCTCTTCTCAGATGTTGGGCATCTGAAGTCTTGGCAGGAGTTGGTCTCTTCACAGGTGTTGGGCATCTGAAGTCTTGGCAGGAGTTGGTCTCTTTACAAGTGTTGGGCATCTGAATTCTTGGCAGGAGTTCGTCTCTTCACAGGTGTTGGGCATCTGAAGTCTTGGCAGGAGTTGGTCTCTTCTCAGGTGTTGGGCATCTGAAGTCTTGGCAGGAGTTTGTCTCTTCACAGGTGTTGGGCATCTGGAGTCTTGACAGGAGTTTGTCTCTTCACAGGTGTTGGGCATCTGGAGTCTTGACAGGAGTTTGTCTCTTCACAGGTGTTGGGCATCTGGAGTCTTGACAGGAGTTTGTCTCTTCACAGGTGTTGGGCATCTGAAGTCTTGGCAGGAGTTTGTCTCTTCACAGGTGTTGGGCATCTGAAGTCTTGGCAGGAGTTAGTCTCCTCACAGGTGTTGGGCATCTGAAGTCTTGGCAGGAGTTTGTCTCTTCACAGGTGTTGGGCATCTGAAGTCTTGGCAGGAGTTGGTCTCTTCACAGGTGTTGGGCATCTGAAGTCTTGGCAGGAGTTAGTCTCCTCACAGGTGTTGGGCATCTGAAGTCTTGGCAGGAGTTTGTCTCTTCACAGGTGTTGGGCATCTGGAGTCTTGGCAGGAGTTAGTCTCCTCACAGGTGTTGGGCATCTGAAGTTTTGTCAGGAGTTGGTCTCTTCACAGGTGTTGGGCATCTGGAGTCTTGGCAGGAGTTTGTCTCTTCACAGGTGTTGGGCATCTGAAGTCTTGGCAGGAGTTGGTCTCTTCACAGGTGTTGGGCATCTGAAGTCTTGGCAGGAGTTTGTCTCTTCACAGGTGTTGGGCATCTGAAGTCTTGTCAGGAGTTGGTCTCTTCACAGGTGTTGGGCATCTGAAGTTTTGTCAGGAGTTGGTCTCTTCACAGGTGTTGGGCATCTGAAGTCTTGGCAGGAGTTCATCAGTTAGATACACAGGAGCTAAACCATTTAGGGCCTTATAGGTCAGTAGCAATACTTTGTAGTTGATACAGAACTTAATAGGTAACCAGTGTAGAGATAATAAAATTGGAACCAGACACTTGATGGACCCCATTGACTTCCATAGTATTTTTTTCTACTATAGAAGTCAATGTGGTCCATTAACTGTTTGGTTACCGCAATTCTTCAAAATATCTTCTTTTGTGTTCAGCAGCAGATAGAAATTCATACAGCTTTTATCTATCTATGCATCTATCTATATGTCTATCTGTATGTCCGTCTGTCTGTCTGTCTGTAAAAGATGCTATTCAAGGTTCAAATAACATATTTTTTTATAAACCTGATTTACAGTTACAGTACACTGAATGCAACTAATATGCAATACTATATAACTTAATGTACACAATGGACAATGCAGTGTACAAAGTAGCTATAAAGAGTATGATGATTAAACAATATCAGTAATTGAAAATAAAACATGAATACATACGATTAATTGGTTGAAGTAAAATGAATGAGCAAAATGAACATTGTAATAAAAATGAAGAACATGAAAAAATATAATTGCCTATACAGTAAGTATGATCCTGCAGAAAGATGTTTAGGACACAAGAGGGCAGTACATGTCAAAAAATGATAAACAGAATAAGGACCAGTGCACTGTATTATAAATCTAGGTTTGCTTCCACGAATTCTGCATTTCTAACACTTTACTTTGACTTTGAATAACAACAGATTTTGACTAAATATATTTAGCCGATACTGCTGAGGATTACTACTTTTAGCAAATGAGAGATTACAAGATTGTATTTTTAAATAATTGTTACTGGATGGTAAGACACACGTCTCACTTCAAAGTTTTAGTTCTGATCCACCTAAATGAATCAGGTGTCATTTTAGGACAATGTTATTTTACAGATTTTCAATCCTAATCATTCAGTTTTTTTTTTAAATGAAAATATAATTCCAACATGACTTCCAGAAGTCCCTAACCTATGGAAGCTTGTTTCCACTACAGAAAAAAAGGTAATTGCGTCTATAAACTCACAATTGTGAATTGTGAGAAATAAGTTCAGAATTGCAAGATATAAACTCACAGTAAGTCAGCGTCGGTTTTGATATCATGGAGTCTTTAAAAATAATATTAAGCAGAAAATATTTTAATAAATATATAAATAAAAATAATGAATCCATTATGGAGGGATTAAAGTGCTTTTACCGTGACATCAAGAGAAGAGGATATTTTCTATTTTTAAAGGTTACTCTGGTTAACATGATGGTGAACAGTAGGCCTATAAAGCACATCAGTAAGAATAAAGATCAGTGGATGACTGGCAATGCATAAACCAATTCTAAACAGTTCTAAAATTAAAGGACTTTTCAAGTGTGGCTTGATTTGTTGTTTACCAGTAATTAATGATGCCTGACAATGCATAACGATTCACAGTTGTACGATTATATCAAGCACATGGTAATGGAAGCCAATTGGAAATTTAAAACAGGAAAAGAGCAGTACAAGTACATTCAGTTTTAACAGCATGAACATCAAAATATAGAAGCTTGCTTATTGAATGTGATACGCATAACTGTATTTTTAGATGTTGTCATAGGGTCACATCAAACAAAAATAACACGGAGATTAGAGAAAATTAATCAGGAGGATCTTCATGATGATCCGTATCCAGCAGTGAAGAGCAACGACCTCAGCATCTGCTGTTCCTTTCAGATTACTTGAGAATTATTGTTGTTATTGTTTATTTCAGAGAAAAATAAGAGTAAATAGGCTTATATTTTAACTCTAGCCTTTAGCACAGTAATTCTGAGTTTCCCGTAGCCGTAACTCACTGCTTCACTATAACATCACACAGGAACATCAATGTTGGGTCTGGGAACTCACATTAGCAGGGCTCAATCCGAGAGGCGGATAAACTGCAGTCTTTCAAATTCCCTCTGCACGCAATGGGATAGCGCTACAACCAACCAGGGGTGCGTTTCCCGAAAGCATCGTTAGTCAACTATGATCGCAAGTTCCGTCGTTTTCTGCATAGTATAATGAGGCGGTGTTTCTAATCGTTCCCAACGGACATTCGCAAACAGCATCGCAAAGTTGTGTGGTTTGAACGACAACTCTCGACCTGCGGTTAGAGGCATCGTTTCTATATTGCATGACATTTGGACGTAATAAATCCTTATCTTGAGCAAAACAAGCAAGCTGACATTCAGTACAACCGGTGCCTTTTATTCAGCATACATACAAAACGTAATTTAGGCTATGTCTTTTAGTTTTTCAAAAGATTTGAAGTAACGTGTTTGAAGAGTGCGCTCTACTATGTGAGAACGAGCCAAAATATTGAGTCTGGTAAAGCAAAACAACTGAGAAAAATTAGAAATAGTCCTCAGATGACACGTCTGTAATTTATATTGGAAAAGAGAGCTGCCTTTCCCATACAACGACGTAATTCATTGTTTCACTAGTACGACGCATCATTAGGAGAAATCAACTAGCTAGTCACGACTTTTTCCGAAACCCATTGTCGTGAAGTATCATTCAACCACGTTCAACCACTTTAGCAATTTGCACGTGGTGGAGCAGTCATTTTGATCGCAAAAATCACAAAAAAATCGTGAAAACCTGGAGGGACTGCTTGTTAGTGGTAATAACAAGCAATTTTTATTTGTCATTACTCTATGCCCTATATACTAGCATTATACTAGCGTTATAGGCTAAACTGTTTTTAGAGATAAAACTATTTACATTCGGCAATCATGAAAACAAATCTCAGATAACGGTTGACTAGGTAGCAATGTGTAATTAGACCAAAGGTTCATTTTGCACCGGAGTGGCTCTGTATCATCACACGGGTTCATTTTGTTTATCACAATTTGGATTCAGAGATTGAATGCACCTTCCACTGTTATGAAGATGAGGGATTTTCTACATTTTTTATGTGTGTATGCATTGCTTTTAAATCTCCCTGTAAAGATTGAGCATTCATCATCACACTATGCGATACAGTGTGGACTAAATGAAATGACTAAGAGACTCTTAAGTGCACAAGTACACTTTAAAAGTATTGATTCCTCCAGCATGTTTGCTAGGGAACCTCATATTATGCTGCCGTTGAATCAGAGGATTGTTGATGATGCATTTCCTTGTTTTTCGTCTTGATTTGACAGTGTTTATGTGGATAAAATGTACTGATGTTTGCCAAGCAGCCTGAGACGTAAGTGAATAAGTCTGATGAAAAATAGATGTGCTGGGAATGTTTTGTTGCTTCAAGCGTGCGTTTACTACAGAACCACAGACCGCTGGAGAGAAACTTCCACATGCTCTCAATGTGAACTTGGAAACACTTGAAGAAGTTTTATGCATGTTTATGACAACTTGACATTACTAAGACAACAACCTGTCATAAACATGATATAAAAGATTAATTAGCAAACTTGGAGTAGTTCACTTTAAAAAAAAAATTGCTGATTATTTACTCGCCCCCATGTCATCCAAGATGTCCATATCTTTCTTTCTTCAGTAGAAAAGAAATTAAGGTTTTTGATGAAAACATTCCAGGATTTTCTTCCATATAATGGACTCCAATGGGAACCAAACAGTTCAAGGTCCAAAAGATAGTTTCAGTGCAAACTGTTCAAAAGACTTTAGACGATGAATAAGGGTCTTATCAAGGACCCTTCGAGTCATGACTCGAAAAAAGATTTGTTAATTTTGATGAATGAGTTCGAACAGGAGAGTCACGAACGCAAATCACAGAACAGAGCAAGGCAACCATTTGAGCTTATAAAACTTATAAAACTCTAAAATTATTATTTTTTAAAAAATGAGGGATCATTTCGCTAGATAAGACCCTTATTCATCGTCTGGGATCGTTTAAAGCCCTTTGAACAGTTTGCACTGAAACCGTCTTTTGGATCTTGAACTGTTCCCACTGAAGTCCATTATATGGAGAAAAATCCAGGAATGTTTTCTTCAAAAACCTTCATTTCTTTTCGACTGAAGAAAGAAAGACATGGAAATTACCAGCAAAAGATTTTATCAAAAGTGAACTAATCCTTTAATGGATGAAAAGGTTTTGCTTCCCAGTTTAGAAGTTTTAATAGGATCTGTACTCACTTTCTGTTATATTACAGTTAATCCAACAGCTGTGTAAAAAAAATAACAAAGAGTTCCCTCTTCAGTTTATGGGAACTTTTGAGTCATACATACCAATCAATGTAATTTACTTAAAGGTGCTGTGTGCGTTTTTTAGCGGCCTCTAGGGGTGATATTTCAGAATGCAACAAGAGCGCTCTTGCTCGTGTGTGTGCTCAATCTCAAGAGCGAGCATTCACTACCGGCCACACGGAGACTTTCAATGCAACGGCGAAAGCATCACACACAACATGCTGGAAACTAATGTAAACTCCCACTGCAGTTACAATAATAGCCTACTTTTATCAGTTTGACGTTGAACTACTGATGTAGTAGACAACAACTAATGTAGTTTTTGGGACAATATATGTTGGGGTCGTGTCTTATATACACATTAACAAGTGTATAAATCACCCGTTTTCTAAAAGTCAATGTAAAGCGGGAGTCTTGTCTCCACTGTGTCACAGAATGAGAGGAAACAGACAGGTCTTGTGCAAGTGAAGTATTCATTGAACGTAGTAAGTAAATCAAATGATAGCAGTCTGTAGAGCTCATCTTGATATTGGTTTGACAGTGTCTCTTATCTGTTGTAGGCAGGCTGGTGGTGAACTAGGTCGATGTAAGCTGATCAGATGAAGAAGGCAGATGAATCAGATGACAGGCGGGAATCTTCCCAGAACAGTTGAGTAACGGTCAGATAAGTATCTTGATTGTTTGTAGCGGGAGTCAGGACGTCAAGTGTAAGTCGACAAGACCAGACGGTGTGCTGAGGGAAGTGGTGCAGTTTTAAAGGTGAAGGTGAGTGAATACTGAGTGGCATCAGGTTAGGAAGACAGGTGACGTGATTAGTATTGCGGGGGTGATGAATGAGTGGGCAGAGTGAAGAGGTCTGGTGCTAACGACAGTAAACCCCCTCCACGGCCAGCTCCTGAGGGCAGAAAGGACCTACAACGGGGGTGACCACAACCTCTTGGTGCGGGACGACTGGGGTTAGCCCTGTGGAAGTCTTGGAGAAGGGCAGGATCCAATATGTCATCCCGGTGGACCCAGCACCTCTCTTCAGGTCCAAAACCTTCCAAATCCACTAGGTACTCCAGCTAGCCTTCCCGTCGCCTGGAATCGAGGATTTCATGGACTTGGTAGATGTTCTCCACTGCCGGATTCACAGGAGGAGGAGGTACGTCTTCAGCACCAGACCCAGTAGAGGAAGGAAACAAAGGGTCAGTGCATGGCTTGAGGAGGGATACATGGAAGGATGGAGAAATACGGTTGTGTGAAGGGAGTGACAGCCGGTAGGGGACCTCGTTGATCTGCCTCTGTATTGCGAACGGACCTATGTACCTGGGACTCAGCTTGCGACAGGGCTGATTTCCATTACACGAGAGTAGATGTTAAAACATCTTGCTAATTTATACTTGGCTTTCGCCAAGGTAAGCAAAACTAAGACGTAGCTTTACAGTAAATTATGCTTCTCCATTCATTTACGCTTGTTTCCATATGGTGGTGTGACTCCTCTTCTGTCCAGCATTAACGGCTGCAGTGTACTTTGTCGCGTCAGCACACACGACGGCTGCAACTACAGGCTGGTCTCCCCAGTGGACCAGCACCACGACCATCTGGATTGAGCCGAGTAGGGGACATCTCTAGGGTCTTCAAGTGGGCACCTTCCATCCTCAGTGTTTCGTCGACTGTTTCCAACGACACCTCAAGAGGGCTCGACAGTGACTCTGGCGTCCCAGTCACGCCTCTCCGTCCCCCACTCAACTCAGCCCAGCTTACTGACCTCTACATTCCCCCTGTTGCTGAGACCTAACCACAATCTCACAATCTCTCCGCAACCCAACCATACGCGCCAACCCGTAAAGCAATTTCAGTGGCAACGCTTCCGTATGGCATACCACCTACCGCAAAACACAATATCTGGCCAACCACCGTCATTCAAACAATATATACAGGAACGTAATCACTGTAATTACAGTGCAACCTATACAGATTCTTCAAGAATTCTACGAAACCATAGCATGGCGGCCTGTACATAGCCAGCTAGAATCTTTCCATCTCAACCACAGCCAGTTGCTGCTCCTTTCTGCTGCTTCAGATAAGTTCTTTACCGTGCGACGCAACTCTTGGCCACCGGGTAGAGACCGGGAACCGGGTAGATTGCCAGACCAATTGTCCAGGTTGGTATATAGGGGTCGCGGATCGTCTTGTGTCGGCTTGGCTCTTGTGCCTTGTGTTTGCTGAGTCCCAGATCCTCTGGCTCTCCTAGAACCAGTGATGGACTGCTGGAACTTCGGACGGCTCACTTGACCAGGGAAACAGGGGCGGCTGAAAGCCGAGTATGCACTGGAATGGAAAGTCCTGTGGTGGATTGCTGAAGGGAGTTCTGTGCAAACTCAGCCCAGGGTAGATAGCGGCTCCAGCAGTCCTGATGGTTGTGGCAATATAACCTCAGGTATTTCCCGATCTCCTGAATCTTCCTCTCCGTTTTTCCATTTGATTGAGGGTGATATCCAGATGTAAGATTTACGGAGACTCCGAGAAGGTTGAAGAAAGACTTCCATACACGGGGGATGAATTGTCAGCCTCGATCTGAAACGATGTCCTCCGGGATACCAAAATGACGGAAGATATGGGTGAACAGAGCTTCTGCGGTTTCAAAGGCTGTGGGTAAATCCGGCAGAGCGATCGGTTTGACTAGAGAAACAATCGACTACAACCAGAGCACAGGTGTGGAAATCAGATAAGGGAAGATAGGTCATAAAGTCTACCCTGAGATTATACCAAGGTCTAGTGGGCACAGAAGAGGAACTAGCTTGCCTTCGGGACGTATCGGGAGACATCCTGGGTCATATTAGGCCACCAGTAGCGTTGTTGAATGAGCGAGAGGGTTTGCTGGCTGCCTGGGTGTCCAGAGCCCAGAGATGCATGTACCGAGTTCATGATAGATGGACGTAGAGGGGATGGAACATAGACCCATCCCTCAGGGTTGGTTGTGATTAGATACGATTAGTTTGTGCGATAAATCCCACCTCTTGTTTTCAAACAAAATAATGTTGTTTAATGGAAAGACTTATTAAAAAGTAAGTAAACAACTCAGCCACTTAGATACCACCTCTTTATGTAACATCAAAATCAAGCTTGAAATGGACTTTAAACATGATGACTGTGGGGTGTTTTTAGTGAGTGATCAGCTTGGTGTAATTACTGGTACACTGGTAAATGAAATTACTGGCGCTGTGTGTGACCGTGTTTACCGAGGTTGATGATCCGAAAGAAAGTTGAAAACCCCCCGAAAAAGAACATATCAGTTCACAAATAACATACATTTTTAAAAATAATTTCTGCCTTTAGTTACTCTTTTTAGATAAATGACAAATGCTTAAAAACACTAACTTGATGAGATGGATTATATGTGGATTTAGTAAATAAGAACATTAATAACATTATTGATATAAAAGCACAAAATGTAATTGTATTTGGTTACTTTTTTATATAGCAATGTTTATTTACTGAGGAAAACGCATCAAGTGTACAGGATCAACTGGAACATGAATTATATACATTATAAATATACTATTCAATGAAAACTGTTAGGCTTTTGCCTTATTTCTGAAGACCACTGCATGCCACTGGAAAGTAGGTAGCATTAATAGAGATGACACAAAAAAGATTCCTGCTCATTATTCTTATGTACCAGTAAACACTGAGACTTTGAATGGATATTTGCTTTCTACATTCATCTACGATGTTGTACTCTGATCAAGTACCAGTCCTGTTCGGAAAATAAACATCATGGTTCGACCTTGCTGCATTAAAGGCTGTTCCAGACAGCCTTGTGTTTTTAAGCTCATTTTTCTGCTTTTGAACACTGAAAGTATTTGCGTCGGCCGTTGGAGAAGACTGAATACATCAAAATAAACAAAGTGGGGAAAATATTTCTGAGTTGCTGCTGAAGAGGAACAAATAGCATTTCCTTGAATATTTATTTGAGAAGCATGTGGTACATTTTATATCTAAATATCTGGCACGGTAAAATGTTATTGTTACGATGCAGAGCAGGAAGCAAGAAGCAGGATCCAAGTGCAGCAGTGTTCTTATTAAATAAACTAGAATTTTGAAACAGACTCAGACTTCAGAACAAAATGAAGGACATGCAACCTAACAACATTAATAACCCACAATGATTGAACTAAAACACAGGGCTTAAATACACAGAATTTGAACGATTCTGATTCCGATTCCTTGTTTCGATTCCGGTTCCCAACGATTCTTGATTCCGAATTCTTTTAAGAGGCAGGGTCAACAAAAGTTTAGCTAACCTCGCTAACCAACGGTCTTTCTGAAGGAAATACTCCTTTCTAAAGGGAAATACTCTGCATTTTGCCGAGATTTTGATATTTTTAGAAAAGTGAAGCCACACTTTGGACCGCCGACGTAAGCTACTCATGTTCGACTCGCGCGGTTATGCCAACACTTCCGGTAGACGCTTCTTTGCTGGCGTTGTTCAGCGGTTTCCTTTTCTGGTCGGCGGAGTGTGAATATCGAAACTAGGAATCGAAATTTTAACTTTTGAACGATTCCGGGAAAAACGAAAAGTTAGTCCCGGTTCCAATCGATACTCGATTCTCGATACCCAACCCTACAGACAACCTAACTAAACAAGATAACAAGGTGGCGTGGTTAATAAGAAACAACCGGAAGACTAATCAACAAAAAGGGAAACGGCTAAACATGAAAAGACAGCGGAACCCACAGTTAGTTTTAATTAAAAATGGGTAACTTTATTTTACAGTGTCCTTGTTACATATTTTACATGTACTTATCTACCAAGATGAACTGATAACCGAGAAGTGATTAAATAATAGGTAATTAATAGCAAATTTAGGACTGAGATCAATCCTTTTTTGGCAATAATTACCGAATGAGACTAGCCTTACCAAATGAAGGAAACTAGTTAACTGTGGGGAGTGGGGCCACACCTTAACCAATCCCCTGACTTCTCCAAACCTTCTTATATTGGGCCGCCCCTCACAGTCCTGTCTCTTGTCCAAAACCATCACAAGAAAACTCTCCAACTCCGACTTGTTTCCAGGCTCCCTTTTCTCCGCCTTCAAGACCCAATGAGCCCAGATCACTGTACACATAGTAGACACTGAAACAGTCTTCCTTATTTTCCAGCATTCAATTCCCGATAATCCATCTCTGCGGTCCCATGGCCGCCAGATCCAAGAACGACATCAGGAACAGGATAACGGCTCACCTTCAATGCACTCTTAAAAGTAAACTCATCTACTTCAATAGTCCAGATAACAAAGCAACATTACACTAATTGTACGCAGCATCCACCAAAACGTCAGTCAACAAACTACAAGCCTTCAACGTTTCCGGCAACTGCAGGCATGCCACTCTCTGTCACCGGCTGTGACTTCACGAGACTTTCTCCTGTATTTTACACCAGCACTCGCTCCATTTCATCTTTCTCTAATAAACTCATCATTTTTTCTTCTCGGTGCTACAGAGAACCGATCGGCTACAGCTGCGGCTACTTTTATTTAGTAATTATTGATTACCTGATTAGGAATTATCCAGCCCTAAATTGGCTATTACTTACTGATTAGTAAATCTTGTTTCCAGCTGAAGTCAAGGCTCTGAACCGGTTCAAGGAACGAAAACAAAAACGTTTGAGTAGAAAAGCTTATCTCAAATTATCATTAACCTGTTAATAATGTTATTTTATCGTTCTGTTTAATATTTTATTTTGGCAGTCATGTATTCAAATAGCATGGTCTATGCTAATGTGACGTTGACGCATCTGACGTGAGCGAAATGCCCGTGCTCAGCTGTCAAGTCATCATCAGATATGTCACCAACTGTTAAAGTATAATGAAAATGAATGGCAGGTAATATCCAGCGTGGTGTGTTTTCAAACCAGCGAAAATTACAGGTTAGTGTAGAAATGCTACTATTCAGGAAATGGGCATTTTTAGTAGGCTACATCAACACTGTGTTGTCTAAGTTAGTATTGTGGTTTTATGTATGGCCAGACACTTGCATGAGTCATTATATTATTCCCATCTGACTAAAACCAAGCTCAAGTTTTTCGCCAGCGAAATTCTTTTCAAGCAAAAAGTACAGCCAAAAAAGGAAAAAAAATGAAAAAAATGTTGTTGACCTTACAGAAATTAAAATGCTGATTCTGCTGAGTGAACCGATTATTATTATTATTTCATTTTTAAAGTAATAGTGAAGTTTTAATAGTACAACTCATTTGTCTTGCATTACTTCCTGTTTAGTTACCAATTAATGACGGACCATTATTTTACAGTGTTACTAATTCATCTTTAAAGCAAACCTTGTGTCTGAAGTGAGTTGAAATGACCATTCAAAATTTATTGTTCCCCACAAATCTGTGAATTTCAGATAACCACAACCAGTAAACCCTTAACCCTTACCCTTAAACCTGAACTGCAAACTCATGTCAAACAGAAGAGCAGCAGTTCTCAATGAGAACTGTAGCTTTGCTCCCTTTCATGTTTTGGTAAAGAGTGTGGTGAAGTGGTACTTTTCCATCAGGTTTCCACATATCAGAACAGCTCAGCATCAACATAGACCTCAATGAGCCTTTAATCTGAGCCACAATCGACCTCTGCCTCAGTGCAAGTCCATCATGGCCTCAGGGTTACCCTTCTCTCTCTGTATGCGCATATACGTGTGTGTGTGTCTCTGTGTGTGTGTTGATATACCCCTCAGGGCATCAACACTGGGTTGTTGTATCAAGAAGTGTTGTAAGGGAGGGAAGGACGTATAGCCGATCTGTTCTCCTTGCAAATCATAACACGGAAGATCACAAACAACATCTCTTTTATGGCAAGCCTTTTTAGCTTTTATTCATTTCCAGGATATGAATTCTTGATATCAACAATTTAATTGCTGATACCTGTAATTGTATTTTCACTAGTGAAATGTCACCATAGGCTGCCTTTCAAAATGAATTGTTGATATCAAGAATTGATTTTTAACTAGTAGAAATATATAATTGTTGATATCAATAATTACATTGTTACTAGTAAAAATGTGAATTCCTGATATCAATAATTAAATTGTCACTACTTGAAATGTCTATTATTGCTATCAACAATTCAATTGTTACTAGTAAAAATTATCATTTTTGATATCTGAAAATGTATTTCTGACATCAATATTATTTCAGATATCTAAAATGACTTTCTTACTAATAACAATCACATTCATGATATCAGAAATTAACATTGTCTCTAGTAAAAATTGAATTATTGATATCAAAAAATGATCATTGTTACTAGTAGTAATTCAATTGTGGATATCAAGAATAGACATTTCAACTAGTAACAATTGAATTCTTGATATCAAAAATAAAGTTTTTTTACTAGTAATAATTGTATTTCGGATATGTGAAATTGGAATTTCAACTAGTAAGAAATCAATTCTTGATTTCAACAATTGGGTTTGAATGGCAGTCTATGGTGAAATTTCACTAGTGAAAATACAATTGTTGATATCAATACTTCAATTGTTGATATCAAGACTTACATTTTTTATATCAAAAATGTAATTGTTGATATCAACAATTGAATTCTTGATATCAAAAATGTAATTGTTGATATCAAGAATTCATATCCTGAAATGAATAAAAGCTAAAACGGCTTGCCAGCCTATTGTGACATTTCACTAGTGAAAATACAATTGTTGATATCAACAATTCAATTGTTGATATCAATAATGCCATTTTTTGATATCAAGAATTGAATTGCTGATATCAAAAATGGCATTGTTGATATCAAGAATTGAATTGCTGATATCAAAAATGGCATTGTTGATATCAAGAATTCATATCCTGCGAATGATTAAAAGTTAAAACGGCTTGCTATATTCTTACTAGTTACAATCACATTTATGTTATCAGAAATTAAAATTGCCACTAGTAAAAATTGAATTATTGATATCCAAAATGATCATTGTTACTATTAGCAATACAATAGTGGATATCAAGAACAGGCATTTCAACTAACAATTGAATTCTTGATATCAAAAATAAAGGTTTTTACTAGTAATAATTGTATTTCTGATATGTGAAATTGGAATTTCAACTAGTAAGAAATCAATTCTTGATATCAACAATTAGTTTTGAATGGCAGTCTATGGTGACATTTCACTAGTGAAAATACAATTGTTGATAGCAAGAATTAAATTTTTGATATCAAGAATTACATTTTTGATATCAAAAATGTAATTGTTGATATCAACAATTGAATTCTTGATATGTAATTTTTGATATCAAGAATTTAATTGTTGATATTAATAATAAAAAAATAAAATAAAAAAAATTGATATCAAGAATTCATATTCTGGAAATGAATAAAAGCTAAAACAGCTTGCCATACTCTTAAGTATCTCAATCGTTTCTCTTAAACTGCACTGAGATTCAACTGACAAAAACACCAAATCTTTCATGGCAAGTCTCAGCGATGTCTTGTGGCAGATTTTCCACGTCACAAAAACTTGCAATCTAAAGTCAGAGATTCATTTTGAATTAAAAAAAAAAATGTTTCTGATGCAATTCAAACGCACTTTGGACTACTGAAAGTAAGTCACTGACAGGAGCTCTGTGGGACACAGCACACATTTTCATCTAATTGACAATGAAATAATTGCCCACTTTTAGTGGCCTGTTAAGCAAGGCTTTTCTCCACATTTGACACCTTGCAGGGGTTTATTTCGTATCCTGGTTTGCGCCAAAATTGCTCATACACTTGCAGTATTATAGGTGAGAGTTGAAAGTCTCACCAGTTAATAGGCACCTTAAAAAATGTTGAACAGTGAAAGTCCATTTAATGTACTTGTTCATGCATAGCTGGATTCCTCTAATTGCCGCTTGCCATTATTTTCTATTAGTTGCTTACACTTTTAAAAATGTCATGAAGGACCACATACACAGAAATAAAACACCACAAGCACATCATCATGTGGGTGGCTTTCTCTCTTCTTCAAATGTCGTCAATGACTGCCTAATTGACATTTAAGAGACACAGCCTGTAGGTCCATCGACGAGCATTGATGGTACTTAACCTTATCTGGCCGTAATGAATGTGCGGTGGCTTCAGATAATGGCAAACCACACTCACCTACACACACCCGCCACTAACTCACACACAACTAATTCTCACCGGAGGGCCATAATGTTGTTATTAATGGATGGCACTGGAAAAGGTCTTTGGCCTGGCTAACCCTCGTCCACCCAAGACACCTTGAGGGATCCTGTGAAAATCAAACAAGGTCATCAAACAAGACCTCTCCTCCATTTACGAGTCTTAAGCGACAGCCCTTTATTCCACACGCTCCCTGTTCAGAAATAATGTCCCAATAAGAAACGCTCCCGCAAGGAAATATCGGTCGAATCGCTGTCATATATTTCCCGTAGCCTGGAAGCCTCAAAATGAAGCCAACCCCATCAGCATTTTGTACAGAAGATCTTGCAATTTCGTTCTGTGAAGAGGAACCGCACTATTAATTGTGGCAAGCAGAAGATGTAAAATCTGACAGCTTTACGAGACCGTATCCTCGACACATCCTTGTGAGGAATCTTTCAGAATATAAGCATCTTGCAAATGGCACCCTGTTTTGCCAGGCTAATAAAACGCCCAATGGTACCTGTTATTTCTTGACTGAATAAAGTGATTCATCAACATAACCCGAGCCTCTTTGGGCTAAACTGATGTTTTTGGATGGGATATGTTACCGATTTTGGGATGTCTGGAGACTAGCAATTGGTTTTGCGATGCAGACATGGGTCAAACCCAGAAGAGATGTCTCAATTAGGCAGAATAAATCATATTCACTTCGCCATTTACTTTTACATTGATATAGCCAATGAGGGAGACTCTGGACTCTAGCGGTTTTCCTCATAGTCAGAACAAGCAAACTTCATAATCCAAGAAAAAACAACAACTGAACATTTGGGTTACACCTCAAAACCTTCCCTGATGGAAGACCAGATTAAATCTGCATGAATTTGCTTGTTGAAAAGGCTAAATAAACTTTTAAAACATTGCCTCTGCTCACAAATATTAAAGTATGTGTCAGAAATAAAAAAGTCGAAAGTTGAAGATAAATCACAAAGTTCCAATATGAAAAGATTTACTAAGAATAAACTCTGTAACAGCGTGTCTATCACAAACAATAATTGACAATTGACTGAGGAAACACAGGAACTTAATTCTTCAGAGTTTATTGGCGGTTGGCAACCTATCTAGCAGTTTGTATTGTTTTATTCAAATATGATATATTGCGGCCCGAATCCACAAAGCTCCGTGATCTGCATACGAAGATTTTCCTACATTATGTTAAACCTGATTGAAAATGTCATCCATCATAATCCTGAATAATATTGGACTACACACACTGCCTTGATGACGTCCATTTTCTGCTGAATATACTTTGGGATATTCTTTACCAAACCTTACTTGAATTTTCCTGTCAAATCCAAAGGTCATAATCCAATTATATGTTCTACCGCCAATTCCGAATGATTTTAGCTTTATCAATAATCCTTCTTTCCAGAGCATATGCTTTTCCACATCAAAGATGGCAACTATAACCACTTCTTTATTGGGCTGTGCTTTCCTAATGTCTAGACATAATACACAGTCCATTGTGTTACGACCCCTACGAAACCCACTCTGATAAGGGGATAAAAGAGCTTTACTTTACTTCTGTGATCATTCGTTCCTTGATTTTACATAAATGGGAGGTCAAGGCAATGGGTCTATAAATACAAGAATCTGATGGGTCTTTCCCTAGTTTAAGAACTGGTACTATTATTGCTTCTTTCCATACCAAAGGATGTTGTCCAGTATCCCAAATTTGGTTAAACAGTTTTAGTACTATTTCCAGTGTTTTCTCTGTCATTTGACCTAAAATTTTATAACACACGCCATCTTTCCCCAGAGTAGTCCGCCTAGTACTAATGATTGCTCTTCTCAACTCAAACATATTTAAAGATAAGTGTAAACGATTGTCCAACATCTTATTTTTCTTTAAAATATTAGGGAATTCCATTAAGGTTTTATTCTTAAACTGCCTGACCTCTTCAGAAAAGAAGAGGTCAGGCAAACACGAAAGTACACGAAAAGGGACATAATCGGCGATAAGCACTAGCATCAGTCGATGGTTTAGAGGTTTTCTCCAATAGTTCACCCACAACACATGTGGTAGATTCAGGAGAACTAGTGGTAGAGCCAGACTGAGTGAATAGAGCTTGCAAATCAGACATAGATTTCCCCTTTCACTTAAGATTGTGGACAGTTTCTGTGCTGAAGCCACTACTAACTTCCAAGTTTCCTCTCCAGGACCAGGCAGTAATTCTGGTGGAATTCGAGTTGGATCAATAACGTCTCGGCATTCACAGAGCACCAAAATAGTACTAGAACTTGGTCCTGACTTGAGTCTCTCACACAAACCCTGCCAAAAGATTTTATAGTCTGCACTGTCTCTTCTATAAACATCACATCAGTCTGAGCAGGCACTCCTATTATCAGTAAGCCACGCTTCTCCTCAATGTCCTTTTCCTTACACCATTTTGACAATTCGCCAAGCAGCATTGGATCCTGTGCAAAAGCCATGCTTGGAGCTCTGGTTAGTGATGGTCAATTCACTAAAATAAATGTAATTAATTCAGTTCTTGTTTTTTAGGGTCAGCTGATGACACGAAGTAGATGATCCCGGACGAGCCCCCAAAATATGAAGCACCCCCTACCCCCTCCATTGATAAGCGGAGCACCAGGTTCTAATAATGTGTCTCTCGACTTAACTAATGCAACTTTTTTCATGATGAAATTTCTCTGCTTACCTTCAGTAATACTGTATTTGACTTCACTGCTTTAGTTTGACCCATCCCATGCAGTCTGCCTTAAACTTGTAATCTTTTTAAAAATTATGTCATGACACTCTTTTGAAGAGACTGGTCTCATTTTGCTAGAACTGAATTTCCTTAATCTCCATGGTATCATGGTATACTTTATATAAGGCATACCAATATATCACAACACATTAACAGACTACAAAACAGATGCATGTTTTTTTTTTCTAAAATGACAATGAAAGAAACATTTATATGTTTAAAAGTAATTTTTGCATGAAAATATATGATGGAGAGGGTGTTTACAGGAGTGGAGACTGCTTGTGAAATTTAAAAAGATGAATGTTGAGCGTCTGCAGGTGAAACTCGAAACATTTGAATATCAATATAAGATATTTCTTTCAGTAATTCAATGTAAAAGGGGAAACTAATATATAGACTCAATGCATGCAAAGTGAGATATTTTATGCCTTTATTTGTTGTAATTTTGATGATTATGGCTCACAGCTTATGAAAACCCCAATTGTAATGAGCCCGCTGTGTTTAAGGGTGCGTCTGTACTAATGGAAACTGGCTCCAGCTGCGGAGTGGTGGCCAATAATTTGAGAAAATTGCTCAGAGCGAACTCCAAAAGGTCGTGACAACTATAAAACCTGAAATCAGAGAGAACGTCTTTATTTTAATCCACATGCAACAAACACACCTGCAGGTCGGCATGTCAACCATGAATTTAAAGAGACGAAACTCTCTTTCCGAACTACGGTATTTCATTTCTGTGATCAGACAACAGTAAAACAATTAGAATATAGGGTGGTTATTAATTTCATCCAAAGGGAATTTATTGGAGCCTGAGAGGTTTTTATTTTTTTATGTTTTGGTAAAAGATTATACTTTTTCCCAAATGTGAAATCCATTTTGTTTTTGACAATACATTTCGTTTTTTCGTGTTATCTTGAACATAAAATGTTCACAATAACACAAAACAACACATAAGACTGTAAATTAGGTCAATTTTGGTTTCATGTGTGAAATCTATTCCTTTCAGAAGTTGTGCACAATGAGGTCTGGAACACACAGAGAAATGCATGCTCTGTAAGAAATTCACAAAATGAGTATTTGCCAAAACTTTGGAGGACAAACTTTGTAGTAAATAGTTTTAATTGTTGCTAAGTTGCTATCTGTCAGGGAATACAGTATGGTCATTTCAGGCCTATTGAAAATTCACTACCAGCTGAAAATTTGACATAAGATGTTCTTTGATTTTTGGAAATGAACCTTGTTTTCTCTGGGGTAGAAGGTTATCTAAATTAAATCATGCCCTTGTTCATATGCCAATACAAATAATAATGGAAACTATCACTCTGAGCCAGAATGACCCTCTCAAATGAAGCTCTGCTGATACTTCTAAATCCTTTCAAAGGTTTTACCAGGAAAATGAGAATAAACTCATGTCAAATGAAATCACAGCACATAAATACTTGCTCCATATCTGTCAAGCAGAAAACCTTACTGGCTGTTTGGAAAGACAGAGGCTTGGATTAAGAGAAGCGTGATCTATTCTTTGTTTTATATTCCTTCTCTGTAGGGATGTGCCTAAATACCGAATAATAGAATCATTCAGCAGACAAAGCAGTCACTCCTCATTTTTGCTGGATAACAGGTAATCTGGTGGATAGCATGATATAAACATCTTTAACCACTAAGCAGTAATGTGTGTGTAGGGAATAAGTATAAACTTAATAATTAAACAAGGGCAAACCAAGACATTGTAGTCTGTGTCTCTCGGAAATCGGAGCTAGGAAAGAGTAATATCAATTTAAATACTACATCTTACACTACGCATAGTAATTAGGGGTGGGGATAGGCAAATATGTGATGATTCGATAGTATTGCAATATTCAACATCATTGCACTTCTTAACATAATGCGATTAGAGGCCAGGACGTCATTATTCTCTGAACTGGAGACCTCTCACATGACATGAATGCTGAGCTCCCAGCACATAACTTAAAATTATTTAAATATTTAATAAATATTTTTTAGCTTGCAACAAACACGTCACCTCCAATGCCCATAACAGAACAGTGGGTTCGGAGGCAAACTCAACCCTACCGATACAAATATTTTTGGGTTTTAAAATCCGATAGTCCGATATATTGGCCGATATATATATATATATATATATATATTTTTTTTATTAAATATTGTTGGATTTCACACACGTGTGAAAGAAAAGCTAACTTTTCTGCACAAGATACGTTGGTAACACTTTACAATAAGGTTCATTAGTTAACATTAGTTAATGTATTAACTAACATGAACTAACCATGAGCAATACATTCGTTACAGTATTTGTTAATCTTCGTTGATGTTAGTTCATAAAAATAAAGCTGTTCATTGTTTGTTCATGTTAGTTCAGAGCGCATTAACTAACGTTAACAAGATTTTAATAAAGTATTAGTAAATATTGAAATTAACATTTACAAAGATTAATAAATGCTGTATAAGTGCTGTTCATTATTAGTTCATGCTAACTAATGTAGTTAACTAATGTTAACTAATGAACCTTATTGTAAAGTGTAACCGATACGTTTAATACTTAGTAATACTAATAAGTAATACTTAGTAAAACTAATAACATTTAGACATACTTTCTCTGTCTAAATGTTCACTCCTCACAAGTATAACTTACATTTTACAATGCAGGGACTGTAACTATAGAGATATGCTAGTTATAAATACAGTAATCATTACTTTATTTTGGCAGAAAAGGTTCATTGTTGTTTCCAAGCTCATTAATGTTAACGTTAGCGGTCTTCCACTGATGATAGTGGATTTAGCTAGCTTTGTGGTTAGCTAGTCTATGATGAGCCATAATTTAGCAACATCATACTGCAAATTGTAAAGCATACATTTTCAATTTAACAGGCCAAGGAGAGATGATTGAAGCGTGTTTCGTCCATTTTTATTTTATTTTTTAAATATTAATTTATCGGCCATTATAACTACCGATGCCGATATTTTGGAAAAGTCCGCCCGGCTGATATATCAGTCTGGCTCTAATCCCTAGGCTTCATACAAGCCCCTTTTCCACCAAAGCATTTTGAGAGCCGGTTCGGAGCCGGTGCCTGCGCGTGAATCAGTCCTTTGTGTTTCGACAGCCAAAGAACCGGTTCGCGGCCACGAGAACGGGTTCCAAAGTGGCACCAACTCTTTGCTGGACTAGAACCGTTCTTTTAACACGTCATGTTTACGGGGCGGGTTTAGATGCGTTCTTCTCGGTTCTTTTAAACATATTTTCCTGACCATCGCAAAGCTAGGAGAAACTGCAGAAACACGCAAGCGTTTTCTTTATTTATTTATTTATTTATTTTTTGAAACATAAGCAAAGAAGAAAACAGTAACGATATAGAACACATAAATGGAAAGAAAAAAGACACGAGACAGGGGTACATAACTTATCAGAAAAGATTACAAATCAAACGAAAAGATTAAAAGACTTACATATTTCAATTGTTTTTAAAGTTCTCTCGGTAAGTTACACGAGTTAGAGATAATCCCAAAGCAATGTACTTGCAAGCGACGTACACAGTGACGTAACGACGTCGTTCCCTGGGCGGCGGGCGCTCTAGTCAGTGGAAAAGCAAACAGGTTCTGAACGGGTTCGTAAGTTGAACCAACTCCGAACCAACTTTGAACCAGCACCAGTTCCAAACCAGTTCTTTTTTCGGTGGAAAAGGGGTAATAGTGAAGCTTTTGACAATGAGTAGACATCCAACGCACATGGCACCCTTTTTGTCAATATGAGACGCAAATATGCATGGGCCAGAAGGCGCCTCCTAGTGGTCTAACCCTAACCCAGACCTAAACCTACCCATGACCGAACCGTGTTATATTGACGCTAAAGGTTGCCATGTACGTTGGATGTACACGCATTATCAAAAGCGTCACTACATGACACCCTAGGATGAGAATGCGTTGACATACCAGGTGTAAATGCCCTCTGAAATGCATTCAAAATTTGAATCCGAACTCTCTAAGCACTTCAGGCCGCATTACAGACGAAACTGGACAAGTGTAAATGCATGAAACCACATGTGAATTTTACTCCTCCCAACAATGCTAAAAAATGAACGTTCGTATTGTGTAATAGGCTATATGTCATGTTATAGCCAGATATCAAGTTTTGCTAACGTGAACTCAATTAAATCTGCACATAGCTTGTAAACTGAAGATCAGGTTTATATTCGTTTTGCGAAAACCAAATCCTCCGTCCATTTTGGTGGGCTGCAGCACCATAGGTTGGTGCAGTTTCTCAGGCCTCAGTATTTTAGAGGAAAAAGGATTTTCCCATTGCATTTCTACGCCGAAATGTGAGTAAACCACATCGATAAGGAACTTAGTGGTATAGATTAAGCAGCTCATACTCCATACACAAATAAAGGGCTCCCCATGTTAAAGTCATGGTTACAGCTTTGGAAAGGATCGGATCAGTGAACTCACATTACCCCAAGTGCAACTGCACTGAGTGTTTGAGTGTTGCATGCAAGGCCTTTTCTGCTGTTAGTTGTATTGATGTTACCATAGTATTTATCACTATAGAACATATGAATAAAGTTTTCTTAATGTATTTCAAAGTACTATAGGTCAGGCAGTGCTTTTGCAAACCTTATATTGGTCATTGACCAAGTGTGTGTGTAATTGTATCATAGGAGCCGTTAAGATGTGCAGAGAACCCACACACAGTGTGCAGGGAACATTGATTTAACCTTGACTGAAAGCTCTTACAAACTAGCGGAGAGCCTTTCAAGGATCAAACCACACAGAATGAAAGATGGCTTCAACATTCCTGTCAAGTAAAACATTTAATTAAAGTTTAGTAATAGCATATATTTAAAGACATATATGTATACCGCAATACTCAGTTTATGGACATAAAGTATTTCCTTAATGCATCACTATTTTTCTTTTAATTTCATTTCACCAAATATTTGAAAGAAACTGAATCACATTTTCCACAAAACTATTTTCAACATTGAAAGTAATAAAACAAAGTTTCTTGAACACAAAATCAGCCTATTTTAATTATTTCTGAAGGTTCATGAAGGTTCAAGGACCTTGCATGAAAATTCAGGTGTAAATACAGTATATATATATACTGTATATATATATGAGCTCACTTAATGGCCATGTTACTCTCGGAAAGACAGAATACAAACGAGATGGCCATTAGGTAACACTTTATTTTAAAGTGAGATTTAGTTGCACGTTAAATGCACTTATAGTAATATAGTTACAAGCAACTAACTTTAAACCAAACCCTAAACCTAATCTCAACACTACAGTAAGTGTATGTAGAAAAGTAATATTACTCAGTACGTATTTACACTGTAACATCACCTTAACATAAAGTGTCATCAAGCTTTAATTTCTGAGAATAAGTGGAGAGCAACTGAAGACTTATGCTCCTGTAATCTCGCTAGAAGTTCTGTTAGAGTTTTATCTCATAAATGTCTCAAAATGTGCTTAGTTTTGAAGTTTGTCAGATTCCATAATGGATTACGAAAATGTTCATATTCTTGCAAGACCAAACTATCTGATCTGTGCTGTCCACATTCGTTTTATAGTGTTATACTCTTATCAACAATTGACTTATTAGTTTCATTTCTATTTCACCTAATTGGAAAAAAAAGAGATACAAAAAAAAGAAAAACTGAGAAAACAAACATTTAATTAACGTCTCTGAGTTGAAAGAGCGAATTCTAAATGTGTATAGTAACTTTGTTAATGGTTGCGGCTTCATTTTTTAGCCTCTCAACCATAAAAACATTGACAAAATTCATGCTAATTCAGATGGCCTTGCAGAACGGGCCGTGTTAGTCACACGGGGTAAAACACAGTTCTGTCTCATCTCTGACACTGTAGAAATTTAGTTTCCAGCTTCACCACTGATGAAAGCTTTTGCACATCAAAGTTACGCTTCTTTCTGTGACTCAAGTATAGATATTTTTAGATATAGCCTTTAATTTAGCTGATTGTTTAGTTTGTTTCATGCCTGTCAGAGCTTATATGCAAAACTGTTTTGATGCAAAATGATGGGAGCAATTTTCTGAGGGCTCTGTATTGAAACGATATGAGCTCCTTTAAAAGTGCAGTTGCCTTGGCAACATGCATGCTTGTTGCTTCATCAATATTCTAATCATAAGATGACTTTGACCACAGAGTGTTTGGTAAGGCTGCAAGAACGTGTCATTGAGTCATAAAGCTAGATCAACCTCTATCTGACCTTGATTCCAAAGACCCTTTGAAGAGTGACACGATTTTTATTATAGACAGCCAGAGACTTTTTTTTTGTATTATAGTATGAATATAGCCACTTGTCCACCATCTGGCCAAACTGTTCTTTTTGCTTTTGAGTAGATTATTTTCAATCAACTGGTTCATAAAAAACATAACAGTGTCTGAAAGCTGCAGGCAGTACAGCAAAAAGCTAACCTAAAGCCTAAACCTAAACCTAAAGCTATGTTTTTATAAGCTACCAAACCATAAAAGCCAGTCTTTAAGGAGAGAAAAGTAGATACAGGCAATCAGAAGTGAAGCATGGGCTTGAAGAATGGGTAAATTCTCAACCTAAAGTGATTTCTCCTCGTATGAACAACTTCGAGTGTTTTGAACTGTGGGCCTGACTGACTGAGGAAGCTGATTTGAAGAAAGCTTCCACACCCCCTTCAGATCATCCCAGAGAGTCGTTCGAGGGAAAACAGCTGAGAGAGTTTTCTGGGACCCACGGAGGTCATGGGAGAGAGGAGGTATTAGAGGGGAGTCCAGGTTATCACTCTCCACCTCGATCCTTTATGGAACCTGAGGTGGTGAGGTCCAGTACAGACTTCCATCCACCGCCGATCCCATCCAGTCCAGTGCCTGCCTGTTGCCATCAGAGTCGGCAGAGGAGGAGGAGGAGAGGGAGAGCATCCTGCACTCCTAACATCCTCTAACAGGCCATTGTCTCCCTTCTCCCTTTAGGTCATTCCCTAACAGCCTGCTGTCTCCCTGGAGGTTGTCGCTGAACAGTCCGCTGTGTCTCCTAAGTTCATCCCCGAACAGTCCACTATCTCCCTGGAGGTCATCCCCGAACAGCCTGCTTTCTCCCTGGAGGTCGTCCCCGAACAGCCTGCTGTCTCCCTGGAGGTCGTCCGCGAACAGTCCACTGTCTCCCTGGAGGTCATCCCCAAACAGCCTGCTGTCTCTATGGAGGTTGTCCCTGAACAGTCCGCTGTGTCTCCCTAGTTCATCCCCGAACAGCCTGCTGTCTCCCTGGAGGTCGTCCCCGAATAACCTGCAGTCTCCCTAGTTCATCCACGAACAGTCCGCTGTCTCCCAGGAGGTCGTCCCCGAACAACCTGCAGTCTCCCTAGGTTGTACCCGAACAGTCCGCTTTCTCCCTGGAGGTCGTCCCCGAACAGCCTGCTTTCTCCCTGGAGGTCGCCCCGAACAACCTGCAGTCTCCCTAGGTTGTACCCGAACAGTCCGCTTTCTCCCTGGAGGTCGTCCCCGAAAAGCCTGCTTTCTCCCTGGAGGTCGTCCCCGAACAGTCCACTGTCTCCCTGGAAGTCGTCCCTTAACAGCCTGCCGTCTTCCTGAAAGTTGTCCCAAAACTCCCTATCATCAGTCCTGCCATGGCCAGGAGGGCCGAGTTCCTTTTTTATGTAGTGGCAGTTCTACAGGCTTGGAGGAAGCTGATGAGTTCTGCTGATCCTGAGACTGTTCACATCACGCCCGTTGACCCAGAGTCACGTCTGAATGCAGAGAATGCTCAGGTTACGTTTGTTGATCTTGAGACTGACTGAGGAAGCTGATTTGAAGAAAGCTTCCACAACCCCTTCAGATCATCCCAGAGAGTCGTTCGAGGGAAAACAGCTGACAGAGTTTTCTGGGACCCACGGAGGTCATGGGAGAGGAGGTATTAGAGGGCAGTCCAGGTTATCACTCTCCACCTCGATCCTTTATGGAAACTGAGGTGGTGAGGTCCAGTAAAGACTTCCATCCACCGCCGATCCCATCCAGTTCAGAACCTGCCTGTCGCCATCAGAGTCGGCAGAGGAGGAGGAGAGGGAGAGCATCCTGCACTCCTAACAGGTCATTGTCTTCTTTTAGGTCGTCCCCGAACAGCCTGCTGTCTCCCTGGAGGTCGCCCCCGAACAGTCCGCTGTGCCTCCCAGCCTGCTTTCTCCCTGGAGGTCGTCCCCGAACAGTCCACTGTCTCCCTGGAGGTCATCCCCGAACAGCCTGCTGTCTCCCTGGAGGTCGTCCGCGAACAGTCCACTGTCTCCCTGGAGGTTGTCCCCGAACAGCCTGCTGTCTCCCTGGAGGTCGTCCCTGAACAGCCTGCTGTCTCCCTGGAGGTCGTCCGCGAACAGTCCACTGTCTCCCTGGAGGTTGTCCCCGAACAGCCTGCTGTCTCCCTGGAGATCGTCCCCGAACAGTCCGCTGTCTTCCTGGAGGTCATCCCCGAACAGCCTGCTTTCTCCCTGGTCCACCATGGGCACCGAGGGGCTCGTCTGCTCCGCCATGGCTGTCCGAGGGGTCGTCTGTTCCGCTCTGACCACCTGAGGGGTCGTCTGCTCCGCCCTGATTGCCAGAGGGGGTCGTCTGCTCCGCCCTGACCGCCCGAGGTTTCGTCTGCTTCGCCCTGGCGGCCGGAAGGTTCGTCTGCTCCATCCTGGCCGCCCGAGGGGTCGTCTGCTCCACCCTGGCCGCCGGAGGGGTTGTCTGCTCCGCCCTGGCCGTACGAGGGGTTGTCTGCTCCGCCCTGGCCGCCCGAGAGGTCGCCTGCTCCGCCCTGGCTGCCCGAGGGATCGTCTGCTCCGCCCTGGCCGCCCGAGGGATCGTCTGCTCCGCCCTGGCCGTCCGAGGGGTTGTCTGCTCCGCCCTGGCCGCCTGAGAGGTCGCCTGCTCCGCCCTGGCTGCCCGAGGGATCGTCTGCTCCGCCCTGACCGCCCGAGGGTTCGTCTACTCCGCCCTGACCGCCCGAGGGTTCGTCTGCTCTTCCCTTTGTCCAGTTTTGTACTTTAATTATGTTACTACTGATAGAAGAAGTCAATTAAGCTACATTGTTATTTCATAGAAATTTAATGTAATAGTTGTTTCACTTTGAATGGAGTAGCTACTCGCATGAAACCTACTTCTTATAGTTTACATTATGAGCCTTGACTTTGACAACTACATAGGTGATGTGGACATTATTTGCTCTTGGAAGAATGTTATATCTTGACTAATTTGAGCATAGTTCACAGCATTGAGTTTTCTTTGAAAAAACTACATATGCTCTTTGGAAAAATATAGTTTCAGGTGCAATTTTCTTTCCAGATTTTATATATAGTCAGGAATTGCTGCTTAGTATTGCTGGTCTGTGACAGGTAGCAGAGAATGTCTTATTACGGTACGGTATTAGCAACTGCTGTTGATTACTGTGAAGTCTGTGCTTTTGCCATTTTGGAAAGGTCAAGAGCACCAATGAAAGTGAAGTGACAGATGCGGTCTGCAATAGACCTTTCCAAATCATTTTCACAAGATTTGGCTTGTTGTAAACCAATTCTTCATATGCATGTAATATTAGAAATAAGCTTTTATGAATAAATATAAAAGCTGATTACTTCAAACCTGTAAAAATAGACCTTTTTTTCATTGCAACCTCAGAATAAAGTTTTGTACATGTGCATTTTGTATAAACATTTATAATGCCAAACAAGTTGAAGACTTGCACCCAGACATTCAAATGATTTACATTACAAACCATTTACACACGAAAGCTGTTTATGCATCAAGGCATCATTATATTCACTTCATTTCAAACAGAACGTTTCTGGAAAAAACTGATTCAGTGTCAGTGTATCGACATCAATTGCAGGTGGCTTTAATCTTGTTTCCGCCGCAGAATAAGAAATTAAAAAGATAAGTTTACATCTTGCAATTCTGACTTTTTTCCTTAGAAAAGCAAGTTTTTATCTCGTAATTCTGAGAAATAGAGTGAGAATTGCAAGATGTAAATGTGAGATTAAAAAGTCACAATTATCTTTTAAAATGTTTTATTTTGTGGCGGGAACAAGCTTCTTTAGCAATACAAACAAGACGAGGAAGCAATGTCCCTGTGTCTTGAGGAAATAACATATAGGGACTACAAGCCACGGCACTTTTGTTTTGATTTTATGGGGTATATAAGGTCAAAAAGTGTGACCCAAGTGGAAAAAAAAAATCACATTCTGATGTTCTTTTAGCAATTTCTTGACATTAAGAGGACCGCAGGGATGAGGAGCATTCAGCTGCCCTTCAGGGAGTCAATGACGGCAGTGGTCTGGATTTGTGTTAAAAGCAAAGGCGGCAGACCAGAACACTACATGTTCAGTGACTCTGAAGGTTATACCGGCACACAGTGTTCTCATCCGCACACCGGACCCCCGACTGAGTCACGACTGATGGACTGTGAGTGCTGTGGCATCAGGTGTCTGAAACAGACTGAGGATGGCCATCATGTCGATAGAGGAGTGCAAACTGCCTGATTCATAAAAGTTTACGAGAGCAGCGAGGGCAGATGGGAGTCAGATTAGAGCTCTTCTAATGGCTTGAGGAGCAATGTGTGAACCTGATTCAGTACATCTGTTCGCTCCTCATACTGGTTCATCACAAAGCAGTTCTTCAAGGATAAAAATGCATGAAATGCATCTATTATTTTAGCCGCCTAACAGTTTGTTCTGTCTTGTGTGGCACAACTCACCAACTGAAGGTTCGTTGATGGGTTTAACTGAAAAACTGTAGAGAATGATCAGCCCATGATCAAGAAAGCTCTAAAGAAATCTGTGTTTGCAGTTTAAAGTACATGACAAGTTCATAGAAATGTAGATTTCTAAAAAAAGAACTAATAACAAATCTGGGACGCACTAATTTATACTTGGTGTCTTTTTTTGTTGTATGCCTATTTATTTTATAGGGACATTACATGAACATTAGAGTTGAATACTAAATGTAAACAAGCTGGATTATAGCAACATTGCTCACAGTCCATACACACAAGAACAAATACAACTAATCTCCCAAAGACATTATTAAAATTTCAAAGTATAATGTTTACAATTCGTCATAAACCAATTTTTCAGATGATCTTTGAAAAAACGACGAGCCTATGTATTAACATTTAAATGACAAAATTAGACACAATGTCAGGGTTATGTTCTGTTTGCTTTGTGTTCTAGTTTTGGTTTTCCTGCAGCTTTGTGTGTTTTGAGCTAATTGGTTAGTAATTATAATCAGCAGGGGTGGACAGAGGACTGAAAAAACTTCCTCAAGTAAAAGTATCATTAATATCCATGAGTACTGGGCTGCAGATTATAATAAATACTGTACACTGCCATTTAAAAATGTAGAAAGGAGTGCACATACTATAATTCATCACATTATCTTTTGTTGATATCATCCAAAAGAATAGCGATCATCCAAAAGCTTAAAAATACCTCAAAACAACTTGGAAAGACTATTACAGAGATGAAAAGTTGAAAAAGTTATTTAAGTTAAAGCCTTAATAAACACTGAGCACCGAAAAAGTACCGAAAAAGTCGACAGGGGTAACCCCTGTCATTTTTTCTGGGTTGAAATTTTAAGTTTCTCTGATCTTCTTGAAATTCTGGATTCTGATAGAGATTCCCACATAGCATTTTTGCCACACTTAAAATTTCGTGTGTGGTTCCCCTTTCGTTTTTTTTTTTTTGTTTGTTTGTTTGTTTGGTTTTTTTTCGGGTGAGAAATTAAGTTTCTCCAATCTTCTCAAAACTCTGGATTCTGATAGAGGGCCATGAGACTTAGACCTGGGTGCAAAAATGGAGGCTCTAGACCCTTCCAGAGCTGAGATATCGAAACTCAAAATTTCGATACGAAAAAAAAAATGACAGTGGTACCTCTGATCTCATAAAGTAGCTTGTGTATGACATGCCAATTCGTATTTCCATTTTTGGCGTGCTATCAACACGCATAATATGAACGCATAATTTATGAACACCGATGACTTAACATTATTACTGTATATATAAATATATGACTTACCTCAACCCCATCCCTAAACCTACCCGACACTGGGGTTGATGACATTTATGAGTCTTCCCCTACCATCCTAGGGGAAAAAAAGATCGCTCCCCAGACGTAGATCTACAATTTGCTTCGTTTCGCTCGGACTTTTGACGGCGTGCACATACACGCGGAATCACTCGGACATTAATGGCATAGACATACACGCGGATAGCTCAAAATCCGTAGAGATAACACGCCACTAGACACGAAAGTGGCGTGTATGTTTACGCAAAAGTCATGATGTCATGTTGGAGAAATTGGCATTTAGATTGTTTCTCCGCCATTAGCACAGCTGCAGCACACCGGCATTCTTGAGTTTGGTTTGAATGGTCGGCGCACTCTGCAAGAGAGGGGTGTGGTCAACACGTACACAAGCGTGACTGACACTGCTAAGACACTCCTGGCTCTGATTGGTTGTTTCTGACCGGGAGTGGTGTATTTCTGCAAGTGGTGTGGTGTAGTTTTAACAAATATGTAGAACAAACAATTCAATAGCTTTAAAAGACAATCTCAAAGAGAAAGAACAGGTCAACCGCTCCTCCTGTGTGAACAAGTCCGGCCTGGATGAACGCGGCGGGGATTGGACTTGAGTCGCTAGGCCAGCGAGACTTCAGCATATACTGGTGGGCAGGGTGGGTCAGTATGGGTTCCGTATACTCACTCCTTCCTGAACGCCGGACTGGATGCAGCAGCTGGACTTCAGTATAGCCTGGTGAACAGAGTGGATTATCATGGATTCAGTATGCTCACTCTTTCTTCCTCAATACAGCACTGGACGCAGCAGCGGAGATGTGGCTCACTTCACTGACTCGGGTGACAACAGCGAGGAATACGATTTCATTGAGGCTCTGTTCGTTCAGATACTGGCCCAGTCGCAGCTTCTTCTCCCCCACTCCTGCATCCACTTTAAAACACTCAAATGCACATTGTGCGATTAAAGTGAACAGCAATGCACTCACACACCTCACCCATGAAAAAGAAAGCAGGCCCCCGACGGCTAACCTGACTCCGCCAGATGGATTTGCTCCGCATATCCATCTGGAAACCTTCCGTTGAAGTAATTTTGGTAAGGGGCGAAAATACTGGTTAGCTGATTGGCCTATGTTGGTGATAGACAGGCCAAGTCAACCAATCAAATCAACGAAGCATATGACGTACCGTAACTCTTGCCGAAACCGGTCGGGAGAAGAGCAAAAACATCTTTTCCTCTGAGAAAAGCCTCCAGAGCAGTGTTTTGCTCTTCTTTCAGTGAAGAAATACTCTGTAATTCCGATAAAACTTGCTCGATAGCCACGCTGATGCTAGTTTCATCCGCTGAAGCCGTCATGTTCTTTAGACTGAACTGTCGCGCTTCTCGTCGCGTCACACCTCAACCCGCCTCAAAGCCAACGCTGATTGGACGTTCGTTTGGTGAACTGCTCCCGAATTTTCTTTAACGGAGAGTGTCCAGACTGATCAGCGAGTGAAACCTTGAAAGTTTACATCCGTCATAGAGATTCTGTTCGCCGAAGCTGCCGTCGGGTAGCCTTGCGAGACCATCCTGATCTCGCGAGGCTACCCGACGGCAGCTTCGGCGAACTCCTTGCACTGCACTGCCACATCCACAGCACTCCTCTTCTTCCCCAGAATGAATGTCTTCAGAAGCGGTCACATTACAACCTCGCTGTCCTTGCTGTCTCTCCATAAGAAATCAATGGCATCCTCGCAGTTCACCCACAATTTCCACAAACAAGGTTCCGTTTTTTACTCGCCCTGTGACAATCGCACCTGTTCATCATCTCATTACCACGGTGTAAGAGGGATCTCTGGGCGTAAGACCTCATTGTGTGTTTCTGTTGCGGCAAACAGCATCACAGCGTAAGAGACACCAAGATTCCAATTGTATATAAAAGATTTTTTTTGTCCTGCAGGAAAGTTCCCACTCTGTCCTCACAGGCCAGCCTCAAGGAGAGAATGAGATGACGAGGAGGGGTCTCTCAGCAGCTTTATAGTGTTTATCTCTTGTCCTTCACTAGTTTATATGAAAACAAAGGATCTTTTATGGCCAAGACCAGGGGGTCTTCTCACCTCTGAAGTCAGAGGTCACTGCCCAACCATCTCTTGAGTGTGCCACCCCACATCTATATCAACAGAAAACAGGTCTTCTGTTCTAATACACAGAACACAGATAAGATCACATTCCAGTATAAAATTTCCACAACAGTATCTCTGAGTGCAAGAGCTCACTCTAGGAGTGTCGTGGCTTCCCAGGCTCTTTTTATGGCGCTTTTCCACTGCATAGTACGGTACGCTTCGACTCGGCGCGGAACAGTTCGGCTCGCTTCGCGTTTCCACTGCGTGGTACGACTCGACTCGGTACGGATCGGTTCGGTTTGCTTAGCTCGGTTGCTTTTCCACTGCAGTAGTACCCCTTCAAAGTGTGTGGGACTGATCGTTATTTGCACGTGCCTCTACTGCCATGACATCATCTTAAAAGCCCCACATTTTCAAACCCACAACACAGGAACAATGGAGACTATCGAGGGGATGGTGTTCCTGATTCTCGGTATGTGGATGTTTTTAACTGCTAGACGGAAAAATGTGTTTAAAATGAGGCTGATGGCAGCAAAACAAACTACTGCTAAAAAAAGTGTCCCGTGTCGCAAATCCAATGACGCTAGTAGTGACGCTGGTAGTGAAGATTCTGTCTGACCAATCAGTGATCTGCAGTGTTTCACGTCACATTTTAGTACCGCTACGGTACGCTTGGAACCTCAATAGACCAGGTACCATTTAAGGCGACCCGAAGCGAACCGTACTGTACCGTACCATGCAGTGGAAAAGCACCACAAGTGAGCCATACCGAACTGAACCGTACCGTACCATGCAGTGGAAAAGCACCACAAGTGAGCCATACCGAACTGAACCGTACCGTACCATGCAGTGGAAAAGCACCATTAGGAGTCCCTTTGTGTGGCGGCAGGTTGTTCCTCTCTGCCCACTTTTATCAAGTTTTTTAATCTGGATTTGGATGCGGCTCCTGGTTACTGGATTATTTCCACATGAACTGGTCGCTTTGGTCTTGGTTGAGTTTGGTTTGCACCATAAAGAAGAGAGAGTTCCTTAGACCAGATCTCGCAGTGCTCAGCCTGGCATGTAAGGTATAGCGTTATATAGCAGCGACAGGAGCTTGGCGGGTAACACTGAATACTTGCGTTTCAGATTGTTAAAATAGGGCCCTAAATCTTATAGTCGTATTTAGTGTGTGTGTACATCCTGTGTGTCTTTACCTTTTTAAGTTTATCAATACTAAAAGTTTGTATTGGAAGCCTTTTGCCTCTTCATCTTGTTCAGCCTACACCACACTGTGACATCTAAATAGATTATAAGATTCTGGACGAACTCTTTTTATTTTTTGTTGAATCAGCTCTGTTTGTGAAGTTAGGAAGAACACACTGAGTGATGTAGAAGGGCCGGCCAGGGTTAGTAACTCAAGAGACTGTCAGCATCCTGGCAATAAAGCACTTTTATTTCTGAAGCACATTCAAAACAGCTACTGCTGACCAAAGTTCTGTACAATCTAATAATAAAATACACAAACTGACAGGAAAACACATGCCACAGAAAAAAAACTGCAAAACTATCAACACAGCCTAATGTATACAGGCAACAGAAAAGGCACAACCGCCTTTAAATAAGAAATCAACTGCATCCTTGCAGTTCACCCACGATTTCCACAAACAAGTTTCCGTTATTTAGTCGCCCTGTGACAATCGCACCTGTTCATCATCTCATTACCACTGTGTAAGAGTGATCTCTGGGCGTACGAGCTCATTGTGTGTATCTGTTGCGGCAAACAGCATCACAGCGTAAGAGACACCAAGATTCCAATTGTATATAAAAGATTTATTTTCTTGCAGGAAAACACATGCCAGAGAAAAAAAACTGCAAAACCATCAACATAGCCTAATGTATACCGGCAACAGATAAGGCACAAACGCCTTTTAACTTCAAAGGAGATGTTGGCACGGTCAGCATCACCCTGTTGAAGACCTCACAGGCCTAGACCGCTTCCAGTTTCCATGTGTTGTGGAGCCTGGCCATTTAACCCCATATATACAGACAATACAACCTTAAAGGGGTTATGAACTGGCTTTTTAAATTTTATTATATTGTTGTCTGAGGTGAACTTATGACGTTCACTTGTTTTTTTGCATTCAAAAACATCAAAATGAACAAGTATAGGCTATTTTCTACCCTGGTTTTGAGCCCAGCTGAGAAACGCTGGGTTTTTATGGGCGTCTCGCACTGAAGACTTGGAAGTAAACGCCCACTGCTGTGAGTGGATAACAGTTTTGCATATTATAATGAGTTTCAACTCACCTCGTCGGTGTACTTGGGGGAAATTGTTTTGAAAACGTCCGATGTTGTAAAAAGGCAACCGGAATGATTCGCCCCAGAGTCCGTGTGTTGCACCATTCCTGTCAGATCCAATATAGACGGCACAGCACCGTTCATTACTCTTAATTAGTCTGCAAATCCAGTCTTGTTTACAAAACAATCCTCAGTGAAATGAAGCGAACAGATGGTTTTACCTCATCAGCTGGCACGTCATTAAAAATAAAGTTTATCCATGCAGTCCTATTGGAGTCCAGAGGAAGCTTATGCAGCGACTGTCTTCTTCCACAACCAGGCGCTGCACAATATTCTGTTTTGCTTGGTATCTCGATCCGGTTTGTCATTACGAGGTAGGCATTTATGTTATTTAGCTATGCTATTTGCTATAGCTATTTAGATCTTCTTCTGCGGGGGTGGTGTTTTATCCTCTTTGACATCATAGTTCCCCACTTTGAAAGACGAGTCGTTTGCTGAGCCTGGTGTCAATAAATGCTTTTATTGGACTAACAAGGACGTTTCCAGTTCTGAAACTTAAAGGGTATTCTTATATGATGACCTCTTATATGTCAAAAGCTCAAGGAAAATTTGATCTCTCGGTTTATCGCCCCTTTAAACGTGACGCAGTATTCGACCAGCAACCAGTGAAGTGAAGCCAGAACAGACAAAAAACTATTTTCTAGTTCCAGTAAGAAGTCTGGCAGCAGCATTTTGTACCAATTGAAGGTTGGATAAAGAGGACTTAGGCACACTACGATAAACTGAGTTGCAGTAATCTAGCCTAAAATAAATAAATGGATGTATCACTTTCTCCAAATCATTTACTGATAAAAATGCTTTCAGTTTAAAATGCTTTTAACACACACACACACACACTTTAGATCAGAGATGTGCAGAGAGTAAACTCCAAGGTCAGAGAAAAGCAGAGATCCTTGAAGTTCAACAACAGACTAGACATCGGATGGACTAATGAGCATCAGTGTTATTTTTACAAAGCTATACCCACAGGTGTTGTGGTCTATAATAAGAACATGACCATCAGTCCATTCGGTTCCTTTATAAACAACCCTGGATACCTCTGTAAAGTGACAGTTAACTTACCTAGTTGCATTTTGTATTTTATTGTATAACTGGCCATTGTGTTCATACGCTACACTGACTGATATAAATTTAGGAGAATGTAACAGGCCACAAGTCTGGTAGGACTGGAGCAACTGGTGCCTTTCTGCCAAAGTTTTACAAAGATGCCCACAATTATGCAGTTTCCTTGTACAATTCTTAAAATATGTTTCCTTTCAAAACTGAGGATCCAGCGATCCACAAGCATTAGTAAAAGGTCTGCATGGTCCAACAAGTGACGGAAATGGGGAAAAATGACAAAAAGCTAATTATAGTTTCCTTTCAGACTCCCATCGGGAAAAAAGGTGCCTCTTATAAAGATATATTCTTGTGTTGAAAACTTGAGGTAGTCAATCTCATTGATTAATTTGGGAAGCACAAACCGGCTCGTTATGCAATGCACACACTAGATTTGACTTTCCATTTTAAGTGCAATGGATGAAACTCGAGTAATGCCTGCAAGTAAATCTTTCTGGATCACACAGCCAAAATGTTGAGAAACTTGGAATACAAACCTGGATAAATCTCGCAGAGCCTCTAAAATGAACTTTAAATTCAGCTGATATCAAAAATAGATAAGACAAGATATGCTTGAACTTATTGTTTACATCAGATGTGAAGAATTCAATTCATCAAAGTATTTTGTGCTCCATCAGTGGTCCATAAGCGTTTTCAAATCATTTTCCAGGAATCATTACTACCAGGGAGTAGCAGTCACTCAGATATGCCAAATGGAAAGGAGAAATGTTTTTAAAATGTCCTCAGTTGTAAATCGCTTTGCGTAAAAGCGTCTGCTAAATGACTAAAGGTAAATGTAAAATAAAAATAAGATGCCAGTTTTGATCTAAGTAAAGAATTCTCTCTAGACTAAGAGAACATCACTGCAATGTTCACAGTCGGAGGGTGAACCAACTCCGGGGTAAGGCTAAGGAGACACACTCTTCCTTTACAACACATTTAGTTGGGTTTTTTTTTTACACTGGACACGTTTTCTGTGGTGTCCGTGCCTATCCTGGCTCCCACGGCAGCTTTGGTACGTTTATTGTTCTTCAGTCATCACAAACCCGAACACTTTTGACGAATGACAAATACAAATATCATCCAAAATGCAAAAGTACCTTACAAATTACAACCCGCATCAACAACATCCATCTAGCAACAGCCAATCATGGCCATAGATGTAAAATGACAACTGTGATATCACAAGAATTTATTTAACAGAGCTATACAGGAGGATGTACACAATATTTGTGCACAGGCAGTCCGTAATAACGGTACCCTATACCTTTGACTAGATGGTGACAAATCACCACTAAGAGTGTGCGATTCATCTCGAAGAATTACATGGCTGTTCCTCACAACTAGCCATATTAAAGGAATAGTTCACTTTTTAAAAAAAAATTACTGATAATTTACTCACCCCATCCAAAATGTCCTCATCTTTCTTTCTTCAGTCGAAAAGAAATTTAGGTTTTTGATGAAAACATTCCAGGATTTTTCTCCATTTAATGGACTTCAATGGAAACCAAACAATTCAAGGTCCAAATGAGAGTTTCAGTGCAAAACTGTTCAAAGGGCTTTAAATGATTCCAGATGATGAATAAGGGTCTTATAAAGCAAAACAATCGCTCATTTAAAAAATGACTCAAAAAAAAGATTTGTTCATTTTGATAAAGGAGTTTGAACAGCAGGTATCGTGCACTTACCGACTTTGGAAATGGTTCGAGAGAAAAGCTGGGCATCATACTCTACCATAGGCATAGAGTGATTCAATACAATAAAGTCTTCAGTATGTTCTCAATGCATCACTTCTAAATAGCGAGACTAAAAACAAGTTGTCTGTGATATGAATGATGTTTGATAGACTATTGTTGCCATTGTTTCACAAACGCCTCACATGTACATTTAAAATATTGAAACCAGAAAGAAACAAAACACATCTCTTCGTAAATCATAGTGTTTACTCCTTTTCCACCGAAAAAAGAACTGGTCCGGAACTGGTGCTGGTTCAAAGTTGGTTCGGAGTTGGTTCAACTTGCCAACCCGTTCAGAACCTGTTTGCTTTTCCACTGACTAGAGCGCCCAGGGAATGACGTCGTTACGTCTCTGTGTACGTCGCTTGCAAGTACATTGCTTTGGGATTATCTCTAACTCGTGTACCAAGAAAACTTTAAAAACAATTGAAATATGTAAGTCTTTTAATCGTTTCGTTTGATATGTAATCTTTTCTGATAAGTTATGTACCCCTGTCTTGTGTCTTTTTTTCTTTCCATTTATTTGTTCTATATTGTGACTGTTTTCTTCTTTGCTTATGTTTCAAAAATAAATTAATAAAAACGCTTGCGTGTTTCTGCAGTTTCTCCTGGCTTTGCGACGTAAACATGACGTGCTAAAAGAACGGTTCCTGTCCAGCAAAGAGTTGGTGTCGCTTTGGAACCAGTTTTCCCAGCCGCGAACCGGTTCTTTGGCTGTCGAAACACAAAGAACTGGTTCGCGCACAGGCACCGGCTCTCAAAATGCTTTGGTGGAAAGGGGGCTTCTGAGGACTCACCTGGCTTAGTTCTTCGAGTCTGCACTCCTGCCGTAAAAGCGCTGTACTCAGCGGGTCCATGAGAATCTCCAGCCCGTGAAAGCTCGCCGGTTCGCCCACAAACTTCACCAGCTTCACTCGAGTCGCTCACTGATGGACAAAGGGTGAAAGCGGCGGCGCACAGCAGCCGTTATAACGTCGAGCTGCATCTGTAGAGAAGGTCAGGGGAGTCGTCAGGGGAACGGGTCAGCATCAAAGCAGGTGGCTAGCTTTACATTATATAAAAAGCTTTACAAGTATTGCAGCAATGAGCCTGTTGTATAACACAATGCCAACACACTAAACATACAGTATACAGTCCTACCATTCGGCCTGTCTCTTGCACCCCGTACATTTATGATGTGCATGGACACGGTGCTCACACCTCTGAAACTTCGGGGCATGCGAGTTATGAATAGGCTTGGGTATCGAGAATCGAGTATCGATTGGAACCGGCACTAACTTTTCGTTTTTCCCCGAATCGTTCAAAAGTTAAAATTTCGATTCCTAATTTCGACATTCCAACCCGATCTCACAACCAAGTCGTACGAATTCGACGAATGATTAAAAAGTGGCTAATTCGTAACAATTCATACGACCTCACTTGTACGAATTAGTACGATTTTGCTAAATCGTACATTTTACGAATTGGCCAATTCGTATGAATTCGTACAAATGACCTACCCCTTACCCCGCCCCTAAACCTAACCATCACGTGGGTTTAGACAAATCGTACAAATTCGTACGAGTGAGGTCGTACGAATTAAACATTTTTTAAACATTAGTCGAATTCGTACGAATTGGGCGTGAGATAGTGTTGGATATTCACAGTCCGCCGACCAGAAGAAGAAACCAATGAACAACACCAATGAAGAAGCGTCTACCGGAAGTGTTGGCATAACCGCGCGAGTCAAACATGAGTAGCTTACGTCGGCGGTCCAAAGTGTGGCTTCACTTTTCTAAAAATAACAAAATCTCGGCAAAATGCAAAATTTGAGACAAAAAAGGAGTTTTTCCCTTTAGAAAGGAGTATTTCCTTCAGAAAGACCGTTGGTTAGCTAAACTTTTTTGACCCTGCCTCTTAAAAGAATCGGAATCGAGAATCGTTGGGAAACGGAATCGAAACAAGGAATCGGAATCAGAATCAGGGATGGAAATTAGCACCCGCCACCAGCCAAATGCGGGTGATTTTGAGTTGTGGCGGGTAAATTAACTTCACCTACCAGCCACCGTGGCGGGTGAATAAAAATAGCATACTGTTTCACCCGGACGGTGGACACTTTAAGAGGAGGCACACCTTCAACACCCGCGCGTTTCTTCCGTCGAGGCTTGATAAAGGAAGAAAAGCTCACTTGTGTGGTAAACATAGACGGTGGCAAAGAGCTAGCCGCGTGAACATACCCGCGCGCTATTTCCGCATCTACTCATAAAAGCTCGTTAGAGGCGCGCAAGTTCATTGTTGCATAGCAACAACAGACGCCACGGAAGAGCACGCGCTTGTGGAAAGGAGAAAGCGGTGCGAAATGCGCACTCCACGATGATGAGGAAGTATTAGCAAAGAATTCTTTGATTCCTAGTCCTTGCATTAGCAATAGCTTTATTACTAGATATATTTATGGAGATGAGAAATAAAAAGCCGCCTGAAATGCGTCACTGTCGGCATCGGTGAACAGATAATGGGCCAGATCAATGTTCATGCTTAAAAGCACACAGATGGACACAAAAATAAACATGATTTCACACAAAAAGTGCCCAAAATGCACAGATTTTTCATATTTAGTGTGTTTTAACAAGAACTGCTGTAGGCTATATCAGAAAAGAAAATTACCCATTTAAACGTGTTTTTATTTAGTGTGGGTAAAAGTATATGGTGTTTTATAAAAATAAAAAAAAACATGGAAGTCTTTTGAAGATGGAAGAGCAGAGGAGGGGAACAGGAGAGGAAGAGCAAGAGAAATAGAGAAAATGTCAGTATTTCATTGAGACTTGAGATTAAATAAACTGGTTAAGTAGTATTGTAGATCTTGTAGTATTAATTTTCACATGCAGTTACGCATTGTCGGTTAAAAACGAGAAAGTGGCTGGTAAAAACATTGAGTGGCTGGTAGATTTTGAAATCCACCAGCCACAGTGGCCGGTGGACAAAAAAGTTAATTTCCATCCCTGATCAGAATCGTTAAAATTCAAACGATACACAACCCTAGTTATGAACTACTTGGACTATTGGATGATTCTAGATCGATCTCATTCAGAGCTCATAGAGCACAGGACCGTGTTACTTGAACAACTCGAGAAACTGGGTCTCTCAGTCAATTGGGCGAAAAGCTTGCTGGTCCCCAGACAGAAAATAATTTTCCTGGGTACAGAGCTGAACTCGCCGTCTATGACAGTGCGGCTTTCGCAGTCAACAGTCAGTGCTTCACAAAATCCTTTCGTCGCAGCGCTATAGTCCTGCTCAGGAGGTTTCAGAAAATGCTGGGCCTGATGGCCTCAACGTCATCAGTATTCATATTCATCAGCAGGCATCAGTATACACATGCAAATACTATTAGATATGTTTGACCAGAATGCATTTGCAAACCTCCAGCTCTCCTAAGTGACTGATATGTAAACTCGGCCCATCTTTCTCCAGCCATTGAGTTTATTTGAGAAGACTGCAGAGAAATGCATTAATAAAAGCCTGCAGCAAAGTGCCCATCTGATTTCACGGCAGCCGCTGTTTTCTGACAAGTGTGAATGTACTTGAGACAGGAAGCTTTCAAACTCATTGAGGACATCTGTGCAATGAATACACCACTCAAGTACACACAACATACAGCAAATACATATCGAGCAGTGTGCTATGCATAGAAATTGAAGTTTATATGCGACACTGAACTTGTACCGTCTCAATGATCATTTTCTGTTGTATCCCTAATTTAAAGCCTCGAGTCCCTCAGTATGTGATTCTAATTGAGTCAGAAAAGCACTTCAATCACAGCAATTTGAAATCACTCAGTCCACTCGGCTGGTAATCTGGATCAATTTACTTCACTGCCGTGGAGAAATTACACTAGCTTGGTTCACACTCCTCCTGTGCTGGTAATACCAGTCCTCGCAACAGGAATCTTTGGAGAAAAGTTATACTTTGGGTATTCGATAAGTGGAAACTTATTTTAGTCTATCACAGGGATAATATAGATTGACACCTACAGACAACTTAGTCTCCAATTCACCCATAGTGCACGTCTGGGGATTATGGGGAATCCGAAGATGCAGGAAAATTCATATTTGTCAGTTAATACAATGAATATAATTGATAATGATATAATCCCTGGAGAAAGTTGTGAAGTCTGTTTGTAATCCCATTCACCTCAGTTGTAGTTGCTTGCCTGGCAAATGACCCACTGGAAATATGGGCCAATATAAGAAAATATATAATAAATCTGCAACCTTTGCTCATGGCACTCAATGTTTTTGAGCCAATCAAATGATCTGTAAATGCCATGTAATTAATTACCGCTGCTTTGTTTATGGAAGTATATAACAGTGGCGCGGTCCACATCTGTGAATGCTCTGCAAACCCAAGCCATTCATGGATAGTATTAACACTATCCTGTGTTTGAGGTGTACATTACATGATGAAATATAAGTATGTATTTATTTATGAATGTCATATTCATGTATGTATTTACATTATCTTGGGGTCCTATGAAAATGAATGACCACTTTTTTTTGTTAAACAGCCTCTAATGGGACTATGGATACAACAGTTTACACTGCAACAACTGACACAGCTGCTTTGAGAGTTTTAGGCTTTGAGAACACTGTTAGTCCTTGCTATTCCAAGTTAGTCCATAGAAATAACCTTGTCGATAACCTGCTGAACATAGATGGACTAATAGTCCGAGTCAATTGGTTTCTCACTACAATGACCGATTGTATCTTTGACGTTTGTGAGCGTTATTGTACACAAGGAAATATCAGATATGATAATCATATCAGGCACAACAAGGAAGTAATTTCTATGGCTAAATCCAATTATTCTGCCAATTTTTAAATTCCAGGTGCGAATGCATATTTTTCCACATGAATAATATTTTGTGACCACCAGATGCTTTTTCATTCCATTTTAATGTTTTATGGGATACTTATATTAATTATTTTAATGATAGAATTAAAACTATTCTTCAAAATCTGATGACTCACAATAATGGGGCATGTAGTATATGCTTTTCTTTTCACGCAGATTCTTCAACAGATTTTCCTATTTTGTGAATGCCTACGGGTGACAAATTAACTGTGTGTTAAAAAATCTAAGTCTACAACTTGTTAGTTAGATCCTATTCACATCTTATAAAATCTAGTCTATTTCTTCACACATTCTTCCATTACTACCGCTATTATTCCTTAATCTCGTAAAGTAGCAGCCATAACCCCTACACTTGAACATTTTCTAATCATTTCTAAAAACCCTTTGTTTTTTATAAATGATTGAAGAAAATAGCTCAACAGGTACATATTTGGACCAAGAATAACGGTCTGCCTGTCATCCATTTCACAGCACAGAAAATATAACAATTATTATCATCAGAAAGACATTAAAGTTCTAACTATCTAAATGTGAGCACAGAATTCACAGATCCTGGTTATTTATTGCCTCCTTGCTCAGTTACAGCCATTATAGAGAAAGCATTTCAGATAAGGAAAATATTTTGCATGGCTCCCAGAAGCTCCTCTGACCCGCTGAAAAGTAAAGAAGCTCTTAAACCTGTCATTTAAACCAGGAAAAGTGCAATATGCTATTGAGAAGATGTTCTCAGAGCACTAATTGAGTGTTAAGCCTTTCATTGCGTGCCATTAGCTTGTTGCATAAGCAATAACCAAGTCGCAAACTGAAAAAAAGGCAAATTGCAATATTTTAGCTCAGTCTCTCTTCATATGCCTGTCCACTGCATTCAGTGAAATGAAATAAATGGTGCATGTCTGCACATCCATTGTCCATATCATCTTCTATTGACCACTGATTTTGCTCATGCACGTGGTGGCAATAAAACTCTAATGTTCACAAATAGAAGAAGCAGAAACTTGTCAACTAGGACGTTATACAACCTTTTGCTTGCATTGATTTAGAACACCTTACAATGTGGAAAAATACATTATGCGTCACTAAAATATGTTGTCCCCATTGCTTCTAATGCACTGCATTGTTGGCATTAAATTGACTTAAGTATCAGAAAGCCACTTTGGATTCCAGGCACACTCACAGTCAACAAGGCCTGTGATACCCCTTTTCCACCAAAGCATTTTGAGAGCCGGTTCAGAGCCGGTGCCTGCGTGCTAACCAGTTCGTTGTGTTTCGACAGCCAAAGAACCGGTTCTCGGCTGGGAATACTGGTTCCAAAGCAGCACCAACTCTTTTGCTAGCTAAGACGTATGGTGACGTACACAGTGACGTAACAATGTCGTTCCCTGGGCGCTCTTGTCAGTCGAAAAACAAACAGGTTCTGAAAGGTTTCGCAAGTTGAATCAACTCCGAACTAGCACCAGTTCCCAACCAGTTCTTTTTTGGTGGAAAAGGGGTATAAGAAACCCTACAGCACAACACTTCAGCTTTGTCTACTCATTTTACCTGGGGTCTCATTAATAAAACTATACGTAGGATCCTTACTAAAAGGGTTTGCCCGTAAGCCCGGCAAAACATATTCAGACTTACAAAAGCATGCGTACGCCAGAACCTGCACAAAATTCCCTTTTTAAATCCCAGTCAGCGGGAAAATTGTGAAAACCATATATGCTTACAATGCCTTGTTTTATTAATTTGCACTAATTTGCATATCGTCGCTGCCCGATGAAAACCACGTACGTCCAAAACGGTTACTTTTCAGGAAGTGAAAAAAACATGTTATTTCAAAAACAGCTGAACGCAGCTTTGTCATGCTTGGCACAACATCTTTAAATGTAACCATATTCTTGCCAGTGTCATGATATAATCCATATTTGACCCAAAATCGAGTTTAAATGGACATACGTGCATATTGTATAGTAACGGTGGTCGATACGCGTTCTTCCGATCATTAATTAGAATGACCAAATCGCGTTTCATATTGACAGATGAATAGGCTACGCTCAGTTTATTAAATGTCTCTTGCAAACTATGAAGAGACAATGAATCATACACTGACATGGCGATGCTAGACTGATACTATATTTACACAATCTTACCGTAATTTTGTCAGATATGAACAGCATTTTATTACAGATATGAACTGAATTTTATCATCAGCTTATTTCAAAATCAAAGACATACGAGCTCGGCAACAGCCTGCCCTGGTAAGAACACTTCGTTTCTTTACTTGAAGATGATTGTGTGTGTGAGATGATTGTGAAGATGATTGCGTCTGTGACTTACTTTCAGTTTCGCTCAGCTGCGAATCTGCGGTGATGCGTGTCGCAGTAGCGCCGTCATATCTGACTATAACGTGTCATATAGCCGATATAACACGCTCTCACTCGTTTATTTTTTTAGCATTTTTGGGAAAAGTAAAATATAGGCCTACATATGTGGTTTCAACAACCAGACTGCGTTTACTAGTAAAGATCCGAACACAATGCGAGCCAGACTACCTCCAGATGGTCAGGCAGATCCGATCACAATTCGATCATAACATATTTATACCTTGCATTAACATGCCTTTTTTATTATCCGGATAACTTATCTGGATACAGATCGCATTTTAATACCAGGTGTAGGGGTCTCAGAGACGAGACCGGCGAGAAACTTCACGAAACCGGCGATCTGCCTCCACAGGGCGGGGAGATACTATACTGCCTATGGGAGATACGCTGCGTGATGGACAGCTTTGACAGCAAATGGAAATACGTGGAAATCAGATGACATGATTTCACAACTTTTCATTGGTCATTTAGATAATGTGACGCATGCAGTACACGGAAATGAACCTGGACATTCTATCCGTCAAAAAATCTCAAAATCGCCAAAAATGGACATACGCGGTTTTCATCGGACAGCGACGATATGCATATTCATCCACGTGAGACCATGTTTAACGCCAGAGCAAGACATTAGGGAAAATATGAGATACGGATGTGCGTCACACTACATTGGTAAAAATCACTTAAGCCCCTTTCACACAGCGCGTTGATCCCGGGAAATTGCCAGAACACCTTCTGTATGAACGCAAACATGACCCGGGATTGATACCAGCATCGATGCCGGGTTGGGCACCTTGTATTGCCAGAATCAGTCCCAGAATTCGTGCTGTGTGATCAAAAGCCAGGACCAATGTCGTAAGGGGTGCGTCATGGTGATGACGCTCGTGCCATCGCGCGACTCTGTTGCTCTTAGAAGAAAGTTTGTGTTCGTCATCAACAAAGAAAGGACGAACAAATGTCTGCAAACTGGGAGGAAGCAGAGACCAGGAGCTCCTCACCATCCGCACTGAAGCGGAGATCGTTCACCAGCTTTGTGGAACGGTATACGCGTGTATGTTTTCGACGCGTACGTTACACGTCTCATCCTGACGTCATGTGTCTTTCCGGGATCTTTCCGGGTTGTGTGTGAACGCACTCATAGATCCCGGCAAATAACTGGCAGTGTGAATGAACCGAAATCAAACAATCCCGGGGCAACTGCCGGGTCACATTCTCCGGGAATTTTCCGGAATCTCTGTGTGAAAGGGGCTTTAGTAGCCGATCCTCTCCGTGTTTCTGAATAAATAAATCAAATAGAAAAAAATACATTTCAGACAACGTTTTCACGCCTCTTTCAGGGCCTGTGTTGTGCGATGCAATGTTCATGAGGCCGCTGGGTGCTAGTCAATAATTTTATCCCTTAAAACTCATCTTTGATCACCAAAATTACAAATGTAAAAGTTTTTGCCTTGGAAAAAATAGCTTGAATGTCACTACACACCCTTGCCTCATTTAGTATACCCGGTTTTATGAATATGCAAATAATTTGCCAGTCTGTGTGCGTCAGCTGTGTTCAACAGAAAGCCCATACTCTGGCCTCAGTATAAAACCAACAATGATCAAAACAGACAGACGTCAGAGAACGCCAGCTCTGTCAGATATCATATGCTCAGTCGGATGGAGGAAATCAGGAGTGTGTCGTGGCAGACACTTCAGTGCTGGATCAGATGAGAAATTAGCCATCTCGCTGGAGATTAGCAGATCCCTCTCAAATCACCGGCCAAGTCTGAATTACAACGTGTAATTTGAACCCTACGTACTTGCCATATAAATGTATTCCGTCTCTCAGCAGGTGAACTGATTTGCAACGTACATTGAGGAAAACAACACTCTCTGAAATGACAACGTTATTGAACGCACAATCGACTGGACACATGAACTCATTCACTCAAGTACTTGGCCACATCACATCTTAACGTCATAATGTGGGGGATCATCTTTCACATAAACTGTGAAACATGCTTGACAAAGCATAGCAGATAAATATTTAAGGAGTTGTTCACTTAAAAAAACTTTTGCTGATAATTTACTCACCCCCATGTCAGTCATCCAAGACGTCCATGTCATTCTTTCTTCACTCGAAAAGAAATTAAGGTTTTTGATGAAAATATTCCAGGATTGTTCTCCATATAATGGACTTCAACGGGAACCAAACGGTTCAAGGTCCAAAAGACAGTTTCAGTGCAAACTGTTCAAAGGGCTTTAAATGATTCCAGACGATGAATACGGGTCTTATCAAGCGAAACGATTGCTCGTTTAATAAATAAATAAAATTTAAATTTTATAAGCTCAAATGCTCGCCTTGCTCTGTTCAGTGATGCGCGTTCGTGACTCTCCTGTTCGAACTCGTTTATCCAAATGAACGATTCTTTTTTCGTATCATTTGGTTCATTCAACGAACGAAATGAACGAATTGACTGGGAAAAAGATTTGTTCATATTGATGAACGAGTTCGAACAGGAGAGTCACGAATGCGCATCACAGAACAGAGCAATTGACATCAACTCGATGCGGGAGTCAAGACCGCTGGCCCAATTCACCCTCCTCCACTTCAGGTGATGGTGGGGAAGAAAAGTCCTCGACTTCAAATGACCGCTCTGTTACAAAGCTACTTGCGTCACTCTAGTCACTCTCCATTTTAGAGACGGACAGCAGCTGTCACCGAGGGTCTAAGATCCACGCCCCCCGCCCTCGGCTCGTCCCCTCTATCTCCGCTGGGGTCTGCCCATTTTTTCAGCATTTTTCAAATATTGCCAGTGGGTGGAGTCAGGCTCTGACCAGGGGTTTAGTTACCCTTTAAGCCCTAGGCAAGGCAAGGCACTTTTATTTACAAAGCACGTTTAAAACAGCCACTGCTGACCAGAGTGCTGCAGAGTCAATTCAAAAAAATCTAATAGGGCTGGACGATTAATCGCACGATGTTGTTATGCGCATCTAATCAGTAAAGCCGGTTCCTTGATTAGTAGTAAATCACCTTCACCTGCTTTCAGATGGAGCGGCATTTACTACAACGAGCCGTAGATCACTGACAAGCTGAGCCAAATCGCATTAAATATCGTTGGCGATTTGTCCTCGATTTTAACACGATTTGGCTCAGCTTGTCAGTGATCTACGGCTCGTTGTAGTAAATGCCGCTCCATCTGAAAGCAGGTGAAGGTGATTTACTACTAATCAAGGAGCCGGCTTTATTGATTAGATGCGCATAACAACATCGTGCGATTAATCGTGCAGCCCTGAAATCTAAAATACATAAATACACCAACCAACACAAACACAACATGAGCCCATCATAAAGCGCATCATAAAATTACATTTGACCAAACGCCAAAGAGAAGAAATCTTTAGTAAAGATTTAAAACTCTCAACAGAGGGAGATAGCCTTAGATGATCCGGCAAATCATTCCACAAACACCGAAAAGGCACGATCCCCTTTTAATTTCAGTCTAGATCGTGGCATAGTAAGAATCAACTTGTTCGAGGACCTTAAAGGTCTGGAACATTTCCAGTGGAGAAGGTCCGTAATGTTTTGAGGTGCCTGACTATTACCCCTTTTCCACCGAAAAAAGAACTGGTTGGGAACTGGTGCTGGTTCAAAGTTGGTTCGGAGTTGGTTCAACTTGCGAACCCGTTCAGAACCTGTTTGCTTTTCCACTGACTAGAGCACCCAGGGAACGACGTCGTTACGTCACTGTGTACGTCGCTTAAAAAAGGGGCTTATTTAACCCCTTAAACATGCATAATAATACCTTGTACTTGACACGGTATTCGAACGGCAACCAGTGAAGATAAGTAAGGTCAGGCGAAATATGTTACCCCTTTCGAGTACCAGTAAGAAGCCTTGCGGCAGCATTTTGTACCTTTTGTAGGTGGGATAAGGAAGACTTAGCAACCCCAAGGTACAGCGAGTTACAATAATCCAGCCTAGATGTAATAAAGGCATGGATCACTATCTCTAAATCTTTTACTGTTAAAAATGCCTTTAATTTCACAATAGATCTCAAATGATAAAACCTACTCTTCACCACTGAGTTAATTTGTTTGTCAAATTTAAGGCCGTTATCTTCAATCACCCCCAAATTCTTAGTATGAGCACGAGAGTTCCCTCTTAAAGGGATACTCCACTTTTTTGGAAATAGGCTGATTTTATCACTCCCCCAGACTTAAACAGTTGAGTTTTACCATTTTCGAATCCATTCGATTTTCTGATATTTAGAAGAATATCAGTAACCAGACACTTTCTGGTCTCATTGACTTCCATAGTATATTTTTTCCTACTATGGAAGTCAATTAGACCAGAAACTGTGTGGTTCCTGATATTCTTCTAAATATCAGAAAATCAGCTGAATAGATTTGAAAACGGTAAAACCCAACTGTTTAACTCTGGGGGGTTGTAAAATGAGCTTATTTCCAAAAAAGTGGAGTATCCCTTTAAAGGACCAAGTTGTTTTTCAATCTGTATATTAGAAGCTGGTGAGCCAAAAACTACAATTTCGGTTTTAGAATCATTCAGTGTTAAAAAATTAGCTGCCAGCCACCCTCTTACTTCCTCAAGACAATTCAACAAAGACTTTGTCATAATTGTCCTTATTTTTTAAAGGGAGATATACCTGTGTATCATCTGCATAAAAGTGATACGGAATATTGTGCTTTTGAAAAATCGAGCCAAAAGGGAGGAAACGAAAACAACAGCGGCCCCAAAATAAACCTCTGAGGTACACCACAAGTTAATGGTGCAGAGGAGGAAGAAAAATTCCCAACCTCCACAGAAAATGTTCTATCGGAAAGATACGATTTAAGCCAATTCAATGGGGTACCTTGAATTCCAACACAATTATTCAACCGTTCCAGCAAGATAGCATGGTCAGTGGTATCAAATGCAGCACTAAGGTCCAAAAGGAACAAAATTGCAGAGTTACCTGAATCCACAGCAAGCAATAGATCATTCAACACCTTCAGCAAGGCTGACTCTGTACTCTCCCTTCTCAGACAGGATTAGTTTTATAAGGGTAGTAAGAGGAGTGATGTCATTTTACAACATGATGTCTGTACTAATAATACGGAGCCCCTAAAGAGACCTTTGAAAAATAAATACACTTTCACAATCTCACGAGAAACGTATCTTGTGCGCACAAATTAGTTTTTATGAGCACGCGAAAGTCTGTATTTTTTTTTTCAAAGGTTCCTTTAGGGGCTCTGTACAATAATAGCCAGTTAGCATGGGGTAAGAAATCTCATTTAAACTAGCAGAAGTGGTATCACAAGCACCTTCATCAAGCACCTCCATTCTTGAAAAAATGCAAAACCGTAGAAAACTACTTTTAAACATGAAATGACGGATTATTTATGTCAGGGGTCTCAAACTCAACTTAAATCGGGGCCGCTAGAGGGAGAGTTTGGGTCAGGTTGGGTCAGGTTGGGACAGGCTGGGCCGCATCAAGTATTCCACAAAAGGAGCTCAACTAATCCAATCTTCTCAATCTTTATTATTAACATTTCTTCTGAACTGTTCCTCTGAATTTGAACATTCCTCTGTACATGATTGGTTCTTCATGAGCTGTCCTTCTGACAGTTGAATGTCATGTCCTTTTTATTTTCTTTATACAACACATTGATATTATATTGAATGTTTTTGGAAGGTACATTTCCTTTTATTATCCTTAGAAAAACAATTATTGCTTTTGAAATAAAGGTGAGACTTGTCTCCTCTACTCCGCGATGTATTTTTCACTGTGTGCAAAATGACATCATGACTTTTGCGTAAACATACACGCCACTTTCAAGTTAAGTTGCATGTTACCTGTACGCACTTTGAGCTATCCACGTGTATGTCTACGCCGTTAAATGTCCGAGTGATTCCGTGTGTATGTACACGCCGTTAAATGTCTGAGCGAAACAAAGCAAAAGGTACATCTACACCTGGGGAGTGATATTTTTTTTCCTAGGATGGTAGGGGAAGACTCATAAATGCAATTAAACCCAGTGATGGGTAGGTTTAGGGACAGGGTTGGGCTAGGTCATATATTTATATACAGTAATGTAAAGATAAGTCAACGGCGTTCATAAACACGTGGAAAGGCGATTATGCGTGTTGATAGCACGCCAAAAATGGAAATACGAATTGCGCGTGTGAGAGCGGCGGACTTGGAGCTTTTTGGACATGGCGACAGGGAGGCGGGTCTTTGCAAAGGGTCAATTGAAGCGACGCGCTCATTTTTTCCAGACGCAGTATGTTTCATCAAGGGTCGAATACACACCCTAGACGATTACAGACTAGGATAACTGACTCAGAAAACCAAGAAACGCTCGGAGATGTACACAACAGTGAATCAAGACTTCGCAAATGGGATAGTGAGAGTGGGTTTTAATGTGTGTGGGACTAGAAGCAGGTGTGAGAGTGAACAATAGGCGCTTTTCCACTGCATAGTACGGTACGGTTCGGCTCAGTACGCTTCGACTCGGCACGGAACAGTTCGGCTCGCTTCGCGTTTCCACTGCGTGGTGCGACTCGACACGGATCGGTTCGGTTTGCTTAGCTCGGTTGCTTTTCCACTGCAGTAGTACCCCTTCAAAGTGTGTGGGACTGAACGTTATTTGCGCGCGCCTCTACTGTCATGACATCATCTTAAAAGCGCCACATTTTCAAACCCACAACACAGGAACAATGGAGACTATCGAGGGGATGGTGTTCCTGATTCTCGGTATGTGGTTGTTTTTAACTGCTAGACGGAAAAATGTGTTTAAAATGAGGCTGATGGCAGCAAAACAAAATACTGCTAAAAAAGTGTCTCGTGTCGCAAATCCAATGACGCTAGTAGTGACGCTGGTAGTGACGATTCTGTCTGACCAATCAGTGATCTGCAGAGTTTCACGTCACATTTTAGTACCGGTACGGTACGCTTGGAACCTCAACAGACCAGGTACCATTTAAAGCGACCCGAAGCGAACCGTACTGTACCGTACCACGCAGTGGAAAAGCACCACAAGTGAGCCGTACCGAACTGAACCGTACTGTACCATGCAGTGGAAAAGAGCCAAAGTGAGCCGTACCAAACCGAACCGTACCGTACTATGCAGTGGAAAAGCGCCACAAGTGAGCCGTACCGAACTGAACAGTACTGTACCATGCAGTGGAAAAGCGCCAAAGCGAGCTGTACCAAACCGAACCGTACCGTACTATGCAGTGGAAAAGCGCCAAATGGAAACAGGTGAGAGGGTAATCAGTCCGGGGTGTGTGCATGAACAGGGATGGAAATTAACTTTTTTGTCCACCGGCCACTGTGGCTGGTGGATTTCAAAATCTACCAGCCACTCAATGTTTTTACCAGCCACTTTCTCGTTTTTAACCGACAATGCGTAACTGCATGTGAAAGTTAATACTACAAGATCTACAATACTACTTAACCAGTTTATTTAATCTCAAGTCTCAATGAAATACTGACATATTCTCTATTTCTCTTGCTCTTCCTCTCCTGTTCCCTTTCTCTGCTCTTCCATCTTCAAAAGACTTCCATGTTTTTTTTTTATAAAACACCATATACTTTTACCCACACTAAATAAAAACACGTTTAAATGGGTAATTTTCTTTTCTGATATAGCCTACTGCAGTTCTTGTTAAAACACACTAGATATGAAAAATCTGTGCATTTTGGACACTTTTTGTGTGAAATCATGTTTATTTTTGTGTCCATCAAAAGTGTGTTTGTAAGCATGAACAGTGATCTGGCCCATTATCTGTTCACCGATGCCGACAGTGACGCATTTCAGGCGGCTTTTTATTTCTCATCTCCATAAATATATCTAGTAATAAAGCTATTGCTAATGCAAGGGCTAGGAATCAAAGAATTCTTTGCTAATACTTCCTCATCATCGTGGAGAGCGCAGTTCGCACCGCTTTCTCCTTTCCAGAAGCGCGTGCTCTTCCGTGGCGTCTGTCGTTGCTATGCAACAATGAACTTGCGCGCCTCTAAAAACATGCGCGCCGCGTCGCTACGAGCCAAGTAGATGCGGGAATAGCGCGCGGCTTGCTCTCCCTTTGGACGGCAAATCGCCTCTTGTGTTCCCACGTTTTCTTCCCTCATCGAGCCTCGACGGAAGAAACGCGCGGGTGTTGCCGTACGGGTGAAACAGTATGCCATTTTTTATTTACCCGCCACGGTGGCTGGTAGGTGAAGTGAATTCACCCGCCACAACACAAAATCACCCGCATTTGGCTGGTGGCGGGTGCTAATTTCCATCCCTGTGCATGAACAGTCCAAGGATGACTTTACAGGGGTGGAGCGCCCTCTAGAGACACTCGAGGGTGATCCAGCCGAACATCGTCACACCCATAAGGGATAAAAAATAAAATATAAAAAAACGCGGCACATGCAATGAAAGGCCGCACTAACACTAAAATTGAATGTCAAAGTAGGGGCCCACAAAATATCACCTTGTGGGCCTCAAATGGTCGTAATCTTTAATGATATTGTCTGCGTAAAGATTACTGAGATGCACATTCAGACGGGGCTACTGAGAAGCTCTGGTAAGGACTTCACCCCACCATAGGGCTTCAGCTGTGCATTATTACAAATATCTGCAGACTCATCCAGTGCCAGAGAAAAGACATCTGCCAAAGATATGTCCTTGATCAGTACCCTCTCCATCTTGTCTGCCATCGGGTGACAGGGGCACGTCTTTAGCAAACAGTTCAGTTGCCATACTCAGCATGCATGACGTTACCTACCTTCCATCAGAAAAAGGCTTTTTCTTGCAATCTTCAACGAGCAAGCAATTTTTTCTTATATTTCAATATTCAATAATTTGTTGCATTTTGTTAATTATGTAAAGAGCTAATATCCCAGATAGCAAACTGACGTTGAATCAACGTGGAAACATGACATCGAAACAACGTTGATCCGACATTGTTTTGCTCATCGAATTAACGTTGAACCAACGTCAGACGCGTCATTCGTTCAAAACGAACGGAAAATCAACTTGAAATCAACGTTATGAAAGCAAACCAATTTTCGATTTTCATTTAGCTTTGAAGAATGCCGCGTCTGACGTTGGTTCCACGTTAATTCGATGAGCAAAATCAACGTTGTTTCGATGTCATGAGAGACGTCGTTTCCACGTTGATTCAATGTCAGTTTGCTGTCTGGGATGTCAAGAAAAATTCAAACAAAAAGCTGAGAGAACATTGATTGCCAGAAAAACTTTGTTTTGAATGCTATATGAACGCCTTGCAAAGTCATGAAGTTTTGTCTTAACTGACAGAAAATCTAGTCAAAGGTGGGGAAAGAGTTAAGAGTTTCCTAGCAATCCCAGTGCATGATAGTTCAAGAACTTTTTCTTTAGAGAAAATCAAAACAGTTCCAAACCCAAATGTCATGCTCCACATAACATTCACCCATCCTTCTCATCTCCCCGTGACAGCTTGTGTGGGCATTTTCAATGGGAACTTACTTAGGCTGTGGATCTAGAGAGAGCAGGCGAGATAATTAAGACAGGACTCATTCATATTTCAGGGTTTTGCAGCTTTCCGTGACCCCCACCCGAGCATAACCAGTCACATCATTCTGTTGCTATGTGAGTCAGTGCATGACTGGATCACTGCGGTTTAGAGCTGGTTTCAATCACCACTTCAAAAATATATGCCAATTAGCATTTTGACTGAGAGCACGAAAGACTATTAGGAATAATAGGAGTTGCCGATGACAAATTCTCAGCTCTGAGATTTACACAATTATCTCAAACAAGACTAGCATTAGGAGCTGTGGCTCTCATTAGACTAAAAGTTATAAATGAGAATCTCTAAATAAGAGATGTTGGCACACTCCCTTCTAGATGATTGTTAAAAAAGATAAATCCTTGTTAGCTTGAAATGAGAAGGTAAAAAAACAGTAATTTCTGCTTAGTATTCATTTGTCTTCAGCAGAAGCGATTCACTAAAGCAATCAGCTATGATTAGGCAATGGTTTGACTGGGTTATACTGTAGTTATGCACAAAGAAAAGAGGAGTGTCTAAAAAGGAAGAATGGAAAAATTGGTCATTTATGTAGAAGAAATGCAAAAAAAATTGAATTTGGAGCTTTTTAGACTGAGAAAAGATAGAAATTGTATTTTTGGCTTATGTGGATGGAAGACAACAACTCCCAGAATGCACTTGCTTCAGTGCCCTAGAAGGCCACACCGACCGGTAACAGGGCAGTAGCTAAACAAAAAGTCTAGGCTACTAGTGAGTCTCCTTGATGAGTCTGCCCGAAAATGTGTTTCGAGATCGCCCAAAATGGCCGGGATTCGGCTTTTGCGTTCTACAGTCGCCATTCTTTATGTTTACTGTGGTGAGAAGGACGAGTGAGGGGCCGCGGGAGAACGGCGCGAGTCATGTTTACTGTGGCGAGCGGGACGAGTGATGGCCGTGGAAGAATGGCGCAAGGCCGGTGGTGTGATTACGATGAGCGGCACCTGTGAGACGCAGCGGTCTCGTATCTCTCACTGAGGAGCGGGGATTTTCTTAGCAATGTTAAAACGCACATCAAACGATCACTTGTTTAGCGTTCATGTAAACACTACACTCAGATTCACCAATCGGAATGAATTCAGTTAGATTGAAACAAAAGCTGTGCATGTAAACAATGAATGGCGACTGCAGAAAGCTAAAGCTGAATCCCGGACATCGACGGCCGGACATGTCCAAGAAGCTAAAAAAAATGGAAGCATTCTCCACAGAACAAGAGCCTGCTAGCTTAGCTTCCAAAAAAAGATGGCTGACACTGTGTGTACATTCTGTGAGTGAGATCCACCATCTATGCAGGGGTTGAGAACCTGCCGGACAGACCCGACTACTGACTGTAGTCTTAAGCCTCTGGACAAAAAAATCCTCAGGTGACGCAAAATGACGATTATTGCGTCCTCGGGGGACTTTTGCCAGACAAAAAAATACAGAATTCACTCGTCTCAGGGGGATATGGGCGTGGAAAGCATGGTAATTCGAAAATACAACAGGTTTTCTACTAATACAAAGCTTAATGCTAAATCCTTAACTACCCCATTCATTTGAGCCAGAATCAGATCAAATCAAACGTACTGGCACTGATCTGTGATCGGCCGGGTTGACCCCCTATGGTCGGGTTTGAAAGGGTGGGAACCAGTGCTTGTAGTCTTTACAGAAAATCCCCTCTTACACTTCCTCCAACAATGATGTAAAATGACGATTTTGAGTCATTGTAGGTGGAAAAGAAAAAGGCATACAGATTCAGATTCATACTTTATTGTCCTCATTTGAGGAAATTTGTTTTCATAGTCTGTACACAAAGTGCCATCAACATGAATTCTACACACAGAATTTCACATAGTACACATGTTTAGAAAATATACACACATAACATAGAAGAGACATAATTAACTTGTCTGAGTTTAGTACTCTTATAGCGCAGGGTACAAAACTTTTTCCAAAGCGTGCTCTTTTGAAGAGCAGCTGTCTGTATCTACGCCCAGATGGGAGAAGGGTGAAGCTTGAGTTGAGAGGGTGGCTGGGATTTTGTACTGTGGTCGCCTTACGAGCAGTGACAGTGTTAATGAGGCCTAGCAGGTTGGGAGTGGGAAGACCTATTATTTCAGAGGAGGTGCTAGTGATTTTAACAACCTTATTGGTAAGCGAGAGCATGGTGAAGTACAGGAGGATGGATATAGCGGATTTCTCTCGTCTCAGGGGAAAATAAGTGAGTGTTGCACGACCATTCAATATTATGGATTTCTAACAATGGAAATCTTAATGCAAATGGAGTGTCCCTTTAAACAAAAGAGCAACCGTCGTACTAAATCACATTTGGCAGCAGAAAGCATTTTGCAAAGAGCCAGCCAGAAAGCATTCATACAGAGTGTTGTTAATGCACTGACTGATCAGATTGAAACTTGCTAGAGTATTAAGAACAGCTTACACAGAGGCAAAACGCAAAATACATGCCCATGGATTTGAGCATGAAATAGATTGCCAAGAGTAAATGGCATCAATATGGGACATATCTTACAGGTTAATGTGGTGTGTGCTAGTTTATAGGAACGCATCTCATCTAAACTTGAAATGTAAATTTTTGAAAATATTGTGCAGAGTACCCCCATAATTAGCCGTATTGACAAGACAACAAGTTTAATTGATGACGTGCAGTACAAAATATACATTCACATCTTTGCACTAGAGCCCGACCGATAAAGGATTTTGAAGGCTGATACCGACAAATATTTGTTGGTTTTAAAATCCGATATATCAGCTGATATTTTTTTTTTTTTCAGAAACGCGCAACAAAACATTAGCAGATTTCCCAAATATTAGTTATTTGTAGTTATTTATGAGTTTTAACTAAAATAATATGATAATGCATTTTAAAAAGAAACTTGTTTCTTTTGTTGTCACAACAGAACAGACTGATGATAGTGGCATTAGCTAGCTTTGTGGTTAGCTAGTCTATGAAGAGCCATAATTTAGCAATGGATAACATCATTCTGCAAATTGTAATGTAAAACATACATTTTCAATCTAATGGGCCAAGGAGAGATTGCTATAGCAGTCACACACTATTAATACTTCAGTCAGATTGTCAAAAGGTAAAAGGACAGTCAGTCAACTACACTATAACAACGTAACTTAATTATTACCAGCTAATTCCGCTTCACTCTCGGCTTGTTTAACAGCAGCAAGAGAACTCATTCCACAACATTCCACACAGGCTAGTTCTCGAGTCAAGAACTGGTTATTAAGCAGTTCTCGAATCACCAGTACAGAACCGAGAATTGTTTCTTTCGGACACGTTCGATACGGAGAACCGATGAGCTGGAGATACTGAGCATGCGTGATAGCACAGTCTCTTAACCGAACTTTCTTTTGGCCAACTGCATGCTGTGCTGTGAGGGGCCGAATTCGGCGAAATGTACGTTTAATAAATAAAATAAATTTGATGAAGACCAGTTTAATCACTTTAGATCTTTAAGACATGTAAGACCTCCGTGTTTGCACATCGTCTGGAGCCTACAGGGTTCATTAGCAAAATGTAAGAAACTTATCCAAGAGGATTATGACGATGAGTACTAACTCTAGCTATGATTACAAATGCCTTTATTTGAATGTATTTTGATCCGCCAGGATTATAGAATTGACGTCATTACACGAGGACGTAAAATAACTGACAAACTGTTTTTTTAACCGAACTGTCCAAAAGAACCGGTTTGCGAAAAAGAACTGAACTTTCCATCACTACAACTGAATGTTCAAAAGGGACCATCAAAATAAAATGTTACCACGTTTTCCTTGAGATAGATTTTGAGGCATGTGGGTGTAACGCCCACTATCTATGTTCTGGTGATCTAAATAGGGAACGCCCCAAATTCATGAACTAAATGCCAAGAAGATGTTTAAGTTAGGCCCCTGGAGTCACAATGTATACTTTTCTATTGGAAAGTTATGAATAATTAAATCTATTTGCATCCTATTCAAGTCAACAAACACTTTTGAAAGAATAAAATCACTGGTAAAAGTACACAACATACACAACATAAGATTTAATTGGTAAAGAGTTGTAGAATGTTAACTAGCCCAAAAAAGTAATTTCTGTAAAGTAAATGTGAAGTATTCACACAATCATCTTGCCATTAAATCTGACAATTTAGCCCCCGAAAAACAATATCTCAGTTGCCAGAGCCTGAAATTAGTCTCCAGGTCAAATACACCCAATATAGATTGAACCAAAACACCTCAAATGGATGAATGAATACAATAACTCCCACAGATTGTAACAAAATAGAACCTGAATATTCAGATATATTTTCAGTGCACTGAGAAATACTACGTTAGCTGTGGGCCCACATACACACCAGTAATTCACACAACACGTTGCTCGTGTTTGTGGTGGCCGTATAACTGAAAAATTGTCCCTTCACTCTCCTGAGCACAAAACAAATCAAATCAAGATACCTTAATTTCACGTCTTGTGAAAATTGCGCAGCTCCTCGACCTCACTCTCCCTCGTCAGTCGACGAAACACATCTCCCACGTCGCCAGAGGAACCCCAAATAACGCGGGTATTTGGGGCGCTAATGGTCCTCAAGGTCTCCCTCGTGGTGAATGAAAACCACTGCGTTAACAGTCTTCACTCTTGCTGCTTCACGGATGCTTTAAACTCATATGCTGCGTCCCAATTTGTATACTATCCGTCCTAAAATAGTATTCGAAAATAGAAAAATCGTCCCAAATCGTAGTAGGCTAGGCTATGCTGAAATGAGTGTTTCATACCCGGATGATCTACTTTTTCCGGTCAGAATCCGAAGTGCGGCACATCCAGAGCGTTTAATCCCGTTCCCATATATGGGGCACTAAATTGTTTTAGTTGTAATAAAATTATCTAGTGTTTCTGGACGAGAAAATAAAAGTTCTCCATTTGTAATCCTGTAGTTTATTTTTTATTACTGTTTAAAGTCGGCAATAGTTCTTTCCTTGCGTAGTCATATTTTGATCATCAGTGATGAGGCTTCGCGGAAGAATCATCACGTGCTTCCGACTAGACCAATGAGGTGGCTGCTTTTTTGGTATGACAGGTAAACATTAGTTAATATGTCTGCGCCCCTTACGCCATAAGGTGAAGACGTTTTACGTTTAATCCCGTTCCCATATATGGGGCACTAAATTGTTTTAGTTGTAATAAAATTATCTAGTGTTTCTGGACGAGAAAATAAAAGTTCTCCATTTGTAATCCTGCAGTTTATTTTTTATTACTGTTTAAAGTCGGCAATAGTTCTTTCCTTGCGTAGTCATATTTTGATCATCAGTGATGAGGCTTCGCGGAAGAATCATCACGTGACGGCTCTGGGCACATCTGACGGCTGATATTGCCCACAAACCATTGCGCGGTGGACGAGGATTCGGTTAGGACGAGTAAAAAGTGTTAAAAAAAAAAATAAAAAATAAACTACAGACAGGACGCGTGAGTCCCGCGGTAATATTGAGAGGTTTATAAAGAAGTTTGAGTGATTACCATCTGAACTAACAAATTTTAATTTATTCAATGTTCTCCACATTATATTACATCTGCCGCAGCATTGTGAACTTTTGTAAGGATACGTTCAGCCATTACTTTTTAAATGCATCATTATATTCAAATTGCAAAACAAGAGGAAAATATCCGCATGAAAGATCCATGATCTCTAATTGCACCACAAGGAGGCAAGAATCGAGAAGTAAGGAGGCTTTCTGAGGATTCTTAAGTGAGGAAACATAAGTGTATCCTTTGCGGATGCGTTATTGACTAAACTTGACACATGTATAAATTCTCCACACCATATCATTCACAATCAGGGCTTGACATTAACTTTTTTGCTCACTAGCCAATGTGGCTAGTGGTTTTCTAAAGTTACTAGCCACGCAGCACTTTCACTAGCCACATTTTTGTTGTTGGAAAATTAGGTTTTATATGATTAAAGTTGACAATGGGGCTTAAAACTTGCTAAAATATACTAATAAACAACTTCATTAGGTCTGATAAGGTTGTAATGCTCCTTTTTTGAAAACATGTCTATTAAGATAAACACATAAAATAGCTTCTTATTGCATATAATAAAAGTGCTGCATCTTTTTTTTTACAGCAGTAAATACTGTGATACAAAGTATAACAATTATCGAGCAATGAGTAATTGTTTTTGTTTTGTTTTGTTTTTTTTAAGAAAAAATCCACAATTAAGGCAATGGGATTAAAACTTCATATAGGCCTATTTGATTGTTTTGGAGACTTTGGATTGTTTGTTTTGAATTAGCATTTCCTCAGAGCTCTGACTTAATCATTATCAACTGGAGATATGTCCACCTGAAACAAGACAAACAGGTCTTTATTTTCCAGATTATTCCCAAAATCGCATCTCCTGCTTTCTTTCAGGTCATGGTTAATTTTATTAAAACATAGAGTTAACTCTGGAAAGCTAGTTGTGATATGACGTGACATAAGGACAGCCCTGCTACCATGTCCCTTAATCATGAAGATTATTTTTTCGGCCAGGCACACTCACGAACTGACTGAACGCGGTGTTGTGTGTGTGCACGCGACCAGTCGCGTGATCGTTTGACAAAAGTCTGGATATCATGTTGCGATATCATATTTGGCACACGCACCCAGAATGAGGCCCTTTTTAAAAAAAAAAAAAAAAAAAAAAAGTCAAACACAGTTCAACCACACATGCCGCAAAATGACAAGTGAGACGCCAAGGATTGATTTGTCAGTTTTATTGAGAACTCTTTTGCCCTTGAACCATTACAGGACCAAGTGAGGCCTTGCCTTCCCATTGAATGCCTAGAGAGAAGAAGCCAAGTTAGAGCACTTGAATCAAAAATAACATTAGAAAGAGCAAGTGCCACCAACCTCCAAAGGGAGAAGCAACAAATTCAGCATCAGGACCACATGTTGAGTCACAGCAACCACAAACTTGGTCATTTCCATCAGCAGCAAACCATCTGCAGCACAAATACATGGAGCCTTCAACATGAGAAAAGTCATCTTAAAAAAGTAAAAATAAAAACTTTCAATTACCCATTGGCAAAGGAACAGGATTTGCGCTGAGCATCACTGGGTGCAGAAGCAATAGTTGCCTTCAGGATACATGTTATGTAGATCTGGAAGAGATGAGAGACAGGTCTCAAAACCAAAGAAGATGTGAGAAGAAGTCAAGTTAAATCATGATATTCATAGTACATACAGAAGGACTGTTGCCCTCCTGGAACATGAACGCCTCCAGCTGGAACTGGATCTTGTCAGCTTGGGACCGAGGCATGAAGCGGGAGCTGGAAGCTGTAGTTTTAGCATCCACAAAGCACCTGACGACAAAACCATCACAAAGAGCAAGTCATGAATGTCAACTGTAGAGCATCAAGCAACTAGACTTTACCCATGACTGTGACAAAGGGGTTACAGAAGGTAACTTAAACAGGACTACCGCATCAAGATGCATGACCTTACCCATGATTCTCAATGAAGGAATATCTCGGAAGAGAATTCACATCAGGTACTTGAGTGGCCACACAGCGGTCCACAAACACACGCAGAGGCACATGATTGTACTGCTTCACAGATGCCTCAATGTTAATAACACCACCCAGGAAATAGGAGAATGAAGGCCTCTCATACGACCAATCATCTACAGAAAAAAATAATAATAATTAGGCAGAGCCACAATAGCAAGCAAAGGCTCCGTTTTATTTAAAGAAAATCTGTACCAACCCATCATGAGCTTCAGGGAGAAGACCAAGACTTCTTCACCAGCCTCTGTTGAGGCATAAGGGACCCATGTTGGCCTCAAGGCATCACTGCTTACATTTTGGAGCCTGTGGTTCATGAAAGTACCCATTAAATGGTCTCCCAGTTGCATGAGAAAGTGCAGAAAGTCACAGAGATTCCCTACCTTTGATAATGGCATTGAACACCAACAACTGCATTATTGGTCCGGGTAATCGGAGTACCTGCAAGCGCCTCAGGGGTGTAGGTAAGAGAGAAGGTGTAGACAAGCTCATCCTCATTCATCTGTAAAAAGATTGTGGTTACCAATAGGGTCATCCCACAGACTTTACATACCAGACTGTGTACTCATTTCTAAGAGAAGGTGCAATATGGTGGAATGCCCAAAGAGAAAACACTAATTATTCTTCACATCCCCACAGCCACCTTCAAATCTCCAGTGTTGCCAGAGAAAGTCAATGTTTGGGAAGCATGCACATTTTGTAAACACAATTAAAATGTACAAGAGTTATTGTTAAAGCTCATTTTATATAATTTACATCAGATGTTGGTTTGAAGGGTTATTTAAATGGAAGTAGCTTGAACATTAAGGATTGACCAATTCAAATAGATATAACTTGGTCTTGACTGACATTGTAAAACCATGTTAACTGACATTCCTTGAAAGGTCCTCTGCCTTTAAAACAACAAATAACCCATTAAGATTGATAAATTCTTACCATCAGCACACTGTTGCAGTCCTGTAATTCATACTCAAAGATGAGCACTCTTGACCCAGGATCCTGACCAACAACAGGACATCCACCTAAAGACAGACCAGTTGGCTGGATCAACTGACCATTACTGAAGAAGTCCTGCTGGACCTCTACGAGAACCCGGTTCTCTCCACATTGAACTGCTACGCTGTTGGGAGTCACGGGTTGCCTCAACTGGAAGTCCACCGCCACCTCGCTCTGCACCTCTGGAACGATGGGATACCTCCAATCCAAAGGCTTCACTGGACCCTGCAACAGCTGCTTCTCCTGAAGACCAAAAGGATCCTGTGCAAGACTTTTAGAGTCGGGACCCAGAGGACTCTGAAACTGAGAAGCCACTTGCAAAGGGTTCCAGAGCCCTAGAGGAGAAAGGGCAGGATTTCCAGAAGCTGGATCTGATTTTGGCCCCATGCTTCTTGGACTATGAATGTACCTCAAACTTCCCAAGACATCAGGCAGATCAAAAGCAGCAATTACAGCCACAACTAACACCACTTTCAGGAACCCCATTCTAAGAATCTTTAACACAAACACCTCAACACACACCAGCTCTTGGCTTTCCCATTTTATACAGCTTTGATTAAGGTGGCTCCACCCCTTTTACCTCAATTGATCATTCTTGATTTTCCTCTGGACCTGTAGAGTGTATGTATCTTGGGGAAGCATCAGTCTGCACATTTTTTATGTGCCTGTCCAAATAGCCACACTTGGCGTCTTTGTACTTGATATAATATTGAAGAAAATTGAACAATATTCCTACAATATTTCCAGTCTTTGATCTCTAGGATCTCCAAGAAATGTTGGACTTTTAAGTCAATAGGCATATTAGGTCGAGAGGCATATCTCACATATCTATCTATCTATCTATCTATCTATCTATCTATCTATCTATCTATCTATCTATCTATCTATCTATCTATCTATCTATCTATCTATCTATCTATCTATCTATCTGTCTGTCTGTCTGTCTGTCTGTCTGTCTGTCTGTCTGTCTGTCTGTATATTGCTTTAAAAAAATAATAAATAAATATAAAAAAAGCTAAATCAGGGGATTTAGCTCAGTGGTCGAGCGCACGCTTTGTGTATGAGGTCCTGGGGTCAATCCCCAGCATGTCCAAGCAATGTTGGTCTTTAATGTCAAACTCTTTTAAGATGTTGTTTCTTAAACCTCGGAACAGCGTATTTATGCATTCCAGTGTTGACTTTAATCACCTATGGCCTAAATGATTTACAATGCGGCCATTTAAACTTGCCGAGGCCGTGAAGCGGCTCTCACCGCTCTGCTCCTCCACTTCTGCTGCTTCAGTCACGTCACGCTGGCTCTGAACAAAAACGCGTTGGCCAAGTACTTTTTTTCCCCTCTCTGCAATCATAGTTTTTCAAGATGGCACAACTACATGGAAGCCTCCGTGGACCTACCCGTCCCATGTATATAAAGATAATAAATTCTTCATTTACAAGGATAAGGCACATAATTGATACATGATGGGATACACTTAGCCTTGAATACCACTCCGAAGAGTATTTCATTTGGTGTGGGTTTAGTGGATATTAAGTTTCGGTATTAAGACACAGGGCAGTCTGGCATATACACTTCCTGTCAAACTGACGTGGTCAAGTGGCCAAGACATTGAATTTTTGCACAGACACTCTGTCTCTTATCTTACACATTGAGTGGGCTTTTACATGACACAATTTTAAAAAAAAGTATGCATTGGCTAATTACATGACAAAAGCTTGTTTGCAGGACAAAGCAAACTTTTGAAAAAAGATATTCAAAGTACATCATGGTCTCCATGCATACACACACAACAAAAATTGAATTCATGAAAAATGATGTTATGTGCATGCATATATATTCATTCTATGGAGTGTTGCAGGTATTACACCAGAGCCCAGAAAACCAAGTCACTGCTGGTTCCTTTAGTATTTTTCTCAGATACTTTGACATTATTTTCTCTTATTTTTCCCCAATTGGTTTTCTCTAATAGAAACCCTTATTTTCTAAAATGAAACTGCTTCATCAATTTGCACCATAGGCATGTAGAACAAATGTCCCATTGAAACACTTCAAATGAACCAGCAAATATGCAAAGACAAGAAAATATTATGACACTCATTTACATCACCCACAGTGCTTCTTTGGATAAGGTGTTCCCTGGTCTTTTGGAATTTTTTGCCAGATTAAGAGCACCATCCTTCGTATAAGACTTTAACCTGAGGTCCTGACTGGTGGTTATTTAATCCCATAGCATTTCTTGTAAAGAGTAAAGGTGTAACCCAGGTGTCCTGGACAAAACCCCACCATTGGCCCTGCCAATCATGGCCTCCTATTAATCCCCATCCATTGAATTGGATTCATACTCTCTCCACCTATAGCTGGTGTGGTGAGTGCACTGGCACCACTGTACTGGAGCTGCCATTGTATGATTTTTCACCAGAGGTCTTGTTAATCAATTTGAAACAAACTAATGGCTTCAAAAGCATAAATATGGGTTCCCTAGCAGTCTTTACAATGTTTATTATTAAGATCCTTATTGAAAAAGTGAAGTAAAGCTCTGGAACGCTTTGGTTTCATGCTGTATAGGACTTCAAGTATAGAAAGACTATCAGTTTCAACACATTGGCAGAATAAGGCAATTTTTCAAAGACAAGAGCAGTTAAACCAGACATGCAGCAAAATGACAGTCAGATACAATTAAGGATTGATTTGTCAGTTTTATTGAGAACTCTTTTGCCCTTGAACCATTACAGGACCAAGTGAGGCCTTGCCTTCCCACTGAATGCCTAGAGAGAAGAAAGCCAAGTTAGAGCACTTGAATCAAAAGCAGCCTTAGAAAGAGCAAACGATACCAACCTCCATAGGGAGAAGCAGCAAATTCAGCATCAGGACCACATGTTGAGTCACAGCAACCACAAACTTGGTCGTTTCCGTCAGCAGCAAACCACCTGAAATACAAAGACAAGGGGCCTTCAACATGAGAAAAGTCATCTTAGCTTGCAAATAAATAGAAAAACGTATACCCGTTGGCAAAGGAACAGGATTTGCGCTGAGCGTCACTGGGTGCAGAAGCAATAGTTGCCTTCAGAATACATGTTATGTAGATCTGGAAGAGATGAACGATAGGTCACAAAACCAAAACAGATGTGAGTAGAAGTCAAGTTAACTCATTCATAGTACATACAGAATGACTGTCACCCTCCTGGAACATGAACGTCTCCAGCTGGAAATGGATTTTGTCAGGTTGTGACCTAGGCATGAAGCGGGAGCTGGAAGCTGTGGTTTTGGCATCCACAAAGCACCTGACGAAAAAACCATCACAAAGAGCAAATCATGAAGTCAAATCAAGCAACTAGACCTTACCCATGACTGTGACAGTTAGAAAAGGCAACTTAAACAGGACTACCGTATCAAGATCCATGACCTTACCCATGATTCTCAATGAAGGAATATCTCGGAAGTGAGTTCACATCAGGTACTTGAGTGGCCACACAGCGGTCCACAAACACACGCAGAGGCACATGATTGTACTGCTTCACAGATGCCTCAATGTTAATAACACCACCCAGGAAATAGGAGTATGAAGGCCTCTCATATATCCAATCATCTACAAAAAATAAAAAAAAATAATTAGGCAGAGACAAAATAGCAAGCACAGGTAACGTTTTTAAAGAAAATCTGTACCAACCCATCATGAGCTTCAGGGAGAAGACCAAGACTTCTTCACCAGCCTCTGTTGAGGCATAAGGGACCCATGTTGGCCTCAAGGCATCACTGCTTACATTTTGGAGCCTGTGGTTCATGAAAGTACCCATTAAATGGTCTCCCAGTTGCATGGGAAAGTGCAGAAAGTCACAGAGATCCCCTACCTTTGATAATGGCATTGAACACCAACAGTTGCACCATCGGCCCGGGTAATCGGAGTACCTGCAAGCGCCTCAGGGGTGTAGGTAAGAGAGAAGGTGTAGACAAGCTCATCCTCATTCACCTGTAAAAAGATTGTGGTTACCAACAGGGTCATCCCACAGACTTTACATACCAGACTGTGTACTCATTTCTATGAGAAGGTGCAATATGGTGGAATGCCTAAAGAGAAAACACTAATTATTCTTCACATCCCCACAGCCACCTTCAAATCTCCAGTGTTGCCAGAGAAAGTCAATGTTTGGGAAGCATGCACATTTTGTAAACACAATTAAAATGTACAAGAGTAATTGTTAAAGCTTCTTTCATACAATTTATGGGATAATTTACATCAGATGTTGGTTTGAAGGGTTATTTAAATGGAAGTAGCTTGAACATTAAGGATTGACCCATTCAAATAGATAGAACTTGGTCTTGACTGACATTGTAAAACCATGTTAACTGACATTCGTTGAAAGGTCCTCTGCCACAACATCAAAATCATTAATATTGATAAATTCTTACCATCAGCACACTGTTGCAGTCCTGCAATTCATACTCAAAGATGAGCACTCTTGACCCAGGATCCTGACCAACAACAGGACATCCACCTAAAGACAGACCAGTTGGCTGGATCAACTGACCATTGCCGAAGAAGTCCTGCTGGACCTCTACGAGAACCCGGTTCTCTCCACATTGAACTGCTACGCTGTTGGGAGTCACGGGTTGCCTCAACTGGAAGTCCACCGCCACCTCGCTCTGCACCTCAGGAACGGTGGGATACCTCCAATCCAAAGGCTTCACTGGACCCTGCAACAGCTGCTTCTCCTGAAGGCCAAAAGGATCCTGTGCAAGGCTTTTGGAGTCGGGACCCAGAGGACTCTGAAACTGAGAAGCCACTTGCAAAGGGTTCCAGAGCCCTAGAGGAGAAAGGGCAGGACTTCCAGAGGCTGGATCTGATTTTGGCCCCATGCTTCTTGGACTATGAATGTACCTCAAACTTCCCAAGACATCAGGCAGATCAAAAGTAGCAATTACAGCCACAACTAACACCACTTTCAGGAACCCCATTCTAAGAATCTTTAACACAAACACCTCAACACACACCAGCTCTTGGCTTTCCCATTTTATACAGCTTTGATTAAGGTGGCTCCACCCCTTTTACCTCAATTGATCATTCTTGATTTTCCTCTGGACCTGTAGAGTGTATCTTGGGGAAGCATCAGTCTGCACATTTTTTATGTGCCTGTCCAAATAGCCACACTTGGCATCTTTGTACTTGATATAATATTGAAGAAAATTGAACAATAGTCCTACAATATTTCAAGTCTTTGATCTCTAGGATCTCCAAGAAATGTTGGACTTTTAAGTCAATAGGCATATTAGGTCGAGAGGCATATCTCACATATCTATCTATCTATATGTATGTATGTATGTATGTATGTTGCATTAAAAAAATAATAAATAAATATAAAAACAGCTAAATCAGGGGATGTAGCTCAGTGGTCGAGCGCATGCTTTGTGTATGAGGTCCTGGGATCAATCCCCTGCATGTCCAAGCAATGTTGGTCTTTAATGTCAAACTCTTTTAAGATGTTGTTTCTTAAACCTCGGAACAGCGTATTTATGCATTCCAGTGTTGACTTTAATCACCTATAGCCTAAATGATTTACAATGCGGCCATTTAAACTTGCCGAGGCCATGAAGCGGCTCTCACCGCTCTGCTCCTCCACTTCTGCTGCTTCAGTCACATCACGCTGGCTCTGAACAAAAATGCGTTGTGGAAAGGCGTTGGCCAAGTACTTTTTTTCCCCTCTCTGCAATCATAGTTTTTCAAGATGGCACAACTACATGGAAGCCTCCGTGGACCTACCCGTCCCATGTATATAAAGATAATAAATTCTTCAATTACAAGGATAAGGCACATAATTGATACATGATGAGATACACTTAGCCTTGAATACCACTCCGAAGAGTAATTCATTTGGTGTGGGTTTAGTGGACAATAAGGGCACTAAGCTTCGGTATAAAGACATAGGGCAGTCTGGCATACACACTTCCTGTCAAACTGACGTGGTCAAGACATTGAATTTTTGCACAGACATTCTGTCTCTTATCTTACACATTGAGTGGGCATTTACATGACACAATTTAAAAAAAGTATGCATTGGCTAATTACATGACAAAAGCTTTTTTGCAGGCCAAAGCAAACTTTTGAAAAAAAGATATTCAAAGTACAACATCATGGTCTCCATGCATACACACACACAACAAAAATTGAATTCATGAAAAATGATATGTGCATGCATATATATTCAGTCTATTGAGTGTTGCAGGTATTACACCAGAGCCCAGAAAACCAAGTCACTGCTGGTTCCTTTAGTATTTTTCTCAGATACTTTGACATTATTTTCTATTATTTTTCCCCAATTGGTTTTCTCTAATAGAAACCCTTATTTTCTAAAATGAAACTGCATCATCAATTTGCACTATAGGCATGTAGAACAAATGTCCCATTGAAACACATCAAATATACCAGCAAATATGCAAAGACAAGAAAATATTAAGACACTCATTTACATCACCCACAGTGCTTCATTGGGTAAGGTGTTCCCTGGTCTTTTGGAATCTTTTGCCAGATTAAGAGCACCATCCTTCGGATAAGACTTTAACCTGAGGTCCTGACTGGTGGTTATTAAATCCCATGGCATTTCTTGTAAAGAGTAAAGGTGTAACCCAGGTGTCCTGGACAAAACCCCACCATTGGCCCTGCCAATCATGGCCTCCTATTAATCCCCATCCATTGAATTGGATTCATACTCTCTCCCCCTATAGCTGGTGTGGTGAGTGCACTGGCACCACTGTACTGTGGCTGCCATTGTATGATTTTTTACCAGAGGTCTTGTTAATTTGAAACAAACTAATGGCTTCAAAAGCATAAATATGGGTTCCCTAGCAGTCTTTACAATGTTTATTATTAAGCTCCTTATTGAGAAAGTGAAGTAAAGCTCTGGAACGCTTTGGTTGCATGCTGTATAGGACTTCAAGTATAGAAGGACTATCAATTTCAACACATTGGCAGAATGAGGCAATTTTTCAAAGACAAGAGCAGTTAAACCAGACATGCAGCAAAATGACAGTCAGATACAATTAAGGATTGATTTGTCAGTTTTATTGAGAACTCTTTTGCCCTTGAACCATTACAGGACCAAGTGAGGCCTTGCCTTCCCACTGAATGCCTAGAGAGAAGAAAGCCGAGTTAGAGCACTTGAATCAAAAGCAGCCTTAGAAAGAGCAAACGCTACCAACCTCCATAGGGAGAAGCAGCAAATTCAGCATCAGGACCACATGTTGAGTCACAGCAACCACAAACTTGGTCGTTTCCGTCAGCAGCAAACCACCTGAAATACAAAGACAAGGGGTCTTCAACATGAGAAAAGTCATCTTAGCTTGCAAATAAAGATAAAAACGTATACCCATTGGCAAAGGAACAGGATTTGCGCTGAGCGTCACTGGGTGCAGAAGCAATAGTTGCCTTCAGGATACATGTTATGTAGATCTGGAAGAGATGACCGGTAGGTCACAAAACCAAAACAGATGGGAGTAGAAGTCAAGTTAACTCATTCATAGTACATACAGAATGACTGTCACCCTCCTGGAACATGAACGCCTCCAGCTGGAAATGGATTTTGTCAGGTTGTGACCTAGGCATGAAGCGGGAGCTGGAAGATGTAGTTTTGGCATCCACAAAGCACCTGACGACAAAACCATCACAAAGAGCAAATCATGAAGTCAAATCAAGCAACTAGACCTTACCCATGACTGTGACAGTTAGAAAAGGCAACTTAAACAGGACTACCGTATCAAGATCCATGACCTTACCCATGATTCTCAATGAAGAAATATCTCGGAAGTGAGTTAACATCAGGTACTTGAGTGGCCACACAGCGGTCCACAAACACACGCAGAGGCACATGATTGTACTGCTTCACAGATGCCTCAATGTTAATAACACCACCCAGGAAATAGGAGTATGAAGGCCTCTCATATATCCAATCATCTACAAAAAAAAAAAAATAATAATAATTAGCCAGAGACAAAATAGCAAGCACAGGTAACGTTTTTAAAGAAAATCTGTACCAACCCATCATGAGCTTCAGGGAGAAGACCAAGACGTCTTCACCAGCCTCTGTTGAGGCATAAGGGACCCATGTTGGCATCAAGGCATCACTGCTTACATTTTGGAGCCTGTGGTTCATGAAAGTACCCATTAAATGGTCTCCCAGTTGCATGAGAAAGTGCAGAAAGTCACAGAGATCCCCTACCTTTGATAATGGCATTGAACACCAACAGTTGCACCATCGGCCCGGGTAATCGGAGTACCTGCAAGCGCCTCAGGGGTGTAGGTAAGAGAGAAGGTGTAGACAAGCTCATCCTCATTAACCTGTAAAAAGATTGTGGTTACCAAGAGGGTCATCCCACAGACTTTACATACCAGACTGTGTACTCATTTCTATGAGAAGGTGCAATATGGTGGAAAGCCCAAAGAGAAAACAATAATTATTCTTCACATCCCCACAGCCACCTTCAAATCTCCAGTGTTGCCAAAGAAAGTCAATGTTTGGGAAGCATGCACATTTTGTAAACACAATTAAAATGTACAAGAGTAATTGTTAAAGCTTCTTTCATACAATTAACATCAGATGTTGGTTTGAAGGGTTATTTAAATGGAAGCAACTTGAATATTAAGGATTGACCCATTCAAATAGATATAACTTGGTCTTGACTGACATTGTAAAACCATGTTAACTGACATTCCTTGAAAGGTCCTCTGCCTTTAAAAAAACAAATAACCCATTAAGATTGATAAATTCTTACCATCAGCACACTGCTGCAGTCCTGTAATTCATACTCAAAGATGAGCACTCTTGACCCAGGATCCTGACCAACAACAGGACATCCACCTAAAGACAGACCAGCTGGCTGGATCAACTGACCATTGCCGAAGAAGTCCTGCTGGACCTCTACGAGAACCCGGTTCTCTCCACATTGAACCGCTACGCTGTTGGGAGTCACGGGTTGCCTCAACTGGAAGTCCACTGCCACCTCGCTCTGCACCTCTGGAACGATGGGATACCTCCAATCCAAAGGCTTCACTGGACCCTGCAACAGCTGCTTCTCCTGAAGACCAAAAGGATCCTGTGCAAGGCTTTTGGAGTCGGGACCCAGAGGACTCTGAAACTGAGAAGCCACTTGCAAAGGGTTCCAGAGCCCTAGAGGAGAAAGTGCAGGACTTCCAGAAGCTGGATCTGATTTTGGCCCCATGCTTCTTGGACTATGAATGTACCTCAAACTTCCCAAGACATCAGGCAGATCAAAAGCAGCAATTACAGCCGCCACTAACACCACTTTCAGGAACCCCATTCTAAGAATCTTTAACACAAACACCTCAACACACACCAGCTCTTGGCTTTCCCATTTTATACAGCTTTGATTAAGGTAGCTCCACCCCTTTTACCTCAATTGATCATTCTTGATTTTCCACTGGACCTGTAGAGTGTATGTATCTTGGGGAAGCATCAGTCTGCACATTTTTTATGTGCCTGTTCAAATAGCCACACTTGGCGTCTTTGTACTTGATATAATATTGAAGAAAATTGAACAATATTCCTACAATATTTCAAGTATTTGATCTCTAGGATCTCCAAGAAATGTTGGACTTTTAAGTCAATAGGCATATTAGGTCGAGAGGCATATCTCACGTACCTATCTATCTATCTATCTATCTATCTGTCTGTCTATCTATCTATCTATCTATCTATCTATCTATCTATCTATCTATCTATCTATCTATCTATCTATCTATCTGTCTGTCTGTCTGTCTGTCTGTCTGTCTGTCTGTCTGTCTGTCTGTATGTATGTATATTGCATTAAAAAATAATAAATAAATATAAAAACAGCTAAATCAGAGGATGTAGCTCAGTGGTCGAGCGCATGCTTTGTGTATGAGGTCCTGGGGTCAATCTCCAGCATGTCCAAGCAATGTTGGTCTTTAATGTAAAACTCTTTTAAGATGCTGTTTCTTAAACTTCGGAACAGCGTATTTATGCATTCCAGTGTTGACTTTAATCACCTATGGCCTAAATGATTTACAATGCGGCCATTTAAACTTGCCGAGGCCGTGAAGCGGCTCTCACCGCTCTGCTCCTCCACTTCTGCTGCTTCAGTCACGTCACGCTGGCTCTGAACAAAAATGCGTTGTGGAAAGGCGTTAGCCAAGAACTTTTTTTCCCCTCTCTGCAATCATAGTTTTTCAAGATGGCACAACTACATGGAAGCCTCCGTGGACCTACCCGTCCCATGTATATAAAGATAATAAATTCTTCATTTACAAGGATAAGGCACATAATTGATACATGATGGGATACACTTAGCCTTGAATACCACTCCGAAGAGTAATTCGTTTGGTGTGGGTTTAATGGACAATAAGGGCTCTAAGCTTCGGTATTAAGACATAGGGCAGTCTGGCATACACACTTCCTGTCAAACTGACGTGGTCAAGACATTGAATTTTTGCACAGACACTCAGTCTCTTATCTTACACATTGAGTGGGCATTTACATGACACAATTTAAATAAAAGTATGCATTGGCTAATTACATGACAAAAGCTTTTTTGCAGGCCAAAGCAAACTTTTGAAAAAAAGATATTCAAAGTACAACATCATGGTCTCCATGCATACACACACACAACAAAAATTGAATTCATGAAAAATGATATGTGCATGCATATATATTCAGTCTATTGAGTGTTGCAGGTATTACACCAGAGCCCAGAAAACCAAGTCACTGCTGGTTCCTTTAGTATTTTTCTCAGACACTTTGACATTATTTTCTATTATTTTTCCCCAATTGGTTTTATCTAATAGAAACCCCTTATTTTCTAAAATGAAACTGCATCATCAATTTGCACTATAGGCATGTAGAACAAACGTCCCATTGAAACACTTCAAATATACAAAGACAAGAAAATATTAAGACACACATTTACATCACCCACAGTGCTTCATTGGATAAGATGTTCCCTGGTCTTTTGGAATTTTTTGCCAGATTAAGAGCACCATCCTTCGGATAAGACTTAACCCTGAGGTCCTGACTCCTGACTAGTGGTTATGAAATCCCATGCCATTTCTTGTAAAGAGTAAAGGTGTAACCCGGTGTCCTGGACAAAACCCCACCATTGGCCCTGCCAATCATGGCCTCCTATTAATCCCCATCCATTGAATTGGATTCATACTCTCTCCACCTATAGCTGGTGTGGTGAGTGCACTGGGACCACTGTACTGTGGCTGCCATTGTATGATTTTTTACCAGAGGTCTTGTTAATCAATTTGAAACAAACTAATGGCTTCAAAAGCATAAATATGGGTTCCCTAGCAGTCTTTACAATGTTTATTATTAAGCTCCTTATTGAGAAAGTGAAGTAAAGCTCTGGAACGCTTTGGTTGCATGCTGTATAGGACTTAAAGTATAGAAGGACTATCAGTTTCAACACATTGGCAGAATAAGGCAATTTTTCAAAGACAAGAGCAGTTAAACCAGACATGCATTAAAATGATAGTCAGATACAATTAAGGATTGATTTGTCAGTTTTATTGAGAACTCTTTTGCCCTTGAACCATTACAGGACCAAGTGAGGCCTTGCCTTCCCACTGAATGCCTAGAGAGAAGAAAGCCAAGTTAGAGCACTTGAATCAAAAGCAGCCTTAGAAAGAGCAAACGATACCAACCTCCATAGGGAGAAGCAGCAAATTCAGCATCAGGACCACATGTTGAGTCACAGCAACCACAAACTTGGTCGTTTCCGTCAGCAGCAAACCACCTGAAATACAAAGACAATGGGTCTTCAACATGAGAAAAGTCATCTTAGCTTGCAAATAAAGATAAAAACGTATACCCGTTGGCAAAGGAACAGGATTTGTGCTGAGCGTCACTGGGTGCAGAAGCAATAGTTGCCTTCAGGATACATGTTATGTAGATCTGGAAGAGATGACCGATAGGTTACAAAACAGATGTGAGTAGAAGTCAAGTTAACTCATTCATAGTACATACAGAATGACTGTTGCCCTCCTGGAACATGAACGTCTCCAGCTGGAAATGGATTTTGTCAGGTTGTGACCTAGGCATGAAGCGGGAGCTGGAAGCTGTAGTTTTGGCATCCACAAAGCACCTGACGACAAAACAATCACAAAGAGCAAATCATGAAGTCAAATCAAGCAACTAGACCTTACCCATGACTGTGACAGTTAGAAAAGGTAACTTAAACAGGACTACCGTATCAAGATCCATGACCTTACCCATGATTCTCAATGAAGAAATATCTCGGAAGTGAGTTAACATCAGGTACTTGAGTGGCCACACAGCGGTCCACAAACACACGCAGAGGCACATGATTGTACTGCTTCACAGATGCCTCAATGTTAATAACACCACCCAGGAAATAGGAGTATGAAGGCCTCTCATATATCCAATCATCTACAAAAAAAAATAATAATAATTAGCCAGAGACAAAATAGCAAGCACAGGTAACGTTTTTAAAGAAAATCTGTACCAACCCATCATGAGCTTCAGGGAGAAGACCAAGACTTCTTCACCAGCCTCTGTTGAGGCATAAGGGACCCATGTTGGCCTCAAGGCATCACTGCTTACATTTTGGAGCCTGTGGTTCATGAAAGAACCAATTAAATGGTCTCACAGTTGCATGAGAAAGTGCAGAAAGTCACAGAGATCCCCTACCTTTGATAATGGCATTGAACACCAACAGTTGCACCATCAGCCCGGGTAATCGGAGTACCTGCAAGCGCCTCAGGGGTGTAGGTAAGAGAGAAGGTGTAGACAAGCTCATCCTCATTCATCTGTAAAAAGATTGTGGTTACCAAGAGGGTCATCCCACAGACTTACCACACCAGACTGTACTCATTTCTATGAGAAGGTGCAATATGGTGGAATGCCCAAAGAGAAAACAATAATTATTCTTCACATCCCCACAGCCACCTTCAAATCTCCAGTGTTGCCAGAGAAAGTCAATGTTTGGGAAGCATGCACATTTTTTTAAACACAATTAAAATGTACAAGAGTAATTGTTAAAGCTCCTTTCACACAATTTATGGGATAATTTACATCAGATGTTGGTTTGAAGGGTTATTTAAATGGAAGTAGCTTGAACATTAAGGATTGACCCATTCAAATAGATATAACTTAGTCTTGACTGACATTGTAAAACCATGTTAACTGACATTCGTTGAAAGGTCCTCTGCCTTTAAAACAACAAATAACCCATTAAGATTGATAAATTCTTACCATCTGCACACTGTTGCAGTCCTGTAATTCATACTCAAAGATGAGCACTCTTGACCCAGGATCCTGACCAACAACAGGACATCCACCTAAAGACAGACCAGTTGGCTGGATCAACTGACCATTGCCGAAGAAGTCCTGCTGGACCTCTACGAGAACCCGGTTCTCTCCACATTGAACCGCTACGCTGTTGGGAGTCACGGGTTGCCTCAACTGGAAGTCCACTGCCACCTCGCTCTGCACCTCTGGAACGATGGGATACCTCCAATCCAAAGGCTTCACTGGACCCTGCAACAGCTGCTTCTCCTGAAGACCAAAAGGATCCTGTGCAAGGCTTTTGGAGTCGGGACCCAGAGGACTCTGAAACTGAGAAGCCACTTGCAAAGGGTTCCAGAGCCCTAGAGGAGTAAGGGCAGGACTTCCAGAGGCTGGATCTGATTTTGGCCCCATGCTTCTTGGACTATGAATGTACCTCAAACTTCCCAAGACATCAGGCAGATCAAAAGCGGCAATTACAGCCACCACTAACACCACTTTCAGGACCCCCATTCTAAGAATCTTTAACACAAACACCTCAACACACACCAGCTCATGGCTTTCCCATTTTATACAGCTTTGATTAAGGTGGCTCCACCCCTTTTACCTTAATTGATCACTCTTGATTTTCCTCTGGACCTGTAGAGTGTATGTATCTTGGGGAAGCATCAGTCTGCACATTTTTTATGTGCCTGTTCAAATAGCCACACTTGGCGTCTTTGTACTTGATATAATATTGGAGAAAATTGAACAATATTCCTACAATATTTCAAGTCTTTGATCTCTAGGATCTCCAAGAAATGTTGGACTTTTAAGTCAATAGGCATATTAAGTCGAGAGGCATATCTATCTATCTATCTATCTATCTATCTATCTATCTATCTATCTATCTATCTATCTATCTATCTATCTATCTATCTATCTATCTATCTATCTATCTGTCTGTCTGTATGTATGTATGTATGTTGCATTAAAAAATAATAAATAAATATAAAAACAGCTAAATCAGGGGATGTAGCTCAGTGGTCGAGCGCATGCTTTGTGTATGAGGTCCTGGGGTCAATCCCCAGCATGTCCAAGCAATGTTGGTCTTTAATGTCAAACTCTTATAAGATGTTGTTTCTTAAACCTCGGAACAGCGTATTTATGCATTCCAGTGTTGACTTTAATCACCTATGGCCTAAATGATTTACAATGCGGCCATTTAAACTTGCCGAGGCCGTGAAGCGGCTCTCACCGCTCTGCTCCTCCACTTCTGCTGCTTCAGTCACGTCACGCTGGCTCTGAACAAAAATGCGTTGTGGAAAGGCGTTAGCCAAGAACTTTTTTTCCCCTCTCTGCAATCATAGTTTTTCAAGATGGCACAACTACATGGAAGCCTCCGTGGACCTACCCGTCCCATGTATATAAAGATAATAAATTCTTCATTTACAAGGATAAGGCACATAATTGATACATGATGGGATACACTTAGCCTTGAATACCACTCCGAAGAGTAATTCATTTGGTGTGGGTTTAGTGGACAACAAGGGCACTAAGCTTCCGTATAAAGACATAGGGCAGTCTGGCATACACACTTCCTGTCAAACTGACGTGGTCAAGACATTGAATTTTTGCACAGACATTCTGTCTCTTATCTTACACATTGAATGGGCATTTACATGACACAATTTAAAAAAAAGTATGCATTGGCTAATTACATGACAAAAGCTTTTTTGCAGGCCAAAGCAAACTTTTGAAAAAAGATATTCAAGGTACACCATGGTCTCCATGCATACACACACAACAAAAATTGAATTCATGAAAAATGATGTTATGTGCATACATATATATTCAGTCTATTGAGTGTTGCAGGTATTACACCAGAGCCCAGAAAACCAAGTCACTGCTGGTTCCTTTAGTATTTTTCTCAGATACTTTGACATTATTTTCTATTATTTTTCCCCAATTGGTTTTCTCTAATAGAAACCCCTTTTTTTCTAAAATGAAACTGCATCATCAATTTGCACTATAGGCATGTAGAACAAATGTCCCATTGAAACACTTCAAATGAACCGGCAAATATGCAAAGACAAGAAAATATTAAGACACTCATTTACATCACCCACAGTGCTTCATTGGATAAGGTGTTCCCTGGTCTTTTGGAATTTTTTGCCAGATTAAGAGCACCATCCTTCGGATAAGACTTTAACCTGAGGTCCTGACTGGTGGTTATTAAATCCCATGGCATTTCTTGTAAAGAGTAAAGGTGTAACCCAGGTGTCCTGGACAAAACCCCACCATTGGCCCTGCCAATCATGGCCTCCTAATAATCCCCATCCATTGAATTGGATTCATACTCTCTCCACCTATATCTGGTGTGGTGAGTGCACTGGCACCACTGTACTGTGGCTGCCATTGTATGATTTTTCACCAGAGGTCTTGTTAATAAATTTGAAACAAACTAATGGCTTCAAAAGCATAAATATGGGTTCCCTAGCAGTCTTTACAATGTTTATTATTAAGCTCCTTATTGAGAAAGTGAAGTAAAGCTCTGGAACGCTTTGGTTGCATGCTGTATAGGACTTCAAGTATAGAAGGACTATCAGTTTCAACACATTGGCAGAATGAGACAATTTTTCAAAGACAAGAGCAGATAAACCAGACATGCAGCAAAATGACAGTCAGATACAATTAAGGATTGATTTGTCAGTTTTATTGAGAACTCTTTTGCCCTTGAACCATTACAGGACCAAGTGAGGCCTTGCCTTCCCACTGAATGCCTAGAGAGAAGAAAGCCGAGTTAGTGCACTTGAATCAAAGGCAGCCTTAGAAAGAGCAAACGATACCAACCTCCATAGGGAGAAGCAGCAAATTCAGCATCAGGACCACATGTTGAGTCACAGCAACCACAAACTTGGTCGTTTCCGTCAGCAGCAAACCACCTGAAATACAAAGACAAGGGGCCTTCAACATGAGAAAAGTCATCTTAGCTTGCAAATAAAGATAAAAACGTATACCCGTTGGCAAAGGAACAGGATTTGCGCTGAGCGTCACTGGGTGCAGAAGCAATAGTTGCCTTCAGGATACATGTTATGTAGATCTGGAAGAGATGACCGATAGGTCACAAAACCAAAACAGATGGGAGTAGAAGTCAAGTTAACTCATTCATAGTACATACAGAATGACTGTTGCCCTCCTGGAACATGAACGTCTCCAGCTGGAAATGGATTTTGTCAGGTTGTGATCTAGGCATGAAGCGAGAGCTGGAAGCTGTAGTTTTGGCATCCACAAAGCACCTGACGACAAAACAATCACAAAGAGCAAATCATGAAGTCAAATCAAGCAACTAGACCTTACCCATGACTGTGACAGTTAGAAAAGGCAACTTAAACAGGACTACCGTATCAAGATCCATGACCTTACCCATGATTCTCAATGAAGGAATATCTCGGAAGTGAGTTCACATCAGGTACTTGAGTGGCCACACAGCGGTCCACAAACACACGCAGAGGCACATGATTGTACTGCTTCACAGATGCCTCAATGTTAATAACACCACCCAGGAAATAGGAGTTTGAAGGCCTCTCATATATCCAATCATCTACAAAAAAAATAATAATTAGCCAGAGACAAAATAGCAAGCACAGGTAACTTTTTTAAAGAAAATCTGTACCAACCCATCATGAGCTTCAGAGAGAAGACCAAGACTTCTTCACCAGCCTCTGTTGAGGCATAAGGGACCCATGTTGGCCTCAAGGCATCACTGCTTACATTTTGGAGCCTGCGGTTCATGAAAGTACCCATTAAATGGTCTCCCAGTTGCATGAGAAAGTGCAGAAAGTCACAGAGATCCCCTACCTTTGATAATGGCATTGAACACCAACAGTTGCACCATCGGCCCGGGTAATCGGAGTACCTGCAAGCGCCTCAGGGGTGTAGGTAAGAGAGAAGGTGTAGACAAGCTCATCCTCATTCACCTGTAAAAAGATTGTGGTTACCAAGAGGGTCATCCCACAGACTTTACATACCAGACTGTACTCATTTCTATGAGAAGGTGCAATATGGTGGAATGCCCAAAGAGAAAACACTAATTATTCTTCACATCCCCACAGCCACCTTCAAATCTCCAGTGTTGCCAGAGAAAGTCAATGTTTGGGAAGCATGCACATTTTTTAAACACAATCAAAATGTACAAGAGTAATTGTTAAAGCTCCTTTCACACAATTTACATCAGATGTTGGTTCGAAGGGTTATTTAAATGGAAGCAACTTGAATATTAAGGATTGACCCATTCAAATAGATATAACTTGGTCTTGACTGACATTGTAAAACCATGTTAACTGACATTCCTTGAAAGGTCCTCTGCCTTTAAAAAAACAAATAACCCATTAAGATTGATAAATTCTTACCATCAGCACACTGTTGCAGTCCTGTAATTCATACTCAAAGATGAGCACTCTTGACCCAGGATCCTGACCAACAACAGGACATCCACCTAAAGACAGACCAGCTGGCTGGATCAACTGACCATTGCCGAAGAAGTCCTGCTGGACCTCTAAGAGAACCCGGTTCTCTCCACATTGAACCGCTACGCTGTTGGGAGTCACGGGTTGCCTCAACTGGAAGTCCACTGCCACCTCGCTCTGCACCTCTGGAACGATGGGATACCTCCAATCCAAAGGCTTCACTGGACCCTGCAACAGCTGCTTCTCCTGAAGACCAAAAGGATCCTGTGCAAGACTTTTGGAGTCGGGACCCAGAGGACTCTGAAACTGAGAAGCCACTTGCAAAGGGTTCCAGAGCCCTAGAGGAGAAAGTGCAGGACTTCCAGAAGCTGGATCTGATTTTGGCCCCATGCTTCTTGGACTATGAATGTACCTCAAACTTCCCAAGACATCAGGCAGATCAAAAGCAGCAATTACAGCCACCACTAACACCACTTTCAGGAACCCCATACTAAGAATCTTTAACACAAACACCTCAACACACACCAGCTCTTGGCTTTCCCATTTTATACAGCTTTGATTAAGGTGGCTCCACCCCTTTTACCTCAATTGATCATTCTTGATTTTCCTCTGGACCTGTAGAGTGTATGTATCTTGGGGAAGCATCAGTCTGCACATTTTTTATGTGCCTGTTCAAATAGCCACACTTGGCGTCTTTGTACTTGATATAATATTGAAGAAAATTGAACAATATTCCTACAATATTTCAAGTATTTGATCTCTAGGATCTCCAAGAAATGTTGGACTTTTAAGTCAATAGGCATATTAGGTCGAGAGGCATATCTCACGTACCTATCTATCTATCTATCTATCTATCTATCTATCTATCTATCTATCTATCTATCTATCTATCTCTCTATCTATCTATCTATCTATCTATCTATCTATCTATCTATCTATCTATCTATCTATCTATCTATCTATCTATCTCTCTATCTATCTATCTATCTATCTATCTATCTATCTATCTATCTATCTATCTATCTATCTATCTGTCTGTCTGTCTGTCTGTCTGTCTGTCTGTCTGTATGTATGTATATTGCATTAAAAAATAATAAATAAATATAAAAACAGCTAAATCAGAGGATGTAGCTCAGTGGTCGAGCGCATGCTTTGTGTATGAGGTCCTGGGGTCAATCTCCAGCATGTCCAAGCAATGTTGGTCTTTAATGTAAAACTCTTTTAAGATGTTGTTTCTTAAACCTCGGAACAGCGTATTTATGCATTCCAGTGTTGACTTTAATCACCTATAGCCTAAATGATTTACAATGCGGCCATTTAAACTTGCCGAGGCTGTGAAGCAGCTCTCACCGCTCTGCTCCTCCACTTCTGCTGCTTCAGTCACGTCACGCTGGCTCTGAACAAAAATGCGTTGTGGAAAGGCGTTAGCCAAGAACTTTTTTTCCCCTCTCTGCAATCATAGTTTTTCAAGATGGCACAACTACATGGAAGCCTCCGTGGACCTACCCGTCCCATGTATATAAAGATAATAAATTCTTCATTTACAAGGATAAGGCACATAATTGATACATGATGGGATACACTTAGCCTTGAATACCACTCCGAAGAGTAATTCATTTGGTGTGGGTTTAGTGGATATTAAGGGCACTAAGTTTCGGTATTAAGACATAGGGCAGTCTGGCATACACACTTCCTGTAAAACTGACGTGGTCAAGTGGCCAAGACATCGAATTTTTGCACAGTCACTCTGTCTCTTATCTTACACATTGAGTGGGCATTTACATGACACAATTTAAAAAAAAAGTATGCATTGGCTAATTACATGATAAAAGCTTTTTTGCAGGCCAAAGCAAACTTTTGAAAAAAGATATTCAAAGTACAACATCATGGTCTCCATGCATACACACACAACAAAAATTGAATTCATGAGAAATGAGGTTATGTGCATGCATATATATTCAGTCTATTGAGTGTTGGAGGTATTACACCAGAGCCCAGAAAACCAAGTCACTGCTGGTTCGTATTTTTCTCAGATACTTTGACATTATTTTTCAACAATTGGTTTTCTCTAATAGAAACCCCTTATTTTTCAAAATGAAACTGCATCATCAATTTGCACTATAGGCATGTAGAACAAATGTCCCATTGAAACACTTCAAATATACAAAGACAAGAAAATATTAAGACACTCATTTACATCACCCACAGTGCTTCATTGGATAAGATGTTCCCTGGTTTTTTGGAATTTTTTGCCAGATTAAGAGGTCTTATCCGAAGGATGGTCTTTCACCTGAGGTCCTGACTGGTGGTTATTAAATCCCATGGCATTTCTTGTAAAGAGTAAGGGTGTAACCCAGGTGTCCTGGACAAAACCCCACCATTGGCCCTGCCAATCATGGCCTCCTATTAATCCCCATCCATTGAATTGGATTCATACTCTCTCCACCTATAGCTGGTGTGGTGAGTGCACTGGCACCACTGTACTGTGGCTGCCATTGTATGATTTTTCACCAGAGGTCTTGTTAATCAAATTGAAACAAACTAATGGCTTCAAAAGCATAAATATGGGTTCCCTAGCAGTCTTTACAATGTTTATAATTTAGCTCCTTATTGAGAAAGTGAAGTAAATCTCTGGAACGCTTTGGTTGCATGCTGTATAGGACTTCAAGTATAGAAAGACTATCAGTTTCAACACATTGGCAGAATAAGGCAATTTTTCAAAGACAAGAGCAGTTAAACCAGTCGTGCAGCAAAATGACAGTCAGCTACAATTAAGGATTGATTTGTCAGTTTTATTGAGAACTCTTTTGCCCTTGAACCATTACAGGACCAAGTGAGGCCTTGCCTTCCCACTGAATGCCTAGAGAGAAGAAAGCCAAGTTAGAGCACTTGAATCAAAAGCAGCCTTAGAAAGAGCAAACGCTACCAACCTCCATAGGGAGAAGCAGCAAATTCAGCATCAGGACCACATGTTGAGTCACAGCAACCACAAACTTGGTCGTTTCCATCAGCAGCAAACCACCTGCAACAACACAAAGACAAGGGGCCTTCAACACGAGAAAAGTCATCTTAGCATACAAATAAGATAAAAACGTATACCCGTTGGCAAAAGAACAGGATTTGTGCTGAGCATCACTGGGTGCAGAAGCAATAGTTGCCTTCAGGATACATGTTATGTAGATCTGGAAGAGATGACGGACAGGTCACAAAACAGATGTGAGTAGAAGTCAAGTTAACTCACTCATAGTACATACAGAATGACTGTCGCCCTCCTGGAACATGAACGTCTCCAGCTGAAAATGGATTTTGTCAGGTTGTGACCGAGGCATGAAGCGGGAGCTGGAAGCTGTAGTTTTGGCATCTACAAAGCACCTGACGACAAAACCATCACAAAGAGCAAATCATGAAGTCAAATCAAGCAACTAAACCTTACCCATGACTGTGACAGTTAGAAAAGGCAACTTAAACAGGACTACCATATCGAGATCCATGACCTTACCCATGATTCTCAATGAAGAAATATCTCGGAAGTGAATTCACATCAGGTACTTGAGTGGCCACACAGCGGTCCACAAACACACGCAGAGGCACATGATTGTACTGCTTCACAGATGCCTCAATGTTAATAACACCACCCAGGAAATAGGAGTTTGAAGGCCTCTCATATATCCAATCATCTACAAAAAAAAAAAAAAAATAATAATTAGCCAGAGACAAAATAGCAAGCACAGGTAACGTTTTTAAAGAAAATCTGTACCAACCCATCATGAGCTTCAGGGAGAAGACCAAGACTTCTTCACCAGCCTCTGTTGAGGCATAAGGGACCCATGTTGGCCTCAAGGCATCACTGCTTACATTTTGGAGCCTGTGGTTCATGAAAGTACCCATTAAATGGTCTCCCAGTTGCATGAGAAAGTGCAGAAAGTCACAGAGATCCCCTACCTTTGATAATGGCATTGAACACCAACAGTTGCACCATCGGCCCGGGTAATCGGAGTACCTGCAAGCGCCTCAGGGGTGTAGGTAAGAGAGAAGGTGTAGACAAGCTCATCCTCATTAACCTGTAAAAAGATTGTGGTTACCAAGAGGGTCATCCCACAGACTTTACATACCAGACTGTACTCATTTCTATGAGAAGGTGCAATATGGTGGAAAGCCCAAAGAGAAAACAATAATTATTCTTCACATCCCCACAGCCACCTTCAAATCTCCAGTGTTGCCAAAGAAAGTCAATGTTTGGGAAGCATGCACATTTTGTAAACACAATTAAAATGTACAAGAGTAATTGTTAAAGCTTCTTTCATACAATTAACATCAGATGTTGGTTTGAAGGGTTATTTAAATGGAAGCAACTTGAATATTAAGGATTGACCCATTCAAATAGATATAACTTGGTCTTGACTGACATTGTAAAACCATGTTAACTGACATTCCTTGAAAGGTCCTCTGCCTTTAAAAAAACAAATAACCCATTAAGATTGATAAATTCTTACCATCAGCACACTGTTGCAGTCCTGTAATTCATACTCAAAGATGAGCACTCTTGACCCAGGATCCTGACCAACAACAGGACATCCACCTAAAGACAGACCAGCTGGCTGGATCAACTGACCATTGCCGAAGAAGTCCTGCTGGACCTCTAAGAGAACCCGGTTCTCTCCACATTGAACCGCTACGCTGTTGGGAGTCACGGGTTGCCTCAACTGGAAGTCCACTGCCACCTCGCTCTGCACCTCTGGAACGATGGGATACCTCCAATCCAAAGGCTTCACTGGACCCTGCAACAGCTGCTTCTCCTGAAGACCAAAAGGATCCTGTGCAAGGCTTTTGGAGTCGGGACCCAGAGGACTCTGAAACTGAGAAGCCACTTGCAAAGGGTTCCAGAGCCCTAGAGGAGAAAGTGCAGGACTTCCAGAAGCTGGATCTGATTTTGGCCCCATGCTTCTTGGACTATGAATGTACCTCAAACTTCCCAAGACATCAGGCAGATCAAAAGCAGCAATTACAGCCACCACTAACACCACTTTCAGGAACCCCATACTAAGAATCTTTAACACAAACACCTCAACACACACCAGCTCTTGGCTTTCCCATTTTATACAGCTTTGATTAAGGTGGCTCCACCCCTTTTACCTCAATTGATCATTCTTGATTTTCCTCTGGACCTGTAGAGTGTATGTATCTTGGGGAAGCATCAGTCTGCACATTTTTTATGTGCCTGTTCAAATAGCCACACTTGGCGTCTTTGTACTTGATATAATATTGAAGAAAATTGAACAATATTCCTACAATATTTCAAGTATTTGATCTCTAGGATCTCCAAGAAATGTTGGACTTTTAAGTCAATAGGCATATTAGGTCGAGAGGCATATCTCACGTACCTATCTATCTATCTATCTATCTATCTATCTATCTATCTATCTATCTATCTCTCTATCTATCTATCTATCTATCTATCTATCTATCTATCTATCTATCTATCTATCTATCTGTCTGTCTGTCTGTCTGTCTGTCTGTCTGTCTGTATGTATGTATATTGCATTAAAAAATAATAAATAAATATAAAAACAGCTAAATCAGAGGATGTAGCTCAGTGGTCGAGCGCATGCTTTGTGTATGAGGTCCTGGGGTCAATCTCCAGCATGTCCAAGCAATGTTGGTCTTTAATGTAAAACTCTTTTAAGATGTTGTTTCTTAAACCTCGGAACAGCGTATTTATGCATTCCAGTGTTGACTTTAATCACCTATAGCCTAAATGATTTACAATGCGGCCATTTAAACTTGCCGAGGCTGTGAAGCAGCTCTCACGGCTCTGCTCCTCCACTTCTGCTGCTTCAGTCACATCACGCTGGCTCTGAACAAAAATGCGTTGTGGAAAGGCGTTAGCCAAGAACTTTTTTTCCCCTCTCTGCAATCATAGTTTTTCAAGATGGCACAACTACATGGAAGCCTCCGTGGACCTACCCGTCCCATGTATATAAAGATAATAAATTCTTCATTTACAAGGATAAGGCACATAATTGATACATGATGGGATACACTTAGCCTTGAATACCACTCCGAAGAGTAATTCGTTTGGTGTGGGTTTAATGGACAATAAGGGCTCTAAGCTTCGGTATTAAGACATAGGGCAGTCTGGCATACACACTTCCTGTCAAACTGACGTGGTCAAGACATTGAATTTTTGCACAGACACTCAGTCTCTTATCTTACACATTGAATGGGCATTTACATGACACAATTTAAATAAAAGTATGCATTGGCTAATTACATGACAAAAGCTTTTTTGCAGGCCAAAGCAAACTTTTGAAAAAAAGATATTCAAAGTACAACATCATGGTCTCCATGCATACACACACACAACAAAAATTGAATTCATGAAAAATGATATGTGCATGCATATATATTCAGTCTATTGAGTGTTGCAGGTATTACACCAGAGCCCAGAAAACCAAGTCACTGCTGGTTCCTTTAGTATTTTTCTCAGACACTTTGACATTATTTTCTATTATTTTTCCCCAATTGGTTTTATCTAATAGAAACCCCTTATTTTCTAAAATGAAACTGCATCATCAATTTGCACTATAGGCATGTAGAACAAACGTCCCATTGAAACACTTCAAATATACAAAGACAAGAAAATATTAAGACACACATTTACATCACCCACAGTGCTTCATTGGATAAGATGTTCCCTGGTCTTTTGGAATTTTTTGCCAGATTAAGAGCACCATCCTTCGGATAAGACTTAACCCTGAGGTCCTGACTCCTGACTAGTGGTTATGAAATCCCATGCCATTTCTTGTAAAGAGTAAAGGTGTAACCCGGTGTCCTGGACAAAACCCCACCATTGGCCCTGCCAATCATGGCCTCCTATTAATCCCCATCCATTGAATTGGATTCATACTCTCTCCACCTATAGCTGGTGTGGTGAGTGCACTGGCACCACTGTACTGTGGCTGCCATTGTATGATTTTTTACCAGAGGTCTTGTTAATCAATTTGAAACAAACTAATGGCTTCAAAAGCATAAATACGGGTTCCCTAGCAGGCTTTACAATGTTTATTATTAAGCTCTTTATTGAGAAAGTGAAGTAAAGCTCTGGAACGCTTTGGTTGCATGCTGTATAGGACTTCAAGTATAGAAGGACTATCAATTTCAACACATTGGCAGAATGAGGCAATTTTTCAAAGACAAGAGCAGTTAAACCAGACATGCAGCAAAATGACAGTCAGATACAATTAAGGATTGATTTGTCAGTTTTATTGAGAACTCTTTTGCCCTTGAACCATTACAGGACCAAGTGAGGCCTTGCCTTCCCACTGAATGCCTAGAGAGAAGAAAGCCAAGTTAGAGCACTTGAATCAAAAGCAGCCTTAGAAAGAGCAAACGCTACCAACCTCCATAGGGAGAAGCAGCAAATTCAACATCAGGACCACATGTTGAGTCACAGCAACCACAAACTTGGTCGTTTCCGTCAGCAGCAAACCACCTGAAATACAAAGACAATGGGCCTTCAACATGAGAAGTCATCTTAGCTTGCAAATAAAGATAAAAACGTATACCCATTGGCAAAGGAACAGGATTTGCGCTGAGCGTCACTGGGTGCAGAAGCAATAGTTGCCTTCAGGATACATGTTATGTAGATCTGGAAGAGATGACCGGTAGGTCACAAAACCAAAACAGATGGGAGTAGAAGTCAAGTTAACTCATTCATAGTACATACAGAATGACTGTCACCCTCCTGGAACATGAACGCCTCCAGCTGGAAATGGATTTTGTCAGGTTGTGACCTAGGCATGAAGCGGGAGCTGGAAGCTGTAGTTTTGGCATCCACAAAGCACCTGACGACAAAGCCATCACAAAGAGCAAATCATGAAGTCAAATCAAGCAACTAAACCTTACCCATGACTGTGACAGTTAGAAAAGGCAACTTAAACAGGACTACCGTATCAAGATCCATGACCTTACCCATGATTCTCAATGAAGAAATATCTCGGAAGTGAGTTAACATCAGGTACTTGAGTGGCCACACAGCGGTCCACAAACACACGCAGAGGCACATGATTGTACTGCTTCACAGATGCCTCAATGTTAATAACACCACCCAGGAAATAGGAGTATGAAGGCCTCTCATATATCCAATCATCTACAAAAAAATAATAATAATTAGCCAGAGACAAAATAGCAAGCACAGGTAACGTTTTTAAAGAAAATCTGTACGAACCCATCATGAGCTTCAGGGAGAAGACCAAGACTTCTTCACCAGCCTCTGTTGAGGCATAAGGGACCCATGTTGGCCTCAAGGCATCACTGCTTACATTTTGGAGCCTGCGGTTCATGAAAGTACCCATTAAATGGTCTCCCAGTTGCATGAGAAAGTGCAGAAAGTCAGAGATCCCCTACCTTTGATAATGGCATTGAACACCAACAGTTGCTCCATCGGCCCGGGTAATCGGAGTATCTGCAAGCGCCTCAGGGGTGTAGGTAAGAGAGAAGGTGTAGACAAGCTCATCCTCATTCACCTGTAAAAAGATTGTGGTTACCAAGAGGGTCATCCCACAGACTTTACATACCAGACTGTGTACTCATTTCTATGAGAAGGTGCAATATGGTGAAATGCCTAAAGAGAAAACACTAATTATTCTTCACATCCCCACAGCCACCTTCAAATCTCCAGTGTTGCCAGAGAAAGTCAGTGTCTGGGAAGCATGCACATTTTGTAAACACAATTAAAATGTACAAGAGTAATTGTTAAAGCTTCTTTCATACAATTTACATTAGAAGTTGGTTTGAAGGGTTATTTAAATGGAAGTAGCTTGAACATTAAGGATTGACCAATTCAAATAGATATAACTTGGTCTTGACTGACATTGTAAAACCATGTTAACTGACATTCCTTGAAAGGTCCTCTGCCTTTAAAACAACAAATAACCCATTAAGATTGATAAATTCTTACCATCAGCACACTGTTGCAGTCCTGTAATTCATACTCAAAGATGAGCACTCTTGACCCAGGATCCTGACCAACAACAGGACATCCACCTAAAGACAGACCAGTTGGCTGGATCAACTGACCATTGCCGAAGAAGTCCTGCTGGACCTCTACGAGAACCCGGTTCTCTCCACATTGAACAGCTACGCTGTTGGGAGTCACGGGTTGCCTCAACTGGAAGTCCACCGCCACCTCGCTCTGCACCTCTGGAACGATGGGATACCTCCAATCCAAAGGCTTCACTGGACCCTGCAACAGCTGCTTCTCCTGAAGACCAAAAGGATCCTGTGCAAGGCTTTTGGAGTCGGGACCCAGAGGACTCTGAAACTGAGAAACCACTTGCAAAGGGTTCCAGAGCCCTAGAGGAGAAAGGGCAGGATTTCCAGAAGGTGGATCTGATTTTGGCCCCATGCTTCTTGGACTATGACTGTACCTCAAACTTCCCAAGACATCAGGCAGATCAAAAGCAGCAATTACAGCCACAACTAACACTACTTTCAGGAACCCCATTCTAAGAATCTTTAACACAAACACCTCAACACACACCAGCTCTTGGCTTTCCCATTTTATACAGCTTTGATTAAGGTGGCTCCACCCCTTTTACCTCAATTGATCATTCTTGATTTTCCTCTGGACCTGTAGAGTGTATCTTGGGGAAGCATCAGTCTGCACATTTTTTATGTGCCTGTCCAAATAGCCACACTTGGCATCTTTGTACTTGATATAATATTGAAGAGAATTGAACAATATTCCTACAATATTTCAAGTATTTGATCTCTAGGATCTCCAAGAAATGTTGGACTTTTAAGTCAATAGGCATATTAGGTCGAGAGGCATATCTCATATCTCACGTATCTCACGTATCTCACGTATCTATCTATCTATCTATCTATCTATCTATCTATCTATCTATCTATCTATCTATCTATCTATCTATCTATCTATCTATCTATCTGTATGTATGTATGTATGTATGTATGTTGCATTAAAAAAATAATAAATAAATATAAAAACAGCTAAATCAGGGGATGTAGCTCAGTGGTCGAGCGCATGCTTTGTGTATGAGGTCCTGGGGTCAATCTCCAGCATGTCCAAGCAATGTTGGTCTTTAATGTCAAACTCTTTTAAGATGTTGTTTCTTAAACCTCGGAACAGCGTATTTATGCATTCCAGTGTTGACTTTAATCACCTATAGCCTAAATGATTTACAATGCGGCCATTTAAACTTGCCGAGGCCGTGAAGCAGCTCTCACCGCTCTGCTCCTCCACTTCTGCTGCTTCAGTCACGTCACGCTGGCTCTGAACAAAAATGCATTGTGGAAAGGCGTTGGCCAAGTACTTTTTTTCCCCTCTCTGCAATCATAGTTTTTCAAGATGGCACAACTACATGGAAGCCTCCGTGGACCTACCCGTCCCATGTATATAAAGATAATAAATTCTTCATTTACAAGGATAAGGCACATAATTGATACATGATGGGATACACTTAGCCTTGAATACCACTCCGAAGAGTAATTCATTTGGTGTGGGTTTAGTGGATATTAAGGGCACTAAGTTTCGTTATTAAGACATAGGGCAGTCTGGCATACACACTTCCTGTCAAACTGACGTGGTCAAGTGGCCAAGACATTGAATTTTTGCACAGACACTCTGTCTCTTATCTTACACATTGAGTGGGCATTTACATGACACAATTTAAAAAAAAGTATGCATTGGCTAATTACATGACAAAAGCTTTTTTGCAGGCCAAAGCAAACTTTTGAAAAAATATATTCAAAGTACATCATGGTCTCTATGCATACACACACACAACAAAAATTGAATTCATGAAAAATGATGTTATGTGCATGCATATATATTCAGTCTATTGAGTGTTGCAGGTATTACACCAGAGCCCAGAAAACCAAGTCACTGCTGGTTCCTTTAGTATTTTTCTCAGATACTTTGACATTATTTTCTATTATTTTTCAACAATTGGTTTTCTCTGATAGAAACCCCTTATTTTCTAAAATGAAACTGCATCATCAATTTGCACTATAGGCATGTAGAACAAATGTCCCATCGAAACACGTCAAATATACCAGCAAATATGCAAAGACAAGAAAATATTAAGACACTCATTTACATCACCCACAGTGCTTCATTGGATAAGGTGTTCCCTGGTCTTTTGGAATTTTTTTGCCAGATTAAGAGGACCATCCTTCGGATAAGACTTTAACCTGAGGTCCTGACTGGTGGTTATTAAATCCCATGGCATTTCTTGTAATGAGTAAAGGTGTAACCCAGGTGTCCTGGACAAAACCCCACCATTGGCCCTGCCAATCATGGCCTCCTATTAATCCCCATCCATTGAATTGGATACATACTCTCTCCACCTATAGCTGGTGTGGTGAGTGCACTGGCACCACTGTACTGTGGCTGCCATTGTATGATTTTTTACCAGAGGTCTTGTTAATCAATTTGAAACAAACGAATGGCTTCAAAAGCATAAATATGGGTTCCCTAGCAGGCTTTACAATGTTTATTATTAAGCTCTTTATTGAGAAAGTGAAGTAAAGCTCTGGAACGCTGTGGTTGCATGCTGTATAGGACTTCAAGTATAGAAAGACTATCAGTTTCAACACATTGGCAGAATAAGGCAATTTTTCAAAGACAAGAGCAGTTAAACCAGACATGCAGCAAAATGACAGTCAGATACAATTAAGGATTGATTTGTCAGTTTTATTGAGAACTCTTTTGCCCTTGAACCATTACAGGACCAAGTGAGGCCTTGCCTTCCCACTGAATGCCTAGAGAGAAGAAAGCCAAGTTAGAGCACTTGAATCAAAAGCAGCCTTAGAAAGAGCAAACGCTACCAACCTCCATAGGGAGAAGCAGCAAATTCAACATCAGGACCACATGTTGAGTCACAGCAACCACAAACTTGGTCGTTTCCGTCAGCAGCAAACCACCTGCAACAACACAAAGACAAGGGGCCTTCAACACGAGAAAAGTCATCTTAGCATACAAATAAGATAAAAACGTATACCCGTTGGCAAAAGAACAGGATTTGCGCTGAGCGTCACTGGGTGCAGAAGCAATAGTTGCCTTCAGGATACATGTTATGTAGATCTGGAAGAGATGACGGACAGGTCACAAAACCAAAACAGATGGGAGTAGAAGTCAAGTTAAGTCATTCATAGTACATACAGAATGACTGTTGCCCTCCTGGAACATGAACGCCTCCAGCTGGAAATGGATTTTGTCAGGTTGTGACCGAGGCATGAAGCGGGACCTGGAAGATGTAGTTTTGGCATCCACAAAGCACCTGACGAAAAAACCATCACAAAGAGCAAATCATGAAGTCAAATCAAGCAACTAGACCTTACCCATGACTGTGACAGTTAGAAAAGGCAACTTAAACAGGACTACCGTATCAAGATCCATGACCTTACCCATGATTCTCAATGAAGGAATATCTCGGAAGAGAATTCACATCAGGTAGTTGAGTGGCCACACAGCGGTCCACAAACACACGCAGAGGCACATGATTGTACTGCTTCACAGATGCCTCAATGTTAATAACACCACCCAGGAAATAGGAGTATGAAGGCCTCTCATATATCCAATCATCTACAAAAAATAAAAAATAATTAGGCAGAGACACAATAGCAAGCACAGGTAACGTTTTTAAAGAAAATCTGTACCAACCCATCATGAGCTTCAGGGAGAAGACCAAGACTTCTTCACCAGCCTCTGTTGAGGCATAAGGGACCCATGTTGGCCTCAAGGCATCACTGCTTACATTTTGGAGCCTGTGGTTCATGAAAGTACCCATTAAATGGTCTCCCAGTTGCATGAGAAAGTGCAGAAAGTCACAGAGATTCCCTACCTTTGATAATGGCATTGAACACCAACAGTTGCACCATCGGCCCGGGTAATCGGAGTACCTGCAAGCGCCTCAGGGGTGTAGGTAAGAGAGAAGGTGTAGACAAGCTCATCCTCATTCACCTGTAAAAATATTGTGGTTACAAAGAGGGTCATTCCACAGACTTTACATACCAGACTGTGCACTCATTTCTATGAGAAGGTGCAATATGGTGAAATGCCTAAAGAGAAAACACTAATTATTCTTCACATCCCCACAGCCACCTTCAAATCTCCAGTGTTGCCAGAGAAAGTCAATGTTTGGGAAGAATGCACATTTTGTAAACACAATTAAAATTTACAAGAGTAATTGTTAAAGCTCCTTTCACACAATTTACATCAGATGTTGGTTCGAAGGGTTATTTAAATGGAAGTAGCTTGACCATTAAGGATTGACCCATTCAAATAGATATAACTTGGTCTTGACTGACATTGTAAAACCATGTTAACTGACATTCCTTGAAAGGTCCTCTGCCTTTAAAACAACAAATAACCCATTAAGATTGATAAATTCTTACCATCAGCACACTGTTGCAGTCCTGTAATTCATACTCAAAGATGAGCACTCTTGACCCAGGATCCTGACCAACAACAGGACATCCACCTAAAGACAGACCAGTTGGCTGGATCAACTGACCATTGCCAAAGAAGTCCTGCTGGACCTCTACGAGAACCCGGTTCTCTCCACATTGAACTGCTACGCTGTTGGGAGTCACGGGTTGCCTCAACTGGAAGTCCACCGCCACCTCGCTCTGCACCTCAGGAACAGTGGGATACCTCCAATCCAAAGGCTTCACTGGACCCTGCAACAGCTGCTTCTCCTGAAGACCAAAAGGATCCTGTGCAAGGCTTTTGGAGTCGGGACCCAGAGGACTCTGAAACTGAGAAGCCACTTGCAAAGGGTTCCAGAGCCCTAGAGGAGAAAGGGCAGGACTTCCAGAAGCTGGATCTGATTTTGGCCCCATGCTTCTTGGACTATGAATGTACCTCAAACTTCCCAAGACATCAGGCAGATCAAAAGCAGCAATTACAGCCACCACTAACACCACTTTCAGGAACCCCATTCTAAGAATCTTTAACACAAACACCTCAACACACACCAGCTCTTGGCTTTCCCATTTTATACAGCTTTGATTAAGGTGGCTCCACCCCTTTTACCTCAATTGATCATTCTTGATTTTCCTCTGGACCTGTAGAGTGTATGTATCTTGGGGAAGCATCAGTCTGCACATTTTTTATGTGCCTGTCCAAATAGCCACACTTGGCATCTTTGTACTTGATATAATATTGAAGAAAATTGAATAATGTTCCACTTATATGACCTACAGTATTTCTGGACTTTTATCCCAGGATCTCCAAGAAATGTTGGACTTTTAAGTCAAAGGCATATCTCACATATCTATATATATCTATATATATATATATATATATATATATATATATAAACAGCTAATTCAGCGGATGTAGCTCAGTGGTCGAGCGCATGTTTTGTGTATGAGGTCCTGGGGTCAATCCCCAACATGTCCAAGCAATGTTGGTCTTATATGTCAAACTCTTTTAAGTGCTTGTTTTAAACCTCTGTACTGCATATGTATGCATTCCAGTGTTGACGTTAATCACCTATAAACGATTTGCAATGCAGCCATTTAAACTTGCCGAGGCCGTGAAGCGCCTCTCACCGCTCTGCTCGTCCTCTTCTGCTGCTTCAGTCAAAACGCGTTGTGGAAAGGCGTTGGCCAAGTACTTTTTTTCCCTTTCTGCTATCATAGATTTTCAAGATGGCGGAACTACATGGAAGCCTCCGTGGACCTACCCGTCCCATGTGATAATAAATTCTTCATTTACAACGGCACGTTATTGGCAGAGGTATTTGTATACCATGTATGACATATTTGTGAATAAAAATATTGATTTTAAATAATAAAATACATAAAAAGTACACATTGTCCTTTTAAAGTCACGTGTTGGTAAATAAAAGAACACACTTCTCACCACGAGGGGATGTAGTTCAGTGGTGGAGTGCATGCTGTGTATGTATGATGTCGTTTATACAGATACTTTTACAAAATACTACTTAGGCTGTGCTCTAAGCACTGCGGGCTCCCACTTTTTAGCTAATATATTTCTAAAATGATTTTTTGTATTATACATGTTGCGTATTATTAATGTTGGTATGTGCCTTTTGCATGTTCTTATCTGTTTTTTCTCTTTTGTGATGTAATTGCCCATTCACTTGATTGGATGTATGTGATCATGTGACCATGCATGGCTGTATATATGGAGGTGTCTCCCCACTTGTTTATGTCTGATGAAGGGTTTGGGCCCAAAACGTTACACGTACACGTGGTGAGCAACCGTTAAATTCGCTTAAGAGCATCTTCTGGTGTGCGGATTTATTGTTTACTTTTGTTGCTACCTGTGTGCCCAGCACACAGTTTTATTGTTTTGAATGTGCGTGCTACACCCCTTGAACTTTATCTATAATCTGCACTTCTCTAATCTGTTTTGAGGATTCAGCCTCTGAATTGGGGCACGTCTACAGTCAACAGAATGTTCAAAAGCGACCATCAAAATAAAGTATTACCATGTTTTCCTCATCTTTTTGATTTAGGGGCATGCGAGTTTCCAAACACGATGCATGATGGGATACACTTAGCCATGAATACCACTCCGAAGAGGAATTCAAATGGTGTGGGTTTAGTGGACATTAAGGGCATTGAGCTTTGGCATTACAAGGGGCAGTCTGGCATACACACTTCCTGTCAAACGGACATGTGGTGAATTGGCCAAGACATTGAATTTTTGCACAGACACTCTGTCTCTTATCTTACACATTGAGTGGGCTTTTACATGAAAACAATTTTAAAAAAAAGTATGCATTGTCCAATTACATGACAACAGCTTTTTGCAGGCCAAAGCAAACTTTTGAAGACAGATATTCAAAGTACATCATGGTCTCCATGCATACACACACAAAAAAATTGCATTCGTGAAAAATTATGTTATGTTCATGCATATATATTCTTTTGAGTGTTGCAGGTATCACACCAGAACCCAAAAAACCAAGTCACTGCTGGTTCTCTTAGGATTTTCCTAAGATACTTTGACATTTTCTCCAACGTACACACCCCAAACGGTTTTCTCTTATAGAAACCCATATTTCCTAAAATGAAAAAGCGTCAATTTGCACTATGGGCATGTAGAACAAATGTCACATTGAAACACTTCAAATGAACCAGCAAATACCTGTATGCAGAGACATCAGCCACAGTGCTTATTGGAAAAATTTTTCCCCAGTCTTTTGGAATAATTAAGAGCGCCATCCTTCAGATGAGACGTTAACCTGAGGTCCTGACTGGTGGTTATTATAATTACCATGGCACTTCTCGTAAAAAGTAGGTATGCATCCCTGGTGTCCTGGACCAATCCCCTCCATTGGCCCTGCCAATCATGGCCTGCTAATAATCTCCATCCATTGAATTGGATTCATACTCTCTCCACCTATAGCTGGTGTGGTGAGTGCACTGGCACCACTGTACTGTGGCTGCCATTGTATGATTTTCAGCGGTCTTGTTAAATTGAAACAAACTAATGGCTTCAAAAGAATAGACATGGGCTTTCACTAGCAGTCTTTAAAATATTTATCATTTAGCTCCTTATTTAAAAAGTGAAGTAAAGCTCTGGAACACTTTGGTTGCATGCTGTATAGGACTTCAAGTATAGAAGGACTATCAGGTTCACCACATTTGCAGAAAGAGGCAATTTTTCAAAGACAAGAGCAGTTAAACCAGACATGCAGCAAAATGACAACTCAGACAGATAAGAATTGATTTGTCAGTTTTATTGAGAACTCTTTTGCCCTTGAACCATTACAGGACCAAGTGAGGCCTTGCCTTCCCACTGAATGCCTAGAGAGAAGAAAGCCAAGTTAGAGCACTTGAATCAAAAGCAATCCTAGAAAGAGCAAACGCAACCAACCTCCATAGGGAGAAGCACCAAATTCAGCATCAGGACCACATGTTGAGTCACAGCAATCACAAACTTGGTCGTTTCCATCAGCAGCAAACCACCTGCAACACAAATACATGGAGCCTTCAACATGAGAAAAGTCATCTTACCATGCAAATAAAGAAAAAAACGTATACCCGTTGGCAAATGAACAGGATTTGCGCTGAGCGTCACTGGGTGCAGAAGCAATAGTTGCCTTCAGAATACAGGTTATGTAGATCTGGAAGAGATGACCGATAGGTCACAAAACCAAAACAGATGGGAGGAGAAGTCAAGTTAACTCATTCATAGTACATACAGAATGACTGTCACCCTCCTGGAACATGAACGCCTCCAGCTGGAAATGGATTTTGTCAGGTTGTGACCTAGGCATGAAGCGGGAGCTGGAAGCTGTAGTTTTGGCATCGACAAAGCACCTGACGACAAAACAATCACAAAAAGCAAATCATGAAGTCAACTGTAGAGTATCAAACAACTAGACCTTACCCATGACTGTGACAAAGTGGATACAAAAGGTAACTTAAACAGTCCTACCACATCAAGGGCCATGACCTTACCCATGATTCTCAATGAAGGAATATCTCGGAAATGAGTTCACATCAGGTACTTGAGTGGCCACACAGCGGTCCACAAACACACGCAGAGGCACATGATTGTACTGCTTCACAGATGCCTCAATGTTAATAACGCCACCCAGGAAATAGGAGTATGAAGGCCTCTCAAATGACCAATCATCTACAGAAAAAAAAACAGTTTAGGTACAGCCACAATAGCAAGTGTAAAGGTTAAATTTTATTCAAATAAAACTTGTCTCAACCCATCATGAGCTTCAGGGAGAAGACCAAGACTTCTTCACCAGCCTCTGTTGAGGCATAAGGGACCCATGTTGGCCTCAAGGCATCACTGCTTACATTTTGGAGCCTACGGTTCATGAAAGTACCCATTAAATGGTCTCCCAGTCGCACAAGAAAGTGCAGAAAGTCACAGAGATCCCCTACCTTTGATAATGGCATTGAACACCAACAGTTGCACCATCGGCCCGGGTAATCGGAGTACCTTCAAACGCCTCAGGGGTGTAGGTAAGAGAGAAGGTGTAGACGAGCTCATCCTCATTCATCTGTAAAAACATTGTGGTTACCCAGAGGGTCATCCCAAAGATTTGACATTCACCAAGACCATGCACTCATTTCTATGAATAAGAAAAGGTGCATTGTGCAATTGTGGTGGAACTCCTTGAAGAAAAAAAAAAGGTTAAACACATAACCATAACTGCTCTCAGAAACCATTGTGTTGCCAGAGAAATTCAATGTTTGTAAGAATCTACTTGCGATTGAACATGTACAATTTGCGGTTCCAGGGTTAACACAATTAAGTGTAGAAGATTTGTTAGTTTCTTAAGCTCCTTTCATGCCATTTATGGGATAGTTTACATCAGATTTTGGTTTGAAGGGTTATTTAAAAGGCAAGTAGATTGAAAATTAAGGATTGACCCATTCAAATAGCCTGAACTTGGTCTTGACTGACATTGTAAAACCATTGAACTGACATTCGTTGAAAGGTCCTCTGCCTTTAAAACAACAAATAACCCATTAAGATTGATAAATTCTTACCATCAGCACACTGTTGCAGTCCTGTAACTCATACTCAAAGATGAGCACTCTTGACCCAGGATCCTGACCAACAACAGGACATCCACCTAAAGACAGACCAGTTGGCTGGATCAACTGACCATTGCCGAAAAAGTCCTGCTGGACCTCTACGAGAACCCGGTTCTCTCCACATTGAACTGCTACGCTGTTAGGAGTCACGGGTTGCCTCAACTGGAAGTCCACCGCCACCTCACTCTGCACCTCAGGAACGATGGGATACCTCCAATCCAAAGGCTTCACTGGACCCTGCAACAGCTGCTTCTCCTGAAGACCAAAAGGATCCTGTGCAAGACTTTTGGAGTCGGGACCCAGAGGACTCTGAAACTGAGAAACCACTTGCAAAGGGTTCCAGAGCCCTAGAGGAGAAAGGGCAGGATTTCCAGAAGCTGGATCTGATTTTGGCCCCATGCTTCTTGGACTATGACTGTACCTCAAACTTCCCAAGACATCAGGCAGATCAAATGCAGCAATTACAGCCACAACTAACACCACTTTCAGGAACCCCATTCTAACCAATTTCAACACAAACACCTCAACACACACCAGCGCTTGGCTTTCCCATTTTATACAGCTTTGATTAAGGTGGCTCCACCCCTTTTACTTTAATTGATTATTCTTGATTCTCCTCTGGACCTGTAGAGTTTATGTATCCTGGGGAAGCACCAGTCTGCACATTTTTTATGCGGCCTGTCCAAATACCAACACTTGCTGTCTTTGTACTTGACCACTTGTCCACTCACATGACCTACAGTATTTCCGGTCTTTGATTCCCAGCATCTCCAAGCAAGCCTGGACTTTTCAGTCAAAGGCATATCTCACATATATTTCTTGCATAAAGAAAATAATAAAAGAAAAAAAAACTAACTCAGGGTGTGTATCTCAATGTTAAAGCACATGCTTTGTATGTATTAGTTCATGGGTTTAATCCCCAGCATGTCCGAACAATGTGGAAATTTCCATTACTTTCACTACTTGTTTCTTGAACCTCAGAACCACATATGTATGCATTCCAGTGTTGACCTTCATCACCTATAAATTTTGATTTAAAGGCACATGTGGGTTAACAACAGAGCACACTTATGACTATGAGGGATTGTAGCTCAATGGTAAAGCACATGCTTCCCATCTATGAGGTCTTGGGTTCAATCCCCAGCATCTTCAAACAATGTTGGACTTTAAAGTCAAAGGCAAATCTCTCATATATATTTTGCCTGAAGAAAATAATATTTAGACAAGAAAAAACTGTAGCTAAATCAAGGGATGTAGCTCAGTGGTAAAGTACATGCTATGCATATATGAGTCATGGGTTCAGTCTCCAAGCAATGTGGAACTTTCCATTACTTTCACTGCTTGTTCTTGAACCTCAGAACCACATAAGTATGCATTCTAGTGTTGACCTTTATCATCTTTATGTATAAAACAACACACTTAACACCATGAGGGGACGTAGCTCAGAGCAAAACATCCAACGTAGAAGACCACCACTACTTGGAGATGCTGGGGATTGAACCCAGGACCTCATACATGCGAAGCATGCGCTCTACCGCTGAGCTACATCCCCTCACAGTAACACATTTGTTCTCTTATTTACCTACATTTGCTTTTAAGTCAAAATGTATAGGGGATAAAGGTCAACGCTGGAATGCAAACATATGTGGTTCCGAGGTTCAATAAACAAGCAAAGAAATTACTTGGAGATGCTGGGGTTTGAACCCAGGACCTCATAGATCAAAGCATGCGCTCTACCACTGAGCTACATCCACTGATTCTGCTGACAGGTTTCTTTTGTTTCCTGTATTAGGTCCTGTGTTCAATCCCCAGCTTCTCTAAACAATGTCATATACGCATGTATCACATGTACATTGTTTGCATTATGAGGTCCAAGGTTCAATCCTCAGCATCTCCAAGCAATGTGGAGCTTCCACTTGTTTCTTTAACTCACATTTTAGGTTGGATAGTATGGACATTGAGACAGGGATGAACATGCCTGCTGATATACTTGTGTATCTTGTGGAACAGGATGATTTAAAGTCCCCCTGTAGTTAATGATATTTTCCCTTCAAACTCATCTTTGATCATCAAAATTCTATATTTAAAAGTTTTCTTTTCCTTCATGACTTAAAAGCACTGTATAAACTTGAACTGACTTGAATTGAAGGCATAAAAGCTTCTGTCAGTTAATGAAGATTTGACAGATAAGCTCAAGGCACGATTGGACTGGATTTTTTTTGTTTTATGGACGTCGTCATCTTTAATATTATACTTTGTTTGGCCACTGTCGCCAAGTTAACTGGTAAGAGAATACGGTTTGACTCCCACGTCATGTTCATACAGACTTTATTCAAGATGCTACTGAGAGGCTAAAAAAATTAAAAATCCCAATGCCTGACGATAGAACGAAGGGGATGAAGATCTGTCAGTGTGTGTTCAGCAAGTCAAACTGTAATTTGTGCATAATTACGTGCAACTAACCCTGAGCAAAACCAAACCCATAGACATGTAGTTAATTAATATTACCGAAAAGTTGTGTAATTAAATGTGTTAATTAGTGTATCACCAAAGATAGTTGTTTTGTGAAAGTTAGATTAAACTTCTCTACTATATTCCAATAATAAACAATGACCACACAGACTAAATATCATTTCTCATGTGATGAGTTAAGTATCGACGGATTCTGTAAATTACGAATGAACTGTCCTTGGACTTCAGATAAATAGAGACCTTGCTTTACAGAGCACAGAGAAATATAACTCACAGGTTATGTGAGATCGAACGTTTAGACATCACCACTAAACTGATCGATATTGCTTCTTGAATTATGAGTGTAAAATCATAGGACTCTACACGACACACGGCTTGGTTCTCAGGTTCAACTTTATTTGGCTAGAATGCATGCAGACACTGTATTAACAACACAAAAGACAGCAAATGTCCACATTTCCAGAACTATGGAAAAATTCATTTCTTCCAAATATAAAACATCCACTGAAAAAAAGATCCTGCTTATCGTTTTCAAATAATCTGTAATGCATAATAGTAAATTACTGCGTGGTGATTCAATGAGTCTATAATTCTATTTATACAAATACTGCCGAAAAATATTATTATTATTATTATTTCTTCCATAAATAGAGCTTTAAAGTTGTGGAAGTAAAAAATCCCACTCGGTTTCTCCAAAGAGATATAGATTTTTTAAAAAATATCATAGGAATCTTTTGAGCGATTAAAAAAAAGTCATAAATAATTGTAGTTGCCAAAGTTAAAATGCGTTATAATATTTGCAGATTCCTTGTTGCATCTGCAATTGGTTGATTTTCATGTGCTTTAATGCATTTTACTTTCTAAAGGTGTAACAATGAATAGATAAGTATTATAATTAGGGTTGGGTATCGAGAATCGAGTATCGATTGGAACCGGGACTAACTTTTCGTTTTTCCCGGAATCGTTCAAAAGTTAAAATTTCGATTCCTAGTTTCGATATTCACACTCCGCCGACCAGAAGAAGAAACCGCTGAACAACTCCAATGAAGAAGCGTCTACCGGAAGTGTTGGCATAACCGCGCGAGTCGAACATGAGTAGCTTACGTCGGCGGTCCAAAGTGTGGCTTCACTTTTCTAAAAATAACAAAATCTCGGCAAAATGCAAAATTTGTGACAAAAGGAGTTTTTCCCTTCATAAAGGAGTATTTCCTTCAGAAAGACCGTTGGTTAGCAAGGTTAGCTAAACTTTTTTGACCCCACCTCTTAAAAGAATCGGAATCGAGAATCGTTGGGAAACGGAATCGAAACAAGGAATCGGAATCGTTCAAATTCAAACGATACACAACCCTAATTATAATTGTGGTTGAAATTATTCATGAGATCATACAATACACGATGCATTAAACATTTTTATAATAAACGCTTTATAAGTAAAGCGTTACGTTGTTCTGTAATCAAACGTCAGTAGTTTTATATTTTACCATTGCCTTTGATCCACACATACGTCCTTTACAATATGCCGATCAGTTCATTTACTCATAAAATACATCTGTGCAAAACAACTGAAATGATCGCTTATACATACTGTACAAAGAATGAAAATGGCACATTTCACAGGAAAAAATTGACTCAAACCACGGGAACATAACAACAGTCACAAGACAAGTATAAACAACATCTGGTAACACACACTGTAAAAATGAATATGCTTTATCTAATCAATAAAATTGTGGCAACAGATTACAAGCAATATTATTTATTAAATTGAACAAATTAGAATTGAGTAATAGTTCATCAAATTAACATTCTAATTAATTCTAATTTGTACAATTTAATTAATAATATTGCTTGTAATATGTTGCCACAATTTTATTGATTAGATAAAGCATATTATTTTTTTCAGTGCAACAATAACGTTCATCAGTTAATTAACATGGACTAAGAATGAAATGCACTACTTCAGCATTTATTAATCTTATTTAATATTAATTTTAACATTTACTAAGACATGATCAAAATCAAAGGTTGTATTTGTTAACATTAGTTAATTACCAGCTGTAGTATTAACATTAATAAAGATTAATAAATACAGTAAGAAGTGTTTTGCTCTTGTTAGTTCATGTTGGTTAACTAATGAACCTTATTCTATAGTGTTACCAGTACTCTCAACCCGATCTCACGGGAATTCGTACGAATTTTACAAGGTGGCTAATTCGTAACAATTCGTACGACCTCACTCGTACGAATTAGTACAATTTTGCTAAATCGTACATATTTTACGAATTAGCCAATTCGTATGAATTCGTACGAATGACCTACCCCTGACCCCGCCCCTAAACATAACCGTACGAACAAATCGTACGAATTCGTACGAGTGAGGTCGTATGAATTAGTACGACCTAGCCACTTTTGAATCACTCGTACGAATTGGTCGTGAGATAGCGTAGGTACTCTTTAATCGTCTGTAATGTGGGTGACGTGAAAACCACTCAGTTCGCCTCCCTTCTTACATTCGGGGAGGTTGAGATGGATGTCCGTCTCCTCCACGGTCTTCCTGGAGGTGTATGTGGATTTCCAGCGCAGAAGAACGATCCTCTTGAAGTATTTGACCGTGTTGTTCTTCACGCTGACGAAGCAGAAGGTGTTGATCATGCTGTTGCTCATGGCGATGCACTCGATGATGTAGAACGCCACCAGGGAGTTGCGCTCCCGCGAGATGAGCGTCGGGTGGAAATCCCGCAGGATCGTGTATCCGTAGTACGGAGCCCAGCAGAGGATGTACGCCGTGAGGATCCCGATGAGCACCATGACCGTCTTCCTGCGGCAGCGCAGGCGCTTGCGGATCTGCTCCGTCTGGAAACCCGGCACGCTCTTGAACCAGAGTTCCCGGGAGATGCGCAGGTAACACAGGGCCATGGTGAGCACCGGCCCCACGAACTCCACCGCGAAGATGAAGAGGAAGTACGAGCGGTAGTACACCTGCTGGTCCACCGTCCAGATCTGGGCGCAGAAGGTCTTGCTGCGGTTCGCCCCGTTCGGGACTTTGGTGGCGGACGCGAAGTATGCAGACGGTATGGAAATGAACACCGGGACGACCCACACCCCGGTGATGAGACAGTATGCGGTCTGGAGCTTCATTCTGGGCCTCAAGGGATGAACGATGGCCATATACCTACAGACGACAAAGATGATCAGGGTCATTTTTTACGTTCATGCTGTACAGGGAAATTCACTAAAAAGTTGTTTTTCGTTTGTTTTTGTTTTGTTTAGGGGTGGGGTTAAGGATCCTGGGGTGGAGTTGAGTAGGTTTAGGGGTGGGGATAGGGACCAGGGGGTGGAAATGGGTAGGATTAGGGGCGGGGTTAGGGATCAGGGGCTGGAGATGGGTAGGATTAGGGGTGGGGTTAGGGATCAGGGGGCGGAGATGGGTAGGATTAGGGGTGGGGTTAGGGATCAGGGGCTGGAGATGGGTAGGATTAGGGGCGGGGTTAGGGATGAGGGGCTGGAGATGGGTAGGATTAGGGGTGGGGTTAGGGATCAGGGGCTGGAGATGGGTAGGATTAGGGGAGGGGGTTAGGGATCAGGGGCTGGAGATGGGTAGGATTAGGGGCGGGGTTAAGGATCAGGGGGCGGAGATGGGTAGGATTAGGGGCGGGGTTAGGGATCAGTGGGTGGAGATGGGTAGGATTAGGGGTGGGGTTAGGGATGAGGGGCTGGAGATGGGTAGGATTAGGGGCGGGGTTAGGGATGAGGGGCTGGAGATGGGTAGGATTAGGGGTGGGGTTAGGGATCAGGGGCTGGAGATGGGTAGGATTAGGGGCGGGGTTAGGGATGAGGGGCTGGAGATGGGTAGGATTAGGGGTGGGGTTAGGGATGAGGGGCTGGAGATGGGTAGGATTAGGGGCGGGGTTAGGGATCAGGGGCTGGAGATGGGTAGGATTAGGGGTGGGGTTAGGGATCAGGGGGCGGAGATGGGTAGGATTAGGGGCGGGGTTAGGGATGAGGGGCTGGAGATGGGTAGGATTAGGGGCGGGGTTAGGGATCAGGGGGCGGAGATGGGTAGGATTAGGGGCGGGGTTAGGGATCAGTGGGTGGAGATGGGTAGGATTAGGGGTGGGGTTAGGGATGAGGGGCTGGAGATGGGTAGGATTAGAGGTGGGGTTAGGGATGAGGGGCTGGAGATGGGTAGGATTAGGGGTGGGGTTAGGGATCAGGGGCTGGAGATGGGTAGGATTAGGGGCGGGGTTAGGGATGAGGGGCTGGAGATGGGTAGGATTAGGGGTGGGGTTAGGGATCAGGGGCTGGAGATGGTAGGATTAGGGGCGGGGTTGGGGATCAGGGGGCGGAGATGGGTAGGATTAGGGGCGGGGTTAGGGATCAGTGGGTGGAGATGGGTAGGATTAGGGGTGGGGTTAGGGATGAGGGGCTGGAGATGGGTAGGATTAGTGGCAGGGTTAGGGATCAGGGGGCAGAGATAGGTAGGATTAGGGATCAGGGGGCGGAGACGGGAAGGATTAGGGGCGGGGTTAGGGATCAGGGGGTGGAGATGAGTAGGATTAGGGGTGGGGTTAGGGATCTGGGGGTGGAGATGGGTAGGATTAGGGGTGGAGTTAGGGATCAGGGGGGCGGAGATGGGTAGGATTAGGGGCGGGGTTAGGGATCAGGGGGTGGAGATGGGTAGGATTAGGGGTGGGGTTAGGGATCAGGGGGCGGAGATGGGTAGGTTTAGGGGTAAGGTTATGGATCAGTGGGTGGAGATGTAGGATTAGGGGCGGGGTTAGGGATCAGGGGGCGGGGTTAGGGATCAGGGGGCGGAGATGGGTAGGTTTAGGGGTAGGGTTATGGATCAGTGGGTGGAGATGTAGGATTAGGGGCGGGGTTAGGGATCAGGGGGCGGGGTTAGGGACCAGGGGGCGGAGATGGGTAGGTTTAGGGTTGGGGATAGGGATCAGGGGGCTATAATATGAATGATTGTAAGACAGAAATACTGATACTGTGTGTTGAAAGGACTGTTAGTAAAGCGGTTTCATATCCATACAAGACAACGGCTATCTGATTCAGAACACAGGTCTGAATGTTACTGTAATGATCGGATTTATCAAAGGTTTAATAAACTGAGCCATATGATGAATGATTTAATAATTAATCATGCATCTCTGTCTCCTTTTCTATGAATTTGCATAATTATGCATTGCTCCCTCATCAATGTCAGTAAATGTCATACAAGTAAAGTGTGCAAGCTTGTGGAGATAATTTTATTTTTTTGAGTGAACTATTTTTTTCCATACTGAATAATGAATGATCACATCTGTCTTATTATTTTAAAACTATAAAATTAAAATATTTTACCATAACTGCAAACTGTGTTGAGTCATGTGTGTGAAAACCTAAAGCTCACTAACACATCAAAGTCACTGTGAAATCAATTCAATTTAATGTTTCAGTATTAATAATAATTCATCAGCACATCATTATTGTGTTAAATTGATGTTAATCTTGAATCAGAATAAGTTCCTCTTGCAGCATCTCTTCTCTTCTCTGATGATGTGGGCGGGGCAACCTGTCACTCACATGAAATCAGCCAATAGCAAACCACAACCATCCAATCAGCCAATCACCTTCCCACAGACACAATCAAGCCCCGCCCACATCTGTTCTTGTTCCAGAAGTTTCACTCAATGTACGACACAATAGAGGAGAAAAGACTAGAGCAACTTCACTTCAAGCTGACTTTAACACAATTAATTTGCAGCACTAATGCTCCTTTAGGAAAGGCTCATCTAGTATAATTTGTTCTATTTAAGGATGTCTTTCAGTTGATCAGAAACGTGTGAGCCATTCATAATTAAATGTTCCTTAATTATGGACTGTCAATTCAGACAAGTCAAACAGCAAGGCAAGGTAATCATACTGTAAGTGGTTTTCGTGAGGCCTTTTTGATAATTAAAAACACTGACGAGGTACGACGAACTGTGTAAAATGACTAGCTTAGAAGTGTCGGGGGGAACTTTAAAAGCTATGAGTAAAGAAATACAGCAGGAGCTGAAACGTAATCTTGATTCACTCTCTGATATACGAGTCAGGACAAAACTGATCATTAAATGGGAAATGTTCGCACATGCTTTATCACATTTCGAGTTGTTAGGGAAACGCAGCGTGTGTAAAGGACACATAATTGTTGTTATACTGGAAAAGGATGTTAAAGAACACCCAGACAGCGTTTTAAACAATTTCTTGACCGTGGGATTCACTCACATTTTTACAGAAATATCCCCAACAGTCATTTATATGTGAGCATTAGCATTAGCATTAGCATTAGCACAGTCTCTACATCTGGAAGCGGGTTGGGTTTTATTTATTGAATAAAAAGCTGTTAAACACTTTCTGTGAAGCCTTTATTTAAAATGCTTTATAACGGGATTCTTAAGGCATTATAATGCAGGTATATTTACACATAATATGTTATTTCATCTTATGAATAACCGTAACAACAATTATAACTCATGTTACTTTACTTGAAGCAGACAAAGAGCACTGAAAAGCATTACAAGCACATTATAAAGCTTTTTAAATGTTTCCATGAAGACTTTACAGTAAGATGAGTCAGATACTTAATTAATGCCAGAGATATTATACCTACGGGAACTATAATAAGCTCATTGTGTGTTATAAGTGTTGTTATGAATATTAAGGTTTATAAAATGCATTAAGAAAACCATTAAAATGCATTATAAATACAGGCGTCATAAAAAGTTCATCTTCAAATTAAAATGACATCACTCTTTACTCATTTTTATGTTGTTCCAATGTACAATATGCATTTTTTTAACACAAAGGGACATTTTATTATTATTATTATTATTATGATTATTCACAGTGACCATGATTGTCAAATCTGCCAAGTACTAGTAGATCCAGGAGGAAAAACAGTTATTATTCACCGATAGTCTTTCCCTTCACCAGTGTTACTGCATGAAATGTGACATATTCAAATGTGAAGAGATATGTGAGTGTGTATAATAATGTTCAGCTGCGACACACACTGACATCAATCCTGCCATGGTGGGTCGACATGTGAATGCAAATGTGAATGAGATTTCACGAGTAAATAACAGCTTCAATTTCTATTTTTATGTCCTGTTATTGTATGACATCAGAAGACTGGGAATATAGTTATATGGACGATTTCACCACACAATGATTTTTATGCTGTTTTGTGTTTTTGAAGTCCCTTATAGCACACATACATCACAGAGACGTCTATTTGATGTTTGTTTACATCTGACATATTTTTTAGAGTGTTTGCTCATCTTCAATACGTCTAGGACGTTTCCTGTCAGATGTCAAATAGAGGTTTAGAAGATATCTTTAAGATGTAATGATGTAGAATGTAGGTTAAACTGACGTCTGTCAAATCTTAGTAAACAGCAGATGCTTTCCAGATGAAATGATCTTTCACAGACATATGTGTGCTATCTGGGGTCTATCATGGCAAACAGCTGTATGACGATTCTTTGAAAATTCTCCTTTTTGACCAACAAAAAAATAATAGCTTATGGTTTTCGAAAAAACAAGATAGAGTAAATAATGAGATTGAGATTTTTTCATTATTTTTCAACTTTAAATAGCTTACATTTAGACTAATGAATTATTTTAATTGCCAGAAGTATTGTTTATTGTGATAATTGCTGTGCTGTTAATAATGAATCACATTCTCTAATCCTTTAATTCACTTCTGTAAGCTGGTGCCTTATTGCCTGAGGATGAACGATATATTAGCCGCCATATTGATATCGGCCGATATGTTAATTTTTAATATTATAGTTTTCAGTTCAATAGGAAAATTAGGCTGATATATTAAAGCCAATAAATAATGCATTATTTCTTTAACGGAGACACTTCAGATACACATTGTTCACCATGATGGGTTTGATGTACTATGCTACTGTACATCTTTTTTTTTATTTATGTTGAGGTGCCTTTTAATTTAGAGACTTTGTTTTGTAATCAATTTTGTAATAAAAAAAAGTAATTTAGATTTATCGGCCAATATCATTATCGGCTTTCAAATATAAAGAATTATCAGAATTAAAATTTTCATATCGGTGCATCCCTAACTTTTACATATAATTTTAACAGGAATAGTTCACTCCAAAATTAAAATTCGGTCATCATTTGGTCGCCCTCAAGTTGTTTCAAACATGTATTTGTTTCTTTTTTTTCTGCTGAACACAAAAGAAGATTGTGTTTCGAAGAACACATACTTTGAAGAGTGTCGGTAACCACACAGTCGTAACCCATTGACTTCTATAATATTTTTTTCCTTCTATGGAAGTCAATGGAGACCAATAATTGGCTGCTAACCCATACTCTTCAAAATATCTTCCTTTGTGTTCAACAGAAGAATGAAACGCATACAGGCTTGGAACGACTTGAGGGTGAGTAATTGATGACAGGATTTCCGTTTCGAATTGAACCATTCCTTAAATGGCACCTCTAAGTTGCTAGGATAGTAAACAGGTTTTCACTTGCTCTCCATACAGGATAATGCATGGCAGATTTTTCAATCCTCCTGAATAACTGGAAAGCTTTTGTTGCAGAGTATGCAATATTTTCCTCACAGTTGAGTTGTATTTGAAGAGTAAAGGAGCCTCAATGCATTATGCATCTGAAAGCCAAGAATATTTTGGCCACTAAATATGCAGATTTCATTGAAAAGGCTGTACAAGGTAAGCACTGCTATAATTAATACAAGTAAATGTATTAAGTAACCAAGAAAATTGGGCTCTGAGTTCAGTGATTCAGGGAAAATGATTGTGTTAAAACATAACCAAAACCATCAGATCGCCTTTTCTATTTGTTCATCTGGCTGTTACTGTATAACTCTGGTACAGCAGCCAAACAAACTTAAAGTAAACGACTTAAAGGGATACTCCACTTTTTTTGGAAATAGACTTATTTTACCACTCCCCCAGAGTGAAACAGTTGGGTTTTACCATTTTCATATGTATTCAGATGATTTTCTGAAATTTAGAAGAATATCAGTAACCAGACAGTTTCTAGTCTCATTGACTTCCATAGTATATTTTTTTCCTACTATGGAAGTCAATGAGACCAGAAACTGTCTGGTTACTGATATTCTTCTAAATATCAGAAAATCGGCTGATTGGATTTGAAAACGTTAAAACTCAACTGTTTAACTCTGGGGGAGTGGTAAACGAGCCTATTTCCAAAAAAGTGGAGTATCCCTTTAAGAGCCCAACTAAAACAAACACTGATCACCATAATGGTGACTCAACATTACGTTTTCTCCTTCAGTGATTCTGCTTGTTTACATCAGGGGTCTTCAATGTTGGCGATCTAAAATAAAGAGTTCTTACTTAATCGTTGACGTCTGTCTGTTATTCAGAATTTTTTTTAATTTTTCAAATTGTAATTTTTAATTGTACTTTTACTAATTGTACTTTACTAATTGTAATTTTTAATTGTACTTTTAACATACAGTAACATAACAATAACATAACAATACAGATACTGTACATTTGAATTGAATTTAATTGAACATTTAAGGACTTAATTTGACTAATTATTACTCAAATCTTATTTTTTAAATGTAATTAATGACATTGCTTGTAATCTGTTGCCACAATTTTTTTTGATTCGACAAATATTCATTTTAGAGCCCGACCGATAAAGGATTTTGAAGGCCGATAACGATACAAATATTTGTTGGTTTTAAAATCCGATATTCCGATATATCGGCCGATATTATCATTTTTTCATTTCAAAAACAAGCAACAAAATATTGACAGATTTCCCTAACATTAGTTATTTGTACTTATTTATGAGTTTTAACAAAAATAATATGATAATGCATTTTAAAAAACAAACTTGTTTCTATTGTCACATCAGAACAGAGGAACATCAAAATATATTAAAGTACTGATAAATAAAATAATAATTAGTTCCTATATTGCCTTATACGCTACCTTATAATTATATCCTATATCTAAATATCAGAAAATCAGCTGATTGGATTTGAAAACGTTAAAACCCAACTGTTTAACTCTGGGGGAGTGGTAAATGAGCCTATTTCCAAAAAAGTGGAGTATTCCTTTAAGAGCCCAACTAAAACAAACACTGATCACCATAATGGTGACTCAACATTACGTTTTCTCCTTCAGTGATTCTGCTTGTTTACATCAGGGGTCTTCAATGTTGGCAATCTAAAATAAAGAGTTCTTAATTAATCTTTGACGTCTGTCTGTTATTCAGAATTTTTTTAATTTTTCAAATTTTACTGATTGTAATTTTTAATTGTACTTTTAACATACAGTAACGCCGGTGATATGTTATACCCTAAATTGATACATGATTAACTAACTGTACTTTTCTATGTACATTTCTGAAATGCACTTTCTGTAAAGGTGCTTTTGAGACAATATGTTATGTTGAAAAGCGCTATACAGATACATTTGAATTGAATTTAATTGAACTTGACTTGACTAATTACGGTATTACTCAAATCTGATTTGTTAAATGTAATTAATAATATTGCTTGTAATCTGTTGCCACAATTTAATTGATTCGATATATTCATTTTAGAGCCCGACCGATAAAGGATTTTGAAGGCCGATACCGATACAAATATTTGTTGGTTTTAAAATCCGATAAATCGGCCAATATTATTATTATTTTTTTTTATCTCAAAAACGCGCAACAAAATATTGACAGATTTCCCTAACATTAGTTATTTGTAGTCATTTATGAGTTTTAACTGAAATAAAATGATAATGCATTTTAAAAACAAACTTGTTTCTATTGTCACATCAGAACAGAGGAACATCAAAATATATTAAAGTTCTGATAAATAAAATAATAATTAGTTCCTACATTGCCTTATACGCTACCTTATAATTACAATGTCAGCTTGCTTATCCCTTTACCTGCACTTTCCACAATTCTTTCCATCAAGCTACATCGAATCATTTTCAATCATCAGTTGCAGCGACTATTTAGCGATTCTAATCTAAATCCATTACAGAACGACAGTCTGCAACACACAAGTGTAGGGTTGGGGATCGAGAATCAAGTATCGATTGGAACCAGGACTAAATTTTCGTTTTTCCCGGAATCGTTCAAAAGTTCAAATTTCGATTCCTAGTTTCGATATTCACAGTCCGCCGACCAGAAGAAGAAACCGCTGAACAACACCAACGAAGAAGCGTCTACCGGAAGTGTTGGCATAACCGCGCGAGTCGAACATGAGTAGCTTACGTCGGCGGTCCAAAGTGTGGCTTCACTTTTCTAAAAATAACAAAATCTCGGCAAAATGCAAAATTTGTGAAAGAAGGAGTATTTCCTTCAGAAAGACCGTTGGTTAGCAAGGTTAGCTAAACTTTTTTGACCCTGCCTCTTAAAAGAATCGGAATCGAGAATCGTTCAAATTCAAACGATACCCAACCCTACACACTTGTAAAAGACAAGCTAACTTTTATGCACAAAATACGTTTGATACTTTTTCTCTATATCTAAATGTTCAGGATGCGTGTGTGTTGCCAATAAGGATGGTGTAGAGCGCCCTCTGGTGGACAAACTATACAACTCCAACACTCATGACATGATTGAAGCGTGATTCGTCTTTTTTTTTTTTTTTTTTTTTGAAATATTCATGTATCGGCCATTATAACTACAGATACCGATATTTTAGAAAATGCCTAATATCGGCCGATAATAATTCGTTTTTACAGAATATCTAAATCACACCGACCTGTCAACGGCGATGGCCAGTAAGGCATTGGTGGACACGTACAGAGACACAGTCCTGAGGTAGTTGACGGACGCACACAACACTTTCCCGTGGTCCCAGGAGAGCTGCTTGACCACATAGTAATCCACCAAGAAAGGGCAGCAAACCACCGCCACGATGAAGTCGGAGATGGCCAGGTTAGCGATCAGCAGGTTGGTGAGGTTCCTGAGTTTTTTGTATCGGGCCAGAGTGGCGATGAACAACAAGTTTCCGAAGCCGCACACCAGCATGATACAGATCAGGACCGCTCCGATGACGATGGTGGCCACGAAGTAGGCCAGCCCCTGCGTGGTGTCCGGCATCTCGTCGGCAGGAACGCCATAGTCCATGTCGTAGAAGTCCGTGTAAGCATCATGGACGTCCAGAACGGGAACTTGACTACGAGGGTTCACGTACACGGCTGCCGCCTTAGAGATGTTTGAGTCCGCCATGGCAGAAACACTGGAGGATTGAGTGAGGGAGTGAGAGAGTGAGCTCTTGTTATTTCTGGAGGGTCTCTCGTCTCCTACGGTTGATCTAGCAGTCAGCGGTCATGATCCAGGCTGGTTCTTGTCTTTTGATAATGCTGCAGATTTCACTTTCAGTAGGAGGAAGCCGCACATGGAACATAAAACAATCACGAAAGAAAACATAAACACAGACAATCAAACACTGATGTTATTTCATGTGGTGAACAATATTACTGAGTCATAGAAGACAAATCTCTCATGTCTGCTTTGCAATTATTCGCTGAATTTCGGTTCATTTTTCTGACATGTTTCAGAAAGAAGTTGACAGTAAATATATTTATTATTTAAAATAAAAAAAATATTTTAAATAATAATAATAAAAGAAAATATTTTATTTAAAATAATAAAATATTTTAAATAAAATAATAAAATTAAAATATTTTTAAAAGCATTTAAAAATATATTTTGCCCTCCGTATACACTACCGGTCAAGAGTTTTAGATCGGTAAGATTTTTTATGTTTTTAAAAGAAGTCTCTTCTGCTCACCAAGGCTGCATTTATTTGATAAAAAAAATAGAAGAAAAAAAACAGTAATATTGTGAAATATTATTACAATTTAAAACAGTGGTTTTCTATAGTGAAGTGTAATTTATTCCTGTGATCAAAGCTGAATTTACAGCATCATTACTCCAGTCTTCAGTGTCACATGATCCTACAGAAATTATTATAATAGGATGCTCAAGAAACATTTATGATTATTATCCATGTTGAATTATCCATGAACATTTTTTATTTCGGGATTCTTTGATGAATAGAAAGTTCAAAAGAACAGAATTGATCTGAAACGTAAAGCTTTTGTAACATTAATCACTTCCATTCAAACGTTTGGGGTCAGTAAGAATTTCTTTTTTTATTTTTGGGGGAAAGAAATTAGAAAATACTTTTATTCATCAAGGATGAGTTAAATTGATCAAAAGTTACAGTAAAGACATTTATAATGTTAGAAAAGATTATATTTGAAATAAATGCTGTTCTTTGAACTTTCTATTCATCATTGAATTTTGGGGGGGGAATGGTACACGACTGTTTTCAACATTGAAAATAATAATTTATGTTTTTTGAGCATAAAATCAGCATATTAGAATGATTTCTGAAGGATCACGTGACACTGAAAACTGATGTGTAATCAGCAACAGTAATGATGTGGAAAATTCAGCTTTAAAATCACATTTTAAAAATATTAAAATAGAAAACAGTCATTTTAAATTGTCATAATATTTCACAATATTACTGTTTGTCATTTTTTATAAAAATAAATCAGCCTTGGTGAGCAGAAGAGACTTTATTTAAAAACATAAAAATTCTTACTGATCTAAAACTTTTGACTGGTAATGTATTTCAAACCATTTACAAATTTCACATTTAAAGAAAAACTTTACTTGTTTTTACATGAACTTTAAAACTTGTCACACTGCAAAAGTTGAAGTTTATAAAAAAGCAGGAGAAATACTTTGAGAAACTTAATCTAAAGGTCAAGGTGTTGGCATGTGGTTTAATGCTGTGGCTGATCAGAGTATTTTAAATGATGGATACAAAACATGTAGATCTTTAGAAGGCAATTCCATCCGCATTTGCATTTAGCCAAAATGCAGTGTAGACTGGAAATGTTTTCTTGCGCCTGAAATATATTTAGGCATATAAGCGTTAAAACGAAATATATTTTAAATACACAAAAATATTTTTAATTGTTTACAACATATATTTAGCATATATTTGGGGCAGAAAAAACACCTTTGCAGTATGGGATTTCAGAAGACTTTCACTATATTTTTTGTGAAACTTTTATTGTGCTTTTAGTTCATTGAAAGCTTAATTTCCCCTTCTCGTATGGAAAAGAGCAACCAGAATATTATTCAAAATATCACCTCCAGCACTGCAAGCCTTTCTCCAGCGGAAAACATATTTATAATGTACTTTCTCCAACTAAAAAGCATCAAGGTCTCTTAGGAAACCAAGCAGTAAGAAAATGAGGATCTTTGCAAACCAAAAGCATTTAGATGGAAAGATATGACATTTTAAAGGAACAAAAATATTTTATTGTTGGTCAAATGGTTTTAAAGTGCAGTTTGACTGTAGCTATATACATTCAAGGATTGATTATTAAAGTGTGATTCTTATTTCAAAGTGAAAATCATTTTACTTTGACAATTTGACATTATTAAACAGCCTATTCCATTTTAATAAGATTCTGCCTTTATTAAACATCTATAAACGATGCATTAAAAGGGTGTTAACTCATGATACATCAAGTAAAGCTTTATATATTTATATATAAAATGAATATGCTTCATCTAATCAATAAATTTGTGGCAACAGATTACAAGCAATGTTTATTAAATTGAACAAATTAGAATCGAGTTAGAGTTAATCAAATCAATATTCTAATTAATTCTAATTTGTACAATTTAATAATATTGCTTGTAATATGTTGCCACAATTTTATTGATTAGATAGAGCATATTATTTTTTTCAGTATACTCAATTGTAATCACAGTCCTAACCGCAGGCTATGTAAATCATAAATAGAAAAAAGCAATATACCGATATAACTGGAATATTTCAGCGCGTCTGCAACATGGGCTTTATTGAGGTATCATAACGCAAGTGTGCTTACAATTATGGTTTGTTTTCTTTACATGAAAAAATAACAATTAGGTTTGCTGGCCATTTACTTTATTATTAGAGCAAGACAAACGGTTCATAAATAAGAATAACAATAGACATCACTAATAACAGATATTTCACAGTAAATATTTAGCACTTTATCCAACATTATTTACGCGGTCATCTCATGTTTTATAACATATTTAGAAGAAATAAAGATGAAGTTGTCTCATCTGATGTTGTGCGTAAACTTACCGACTTGTCCGAGTTGAGAGACGCGTGTCATTGTCTCGTGCAGCATCTGTGTAACGCGCGCGCCCGTGTGCGCAGCCCCGCGCGAGTCCTGCACAGATGAGCATGTTCTCTCTCCCTCTGGTGGCAGATGTGAAGCTCTGATCATCTCCAGTCCTCGAGCACGGGCTCCTCCTGCTCACGGTGACGCGCGTAAGAGTTTCGACTATTTACGGCAAGTTATACAGATTTAAAACAGCCGTTGGACTAAAAGGCTCAGTTGGGATTATATTGCAAAATTATATAGATATAGACCTAGTTATAAAGTGTAACAATTTACCTGACTGAATTCACCCAATAGGCCTATACTATCCTCCTGAGTCCTGAGACCAAGAAAAAAGTAGAAAAATAACATAACTAGCATAAGAAAAAAAAAAAGAAAAGAAAGAAAAACAACGTTTTTGAAAAATGTATTTTATTCATTTGTTATGTTATTTCGTTTTTTGACTCATTTTTAAAAATAAAATAGCATTTATGGGCAAAAACAATGGTATTTTATTGAAAATAACCAATCATTGTTAGGTTTCAGGATTTCATATAGCCTATCAAACTTCGTATAAAGATGATTTTCAACTATGTAATGAAAGATATAACGGACTAATTTGATAGACCATTTTGCGTTATGCAATGACGTGAGTGGTTTCCCGCTTATACATTGTATCTAATTAGCATATTACTGTGTTCTTGACACAACATACAATGAAAAAAGAAGGGTAATAAGTGGAGCAATTGGCGAGATTTTCATTATAATATCTAATATTTCACAGGAATATTGAAATATAATTTCTTACCCTATTCACTTGTATCTCCCAAAAAAAGTCCCGGTGTCCTCTACAGTGGACATGGAGGAAATCTATGTCTTGTTTCGTGACAGTAAGTCATATTTTGATTTGAAACTCCATTATATTTTTCCTGAGATGTTTATATTTAGGACAAACGATTTAAAAAATAGTCAGATTTAAATTATACTTACAAAATATGACCATATTTATATAAGAGTGTTAAAGGAGAACTCCGGCGAACAATGAACCTTTGGTCTAATAAATCATCGGTACTTAGTCAACCGTTCTCTGAGATTTGTTTTCATGATAATCGAACGTAAAGAGTTTTATCTCTAAAGTCTGTTTAGCGTATGATGCTAGTACTGGGGGCATTGACTAAGTAAAAAGAAATCACTAGTTTATAGCACTAACAAGGCTCAAAATAGCCCCACACTAACACAGTAACATAACGAGGCTCCGTACATGCAAAACGAAGCATTGAGAACTTCGTAAGTGTACAGACCGTTTAATAAGAAGATACTTTAGTCTCACAGGAAATAGTCTAACTTCTTACATGAAAAAAAACTTCAACAGCACAGCATGCACATCATTAATGATTACCACAACCATGATAACTACAACTGCCACAGAAATGACCGAAACGTTACAGTCCAGCATTGAAATCCTCCAAAAATTGGTGCCATTGACTTCTATTGTAAGTTTCTCACTATAACTCCATGAACAAGTCAAAATTATTTTGTTGTATTGGCATGCTGTGCCAGAAACGCTGTAATCGCTGTAAAGTTCATGATGGCCAACATTATCTGCATTCATCGAGCTGTCATGGCAACCGCCACCAGTCCCAGCTCATGGGGGTCAGGCTCACGTCCAAGACAATTGTCTCAGCGGGATCTGATGGTTAAAAATAATCCATTTCAAGCTGGCATTTCAAACTAACATTGTCCCATCCTTCAATGACGAACCCTAGGATTCCTGACTGAGAAAGAACGCTTTGAGCGGAGAAATGTCTTAAATGATTGCATACAGTAATACTTTCATGTTTAATGTGTTATTTCAATGTTTAATGTTTACAATTCATAAAATTAAATGCAGAATGTTAATATTGCATTGCTGATTTGTTCCTAGTTATCCACCAATGACTGAACAGTGTTGTAAAGTGTCTTCTTATCACTTTGTGAGTGTGTGCTCTAATGTGTAAAGCCATGCAGATTGTGGTTTAGATGTGCAGTCTTGAGGATTGAGGTAGACTACATGACCCAAATGGCCGCGCTGTAACCCAGTGGGTGAGTGCGAGAATGTCAGCAGGCATTACGCTTACAGGGTCAGATCACAGATCAGATCTTCAGAGGCTAACGTGAGCTACGCGGAGCAAATGGTAAATGAGAATGAAAGACGCAAAAATGAAAGGGTTGCAGTTGTTGCTCGAGTAACCCATTAGAAATGGTATATAATTGGTCACATCTTTAAATATTTTTAGTCAGGTTAGGTCTTATTGCAATTGACACTAATGCTTTAAATATCAGGCCATTTAGGCACAGAATTTCGGTTTCATGGACTTTGTTTTTCATTTGTCATGCGTCTTTTCTTCTGATCAACCTCACTCATCAGCATCCATGGTGACCGTCATTATTATTAGTTTATCCGTGTCAGCTGTGTTAGTTTAAAGGCGGGGTTGACTGCTTTTTTCTTTGCATGATTGTGATTATGGGGTGCAATATAACATGTATTCGTGGTTTTTCTTTTTTTTTAAAGTCTTATTTTTCATAAACTTCACCTTTATTGTAAGCCGCGCTCTCCTCTGTCCTCGAACGAGCGGTTGACTTCCTGATTCTATGAAAACACTCCCTCAGAAACAGGCAGTGGGCTCAGATTGGTTAGCTTGGGCCGGTGTGCTGTGATTGGCTAAACTGTCGCTCACGTTGTCCGGAAGGTTAACGCCCATTACCTTTACGGGCGAAACGTGCATGTCATGAGCTCCGGTCCAGATGTAAATAGGGGTGTCGAACTGCAGTAGATTTAAAGTCTTGTTGCGACCTAGGCCAGGTTATGTTCCTAAGGTTGCCTCGACCTTTTCGTTCCCAGCAATTGTTCCAGGAGGCTTTCCCCCCTCCTGACTCAGAGACCAGGAGTGATGTACAGACTCTTGGCCTCTGCCCAGTGAGGGTGTTGAAGATCTATGCCAACCGTACACCCCAGTGGTGTAATGGCTAAAAGGCGTTTAATGAACATTCAATTAATCGTTAATTACTAGCTCATTTTTGCTTATTCATCGCATGAACGTGGATCCTTCTACTGTTGTAGTCGAGACCAGATCACTCGAGTCCGAGTCGAGACCGAGACCATAGAGCAGGGTTCACCAATCTCGGTCCTGGAGGGCCACTGTCCCTGCAGAGTTTAGCCCCAATCCTGATCAAACACACCTACCTGAGAGTTTCTACTGATCCTGAAGACCTTGATTAGCTTGCTCAGATGTGATTGATCAGGGTTGGAGATAAACTCAGCAGGGACAGTGGCCTTCCAGGACCGAGATTGGGGAACCCTGCCATAGAGGGTCGAGTCCGAGTCAAAACGGAGACCAAAGGGAGTCGAGTCCGAGTCGAGACTGAGACCAAAGAGAGTCGAGTCCAAGTTGAGACCGAGTCCAAAGACATTCGAGTCCGAGTCGAGACAGAGACCATATAGGGTCGAGACCGAGACCAAAGAGAGTTGAGTCCGACTCGAGACCGAAACCAAAGATAGTTGAGTCCAGGTCAAGACCGAGACCAAAGACAGTTGAGTCCAAGTCGAGACCGAGACCATAGAGAGTCGAGTGCGAGTCGAGGCTGAGACCAAAGAGAGTTGAGTCCGACTCGAGACCGAGACCAAAGACAGTCGAGTGCGAGTCGAGACCGAGACCATAGAGGGTCGAGACCGAGACCAAAGAGAGTTGAGTCCGACTCGAGACCGAGACCAAAGAGAGTCGAGTCCGACTCGAGACCGAGACCAAAGAGAGTTGAGTCCGACTCGAGACCGAGACCAAAGAGAGTTGAGTCCGACTCGAGACCGAGACCAAAGAGAGTCGAGTCCGACTCGAGACCGAGACCAAAGAGAGTTGAGTCCGACTCGAGACCGAGACCAAAGAGAGTCGAGTCCGACTCGAGACCGAGACCAAAGAGAGTTGAGTCCGACTCGAGACCGAGACCAAAGACAGTCGAGTGCGAGTCGAGACAGAGACCATATAGGGTCGAGACCGAGACCAAAGAGAGTTGAGTCCGACTCGAGACCGAGACCAAAGAGAGTCGAGTCCGAGTCGAGACCGAGACCATAGAGGGTCGAGACCGAGATCAAAGAGAGTCGAGTCCGAGCCGAGACCAAAGACAGTCGAGTCCGAGACCATAGAGAGTCGAGTGCGAGTCGAGACCATAGAGAGTCGAGTGCGAGTCGAGGCTGAGACCAAAGAGAGTTGAGTCCGACTCGAGACCGAGACCAAAGATAGTTGAGTCCAAGTCAAGACCGAGACCAAAGAGAGTCGAGTCCGAGCCGAGACCGAGACTAAAGATAGGCGAGTCCGAGACCATAGAGAGTCGAGTGCGAGTCGAGACCATAGAGAGTCGAGACCGAAACCAAAGACAGTCGAGACCGTGTCGAGACCGAGACCATAGAGAGTCGAGTGCGAGTCGAGACCATAGAGAGTCGAGTGCGAGTCGAGGCTGAGACCAAAGAGAGTTGAGTCCGACTCGAGACCGAGACCAAAGAGAGTCGAGTCCGAGCCGAGACCGAGACTAAAGACAGTCGAGTCCGAGACCATAGAGAGTCAAGTGCGAGTCGAGACCGAAACCAAAGACAGTCGAGACCGTGTCGAGACCGAGACCATAGAGAGTTGAGTCCAAGTCGAGACCAAAGAGAGTCGAGTCCGAGTCGAGACAGAGACCAAAGACAGTCGAGTGCGAGTTGAGACCGAGACTATAGAGAGTCGAGTGCGAGTTGAGGCAGAGACCAAAGAGAGTCGAGTGCGAGTCGTGGCAGAGACCATAGAGAGTCGAGTGTGAGTCGAGGCTGAGACCAAAAACATTCGAGTCTGAGGGTAAAGGCGGACATTTTCGATACATAGTTGAGCTAGAGGCTCCACATCACATCTGACCTGGGTCCTGCTGCATTTGCATGCCGCGAACGTTATAGTCTCAAGTCATGCGCAGCTGCACACAAGAAAGTCAGCAATCATTGGACGTTTCAATCAAACGACAATTTAAAGAAATATTAACATACAGTAATAATAATGAAATATTTTGAATTGGACTCGAGTGGACTCGGGAATAAGTCCGAGTCCTAATGTTTGAGTACGAGTCAATTCCGAGTCAAAATGCACAACAAGTCCATGACAAGGCCGAGACCATGAAAATATGGTCTCGAGACCGAGTCCGAGTCTCAAGTACACAACACTGGATCCTTCAAATGTTTGATAAATTGTAAATAATGGCTGTCATTCATTACTAGTGTGTTTGTGCTTTACTAATGCATAAGTCTGGACCCTTAAAACGAAGTGTTACCCTGAAGGCGACTGAGCTGTAGATATGTCCCCTCAATTATTCTTGTGGAGCTTTTAACAAAGTTGAAACTTTTTCGTTTTTAATTCCACTCATGGAAACTAATGGGGGAAAAGCATTTACGGATTTTGTACATGAAGAGATGTATGTGCTATTCAGGCATTTGATGTTGCTCTGTGTGAATGCTCTGAATGTGTTTATTTACTCTTTGAAAAATGCTCTGTTCAGCTGTCTTTGCAAAGTTCTGCTTCTCATTGTGAAAGCTAACTGCAGCAGACACAAGAATATTCCACATTGGGAAATATCAATTCCAAATGGCAAAAAAACCCAGTGAAGATTCTATAGCCAGGCAAACACAACGCACAAGAGAATGTACACAACTCTGCATTCGACACACTCGTCATCCTCCCACTTGCTTCTAGCCAGTCACGTCCCTCACAATGTCAAAGGAGAGTGTGTTCATTTAAAAAGAAGACTGCAAAGTGAAGGAGAGGGGAGCTCTGCCAGCTTCTGCTTTGAGCAATCACTTGAGGATGCTTTAGTGTGATAATAATCTATTATGACAGAGAGAAGATCCATCTCCAATCAGAGCATGGCAGAGACCCCCAAAGCCCTGATGAGGATGACTCACCTTCACCTGAGCGGGGCCACAGACAGATGTGCCAGACAGATCGCAGTGACCAGCTGATTACCTCCGAACGCTGGGTGAACAAGAAACTGTTATAAAACACACTAGTTGTCAAAAGTTTGGAATAATTATATATTTTTTCATAAATCCAGACCCGACACAACTCATCCCGCTAAATTTTAGCTGTCGTTTGTTTCCAGAATCTCACACTTAAATTTCCCCTAAAGAAAGATAGCGTGATTGGGGATAACATTACCAAATAAAAAATGTTTGCTTACAAGAATTGTAATTGTTATCACTGAAATAAAATGTGGAGTAGGAATTACTTGAAAAAAGCTAGGCAACTTTTTCCACTCAAAAAGTGCTAGTAAATTTACAAAGATTTGCCAAGTAAAAACCTAAACATATTTATCAGTAGGGTTGTGTATCGTTTGAATTTGAACGATTCCGATTCCGATACCGATTCCGATTCCTTGTTTCGATTCCGGTTCCCAACGATTCTCGATTCCGATTCTTTTAAGAGGCGGGGTCAAAAAGGTTTAGCTAACCTTGCTAACCAACGGTCTTTCTGAAGGAAATACTCCTTTCTAAAAGGAAATACCGAGATTTTGCCGAGATTTTGTTATTTTCAGAAAATTGAAGCCACACTTTGGACCGCCGACGTAAGCTACTCATGTTCGACTCGCGCGGTTATGCCAAAACTTCCGGTAGACGCTTCTTCATTGGTGTTGTTCAGCAGTTTCTTCTTCTGGTCGGCGGAGTGTGAATATCGAAACTAGGAATCGAAATTTTAACTTTTGAACGATTCCGGGAAAAACGAAAAGTTACTCCCGATTCCAATCGATACTCGATTCTCGATACCCAACCCTATTTATCAGCAGCTTTTATTAGAAATCTTGAGTTAAAATTTACTTGGAATATGGAATTAAGTAAACTTTACTATAGTTAAGTGAAAGTAACAAAGAATATAAGTAACTTGGCTAGTAAAAGGTTGATTAATATTGATTTAGTTGTAATTTTCTTTGCATTACATTTCACTCAATCAATTTTATTGAATTATACCAGTCATTTCTAGTAAGAGTTTTACTTAGCCTATCTAAGTAATTTATACTTCATCATGTCAGATGTTATGTTAAACATGATGTGAATGCAAAGACCTCAATACTTGGTAGACTACAATGACGGTAACATTTGATGGATCGTTTTTGTGTTTGAATGTGTCATTTTGAGCAGAAAATTTCCTCAAAATGTCACAAAATGGCAAGTTACTAATAATGACGACAAAAGCAATGATAAAACACTGTAAATGCAGCTGGAAACCAGTGCAAAATGAACCACATTAATTATTCATGGTCCAGTGCATGATGGGAACCCCAGTATCAGAAAAGTTGAGTAACTTTTACTTTATTTTATTGAGTTTATATTTATGCTTTCATTTCTACTCGCTTGAACTAAGTACTGATATGGAATTTACTTATTTTTTTAAATTCTTGCCTGAACTAACTTTTTCTTGTAAATTACATTGGGTTTTTGGTAACGCTTCCTTCTACAGTACAGTACTTACAGTGTATTTACAGTGTACTTACCTAGAAAGTACTGCTAATATAAGGTAAGTACATGGAACAGGGGTAGGTTTAGGGGTAGGTTCAGGGTTAGTACTAGTTATTACCCAATAATTGTAGTTATTAAAATAAGTACACAGTATTTACATGGGTAACTGGACTGTAAAAGGAAGCGTTACCAGGTTTTTTTTTTTCAGTAGTATTTACCTTACCAAAAAATCGTTTTTTTCAGTATGTCAGAGAAAAAAAAAATGTTAATTAAATGCGACATTTGTCACTTAAAATTATAAGCTAAAAATATGAATAAACGAAAGCTGTTGGCTTACTAACTATACAGCAAAATAAATATCCCTGCTGTAAAAGATAAGGCCACCAAATTTAGAAATCAACATTTGAAGTGGGTCAAAACCTGTCGTTAAAGCTATACGTGAATTTTGAGCAATACCCATTCTTGTTTTGGGACCACTTTGATGAACTTTTTTGATCCACTTCAAATGTTGACTACTGTTTAAAGTGTGATTGTAGGCCACTGGGTCTTCAAAAGAAAGACTTTTTGTTTCCATGCAATAAGACATCAATTTCATGAGGTTTATGTACACCAATGGACGTATTGACATGCTGGGTAATAAAGTACCGGCTGTTATGCACCATTACCAGACTGTAGTTGAAATGTTTAGTTGTTTCGTGGGCCCTAAAACAGCAGGCCGTGCAGTTTTTCATTGTCAAACAGAGGGCTGTGGAATCGTATCATTGTGATCACAGACTTCTGGAAACAAAAGCAGAGCTCAAAAGATCATTCGACACAGCAAAGCCCTCAACAATGATGGTGCTTTTGCTGGCCTTGTGTACACAGGACTCTTCTGGAAGAATCCATACGGCACACCATGTGAAACACCGGGATGAAAAGTCTTTTAGCTATTTGTCCCCGCGGCCCGAACGGGCAGAGTTTAGTCTAGCATGAGACAGCAGAGGGTGAGCACCCTAGTTTTCACACACTAAAGGTGCTGAGGGGTAAAGCACTTAGGTGAAGATCGCAAACGATGTTGAAGTCCAGCTACCGGCACGAGGTACGCAAGGAGAAGTACGAGCGCTCCGATGTGTACGACGAGCCCAGCAGCCCAGAGACGGAGTCGGCTCCGGCCGTCCCGGGATGGCAGAACTTGCAAGAGCTGAACAGCCGTTTCGCGCGTTACATCAACCGCGCGCGCGTCCTGGAGCAACGCAACGCCGTGTTTCGCAAACAGCTGGAGACTCTGCAGCGCATGGAGGAGACGCCGGGGGTGGAGGAGACCTTCAGCGAGCAGATCAGCGTCAACAGGCAACGCATCCGAGAACTGCGGTCCGACCGAGCCAAGCTGGAGAGAGAGCTGAAAGATGCAGAGCGCACGCTGGACGAGTACAACAACAGGTTAGACAAACTCACAGAGGAGTGTGGGATTGGCGAGAATAATGCGAATACTAGATTTAAGATAAGAAAATTGGTAACACTTTAGAATACGGTTCCTTCGTTAATGAATAACTACACAAGAACTAATGAGTAACACAATATTAACAATCTAGTAACTATTATTAACTAACAAGAAACTCTGGTTAACGAACTAGTAAGTAATAGCGCACAGACGAAAGTGGTAGTTCACTATTAAGTAGTCAATAACTACTATTTTTTTAATACTTCCCAGTGAACTACTGAAAAAGTTTATTAACAATCTAGTAACTACTAAAGAAATTCTTATTAACGAATTAGTAAGTAATAGCTCACCGATGAAAGTGTTGCTAGATACTTCTGTGGGAATTACTAATTATTTGGATTCGTATTATACAGTGAAGATCATTGGAACTAACTAGTAATTACTCAAGTGTTACTACATGATCTAGTCATGATTTGTGCAACCGTTTGAGATTTTTGGTGAACTTTAGTGTACTTTTAGAAAATGTCTTTAGTAACACTTGAGTACATTCAACAAACATTCTCTTGACTGTAAGAAAAGTTGCACCTACATTAACCCTCATTAGAGTGTTAGTAGAGTATTAGTAGACTGGTAGGGTTAGGGTTACAATAAGTTTGCATGTAGTTGCAAAGGTTCTTATAGTCAAGAGAATGTCCAGTGGGGAGCATCTGTTCATTGACTACTACTTTGTAAAAAACGAAACCGTAATTTTAAGCTACCGTAAAAAAAAACGGTAGCTGTGGTTGCCAGAACTTTACCGTTAAAAGTACGGTAGGAACGTTAATGGTTTTACAAACTTAACTTAAAATTTACAGTAATAAACCGCATTTTATTTTCTGATAAAATGTTGATTTACCAACTTAATGACGTATTGATATCTGTTTTAGACAACTGTAATACTCTGAGAGTTACATGAGCAATCAAAGTTCATCGCAAGTGAATACTTATAAAGAAGCTGCACAGTGTCATTCACACAAACAAACAACATCATGGTAACACACATAAATTTAAAAAAAAAATGCAATAAACATTATTTTAACACCATTAAATGTAATATAAAACCCTAATGTACATAACTGATTAGAAAAAAAACACAATAAAACTACGAGGAACTATATTTATTTCAACAAAAACTCATCAAATGTGAAGTGTCACGCAGGGAATTGTGGGAATGTCAATTTACATTTTTTCACAGTAAATTATACAATGATTTGTTTCTTTTTCACTTTCAAACCTGTAAATTTAACGGTATTTTACTGTAAAATTATATCACAGTTATTTACCGTGAATAGTACGGAAACTTTCTGTTAACCAACTAACAGTTTTGCACTGTAGCATTTTTACGGTATTTTACTGTTAAAATCACGGTTATTTTTTACAGTGTACAGTACATTGCATTTGAAACCAACACAACAAGGATTGCTACATGACAACTTATTCTATCCCTAACCCTACCAGTTTAGGTGCAACGTTACTTGTAGTCAACTGAATGTATTGAAGGGATCATCAAATTAAAGTGAAACCCAAATCTAAAATTGATTGTGTTTTCAGACCTTTGACTAAACAGTGTAATTCCACAACAGTACAGTATATACAATATTAACAGATAAGAGACGAAAATCTATTTAATTAAAAGCGCCGCAAAACACTTAAATAATGATGCAGAAAAACACAGATTTATTAAAAGACTTTAACTTGAATGTAAATTCAAATGTTAGTTTTGCTGCTAAGTCCCATAAACTTCTGAATACATTTCAAATATTTGAATCTGCTAAACTTTGGAAAATCATAGGTCACTTTATATCAAGGGTCTTTAACTACGATGTAGTAACATTTTAGTTGTGACTTATTGTGTACATACATGTGTACTTGCATTTAAAATACCTAATTAATTACATCTATAATTACTGTTGACCCCTTAACCAACCATACCCGTATCCTCCTCAATAGGGTTGTGAATCGTTTGCATTTGAACGATTCTGATTCCGATTCCGATTCCTTGTTTCGATTCGGTTCCCAACGATTCTCGATTCCGATTCTTTTAAGAGGCAGGGTCAAAAAAGTTTAGCTAACCTTGCTAACCAACAGTCTTTCTGAAGGAAATACTCCTTTCTAAAGGGAAATACTCTGCATTTTGCCGAGATTTTGTTATTTTTAGAAAAGTGAAGCCACACTTTGGACCGCCGACGTAAGCTACTCATGTTCGACTCGCGCGGTTATGCTAATACTTCCGGTAGACGCTTCTTCGTTGGTGTTGTTCAGCGGTTTCTTCTTCTGGTCGGCGGACTGTGAATATTGAAACTAGGAATTGAAATTTTAACTTTTGAACGATTCCGGGAAAAACGAAAAGTTAGTCCCGGTTCCAATCGATACTCGATTCTCGATCCCCAACCCTACTCTTCAATAAAGTTTGTAATACAACAGCAACCCAATAAGTACATTGTACATCATATTTTTTAAGACAGCTATAAAGTGTGAGCAAATATTGTCGTTCATTCTTCCTCAAAGGTGTTCAATGATTCAATTAGAAAACGTTGTTTCCTCACAGACCTATTAAAAAAAGTTTATTAATTAACTTTTTCACAGGTCAAGGGCATAGTAGAGGAGAATCAGTCATGTTTGCTTGTTTCATAACACCTAAGAAACCTCTGAATTATTACCAAAAGAAATGACATCAGGGTGCACAGGTCAAAGCAGATCAATAACTCTGCTTAGAGAGAGCCTTGACATGAAAAAAAGAGAACATGCATGACTGCCGGGATGAACTGTATTGACACACTCTCTGTTCTCCACAGATACAGAAACGAATGTGAATACCAAGAGCAGCTGCGAAACACACTGGAACAGCTCAGCAAGGTACAAACATACCGTGACCTGCAGTTTCTCTGGCCATTGTGCGAGGAATAACGTACATCCAGCGCTCGTTTTCTCAGAATAACCCCCGACAGGATGATGAGGTCGTGAGATAACACACACACACATACACCTGAAGGGGGTTATTCTGAGATAACAACCGACTGGATGTACATACCCAACTTGTTACACGAGTACTTGCAACCTAAGTAAATAATTGGACAAAAAATTGGTTGAAATATTTTATTAGGTGTTTAAACCAATGCTATCTCACGTCCAATTCATAAGAATTCGTAAGAGTGAGTAATATGAGACTGATTCCTAAATTTAGTTGAATTTAGTATGAATTTACCCAGTGACGTTTTTTTTTAGCAAAAATCGTACAGATTCGTACGAGTGTGCTCATATGAATTCATACGAATTAGCCACCTCGTAAAATTTGTGCGAATTGCCGTGAGATCAGGTTGGTTTAAACGCAAAGCTTCCGCGAAGAGCAGTTGCTAACGCCACAAGTTCAAACTAGACAGATGTTTAAAGGTATAGCGGAGGATTTTCTTTTTCCGGGTGGGTAGTCTATTTTATTGATCCACCTAAGTGTCAATCATTCTGGCGATATGTTTACGTAAGGCCGTCGTACGTGCTCATCTCTATGTAGTTTTCACTTTCAGGTGTATTCTGTCGGAGTTACGGTTTCAGCCATTCCTTTGAAATGACTGAGGGTCGAAAGAGAAAAAAAATGTGTACGAAGTGTATAATAAGAAGAGAAACGCTGCAGAATATAGAAACAAGACCAGAGTGATTTTGGGTGAATCACACGCTGGGGTGCGCTAAAAGCACAGGTTGGGCTTCTCACTGATACCGCTGTCTCAAAGATTCTACTAGACAGGTAAAGTTTGTCATGCTATTTGGAGAAATCCATTTAAAATCACTAGTAAAGGTTAATGCGAGCTACTTAGCAATGCTAGCCCTGGCACAAGTCATGCACCGCATACACGGTAAACATGTCAATTTGTCTAAAGTAGCCTTTTGACCAAATGGTAAACGGTATCGCGCTGAAATATTCTAAAACCGTGTGTGTTTATTATTACACAAACGCAACAAGCTACTTCTCATATAAAAATAACGTAGCCTATTAATACCTACGTATAAACAATGAGACATATTAGGTCAAGGACCAACGTAATAGCACTGCTCATATGTTGCCATGTAACATAATTGCGATTTGCAAAATAGTTTCCTCAGAACGTATTTCGTGTGATACAGGGTTGCACATATCATGTCTTGAGTCCTCGGTCACTCAACCGATCAGTATAATAAGTAAATAAAACACAGAAGGGCATTTGACATGTTGTCTTTTTATGAATGTTTTTGAGTTAGTTTACAATTTGCAACATAATTGTGCGAGGCGTAATAGGCGTTCCCTCGCGGGAGCAAGAGTGTTGTGTTTGTGCATTTGCATTTTTTTTTTTTTTAAATTGGAGAGGGCGGGTCTTCTCTAAATTTTGGAAAGATCCTCCGCTATACCTTTAAGATATACGATACACGCAGTCATAATACGTGAAGATATAATACGCATGATGCGGTGAATTCATAAAGCAATAATCCACGAGAGATCATGCATCTCCACAGGCGAGGGCTGTCCGAAGGCTCAGGTGAAGCGCAGTAACATCTATCAAACACACACTCAAGTGACTTATCTTTTTTTTATATAAATGCAATGCTGTAAGTTTCTCAACACACTTCGCATGAGGCCAGAAACATATACGAGTTTTTGCAAATGTAAAGGCTTTTAGTTGTCTAGACTCAAATTTGTGCATTTTCACAGTTTGTTTTGTAACACAATCGCATGCATTCTCAGCTGTAACAAATGGGGTGCTATAAGAAACATTAGTTTCAGGTCAACTTACTGGAAGCTAATTAAAGTTAGTTAAACTGGAAGTTACCCAAATATTAAACAGGATCTACTTTCCCACGTTCATCTTTCTTAAGTGTGTAATGTTGCTGTTTGACCATGAAAATGCTCCAGTTCTTCTCTATGTCAATGTTTCTGAACTCCTGAAACGCCTCCATTGTAGTCTTGAGTTTCTCCCGTGAGCGAACACGTCACATTATTCCTCATTATAATAATTCATGCGCAGTATAAAGGGGGCGGGGCCTGGTTGAGTTAGTTAGTAGTGTGTTAACCTGGCGGTTATGGAAAGGGGTGGGACATTTCCACAAACACACTCGAAGCGCTCGACCAATCACAACACTGATCTAGCTGACCAATCAGAGCACGGTGTGCTTTTCAGAAGGAGGGGCTTCATAGAGACGGGAACTAAACGGGGGTGCGTTTCCTGAAAGCATCATTAGCCAACTATGATCGCAAGTTCCGTCGTTATCAGCATAGTTCAACGAGTCGGTGTTTCAACCATCGTTCCAGCAAACATTCGCAAACAGCATCGCAAAGTTGTGTGGTTTGAACGACAGCTCTCAACCTGTGGTTAGAGGCATCGTTTCTATATTGCATGACATTTAGGGGTAATAAAATCTTATCTTGAGCAAAATAAGCAAGCTGACATTCAGTACAACCGGTGCCATTTATTCAGCATACACACAAATGGAATTTACAACTTTAGAACTTACAACTTACTTAACTTTAGAATTTACAACTGAGAACAATTAGAAATAGTCCTCAGATAACACGTCTGTAATTTATATGAAACAAATCTAGCGTTAATTGGATCGCAAACAGTTATTAAAATTAGTTATTACTCCATTAGAGCGAAACCAACGTGGTTGAACGATACTTTGCGACAGTGGGTTTCGGGAAACAGTCGAGACTAGCTAGTTGATTTCTCCAACGATCCATCGTACTATGGTAGTGAAGCAGCGAACTACGTCGTTGTACGGGAAACGCACCCCAGAGCGTTACTGACAGACTGGGAAGAGAGGAGCCGCAACAATGGAGAATATGAGGAAAATAATCAACATTCAAGCAGGAAAACCTGTTCTAGTAGACCCTGAAAACACAACAAGTCTTTGTAAAACAGCACAATATGGCCTCACTTTAACACACTGTTGAAAATCGGGGAGTGAGGTGTCTTGAAACAAGTGTTTCTGAGTAACTCCACCACTGAACAATATGGAAGCCCGTTTCCGCCACAGTTGAGTAAACAAATATAATTCTGTAAGTCATAATAATGAGAAACTTTCTCATAATTATGACTTAGTTTCTCATTATATTGAGAAAGTTTCTCATAATAATGACTTAACATCTCGTAATAATGAGAAACTTTCTCATAATTATGACTTAGTTTCTCATTATATTGAGAAAGTTTCTCATAATAATGACTTAACATCTCGTAATAATGAGAAACTTTCTCATAATTATGACTTAGTTTCTCATTATATTGAGAAAGTTTCTCATTATAATGAGATATTAAGTCATAATAATGAGAAAGTTTCTCATAATTATGACTTAGTTTCTCATTATATTGAGAAAGTTTCTCATAATTATGACTTAACTTCTCGTAATAATGAGAAAAGTTTTAAATAAATAAATAAATAAAGTTTCTCATTATTACGAGATGTTAAGTCATAATTATGAGAAAGTTTCTCATTATTACGAGAAGTTAAATCATTATTACGAGATGTTTAGTCATAATTATGAGAAACGTTCTCATTATTATGACTTAATATCTCATTATAATGAGAAACTTTCTCAATATAATGAGAAACTAAGTCATAATTATGAGAAAGTTTCTCATTATTACGAGATGTTAAGTCATTATTATGAGAAACTTTCTCAATATAATGAGAAACTAAGTCATAATTATGAGAAAGTTTCTCATTATTACGAGATGTTAAGTCATTATTATGAGAAACTTTCTCAATATAATGAGAAACTAAGTCATAATTATGAGAAAGTTTCTCATTATTACGAGATGTTAAGTCATTATTATGAGAAACTTTCTCAATATAATGAGAAACTAAGTCATAATTATGAGAAAGTTTCTCATTATTATGACTTACAGAATTATATTTTTTTACTCAACTGTGGCGGAAACGGGCTTCCACTGAACAATGTTTTCCAGAGAAAGTCTCAATTATGAGTCCATTTGCTCTTGTGTTTGCAGGAAGCCGACACAGTGCTATTGAGGAACCTTGAGTATCAAATCCAGCTGCAGTTTCTGCAGGACGACGTCAACGCTACCAGAGAGAGGCACAAGAAGGTAGGAGGAAATAAAAGCTCTATTTCCACTTCGGTCTTTTCAAGGAGCTTCTGGAAAGTTCTTCTGCGAAAGTTGAAAGTTGTTGAAAGGAGAGTGTGCTGAGCTCACATTTGTTCTCTCAGAGAGAATTTGCCATCTTTTAAATGTGATGTCAGCCGTGTTTTTCCGAGCCGTGGACTGACAGTCCACTGTGTGGCTGTGCTTTATGTTTAATCAGTCAGCGTCTGAACGCCAGAATATTCTCATCAACATTTGCGTTATTTCAGAAACTATGACAGAACCGCCGGAAGCACAGACGCACATGAACAGACGGATGACACAGCAGCCAGAATGCTGCTTTAAGTGATTGAAGTGATCAAGTCTCACTCATTATTGTTTAATATAAAAGCAACATACTTAATGCATGTCAATAAGCTGTCCAGTGACCCCAAATAGACTCAAAGTATAAATATCAGTAAGATTCGATTCCATTATTTGACATTTATCTTAAAGGTACAATATGTAGGATTTTTTGCAGTAAAATATCCACAAACCACTAGGCCAATGTTTAGTTCATTACTTACAATATCCCAAATGTTTCAATCTATTTGTAAATTGAGAAATTTGCGATTTTAACCCAGGAAACGGGGCGTGTGAGCAGGGGTGAGGAGCCGCCAGTCAATGACGTCATATCCGCGTTACCCTCGGTGTCCGCCGGGTTTAACCTCATAATGCGATAGTAACCAGGGCGACAAACATTATGGACAATGGCAAGCAGACTTTGAGACAAAAGTGGACTAAAACAAAGCTCAACATCTTTCGAGATGCCGAGAGCTCCACGTCCGCGAGGACCGCAACTAACTTCGACTTGACAGAGACGCGAGTGTTGCATGTACTTTATTAGACAGGTGAGCAAATGTACATTAAACCAATCAAAGTTATTTAGCTAAATATGATGAAATGTTAGAATATGATCTAGCTCACTGCTAGTCTCATACAGCCAACGCACAACCTAACTAACAACATTCAACACACACAAATGCCGTTTAGTGTGATAGTGTAACTGTTAGAGCGAGTGAAGCAGCGCTGCGTTACCTCAAGTTTAATTCGTCCAATAAACTGACCCGTGTGGGTAGTAATTCAGCACTTGCGTATAGTTCGGTAGAATTAAATGACCTTATTTCTTTATATCCGCGCGACTTGTGTTGAGTTTAGCGCTGGTATACGACTAGCAATCACGCCCTGCTTCATACTACAGTCATGATAAAAACATCAGTGTATTCACTCATACATGAAAGATCCATCGGCTTAATGGCAAGATCCATAATTCAGCTTAATTTGGAATATACGTCATTATTATGCGCCTTTATTTTTTGAGGTTAGCGACCCCTGGTGGTGAAAAATCCTACATATTGTACCTTTAACTAACCGTTCCGTATTTTTCATAGAGAAGTGAGTGCTATTTTTCCCAATAATTAGAAACTCCGTTTTTTTTTTCAGAATGAGGTAGTAGAAAATTACTAGTCGTCCAAATTTTTATTTCAGCTATGCATTCCCTTAATTTTGTGAATTGTTGCGTTTCGTCGGGGCGTGAAGAAATATAGAGCTGAGTATCGTCAGCTTCTCTTCTCTGATGATGTGGGCGGGGCAACCTGTCACTCACATGAGATCCACCAATAGCAAACCACAACCATTTAACCATCCAATCAATTCCCCACAGACAAAATCAAGCCCCGCCCACTTTTTTTCTTGTTCCACAAGCGTTTCACTCAGATATACGACACAATAAGGGAGGAAAAACCATAGATATGTATATAAAGGCTAGATGTGCTACGGCGGAGTTTCCATCGTCATCACCGGCGGCCATCTTGTCACAGACGAGCTGATGTAATATGAGTGGTCATCACGAACACAAATACTCTTATCTCGTTGAAATCTTGACGGATTTACAAACGGTTTGGTTTCTTACAAACGTTATTAACGTGGCTATAATTATCTGGATGATTATTTATTTATACACTTATTACTCATAAGTATGCAGTGTCATAACTACATCTCTGACGTTTATAACAAAACAAACCGTTTGAAAATCGATAGAAAATTGAGCAAGTTATGGTCATAGTACCATCAACACAATGTTACGAGTGAGCGAGCTGCCTGTGACAAGAAGGCCGCCAGGTGCAGACGTCGACCTCCATTGGCCAGCAGCGTGGACGACATATCTAGCCTTTATATAGATATCTATGGGAAAAACTACCTCAACTTCCTATTCAAGCCGACTAAACGTAGTTTTAAGTCAGCGATCCAGCGTAGTGTCATTGGAACCACTGAAGAATCATTTCTTTTCGGTTTTACAATCAAATCTAATTTGTGCAGTAATCATCTATTTTCTTTTTATAGTTCAATGGAAACATTCTTCGCATCCTCTAATGCCTGTTTCTCTGTAATTAATTTGACCTTGCACCAGTCTCACTCCTGATGTCCCCCTCCATTGATCCCTGTCCCGTGTGTGTCTTCCTCCACAGAACCTCGCTGAGATCCAAACATATATGAACATCCTGAAGCAGATCAACCAGACCATCCCCCTGATGCCAGGCTCATCAGTCTCAGAGGTGGGTGAGCTTGTGTCTCTCAGCGCCTCGGGCCTGTTCTGACTCTCGGGGGTCACAGAGCTGTGTGTCTGACTGATCAGGATCCTGAGCGATGACACACTTTATCTTCCTTTATCACTGTTGTTCTGTGGGCGAGAGCACCTGAAGCGCACGAAAACTGCTGAGGAAAGTCATTGTGTTCATTTTAGAGCCCACAATCTAAAAATGTTAGGTGGTTTTAACCCAACTTTGGGTCAAATATGGACAAACCCAAACAATGGGTTAAAAATATAATTAAAAAATGTAACCCAATGGCTGGGTTTGTCTATTTTTGACAAACAGCTCCAGCTCTGTTTGTCCACAGCTCTGACAATTCAATGACAATTGTGGTTGCGAAGGTGTGTGTTTGTGTTTGTGAGTGTGATCGTTTTGCTTGTTTATAGTCTGACAGGTCAACGTTTGATTGCAAAGTTGCGCCGGCTCTTACTAATGGCAATAATAATGTCAAATCTTGCCGTAGCAAACATAGCTAATGTAGCGCTGAGCTAATGTCTTGTACATTGAGGTAATGGGTGCTTGTATGTCAAATGTCATTGATATTTCCTCGCTTTTTAAATGACGGACACAAGCATTAAAACTAATGGCTTAATAAGAACAAGTAAATCTAGATTCTGCAGGTTTATTGCTTAGGATTTTAAAAAATGTATAGTTATAAAAAGTGGACGTCGTTTACACGACAACTATCCACATCTGTTCCTTCGCATTTTTCGTTTAAAGTCGACAGCGTTGTCCAAACGATCCCCGTTCACACGAATCCGTGAAAACGACTAGCGGTGTGTTCTGCTGTCAGGCCAGGAGATGGTGACGTCACTATCTAAACAAACACGTTTACGCAAGCTCATGATGTCACAGTTTTCACAAATTCACGTTTTTGTGCGTGTAAAACGCGTACTATGTGAGTAGGTACTTAAATAAAAACGTACTTCACAACCGTTAAAAAGCTACGTTCTATATAATATGAATACGCAACATGACATCACGACTTTTGCGTAAACATACACGCCACTTTCGAGTTAAGTGGCGTGTTATCTCTACGCATTTTGAGCTATCCGCGTGTATCCGCGTGTATGTCTACGCCATTAACGTCCGCGTCATTCCGCGTGTCTGTACACGCGCGTCAAATGTCCAGTCATAAATGCCATTAACCCCAGTGACGGTTAAGTTTAGGGACAGGGTTGAGGTAAGTCATATATTTATATAACGTTAAGTCAACGGCGTTCATAAACACGCTGAAAAGCGATTATGCGTCTTGATAGCACGCCAAAAATGCAAATACGAATTGGCGTGTCATACACACGCTACTTCATGAGATCAGTCTGGAATACGGGTAGTATGAATGAGTCCGGACGTACTACAAACGCCATGTTGTTGCCGCGTGACATACGCTGTCACAACAGTGCGGAAATTTAAAGAGCCCATTCCAGTGACTGCACCAACTTCGCACTGTTTTTAGTTTTTATCTGCATTTTTACGCTGTCCGAGCCGACAATCAAGAGGAGGCGTCGGACAGCTGCTCGCAGATCACATCTTTTGGGGAATTTCTCAAATAACATGTATTTACCTAATAAGTTTTACCTCATAAAACACACACACTCAGCCCCTATGAACAATGACAGATGATGATTTTTGGCAAGGAAAAAGCCATTTATTTGCCTGTGATATTACCATCGATAAATAAACATGAATTAACCAATAGAGATACACACGTATCTCCTAGTTATCCGGCGTCTCTGGTTTCCACCATTTTAAAATATAACAACAACTCCTCTCCCGTGGCATCAAGGGATAGTAAAGTGTCCGTCCTATGCGCACTTCAGAATCTCGCCGAAAGTAGCAGGTCATCCGTGTACCTACTTTTCGCCTACTGTTTTTCGAATTCTATGATTTCGGACATACTACTCTGCTCGCGTACTGTTTTTCGCATACTATATAGTAGGGAAGTATTCGATTTCGGACGCAGCTACGGTCTCGTCTTCAAAAACTTGCTCTTTGAAACCCGTTTTCAAAAAGTTTGCGTCTTCAGGCCACCAAAATGCCATTGTCGTGTAAATGTAAAGCTTAAAAAGCGTCCGTTTTTAGTTAGTTTAGTTTTAGTAAATAAACCCTAAGTTGACAGTTTAAACAGTTTTAAGATCTGTTTAATAAGGTTTTTTAGCTAGTGGTACAGCCATTCATTAAACATGTTCAGGGAAAAAAAAAATCTACCATTCCTTTAATACTCACTACATTTGTAAATAATTAAACTGTTTACAATTTAGTATTACTAGTCAGTTTGTAAACCTCATTGATTTACCTTTTTCTTTTTAATGAATAATTGAATCCTCGTGTGGTAATTCTAGCGTTCTTCTCCCAGTAAAGACCTTCAGCGTCTCTTTTAGAAAAGTCCGTGTCGGGATTTGAAAGGTGTTCAGAGAGACACGAGTCGAAGTGAAACATGCTCTGTGTGATCAGATGACAGCACACTTTGATGATAAGTACAGTGTGTGAGCTGCTGTTTTCCCACAGGATCAGGAGCGTGTGATGGCTCAGAGGCGAGTGCCGGGTCTGAGGACTCAGATGGAGGAGTACAAGAGCGCCATCTGTCGGCTGAAGGCCCAGAAGCAGCAGCTGCACACTGAGGTACCCGAGACTCTCAGTGTAATCAATGACTCTCCCTCATGTCGTTACAAACCCGTAAAACTTTCATTCATCTTCGAAACACAAATGAAGATATTTTAAAGAAATTTGATGAGTCTCCATTAACAGCTGTGCAACTATCACTTTGACGCTTAACAAAACTTAAATAGATCATAAACTAATCCATATGAATGAAGAGTTTTAGTTAAAATATTCTGGAGAGACTCGATCTTGATCGCTTTATTTGATGAACAGATTCAATTTTATCACCTGTCGATTTTGTTTCTGTTACCAATGCTATTAGAACTAAACTTTAGTAAACTAGACAGTGTAACGTTGAGCAGACGTCCAGTATAATTGGACTATAATGTTTTTTCTGTTAATGAAAATGTTGTAAAGTGAGTGTTTTTTAATAATGTGTTTGCCTAGACCTCTGTGTTGGAGCAAACCATCAAGACGACCCAGGCGAGCTACGACGACGAGATCCAGCAGTACAACGATCGAATCGAGAGTCTCCGGAAGGAGATAGACGAGGCCGAGAGATCTTTGGAGAGTTACACCAGCCAGTGTTGGCAGCTGGCCATGTACCAGAGCTCTCTGGAGAACGAGCTCGAGCGCTACAAGAGAATCATCGAGAACGAGGACAGTCGGTGAGATGCTCGAATCATATCACACCTGTCATTAATGTGAGATGCTGTCACATTCTTTTATTACGACAATTGCACTCTAAAAAATTCTGGGATAAAGAGATATTTCACCTCTGGAAAGATAAATGTGTATTTAATTTTTTATTTATTTGGACCTTTTTAGACTGAGAAAAGACAGAAAAAGTATTTTTGGCTTATGTGGATGAAAGACAAAAACTCCCAGAATGCACTTGCTTCGCTGCCCTAGAAGGCCACGCCGACCGGTAACAGGGCAGTAGTTAAGCAACAAGTCTAGGCTACTAGTGAGTCTCCGTGATGAGTCTGCCCGAAAATGTGTTTCGAGATCACCAAAAATGTCCGGGATTCGGCTTTTGCGTTCTACAGTCGTCATTCATCATGTTTACTGTGGCGAGCAGGACGTGTAAGGGGCCGCGGGAGAACGGCGCGAGTCATGTTTACAGTGGCGAGCGGGACGAGTGAGGGCCGTGGGAGAACGACGCGAGGCCGGTGGCGTGATTACCGATGAGCGACACCTGTGAGACGCACCCGTCTCGTTTCTCGCGGAGGAGCGGGATTTTTCTTAGCAATGTTAAAACGCACATCAACCAATCACTTGTTTTAGCGTTCATGTAAACACTACACTCAGATTCACCAATCGGAATGATGTGAACAATGAATGGCGACTGCAGAAAGCAAAAGCTGAATCGCAGACATCGACGGCCGGACATGTCCGGGAAAAAGAGGATGGTAACCCCTACTACTCGGCTTTCTCCACAGAACAAGAGCCCGCTAGCTTAACTTCCAAAAAAAGACGGCCGACACTATATGTGTTCATTCTGTGAGTGAGATCACCCTCTATGGGCGAGTTGAGAACATGCGGGACAGACCCGAATACTGACTGTAGTCTTTAGCCTATGGACAAAAAATCATCAGATGACGCAAAGTGACGATTTTTTCGTCCTCTGAGGATTTTTACCAGACAAAAAAATACATGAATCTCTCGTCTCAGGGGGATATGAAGGTAATTCGAAAATACTACAGGTTTTCTGCTAATACAAAGCTTAATGTTAAATCCTGAAGTATCCCTTTAAAAACAACCCAAGTTGGGTTGAAAATGGACAAACCCAGCGAATGGGTTGTTTTATCTCAGGGGTTGGGTTTAACGTTTGTCCAAACTGATGGGTAGTTTTATCTAACTCAACTATTGTTTAAAAATGACTGTATTGTTTTGTTTTTTTCAAATGAGTAAGTTGAAAATTAAAATTTATTGATAGGTTTAATTAATTAACATTAATAATACGTTTGATGATTAATAATTAAACAATAAGCATGTATTTAAATACTTATTAATAAATGTTCACCTTTTGATTATTATTTTTGCCTCTAGTTATTGTGTCTGATTTTTAATTTCTAATCTATTTTTGGTTCATTTTAAGCTAGTAATTTTTAAGCAATAGTTGGGTAAAAAAAATGTCCAGCATGTTGGGCAAACATTTAACTCAACCGCTGGGTTAAAACAACCAAATTACTAAGTTTGTCCATTTTTAACCCAACTTGGGTTGTTTTTAACACCAAACACCAGTTTTTTTCATTTCTGAACTGGCCAAAAAAAGTCACCATCGTTGCATTTGTTGTACAAAAGAATACAGAAAATAATGTGATTTTTATTTGGATCAGGGCCATCTAGCTTCCACACAGTGGCAGTGTAACATCATCATCTTTTTACCCAATAATCACAGCGAGATTTTTTTGTTGGCCAATTTCTTCGTCTCTAATTAAAGCCTTCACAGACGTTTTAGCATAAATGTACTCCAGCATCATTCATTAACACTCCTGTTTGATGAGCTTTGCATATTTGTAATATCTGACAACGCTTTCTCTTGGAATCTTTCCTACACTTAGTCTATAATACGGATGCTTAATTTTCTTTCTCCCTCTCGCAGATTGAATTCGGCAATAATCGGGACACCTATAACTCTGCTCACATCCAGAAATGAATACAGCCACAGTCCTAGCGTGAACAGGCAGGGAAGAGGTGAGAGTCTGCTGGGGGGGTTATGTAACATGACTGCATCACTGTGATAGTCTTTGTGAACAGGCAGCAAATCAAGAGCTAGCAGCTGCTGGCCTGAAGGAAGGGTTACGCCCACTCAGCTGTCAATCAAACCCACTCTGTCTCGTCAGGCGCTCTCAGGCTCGTTGAGTCCAGAACCGTAATACAATTGCCTTCAAGATTCTTTGCATTGGCCCTGTTAACAATGATAAATGACAAGGACCTTTATGTTTGGGCACGGGTAATGGCTGTTTGTTAAGAGCCACAAGACGTTTATTAAGAAGAAAGGGAATGGTTTAGGTTACACTTTGCCCATGTGTTTGAACGCGTGATGTGTGTGTTTTGGGGTGAATCTTACTATGCAGTACATTTCTCGGCATTACGTCTTTTTATAGTTTAGGAAATAGTACAATTTTGATATTTAAAATCAAAATTTTATTGATTTTCATATTTAAAATAGTGATATTTTAAATGGAACTTCAACTAAAATAGTGAAATTTACTATTTACACTCTGATTTTGACTTTTTTTGTAAAATTGTAGTGAATATATGAAGAGTTCAGATGCAAAAACCTCTAAATGCCATTTGAAATTTTCTTCTTTAATGATGATTTTTATCAAACTTGTATATTTAAGTTCAGTAATTTCTCTTAAATAACAATTAATAGGTAATCATCATTGCCATTTAAGTGAAATCACTGAACTTAAATATACAAGCTTGATAAAAATGATCATTCTAGAAGAAAATTTCAAATGGCACTTAGAGGCTTTTGCATCTGAACTCTTCATATATATATATATATATATATGGTGGAATTAGCATATGTTACCAGTGCCAGTTGTAAAATTATAAAATAGTGTGTTCAATCTTATATTTGACATTTTTCAAACATAAGACATTTTCATGTAAATATTGATAATAATCAATTATAGGTTTGCCCTCAGTCCTCAAAATGACTTTCCATGCAGTAAGTTCCCTTTAGCTAGTCTTAGCCAGAGCTTCTCCAGCTGACGTGCGGTCTGGCCTCTACAGCCGCTGATATTGGCCAAGTGAAGTGACCAATCACAGTTCAGTTGTGTTCAGCATCATGTTTAGGACTGGGTAAATGTCTGTACAGTAACACACTGGCATTCTGTAACAGACTCAGGGTACTTTCGTGTTACCTGCATATGCCGCAGATATTCCCTTAATTCTCAGCGAGGAACTTCACCCGATCTTCCATTATACAGTAGATGTGAGATGATTTAACTAATAAATTAAGATCACTTGTAAATCCAAAGGGTCAGCCATGATATTAGCAGGGCTAAATGCACGTCTTAAGAAAAAATTGCTCCCATACTGTATGACTGCAGAAAAAAAAGATATATGTTTTTGTTGAACATTGATGGAGCAACAGATTTATGTGAAAATAAATCATAAAAGTGTTTTATTTGGGTTAAAAATCTTATAAATGTATAAGGTGGAAAGGTGGGCCTTTAAGCCCACAGACACACGGGGTAGAAGCATTGAGGGGACAAAAGACCCAACTTGATATATGATATTTCCCATCTGAATCTAACCATGTCATGTCAACAAATGGAAAATCCAACTGTTTATTATCATGCAGCAGGGGCGTCTTTAACCCCAACTACCATACTTTTACATTAATGTTATAGAACATAAATTGCTTCAATTACCTTGGACAAAATTGAAAGTCATACAAAAATATGAACAATCGTTTGAGTGTTTCATGCCTCAGCTTGGCCAGAGCTTAGAAGACTGACCCTCAGATTGCACCAAAATCTGCTTTTTTCAGATATCAACCAAGCCATCCAAGTCATCACCAACGTAAAGCCTCGTCAGAAGTACTTGCCCAAGAAAGTGTTTAAAATGAAAGAGATCTCTTCCAAACAAGCTAGTGGACTTGAGAAGGCAGCAGGAGAATTTGTGGACGAAGAGAAAGAAGAACTGATGGAGGGGGCGAGAAGAGATGGGGAAGATGTGCCTGATGGCGCTCAGATCAGCAAGGCCTTCGACACGCTCTGCAACATCATTCGAGGTCGCATGAGACGGGGAAGGAGACCGGAGCCCATCGCGGACTTCTTCACCAAGGGACGCTACGTACTAGTGACCGGCGACTCCAACTACCTGGACCCGTGCTTCTGTTCGACCACCCCTTCTGCCAGTCACGTCTTTGTTACGATCGATGAAGACAGGATGCCTTATTATCCTCACTGGAGAGGTGACCCTTCCCCTACACCAGGCCCCCTACCCGGCCCAACACCCCTAAACCCTTCCACACCTTCGGACCCAGGAAAGGGAAAAGGCGACGGAGATAGAACAAAGGTTGGAAATGGTGAACCTCATCCAAAGGAGAAAGAACCAGAGCCGAGCCCCAGTCCTCCACCAGGTCCGCATGAGAAGAAAACCCCCAGCCCTTCTCCTCCAGGCCCAAGGCAGCCCTCACCCCATCGTGGAGGCAAGCCCAAGATCCCGTCGGAGCCCTGCATCTTCCCACCCGTGCCATCGCACACCTCCATCCCCCCGGACTCTGTGAGTTATGAGAAGCTCGAGGTCATTGAGTCAGTGGAGAAGCTCTCGCCTGACAAGAAAGTCCAGGGCTATGAGGAGACAACCACAGTGGTGGAGACCATGATCGAGAAGACCAGTAGAAAGAAACATGCCGATAAATCTTCTTGAGCCACGGAAACATTTCTATTAAACCATCCTTGCCTCTGACCCGCTCCGGTATTGCCGTTGACGAGATTCCCAGTGCTGCTGTTAACTTCCTGAACCATTGCCTTTGGCCTTTACTGTCTGAAAACTTGGGAAGCTAAAACTGAATTGCCCCATCTACCCACCTCACTTCACTTCAGAATTAAAATATACTCCCCACGTCATCCAAGATGTTCATGTCTTTCTTTCTAAGTCGAAAAGAAATGAAGGTTTTTGAGGAAAACATTGCAGAATGTCTCTCCATAATGTGACTTACGTGGGGTCCAACAGGTCGAAGGTCCAGATGTAAGTTTCAGCTTGATCCTGGTCCAGCCGAGGAATAACAGTCTTATCTAGCCAAACATCGTAATTTTATAAAATTAAAAAAATAGTATATACTTTTTAACCACAAATGCTGGTTTTGCACTAGCTCTGCGAAGCGCCACGCATTATGTAATCATGCGTGACGTAGGTGGAAGTACCGACCTAGTGGAAATACCGACCTAACTGAAATTTGGACTTTCAAAACGTTGGTTTCCATCGCAGCCCACTATATGGAGAATGTTTTCCTCAAAAACACTTCATTCATTTTTGACTGAAGAAAGAAAAACATTAATATCTTTGACGTGGGGGTCAGTAAATTATCAGGAAATTTTAATGATGAAGTTAATACTTTAAGAAACATGACATGGAGAACATTACTTGCCCATTTCAATTGGATTCACAGGCTCTATTCCAAAACGTTGTGAGCTGCCTTCTTATCCACCGCCTGGTATTGAACTTCACAAGTAACTGACTTGAACGCTCTACCTGCTGCGTTACTTTGTGCACAGAGGAATCAGTGCTCAAAAATGATGATATCTTAAAATGCAGCCTAGGCAGGTAGTTCCCCAAGTTCTGGACCAGAGCCGTAGTGCGACCCTATGAACATGTACTGTATCACCCTCTTTTACCCTAATCTGAAGTCAAACTACAGCAAAAGCTTAGAGTTTTATTTGCTATTATTTTGTTCAATTTAAGATGCCAGCATTGCCCACCGCAGTCTTGATGTGTATTAACTGCCCCAAAAATAAACATTGAAACCAAAGCTCTCAACTTGTGTTGTCTCTCAGTTGTCTGTAGGGTCTTTACATGGGACTGTCACTGCCAGGTGTAGAAACCATTGGATTTTAAAGTGTACTTTTACACAGAAAAGAATGAAACGTTTTGACAGTTCTTTTTTAAATGAAGTTCACTCACACAAGTAAACTCAGTTTACTAACCCTACTTTAGTCTGTGGAATAAATCAATCATGGGTGACTTTGAAAGCAGTATTTTTCTCTTCAATTTTATGGTGCTGCATCCACAATAATAGGTGTCTGGATGAAGACCACCATATTAATGATAGAGATGAATAAGAGCTGACAAAAATGACAGAGTGGCTTTAAACATATAAAAATGGCTTTATTTTGATGGTCCAATTAAAAAATTCTACTAACTATAGGTAACTTTCCATGTCAATTAACTCGAATAAGAGTATTAGTAGACTTTTAGGGTTCGGGTTATAAGTTGTAGTGTCAAAGTTGCTTATAATCAGCTGAGCATCAAAATAAAGTTTTAGCAAATATTACGTAGTTGCAGTGTTAGTAGAATGTCTAAAGTGGACCAGCGAAATAAATGTTTAGTCATAACCTTGCCATGTGTCAAAAAAAATCAAATCATACTCCAAATCCCACACCAGATGGGGGCAGTATACCTCCAGAAAGTGAGTTGTGCCACGGCCGCGCACTCTCACGTCTTCAAACAACACGAGTGAGCGCTGTTTTGCTCTCTCTCCCTCGCAAACATTAATCAAATCAATTGACACGATAGTAAAAGGTTGCAAGACCGCAGTTTCACGTGGATCATTTGGAGATTTTTAGAGCTTAGAGACTCAATGAACAACATCTCAAAACTAAATTATAAAGGCCGTCTCATAGACGCCTGTCTGCATTTCGACGATATGGGAAAATAAACTGGGTTATTATTTGAATTTTTACGGTATTCGTTTTGTTTATATTACATTTTTATTTTTAGTTTGAATTAATTTGACATAGCATTTGCTTATGTTGACCAAGCTAGCGCGCAATCGACACTTTTCACACACTTTTCACGCCACACATCAATTTTGTCACGCACAGAAAAAGACATGGACAACGACAGAGCAGGTTAGTTATGATATATATATATATAAAAATCTCAGCTCTCAGATTTCATTATGCAATAAATACCATTTTGGCGCTTGTAAATGTTACACGACAGATCAGTAGCGCACGTGAAGTAGATCATCTCTACTATCTAATGGTAAAAGAACACGAATACTGTTGAAAGATACAGTATGCTAAAACTTACCAAAATGTATTCCTCATGCATAATCGACTCATCATTTTATGAACTCTTTCCTGAACTGAAATGTAGTAGTGGGCTGAACTTTCCACACGATTGACAGGTTCAAGTACACAGAAACCATGCGATGGAGATGCGCGGGTCGGCTTTTTTTCCAACCTGGGTCCCGCTTTTATGAAATTATTTGTCCCGGCCCAGCCCGCACCACACCACGGTCTCTATTTTTACAACCCGCCCCGCACAGCACCTGCGACCGTAGCTACTGGGCATTGCAATGTCAATGAAAACAGCCTTTATTTCAGCCTGAAAGTGCTTGGAAACATCGCCTGTAAACTGGCAACAACAGACGATTATTAATATGAACCATAAATCAGGTCATACTAATAAACATTTTCAACATTTACAAAGCAGCATTTGTAGTCATATAGGCTAAACCATTTTTAATTTCTTATACCCCCCACAAATATGTCTTGAATTGCCCATTTTGTGGCGCTACTGTTTGTATATTTTTCACACGAGTTGCACTTCAGCCGATGGCCGATACTACTGTTGTCTCCTGCTGAAACTACTTCTGAGAACCGCTCCCAAACATTAGATTTAGCAGCCTGACCTTTTTTTTCTTTCAATCATGTATTCCCCACCTCAATTTCTCCCGCACCTCGTCTTCCATCTTCGCTTATATTTCTCCGTTGTTGTTGTCGAGGCTGGCGGCGGGAGCTGCTTGGCGCGCCGCCGATCGTGACGTGTCACGTGACACCAAATGTTTGGGAACCTCGCGCAAGTTACGTTGCTACGGCAATCGTTTTGTAACCTTATCAAATAACCTTATAAAATATGAAAATAGATATTCCCAAATGTTTAATATAGGCTGGAAATTGCAAGCAACATTCATGTATAAAATAATAATAAAAAAATATTAATGACCCGCCCCGCAAATAAAGCCTCCTATGGCCAAAACTGGTATTATGACACCTTCCGAGCCGGCCGGGGCTGGTAATTTAGCATGCTAATTCAGGTTAATATCTCTGCAGCACTATATCTTGTCATTTTTTTAATGACATCATCATTTTGATGTGTGTAGGTCATTTTTTGGATATTAACTTCAATTCTTACACATGGCACATTTCCCCCAAAGTCCCCCTGTGATGAAAATCCAGCTTTTAATGTTGTTTATGTCTATGTGGTGTTTTTAACATGCTTTAACACAACCATGTGTAAGTTCATAAGTCGAAAGCATTGCTGAGTATTTCCTCCTTAAGACTGCAGTGAACCAGGTGTTTCTGACGTCACAAACGACCTTGTAACCAATCAGATCAACGTGTGATCGTCAACCAGTGGATCTCTGAGTGAGTGAGTGAGTGGAGGCGGGGCTCATTTGCATACTTATAGAACCGCTTATACTAAATGAGGCAAGGGTGTCGAGTTACATTCAAGAAATTTTAAGGCATGAAGTAACTGGGTTCAGTTAGTTCTGCAGTCTATCTCTTTCACTCCTCTGCGTGAGCCAGTTGCAAAACGAAACTCATCCATTTTTCATTAAACTGACCTTGCGGGAAACAGACGTGACCTCTGCATAATCTACTATCCAAGGTCCAGAGAGCAAGAGAGGGAGGGAGAAAATACTGAAGTATCACATTCAGGATTCAAAGAAAGCCTCTCATTTGGCCACAAAGCACCTTATTTTTTTTTTTAAGTTTACATGCGTAGTGTTTTTCTGCGAATGTACATTGACATAGCAACTGGCAACCAAAAACAGCCAACAGTTAGGATACTGAAATATATTACCTAGCAGAAGAATTGTTTATTCTGATTATTAACAATAACTTTATCTACTTATTTCGCATTGCTTGAAATGGATACGCCATGTTTAAAGATTTGTTGTCAGCTTCTCGGGAACCACAGACCATAGTTTGGGAGCATCCAACTCGAAACCATTGCACCCCAGATCAACCAACCCAATGGGGAAATGATTGTCTTAATCACTCAGGTGCTTTAACAAACAGCTAAATAGATTTATTATATATAGACAATGCTATGAAATATGCTTTGTTTGGCCATAAGCAGTATAATGACTCACATTCCATCTCTTCATAATAAAAACTAATCTTCTCCTCACAAAATATATTTATATATTACAGAAAGAAATATCACTGCTCTGTTTGCAAGATACTAAACTTTAAGGAGAACCACACAAAATGATTTACAGTCACAAACTGTACAGCAGAGGTGTGGGACAGCAGGGTAAGCGAGAACATAATAAAGTGTACATATATTTGGTGTATATACATTTCTGGAAAGAGTTTTAAAAAAAAGTAAGTGGAATGTACTATTTTTTCGGCGGGACATACATACAGTGGTGGCAAAACACACATTTGGACACTCGAGTCACACTTTTTGAATGTCTTTGAGTTTGAATGTCACTTAAAAACTAAATATCAAACGAAATGATACTTGAGGTTTTCTGGGATAATTTTTTTTAAATGGCTTTTAGGGTGTTGGGTTCGCTTGGTCTGGACCAAAAAGTTCACAAATGAACTACACTAACAGAGCAATCGCTCCGGAATTTGGTTTAATACAACCAAACATGCCAAGTGTGAACACAACCTTAACCAACTGCTGACAAGACGGTTCCCTACCATTATCATTTGAAGTCTTAAAAATGTCTTTTTGTAAAGCGTTTTGCTTTTAAAATGTGCTTGTGGTGTCTTTCGTTACAAAAACTCCGGCATATTTGGATTTTTCTAAGTGTGTCTGAAGTGTCCGAATAGTTTTCAGGGCCACCGCATCGTTCAGAGAATACACTTTTAATATGAGAGACTCGCATGTGAGAGACATTCATTGAATAATCACAAGAAAAAAGAGAAAGCCGAGAGAGAATGGGCTAGGAATATATGCTAACACAGAGAGGACATCATGCACATGGCTAGTTATTTTTACTCAAAAGGCTTTTCAAGCTTCTCTCCACAGCTTCGTCTAATTCCTCCTCCAGCTCTTCTTTTTTGGACATGGCCAGTTTGGACTGGTAGTCCCTCACCACTTGGTCTATGTAAGGAGCACTTTGTGTGCCGTGCAGCATGACGGTCCACTCTTTCAGCAGGCCGTTCTGCGGGGTTTCTCCCTGGAAGCCCACCTCCAGCCGCCAGGTTCCCCGGGGGTCCTCGCCCCAAGTGTGCGTGGTCATGAAGGGCCACTTGTCGAAGCCCACCTTGGCGTCGTCGTCCCGGGGCCGGCGGCTCAGCAGGATGGACTTGGTGCCCATGGGTGAAGTCATGTTGACGTTGAGATCTCCGCGGCGGCTGGCGTTGACGGTGATGACGGCCTGAACGTGCTCCAGGTACCGGACGAAGTTGTCCTTTCCCTGGCAGGCATCGGTTGTGATGCTCAGCACCAGTTTGTTTCCCGACTGGATTTTACTGCACCAAGAAAGAGAGCGAGATGTTGTAAATAAAACTGGCATTTAAAACTGCTAGCAAGCCAGGGGCAAAAGATTAAAGGGTACCTATTATGGATTTTTGAAAATTGCCCTTCATGTAGTGTTTAACATAGATCTAAGTGAACGAAAACGTCCTGCAAAGTTTTAAACTTGAAAGTTCATACAAATTTATTGTCTCTCAAAAGTAAGAGTCGACTCTGAGTCGCTGATATGAATCGTTCGAAGAACGATGCTTTTCCTTTGTCTGGTTGACGTCAACTTGACAAGTTATTTGAATAAGAAACGCCCACTTATTGCGCTCGGAGACGCTAGGGAAAACCGGAGCTCCAGGGGTGGCGGGCAAATCTGAAACTGGCCCAGGACGGGCCACCCTGCCTGGGCTGGCCAGGGAGGTCTGAGAGCATGGAGGTTTGGACCCACCGCACCTTTTTGGACTTTCGAGATCTGGGCTTCGGAAAACAATCATGTCGACGAGCTGCTGTGTTTTGAAGTGCGACGCAAAAGTGAACTTTGTTCACCTGCCAAGTGAGGAGCATTTGAAGACTAAGAGGCTGCAGTTCATATATACAAGTACTGCTATACCACACAAGTATAGCCCAAACCTTGTTCTGTGTTGGCGTCATTTTGAAGATGATTGCTTCACAAACCTAAACACTATAAAGTATAGATTCGCGAGCCGGCTGTATCCTAACGAGCTGAGGATCAATATGCAGAGCAGTGGGTCGAGGACCGGAGTTGAGAACCCATTTAAGGTAACAGGAGTTCCGTTTTTCTGCACAAAGAATACGAATCACAACTGACTAGGTCATCTGACCAATCACCGCAGATTAGCGTCACGCAAAGGCGGGTTTTGGACAAAGGACTCGCTAAAACGATTCATATGGGAGTCGGTGGGCAATTCAGGTAAAAATAAATGCATATTATAAGACAACAAAAGTGTTTTTTTGTCATTGCATGCTTGTAAAACTGTTGTTGGGGACTCCCAGAACAATATTAGGAACATTTTAAATGCCATAATAGGTACACTTTAATCAAAAATATCTTAATTTGTGTTCCGAAGATGAACGAAGGTCTTACGAGGTTGGAACAACACGAGGGAGAGTAAATACTGACAGAATTTTCATTTTTGGGTGAACTAACCATTTATGCAGAGTAAAAAATACTTAAGTCTAAATGAGTATTCAATGAAAAATGTAGGATTTGCTTTTCTTGCTATTATACAATAGAACTAATTATGAAATTACACATGTGCTATTTAAGTGAGATTAGAAAGCACTCTTAAGTTTAACTAATTGTGTTTTAAACATTTAAACTAAAACATTTTTTTTCATTTCATTAAGTGCCCAAAAACATTCATTAATTTCACATTGATTTTAAACCCTCCTGCAGACTTTCCCAATAAATCAGCGGAGAAGAAAAAGTCAGTAGATTTGCTGTTAGGTCACATTCATGTTCCCAGTGACATTTATAGAGTTAATACTAATTCAGCGACATTACCAAATAAACAAGAATTCATTTAACGACATCTCTGGCCATAATGAATAGGCATCAGGTTCAGACGACTGTGTTTTGCTCCAACTACAGAAATCTCAAATAAATAATCACGACGTCACGATTCGATACACGATACTGAAATAACGATACAATATTATAACACAGTCTCATCCCAAAAAGTCATATAACTGACGTCTTTTGACCATACGTCAATATCCGCCTTTTTAGGGCCCCTTTAAACGTCGGTTAGTTGACGATCGCGGGCCGTCATACAACTGACGCTTTACCTTTAACGTCAGTTAGGTGAAGAGTTAGGTTTAGGTCTGGGGTAGAGTTAGGATCCCATAACCTCATCTACCGACGTTTAAGGGGGCCCTAAAAAGGCGAATATTGACGTATGGTCAAAAGACGTCCCAAAACGTCAGTTATATGACGTCTTGGGATGAGACTGCACTGGATATTAATGTGATACTCCAAGATATATGATAAAAGGTTAACAAAAACATTCCTGTTGTTTAAAATGCTAAATTATATTACATTGTGTGTGTCTTGGTGCTGAAACCCCAAGCACACGACAATAGAGACAAAAGAATAACAATATTCATGATTCTGAAGATGAAAATACACAATTATTGTAGACGAATATGCTTTCACTGTCACTGACTAGATATATTTATAATAATATTGGGCACTTTTTACTGGTAACATCACACATCTGGCATTATCAGGACATTATTATCCATTATATATAGTAGTTTACTGTAATACTGCTGACACTAAAACTTCATTTTTATTTTGGGTGAACTATATTTTGGGTCACTATCCCACGATACTGATGCATTTTTGTTTTGTGATATATTGTGACATGATGTATTGTTACACCCCTAGTCAGTTTAGCGCACAGCTTCAGTTTTCATTTCATAAATGTACAGTTCTACCGTTCTGAACTTCTGCCATTTCAAAACAAGCCGCAGAACTGGGCCATGGAAAACAGTGATTATGTGTTCCTCTATTTTCAATGGCACAGCCTCATGATGCCAGCAATTGGTTTGTCCAGATGATGTGTTTTCCCCTTTGTGGAGGCGCGAGCACAAAGGCCCGGCGCTGCCGACCGGCTGTGCTGATGATAACAGCGGAGGACTCGAGCGAGTGGCTGTAAAGTGGATGTAATGGCATTATCAGAGCCAGGTCTCCCAGTCTGCCCATTACAGCGCTCAGATTAGTGGGAGTGTTTGTGTGCGCGTCAGTCTTTGAGAGGCTAGTGTTTCCCGGGAAACTAGTTGATAGAAATATCCAGAGGCCACACAAGAGGACACAAGGGTGTGGGTGAGTTCGGTGCATAAAGACGAGACAGCGCTTATTAAAGGAAACGTGAAAGGAGATGTAAGATCTGTGTGTTTGCGAAGACCTCTTTAGCACATCAGTCTCACACAGATAACATCCAACGTGAAAACTTTCTTGTTAAAGGAGTAGTTCACTTTTAAAAAAACTTTTGACAAGAGTCAATCTGCTCATATCTGGCTTACTTGAACACACACGTCACTACTAGGGTTGTGTATCGTTTGAATTTGAACGATTCCGATTCCTTGTTTCGATTCCGGTTCCCAACGATTCTCGATTCCGATTCTTTTAAGAGGCGGGGTCAAAAAAGTTTAGCTAACCTTGCTAACCAACGGTCTTTCTGAAGGGAAATACTCCTTCTGTCACAAATTTTGCATTTTGCCGAGATTTCGTTATTTTTAGAAAAGTGAAGCCACACTTTGGACCACTGACGTAAGCTACTCATGTTCGACTCGCGCGGTTATGCCAACACTTCCTGTAGACGCTTCTTCATTGGTGTTGTTCAGCGGTTTCTTCTTCTGGTCGGCGGACTGTGAATATCGAAACTAGGAAACGAAATTTTAACTTTTGAACGATTCCGGGAAAAACGAAAAGTTAGTCCCGGTTCCAATCGATACTCGATTCTCGATACCCAACCCTACTCACTACACAACAAAAAACGGCGCGCTTGTTAATTTTCATTGAAGCAACAGAGAAGATTCATTTTTTTGATGTTCTTTGTCCACAAACACATTTGTGATGTAAAGGAAGAAAGAGGAAGAGAGAAGATGATGGATGAAAGGGTTTAGTTTGAATAAGACAGGAACTTTTGAAATTGAATTGTTATAATATATATAAGCTGTGTCGTAGGTAATAAATTTATTTCTTCTTTTTTCTCTCTCTCTTTTTTTGGCTAGTAGAAGTTCTGAATGTCCAGGAACGTAATGGTGCGTTCACACCGGAAGCGATTAGCGCGTCAGTGCTCACGTTACACGTTACGTGCGAAAAAAATACCTGTGGAGCGAGTGAGGCATAGAGGGCGGCGCAGTAGACGCGAATACACCTCATTCGAGCGAACTTGACACACGAATTGCGCGAATTGAGCATCCGGCGTGTTAAGCGTGTTACGCGCAAATGATTTAGTTAGTGCTATTTGTACATTCACGCGTTTGACGCAAATTCACGCCTGCCGCCCGTGTTGAAAAATCTGAACTTTGGCGGCTCCTCGCCAAAGGAATCAGGAGCCTAGCTACTTCACTACCTGCATCACGTGGTGAAGTGTCTGGATGCTTCAATAAATACATTATTTTGTAATATGACTAAATGCCTGGTGTGGTTCTAATGCACAACAAAGCAAATATTTTTTCACTTAAAACTTTATTTCAATATACGAAACAAATCCCAAACGGTTCGCCTCCGAAGGGTCCGGTGGACACAAATTCGGGAACGATGATCCCCACGCCACTGTTCTGTCCTCCAGAGCAAATACAGAGCGGTGACTCTCTCGATGAATGCTCCATCAACATAAAAAAAGATGGCCGCCAACAGGTTTTGATTCTGACGCGCGTGACACATAAATTTCGCTTCAAACGTTTGTTTTTACACGCGTTAGTTTCACTCTTGACGCGCAAATTAACACAAAGTGGTCAAGCATCAAACTAGACACGGTAGATGCGAATTTGACGCGCTATTCACGTCTGGTGTGAACGCACAGTAACACTTTAGTAGTAAAATTGGCCTGTGAGTAGGGTTGTGTATCGTTTGAATTTGAACGATTCTGATTCCGATTCCGATTCCTTGTTTCGATTCCGGTTCCCAACGATTCTCGATTCCGATTCTTTTAAGAGGCAGGGTCAAAAAAGTTTAGCTAACCTTGCTAACCAACGGTCTTTCTGAAGGAAATACTCCTTTCTAAAGGGAAATACTCCTTTTGTCACAAATTTTGCATTTTGCCGAGATTTTGATATTTTTAGAAAATTGAAGCCACACTTTGGACCGCCGTTCGACTCGTGCGGTTATGCCAACACTTCCGGTAGACGCTTCTTCATTGGTGTTGTTAAGCGGTTTCTTCTTCTGGTCGGCAGACTGTGAATATCGAAACTAGGAATCGAAATTTGAACTTTTGAACGATTCCGGGAAAAACGAAAAGTTAGTCCCGGTTCCAATCGATACTCGATTCTCGATACCCAACCCTACCTGTGAGTAAGTTCATTTCCTGTTTGTCCTTACAATCTTTTATCAAAATGTAGTAACTAATGAGGCATAGAGGGCGGTGCAGTAGACGCGAATACGGTGAACGCGAACTTGATGCGCAAATCGCGCAAATGTTGCGAATTGAGCGTCTGGCGTGTTAAGCGTGTTACGCGCAAATGATTTAGTTAATGCTATTTGTACATTCACGCGTTTGACCCAAATTCGCGCCTGCCGTCCGTGTTGAAAAATCTGAACTTTGGCGAGGAGCCAATCAGGAGCCTAGCAGCTTCCTGCATCACGTGGTGAAGTGTCTGGATGCTTCAATAAATTGTTTTGTAATATGACTAATTCCCTGGTTTGGTTCTAATGCACAACAAAGCAAATATTTTATCACTTAAAACTATTTCAATATACGAGACAAATACCAAACGGTTCGATTCTGACGCGCGTGACATATAAATTTCGCTTCAAATTTTTGTTTTTACATGCGTTAGTTTCACTCTTGACACGCAAATTAACACAAAGTGGTCAAGCGTTAAACAAGACACGGTAGACGTACATTTTACGCTCTACTCGCGTCTGGTGTGAACGCACAGTAAAACTTTAGTAGTCAAATTGGCCTGAGTAAGTTCATTTCCTGTTCGTCCTTACAATCTTTTATCAAAATGTAGTAACTTGAGCCAACTTTGTGGCTTTTCCTTTTCGGCTGACGTCACCCTTTAATTTTTCGGTAACGCTTCCTTTTACAGTACAGTACTTGCAATGTACTTACAGTGTACTTACCTAGAAAGTACTGGCTAATATAAGGTAAGTACATGGAACAGGGGTAGGTTTAGGGTTAGTACTAGTTATTACCCAGTAATTGTAGTTACTAACATAATTACATAGTATTTACATGGATAACTGGACTGTAAAAAGAAGCATTACCAATTTTTCAACCATTTGGCTCAGTTTTGGTAATAAACGCATACCGATCAAAATATCCCCACCCTTCAATCTCCCTTCATCCTCCGGAAATATCACTGTCCGATTGCTGGAGAACAATGTTTGCAAACAGCATCGCATGTTGTAGTTTCTGGTGTGTTTTCTGTACTCACTGTATCTCCTGCACGGATCCAGCCACGCAGTGAAATCGTTCGGGGACCGTCTTCCACTCGCGGGCGAGTTTGACCATTCCCCCGGCGTCTAACACACCGTATCCGAACAGATGGTTGAACTCCAGGCCCACGCCGTTCCTCCTCCACTGGTGCACCTCGTCATGCAGTTTATTCCTCTTAGACGTGAGCACTGTCAGATGCTGCAAGTCCCGCCAGGTCAAGTTCGGACTGCAGGAACACACACAAGAAGAAGAAGTTTTATTCATACAGCGCCTTTCCGTAGCTCAAAGTCGCTTTACATTGTACACACACATTGTAAACACGTAAGCACACATTATCCAAAGCACATGTTAAATAGATATGTCTCAGTTGAGTCTTGTAGGTAGCCATAGATGAGATATTACAAAGTGTAAACAGAGTGAATAACATAATTTAGGAACATTGACACTAAAAATAAAGGAAAGAGTCAAGCCAAAGAAAAAAAACTGCAATGATAATGGGAGTTTATCATAAATATGAAACATTCAAGCCTCCTTTATGCTCCCCGTCCTAATAGAAATCATATCAATCAAAAATAAATGTTCTCTATTGAGTCACTGACTTCCTGTAAAGACCATATAGCAACGAATCAACAAAACCCTTCCAGTGGCGTACGCTTTCTCATGAGTCCTCCATGAGAGGATGTTGATTTCCCTGATTTACTGACTACTCTCTGACTATTAGTCCTAGAGATGGCCAGGAAGACTAACATCACGTATCAGTGATGGTTTATATTTTATCACTACAGGGATAGTTCACTCTGATCAATCACAAACATTTCTGAAGACCCATCGCTCATCCCTGCTGGATGATCTAACAAAACCGTCTCTGGTTGTAGTAAACATGGGCTTGGAGGTCTTAGAGTTATGTTGTAGCCCATTGGCCGATTCTGTGCATCGGTTGCTGATTGGATGATGAGGTGTGGGCGTGGCACTCATAAGTATATGCAGATGAGCTTGCAGGGGCAGAGTTTGAGTGCAGTAAATGTTTAAAAAACAAAAAAGTTTAAGTGCAGTAAAAGTGCAGTTACCACTCTAATTGTGGTAATTAACACATTAATGTACACTATTAGTTCATAAAATATGTTATTAAGGAATTAATACACAATGACACATTGAATTAATAGCAATTCATGTATTACTTCATCTATTAATCATATAGACTCATATAGATATCATTAATTAATGGTTTAGTTCTTCATGAGTTATACATTAACTCATGATTATCTGTGCATTAGTTAAGTATGAATTAATGCATATTAGTGCACCTGTATTGTAAAGTGTTACCCTTTTTTTATATCTGTGCATCCTGGTTAAAAAAAAACAACACTAAAACGTATTAATTCATACTAAGTATATACTTAAATCCACTAAGATATTTATGGACATAACACTTCAGACTTACGGATATAAAATTATAATTAAACTTTATTTAGAGTGTTTCTTTATTGCACAATGCACATGTCCTAATATTACGGCAAAATGTGTTTTAACATCAGTATTAATAAGGATCATTCTTTAAATACGTGATATTTAAACTGTATCATAAGTTTATTTGCAATAGTCCCACTTTAGCACAATCGAGTTTACTTAAGTATATCTTTATTTGGACTTCAGCACTACTTCTGCACAATTAAAATGTGTTAAGTATGAAATTAGTTGTTCCAATTTAGCAGACTTCAAGTTTAGCTGCTTAGTATACCAAAAGTACAATTTCAGGGATTTTTTATTAAGCACATAAATATGTAAATTATTTGTAGTATTCTTAGCACAAAATAAATGCATTGCAAATTTACTATAACAGTATACTTACAAGTATACTTGAAGTGTGTATTGTGAAACCTTGAAGCCTGACTGTATAAACCCCTTCGGCCATACTTCTTCAGGTTCAGCTCAGGTAAACAAACACATGCAAATGAACCTGCGGTTTACAATGCGTATTTGCTTCTAGCTGAACAAAGAGCCCTGCACTTCTGCCGCCTACATCATTATTTAGTACTGTGCAAACACAAAGACTTTACACAGGGAAGGCCGTGTCAACAGTTATTAACACCAGTCCTACTGACATGTGTGAATGGAAGCAGAAATGATGTGGCGAAACTGACAAAGCTTTCTTAACCCAGTGTAATGAACCGGCCTTTATCACAATTGGAGTTGAAATCACTGTCTGTGCTATAAGTCCAAACTGAGTTCCCCTGTCGTGTGTGTTCCTGGATGTTTGTGTTATTTCATGTCTTGCTCTATGCTTTGCAGTTCTTGTAGGTTTAATGTTGATTACTCTCCCCAGCCAGGTGTGTCTCATTAGCCACGCCCTCTTGTTATTTTGTATGCTTGTCCGCCTGTGTGTGTATAGACCATTTCACAAGATGTAAACAACACTGGTCCAGAAGCACTTCCTGTTTCAGTTGTAGTAGTGTAGTTTCAACACTACATAAAAGCTGGGATAAAATACAACCAACAGAACATTTAAAACTGAATCAAAAAGTTAAACAAACATCTTTAAGATGTTTTCTTTACATGTGAAATAAAGTAAACAGTTACAAACTGAAACAGGAAGTGTTTCTGGACCAGTGTTGTTTACATCTTGTGAAATGGTCGATAGCCCTTTGTTTCACTTGTTCTCAGTCATTGAATGGACATTCCCTGGTTGGTGTGTTTCACCCGGTTCTGTGTTTTCATGACGATTTTAATAAATCTAATCTACTCTGCTTCTTTGCTTGTCTCAAATGTTAATGTCAAATATCTGTTTGGTTCCTGAAAAAAAAAAAAAATCACGCTCTTACTTTCCACAACTAGCCTTGACATCAGGGATGACATCAGGGGTTGTACTTAGGAGTCTTAAGCCCTATTCGCATGGGATTAGTATTACCTGGGGACCACGTGTGAATTTGAAACTACCCACCCACATCTGAATTTTGTGTGGCGTATTCGCACGAGATAAGCGAAGCTTGCGGTTTTACTCGAATTTACTGATTTATCTCCCGGATATGTCATAATTAGGCTACAGCGTTGAAATGTCTTGTCGTTATTAATAAACAGAAGAATTGTCCTTACCGTATGCTCAACCCGATCTCACGACCAAGTCGTACGAATTCAACGAATGATTAAAAAGTGGCTAATTCGTAACAATTCATACGACCTCACTCGTACGAATTAGTACGATTTTGCTAAATCGTACATATTTTACGAATTGGCCAATTCCTACCCCTTACCCCACCCCTAAACCTAACCGTCACGTGGGTTTAGACAAATCGTACAAATTCGTACGAGTGAGGTCGTACGAATTGTTACGAATTAGCCACTTTTTAATCATTCGTCGTATTCGTACGAATTGGGCGTGAGATAGTGTTGGCTAAACATGTCATTCATCTCCATCTAATCATTCTTTTTAGCCTTTCTTGCTTCTGATGGTTTTCAGCTTTCTCTTACTGCAAATTGTATAGTTGTACTAGCGATATGACCCCGCACCCGAAATACTATCAAAACACTCCAACTCAGCCTCTATTCTCCACGAAAGATGGATAAAAAAGCGCAGATGAAACAAAAACCTTGAACAAATGATATACGAGCCGACCAAATCACAGAGATGTCGATTCACACGGGACTAATATTATCGCTGGACCTCGGTGTTCAGCAAAATATAGTAGGTAATTTGCGGGGGAATTTTCACTTTACAAATTACAGACACGGCCGACTCGCATGAACGATTTGACGTGAACGTCAAACATTCAAAAGCATATAAATCAAAACTCACCAACAATGCTGAACGAGACAACGACTGTGAAGCTGTTGATGGACTCGGTCTACTCCATCATCGCTCTGAATCAGTTTCAGATTTGGTTGTTTTTTAAAATAAAAATGCCCCACATTCGAGTATTGATAAAAAGAATGAATGAAGCTAGAATACATCTTTTTTGTTTTTCGTTTAAAGTCTGTCAACTTTTTAAAACATTGCCCGTGTGGAAAGAGTTCAAAATCCAATTGGTAACACTTTACAATACGGGTGCACTAATAAGCATTAATTCATGCTTAACTAATGCACAGATAATACTGAATTAATGTGTAACTAATGATTATCTAAGCTATTCATTAATGATTACCACATTAGGAACTAATTAAGAGTCTCTAAGGTTAATGTATTAGCTCATACATGAATTGTTTTTATTAAATATTTAATTGTGGATTAATTCCATAATAACTAAATTTTTTAACTAATAGTGTTAATTAATATGTTAATTACCAGAATTAGCCAAAGCCTTGTATTTCAACTTCCAGATAATATGACAGGTGCACTAATATGCATTAATACATGATTAATCACTTCATTGTTAGTGCAAATTCATGTGCAAATTACTAAATGACTAGTTAATAATGATGTACCCCAACAAGTGAAGTCATAACATAATGATACCTTTGCGAATCATTAGCTAATGATAAATTAAAGCAGACAACTGGAAGTTGAAGTGCATAGCTTTGACTAATTGTGGTAATTAACACATTAATTTACACTATTAGTTCATAAAATGTGTTATTAAGGAATTAATACACATTAAATTAAAAGCAATTCATGTATTACTTCATCTATTAATCATATAGACTCTTTATTAGTTGCTGATGCAGTAATCGTTAATTAATGGTTTAGTTCTTCATTAGTTATACATTAACTCATGATTATCTGTGTATTAGTTAAGCATGAATTAATGCATATTAGTGCACCCGTATTGTAAAGTGTTACCATCCAATTTCTTTAGATGCAATACGTTTTCAAAACGAGTAGCAAGACTTAACCTGCCGACAAATAAACATTCCGCATCATGTCGCTTTACAGGCAGGTTATGCAATATCTCTCAATTTATTGGGAATGCAGGTCTAGCTACGGCATCAGCACCATTTTGGTGTCGAGAGGGTATCAATCATGCATGAGGCGAGGCGAGTTGTGCTTGTGTTGCCGCTCTGACACAAACCTTGTCAGCAGTAATCTACGATCTCAGCCGGAGTCTGCCAGCGCCGTGTGTACGCAAGCTGCCTTATTGTTTCATAAATCTTTCATAGGAGCTCACTAATCTCACGACTCATCAGAGCTGTATGCTGGAAAACAGAAGTGTACATACTTGGCCTCCAACGCCAAGGCAAACACTCCGGCAGCCTCAGGGGCAGCGGCAGATGTGCCCGAATGACGCAGTGTGCAGTTTCCGTACAGATCCGTGGTGGCCTGCAGACACACAGACAAAGAGAACGTCTTAATTAAACATCAGTGCCAAAGATATGCTAATTACACTTAAAAAACGCCTTTGATATTCTAATTCAGTTGAATGTGAGGTTGCAAACAGGATGTACATTTCTAGCCGTTCCAATGTTACGCAACAATATTTCATACTTTCATATAGGCCAAAGGACTCATTACGCAATTAATCGCAACAAATCGCGATTAATCGCATCCAAAATAAAAGTTTGTTTACATAATATATGTGTGTCCTGTGTATAATCATTTTTATATAGAAATACACACACATGCATGTATATATGTGTGAAAAATGTATGTTGTAAATAACATAAAATATTCGTATTTAAAGGCACAATATGTATTTTTTTCTGGTTTAAAAATACAAAAAATAGCTGTATCTATGTCACATATTTCTATTAGATGTGTTCTTACATTATCCCGACAGTTTCCACCAACTTTCAAATACGGAGAAATTTATAGTTTAATTCGAAGACACGGGACGTTTCTTTATTTCCGTTTCGTGGTATAGAGAAGGGTTTGGGACAGGAGAAAAAGCATGACACGGGTAAACATTGGGGTTGCATTTAAAGAGCAACATGCAGGTTGGACACCCCTATATAGCATAGTGTAAGTTGACGATAAAACAACAAGATTGTCTGAACTGGAGTAATATATATTTTGCCATTAACGATATTTTGAGAAAAATTGTGATAAAATAACTCCCGCGTCTATGACGCACTAACCGGACGTGACGATTGGCGAGGGAGTCTGTTCAAGTTCAGGCTCAGGTTACAATGGATGCGAACGACGAAACCGCGTTCTGCGATGTTGACGAATATGCCTATGATGACCCACAGGCAAATAATTATGAGCCTTCTAGGCGAGATAGAAGTCAGGGGGAGATCGGGAGACGAACAATGGGCAGAGGAGAGAAGTAACGTTAGAGTTGTGGTGTCGAGAAAACCAGTGGCGAATAGGGCAAGTGAGTTCATGTAAGTTAGCACCGCGGCTAACGCTGATTCATCTACTGTATGGCTATACCTTGGTGTTTGCAATAAATCTGCTTTAGCAAACATACATTCGACTTTGTTCTTGATTAAACATCTATTTAGATTGTCTTAATTTAAGCCAGCAACGTTTTGTCTTCTCATATTCTATGCTGACAGTGATTATGCAGACCATCCAAGCTGGTTAGCACTATCCACATTGATCATGCCATAACAACAAATAAATAATGCTTTTCAAATGCAGTTTGTGATACCATTTAAAGCGAGTGAAATGTGCGCCACAAACGACCGAGTGTGTGTGTGTTAACAGACGCGGCAGTGAAGTCTGCTCTATTCACCTGCACATAACGCACCCATGACCAAAAAGCCTTGTTTTTCCTAGAAGGAAAATGATGGATATGATGTCCTGACAAGCAGGAATTCGTGGAACAACCACAAACACAATAATTTACCATTATAGCTTTTCTAAAACTCGATCTAAAACTATATGTCTCTCGCTACTGCTCTAACTACATCAACACCCAGCAATGAGAAAGCGGCCGCGAGCTCATTTGTTTTCCTCGGGCTACGTCATATGACGCTTTGCTTGCGGGAAAGGCGTATTCCAGAGCCTAGCGCATTTTCATCAAAATCTCTACATCAAATGAGATTTCATTAGTAATTTTTACATAAGTGTTTTTAAAAGACCTCTGCAGACAATTTAAAGTATTAATTCAGAAATAAAATCAACCTGCATGTTGCTCTTTAAAGCTTCTTGAGCTTACTGTAGCCAATGCACTGAGTTGAATGTTGAATAAGAGTGAAGCGATAAACTGGTGGCTCACAACACCAAACCACAGCAACCCTGACTGATCCCAGACTGACTCGAGCCAATTCCCTTCTTTCCATCGACAGGATCACCTCTGACAGACGGACCACAGTCTTTATCTCAGACCCTGTCTGGGAGTCTGCAGATATGCTCGGATTGAGCTCCTAGCTGAATGCATCCAATTCCATTTTCCAGTCATTGTTCAGACACAAAATGCATGAAACAATTAACTTCCCATCATTTTATCACTGTCACACTCTGTATTATCACGCAGCGCAAAGGGACTGCATTTCAGAAAGATACTTTAAAGCACCTATGAACAGCACACTCTTGAGAACCAAATTCAATCTTGTAGTAAAAATGTCGAGACAGGATCAGACTCGACATCACACAACGAGGACGGATGTATCCCACGCTTCATTGCCTTTCACAGCAACACATTTTTCACTTGTTTTTGTGAAAATAGATAATAATATAGAGATAATGATAAAATAACAACAAAATAATAAGTTAAAAAAATTAATAGTATTAATGTTGAAATAAATTAATCTGCCCTTATGATAAAAAATCATGCATAACAATTATTTGACATATTTATGTATGATGCACTATGGTATTCATAATGTGTTTCTCTTTTCATAAATAATTGTAACCTAAGTTAAAATGTACTTCAATTTTTGCAGATTCCTTGTTACATCTGAAATGGGTTGTTTGTCATGCATTTTAAAGCATTATACTTTCTAAAGGTGTAACAATGTGGAGCTGGTGGAGGTGGTTACTCGCGCTGTCTAAACCGAACATTGACTGACAGTGGATCTCCATGGCGAGTTTGTGGCGAGCAGGGCAAGGCCGAGGGCCGTGGGAGAACGGCGCGAGGCCGGTGGTGTGATTACTAATGAGCGACACCTGCGCGACGCACCGGTCACGTATCTCTCACGCAGGAGCGGAAGCATAAAGGAGGAGCAACGACAGTGGAGATCGAGAGAGGGCGGCAGTTACTGCTGTGACAGCAGTCGTCCATCCGGGCCTGCTGTCTTTTACTTTCGTTTTGTATTTGTTTTATTTCATGTCATTAAAGTCTTTGAATGTTCGCTGGTTCCCGCCTCCTTCCTCACACAACATCTGAACTGCGTTACAGAGTTATTGAGATTGTGGAATAAGCAATACTCATCCCATCTTTTCAGCCCCCAAGTGCATGGGGGTTAAAAGAGTATGGCCATGGGGCGATGCCTAGGGTTGGTTGTGAGCTATCTGTCCCTTAGCTCACGACGCCCTGTCCACTTTTGTCCTCCTTCACATACACCACGGGGCTGGATGTTATAGTACAGATATTGCCGAGGCTACGTTTGTACGTTTTTCCCCCAATTGCTCTGCTGGGACGGAGTGGGCTACTGCTAGTATATGAATATGGTTCTTGTACCAAAAGTCTCTCCTCAACGACTCTCCCTTGGAGATTCTGGTCAGGAGGGAACTTCTGTCTCAGGCGGGAGGCACCGATCCTTCACCCCAACCCAGAGATATGGAAAATGTGGGTTTGATCGACAGTGGGATCCAGGTAACTGCTCGGTTGGTCCAGTGCTACACATTTTATGAGATATTTTTTCTGTAGGTCTATTCCCTTCCACATTAAAGATTTAAGTGGCAGCCATAGCAGGTTACCATTCCCCTTTGGGTGGAGTATACATAGGGAGGAACCCCTTTGATAACGTGTTATTACGTACCACGGTTCCTGGCTCTTGTTTTAGAGGGCTTGACGGCAGCTCCCATCGAGCCCCTTGATACGGTTCCAAAAAAATTTCTGAGCTTAAATAGTGTCCCTTCTAGCCCCTCTTAAAAAGAGTAGGGGATCTTCAGGCCATATCGGTATCCTCCACATGCCTGGAGTTCACACAGAGGCTGGTCAAGTCATTCCTCTACCCTAAGCCAGATCATGTCCCAAAGGTGCCGACCAACATGCCGCAGCCTATCGTTTTGCAAGCCTTCAACTCTCCTCCTTTTAGAGATCAGGACCGGGAAAACCTGAACGTTGTTTGTCCAGTTACAACGCTGGATATATGGCCACAGAGCTGGGACGAAATCTGATCAGCTGTTTGTCTCTTTTGGATTTCCTAAAAAGTCGATAGTCGAGGCTATCTCTCTTGTCTATGAAGTCTCTGTTCAGCCGTCACATTTGACTGTCAAAGCCCACTCTACTGGAAGTATGCCGGCCTCCAAGGCCATCGTTTGGGGTTTATCCCTTCAAGAAGTTTGTGATGCGGGCGGGCTGGTCGTCTCCACTCACATTCATAAGGTTTTACACCCTGAACTTGGATACTACCCCAGGGTCTTATGACTTAATTTTGCCACAGTTTCACACGGATAAGCAATTGTAAGTGCGGGTTCGGGCATTATCGTTCCCAAATAATCATCGACGCAGTATGAGTTTCCTCGGAAGGGAACATCTCAGGTTGGCATAGTTCCCAGAAAAGGGAACGAGATACTGCGTCACCCTGCCATACTTCCTTCATCCCTGTGATCGACTTGCTTTGGATTATTGAAGCTAACGCCAGTCTTTCCGCATGGGATTTAAAGGAGCTGTATGTAGCAAATTTATTTCAAATAATCATAAAATGGCCCGGATATGTTACAAGTCATTAAGAAATCATGTTCATTTCAAATACTTATATCACTGACAACAGCAGTCCGGCCAGGATATTGTCATTTAAAAAGTGAAGTTGCAGCCCTCAACTGTCATGTTGTGTTTTGGTCTGATGCGCCACCCTCCACCGATCTACCAATCACAAAGTCAGTAGTGTTGCAGCATCCGGGTTGCCAGCTCTGCTCTAGTTACCACAGCTGCAGCTACAAACGTATGGGATTAAATAATGTTGGATCCTGCAGTCTATCTGGCAACCTCGAGTCAAGGGGGAGGGGATACACCGCTCTACATATTTGAAACTGATTGCAGTACCAGTTTTGGCCACAATCTTACATACAGCTCCTTTAATGCTTTCCTGGTTGCGACGTCACCAGCAAGTGACGTTCCGTCTCGCCATTGGACTAGTTGCCACATGTGCGTCATAGATCCAATTATGGTTACAGTCATAACCCGAGATGGTTTCCATGTTTTATAGGGACTTTCCATAGACATAATCAATTTTATGCTGTTCAAACTGTATATTCTCTTCACTACCCCTAAACCAACCCATCACAGAAAACTAACATTTGCATTTTTTTGCCCTCATAATGTAGGGTTTACCAAGACCACACACACTCCCAGACACGTACTGTACACACACACACACACTCACCACGCCAGCTTCAGGGTTTCGTTTACGGCCATTGCTGAAGGTGGAGGCTAGGGTGGAGGAGCAGCTTTCATCATAGAGTGCAGTGCGTCCATCGTTGATGGCCGAGTTGATGGAGATGGTCCACATGCTGGAGGCGTATCCATCGCAGTTACAGTCGTCATAGCTACCACCGTCTCCGGAGGCCCACACATAGATGCTGCCTTTCCCACCTCGGCCCTGTCGGACACGCAAAGCGGCACGATTAGCACCCGTACTCACGCCTGCCACATCTCAATGAGGAGCAGACGACTCTTTGATATTTGTCTGGAAGGGCCTTTGAGATTTACTCCACTTATCATACAAATTACACTCACATAACCAAAAGTAATTCAACAGAGAGGCGTTTCAAGACCTTTTAAAGACTACAGGCTCTTCTCTGAGTGTTGATGATTCAAGCAGAGGCATTGTGTTTACGCTTCTTGTCTGAACATATAATTTTGAGGCTTTTAGCTGAATGCAAGAGCGCTCTTTTCTGTAGGCTTTGGGTTTTATAGAGACAGGAGGAAATTTGTACAGTGCAATTGTGATCTTAAAAGGTTGCTTGATTATTGTTATTTGAACGCTAGGTGGTTATTTTATCATGCTAGCACATTGATGAGCGATTATGGTCCTCCGAGACATCTGGGCACCAGCCTCTTTGGAGTAAACAAATAAGAAAATAAGACAGTGTCTTCACATTCTTCAGTCGCTACAGAATATTTCTGAATTATGACTTTATTTTTTATGATAATTGAGACTTTTGAACGTGAATAATTTAGCTTCTGATAAGCCCAACCAGGGCTGCCAACTCTCATGCAATTGAGCCAATTCTCACGCTCTCACGCCACACCCCCGATTTCAACCTTGTCAACCCGGTCGTTCAAAGGCCAGAAAGATGAGATTAACTATAGATCTAGCTGTTGAGCCACTCGTGATTAAGGTTGTGTATCGTTTGAATTTGATCGATTCTGATTCCGATTCCTTGTTTCGATCCCGGTTCCCAACGATTCTCGATTCCGATTCTTTTAAGAGGCGGGGTCAAAAAAGTTTAGCTAACCTTGCTAACCAAGGGTCTTTCTGAAGGAAATACTCCTTTATAAAGGGAAATACTCTGCATTTTGCCGAGATTTTGATATTTTTCGAAAATTGAAGCCACACTTTGGACCGCCGACGTAAACTACTCATGTTCGACTCGCGCGGTTATGCCAACACTTCCGGTAGACGCTTCTTCATTGGTGTTGTTCAGCGGTTTCTTCTTCTGGTCGGCAGACTGTGAATATCGAAACTAGGAATTGAAATTTTAACTTTTGAACGATTCCGGGAAAAACGAAAAGTTAGTCCCGGTTCCAATCAATACTCGATTCTCGATACCCAACCCTACTCGTGATTGACCATTTTTACCGCAAATTAGTGAAAATATCCAATACTCTAGAGCTTGCGTGTATGAGAGACAGATGTTGAGGTCCTAACTGCGCACGCGCACAACAGCAGAGAGGTAAGTGAGCAGTGTTGCCAACTATTTTCAAATGAAAGTAGCTAACGCCTTCCCTAAAATTCGCTAAATGTCGCTAGATGACGTCATACGTTAATTAGCATATTCGTGACGTCATCACGTCATACTTGCGTTCCGCTTGCCTAATGTGTTTTCTCTATAAATTAATGCTCAGCTCACATATTGTATTTAATATATTATAATATAAAATAGCCAAATGTAAAATAAAGCCCCGGTGCCTTTAGGTAACTAAAGGCACCAGGGTTGCGGTGCCACTGGCTTGGGCCCGCAATCGCTGCTCGCAGCTATATTTGTCATTATGTATGTGTTGATATAGGCCTAGTGAATGACAAAAAAGTAATTGGCCTACTGTAAGCACAAGAAAAGAAAGGAAACTAAATTGTTTAAAAAAAAAACATTATTATTTAAAGAAAGCAGATAAGTGATAAATCCGTGGAAAAACACTGCTCTTTCACGTCTGTCAGTTGCCGTGCGTTCAACAGATGATCTGCTCCTCTCACCCATCCTGAAAAGGGTAGAAGTAGAGTGAGTGACGCCAGGGAGAAAGCAAAAAGTCGCGGTCTGAAAAGTCGCTAAAAATGTTTTGCAGTTTGTTTGCGGATGAGAACATCTGCTCTGTCCGTCTACAGCTGGGAGGGGCTGCGTTGCGAGGACTGGGCCACCTGTGAGTGATTTGGGACGGGGTGGGACCAACAGCAGCACCCGCTGCTCGTTGAGATGAGGAAAAATGATATGTGCTTTCACGTCAGAGAGTCTCCAAAAGTCTCTAATAACACCAGAAAAAGTCGTTAGATTTGTCGCTAGTCGCTTTTTTGAAAATTTGTCGCTAGAGGGGTCTGAATACTCGCTAAATATAGCGACAAAGTCGCTAAGTTGGCAACACTGAGCGAGAGACCTTGTGCGTGCAATCAACCCCCTTCTCACGCCAAACTAACTTCAAAAGTTGGCAGCTCTGAGCCCAATGTTAAGTGTGACTAATAAACAAGAATTGATGTAGTTTGCCGTATCTGCTAATATGAGAAATAAGTCTCAACAGTGTAATACAATAAAGTCATAATTACACGCCATATTTTTAATACATTGCAAGGGTGAAAGCAATTTAGACATTTAGCATACTGCTTAGACGCTGATGAAGTCTAATTTGTTTTCACCCTTGCAATGAATTAGAATGTGGTGCGTAATTGTGTGGCGAGAAGCCGTTATTAGAGCTTCAGTGCTTCAGACCAATAACAAGTGATTTCTTCAAAAACATGCTTGGAATGACATTTCTGCAAAAGTTTTGTGACCCTTTGAAAGCTAAATGTTTAGTGAGTTCAGTTTTATCCAAAACGGATTAACTGACTGTTTTATACAACTTTGGTTATTGTACATATTGCTGCAGTTTGGAAATGAAATGTCTGGTTTGCGATTGTAAAGAAAGTAGCACCTACATTAAACCCTACCCTAAACTTAAAGGATTAGTTCACTTTTGAAACAACTTTTGCTGATAATTTACTCACCACCATGTCATCCAAGATGTCCACGTCTTTCTTTCCTCAGTCGAAAAGAAATTAAGGTTTTTGATGAAAACATTCCAGGATTTTCTCCATATAATGGACTTCAATGGGAACCAAACGGATAAAGGTCCAAAATAGTTTCAGATGCAGCTTCAAATGTCTTTAAACAACACCAGACGATGAATAAGGGTCTTATCGTGCGAAACGATCGGTTATTTCAAAACTTATTCCAAAAATGTAACTTTTCTAAGGACAAATGCTAGCCTTGCTCTATTCTGTGAGGCGCGTTTGTAACGTCACGTAATACATAATTCCGTTCAAAAGGTCACGGGTGATGTAGCCGAAAGTACAGAGTCAGTGTTTACAAGTTGAACGCATAGGTTGAACGTGCAAACCAACTCAAACGCCGTTTACAAAAAAGGAATTAAAAGGTAAAACAACAATGTCGGACGATTTTGATTCTGTACTTCCGGCTACGTCGCCCGTGACCTTTTGAACGTAATTACGTATTACGTGACGTTAGAAACGCGCCTCACAGAATAGAGCAAGGCTAGAAAAGTTACATTTTTGGAATAAGTTTTGAAATAACCGATCGTTTCGCTTGATAAGACCCTTATTCATCGTCTGGTGTCGTTTAAAGACATTTGAAGCTGCATCTGAAACTGTTATAAACTGTCTTTTGGACCTTGGACCGTCTGGTCCATTATATGGAGAAAAATCCTGGAATGTTTTCATCAGAAACCTTAATTTCTTTTCGACTGGAGAAAGAAAGACATGGACATCTTGGATGGCATGGGGGTGAGTAAATTATCAGCAAAAGTTGTTTCAAAAGTGAACTACTCCTTTAACCGCTAGTGTTAACAAAAGCAAACATGAGATTAAAAAAAATGCATTTTCTAAAGCAACCTTGTAAACAATAAGCCATATACTGTAAGTCTTAATACATTATATATAACACATAGCCTAATCAGCACCTAAGAAGGCTGTCCATCATCCATGCAGACATGGATTCTCTGTTTTCTCGGTATTTTGAGCATAATCGTGTCGTGTTACAAGGCCATGACACAGAGGTTGAAAGACTGCATATAACACTGGGAAAAAATATTGTAGAAACAGTTTTCGCTTTGAAATTGCTAGCAATTTCACAATTAATTATGAAGAAATGGCAAGTAAAAGATTGAATTAAACAGAGTTTTTTGGTACAAAAACTGAAAGACAATGTATTCAAATAGTCCTTATGTTTATTGAAATGCCCCATTGTACTTTCTGTATCCTAACCACAATTTTTGACCAACAATCCGAAATGATTTTGATATTAAACCAAAGCATTTCTATAAGCTACGACACCAGCATCAAAACCACTGGCATTTCATTAGCGCTCTCTGTGCCATCCTACACATAAATAAATGAAGTGTTTGCCGTCTGACCCTTAAAATGATTAAACGGTGTTCAGTATTACTCCCGGGCTCAACCTCGGCCCTCTCTAACTGCACTGAGAACGCCTGCGGGACACACCGAGTCTTCACCCATCACTGCTATTCTTGTCCAATCTGATTTCAATTGCAAAGGGCTGTTGAAAACACAGGGAGATCGCTCTGTGCGATGGCTCGTCTTGACAGATGGGTCACCCTCATAAATCCTGCTCAGCAGAGGAACGCTCGGCGACATTTATACCCATTAGCCGAGGCAATTTGTGAAGGCTCCAGCTAAATGACACGCAGCTAAACGACATGAATAGTGTGAGGCAACGAGACTCTGCAAGGCTGACGACTGACATACGGTGGGCCATATTTTAAGGATCTAAACTCATGGTCTAAAGCACACGGCGCAAGTGCACTTAGATCGGTCCGAATCCACTTTTGCTAGTTTAACGACAGGGAAAATGGTCGGCGCTCCCGGCGCATGGTCTAAAACGGTCGTCCGTTCTCATAATGTAATGAGTAATGGGTGTGTTTTGTCTAATTTTGCTAATTCTATTAGTTAGAGTTCAACTAGTTAATCTGGTTTTATATTGAAGCTAAATCTGAAAAATACACTAATATTTTCAGAACTATGCAATTATTTACCATTTTTTGTCTCACTTTGATAACATTTGCGTATTGAATTTTGATTTCAAGGATATTGGGGATATATAGGAATATCTCCGTCTGGAAATGCCAAATGTTTAGTTATTATTATTTATTTTTATCCTTTATTTAACCAGGTAAAAACCCATTGAGATTAAAAATCTCTTTTGCAAGGGAGACCGGGCCAAGTTATATTAGTTAATCTGGTTTTATATTGAAACAGAACCTCTAAATACACTAATATTTTCAGAATTGTGCAATTATTTACCATTTTTTTTGGCTCACTTTGATAACATTTGCATATTGAATTGTGATTTCAAGGATATTGAGGATATATACTGTAGGAATATCTCCGTCTGGAAATGCCAAATGTTTAGTTATATTAGTTAATCTGGTTTTATTTTGAAACAGAACCTCTAAATACACTAATATTTTCAGAATTGTGCAATTATTTGCCTTTTTTGTCTCACTTTGATAACATTTGCATATTGAATTGTGATTTCAAGGATATTGGGGATATATAGGAATATCTCCGTCTGGAAATGGCAAATGTTTAGTTATATTAGTTAATCTGGTTTTATATTGAAGCAGAATCTCTAAAATCACTCGAGGTGTGCATTAATTGGTGTTGCGGTTGATCTGAAGTGGCAGAGCGAGTAGATGACTCTGAACTCCAGGTTTCTATCTGATTGCACCAGATGTTACAATTCTGTACCTGTCTAGTTTTTCTTCACTCGTTTCTCTCCACAGCAGAGGGCGATTCATGAGGGAATCCCGTTTGCTACATTGTACAAACTGTTTAATACAGTTTGACCTAAAAATATCAAAATTAAAAATACCGCGGAAACAAAGACACCTACATCTTGGATGCCCTTGAGGTAAGATAAAACACACCGAAAATGTATTTCAGAGTGAACTATCCCTTTAAACAGGCCTGCGTTTGCTCCGGTACCTTATTGACTCCGTCTGCCATGGCCTGGAGGGTGAGCTCGCGAGGACCGTCCACTGTTTTCCCATCATCCGTGGGACCCCAGCTGGCGCTGTAGATGTCAATGACCTGAGGCATGTGGCTGATGGAAGACGCCTCAATGATGTCCGTCATGAAGGGCTGGTCCAGCATACGAATGCCTGCAGAAAATGGCAAGACTGAGAACACGGGAGCAGTAGGAAACCCTTGATGCCGCTCTATTCATCATGATCATCATGTAGAGATAACAGGAGGGGGGAGAGAGAGAGGGAGATTCACTGGTGACATATGGAAGAAGAAGCGGAAGATAATAGCTTTGGTACTGCGTCAAGCACTTCACAAGTTTTAATCTTAACTCTCTCTCTCTCTCTCTCTCTCTCTCTCTCTCTCTCTCTCTCTCTCTCTCTCTTCTGACAAACTTGCAGTAAAGAAGAAAATAAACTTCCCTGCTGCTCTAGCTGGTGAAATATCATGCAATGCTTGGCAAGTAAAGGCACTGATATACTCACAGCAAAGTTCTGTTCGTTCTTTACTTTGGGTTAATTAAAAGTATGAAAGGTGTTTGCGAACATCCCGAAACATTCACGCTGTGGAGAGTGATGTTGAGATGAATGTGTAAATATGTGTTGTGCTCTTTCCTCTCAATAACAGAATAAACACACAACAACAAGAAACCAGCGGTTCAGAAAGCATCTGATCATAGTGATGTGGAGATGTTTGCTCCCGCTCTGAGATTCAGATCTACAGTCACCTCACATTTAGATTTAAAGGGATACTCCACTTTTTTTGGAAATATGCTCATTTTACCACTCCCTCAGAGTTAAACAGTTGAGTTTCACCGTTTTCCAATCCACTCAGTCGATTTTCTGATATTTAGAAGAATATCAGAATCAGTTTCTGGTCTCACTGACTTCCATAGTAGGAAAAAAATATATACTATGGAAGTCAATGAGACCAGAAGAAACTGTCTGGTTACTGATATTCATCTAATTATCGAAAAATTGGCTGAATGGATTTGAAAACGGTAAAACTCAACTGTTTAACTCTGGGGGAGTGGTAAAATGAGCCTATTTCCAAAAAAAGTGGAGTATCCCTTTAAAGGGTACCTATTATGGATTTTTGAAAATTGCCCTTCATGTAGTGTTTAACATAGATCTAAGTGAACGAAAAAACATCCTGCAAAGTTTTAAACATGAAAGTTCATCGTATACAAAGTTATTGTCTCTCAAAAGTAAGAGTCGACTCTGAGTCGCTGATATGAATCGTTCGAAGAAAGGCGGGTTTTGGAAAAGGACTCGCTAAAACGATTCATATGGGAGTCGGTGGGCAAATCAGGAAAAATAAATGCATATTATAAGACAACAAAAGTGTTTTTTGTCATTGCATGCTTGTAAAACTGTTGTTGGAGACTCCCAGAACAATATTAGGAACATTTTAAATGCCATAATAGGTACCCTTTAAAGCAGCATCTTTACATTATTAAACATGACAAACTGTTTCAGTTAGAAACCAAGCTTCAGTTTCTGCTATAAAGCGGCTCTCCATGTGTTCGTGTTTTTACTCGCGTCTGACCTCGACGAAACAAATGAATCTGAGATTTTGTTAAAGGGATACTCCACTTTTTTTGGAAATAGGCTCAATTTACAACTCTCAGGGTTAAAGAGTTGAGTTTACCGTTTTCGAATCCATTCAGTCGATTTTCTGATATTTAGAAGAATATCAGAATCAGTTTCTGGTCTCACTGACTTCCATAGTAGGAAAAAAATATATACTATGGAAGTCAATGAGACCAGAAACTGATTCTGATATTCTTCTAAATATCAGAAAATCGACTGAATGGATTCGAAAACGGTAAAACTCAACTGTTTAACCCTGGGGGAGTGGTAAAATGAGCCTATTCCCAAAAAAAAGTGCAGTATGCCTTTAAGCCTGAAGCTCTGTATGAATACACTCTAAAATACCACTACTGTGTATCATAAGACATCGAACATGTGAGACCTTTAATACTGACCTTTTCCTAAAAGGTGATTATAAAACATTGCAAGTGGTGAGAATAGAGACACTTAATGTGTGTGTGTGTGTGTGTGTGTCCTTTGTAAGTGACAAAAGCTAGACAAGATACTCACTTGCAATTAGTTACTCTCCTTTACTTATGTGGCCTTTTGAAACGAACAAACGAATCAATGTGCTGCAGTGCGTGAATTATGTTTTTATTGATGCTGATGTTTGTGCCGAGGGGAAGGGTAGAAGTTATCAATATGATTAAGATGATTTTCCCCCCAAAAAAGAGATCATTCATCATAGTTATTCAAATCCATTCAGTATATTTATCGACTACACAGAACAAACCTGATAAGGAAAAAAATGTGTAGAAATTACTTACATTGTCTTGAATCTTGATAGTATCCAAACAAATTAATACGAATATTGTTTCTGAATTTAATAGGCTTGTTTTGCTCACGGATTATTGTAAATAAACTGCACATGGGTTCAGCTGCAACTCGCCTCAGTGGACGTATGTGATAATGGATCACAAAGAACAAGGATACAATATTCAACGCAGATAGTGCGCACCAAAAGCATATTGTCTGACTTGACAGCTCTGGTTCGTCCCTTGACGGCTAAGCCTACTCTCAACTACTCTCAACTACTTCCAAGGCAATTTGCTTGACATCTCAAATAAGACGTTGTTAGGAACATTGATAACATTTTATTATGAAAGTCCCCTTTAGTCATTCTATCAACCGTAAGTAACTTTGCAACTACGTCATTAGAGTATTTAGCATTAGTAGACTGTCTGATTAATATCTGCTAACACTTTTAGGGTTTTGTACCGTTTGAATTTGAACGATTCTGATTCCGATTCCTTGTTTCGATTCCGGTTCCCAACGATTCTCGATTCTGATTCTTTTAAGAGACAGGGTCAAAAAAGTTTAGCAAACCTTGCTAACCAACGGTCTTTCTGAAGGGAAATAGTCCTTTTGTCGCAAATTTTGCATTTTGCCGAGATTTCTTTATTTTTAGAAAAGTGAAGCCACACTTTGGACCGCCGACGTAAGCTACTCATGTTCGACTCGCGCGGTTATGCCAACACTTCCGGTAGACGCTTCTTCATTGGTGTTGTTCAGCGGTTTCCTCTTCTGGTCGGAATATCGAAACTAGGAATCGAAATTTTAACTTTTGAACGATTCCGGGAAAAAACGAAAAGTTAGTCCCGGTTCCAATCGATACTCGATTCTCGATACCCAACCCTAAACACTTTATTTTGATGCTCCCCAACAGACTATAAGAAACTTTGCAGGTACGTCAGATTATTCCACTAAACCCAAACTAACAGTCTTCTAATATGAACGCCTGTTCACAACGGGACGAATTTCGCGCGCGTTATTCCCGACGTTTAACGCCTCGTGACTAAACAAAGGGCGCCAATGTGAGTGTGCACACTGACGCGTAAAAACGCCACGCATAAAAGCGTTATTTTTAAGAAAAATGCCTCAGGTTCATTTTTTTTAGTTTGACGCGTTGTGTCAAAAACTATCCGACCAATAAGATTGGCACTTTTGCTTGCGTGTTTGGAGCTTATGAACTTACAGTAAAACACAACTTGGGGGCGCTCAAACACAAAAAGCGCTCTTGCCGAGCACACATACGCATCGGAGAAGAAGATATCCGCCAAGTAGCGTCGCCGTCTACACAGCCAGGAAGAAATAAGACGAGGAAGATGCGAGGCAAGATGAATGTAGAGCTGCTGATCTCATTGGTGTCGGAACATAAAGAACTATACGACAAAACTCGACAGCGACTACAAACATCTCGATAAAAGAGAACTGATATGGAGTGGTATTGCAGAGCAAATTGGCGCCATCTAATGTCAGGGAATGAATTTGCATGTTCACTCGGCTCATCGTCGGCGAAAATCGCTTGGGTGTGAACACGAAAAACACGTTGAAAAACACTGAAGAATAACCCGCGCTGATATTCGTACCGGTGTATACGGGCCTTAAGAGTTAGCCGACATGTAGTTGCATATTAATTAGTTGTTGCATATTAATTAGAGTTAGTTGACATGTAACTGCAAGTTACTTGTAGTTAGTAGAATGTCTAAAGTGGAACCAGAACCTTAGTTTTATTATGAGGTCATCACTGTAATCAACCTATCAGAAACGTACCTGCTACCTTGGAGTTGTAGGCCACGCCCACCCCACAGATGTTGTTGTTTGAAACCGCAGACACCTCACCAGCACACCTGGTTCCATGACTGAAAAAAACAACATTCAGAGATGTCTAGAGCTACATACTTTACAATGATTGAAGTTATTCGCTAAAAATCTCTCTAGTGTCCATAACTCCTATTTAGGGTAACACTTTAGAATACGGTTCCTTCGTTAATGAATAACTACACAAAAACTCATGAGTAACATAATATTAACAATCTAGTAACTATTATTAACTAACAAGAAACTCTGATTAACGAACTAGTTAGTAATAGCGCACAGACGAAAGTGGTAGTTCACTATTAAGTAGTCAATAACTACTATTGTTTAATACTTCCAAGAGAACTACTGAAAAAGTTTATTAACAATCTAGTAACTACTTTTAACTAAAAGAAACTCTTATTAACAAATTAGTAAGTAATAGCTCACAGATGAAAGTGTTACTAGATACTTCTGAGGGAATTACTAATTATTTGGATTCGTATTATAAAGTGAAGATCATTGGAACTAGCTAGTAATGACTCAAGTGTGTGTCGCGACTACACGCGATAAAATTCCAGCGACAGCAAGCGTGTCTGTCCACACTAGACGCGACGCGACTGTGAGACGCCACACATTCAGAACAGCGTGTGAGCGGAGTCTCTCTGTGAAAGCGCATTGTCGGCCCGCACTTGCATTGTAAATGGATAAGGACATAATCAAATCAAGAAATAACATTATTAAAAATCAAAACATTAACAAAATATACTCATTGACTAATTTTGTTATGAAGTACAATTGTTTGCATAGAATTTATTTTGAACGCTATATTAAAGTTACATGCTTTCAAAATCTGAGGTAAATTTGTTTTTTTTTTCAGGTCCAAATTTTGACCTTCGATATCTCGGCTCTGGAAGGGTCTAGAGCCTCCATTTTTGCGCGCTGGTCGAAGTCTCGTGGCCCTCTGTCAGAATCCAGAGTTTCAAGAAAATCGGAGGGGGTCAAAATTTCGGCCAAAAAAAAAATGACAGTGTTACCCCTTATGTTTTTTTTTTCAGGTCCAAATTTTGACTTTCGATATCTCGGCTCTGGAAGGGTCTAGAGCCTCCATTTTTGCGCGCTGGTCGAAGTTTCGTGGCCCTCTGTCAGAATCCAGAGTTTCAAGAAAATCGGAGGGGGTCAAATTTTCCTTCAGAAAGACCGTTGGTTAGCAAGGTTAGCTAAACTTTTTTGACCCCGCCTCTTAAAAGAATCGGAATCGAGAATCGTTAGGAACCGGAATCGAAACAAGGAATCAGAATCAGAATCGTTCAAATTCAAACGATACCCAGCCCTACTTGTGGCACAGTGACCTATTTTTAACTAATAAATAAATAATGTGTACTCATAACCAGTGTAATTTCTTCATTCTGTCAGCCGCGACGTCGCAGAAATAGGAACCGTTTCTAAATTCGAAACTTCGCATGTCGCCGTCGTGTCTGGTTAGGACAAAAACTCTGATTAATATGGAAAAGATGCATTTTATCGCGTGTCGCGGCGTCGCGTCGCGTGTAGTTAGGACACGGTGTGAGACACTGCTTTGATTTATGGGATTTTTATCATTATAGGGTGGTTGTATACACACACTGTGACACACAGTTATGTTCAAACACCATGTAAAAGTGAATTTTGCATAATTGGTCATTGACGTTGAACCTTGCTCTACTTCAATAACCACCCATAAATGTACAAGACAAGCTTCTAGAATGGTCTCCAGAAGGGCGAATCCTCAGGAAGAGCCCGGCATGAGGCACAGCGACGGTTCCCTCCTCTCCTCCACTCAGACATCAGTGCTGCTATTTATATATATAAGCGTCTGATGATGATGCTGTGAGACTGCAGCTCAGATGATATTACTCTGCTCTCACCACACGCTGAACACAAGAGGATCTTCTCCACATCTATTAGATTGTGTCTGTCCTTGATGCGTACTGTAAAAAACATCAATTATGCCAAGGTTTACCTACTATCTTTCTACAAAATATCCTATTCAGATTTGTACTATGAAATCAATGCAGGATACGACATTTTCTGTGTTAACTATGGACACCTAAATACCTCTGAAAACTGGCTAGTCTGAAAGACGGATCGGTTAGAAGAAAGCCTGTATAAGCTAGTTTTTACAGGCGTGTTTATCAAGTCTTGGATCTAAAGTATGGTCACAATTCAAGCAATTTTGGGTTTTGGGTTTCAACACAGAATATGAATCATGTTTTATAATCAACGATTATATTAGTATGAGTTCTAAACCAGAAAACCACATTTATATTAAAGTCCCACTGAAGTGTCTTGGAACGCGCAGCTTTGAATGATGCGTTGACATTATTTCCACTGAAACATGAATCTAAGGCGGGACTTATTGAATGGCCCCGCCCCCTTTTCAAATAGCCAATAGCGTTTAGTTTGGAAATGAATCAAAGCACTGATAGATTCCAAAAATAGAAATGTGAATAAATTCTAGCCAATTCTAGGCCATTCTTAACCAACAAAGACACTCCAACACATGTTGCTCTGTGTCGTGTCAATGATTGCTTTAGCCAGGTGGTGTTTATAGACCATTTCAAAAGATGTAAACAACACTGGTCCAGAAGCACTTCCTGTTTCAGTTTTTTAACACTACATAAAAGCTGGGATAAAATACAACCAACAGAACATTTAAAACTGAATCCAAAAGTTAAACAAACATCTTTAAGATGTTTTCTTTACATGTGAAATAAAGAAAACCGTTACAAACTGAAACAGGAAGTGCTTCTGGACCAGTGTTGTTTACATCTTTTGAAATGGTCTATAGCAGAGGGGGCGGAGCTTCAGATCCTAGAGAGCATTTGATTGGACAGAAGATGTGATGAGAAGCTGAAGTCCGCGATGATGTCATAAAATCCCTGATCCATTTTAGCGGAAGTGAGAGACTGTAAGTTATGAATGCTCATATCTCCTTAATGCGAATTTTGACTTGAACACATCAGCTTAGGGCTAACATATTCATAAAAGCTAAAGAAAATTTTGATTTCAAGGGGCCTTTAACACAAAACATGGTACATACTCTGATTTAAAGGGGACATATCGCGCTAAATCCACTTTTTTAGCCCTTAAATGCATTTTGTTGTATATTTGGTGTGTTTATAAGTACAGAAAAGATGAAATTGTTCTCTTCAGGTGCTTCATTTATATCTTTATATTCTGTTTTGGTCATATTTTGCAACCTATTCAGATTTTTCTGTTCACTATGATGTATTTTGAACAATTACGTCACAGTATTTGCAGCGGAAGTGCATTATTATTTCTCACCCCGATTTTGTAGTCCAAGCTCAAAAGATGCCGAAGTTACGACAGGGCAAGTCAAAATGTTCGGTTGTTGGATGTAATGACCTGAAGCAGTATGCAACAATCTCAGCCGGTATAAAGAAGGGTTTGGCAATCGACTATATCGTTAATAAAAATAAAGTACTTTACTTTCTTAAAAAACATGGTGGTCATGGTTTAGCAGTACCTTTGTCTTTCTTTGTTTTCGTTTTTAGTAACGTTACACGTCTGCAGTATTATTGTTATTGAGTTTCATCAATGGTCATTTGGCTGCTGTGTTTTCAGATGCTTTTCTAATCGCATCATATTATCAATACAGATTTTTAGTGGTAAGATTAGAGTCATTTATCTTGTTAGTGTGCTTGTTTTAAGAAGTGAAATAATTGACTTTCACTTATAACACAATACAGTTACCACTGCAATAAATGGAGAGGTTGTTCTGCAGGTTCGTCGTCGTATTTTTCCATTTGCTCGCTCTGGCTCGATCATTTAATGCTTGATGGACAAGTCTTCCGTTGTTAACGTGTGAATGAAATGTTATTTGACGCTATATAATCGTATATCTCTTATCGAACTACAAAAATGGCCGAACGGGGTGGAGTTGAACTCAACCTGGAGAGTGGGCAGGGTTTGACACATATCGCTTGCATTTAAAGAGGCCGCACCAAAACACACATTGTTATGGGTAGGTTTAGGTCTGGGGTAGGGTCTGTGTCTCATATTGACTCTAAAAGATGCAAGTCACCTGTTTGACGCCTTGGGTTCTGCGTGTTATATTGACGCTAAAGGGTGTCATGTGCGTAGTATTTCAACGAAATGTCATATGGCGTCACCTATAGACCATTTTACAAGATGTAAACAACACTGGTCCTGTTTCAGTTTGTAAATGGTTTCTTAATTTCAAATGTAAAGAAAATATCTTAAAGATGTTGGTTTAAGTTTTTGAATCAGTTGTATATGTTCTGTTGGTTGAACTTTATCCCAGCGTTTATATAGTCTTAAAAAACTGAAACAGGAAGTGCTTCTGGACCAATGTTGTTTACATCTCGCGAAATGGTCTATATAACGTCAAAGGATGAGAACAGGCTCAAATATCTCATACACTCCTGAAAGCATTCGCTGTCGACAGCTCATCATCCAAGCAGAGACAACATCTACTGATATATTTCAGTTTTGAACAGGTTCCTAGCTAAGAATTCAGGATCTTACGAGATGATATTGCTTTGGGCCCTCGTCTTTTATAATAAGGTTTAATCAGTGTGTTGAAAATATCACATGGGTCCCTACAAGAGCAGAAGAGCTTGTGCTCGGGTGAATAAAAAAAAGTAATTGTGACTTTTTTTCCTCACAACTGCAAGTTTCCATCTCACAGTTCAGATGAAAAAAGCAGCAATTGGGAAAAATAAACTCATAATTGCAATGAAAAAAAAAAGACTAGTTTATGTCTTCCAATTTGAACTTTATTACTTGCAGTTATGTATTTATATTTCACATTTCTGCAGCTGCAAGTTAGAAAGTATGAATTGTGAAATTAAAAAGTCGCAATTGTTATTTTGTTTTATTCCCTGGTGTAAACAAGCATCCATATTTCCATAAATCTGTTTCATAACCGTTTTATTTGCATGTCTTTCGCAGATATATATGAGCCTCAATCTTTTGAGAAATTGAATCAATTAAGAAATTGAATAAAGTGAATAGTCGACAAATGCATTTTTACTGCTAATGTAATGAAGTGTCATTAAATTTGGCTTTTTTAAAATATAAATGCTTGGAAGTTTAGGTGCTTTCTTAACGTTTGTGAACGCAAATGCTTTCACGTGTGTGTGTGTCGCTGCGTTGTGTGTGAGTGCACACAATTATGTTACACTGGTGAGATTTGTGTTTCTTTCTTGTCCCTTCCTCACATACACACCTCTTTGTTCTGTTTCATAATCCTCAGCAGAGAAGAGCATCCAATGATTTACTCATTGATTCGAGTATTAAAACTACATTAATGATTGTTTATTGTAATGTAAAATCTATTGAGTGCTGAGTCATTGATCAGTCCCACTGGAGGCGGTTTTCCTCGTAATCTTCGGCTCGGAAATTGCTCGGAGAGGAGAAGGAAAGGCTCATCGCGTGTGTTAATGCAGCTGGGCTGAGAGCCGGTGAGAGATGGCTTAATGCGGTTACGTGTCAGGAAAATCAATACAGAGAGGCAAGGAGTCCTTCATCCAAACACGGCTAACAAACACAGTCGCAGGGCAATGCACTGCACCATCAGCGAGTCCTCTAGGAGCAGCTTCATGACGTATATGGTGTGTAGTGTACACAGTAAAGGCATTTATAATGTTATGAAATCTATTTCAAATAAATGCTGATCTTTTGAATTTTTTATTCATCAAAGAATCCTGAGAATAATGATCAATGTTTCCACCAGCGCGGTCTCATCCCAAGATGTCATATAACTGGCGTCTTGGGATGTCTTTTGACCATATACATCAACATCCGCCGTTTTAGGGAACCCTTTAAAGGGATACTCCACTTTTTTTTGGAAATAGACTCATTTTACCACTCCCCCAGAGTTAAACAGTTGGGTTTTACCATTTTCAAATCCATTCAACCGATTTTTATAGTATTTAGAAGAATATCAGTAACCAGACAGTTTCTGGTCTCATTGACTTCCATAGTAGGAAAAAAATATACTATGGAAATCAATGAGACCAGAAACTGTCTCTTTACTGATATTCTTCTAAATATCAGAACATCGACTGAATGGATTAGAAAACGGTAAAACCCAACTGTTTAACTCTGGGGGAGTGGTAAAATGAGCCTATTTCCCGTCGGTTACACTCTCAGACAAAAAGGTACAAAAGCTGTCACTGGGGCTGTACCTTTTCAAAAGGTAAACCTTTGTCCATTTTAGGTGCTTATATGTACATTTTAGGTATCAATAAGTACATTTTAGGTGTTAATATTTCAATTTCAATTTCAAATATGTACATTTGAAATTGAATTGAAATTTTAGGTCCATTTTATGTGCTAATATGTACATTTCAGGTGCTAATATGTTCATTTTAGGTCCTAATATGTGCATTTTAGGTGCTAATAAATACATTTTAGGTGTTAATATGAAGAGTTCAGATGCAAAAGCCTCGAAATGCCATTTGAAATTTTCTTCTAAAATGGTCATTTTTATCAAACTTGTATATTTAAGTTTAGTAATTTCAGTTAAATGGCAATGAAGATTACCTATTAATTGTCATTTAAGTGAAATTACTGAACTTAAATATACAAGTTTGATAAAAATGACCACTTTAGAAGAAAATTTCAAATGGCATTTAGAGGCTTTTGCATCTGAACTCTTCATATGTTCATTTTAGGTGCTAATATGTGCATTTTTAGTGTTAATTTGTACATTTCAGGAGCTAATATGTCCATTTTAGGTCGTAATATGTACATTGTAGGTGTTAATATGTCTATTTTATGTGCTAATATGTACATTTCAGGTGCTAATATGTTCATTTTAGGTCCTAATATGTGCATTTTAGGTGCTAATATGTACATTTTAGGTGCTAATAAATACAATTTAGGTGTTAATATGAAGAGTTCAGATGCAAAAGCCTCGAAATGCCATTTGAAATTTTCTTCTAAAATGGTCATTTTTAACAAACTTGTATATTTAAGTTTAGTAATTTCAGTTAAATGGCAATGAAGATTACCTATTAATTGTCATTTAAGTGAAATTACTGAACTTAAATATACAAGTTTGATAAAAATGACCATTTTAGAAGAAAATTTCAAATGGCATTTCGAGGCTTTTGCATCTGAACTCTTCATTGTGTTCATTTTAGGTGCTAATATGTGCATTTTTAGTGTTAATTTGTACATTTCAGGAGCTAAAATGTCCATTTTAGGTCGTAATATGTACATTGTAGGTGTTAATACGTACATTTTAGGTGCTAATATGTACCACTGAGGTGCCAATATGCAGCCTTTGGGTATAAAAGTATACCTTTTGAAAAGGTACAGCCCAAGTGACAGCTTTTGTACCTTTTTTTCTGAGATTGTAGATGACGTTATGGGATCCTAACCCTACCCCAGACCTAAACCTATCCCTAAACCTATCCCTAAACCTACCCCGTCACCCAACTGACGTTAAAGATAAAGCGTCAGTTGTATGACATCCCAGGATCGTCATGTAACTGACGTTAAAGGGTACCCTAAAACGGCGGATGTTGACCTATAATCAAAAGACGTCCCAAGACGCCATTTATATGACGTCTTGGGATGAGACTGTGTTATTTCCACAGAAATATAAAATTGTTTTCAACGTTGATAATAATCATAAAAGTTTCTTGATCAGTAAATCATCTTAATAGAGTGATTCCTGGGGGGTCATGTGACACTGAAGACTGAAAATAACAAATCCCATAGACAAACACAGAGTCGGCCCAGATCCGGGCCACATGTGGATCCTGTCTGGGATCTGATATCCCCTCAAACAACTACAGACGTACACATGAAAATATGCTCGTTACCTGTTAAACCAGTCGTCCGTGTAGCGAGGGTAAGGGAATGGGTCGTTGCTACTGAAGTCAAAGCTGGCTTCTGCATTCTGAAACATCAACAAGAAATAGAGAATCTGTCACAGACGTATGAATTAGTACCAATTATGTCGAAGTAAACAATGAGCTTCATTTCAGTAATTAGTCAGTCATTATTTAGAAACCATCTCTGGAATTCCCATTGTGCTCGTCCCTGTGTGTTTCATGAGCTGCCCCCCATTAAGCCTTCCACTAGCTTTTCCTTAATTAACCATCCAGCCAATCTCAGAGGTAATGTATTCGAAGACTGCGGGAGACACGACCCAGACACCGGAATTATGTGAGGAACTTCATTCTGGTCTGACAAAAACTTGCAGGGACACGGGGAAGAAAGGGTCGGTGTGGGTGGCATGACCAAAATCCAGATCATTCATTTTGTCACATGGACATGGTGTATAAACACTCACCAATTATTAGGAACACCATACTAATACTGTGTTTGACCCCCTTTCGCCTTTCTACGTGGCATTGATTCAACAAGTTGCTGAAAGCATTCTTTAGAAGATGGGGACATGGTGGCCATAAAGGGATGGACATGGTCAGAAACAATGCTCAGGTAGGCCGTGGCCTAAAAACGATGCCCAATTGGCACTAAGGGGCCTAAAGTGTGCCAGGAAAACATCCCCCACACCATTACACCACCACCACCAGCCCGACAGTGGGAACAAGGCATGATGGGTCCATGTTCTCATTCTGTTTACGCCAAATTCTGACTCTACCATCTGAAATCGAGACTCATCAGACCAGGCAACATTTTTCCAGTCTTCAACGGTCCAATTTTGGTGAGCTCTTGCAAATTTTTAGCCTCGCGAGACCATCCTGATCTCGCGAGCTTTCAAAGTTTCACTCGCAGATCAGTCTGGACACTCTCCGTTAAAGAAAATTTGGGAGCAGTTCACCAAATGAACGTCCAATCAGCGTTGGCTTTGAGGCGGGTTGAGGTGTGACGCGACGAGAAGCGCGACAGTTCAGTCTAAAGAACGTGACGGCTTCAGCGGATGAAACTAGCATCAGCGTGGCTATCGAGCAAGTTTTATCGGAATTACAGAGTATTTCTTCACTGAAAGAAGAGCAAAACACTGCTCTGGAGGCTTTTCTCAGAGGAAAAGATGTTTTTGCTCTTCTCCCGACTGGTTTCGGCAAGAGTTACGGTACGTCATATGCTTCGTTGATCTGATTGGTTGACTTGGCCCGTCTATCACCAACATAGGCCAATCAGCTAACCAGTATTTTCGCCCCTTACCAAAACTACTTCAACGGAAGGTTTCCAGATGGATATGCGGAGCAAATCCATCTGGCGGAGTCAGGTTAGCAAATTTTAGCCTCCTTCTCCTATTTGTAGTGGAGATGACCAAAATCCAGATCATTCATTTTGTCACATGGTGTATATACACTCACCTAAAGGATTATTAGGAACACCATACTAATACTGTGTTTGACCCCCTTTCACCTTCAGAACTGCCTTCAATTCTATGTGGCATTGATTCAACAAGTTGCTGAAAGCATTCTTTAGAAATGTTGGCTCATATTGATAGGATAGCATCTCGCAGTTGATGGAGATTTGTGGGATGCACATCCAGGGCACGAAGCTCCCGTTCCACCACATCCCAAAGATGCTCTATTGGGTTGAGATCTGGTGACTGTGGCGGCCATTTTAGTACAGTCAACTCATTGTCATGTTCAAGAAACCAATTTGAAATTATTCAAGCTTTGCTGGAAGTAGCCATCAGAGGATGTGGACATGGTGGGCATAAAGGGATGGACATGGTCAGAAACAATTCTCAAGTAGGCCAAGGCATTTGAAAGATAACCAATTGGGCACTAAGGGGCCTAAAGTGTGCCAAGAAAACATCCCCCACACCATTACACCACCACCAGCCTGTACAGTGGTAACAAGGCATGATGGATCCATGTTATCATTCTGTTTACGCCAAATTCTGACTCTACCATCTGAAATTGAGACTCATCAGACCAGGCAACATTTTTCCAGTCTTCAACTGTCCAATTTTGGTGAGCTCTTGCAAATTGCCGCCTCTTTTTCCTATTTGTAGTGGAGATGAGTGGTACCCGGTGGGGTCTTCTGCTGTTGTAGCCCATCCGCCTCAAGGTTGTGTGTGTTGTGTCTTCTTCACAAATGCTTTGCTGCATACCTCGGTTGTAACGAGTGGTTATTTCAGTCAAAGTTGTTCTTCTATCAGCTTGAATCAGTCGGCCCATTGCCCTCTGACCTCTAGCATCAACAAGGCATTTTCGCCCACAGGACTGCCGCATACTGGATGTTTTTCCCTTTTCACACCATTCTTTGTAAACCCTAGAAATGGTTGTGCGTGAAAATCCCAGTAACTGAGCAGGGGTGCGTTTTCCGAAAGCATCGTTAGCCAACTATGGTCGCAAGTTGGTCACAATTTCCATTGAACTCTATTGGTAACGACGGAACTTGCGACCATAGTTGGCTAACGATGCTTTTGGGAAACGCACCCCAGATTGTGAAATACTCAGACCGGACCGTCTGGCACCAACAACCATGCCACGCTCAAAATCGCTTAAATCCCCTTTCTTTCCCATTCTGACATTCAGTTTGGAGTTCAGGAGATGGTCTTGACCAGGACCACACCCTTAAACGCATTGAAGCAACTGCCATGTGATTGGTTGATTAGATAATTGCATTAAACAGGTGCTCCTAATAATCCTTTAGGTGAGTGTATATTTATATGAGCATTATTAGAATTTATGCGCATCTTGCCATATCCATCCCCTTTTTTACGCAATATCCCAAAATTCACGTAATAATTGGTGGATGGAAACATATCTAGTGTTACTGCCACTAAAGAACAAAAAGTCCAGTTTGTAGGAGTCTGCGCTCAGAGAAAGTAGAGCATGATAAGGCTCAGTCCCCAAGCGAACGGCTCCCAGAGACCCAGCACACACTGAAGGAACAACTGACACACACCAGCCCTGTGCTTTACAGCAGTGTGTCTGTCCCATAATCCATCAGTGCAATCATGGAGATTCAGATTGTGACGTTCATGTCGGCCTTCACTTTAGCTCTCTCTTCTCTGCCCAGAGATTTCATTAATGGAGAGCAAGACCAAAGCATCCAATTGCATCAGTGCTTCAAAACATCATCAGTAATAGTGATATTCTGAATTGCAATGTATTTATAGTGTATATATATAGAGTATATTAGGGATGCACCGTTCAAAATGCAATTTAAAAAACGGCCGTTACGGATAACCGATAATTCTTTATATTTTAAAGCCGATAACCGATATCAATCAATCAATCAATCAAACTTTATTACATACTCAAAGTCCAATTTAAATTGATATCAATATATTGAATCAATATATTGGCCGGTAAATCTAAATCCAAATTTCTTTTGATAATTTTTGAGAGCCTGATTACAAAAACAAAAGTCTCAACATTAAAAGCCCTGCCCCAAGCACACAATTATAATGTTCTCATTATAATGTTATGTAGCCGATATGAAAGACTTTTTTGAAGTAATTCCAATCATATTTAGTGTGTCATCTGAAGGAAATAATACATTAATTATGGTTTTAATTAGGGCTGTCAAATGATTAATCGTGATTAATCACATCCAAAATAAAAGTTTTTGTTTACATGATATATGTGAGTGCACTGTGGATAATTATTTTATATATATATATAAATACACACACATACATTTATATATTTAAGAAATATTTTCATGTATATACTGTAGATTTATATATAATTTATATTATATATAAATATTTCATATATAAATATTTTTCTTTCCTTAAATACATGCATGTGTGTGTATTTACATATATATATACAACATAATTATACACAGTGCACTCACATATATTATGTAAACAAAAACTTTTATTTTGGATGTGATTAATCACGATTAATCATTTGACAGCCCTAGTTTTAATATATCGACCAAATGTACTTATCGGGCCGATAACGATGACATTAAAAAATAAATCGGCCGATACCGATATGGTGGCCGATAGGGTTGTGTATCGTTTGAATTTGAACGATTCTGATTCCGATTCCTTGTTTCGATTCCGGTTCCCAACGATTCTCGATTCCGATTCTTTTAAGAGGCAGGGTCAAAAAAGTTTAGCTAACCTTGCTAACCAACGGTCTTTCTGAAGGAAATACTCCTTTCTAAAGGGAAATACTCTGCATTTTGCCGAGATTTTGATATTTTTAGAAAAGTGAAGCTACACTTTGGACCGCCGACGTAAACTACTCATGTTCAACTCGCGCGGTTTTGCCAATACTTCCGGTAGACGCTTCTTCGTTGGTGTTGTTCAGCGGTTTCTTCTTCTGGTCGGCGGAGTGTGAATATCGAAATTTTAACTTTTGAACGATTCCGGGAAAAAAACGAAAAGTTAGTCCCGATTCCAATCGATACTCGATTCTCGATACCCAACCCTAGTGGCCGATATATCGTGCATCCCTAATATTTATACATAAAGTGTATGGGGCCAATCATGTATACGGCACTCAGTCGATCATTAATGCAAAGTTATCCAAAAACAAGGCAGTCTTGCATCACTTTATAAAAGCTATAACGTTTAAACCATGATAGACTAAAGGCCCTGTTTCACAGACAGTTCAATTAGATTCAATTCGGACATTTAACTAGATTAAATAAACATGCCTTAGAAAAAAAACCATTACTGGCGTGAATCTCGAGACAAAACATTAGCATTGACATATTTTAAGATATGTTGCTTTTAGTTAAAACTGCTCAGACATGCAGTTTAGATTGTAAAACTGGGTGTATATGATTTTAAATCAAGGGAATTAAGTGAAATCGAGGGTCTGTACAATAGGCCTCATGTGGCTTTTACACTACAAAAAAATTGCTTTTCTACAAATATCTAAACATCCACAAATCAAGATTCAAAATTCACTTGGGAAAAAATGACTTGTAACTACACGCGACGCGACGCGACGCCGCGACACGCGATAAAATGCGTCTTTTCCATGTTAATCAGAGTTTTTGTCCAAACCAGACGCGACGGCGACACGCGAAGTTTCTAATTTGAAACGGTTCCTATTTCTGCGACGTCGCGGCTGACAGAATGAAGAAATTACACTGGTTATGAGTACACATTATTTATTTTTAGTTAAAAATAGGTCACTGTGCCACAAGCGATAACGGATAATTTACCTCAGATTTTGAAAGCATGTAATATAGCGTTCAAAATGAATTCTATGCAAACATACGACTGTAGGCTACTTCATAACAAAATTAGTCAATGAGTATATTTTGTTAATGTTTTGATTTTTAATAATGTTATTTCTTGATTTGATTATGTCCTTACCCATATTCAATGCGAGTGCGGGCCAACAGTGCTCTTTCACAGAGAGACTCACACCATAGGCTGTGGCATCTCACAGTCGCGTCTAGTGTGGACAGCTGTCGCTGGAATTTTATCGCGTCGAGTGTAGTTAGGACACGGTGTTAAGATATTAAGTTTTCAAAATATCTGCCATGTTTGCATTGTACATAATTACATTAATGTTCACTAAATACTTCCACTCATGCTATATCTGTGAGGTCAAAGTTTAGAAACGGCTCTGAAACCCCTGTGTGTGTATGACATCATTTGCATCACCATGGAAACCGAACACCATAGAGGAAAGCGCGCTGAAGGATCCACATAAAGCGCACGCAGCGAGTTCAGCCGCAGCTGAGCGTGATTCGCTCTGTTCTTTGGCAAGTCTCCATTTGGCTGCCGCCTGGAGACCGCAGTTAGCGAGCGATGAATTAAATCCAGTCCCCTGTCGGAAAAAATCCTTCAAACGATTATGCTAATTCACTCCTCATCCCACATTAGTCCTTATTAGGAAAATTATTCTCAATCTATTTTTAACCTCGTACCCTTCAGGCACACACACACACACACAAACAAACGTTTACATTCTGTATAGTTCTGTTGCTAATGGTGAGTAACAGGGAGGTCTGGGAGGGATTGATGCTAAATAAAACAGTGGCAGGGGAGGACATGGTGGATTACGCTTCAGCTGGGCCCGGCTGGAGACATCCTCCTCCTCCGCAGTCAAAGCCAAGTTATTTTTGGGTTAAACTCATCTGTGGTGTGCACATCCACGGCTCCTGCGGCTCTCAGAGCTCAGCGGGTCTCGAAACAATAACGCCTCTATTTCACTGGCAGAGAAGCGTATTCTGGTTCCCATTTAGATTCCATTAAAATGTCATTGATAGTTATTTTAGTGGTTTGGAAGAAGAACTCCGCCGAGCCACAGACCAGTCTCTTGGATGACGCACACTATCGGCGATTTAACGGCAGCTACGGACTGGAGAGGCACCTGTAGCCAAACCCGTAAGGAATCAGGGATAAAGAGAAAGCTTTACTGCTGGATGACCCAATCTCGCCATCTGATCTAATTGACAACACGGTCAACACCGCTGTTAAAGGGTTAGTTCACCCAAAAATGAAAATTATGTCATCAATGACTCTCCCTCATGTCGTTCCAAGCCCGTAAGACCTCCGTTCATCTTCAGGACACAGTTTAAGATATTTTAGATTTAGTCGGCGAGCTTTCTGTTCCTCCATTGAAAATGTATGTACCTTATACTGTCCTTGTCCATAAAGGCAATACAGACATCATCAAAGTAGTCCATGTGACATGAGTGGGTTAGTTCGAATGTTTTGAAGCATCCAAAATACTTTTTGGTCCAAAAACAACGACTTTATTCAGCATTGTATTCTCTTCCGGTTCTGTTGTCATTGCTCGTTCACGATTCCAATGACGCTGCTGACGTGTTATCTTGTGCGCCCGAGCTTCGTTTACAGTCTGATGGAGACGTGCGCTGTATTCAAGCTTTTCTACATTGTTTGTATTTTGGTATTGCAATATTTTTTTAAAATGGTTCGTAAGTGTGCATGTTGCGGATGTCCTAATCATCCTAATCGGACGCACAAGATAACACGTCAGCAGCGTCATTGGAATCGTGAACGAGCAATGACAACAGAACCGGAAGAGAATACAATGTCGAATAAAGTCGTTGTTTTTGGACCAAAAAGTATTTTCGATGCTTCGAAACATTCGAACTAACCCACTCATGTCACATGGACTATTTTGATGATGTCTGTATTGCCTTTATGGACAAGGACAGTATAAGGTACATACATTTCCAATGGAGGAACAGAAAGCTCGCCGACTAAATCTAAAATATCTTAAACTGTGTCCTGAAGATGAACGGAGGTCTGACGGGCTTGGAACGACATGAGGGTGAGTCATTGATGACATAATTTTCATTTTTGGGTGAACTAACCCTTTAATTGGTTTCAAGTGGCAGCGAAGCAATCTGATGCGTTCCAGCATTTCGTCCCTCACCGGGTCCAGCGGCCTCCCGTCCTTAAGGAGATCTCAGGTCAGTTTTCGCTTCCCATGCACCCAAGAAAAAGAAATCCCGACGCCAAATCCTTACTGGCGAGCCCCTTCAAGGGAGAGAGAGTGGTACCGACCTACATGCCCCATCTCTCTCTCGACCACCTCAGGTGTATTTGGTGGAACTACGGTTTCTGGCAGGGTTTTTGGCCCGTCTCAACTCACACACCCCTTTTCCACTAAAAAAAGAACTGGTTCGGAACTGGTGCTGGTTCAAAGTTGGTTCGGAGTTGGTTCAACTTGCGAACCACTTCAGAACCAGTTTGTTTTTCGACTGTCTAGAGCGCCCAGGGAACGACGTTGTTATGTCACTGTGTACGTCGCCATACGTCTTAAGCCCGGAACACACCAAGCCGACGGTCGGCCGTCTGGCAGATTTTGTGCGTCGGCCAACTAAGTTTCCTCGGTGTGATACGCACGGTTCCATGCCGTTGGCTAAAAATAGTCCTCGTCGGCTTTGTTTCGCGCGATTCGACATGTTGAATCGGCGTCGGGCCGTTGGGGAAAGAGAGAACTCTGATTGGCTGTTCAGCTTAGTGAAAGCGCGACAACACAGTTGGCTTTCATCAGCGCTAGTTCGTTGGCGTCTTCTTGGTGTGTCTTTAGCTAGAAACGCTTGCAAGTACAACATTGCTTTGGGATTATCTCTAACTCGTGTACTAAGAAGGCTTTAAAAACAATTGAAATATGCAAGTCTTTTAATCTTTTCGTTTGATATGTAATCTTTTCTGATAAGTTATGTACCCCTGACTTGTGTCTTTTTTTCTTTCCAATATTTGTACTATATTGTGACTGTTTTCTTCTTTGCTTATAATGTCTTCAATAAAAAAATGACAGAAATAGAAACGCTTGCGTTAACTTCAAGCATAGCAATTACAAAGGCGGACTCCATTGTGTTTCTGCAAATGTTTCTCCTGGATTTGCGATCCTATTTTATGGTCAGAAAAAATGTTTAGAGCACATCTAAACCCGGCCCAGCCCCCGACGTAAGCATGACGGGGTAAAAGAACAGTTCTAGTCCAGCAAAGAGTTGGTGCCGCTTTAGAACCAGTTCTCCTGGCCGAGAACCGGCTCCGAACTTTACCTCATCCATGACAACTAATTTTCGATTCCCGACTGACTGATTTATCCACGGTGGAGTTGAAAACAACAGTTCCCATCATTCCGCGTTCCTCCACGGCGTCATCAAGCAAAGCCGTTGTTGTTTTGAATGTAGCGCCCTCTAGCGGCATAAACAGGTATTGTAGCCTTAAATGCAGTTACTCGAGCAGTGTAACTCGATCTAGGACATATAGACGAATCCGACGAGCGTTCTTGTGTAGGCTGCCATCTTGTGGCGACGCAATTACTGAGCTGTTACACCGGCATAGACATATGCACCGGTATGTAAACAAACCTCGGTGATAAGGTGATAACGCACCCTCGATGACAGCTACAGCCAGGCAGACTTGTTGGGTTGATGATGTTGGGCATTGGCCTCCAGTCACAGATGAAGGTACAACGATCTTAAAGATTATATATGAAAATAGCTTGGCCAGCTAGCTAGGCTAACGTTTGCTACCGAATAAACTAAAAAAAGATCTGTCCATTTGGCAACAATAAATAAATGAAATCAAATAAACAAATTCATGTTTTTCATTTGTGTCCATTATTTATCTCATTTTTACATTGCAACGGGCATGGGTAAGGTAACGTCACAGCTAGAAACTATACATAATATCGACCAATTAGTGTTTTTAAACCATGGGAAGAGGTCAATATAACAGCAGGAGAACAATTATGTCACATAACGTTACATTTAGCTCAGGAAAGCCATTTAATGACCGTAGCATGTTAATTAAATAGAAAAAACAGCAAGAGAGGAGATTTTGCTGATCATATCACACATTTATTATATTTGAAGAGTTCAGATGCAAAAACCTCTAAATGCCATTTGAAATTTTCTTCTAAAATGACAATTTTTATCAAACTTGTATATTTAAGTTCAGTAATTTCACTTAAATGACAATTAATAGGTAATCTTCATTGCCATTTAAGTGAAATTACTGAACTTAGATATACAAGTTTGATAAAAATGGTCATTTTAGAAGAAAATTTCAAATGGCACTTAGAGGCTTTTGCATCTGAACTCTTCATTTTTTTACTTATGTCATTAAATAATTGTTATTATACGCGAATGTCCGCGTCTTGAACTCGCCCAGGAAATCTGTGTAAACCGTACGGCACCTGACAGGGGCAGTCGACCCGGTGTATTCACAATGTTTTCTCTTCAAAATTGAAATTTTACTGCCACCATTGAAACAATTTATAACGGAAACTGTTTACCCACTCGACATTATACAAGGGCTAACGTTGTAACGTTAGTGACAGTCGTAAATCGCGGGCTGTTTATTCCTGTGGACGCAAGTTGCAACTAAAACAATAGAAGGCAATGGAGCAACGCTACCCTGCAACAGCTCAGTAATGGCGCCCGCTTACTTCCGGTAGTTTCGCCGGATTCGTCTATAGGACATTCCCCTACGGGGAAGAGGACTTTTCACGAAGTCGAAGTGCTCCCAAGCATTTGCTGTGGTATTCCGCCATACAATATAGTTATCCACTTTACACACTTAGAAAAGCGCAACGTTTTATTTTGTGTCGAGTGTTACACACCCCTTCAAGTAAAGTGTCACCAAAAGATCTAAAGTAAACTATCAATCAGACGACAGAAAGACTGTAGTAGATTCAGTGCAAAGGTTCTCATTGATCATTTAGAGGCCTGCTTATCAATTATGGCTTTTACAGGGTTAAGATTCGTTAAAAAGAACTGGTCCATCATGCGAGTAGTTCGTTCATGAATGTGTTTGTTGCTGCGTGCAACTAGTAAAGACAACACAAAAGGAAAATGCATTAACTATTTATAGACGTTGTTCTGTTTGATGGCACCGAATCATCAGACGGACAAGCTCTAACCTGTAAACATCCTAACAAGAACAGCCTTGACACGGCCACTCACTGTAAGTGCAGGAAACACTGTAAGAGTATTTTAGCATGACTTCCTCCAGCCTTTTTTATCCACAGTCGTACAGAAAACATCTCTTGTGAGATCTGCTGTGTGTGTGCGAGTAAGGCAGTGATGTATGATGTGCGGCAGCATTTCTTAATTGCCGAGGTGCAGCAAATCCCGTCTCAGCGGGGAAGAGGACTCGCCTTTATCTGCATATTTAATTGCACACAGGATGCAAATGTGTCATCTGTCTGAAGAGAAGCAAACCTTTACACTGGGATCATTGCCATGCGTTGGGTTTAGTCCACTGTCTACATGCTGTAGAGCTTCATAAGCCGCGTGAACGTTAAACATTAATTAGGTTGAGAAATGGAAAACAACACAGAGGAGTTTGCTTGTGTTGCACTCCACATTTAACCCTCTGGGGTTGTTCGTTTCACACTCGGGGTGTTCAAAGGCCGGGATTCATATCTTTAAAAAAAAAAAAAAAAAAAAAAAAAAAAAATCATGTTTTTTTTTTTGTTTTTTTTACTCATTTTTTATAATATTTTTCTTTTCTTTTTTTGGTGTTTTGCGAAATTTCAAAAATTAAAAAAAAATTATAATTAGTATTAATGCAATAATTATGACAAAATTTTCCTCCATTGAACATAATAGACAAAAAAAAAATTAAAAAAATATTTTTTTGTAATTTTTTTAAAGCTGTATTTCATTTTAGAGTCAAGCCTAGGCCTCAAAAAAGCAGTTTTTGAAATGAGATGGATGTCATCTGGTGGACAAACTGAGCATTTTAAAAATGCAAAACACATGTATAATTTGAATTTTTTGGTGTGTTTGTGTATAAAAGTGTGTTTGCTTCCGATAATAAACAAACGATAATAACATAATGCTTGCTGAGCATTCAATTAAATGGTTTTCTATTCAATAACCAGTTCAGCGAAATCAATACTTCAGTACTTCAATGGTCGTTAGTTAACATTATCTAACAGAGTAAAATATTTCTTTAAAGCATTTATTAATCTTAATTTCAACATTAACTACTACATTGAAATCATAAGTTGTCATGTCAAGCTGACATGAACTAGCAATGTACAGTAAAATTGAGACATACTGTGTATAGTAATGCATTACAAATGGGACCTTATTGCAAAGTCTTTCAAATATTTGCTATTTACTTATACAAATATTAAATGAAATAAGTACTTACATAATTTGAGGCGAGATCTGGATGTAGATAATCAATACCTGCAAGGTGACGTCAAAATAATACTTTATTGGGCATTCAATCTTTACATGATGAAATTAGCTAACAATACTAAACATTATCAAGCCTCTATTGTGCTATTTTAAAGGGTCCTAATGTTGTAAACAGGTTTAAACACATCTAAGGTCAAACACACTTTATTTAACTCATAATCTCCACAGCTCTTTCTCTCAGTGTCTGAAACGCTTCGTTTGGAGATTCAGTCTCTCTAAGCCCCGCCTCTCTGAAAGCTGCTCTGCTCTGATTGGTCAGAGAGCAAACACTCATCATCATATCTGAACCTTAGCTCTTGATCACATTGATACGAACAGTAATGATGACATATGGCAAGCCGTTTTAGCTTTTATTCATTTCCAGGATATGAATTCTGGAATATCTATCTATTCTTGAATTGTTGATATCAATATATCAAAAATGTAATTGTTGATATCAAGAATTCATCTCCTGGAAATGAATAAAAGCTAAAACGGCTTGCCATAATGGCGAGGGTTTTACCGTTTCAATCTCATTAAAGTGGATTTGCTTTGTCAAACAGCGTCTTCTCGACACGAACAACACGAACCCAACTCTTCAGTCTCAGATACACTATAGTGTTTGAGGGCGGGGCTAAGAGACGCTGATCAGCCAATCAAGACCATAGGCTGGCATTATGCAAATTAGTTACAAACCTACACAGGTTCATTCCGAAGTGATACTATGGCAAGCCGTTTTAGCTTTTATTCATTTCCAGGATATGAAATCTTGATATCAACAATTTAATTGCTGATATCTATAATTGTATTTTCACTAGTGAAATTTCACCATTTCAAAATAAATTTTTGATATCAAGAATTGATTTTTCTAGTAGTTGTATCATTTTTGACATCAATAATTGCATTTTTACTAGTAGAAATGTGAAGTCTTGATATCAATAATTAAATTGTCACTAGTTGAAATGTCTATTCTTGATATCAACAATTCAATTGGTACAAGTACAAGTAACTTTTGATATCAATATTATTTCAGATATCTAAAATGGCTTTCTTACTAGTAACAATCACATTCATGATATCAGAAATGAACACTGTCACTAGTAGAAATTGAATTATTAATATCAAAAATGATCGTTGTTACTAGTAGCAATTCAACTGTGGATATCACAAACAGAAATTTCAACTAGTGACGATTGAATTCTTGATATAAAAAAGAGTAGTAAAAATTATGGCAAGTCGTTTTAACTTTTAATCATTCGCAGGGTATGAATTCTTGAGATCAACAATTCAATTTTTTGATATCAAGAATTCATTTGTTGATATCAGTAATTGAGTTATTGATATCAACAATTGAATTCTTGATATCAACAATTTAATTGCTGATATCTGTAATTGTGTTTTCACTAGTAAAATTTCACCATTTCACCATAAAATTTCAAATTTCACCAAAAAAAAATAAATTTATGATATCTGAAAATGTATTTCTGATATCAATATTATTTCAGATATCTAAAATGGCTTTCTTAACAATCACATTCATGATATCATAAATGAACATTGTCACTAGTGAAAATTGAATTATTGATCATTGTTACTAGTAGAAATTAAATTGTGGATGTCAAGAATAGGCATTTCGACTAGCAACAATTGAATTCTTGACATCAAAAATTACTAGTAAAATACTAGTAATAATTGTATTTCTGATTGAAGTAGTAAGAAATCAATTCTTGACATCAACAATTGGTTTTGAATGGTGACATTTCACTAGTGAAAATACAATTGTTGATACCAAGAATTCATATCCTGGAAGTGAATAAAAGTTAAAACGGCTTGCCATAGTGAGTCTGAATTACTGCCGACTCGTTTCAGTTCAGAATCACTTTTTTCTTTTAGGAGACAAAACTTTGATCTTACACTCTCAAACTGCTTTATTACACACTACATGAAAAGAAATATCCAATCAAGCATAATAGTGGCACTTTAATTAATATATAACTGGTCTATGTGAAGTCCAATCAAGTCACCTTAATTTATACAGCGATTTTAACAATATAGATTGTTTCACAGCCGCTTAGATTACAGTAACAGCCGCTCTAGAATAAAGTTATTTTCCAGATAAAGTTAGTTTTGATTAGTTATTAACTTAGGGGCCGCTTACACGACACCGTTTAACTGCAAACAGAAAGCTTTTAATGTGTTCTCAGTGTTTTCTGGACAGGCTTGGCTCACCGTCGTCCATGATGGCGATGGTCACTCCTTTGCCGGTGAAGCCCATGTTCCAGGCTTCTGCCACATTCAGGTCCAGCCCCGGGGTCCCGTCCGCTTGGCCCGTGTTTATCTGATCAAACAATGGCGAAAGCGTCACACGAGCCAAATATTAGATGTCATGAGGGAGGAGGCGTGGAAAGGAAAGTAAATGTCACACAGATATTACACTTGGCTGAAACCCTGCTGTGGAGTGTTTATAACTGACAAACTAAATTAAAGAACGTTCTCCTGGGCAAAAGCGACAGGGATGCCTGTCACGATAAGCCCTGGAGAAATAAAGAAGATGACGACGGCTCATGTTTACGGTGACGGCTAATGAGGAAAAGCGTTTAGATGAAGAGTAATTCCCGACTAATGCAATACAACCAGTTCCGATGCTGAAGGTCAAATAAAACGAACAATAATTACTTACAAGATACCACTGCTTGGTGAAAAGCGGGTCAGTCATGTTGACGTCAGGGTTGCTGATTTCTCTGTAGCCCCTCTTTTGACGGCCAAAACCCTCCTGAGGAAACACATTCTTCACCTGGAGAAGAAATAAATAAAGCAACTTACTTTGGATTTCAAGCTTTAGACTCACACTAATGTGATATACATTAATGAGCACATATATTTTTGAAAGAACTAAGTGTTTTTAGCTAAGAATAAACTAAAAGAGTTACACAGTGTAGCTTTAACTGAGTTTGTTATGAATAATCTTATGAATTGAATATGCATCCATAAAGTTCCAGCTACAATATTCATAAAATCAAATCAACTTTTTCACGGGTTCATCCCCAGACTGGCAGAACCACAGTATAAAAACTTTTTCCTCAAATTTTCAGGAGAAACGTATATCGTGATATTACTTTTATTAAAAAAAAAAACATTACTAATACAGTGATTTAAGATTTCAGTCATAGTACAAAACACAGTGTTCTCTCGATGTGCTGCAAGAGATGAGAAGAAAATCTCTCTCTACCAGAGACATTCGAGGACATGATAATTGAGTCGAGCGAATCGGAGCTGAAAGGTGGGAAAGTGACAGGTAGAAGGAATAAAGTGACAGATAGAAGGAATAAATTGGCTTCAGGGGTTTATGGGTCGGTTCGGTCTAATGTAAAATCTCACTCCACTGCAGTATATGGGTTTCGAAGGACACATTACCTCTCATTTACCAATCTGGCAATCAGCTGCATTGTGTTTTACCATCAGTGATCCTTCAAACCCCAGAACTCGTGACGTTTCCTGATTAATGGACATTGAGGATACGTTCTTAACCCTGTGTGTCCGGTGGGATCAGCCCGTCTTATCTCCTCACATCTGACAAACCCGTGACTCAGATGTTGCTGCTTCTCAAAATGGCACCGTACGCTTCATACGAACACTGTCCTTTCCCTTTACACACACATCTTCATATGCAATCATATTATAATGCATTTATTCATTTGGAAGACTGCTTTATCCAAAGTGACTTTCAAATGAGAAAAACACCGGTTGAAATGATTGATCCAGGAGAGAGCACAAGCAGTGCAGATTTGCATTAAAGAAATAGAAGTGTTTCTGAAGTAGCGAATGCAAGTGGGTCTTTGCGTAAATCTCCTTCTTAATTTCGTCCCTAAAGTTCAGAACACATGGTAATTTAAATTTGTCTTTAAAGGTGAAGTGTGTAATAATTGCTCCACACGCATAGTTGAGTTAAAACCCAAAACCCAGAGCGATAGGAAGAGCCACAGAACAAATTAGATGAGAAGAAAATGTTCCTGGTATTTTCCGAGTACAACGTCGAAGCTTCGTCTTTCACAAATAAGTGCACAGTTCAGCACACTCGCTAGCATGAAGCTTTGACGTTGTACTTCGGAAAATACCTAAAATAGTGATAAATACTTAAATTAAAAGTACGTTTAGCAAGCAATCGAAAATGGTTGCCGGTTAAACCTCCAACAAGAGACCAGTGGATGCAAATGGTAAACGAAATATACTTCCTTACATTTACTGTTAGACTTAACTTGGAAAAATGTATTAAAGTAGTAGTTTACTCACCCCCATGCCATCCAAGATGTCCATGTCTTTCTTTCTTCAGTCGAAAAGAAATTAAGGTTTTTGACGAAAACATTCCAGCATTTTCTCCTTAATGGACTTCAATGGGAACCAAACGGTTCAAGGTCCAAAAGACAGTTTCAGTGCAAACTGTTCAAAGGGCTTTAAACGATTCCAGACGACGAATACGGGTCTTATCAAGCGAAACGATCGCTCATTTCAAAAATAAATTAAAAAGTTAAAGTTTTATACGCTCAAATGCTCGCCTTGAACTCGATCAAATATAAAAATGAATGAATCTTTTCCCGAGTCAAGTCGTTCATTCAGCAAGGCAAGCATTTGAGCTTATAAAACTTAATCTTTGTTATTTATTTATTAAATGAGCGATCGTTTCGCTTGATAAGACCCTTATTCATCGTCTGAAATCGTTTAAAGCCCTTTGAAGCTGCGTTTAAACTCATTTGGACCTTGAACCGGTTGGTTGAAGTCCATTATATGGAGAAAATCCTGGAATGTTTTCATCAAAAACCTTCATTTCTTTTCAACTGAAGAAAGAAAGACATGGACATCTTGGATGACATGGGGGTGAGTAAATTATCAGCAATTTTTTTGTTTTTTAAAGTGAACTACTCCTTTAAGTATGGATAAATGGATAAGTGTGTTATTGTAATTCAAAGAATGTATGGAAATTGTATTGTCTGGACAACGCCTATGATGACCCCTTGTTCTTTGTTTTCAATTAAAAAATTTAAAAAAAAATCAATAAAGCTTCCAAACGGGGGTTTTCGCAGCGATCCCATAGAAAAACCATTGCATGTTTTTCTTTTTTTCTACTTTTTGCACACTGAAAAGTTCAACAGGCTCTTCATAAGAACTACAAATGCCTTATTTTTAAGAGTGAAGCTCGTCTATGCAATCCTTTATTTGAACGTAACTTGCTTTGTAAATATGTCCGAACACAGTTGTGCTGTCGTTTAACAGTCTGACTGTCCAAATGAAGCGCAAAGCAAATATGAGAGGAGTGTGTGAATGAGCGGAGCACAAAAACAGGACACAGATCAATACACAGCGCTCTGAGAATACACACACAACACTTGAGCAGGAAATGATGCCGATGGAGAAACCTCTCCTTCATTCTCCTACATCGCTTCTCCTCGGGATGCTTTCGCTCCTCAGATTTACTTCCTGGACATTAGTCATGTCCTTAAAATCCAACATTGATATTTCACTATATTTCACAACAAACTGCATAGGCCCAATCAATGCAACAAAGCTGTACGTTTGTGTTTCGAAATGTCTCTTTAGTGCGTTTCGCGGTCCCGAAACACGCTCAAAGCAACACAATGTGCATTCCCATTAGGGCTGGCATCCAAAATAAAAGTTTGTGTTTACGTAATATATATGTGTAGTGTGTATAATTATTTTGTATCTATAAATACACACACATGCATAAATATATTTAAGAGATATTTGCATGTATATACTTTATATATATATTTTTACATAATTAATATTATGTGTATAAATTAGGGCTGTCAAACGATTAATCGCGATTAATCGCATTCAAAATAAAAGTTTGTGTTTACATAATATATGTGGTTGCACTGTGTATAATTATTTATATATATATATATAAACACACACACATGCATGCATATTTAAGAAAAAAATATTATTTACATATAAAATATTTATATTTGTATATAATATAAATTATGTATAAATCTATATACAGTATGAAAATATTTCGTAAATATATACAAGCATGTGTGTGTGTTTATATATATAATAATTATACACAGTGCACCCACATATATTATGTAAACACAAACTTTTATTTTGGATGCGATTAATCGCGATTAATCGTTTCACAGCCCTAGTATAAACAAATATTTGATATATTAAGAACACGTTTTTCTTAAATATATACATGCATATGTGTGTATTTATACATACAAAATTCACTACACACACATATATTACGTAAACACAAACTTTTATTTTGGATGCGATTAATCGCGATTAATCGTTGCCCAGCCCCAATTCTCATTGCAATAAACCTGCTTTTAATGTAGTCTGGGTTATATTTTCCTTTCCTTTGTGTAGATTTGTTCACGGATATACACAGAGAAAGTCAAAAATATTATTTAATATTAGTAAATACACCTAAATACCTTGATTTACCAACAATAATGTTTTATGCATTGCATGTAATAGCAATTACATGTTACCATTGTTTTTACAATGTATTTGTGCTAAATTCAATCAAGTGACGGATCATTTTCACCAGAGTTTGATTGGACACACAACCTCTGATGCCAACAACAAAAGATGTCTCTTCTCCTTTGCAAAAGCTTCTTTCTTTTTGTAATTGAATGATTTTATATTTTTATTATAAGCATTTGCGTTGTTTCCCCCCCGCTGTCCCTGACCGGATGACCCATTTGTAGCTTGTGTCCATCGGTAAAGCCCGGCTGAGCTAATGCGCATCAGTCTGTTAATGAGACGTGTGTCATTTATCAAGATGATGAATGGATGAAATATGATGGGACTGTCATTTCTGAATTGATTACCCTGGTCAGTGGAACAGACTCTAATTGAATCAAAAGTGTACGTGGGGAAGTTTTCAGAGATATCCTCCGTGTGATCGATGGAAACAGACATAGAGGCATTATTGATCGGTCAGCTTTTTTTTTAAGTGAATTGAATTAAACATAAAACACTGGCTGCATCTGAAATCGCATACTTCTCACTATACAGTAGGCAAAAAAAACAATATGTGACAAAAGAAGTGTGTCTGAACTCACAGTGCTCATAAAACAGGAAAAGTCACACTTTTTCCGGTGATAGTTGAAGAGTGAGACGATGGACGCTTTGCTATCCCATGAGGCCACGGGACAGGGTTTATGAATGACATTGACACTGGAAGGTCACATGACATTGACATCATGGCGAGTATACTGTAGTACACCTAGCAACAACCCAAAATACGTTAGAACACCCTAGCAACCACCCAGAACACCATAGCAACCAACCAAAATACCTTAGAACACCCTAGCAACCACCCAGAACACCATAGCAACCAACCAAAATACCTTAGAACACCCTAGCAACCACCCAGAACACCCTAGCAACCACTTAAAATACCTTAGAACACCCTAGCAACCAACCAGAATGCACTTAGAACAGGGGTTCTCAACTCCAGTCCTCGCGACCCACTGCTCTGCATATTGTGTATGTCTCCCTTACTGGAGTTGAGAACCCCTGCCTTAGAACATCAGAGCAACCACCCAAAACACCCTAGCAACCAAATGGCAACCTCTCAGTGACACCAACTAATATTCACTGTAAATGCTATTAAGTTAACATTGAGAATATGATTTTTCATGATAATAAACAAGATTATGTTACTCATTGCACTTAACTTGTAATATGAATGACATTGACACTGGAAGGTCACATGATATTGACATCATGGCGGGTGTACTGTAGTACACCTAGCAACAACCCAAAATACCTTAGAACACCCTAGCAACCACCCAGAACACCATAGCAACCAACCAAACTACCTTAGAACACCCTAGCAACCACCCAGAACACCCTTGCAACCACTTAAAATACGTTAGAACACCCTAGCAACCACCCAGAACACCATAGCAACCAACCAAAATACCTTAGAACACCCTAGCAACCACCCAGAACACCATAGCAACCAACCAAAATACATTAGAACACCCTAGCAACCACCCAGAACACCCTAGCAACCACTTAAAATACCTTAGAACACCCTAGCAACACCATAGCAACCAACCAGAATGCACTTAGAACAGGGGTTCTCAACTTCAGTCCTCGCGACCCACTGCTCTGCATATTGTGTATGTCTCCCTTACTGGAGTTGAGAACCCCTGCCTTAGAACATCAGAGCAACCACCCAAAACACCCTAGCAACCAAATGGCAACCATACAGAATACCATAGGAACCGCCCAAAATACCTTAGAACACCCTAGTAACACCTTAGCAACCACCCAAAATACCTTAGCAACCACTCAAAATACTAAAGAACCACCTTAGCAACACCATAGCAACCACCCTAAATTCTGTACCTAAGCAACCCCCTAGTAACCACCCAAAATACATTAGAACACCCTAGCAACAACCCAGAACACCCTAGCAACCACCCAAAATACCTTAGCAACCGCCTGGCAACTATCCAAAATGACAAATCTTTTTCCGAGTCATTTGGTTCATTCAACAAACGACACAAACGAATTGACTCGAGAAAAGATTCGTTCGTTTTGATGAACGAGTTTGAACAGGAGAGTCACTTAAGTGCGTCACAGAACAGAGCAAGGCGAGCATTTGAGCTTATAAAACTTATTTATTTATGAAATGAGCGATCGCTTCGCTTGATAAGACCCTTATTCATCGTCTGGAATCGTTTAAAGCCCTTTGAGCAGTTTGCACTGAATTGTCTTTTGGACCCTGAACCGTTTGGTTCCCATTGAAGTCCATTATAAGGAGAAAATGCTGGAATGTTTTCATCAAAAACCTTCATTTCTTTTCGACTGAAGAAAGAAAGACATGGACATCTTGGATGACATGAGGGTGAGTAAATTATCAGCAAAAGTTTTTTAAAAGTGAACTACTCCTTTAACTCCACATCAGGTAATCAATGAGGGGAATATGCTTGGTTTTATTAATCTGGAAATGTCTGGATGGTGAAAGAAGACATTAAATACACCAGATTAAGTCGGAAAAAATGACTATGTTTACGTGAATCGGGTTGAAATCGTTTGCCTGATGTCTAGAGAAGCTTTCACCAGCAATGACTTTATATAATGCATCTTCATGCTTTGAGGATCTTTGCAAGCGATGACTGAAGCTCAATATGCTGATGGCGGATGAGTTAACACACTTTAGCCGGAGCAATGCTGATGAACAGACTAATAAATAATTCAACTCCTCAACCCACAATTGAACATTAATAGCTTTTTAGTTATTAAAGAGCAGAAACTGAACAGATCCTGCCGCGCGAGGGCCGATCACTGCTGTACAGGATTACGGAGGATGATTACAGGATTAAATCTTACAGATTGAAATCTTCACATTTTCTGTCTCAAAAAAAACCCATCTATTGTTCATTTTTGACTCGTTTTATTTTATGAAATAGCAGTCTCAGCTCCAAACAGAAAGCTTAAGACTGTGAAATAACTGGTATATATTAGATTGCATTAAAACACACACATCTCCTGTCTGAGCGGCCAGTTAATCAATCAACTTGCTCAACTTTAGAAAGAGCAGTTCATCTTATGCGAATATTAAAACATACATTATGTATTTCCTACATTGAGAGATTGTGATACACTGTAAAAATGAATATGCTTTATCTAATCAAAAAAAATTATGGCAACAGATTGCACGCAATATTATTTATTAAATTAAACAAATTAGAATTGAGTAATAGTTAATCAAATTAATATTCTAATTAATTCTAATTTGTACAATTTAATTAATAATATTGCTTGTAATATGTTGCCACAATTTTATTGATTAGATAAAGCATTTATTTTTTTCAGTGTACATGTAATACACTGTAAAAATGAATATGCTTTATCTAATCAAAAAAAAAAATTGTGGCAAATTAAATATAAAAAATTTGTATTGAGTAATAATTAATCAAATTAATTCCTTAAAAGTTAACCATTTAAAATGAGTAAAACTTACAACAACCAAAAAACATATATATATATATATATATATATATATATATATGTTAAAAAAACATATATACCAAAAAACATATATATATATTTAATATAATATAAAATAAAGAGTTCTTAATCAATCTTTGACGTTTGTCTGTTAGTGAGATATTTTTGTTAAATTTTTTAATGTAAACTTTACTCATTTTAAATGGTTGAATTTTAAGGAATAATTTGATTAATTATTACTCTATTCTAATTTGTTAAAATTTAATTAATAATATTGCTTGCAATCTGTTGCCACAATTCTATTAATTAGATAAAGCATATTCATTTTTACAGTGTATATATACAGATATTGTCATGATGCAGTACAGCATGACCTTGACACAAACTTGCCATTAGCCATAATGGATGACAGTCATGTAAACCATGTAATGTTAGTGTGTTTCACATCAGAGCTGTGACTATATTGTGCATTTTAGCACTGCATTAACCCCAGTATCTGAACAAAGCATCACTCAAACTGCATAATGTCATTATTGCTAATAACATTTCAAACTTCAAGCCAAAAACTCGATTGGCATGTTAGTCTTTAACTCACACAAGCAATGGATCTGGCAACAGTTTAGCTGTTGTTTCCCAATGGCTGGGTTCGTCTCTATGGGAACACACACACACACACACACACACACACACTGAGAGATGCTGGTCTTACCCGATGATCCTTCGCCAGGCGGTGGAGGTGGTCAACGCTGCGTTTCCTGCGAGTTTTAGGCATTTCCCGTGGGTAGAAGTGAAATAACCCCTCGCCAAAGGGAAGCTGGAATACACACACACACACACACATCTGTTAGAAGAGTTTGACCTCTGAGAAGTGTGGAATACACCAAACCCAGAAGATTTAATGTAATGTTTTCAAAGGCCAAACAGAGTGTCTGCATGGTCAAACATGAATGTTTCATCCCACTAATGTGAATTTATAAACTGACACTCATCAGCATGAAAATTGGGCATAAAAAAGATGCTGAGATTGTTTGTGCATGCAAATATTACACTGCAAAAATGCTTTTCTCTCTTATTTTTGTCTGGTTTCCATCTAACATTTATTAAATCAAGTTTATAATATCCAGTAATCTCACTTTCATCTTACTTTCATTTTTGGTTATCTACACTGCAAAAAAAAATGCTTTTCTTTCTTATTTTTGTCTGGTTTCCAGTCCAGATATCTAACATTTATTAAATCGAGATGCATTTATTAAATCAAGTTTATAATATCCAGTAATACAGATCATATGATCATTTCTGCAGGAAGCATTAGTGCCATAAACATCTTACTTTCATTTTTGGTTATCTACACTGCAAAAAAAATGCTTTTTTGTTATTTTATTTTAAAATAATCATTATTTATTTATTTAGATTTATTTTTGGTGCAAATATCTAACAATTCTTAACCAAGAAGCATATACTAGATAAGTAAATGACATAAGAAATGATATCTTGTTTATGAGGGGAAAACCTCAATTAAGTAAGTGAAGTTTTGCTTGTTTTTCATTTGAATTAAGATTATTTTTCTCACTCCATTGGCAGTATGTGCTTGTTTTAAACAAAAACTCACTTTTCTTTCAGAAAACAAGATATCATTTCTTAAGTCATTTACTTATGCTTCTTGATCAAAGAATTGTTGGATATTTGTACCAAAAACAACATAATAATAATAAGAAAGTCCAGCATTTTTTGCAGTGTAGATAACCAAATATGACAGTAAGATGTTTATGGCACTAATACTCCCTGCAAAAATGATCATATGATCTGTATTACTGGATATTATAAACTTAACACTTTTTGAACATTAGGCAAGAACTTCATTGGCTTGCATTGATCTCCAAAACCTGGTCTGAGTGACACCAACCAATATTCACTGTAAATGCTAATAAGTTAACATTGAGAATATGATTTTTCATGATAATAAACAAGATTATGTTACTCATTGCACTTAACTTGTAATATTAAGAACATGAATCTGCTACAAATCAGTTCCTATGGCTCTGAAACCGTCAAATCGAACATATTTTGGCATCTGTATTGTATTTTCTTCTTGTATTATTGTAACACTGTTTATCAGGAGCAAAGAAGCACTGAATCGCAAATTCAAAGGGATCGTAAATTGGTTCAGACAAAGAGTGCATGATTTAGAAGAATAAAATCTCTCTCTCTCTCTCTCTCTCTCTCTCTCTCTCTCTCTCTCTCTCTCCAATGCATGCCCACACGTGAGGCTCTGTTCCACACCAGTGATGTTTTGACATTTGACAAGGCTGATTTGTCAAGCTATCAAGTCTCTGTTGTGTGATAAATGGCTCTTTATGGAGATGGAATAAATAAACATTGCGACGTCAGATGAAGGATATGTTTACTATTTACACTAGAGTAATTCTCGGTCATTTTCTTACCGCTCCTGTTGACATTACACAACCAAAAAGACTAACATTAGCATAATCAAAATGACAAGCCGTGCTATTTCATTCAATTCCAGGGGATAATGCTTTGTTTTTATGAGAATATTTCTCTTGTACAGCAAATAAGTAATGATGTGATTCAGTTTGTTTTCACAACCAGCTGCATAATTATATCTCTATAATCAGATCAAAGAATTCAATCAAATCCTATCCTGGATTAACTGAAATTCCTGTTTTCAAGTTATATTATTTTAAAGTGTTCCCGTGGCAGTTCCAGTAGGAATATCAGGAAAATCAATTCCGACAATATTAAAAAACAATAAACTATGACTTTGTAAATTGATGTACCTCTCCTCTGAGTTGCTATTCTGCAGAATGAATGTAGATCTTAATTCAGTTTGTGATGTAAACAAGAACACGGTGTACTCATATTTGCACGAGTGGTGCATATATGCTTCTACATGATTAAAGCCTGACTTTGAGCCCTATTTGAGCATGCATGCATCAACATGACAGGTTTGCAGGCGTTCTGATGCGCGTACCTTCCTCGCGCTCCCGAAGCCGTTCTCCAGGGCAAGAGTGTGCGCATCTTCATCCGTGCCCTCGTGCAACTGGACCAGAAGATGATTGGTGAAGATGAGCTCCTCTCCTGTTGCAGATATCAGCACCAGAGCATTGAGCAGGAGGAGAACCACATCTCTGAAGAATAAACGCATCGTGTGTGTTTCTCTTCTCCGTGCTGTGTGTGTGTGTGTGTGTGTGAGTGAACGCTGTCAAACGGAGATCGCTTCAGCAAGGCTCGTCAGGACGCATCTCTCTCTCTCCTCAGTCATCGGTGCATGTGTGTGTGTGTGTGTCCCAATCTGCATGTTCGGCCTCCCTTTAATCTATAATTCATCGGCATAAACGTGTGGCTGTTTTGCATGTGACGTTCCTCGGAAAGATGCCCAATAAGCAGAAGCGGGTGTGGCTGATGTCTCTCTCACTCCCTCACTAGTAGCTAAGTGTGGATGAAGTGATGCTGTACTTTCAGCACCCTGGAGAATTCCTCCATCCGACTCGGGTTAGTTTACCAGGCTCGGATATTCACGAAGAATAGCAAAAGACGGAGGATTAAGAAAGGACACTTCGAAATCAACCCGTTCTCAAGATGCGTCTCTATAGCACGCGTTGTGTTTATCGAGCCATTTATACGCGAAAATTAGTTATTATGTGCATATAATACGCACTGTTAACCCTTGGGTAGCCAATTACACGCAGTAAAGTACATGTCATATGCACGTAAAACTCAATTTATCATAATTGCACGATAAACTATAAATGTACGTTTTATAGCCCTTTTGATTTAAAGTCCCCCTGTGATGAAAATCCAGCTTTTAATATTGTTTATGTATTTGTGGTGCTTTAGCTGTAACACAAACCACGTGTAAGTTTATAAATCGACAGCATTGCTGAGTATTTCCTCCTTAAAACTGCCGTGAACCAAAGACAGTCTCAAAAACACGAAATCGCTGGTGTTTCTGACGTCACAAACGACCTTGTAACCAATCAGGGGTGGGTTTCCCGAAAGCATCGTTAGCCATCTATGGTCGCACGTTCCGTCGTTATCAATAGAGTTCAATGGAAATTGCGACCAACTTGCGACCATAGTTGGCTAAAGATGCTTTCGAGAAACGCACCCCTGATCAACGTGGATTTCTGAGCTGAGTGAGTGGAGGCGGGGCTCATTTGCATATTCATAGAACGGCGCATACTAAATGAGGCAAGGGTGTCCAGGTAGCCTACATGCAAGATGTTTTAAATCTTTATGAAGATATGATTTTCAAAGATTTCATTTACTCACCCTTAGGTCGTTCCAAACCTGTAAGACTTTGAATATTGTCTTAAAGGATAATTCCGGTATTTAACACCTTGAGTCTATTTTGTAGTTTGTTTTGAATGAAATAGCGTGGTGGACTTAGAAATTTTGACAATGGGGCCTGTCTCGACTTTTTGACTATTTTAGAATAGCCCGTGATAGCTTCCGACTGGCTGTCTATGGGCATGCGAAAACCTGTCCTTTAATGTTCATTTTCAAAACTGTGCAACTCGCCGAGTGGTTGGTGGTGTTCGTTGATGATTAAAAAAATATATCGGCGCAATGTATGCTTTCAATCCGTGTTGTTTGCTAATAGTGGAACTATTTTTTCAGATATCTCACAACCGCGTATAAACTTCAGCTTGATATTTGAGTCTGAAGCGTAGCACACTCCCAACCACTTGATGGCGACAACCAGCACGGTATCTAGCGCACCGTAAAAAAAGTCACAGACACAGTTGAATAGGCTCTATGCACAACTGCACTACTTCCTGAACTTCAGCCAGCTCCTTGTTTCCTGTATACCATTATTGGACAATTTGATTAATTCAGGTGTGCTTGACCTCAGTAGTCACGGCAACAATGATCAAACACACCTGAATTAATCAATGTGTCCAATAATGACAGACAGGAAACAAGGAGCTGGCTGAAGTTCAGGAAGTAGTGGAGCTGTGCATAGAGCCTATAGACCATTTCAAAATATGTAAACAACACTGGCCCAGAAGCACTTCCTGTTTCAGTTTTTTAACACTACATAAAAGCTGGGATAAAATACAACCAACAGAACATTTAAAACTGAATCAAAAAGTTAAACAAACATCTTTAAGAAGTTTTCTTTACATGTGAAATAAAGAAAACCGTTACAAACTGAAACAGGAAGTGCTTCTGGGCCAGTGTTGTTTACATCTTTTGAAATGGTCTATATGGCAAGACGGAGAACCGAGCGAAAAGACTACAACCAAATGTAAACAGACCCCTTTCCGTTCCCGGTAGCTAACGCAGTAATATCAACGAGCACAATGAAGATTGTTTTAAAGAAATCTGAGAGCTTTCTGTCTAAAAATGTTCCGAATAACAAACAACATGTGGAGTACCACAATAATATTTGTCTAATATTTGTCTACATTTCAATTAAATATCAATGTCCATCCTTTGACTGGTTTAATGTGTGGCCACACCCACAAGTGTCATATTGCATCAGCTAAAACTTTTTTTCTTATTTAAAGAAATACTTTCTCTACAATTAAAGGATCGTTGCTATGAGTCAGAATAAATCATAATTATTGATGTGCACAAAATTACTCTCGCTGTAAGATTTAATCATCGGTAGCTGGGGTCACGTGACGCATACAATGGAGTAGCCGTGTTGTTGACTAACTCCGGCAAAGCCTTGAAAAATCTCCCTCCTTAAACTTAATATCATTTCTGGGAGGGCGAAAATTAAATGCAGAAGTGACAAGACATGCCAAGGAAACAACCTGATTCCAGTCATAGACATCGTGACAGAAAATTAACGGACTTTATACGCGCTCCTCTCCGAAAATGATGCGTCAATGAGTCCCTGTGACATCGACGCACTTGTGAAGAAAATTACAACAGAAGTCCTGGCGGGTGTCGATAAGGCTTTGGATAACAAGATTGACCCAGTGCTAGAGAAATTGTCGGTGGTAGTGACGCATGTCGAGGAGATTGAACCGAGTCACCGAAGCTGAAACGTATATCTACAGTGGAAGACACGGTCTCAAGAGACAGCGCGGACCTGGAGAATAGGAGCAGACGATGCGATTTACGAATTATTGGCCTGCCCGAAGGGGAAGAAGGGTCGAACCCGGTCTCGTTCCTTGGGCTGCCTAGCTGCCTAACACCGAATTCAAGAACCACTAAAGATAGAGCGCGCGCGTCGTGTCCCTTCACGCTTTCCCACATCAGGAGAAAGACCGAGAGCGATGTTGGTAAAACTACATAATTTTCAAGACAACAAGGCGCGCATTCTGCAAGCAGCGAGAGCCGCGAGTCAGCTGGTCTACAAACGCCAAAACATCTCTATCTTTTAAGACTTTTCTGTGGCCATAGTGAGGAAAAGACAAGCCTTTGGAGATGTGAAAAGACGACTCCGTGAACGAGGAATTCGCTTCGCCATGATATATCCAGCGACGCTCCGAGTACAGCACAACGGCGGTGGGAAGTTCTTCAAACAGCCGACAGAGGTTGAGTCTTTCCTCGACGGTCTGCCCGAACCATCAACTACCAGTTTCTCGGGCCCAAATCCCCTCGGAGAGGCCGGCGGAATAATACGGTATTATTTTGCTCATGTTCTCTGTGACTCAACGACACTTCTGCGCCCCCCAGTACGAAAATTTCTGTTCAGAATTTGAGGGGGTAGACGATTAAAGGGAAATTAAAAAGGGAATATAACAATGGTATGTTTTAGATACTGAACCAATAAGTATATAGAAGGCAGTTGCCTCAGCGGTTTGCCGAGAATTATATCAACGCTCTTTGATTTCGCGGTGTTCTTTTTGAATAGACGAATCCGACGAGCGTTAGGCTGCCATCTTGTGGCGACGCCATTATTGAGCTGTTACACCGGCACATATGCACCGGTATGTAAACAAACCTCGGTGATAAGGTGATAACGCACCCTCGATGACAGCTACAGCCAGGCAGACTTGTTGGGTTAATGATGTTGAGCATTGGCCTCCAGTCACAGATGAAGGTACAAACGATCTTACAGATTATTTATGAAAATAGCTTGGCAAGCTAGCTAGGCTAACGTTTGCTACCGAATAAACTAAAAAAAGATCTGTCCATTTGGCAACAATAAATAAATAAATAAATGAAATCAAATAAACAAATTCACGTTTTTCATTTGTGTCCATTATTTATCTCATTTTTACATTGCAACGGGCATGGGTAAGGTAACGTTACAGCTAGAAAGAATACATAATATCGACCAATTAGTGTTTTTAAACCATGGAAAGAGGTCAATATAAGAACAATTATGTCACATAACGTTACATTTAGCTCAGGAAAGCCATTTAATGACCATAGCATGTTAATTAAATAGAAAAAACAGCAAGAGAGGAGATTTTGCTTATCACTATATCACACATTTATTATATTTTTTTACTTGTCATTAAATAATTGTTATTATACGCGAATGTCCGCGTCTTGTACTCGCCCAGGAAATCTGTGTAAACCGTACGGCACCTGACAGGGGCAGTCGACCCGGGGTATTCACAATGTTTTCTCTTCAAAATTGAAATTTTACTGCCACCATTGAAACTATTTATAACGGAAACTGTTTACCCACTCGACATTATACAAGGGCTAACGTTGTAACGTTAGTGACAGTCGTAAATCGCGGGCTGTTTATTCCTGTGGACGCAAGTTGCAACTAAAACAATAGAAGGCAATGGAGCAACGGAACGCTACCCAGCAACAGCTCAGTAATGGCGCCCGCTTACTTCCGGTAGTTTCGCCGGATTCGTCTATACCGTGCTTTTTTTGCTTGTTCTGTCGAAGTTTCGGTCATGTTATGTTTCCAAGGAGACAGAGTGGCGATCGCTACTGCTCTCAAATGGGAAACCGACCAACGTCAGACTTCCCTTGTCTATTCTCAGAAATGTCTATAAGATGTTAAATGTAAATAGTTCTATGTTTTATGTTCGACATGCAGGGCAATCATTGGTAGCTATCCCTGGTTTTAATACAGTAGTGTAATGCCCGGACAAGGTTTCATCTTTCACAGAAGAACATTTTTGGTTTGCAACGTCAAATATATCCAAGTGCTTAAATGCCATGAAGACTGAAAATTGTTTTAGAAAGAGTTACATCCGAAATCAGAAGCCTGAAAATCCTCATATGTGATGGCACTTTTACATTAATGCTTGTTTCTCCACGTTCACTGCATCAGGAGGCTAAATGCTAATGACCCGTTTCATTCACAGCCTCGCTCCATATGCACCTCACACTCCTGCTCCAGATATTATGCTGGTAAGTCAGGCATGTGTCCTCGCATTACAGTAACAGTGGGAACAACCAGGCAATTGTAAATCAGTCTGAAAGGCGGGGTTGCAATCTTGATGAGAGTGTTTGCATGCACTTGAACAAACACTCACACACCTGCAATTAAACAGAGATAATCATCTGTGCGGCTTCAGTCCTTGCTCATCGAGAGGGAAAATATGCCTATTTGAAGGAATTTAGTTTAACAATCCTTCAGCGTGAAAAATGCCAGGAGTTGCAATTTATTAATATAGGTTCGCTTAATAGTAACCAACCCGATCTCACGGGAATTCGTACGAATTTTACGAGGTGGCTAATTCGTAACAATTCGAACGACCTCACTCGTACGAATTAGTACGATTTTTGTGAAATCGGACATATTTTACGAATTGGCCAATTCGTATGAATTCATACGATTGACCTACCCCTAACCCCGCCCCTAAACATAACCGTCACGTGGGTTTAGGCAATTCGTACGAATTCGTACGAGTGAGGTCGTATGAATTAGTACGAATTAGCCACTTTTGAATCACTCGTACGAATTCGTAGATTGTAACTGTAAATACAACAAATGTCCATGAACAGTTTTGTATCTAGACAAATGGTCCCATTATTGAGAATGTTTTTATTGTTTACTTTTATATTTATTACTGAGCAAGGAAGTATAGACACATTAAAAAAAGATTTGTCCTTCCAATATTTGAAATAGTTCTCTATGATTATAGGTTCTTCACCTTGATGTCCATTTCATTAACAATATATTTAAGAAGTATTTAAAATTTAATTAACCCTCTGGTGCTCTTATGCCCAGCGGCACTACTTCCTGAACTCCTTGTTTCCTGTCTCCCATTATTGGGATGATTAATTCAGGTGTGTCTGATTATTGTTGCCATGACTACTGAGGTCAGGCACACCTGAATTAATCAGTTTGTCCAATAATGGCTAACAGGAAACAAGGAGCTGGCTGAAGTTCAGGAAGTAGTGCAGCTGTGCATAAAGACAATTTTGACTGGAAAAAAAATGTACATTTAGTTTTGTTATAGAATTGTTTTACTTCATTGGAGTGGTAAAATAGTCACACTTGTGCTCTTGCGGTCAAAAATGAGCATATTGGAAATGAATAGGAGACGAATTTCATTTAGTGAAAACTTTTGGTACCGCGACCAAACAAAATCTGTCTCAAAGCTCATTTTTTTGAGATATCAAGCTCAAATTTGGAACACATCTTGTTTAGGTTTATGGCTTTGATTTTCGTGTCATTTTAGAGTAAAACGTGGTTTTGAAAATATATATTTTATAAATACAATAAGTATTTTTGTGCATTTTTCATAACAATAATGTGATATTCAGTAACTTTTTAAGTTCACTTTATAAAATCTTTTTCCCATCAGCAATTATCTGCCAAGTGTCGTCTTTGAAATGAGACCAGACTTAAGTCTGTGCTAAAGCATTCAAGATTTACCAAGTGACAGTAAAGTTGGAAATTTAATTTTCAGGTGTCCTCAAAAAGTGAATCAGATAGAAGCGTAAATATAATTTGGTAACATAAAATACCCTACAAATGCAAAATATAAAATTATCTAACTAAAACACTGTGCATTCATTTCAAATGCCGATTACACAGGCACAGGGGCAATCCAGGGGTGCGTTTCCCGTACAACGACGTAGTTCGCTGCTTCACTACCATAGTACGATGCATCGCTGGAAAAATCAACTAGCTAGTCACGGCTGTTTGCCGAAACCTATTGTCGCAAAGTATCGTTCAACCACGTTGGTTTCGCACGTGGTGGAGTAATAACTACCTTTAATGAAACTGTTTGAGATCCAATTAACGCTAGATTTGTTTTATATAAATTACAGACATGTCATCTGAGGGCTATTTCTAATTGTTCTCAGTTGTTTTGCTTTATTACCAGACTCAATATTTGGCTCGTTCTCACATAGTGGAGCGCGTTCGCACATGCGCACTCTTCAAACGCGTTACTTTAAATCTTTTGACAAACTAAAAGACGTAAATTCCAATTGTATTCTAAATAAAAGGCACCGGTTGTACTGAATGTCAGCATGCTAATTTTGTTCAAGATAAGGATTTATTACCTCCAAATGTGATGCAATATAGAAACGATGCCTCTAACCACAGGTCGAGAGCTGTCGTTCAAACCACACAACTTTGCGATGCTGTTTGTGAATGTCCGTTGGAATGATGGTTTCAGGAAACACCGACTCGTTGATCTATGCTGATAACGACGGAACTTGCGACCATAGTTGGCTAACGATGCTTTCGGGAAACGCACCCCTGAGCATTAAAAAAAACAAGATACAGGAAATCAGTAAAACGCTCAGAAATGGAGTATTATTAGGGTGACCACCCGTCCCGCGTAGCGCGTGCGCGCACAGCGTTTGAAGCCCAATTCATGCGTCCCGCAAATTGAGACCGTGTTACGCATAATCAATGCTTCCTCAAAACAAAAAAAAACAAAACAAAAAAAAAATCGGTCGCTCTATATCCTCGAGACCCAGGCAGCCAAACGTTGTGCCTGAACACGTTCACGTTCATGAACTTGTTCATATTTCGTGTGAACTCGTTCATTCTGTGCCAGATTTCTATAGATCATTCCAGGCGAAAACCCGGCTAAAACTCACAGTAAACAGAGCTTAATATGTAGCGAAAAAAACACCCAATCTGGCAACACAAGCCACTAGTGTCGCACCGCGGCCGACGTCGTATTATAATTTAAACGGATTTTATAACGAGGTCGGTGGAGATGGGAAAAATCTTACATTTCTGTGCAAACTTTGAACTGAACTAGTTCATTTTAAAATGTGTGAACTGAACTTTGAACTAGTTCATGTAGAAAGTGAACTTCCCCAACACTGGTTGCCACTCCCACGTGACCTGCTGACTAGGTTGATGTCAACTTTTTCATTGTTGTCATGACAGCGCACCTTCTCCCCTGAAGTTGTGAGTTTAGACTTTTTTTTCGACTTTTTTAGACTTTTTGTCCTATAATTTTATATTTTTATTTATTTAAAGTGAATTAATTGTAATGAGAAATAAATAAAATTAAGTAGCTAATTAAATAGTGCATCTGGCATTTCATTGAATGTTCAAAATATGTTCAAAAATAATGTTCAAAATGTCAAAAAAATAATGTCAAAAATAATGTTATTTTGAATGTTCAAAATAATGTTCAAAATGTTCATGAATCTTTATTTAGAAAAACATACACATTGGTTGGCCTATTCATGAGCATATATCAGCAATTATGTTTCGGAAATAGGGCATTATTAATGTTTGTGCTAAGGTATGTGTTTTTTTTTTTTCGTTTTTTTTTTTTAAACAATTATTCATGTACAAACAGTAAGGCAATAGTAACAATTCTAGATATGGGTAAACTATCAGTGAGTCTGCCCGTGGGGTGGGGGCACCGGCGTGCCAAACAGTGTCCCACATTGTCCCTCAGAAACATACCCCTTGTCCCCCTTGGACTTATTAGCAGGTGGTCACCCTAAGTATTATACATACAAGACTTTGCAAAGAATGACTGAAAACCCATGGATTCAATAGGCAGGAGTAAACGTGACAACACACAGGTGGAAGTGTTCAGAATATGATATAAATATATATACTTGTTACTACAGCCTGCAGGTGTAACACTTGGACACAAATCTATATATCTACTAATCTATCTACTAATTTATTTCAAGGAATGCTGATGATTAAAAAAAGATCGTCATTACATTGCAGCATTGCTAAATTACCAGCACGATGAAACAGAAGTGTTGCCAAACACAATGGCACCATCTTTCATCTATAAATAAATGATATTTTAAATGCTATATTCACAGTGGAAAAGCTTTGGGCAGTTTAAGCCTTGCAAGTGAAGCGGAAAGTCATCACTGACCTTTCACTGTATCAGATCCACTCACCTGCTCACTGCGACCTTTAAACACAACAACATATCGATCTGAATGCGTTCTTACTAATCTTTGCCGGACGAGCCAGAGGAATCACTGAGAACAAGCAACACTGCCAAATACAAACTTGTGAAATACAATCAACACTTTACGTTGCCTGGGAAACAAGCAAGATGTATTTAACGTCTGGAAAGACTGAAGCTTGTATCCCCTTCTTTGACTGGTCATTGCCTTCGCTGCTTAGAGACTCAGCATCTTTCTTTGGGTCTACAGTCTCTCTCACGTTCTATGAGTTTTTTAACAATGCATTTAAAAACACCTTTTGCATTCATGGGTCTGCTTTGACCAGTTGAATCATGAGCCGGTTGAAAAATCTGTTCTATTGTATCGCTTCCTGTTTCGACTACATCCCAAGATTGCATGACCATTCAGACTGAAGAAAACACCTGTGAGACTGAGTTTGTAGAGGCAGACCGTGAGTGATGATTCGTCATGTGACTTAACACTGGCTGAGGTAGATTAAATTAAATCCATCCGTCTCGCTTCCCTCGCTCAGGAAACTAAATTGTCCTGCCACAGTGTCGGAGCTATTTATATGATCAGGAATGACAGATGAGCCCTGCTAACTCAGTGATTTGCTGTGAGAGTTTAGCTTCGCTGAGGTAGCTCTACACTTCCGTCGCAGGTCATGTCGTTTTGATGTGAGGACACCGACACATTTCTCAGAATATATCATATACTTAAATAACAGCAGTTAAAGGCACATGCTGGTAAATAACAGAACATGCTTACCACCATGAGGGGATATAGCTCAGTGGAAGACTGTATGTTTTGCATGTATGAGGTCCTGGGTTCAATCCCCAGTATCTCCAAGCAAACTGGTACTTTCCATTACTTTGTTTACTTGGTTTACCAAGGTCCTGACTCAGTGGTTTAAAATCCCATGGCATTTCTCATAAAGATTAGGAGTGTAACCCCAGTGTCCCAGATATATTCTCTCTCCATTGGCCTTTGCCAATCATGGCCTCCTAATAATCCCCATACATTGAAAATCAAGTCCATCACTCTTCTCACCACCCAGAACTGGTGTGGTGAGTGTACTGGTGCCGTTGTACTGTGAATGCTGCACACTGGGGGTTGAGGAGAGATCCTCTGATATAATGATGTGAAGTGTTTGGGTGTAAAGTGGTATAAATGGCCCTTCATTTAATTTCGTCAGTGGTAATGATTGTCACCAGGAAGTCTTCTATTAAACAGATTGTAACATGGCCTTTCACTAGCAGTCTTTAAAGCTGCAGTCAGTCATTTTTCCTCAGTCACCATCTCTGTTCGAAATCTGTAATTGCAGTTTTCCGCAGAATTATTAACTTTACGTCACATGTCCCCACAACTTTTTGCCAGGGTTGAAATTGTCCCCACCACACTTTTGAAACATCTTGGCATGGCACGGATGTACCAATACAAATAAAACATCTCCAGTTAGCTAGCAGCATTTGTTTGTTAAAACTACACTGTGTAACTCTTAGTTTATTCTCAGCTAAGAACACTTAACTTCGTTCAAGTAATAAAGTATTCCCAGGAGTGTATAATATGCCATTGAAAATAAATATGAGTAAGAGTACACGTGATAAACACAGGTGGATGTATTCAGGACACGATATATATATATTGACTCTAGTTCCTGCAAGTGAAGTCCCACCCACTAATCTATAATAGGCCTGTAGCATTAATGGGTCCCACCCCCTGGAATGAGGAGATAATATTTGTAGTCTCTACTGTACACTTTAATGAAATGAGTCTTCCTGCTTATGACGCAAAATGATTTTTACATCATAAGCAGGACGTAAAAAACTAAAATCCCTATTTCTCCCTTCTCAGGGGAAACAAGGGAATAAACCATGACAACTCAAATATAACTGGGTTTCTAATGCAAATAAGTTAAGAGGCCTTAAAAAAATCATTTTAAATTCCCTATGGAGAAAGTGAAGTTATTCACTTCTGGAACCCTTTGGTTGCATGGTATCAGTTTCACCACATTGGCAGAATGAGGCACTTTTTCCAAATTCAAAAGTAGTTCAGCCAGAAATGCAGCAAAATGAGAAGTCAGATACAACCAAGGATTGATTTGTCAGTTTTATTGAGAACTCTTTTGCCCTTGAACCATTACAGGACCAAGTGAGGCCTTGCCTTCCCACTGAATGCCTAGAGAGAAGAAAGCCAAGTTAGTGCACTTGAATCAAAAGCAGCCTTAGAAAGAGCAAACGATACCAACCTCCATAGGGAGAAGCAGCAAATTCAGCATCAGGACCACATGTTGAGTCACAGCAACCACAAACTTGGTCGTTTCCGTCAGCAGCAAACCACCTGAAACGATACAAAGATATGAACCTTCAACAAGAGAAAAGTCATCTTAAATCCCAAAAGAAAAAGAAAGACCTTACCCATTGGCAAAGGAACAGGATTTTCACTGAGCGTCACTGGGTGCAGAAGCAATAGTTGCCTTCAGAATACATGTTATGTAGATCTGGAAGAGTTGACGGACAGGTCACAAAACAGATGGGAGAAGAAGTCAAGTTAACTCATTCATAGTACATACAGAATGACTGTTGCCCTCCTGGAACATGAACGCCTCCAGCTGGAACTGGATCTTGTCAGCTTGGGACCGAGGCATGAAGCGGGAGCTGGAGGCTGTAGTTTTGGCATCCACAAAGCACCTGACAAACAAAACCATCACAAAGAGCAAATCATGAATTCAACTGTAGAGCATCAAAGAGTTAGACCTTACCCATGACTGTGACGGTTACAAAAAGCAACTTAAACAGAACTACCACATCAAGGGCCATGACCTTACCCATGATTCTCAATGAAGGAATATCTCGGAAGAGAGTTCACATCAGGTACTTGAGTGGCCACACAGCGGTCCACAAACACACGCAGAGGCACATGATTGTACTGCTTCACAGATGCCTCAATGTTAATAACACCACCCAGGAAATAGGAGTATGAAGGCCTCTCATATAACCAATCATCTACACACAAAAATAACCTCTTTAGGCACAGCCTCAAAAGCAAGAACAAATGTTAAATTGTATTGAAAGAAAACCTGTACCAACCCATCATAATCTTCAGGGAGAAGACCAAGACGTCTTCACCAGCCTCTGTTGAGGCTAGGGATGGGACGATAACCGGTTTCGCGATAAACCACGATAAAATATACTGACGGTTAGTATTATCGCTTAAAATTTAATTATCATTAAAACCGTATTCGATTATCGCGATTTTAATACCTCACTGTAAATCCTGTCGGCCAGTCTGACGCAGCCGCGCGCTGCACGCAATGTTTACTATTCGAGAAGGAATGGCGGAAGGCAGTGACCGTGCTTGGGAGATTCAGCCTTTTAAGATGACCAAATCTGTGGTGTGGTCATAGTTAGCTTTTACAAAAGTCCTGAGGGAAACTTGATCGAGGATAGTCACCCTGTCTGCAGAACAAAAAGTCACTGTCCAAAAGAAACACTTAAAATCTGCCGAGTCGTCTTCTTGTGTAACCATCACCCGCTGTTGTATAGCGAACGCAAGGCAAGTTAACTTTGACCTCAATACCGAAACTAGGTCTGTCTGGGAAACAATTGGGCACGAAATGTTTTGAGTTTAAACATTTTATGTCACTCACTTAAAATAGACGTGAAGCTTCCGCGAAGAAAATTTTGCAGCAAGTGTCTTTGAGCCGACGAACGAACATCTTCAAATAAGATTATTATTAAGAGTGACGTTTTAAGGGATAGTAATGTATAGATGCATCACGTATTACACCGATTTAATTATTGAATTGATAATGAGTTTAGCTAATGTTTTAAATCTTACCCGTTTATAAATTCATTTAGTAAAACAATCGTCCAGACAAGATGATCACAATAAATCAACTCTGATTTCATTTTCAAAACGATCAAAAACTGGAGACGCAAGACGGCCGGCAAGTTGTATTTGAATTAAACGAGCCCGTGTCTGTTGTGATATTGATGTGCGCTGTGTGTGTAATGCGTTGCTATTGACGACGGGCATTATAAAGAAGGAAATGCCATAGAATAGAATCTTGCTTTTAAAAAAAACTGCATACAGCTGCTTGTTTAATTGTTGTTTGTTGATTTTCAATAATAAAACTTGTTAAAATGTTTTCAGTGTGAGCATCAGTTCATCAGTTCATTTTCCATCTAATTTTAAGAAAACCGTGATAATATTGATAATCGCGATAATTTTGGACACTATAATCGTGATGTGAAATTTTCAAACCGTCCCATCCCTAGTTGAGGCATAAGGGACCCATGTTGGCCTCAAGGCATCACTGCTTACATTTTGGAGCCTGTGGTTCATGAAAGTACCCATTAAATGGTCCCCCAGTTGCATGAGAAAGTGCAGAAAGTCACAGAGATCCCCTACCTTTGATAATGGCATTGAACACCAACAGTTGCACCATCGGCCCGGGTAATCGGAGTACCTGCAAGCGCCTCAGGGGTGTAGGTAAGAGAGAAGGTGTAGACGAGCTCATCCTCATTCATCTGTAAAAAGATTTTGGTTACCAAGAGGATCATCCCAGAAATGTAATATATACACTCATCTTTCTATGAATAAAAGGGGCACTGTGCAACATAGAAGAATTCCTAAAAAAAAATAAAAAATTTCACATCACCACAGCTGCCTTCAAAAGCACCTGTTTTGCCAGAGATCATCAATGATTTGGACACATGCACACTTTGCTTTTACTGGGAAAATTTAAAAAATAGAAACTAGCTTTAACACCACTAAGTGTCCAAGATTTATTGTTCTTGTTTCTAAGCTCCCTTCATACCTTTTATGGGATAGTTTACACCAGATGTTGGTTTGAAGGGTTATTTAAAGGCTAGTAGCATGAACAGTCAGGATTAACTCCTTCAAATAGATAAAACTTCATCTTAGCTGGCATTGTAAAACCAAACTGACATTCCTTGAAGGTCCTCTACCACAACAAATAACCCATTAAGATTGATTCTTACCATCAGCACACTGTTGCAGTCCTGTAATTCATTGTCAAAGATGAGCACTCTTGACCCAGGATCCTGACCAACAACAGGACATCCACCTAAAGACAGACCAGTTGGCTGGATCAACTGACCATTGCCGAACAAGTCCTGCTGGACCTCTACGAGAACCCGGTTTTCTCCACATTGAACTGCTACGCTGTTGGGAGTCACGGGTTGCCTCAACTGGAAGTCCACCGCCACCTCGCTCTGCACCTCAGGAACGATGGGATACCTCCAATCCAAAGGCTTCACTGGACCCTGCAACAGCTGCTTCTCCTGAAGGCCAAAAGGATCCTGTGCAAGGCTTTTGGAGTCAGGACCTAGAGGACTCTGAAACTGAGAAGCCACTTGCAAAGGGTTCCAGAGCCCTAGAGGAGAAAGGGCAGGACTTCCAGAAGCTGGATCTGATTTTGGCCCCGTGCTTCTTGGACTATGACTGTACCTCAAACTTCCCAAGACATCAGGCAGATCAAATGCAACGAACACAACCACGAAAACACCATTCAGGAACCCCATCCTAACAAACTCTGACACAAACACCTCAACAACACTAACAGCTCTTGGCTTTCCCATTTTGTGCAGCTTTGAGTTAAGGTGGCTCCACCCCTTTTACCTTAATTGATTATCATTGATTCTCCTCTGGACCTGTAGAGTTTATGTATCTTGGGGAAGCACCGGTCTGCACATTTTTTATGTGCCTGTCCTAGGGCTGCAGCTATCGATTCTTTTTGTAATCGATTAATCTAGCACTTAATCGATCGATTAATCGAGTAATCGGATAATTTGTTTATGTGTGTTTTTAAGCAACCAAAACAAAAAATGTATTACTAAAATGATAAGGTGTTTGCCTTTTATTTCTTTAAAAAAATAGAGGTATTTATTGCAACTCCAACATTTGGCTCCACAACTAATTATTTCAATTTTTACCCATTTAGTGTTTATAAGTGCCAGTGCCAACAATTATATAACAGTACAGTTAAAACAATTTACTGTAAAACCTGTCACATGTAGCCCATAACATGTACAACTTTGAATACAAACTTAAATAGTAAAGCCCATTTTGGCCTTCCCAGTTTTGTCTTCTTAATACAACATTACAAAAAAAGGATTGCACCTTCTGCAAATTACCCACCTGGAAACACAAATAAATTAATATAAAATATCTACCCAAACAGGTACACAAATGTATACAATTTTAAAAAAATAAATGGGAATAAAACAATTATAAATAAGAAACAGACTTTTTCAACTGTAATCTCAAGACAAACATCAGAGAGTGTGTGTGTGTGTGTGTGTGTCTCACAATATTTGTTCCTCCATCACGTCCCGGTGTATACAGTGAATGTATGCTGAAATATTTGTTGCGTGACTACATAAAAGTTTAAGCATATGATGAATTGCCGCAATTGGTTTGACTGGCGCGTGAGAGAGACATGGGTTCACGCGCTCGCTTCTCTGTCGTCGTGCGCGAGCCGCGGAGTAGCTCAACATCTCGCATGCGCGCTCCCACTACTAGATTACAGGATATTTTAACTTGCGAATTAATATGCGGCGGTAAATCTAGTCGATCGCGAGTGGCTCAACATGTAGATCTTTAGGCAAACTCATCTTTCAAGCATTTGACTGAAGGGATTGACACTTCAGCGTGAGAAATCGGGGGTATCGCGTGAGTGAGAGCTCAATTGCGCGAGTCTCACGCTGAATGCGTGAGAGTTGGCAGCCCTGGCAGGTATACTTTGCAGTAGACACATTGCATCTTGTTCTCTCCCTTTATAAACATATAATGATCCCAAACTTTCTTCTTTCAAACATTCTCTGCCATTTATCAAGTCAAATTTATCATGCGCTATGGTGTGCTTCCTGAACAACGGTCCGCGTGAAACAATCAGATCCCCGCGTGCGCATATTGTGCGCGTCATAGGAATTTAACGAGGCTTCGAGGCAGATTTTTTGCCTCGAGGAATTTTTGTAATCGAGTAACTCGAGTAACTCGAGGAATCGTTTCAGCCCTAGCCTGTCCAAATACCAACTCTTGGCATCTTTGTACTTGACCACTTCTTTGATTCCCAGCAGCAAGCCATGTTGAACTTCTATATCTGACATAAAGAAAATATTTAAACTAGAAAAAAAAGCTAAATCAGTTGATGTAGCTCAGTGTTGGAGCACATGCTTTGATCTATGTGGTTCTGGGTTCAATCTCCAGCATCTCCAAGCAATGTGGAAATGTAGTGAAGTTTTTTTCTTATTCCACACAATAGACTAGGAGACTTTGAGGCATCTTTCACACAGAAGTTCATTATTGCGTCGCTGTAGCCTTCTCAAAGATAGTCTAACAAACTAAAATACAGAACTATTCTTATACATTTCAAAAGGTGATGGGTTGCATAGAGGTGGAGACACTGACTACGTTTACATGCAGCCAATTTTCGGGTTATGGTCGGGTTAAGGTCACTTTTCGGGTTTCTGAAACATTAGGGATAACCCGTTTACATGCGTGAGCCGAGAGAGTTTCTCCTGTATACATGTATTGTAATATCCCGATGTAAACGGCGACGCGCGGTTAGCGTCTAGACGTACGGACAACCTTAAGACGCAAAATGCGTCATTTCCGATTCTTCTTCCTGTATCCAAAGACAACAGCAGTATGCGGATAATGAATAGTTCGGTGCAGATAGCGATCGCCTTTGTTTGCACTTAGATGCTGGTAACGTCACTGAGCTCGTTCCAAAAGTATGCTGTGCTGCGTCTCGCCATGTTTACTTCCGGAATACTGCACGCGGATTTTTGTATGCGCCGAGAAGTTTCTCTACTCAAAAGACCAAGATTCCTTGCGAATAGAACATGCGCAGAACACAAATCACTATGGGGATATGCCGATACGCGTTTACATGACCAAAAATTCGGGTTAGAAAAGGGGTACCCCAGGTATAATATCCCGGTTTTTAAAATCCGGGATATGAGCATTTTTCAGGTTTTTGCCCGTGTTTACATGGACGTTTGCGACCGGGTTATTGCTAATATCCCGGTTTTGAACGGGTTATTGGCTGCATGTAAACGCAGTGACAAACAAAGCAAATGGAAATGCATGTGACCTTAGAACTCAAAGGCAAAATGGTCTCAGAAATTAACAGAGCAGGTGTTCAAACTTGCGCCGCAGGACTTTTAAAACGGTGAGACCAGAAACAGGAAAGGCATGACTTTCTCGTGCAGTCACAATTAAGACATTCAGAAGTATAGACTCCTACTGTTTGCAGATATTTAGAGACGTTCTCCATTTAGAACATTAAATTAAACATAATTTTTTTAATACCACAGAACATTACTTTCTTTGCTTGAACCACATAAGTATGCATTCCAGTGTTGACCTTTATCACCAATTTATTTAAAAGGCACATGTAGGCAAATAGCAAAACACTAATCACCAAAAGTGGATGTAGCTTATGTAAAAGACAAACTCCAATACATCACCCAAAATACTTCATGGGATAAGGTTTTCCCTGCAGAGCCCTTTTTGAATTTTTTTTTTACAGATTAAGAAAACAGTCCTTCGGATGAGACATTAAACTGAGGTCCTGACTTGGTTGAAAATCCCATGACAATTCTCATAAATGATAGGGGTGTAACCTAGTATCCTGGACAAATTCCTTCCATTGGCCTTTGCTAATCATGGCATCATAATGATCCCCGTACATTGAAAATTAAGTCACTCACTCTTCTGACCACCCAGAACAAGTGTGGTGAGTGTACTGGTTCTGTAAAACTTTGGCTACCATTGCAGCCAAGTGGATGCTACACACTGGTGGTTGAGGAGAGATCCCCTGATATTGTTAAGTGCTTTGGGTATAGTAGTACAAATGAAAGGTAATTTAATCCTCCGTGGTAATTATTTTCACCAGGAAGTCTTCTATTCAACAGATTGTAACATGGCCTTTCACTAGCAGTTTATTTTAAAAAGAGTTCTTTTTAAATTCCCTATGGTATAAATTAAGTTTTTCACTTTTGGAACTCTTTGGTATATCAGTTTCACCACATTAGCATAATGAGGCACTTTTTCCAAAGTCAAAAGCAGTTAAATCAGACATGCAGCAAAATGAAGTCAGCTACAACCAAGGATTGATTTGTCAGTTTTATTGAGAACTCTTTTGCCCTTGAACCATTACAGGACCAAGTGAGGCTTTTCCTTCCCATTGAATGCCTATAGAGAAGAACAAAGTTAGAGCACTTGAATCAAAAGCAACCTTAGAAAGAGCAAACGCTACCAACCTCCATAGGGAGAAGCAGCAAATTCAGCATCAGGACCACATGTTGAGTCACAGCAACCACAAACTTGGTCGTTTCCATCAGCAGCAAACCACCTGCAACAAAACAAAGACATGGAGCCTTCAACATGAGAAAAGTCACCTTAGCTCGCAAATAAAGATTAAAAAAAAAATATACCCGTTGGCAAAGGAACAGGATTTGCGCTGAGCGTCACTGGGTGCAGAAGCAATAGTTGCCTTCAGAATACATGTTATGTAGATCTGGAAGGGATGACAGACAGGTCACAAAACCAAAGCAGATGGGAGGAGAAGTCAAGTTAACTCATGATATTCATTGTACATACAGAATGACTGTTGCCCTCCTGGAACATGAACGCCTCCAGCTGGAACTGGATCTTGTCAGGTTGGGACCGAGGCATGAAGCGGGAGCTGGAAGATGTAGTTTTGGCATCCACAAAGCACCTGACAAACAAAACCATCACAAAGAGCAAATCATGAACGTGAAATTCAGAACATCAAGCAACTAAACCGTAGTCGTAACAGTTACAAAAGACAACTGGCCCATGGCCCTCCTACCACATCAAGGGCCATGACCTTACCCATGATTCTCAATGAAGGAATATCTCGGAAGAGAGTTTACATCAGGTACTTGAGTGGCCACACAACGGTCCACAAACACACGCAGAGGCACATGATTGTACTGCTTCACAGATGCCTCAATGTTAATAACACCACCCAGGAAATAGGAGTATGAAGGCCTCTCATATGTCCAATCATCTACACACACAAAAACCTCTTTAGGCACAGCCTCAAAAGCAAGAATAAATGTTACATTTTATTGAAAGAAAACCTGTACCAACCCATCATGAGCTTCAGGGAGAAGACCAAGACTTCTTCACCAGCCTCTGTTGAGGCATAAGGAACCCATGCTGGCCTCAAGGCATTACTACTTAAATTTTGGAGCCTGCGGTTCATGAAAGCACATTCAGTAAAAATTGTCTCCTAGTTGCATGAGAAAGTGCAGAATGTCACAGAGATCCCCTACCTTTGATAATGGCATTGAACACCAACAATTGCACCATTGGTCCTGGTAATTGGAGTACCTGCAAGCGCCTCAGGGATGTAGGTAAGAGAGAAGGTGTAGACAAGCTCATCCTCATTCATCTGTAAAAAGATAGTTGTTAGAAAGAGGGTCATCCCAATGTTTTAATATAAACACTCATCTTTTTATGAATAAAAGGGCACTGTGCAATATGGTGGAATTCCTAAAGAGAGAGAGAAAAAAAAAATCAGCAATTAGTAATATCACCACAGCTCCCCTCAGAAGCACCTGTGTTGCCAGAGATCGTCAATGATTTGTGGACATACACACTTTGCTGTTCCTGGACAAAAACTATCTTTAACATTGAGTGAACAAGATTTATTGTTCTTGTTTCTAAGCTCCTTTCATACCATTTATGGGATAGTTTACGGAATGTTGGTTTGAATGGTTATTAACAAGGCAAGAAGCTTGAAAAAAAGGATTTACCCATTCAAATAGATAGAACTTGGTCTTAACTGGCATTGTAAAACCAAGTGAACTGACAAAGGTCACCACAAATAATCCAAGAAGATTTCAGTTCTTACCATCAGCACACTGTTGCAGTCCTGTAATTCATAGTCAAAGATGAGAACTCCTGACCCAGGATCCTGACCAACAACAGGACATCCACCTAAAGACAAACCAGTTGGCTGGATCAACTGACCATTGCTGAAGAAGTCCTGCTGGACCTCTACGAGAACCCGGTTCTCTCCACATTGAACCGCTACGCTGTTGGGAGTCACGGGTTGCCTCAACTGGAAGTCCACCGCCACCTCGCTCTGCACCTCAGGAACGAAGGGATACCTCCAATCCAAAGGCTTCACTGGACCCTGCAACAGCTGCTTCTCCTGAAGGCCAAAAGGATCCTGTGCAAGACTTTTGGAGTCGGGACCTAGAGGACTCTGAAACTGAGAAGCCACTTGCAAAGGGTTCCAGAGCCCTAGAGGAGAAAGGGCAGGATTTCTGGAAGCTGGATCTGATTTTGGCCCCATGCTTCTTGGACTATGACTGTACCTCAAACTTCCCAAGACATCTGGCAGATCAAACACAACAATCGCTGCCACTAAAACTACTTTCAGGAACCCCATCCTAACAAGCTTAAACACAAACACCTCAACACACACCAATGCTTGGCTTTTTCATTTTGTACAGCTTTGAGTTAAGGTGGCTCCACCCCTTTTACCTTAATTGATCACTCTTGATTCTCCTCTGGACCTGTAGAGTTTATGTATCTTGGGGAAGCACCAGTCTGCACATTTTTATGTGCCTGTCCAAATAGCCACACTTGCCGTCTTTGTACTTGACCACTTGTCCACTCACATGACCTACAGTATTTCAGGTCTTTGATTCCCAGCATCTCCAAGCAATGTTGGACATTTGTATCTGGCATTAAGTAAATATTTAAACAAGAAAAAAACAACAGCTAAACCATGGGATGTAGCTCAGTGGTAGAGCACATGCTTTGCATGTATGAGGTCCTGGGTTCAATCCCCAGCATCTCCAAGCAATGTGGGTCTTTTAAGTCTAAGCATATCTCACATAAACATTGTGCATAAATAAAATATTTAAACCAGAAAAAAAAACTATAGACCATTTCAAAAAATGTAAACAACACTGGTCCAGAAGCACTTCCTGTTTCAGTTTGTAACTGTTTTCTTTATTTCACATATAAAGAAAACTTCTTAAAGATGTTTGTTTAACGTTTTGATTCAGTTTTAAATGTTCTGTTGGTTGTATTTTATCCCAGCTTTTATGTAGTGTTAAAAAACTTAAACAGCAAGTGCTTCTGGGCCAGTGTTGTTTACATCTTTTGAAATGGTCTATAGGTAAATCAGGGCTCAGTGGAAGACTGTATGCTTTGCACGGATGAGCTCCTGGGTTCAATCCCCAACATCTCCAAACAATGTTGGTCTTTTAAGTTAAAAGCAGAACAGGATACACTTATCATCAAGGGCGTAGATTACGCGGGGGACGCGGGGGACGTGTCCCCCCCACGTTTTATAAAAAGTAAATTTGTCCCCCGCACTTTTTCATAGGGGAAGTGTTCACGACATGTTGAGGTTTTCGCAAGCCAATGTGTATTTATAGATACAGATTTAAAATTCAAAGAGAAAAGATCGTCTCTCTATTGTATCTACACGTGACTTTCACGTTGCCATGGTAATCAGTCACTCGCGCTCTTGCACCACCACACGCCCGTGCTCGCACCCGCACTGAATCCATCGTCGAAGGTCGAAATGAATTCAAAACGGCAAAAAACACTTCACACTTTTTTCGCAAAAAAGTCAAGAACAGTAAGTTGTAATGTGGTATCCGAATTTGGTTACTCATTGTCATTGATGAATAACTTTGCCTAATTTTCAGCCATTATCTAACTTATTTGCTTGAATCATGCAGCGTTGCACTTGACTTGTAACATGTGTACATGATGTTTACCATATAATAAGGTAACATTTACAATTAGATTTAAAAAGTTTGTAGACAAACGTTAAGTTTTCTTTAAAAAGCCTAACCAGAAAGTTTGAAGAAGTTTTAAAAGCATGAAGTTTGAATGTTTTCAATGTGAAAGACAGTTTTGGTTAAGTAAGACAGACAGACAGACAGACAGACACCGGATTATCAGCAAACTGCCAAGAGAACTGCTAGCTGTCTAACGTTACTCAAAATAAACTAGCATTCTATTCAGTCAGCATATTTGTGTTTGATCTGTGTGAAAAACTTGAAATATAATTGCTAGACCTACTTTTAGCTACCAAGCAACCTTTCCATAAGGGATAGATTGATTTTATTTTTTAGTATTTTATAGTTAATGGAAATCAAATAACCATTTATTTGAATTAATCAGTACATGACTGATAAACAGTAAGGTAAATGCTAAATACCCTAATACATGTTGATACTACAACAATGCAAATATGCTTTTATCCTTGCAGTTTTTCACATATCATATAAGACTCAATTTCTCCATTTCTTTGCACAAAACTCTCCAGAAAGTGTCATTTAATGGTTTATTTTTCAAAAAATTTTCACGGGGGGGCATACCCCCGGACCCCCCTAGCATTTACTGTCCCCCCCAGGTTCAGAATTGCTCCTACGCCCCTGCTTATCATCATGAGAGGATGTGTCTCAGTGGTAGAGCGCATCCTTTGCATGTATGACGTCCTGGTTTGCAACTCCAAGCAATGCTAGTCAAAGGCATACATCACATGTACATCTTGCATGAAAATAATACTGAATACAAAAGAAAAACACGAGTTGATGTAGCTCAGTGGTAGAGCACATGCTTTGCATCTATGAGGTCCTGGATTCAATCCTCAGAATCTCCAAGCAATCTGGAACATTCATTACTTTCTTTGCTTGAACCTCGGAACCGCACATGTATGCATTCCAGTGTTGACCTTCTTAACCAATAATTTATTTATATGCACATGTAGGTATAGAAAAACAGACTGATCACCAAAAGTGGATGTAGCTTAGATCATTTAAAAGACACTCTCAACTACATCACCCACAATATTTCATGGGATAAGGTTCTCCCTGCAGTGCTCTTTGAAAATGTAATTTTTTTTGCCAGATTAAGAACACTGTCCTTCGGATGAGACAAACTTAAGTCCTGACTTGGTGGTTGAAATCCCATGGCAATTCTCTTAAATGTTAGGTGTGTAACCCCACGTGTCCTGGACAAATTCCTTCCATTGGCCTTTGCCAATAATGTCCTCCTAATAATCCCCATAGATTGAAAATTAAGTCCACTGTTCTCACCACCCAGAACTGGTGTGAGTGCACTGGTTCTGTAGTACTGTGGCTGCCATTGCATCCAAGTGGATGCTACACACTGGTGGTTGAGGAGAGATCCCCTGATATTGTTTAGTGCTTTGTGTAAAATAGTACAATTAAAATGCAATTTAATTTCCTCAATGGTAATTATTTTTACCAGGAAATATTCTATTAAACGGATTGTAGCATGGCCTTTCACTAGCAGTCCATTTAAAAAAAGTGTTCATTTAAAACTCCCTATGGTGAAAGTCAAGTTAATCACTTCTGGAACCCTTTGGTTGCATGGAATCAGTTTCACCACATTGGCATAAAGAGGCACTTTTCCCTCCAAATTCAAAAGTACTTAAACCAGAAATGCAGCAAAATGACACGTCAGAAACAACGAAGGATTGATTTGTCAGTTTTATTGAGTACTCTTTTGCCCTTGAACAATTACAGGACCAAGTGAGGCCTTGCCTTCCCACTGAATGCCTAGAGAGAAGAAAAAAGTTAGAGCACTTGAATTAAGAACAATCTTAGAAAGAGCAAACGCTACCAACCTCCATAGGGAGAAGCAGCAAATTCAGCATCAGGACCACATGTTGAGTCACAGCAACCACAAACTTGGTCGTTTCCATCAGCAGCAAACCACCTGCAACAATACAAAGACATGGAGCCTTCAAATTAATATCCCCCAAATAAAAAAAATAACCCACACAACTCCCTTACCCATTGGCAAAGGAACAGGATTTGCGCTGAGAATCACTGGGTGCAGAAGCAATAGTTGCCTTCAGGATACATGTTATGTAGATCTGGAAGAGATGACATACAGGTCACAAAACCAAAGCAGATGGGAGGAGAAGTCAAGTTAACTCCTATTCGTAGTACATACAGAATGACTGTTGCCCTCCTGGAACATGAACGCCTCCAGCTGGAACTGGATCTTGTCAGGCTGGGACCGAGGCATGAAGCGGGAGCTGGAAGCTGTAGTTTTGCCATCCACAAAGCACCTGACGACCAAACCATCACAAAGAGCAAATCATGATTGTCAACTGTAGAGCATCAAGCAACTAGACCTTAGCCATGACTGTGACAGTTACAAAAGGCAACTTAAACAGTCCTACCACATCAAGATCCATGACCTTACCCATGATTCTCAATGAAGGAATATCTCGGAAGAGAGTTCACATCAGGAACTTGAGTGGCCACACAGCGGTCCACAAACACACGCAGAGGCACATGATTGTACTGCTTCACAGATGCCTCAATGTTAATAACACCACCCAGGAAATAGGAGTATGAAGGCCTCTCATACGACCAATCATCTAAACACAAAAAACCTCTTTAGGCACAGCCACAAACGCAAGAATAAATATTATTGCATTGTAAGGAAAACCTGTACCAACCCATCATGATCTTCATGGAGAAGACCAAGACTTCTTCACCAGCCTCTGTTGAGGCATAAGGGACCCATGTTGGCCTCAAGGCATCACTGCTTACATTTTGGAGCCTGTAGTTCATTAAAGCATTCAGTAAAATAGTCTCCCAGTTGCAGGAGAAAGTGCAGAAAGTCACAGAGATCCCCTACCTTTGATAATGGCATTGAACACCAACAACTGCGACATTGGTCCGGGTAATTGGAGTACCTGCAAGCGCCTCAGGGGTGTAGGTAAGAGAGAAGGTGTAGACGAGCTCATCCTCACTCATCTGTAAAAAGATAGTGGTTACCAAGAGGCTCATCCCAATGATTTAATATATACACTCATCTTTCTATGAATAAAAAGGGCACTGTGCAACATGGTATCCTAAAGAGAAAATAATCAGAAATTAGTAATATCACCACAGCTCCCATCAGAAGCAGTGTTGCCAGAGATAGTCAATGATTTGCGGAAAAGCACACTTTGCTGTTCCTGGGTAAAAACTAACTTTAACACCATTAAGTGAACAAGATTTATTGTTCTTGGTTCTAACATTTCATACCATTTATGAGTTAATTTACAGAAGATATTATTTGAAGGGACATTTAAAAGGCAAGTAATTTGAGAATAAAAAAAAACAGGATTTACCCATTCAAATAGATAGAACTGTTAACTGGCATTGTAAAACCAAGTGAACTGACATTATTTCAAAGGGCACCACAAATAATCCAATAAGATTTCAGTTCTTACCATCAGCACACTGTTGCAGTCCTGTAATTCATAGTCAAAGACGAGCACTCCTGACCCAGGATCCTGACCAACAACAGGACATCCACCTAAAGACAGACCAGTTGGCTGGATCAACTGACCATTGGCAAAGAAGTCCTGCTGGACCTCTATGAGAACCCGGTTCTCTCCACATTGAACTGCTACGCTGCTGGGAGTCACGGGTTGCCTCAACTGGAAGTCCACCGCCACCTCGCTCTGCACCTCAGGAACGATGGGATACCTCCAATCCAAAGGCTTCACTGGACCCTGCAACAGCTGCTTCTCCTGAAGGCCAAAAGGATCCTGTGCAAGGCTTTTGGAGTCGGGACCTAGAGGACTCTGAAACTGAGAAGCCACTTGCAAAGGGTTCCAGAGCCCTAGAGGAGAAAGGGCAGGACTTCTGGAAGCTGGATCTGATTTTGGCCCCATGCTTCTTGGACTATGACTGTACCTCAAACTTCCCAAGACATCAGGCAGATCAAACACAACAATCGCTGCCACTAAAACAACTTTCAGGAACCCCATCCTAACAATCATTAACACAAACACCTCAACTCACACGAACTCTTGGATTTGCCGTTTTGTACAGCTTTGAGTTAAAGTGGCTCCACCCCTTTTACTTTAATTGATTATCATTGATTCTCCTCTGGACCTGTAGAGTGTATGTACCTTGGGAAAGCACCAGTCTACACATTTTTTATGGGCTTGTCCAAATACCAACACTTGCCGTCCTTGTACTTGACCACTTGTCCACTCACATGACCTACAGTATTTCAGGTCTTTGATTCCCAGCATCTCCAAGCAATGTTGGACTTTTATATCTGGCATTAAGTAAATATTTAAACAAGAAAAAAACAATGGCTAAATCAGGGGATGTAGCTCAGTGGTAGAGCGCATGCTTTTCATGTATGAGGTCCCGGGTTCAATCCCCAGCATCTCCAAACAATGTTGGTCTTTTAAGTCAAAGCATATCTCACATATACATTGTGCATAAAGAAAATAATATTTAAACCAGAAGAAAACAATAGTTAAATCAGGGCTCAGTGGAAGACTGTATGCTTTGAACGGATGAACTCCTGGGTTCAATCCCCAACATCTCAATACAATGTTGGTCTTTTAAGTTAAAAGCAGAACAGGATACACTTATCATCATGGGAGGATGTGTCTCAGTGGTAGAGCGCATCCTTTGCATGTATGACGCCCTGGTTTGCAACTCCAAGCAATGCTAGTCAAAGGCATATCACATATACATCTTGCATGAAAATAATACTGAAAACAAAAGAAAAACACGAGTTGATGTAGCTCAGTGGTAGAGCATATGCTTTGCATCTATGAGGTCCTGGATTCAATCGTCAGAATCTCCAAGCAATCTGGAACATTCATTACTTTCTTTGCTTGAACCTCGGAACCGCTCATGTATGCATTCCAGTGTTGACCTTTATCACCAATAATTTATTTACATGCACATGTAGGTATAGAAAAACAGACTGATCACCAAAAGTGGATGTAGCTTAGATCATTTAAAAGACCAACTCAACTACATCACCCACAATACTTCATGGGATAAAGTTGTCCCTGCAGTGCTCTTTGAGAATGCAATTTTTTTTTTTGCCAGCTTAAGAACACCGTCCTTCGGATGAGACCTTAAACTGAAGTCCTGACTTGGGGGTTGAAAATCCCATGGCAATTCTCTTAAATGTTAGGGGTGCAACCCCGTGCGTCCTGGACAAATTCCTTCCATTGGCCTTTGCCAATAATGGCCTCCTAATTAATTTCATTCATTTCTTATTTATTTCTAATAATCCCCATACATTGAAAATTAAGTCCACTCTTCTCACCACCCATTGCTGGTGTGGTGAGTGCACTGGTTGTGTAGTACGGCCATTGTGTCCAAGTGGATGCTACACATTGGTGGTTGAGGAGATTCCTGATATTATTGTGAAGTGCTTTGTGTGTAGTACAAATAAAATACAATTTTATTTCCTCAGTGGCAATTATTTTCAGCAGGAAATCTTCTATTAAACAGATTGTAGCATGGCCTTTCACTAGCAGTCCATTTAAAAAATAATAATAAATTAAAACTTTTTAAACGCCCTACAGTGAAAGTTAAGTTATTCACTTCTGGAACCCTTTGGTTGCATGGTATCAGTTTCACCACATTGGCAGAATGAGGCACTTTTTCCAAATTCAAAAGTAGTTCAGCCAGAAATGCAGCAAAATGAAGTCAGATACAACCAAGGATTGATTTGTCAGTTTTATTGAGAACTCTTTTGCCCTTGAACCATTACAGGACCAAGTGAGGCCTTGCCTTCCCACTGAATGCCTAGAGAGAAGAAAAGCAAGTTCAGAGAACTTTAATTAACAGCAACCTTAGAAAGAGCAAACGCTACCAACCTCCATAGGGAGAAGCAGCAAATTCACTATCAGGACCACATGTTGAGTCACAGCAACCACAAACTTGGTCGTTTCCATCAGCAGCAAACCATCTGAAACAATACAAAGACATGGAGCCTTTAACGTGAGAAGTCATCTTGGCTTGCAAATAAAGATTAAAAAAAAAAAAAGTATACCCGTTGGCAAAGGAACAGGATTTGCGCTGAGCGTCACTGGGTGCAGAGGCAATAGTTGCCTTCAGAATACAGGTTATGTAGATCTGGAAGAGATGACAGACAAGTCACAAAACCAAAGAAGATGGGAGAAGTTAAGTTAACTCATGATATTCATAGTACATACAGAAGGACTGTTGCCCTCCTTGAACATGAACGCCTCCAGCTGGAACTGGATCTTGTCAGGTTGGGACCGAGGCATGAAGCGGGAGCTGGAAGCTGTAGTTTTAGCATCCACAAAGCACCTGACAAAAAAAAAAAAAAAATGTCAAATGCAGAACATCAAGCAACTAGACCTTAGCCATGACAGTGATGAAAGACAACTTAAACAGTCCTACCACATCAAGGGCCATGACCTTACCCATGATTCTCAATGAAGGAATATCTCGGAAGAGAGTTCACATCAGGTGCTTGAGTGGCCACACAACGGTCCACAAACACACGCAGAGGCACATGATTGTACTGCTTCACAGATGCCTCAATGTTAATAACACCACCCAGGAAATAGGAGTATGAAGGCCTCTCATATAACCAATCATCTACACACACAAAAACCCTCTTTAGGCACAGCCCCAAAAGCAAGAATAAATGTTAAATTGAATTTAAGGAAAACCTGTACCAACCAAGCATAATCTTCAGGGAGAAGACCAAGACTTCTTCACCAGCCTCTGTTGAGGCATAAGGGACCCATGTTGGCCTCAAGGCATCACTACTTACATTTTGGAGCCTGCGGTTCATAATAGCATTCAGTAAAATTGTATCCCAGTTGCATGAGAAAGTGCAGAAAGTAACAGAGATCCCCTACCTTTGATAATGGCATTGAACACCAACAGTTGCGCCATCGGCCCGGGTAATCGGAGTACCTGCAAGCGCCTCAGGGGTGTAGGTAAGAGAGAAGGTGTAGACGAGCTCACCCTCATTCACCTGTAAAAAGATTGTGGTTACTAAGAGGATCATCCCAATGATTTAATACATGCACTCATCTTTCTATGAATAAAACGGGCACTGTGCAACATGGTGGAATTCCTAAAGAGAAAATAACCAGAAATTAGTAATATCACCACAGCTCCCATCAGAAGCGGTGTTGCCAGAGATCGTCAATGATTTGCAGACATAAACTTAGGATTGAACATGCACGCTTTGCTATTCCTGGATAAAAACTAACTTTAACACCATTAAGTGCACAAGATTTATTGTTCTTGTTTCTAAGCTCATTTCATACCATTTATGGGATAATTTACAGAAGATATTATTTGAAGGGATATTTAAAAAGCAAGTGGCTTGAAAAAAAAGGATTTACCTATTTAAATAGATAGAACTGTTAACTGGCATTGTAAAACCAAGTGATCTGACATGCCTTTAAAGGGTCACCACAAATAATCAAATAAGATTTCAGTTCTTACCATCAGCACACTGTTGCAGTCCTGTAATTCATAGTCAAAGATGAGCACTCTTGACCCAGGATCCTGACCAACAACAGGACATCCACCTAAAGACAGACCAGTTGGCTGGATCAACTGACCATTGCCGAATAAGTCCTGCTGGACCTCTACGAGAACCCGGTTCTCTCCACATTGAACCGCTACGCTGTTGGGAGTCACGGGTTGCCTCAACTGGAAGTCCACCGCCACCTCACTCTGCACCTCAGGAACGTTGGGATACCTCCAATCCAAAGGCTTCACTGGACCCTGCAACAGCTGCTTCTCCTGAAGGCCAAAAGGATCCTGCGCAAGGCTTTTGGAGTCGGGACCTAGAGGACTCTGAAACTGAGAAGCCACTTGCAAAGGGTTCCAGAGCCCTAGAGGAGAAAGGGCAGGACTTCCGGAAGCTGGATCTGATTTTGGCCCCATGCTTCTTGGACTATGACTGTACCTCAAAATTCCCAAGACATTAGGCAGATCAAACACAGCAATTGCTACCACTAAAACAACTTCCAGGAACCTCATCCTAACAATATTTTACACAAACACCTCAACACACACCAACTCTTGGCTTTCCCATTTTGTACAGCTTTGAGTTAAGGTGGCCCCACCCCTTTTACCTTAATTGATTATCGTTGATTCTCCTCTGGACCTGTAGAGTGTATGTATCTTGGGGAAGCACCAGTCTGCACATTTTTTATGCGCCTGTCCAAATACCAACACTTGCCGTCTTAGTACTTGACCACTTGTCCGCTTACATGACCTACAGTATTTCTTGACATTTTTTTCTTCTAGTATATCCAAGCCATGTCGGACTTTTATATCTGTCATAAAGAAAATATTTAAACAAGAAAAAAACAACATCAGGGGATGTAGCTCAGTGGTAGAGCGCATGCTTTGCATGTATGACGTCCTGGGTTGCAACTCCAAGCAATGCTAGTCAAAGGCATACATCACTGTCAGTGCTACCCAGTGTCTCTGGATGTCCTTGTGACAATCACATATACATCTTGCATGGAAATAATACTGAAAAAAACACACCAGCTGATGTAGCTCAGTGGTAGAGCATATGCTTTGCATCTATGAGGTACTGGATTCAATCCTCAGAATCTCCAAGCAATCTGGAACATTCATTACTTTCTTTGCTTGAACCTCGGAACCACACATGTATGCATTCCACTGTTGATCTTTATCACCAATAATTTGTTTAAATGCATATATAGGTATAGAAGAACAGACTGATCACCAAAAGTGGATGTAGCTTAGTTTATTTAGAAGACAAACTCAATAACATTACCCACAATATTTCATGGGATAAGGTTGTCCCTGCAGTGCTCTTTGAGAATGTATTTTTTTTTTTTTTTTTGGCCAGATTAAGAACACCGTCCTTCGGATGAGCCATTAAAATGAGGTCCTGACTTGGGGGTTGAAAATCCCATGGCAATTCTCTTAAAGGTTAGGGGCATAACCCCGTGTGACCTAGACAAATTCCTTCCATTGGCCTTTGCCAAAAATGTCCTCCTAATAATCCCCACACATTGAAAATTAAGTCCACTCTTCTCAACACCCATTGCGGGTGTGGTGAGTGTACTGGTTCTGTAGTACTGTGGCTGTCATTGTGTCCAAGTGGATGCTACACACTGGTGGTTGAGGAGAGATCCCCTGATATTATTGTTAAGTGCTTTGTGTATAGTTGTAAAAATAAAATGCAATTCAATTTCCTCAGTGGTAATTATTTTCAGTAGAAAATCTTCTATTAAAACATGGCGTTTCACTAGCAGTCCATTTAAAAATATAAATTAAAAAACTTTAAACTCCCTATGGTGAAAGAAGTTATTCACTTCTGGAACCCTTTGGATGCATGTTATCAGTTTCACCACATTGGCAGAATGAGGTACTTTTTCCAAATTCAAAAGTAGTTCAGCCAGAAATGCAGCAAAATGAAAAGTCAGATACAACCAAGGATTGATTTTTCAGTTTTATTGAGAACTCTTTTGCCCTTGAACCATTACAGGACCAAGTGTGGCCTTGCCTTCCCACTGAATGCCTAGAGAGAAGAAAAGCAAGTTCAGAGCACTTTAATTAACAGCAACCTTAGAAAGACCAAACGCTACCAACCTCCATAGGGAGAAGCAGCAAATTCACCATCAGGACCACATGTTGAGTCACAGCAACCACAAACTTGGTCGTTTCCATCAGCAGCAAACCATCTGAAACAATACAAAGACATGGAGCCTTTAACATGAGAAGTCATCTTGGCTTGCAAATAAAGATTAAAAAAAAAAGTATACCCGTTGGCAAAGGAACAGGATTTGCGCTGAGCGTCACTGGGTGCAGAAGCAATAGTTGCCTTCAGAATACAGGTTATGTAGATCTGGAAGAGATGACCGATGGGTCACAAAACCAAAGAAGATGGGAGAAGAAGTCAAGTTAACTCATGATATTCATAGTACATACAGAATGACTGTTGCCTTCCTGGAACATGAACGCCTCCAGCTGGAACTGGATCTTGTCAGGTTGGGACCGAGGCATGAAGCGGGAGCTGGAAGCTGTAGTTTTAGCATCCACAAAGCACCTGACAAAAAAAAAATGTCAAATACAGAACATCAAGCAACTAGACCTTAGCCATGACAGAGATGAAAGACAACTTAAACAGTCCTACCACATCAAGGGCCATGACCTTACCCATGATTCTCAATGAAGGAATATCTCGGAAGAGAGTTCACATCAGGTACTTGAGTGGCCACACAGCGGTCCACAAACACACGCAGAGGCACATGATTGTACTGCTTCACAGATGCCTCAATGTTAATAACACCACCCAGGAAATAGGAGTATGAAGGCCTCTCATACGACCAATCATCTACACACAAAAAAACCCTCTTTAGGCACAGCCCCAAAAGCAAGAATAAATGTTAAATTGAATTTAAGGAAAACCTGTACCAACCAAGCATAATCTTCAGGGAGAAGACCAAGACTTCTTCACCAGCCTCTGTTGAGGCATAAGGGACCCATGTTGGCCTCAAGGCATCACTGCTTACATTTTGGAGCCTGCGGTTCATAATAGCATTCAGTAAAATTGTATCCCAGTTGCATGAGAAAGTGCAGAAAGTAACAGAGATCCCCTACCTTTGATAATGGCATTGAACACCAACAGTTGCGCCATCGGCCCGGGTAATCGGAGTACCTGCAAGCGCCTCAGGGGTGTAGGTAAGAGAGAAGGTGTAGACAAGCTCATCCTCATTCACCTGTAAAAAGATTGTGGTTACTAAGAGGATCATCCCAATGATTTAATACATGCACTCATCTTTCTATGAATAAAACGGGCACTGTGCAACATGGTGGAAGTCCTAAAGAGAAAATAACCAGAAATTAGTAAGATCACCACAGCTCCCATCAGAAGCGGTGTTGCCAGAGATCAATGATTTGCGGACATAAACTTAGGATTGAAAATGCACGCTTTGCTATTCCTGGATAAAAACTAACTTTAACACCATTAAGTGCACAAGATTTATTGTTCTTGTTTCTAAGCTCATTTCATACCATTTATGGGATAATTTACAGAAGATATTATTTGAAGGGATATTTAAAAAGCAAGTAGCTTGAAAAAAAGGATTTACCTATTTAAATAGATAGAACTGTTAACTGGCATTGTAAAACAAAGTGATCTGACATGCCTTTAAAGGGTCACCACAAATAATCAAATAAGATTTCAGTTCTTACCATCAGCACACTGTTGCAGTCCTGTAATTCATAGTCAAAGATGAGCACTCTTGACCCAGGATCCTGACCAACAACAGGACATCCACCTAAAGACAGACCAGTTGGCTGGATCAACTGACCATTGGCGAAGAAGTCCTGCTGGACCTCTACGAGAACCCGGTTCTCTCCACATTGAACCGCTACGCTGTTGGGAGTCACGGGTTGCCTCAACTGGAAGTCCACCGCCACCTCGCTCTGCACCTCAGGAACGATGGGATACCTCCAATCCAAAGGCTTCACTGGACCCTGCAACAGCTGCTTCTCCTGAAAGCCAAAAGGATCCTGCGCAAGGCTTTTGGAGTCGGGACCTAGAGGACTCTGAAAATGAGAAGCCACTTGCAAAGGGTTCCAGAGCCCTAGAGGAGAAAGGGCAGGACTTCCAGAAGCTGGATCTGATTTTGGCCCCATGCTTCTTGGACTATGACTGTACCTCAAACTTCCCAAGACATTAGGCAGATCAAACACAGCAATTGCTACCACTAAAACAACTTTCAGGAACCTCATCCTAACAATCTTTTACACAAACACCTCAACACACACCAGCTCTTGGCTTTCCCATTTTGTACAGCTTTGAGTTAAGGTGGCCCCACCCCTTTTACCTTAATTGATTATCCTTGATTCTCCTCTGGACCTGTAGAGTTTATGTATCTTGGGGAAGCACCAGTTTGCACATTTTTTTATGCGCCTGTCCAAATACCAACACTTGCCGTCTTAGTACTTGACCACTTGTCCGCTTACATGACCTACAGTATTTCTTGACATTTTTTTTCTTCTAGTATATCCAAGCCATGTCGGACTTTTATATTTGTCATAAAGAAAATATTTAAACAAGAAAAAAAACATCAGGGGATGTAGCTCAGTGGTAGAGCGCATGCTTTGCATGTATGACGTCCTGGGTTGCAACTCCAAGCAATGCTAGTCAAAGGCATATATCACTGTCACAGTGCTACCCAGTGTCTCTGGATGTCCTTGTGACAATCACATATACATCTTGAATGGAAATAATACTGAAAAAAACACACCAGCTGATGTAGCTCAGTGGTAGAGCATATGCTTTGCATCTTTGAGGTCCTGGATTCAATCCTCAGAATCTCCAAGCAATCTGGAACATTCCTTACTTTCTTTGCTTGAACCTCGGAACCACACCTGTATGCATTCCACTGTTGACCTTTATCACCAATAATTTGTTTAAATGCATATGTAGGTATAGAAGAACAGACTGATAACCAAAAGTGGATGTAGCTTAGTTTATTTAAAAGACAAACTCAATAACATTACCCACAATACTTCATGGGATAAGGTTGTCCCTGCAGTGCTCTTTGAGAATGTATTTTTTTTTTTGTTTGTTTTTGCCAGATTAAGAACACCGTCCTTCGGATGAGCCATTAAAATGAGGTCCTGACTTGGGGGTGGAAAATCCCATGGCAATTCTCTTAAATGTTAGTGGCATAACCCCGTGCAACCTAGACAAATTCTTTCCATTGGCCTTTGCCAAAAATGTCCTCCTAATAATCCCCATACATTGAAAATTAAGTCCACTCTTCTCAACACCCATTGCGGGTGTGGTGAGTGTACTGGTTCTGTAGTACTGTGGCTGCCATTGTGTCCAAGTGGATGCTACACACTGGTGGTTGAGGAGAGATCCCCTGATATTATTGTTAAGTTCTTTGTGTATAGTTGTAAAAATAAAATGCAATTTAATTTGCTCAGTGGTAATTATTTTCAGCAGGAAATCTTCTATTAAAACATGGCGTTTCACTAGCAGTCCATTTAAAAATATAAATTAAAAAACTTTAAACTCCCTATGGTGAAAGATAAGTTATTCACTTCTGGAACCCTTTGGATGCATGTTATCAGTTTCACCACATTGGCAGAACGAGGTACTTTTTCCAAATTCAAAAGTAGTTAAACCAGAAATGCAGCAAAATGAAGAGTCAGATAACACCAAGGATTGATTTTTCAGTTTTATTGAGAACTCTTTTGCCCTTGAACCATTACAGGACCAAGTAAGGCCTTGCCTTCCCACTGAACGCCTAGAGAGAAAAAAAGCAAGTTCAGAGCACTTTAATTAACAGCAACCTTAGAAAGAGCAAACGATACAAACCTCCATAGGGAGAAGCAGCAAATTCAGCATCAGGACCACATGTTGAGTCACAGCAACCACAAACTTGGTCGTTTCCATCAGCAGCAAACCATCTGAAACAATACAAAGACATGGAGCCTTCAACATGAGAAGTCATCTTAGCTTGCAAATAAAGAGAAAAAAAAAGTATACCCGTTGGCAAAGGAACAGGATTTGCGCTGAGCGTCACTGGGTGCAGAAGCAATAGTTGCCTTCAGAATACATGTTATGTAGATCTGGAAGGGATGACAGAAAAATAACAAAATCAAAGAAGATGGGAGAAGAAGTCAAGTTAACTCATGATATTCATAGTACATACAGAAGGACTGTTGCCCTCCTTGAACATGAACGCCTCCAGCTGGAACTGGATCTTGTCAGCTTGGGACCGAGGCATGAAGCGGGAGCTGGAAGATGTAGTTTTGGCATCCACAAAGCACCTGACGACAAAACCATCACAAATCATGAATGTCAAATGCAGAACATCAAGCAACTAGACCTTAGCCATGACAGTTACAAAAGACAACTTAAACAGTCCTACCACATCAAGGGCCATGACCTTACCCATGATTCTCAATGAAGGAATATCTCGGAAGAGAGTTCACATCAGGTACTTGAGTGGCCACACAGCGGTCCACAAACACACGCAGAGGCACATGATTGTACTGCTTCACAGATGCCTCAATGTTAATAACACCACCCAGGAAATAGGAGTATGAAGGCCTCTCATATATCCAATCATCTACACACAAAAAACCCTCTTTAGGCACAGCCTCAAAAGCAAGAATAAATGTTATATTTTTATTGAAAGAAATCCTGTACCAACCCATCATGATCTTCAGGGAGAAGACCAAGACTTCTTCACCAGCCTCTGTTGAGGAATAAGGGACCCATGTTGGCCTCAAGGCATCACTGCTTACATTTTGGAGCCTGTGGTTCATGAAAGCACATTCAGTAAAAAATAGTATCCTACTTGCATGAGAAAACGCAGAAAGTCACAGAGATCCCCTACCTTTGATAATGGCATTGAACACCAACAATTGCACCATTGGTCCGGGTAATCGGAGTACCTGCAAGCGCCTCAGGGGTGTAGGTAAGAGAGAAGGTGTAGACAAGCTCATCCTCATTCATCTGTAAAAAGATTGTTGTTAGCAAGAGGGTCATCCCAATGTTTTAATATATACACTCATCTTTCTATGAATAAAAGGGCCACTGTGCAATATGGTGGAATTCCTAAAGAAAGAAATAAAAAAAACAGCAATTAGTAATATCACCACAGCTCCCCTCAGAAGCCCCTGTGTTGCCAGAGATCATCAATGATTTGCGGACATGCACTTAGGACTGAACATGCACACTTTGCTGTTCCTGGGCAAAAACTACCTTTAACAACATTAATGAACAAGATTTATTGTTCTTGTTTCTAAGCTCCTTTATACCATTTATGGGATAGTTTACAGAATGTTGATTTGAAGGGTTATTTACGAGGCAAGAAGCTTGAAAAAAAAGGATCGACCAATTCAAATAGATAGAACTTGGTCTTAACTGGCATTGTAAAACCAAGTGAACTGACAAAGGTCACCACAAATAATCCAAGAAGATTTCAGTTCTTACCATCAGCACACTGTTGCAGTCCTGTAATTTATAGTCAAAGACAAGCACTCCTGACCCAGGATCCTGACCAACAACAGGACATCCACCTAAAGACAGACCAGCTGGCTGGATCAACTGACCATTGCCGAATAAGTCCTGCTGGACCTCTACGAGAACCCGGTTCTCTCCACATTGAACCACTACGCTGCTGGGAGTCACGGGTTGCCTCAACTGGAAGTCCACTGCCACCTCGCTCTGCACCTCAGGAACGATGGGATACCTCCAATCCAAAGGCTTCACTGGACCCTGCAACAGCTGCTTCTCCTGAAGACCAAAAGGATCCTGTGCAAGGCTTTTGGAGTCTGGACCCAGAGGACTCTGAAACTGAGAAGCCACTTGCAAAGGGTTCCAGAGCCCAAGAGGAGAAAGGGCAGGAATTCTGGAAGCTGGATCTGATTTTGGCCCCATGCTTCTTGGACTATGACTGTACCGCAAACTTCCCAAGACATCAGGCAAATCAAACACAACAATCACTGCCACTAAAACAACTTTCAGGAACCACATCCTAACAATCACAAACACCTCAACACACACCAGCTCTTGGCTTTGCCATTTTATACAGCTTTAAGTTAAGGTGGCTCCACCCCTTTTACCTTAATTGATTATCATTGATTCTCCTCTGGACCTGTAGAGTGTATGTATCTTAGGAAAGCACCAGTCTGCACATTTTTATGGGCCTGTCCAAATACCAACACTTGCGGTCCTTGTACTTGACCACTTGTCCACTTACATGACCTACAGTATTTCCGGTCTTTGATTCCCAGCATCTCCAATCAATGTTGGACTTTTATATCTGGCATTAAGAAAATATTTAAACAAGAAATAAACAACAGCTAAATCAGGGGATGTAGCTCAGTGGTAGAGCGCATGCTTTTCATGTATGAGGTCCCGGGTTCAATCCCCAGCATCTCCAAACAATGTTGGTCTTTTAAGTCAAAGCATATCTCACATATACATTGTGCATAAAGAAAATAATATTTAAACCAGAAGAAAACAATAGTTAAATCAGGGCTCAGTAGAAGACTGTATGCTTTGAACGGATGAGTTCCTGGGTTCAATCCCCAACAACTCCAAACAATGTTGGTCTTTTAAGTCAAAAGCAGAACAGGATACACTTATCACCATAAGAGGATGTGTCTCAATGGTAGAGCGTATGCTTTGCATGTATGATGTCGTGGTTTGCAACTCCAAGCAATGCTAGTCAAAGGCATACATCACATGTACATCTTGCATGAAAATAATACTGAAAACAAAAGAAAAACACGAGCTGATGTAGCTCAGTGGTAGAGCATATGCTTTGCATCTATGAGGTCCTGGATCCAATCCTCAGAATCTCCAAGCATTCTGGAACATTCATTACTTTCTTTGCTTGAACCTCAGAACCGCACATGTATGCATTCCAGTGTTGACCTTTATCACCAATAATTTATTTACATGCACATGTAGGTATAGAAGAACAGACTGATCACCAAAAGTAGATGTAGCTTAGATCATTTAAAAGACCAACTCAACTACATCACCCACAATATTTCATGGGATAAGGTTATCCCTGCAGAGCTCTTTGAGAATGTAATTATATATATATATATGTATTATTATTTTTTGCCAGATTAAGAACACCGTCTTTCAGATGAGACATTAAAATGAGGTCCTGACTTGGTGGTTGAAAATCCCATGGCAATTCTCATAAATTTTTTGGTGCGTAACCCCACGTGTCCTGGACAAATTACTTCCATTGGCCTTTGCCAATAATGTCTTTCTAATAATCCCCATACATTGAAAATGAAGTCAATCACTCTTCTCACCACCCAGAACTGGTGTGAGTGAACTGGTTCTGTAGTACTGTGGCTGCCATTGTGTCCAAGTGGATGCTACACACTGGTGGTTGAGGAGAGATCCCCTGATATTGTTAAGTGCTTTGTGTATAGTAGTACAAATAAAATGCAATTTAATTTCCTCAATGGTAATTATTTTTACCAGGAACTCTTCTAATAAACAGATTGTAGCATGGCCTTTCACTAGCAGTCCATTTAAAAAAAGTGTTCATTTTAAACTCACTATGGTGAAAGTTATCAATTTCTGGAACCCTTTGGATGCATGTTATTAGTTTTACCACATTGGCAGAATGAGGCACTTTTTCCAAATTCAAAAGTAGTTCAACCAGAATTGCAGAAAAATGACAAGTCATACAACCAAGGATTGATTTTTCAGTTTTATTGAGAACTCTTTTGCCCTTGAACCATTACAGGACCAAGTGAGGCCTTGCCTTCCCACTGAACGCCTAGAGAGAAAAAAAACAAACAAAAGTTAGATCGCTTGAATCAAAAACAGCCTTAGAAAGAGCAAACGCTACCAACCTCCATAGGGAAAAGCAGCAAATTCAGCATCAGGACCACATGTTGAGTCACAGCAACTACAAACTTGGTCGTTTCCATCAGCAGCAAACCATCTGCAACAATACAAAGACCCTTCAAAATGACATATCATCTTAAACACAACCCATTAAAAAAAAAAAAAATTACCCGTTTGCAAAAGAACAGGATTTGCGCTGAGCGTCACTGGGTGCAGAAGCAAGAGTTGCCTTCAGAATACATGTTATGTAGATCTGCAAGGGATTACAGACAAATCACAAAACCAAAGCAGATGGGAGAAGAAGTCAAGTTAACTCATTCATAGTACATACAGAATGACTGTTGCCCTCCTGGAACATGAACGTCTCCAGCTGGAACTGGATCTTGTCAGGCTGGGACCGAGGCATGAAGCGGGAGCTGGAAGCTGTAGTTTTGGCATCCACAAAGCACCTGACGACAAAACCGTCACAAAGAGCAAATTATGAATGTCAACTGTAGAGCATCAAGCAACTAGACCTTACCCATGACTGTGACGGTTACAAAAGACAACTTAACAATCCTACCACATCAATGGCCATGACCTTACCCATGATTCTCAATGAAGGAATATCTCGGAAGAGAGTTCACATCAGGTACTTGAGTGGCCACACAGCGGTCCACAAACACACGCAGAGGCACATGATTGTACTGCTTCACAGATGCCTCGATGTTAATAACACCACCCAGGAAATAAGAGTATGAAGGCCTCTCATATAACCAATCATCTACACACAAACCAAAAAAACCCTCTTCAGGCACAGCCACAAAAGCAAGAATAAATGTTAAATTGTATTTAAGGAAATCCTGTACCAACCCAGCATAATCTTCAGGGAGAAGACCAAGACGTCTTCACCAGCCTCTGTTGAGGCATAAGGGACCCATGTTGGCCTCAAGGCATCACTGCTTACATTTTGGAGCCTGTGGTTCATGAAAGCGTTCAGTAAAATTTTCTCCCAGTTGCATGAGAAAGTGCAGAAAGTCACAGAGATCCCCTACCTTTGATAATGGCATTGAACACCAACAGTTGCACCATCGGCCCGGGTAATCGGAGTATCTGCAAGCGCCTCAGGGGTGTAGGTAAGAGAGAAGGTGTAGACAAGCTCATCCTCATTCATCTGTAAAAAGATTGTGGTTACCAAGAGGCTCATCCCAATGTTTTAATATATACACTCATCTTTCTATGAATAAAAGGGGCACTGTGCAATATGGTGGAATTCCTAAAGAGAAAAATCAGAAATTAGTAATATCACCACAGCTCCCATCAGAAGCACCTGTGTTGCCAGAGATCATCAATGATTTGCCGACATGCACTTTGCTGTTCCTGGATAAAAACTCACTTTAACACCATTAAGTGAACAAGATTTATTGTTCTTGTTTCTAAGCTCCTTTCATACCGTTTATGGGATAATTTACAGAAGATATTCGAAAGGATATTTAAAAGGCAAGTAGCTTGAAAAAAATAAACAGGATTTACCTATTTAAATAGAACTGTTAACTGGCATTGTAAAACCAAGTGAACTGACATTCTTTAAAAGGGTCACCACAAATAATCCAATAAGATTTAATTCTTACCATCAGCACACTGTTGCAGTCCTGTAATTCATAGTCAAAGACGAGAACTCCTGACCCAGGATCCTGACCAACAACAGGACATCCACCTAAAGACAGACCAGTTGGCTGGATCAACTGACCATTGCCGAAAAAGTCCTGCTGGACCTCTACTAGAACCCGGTTCTCTCCACATTGAACTGCTACGCTGTTAGGAGTCACGGGTTGCCTCAACTGGAAGTCCACCGCCACCTCGCTCTGCACTTCAGGAACGATGGGATACCTCCAATCCAAAGGCTTCACTGGACCCTGCAACAGCTGCTTCTCCTGAAGGCCAAAAGGATCCTGTGCAAGACTTTTGGAGTCGGGACCTAGAGGACTCTGAAATTGAGAAGCCACTTGCAAAGGGTTCCAGAGCCCTAGAGGAGAAAGGGCAGGACTTCCAGAAGCTGGATCTGATTTTGGCCCCATGCTTCTTGGACTATGACTGTACCTCAAACTTCCCAAGACATCAGGCAGATCAAATCCAACAATTGCTACCACTAAGACAACTTTCAGGAACCCCATCCTAACAATTTTGACACAAACACCTCAACACACACCAGCTCTTGGCTTTCCCATTTTATACAGCTTTGAGTTAAGTTGGCTCCACCCCTTTTACCTTAATTGATCACTCTTGATTCTTCTCTGGACCTGTAGAGTTTATGTATCTTGGGGAAGCACCAGTCTGCACATTTTTTTATGCTGCTGTCCAAATATCAACACTTGCCGTCTTAGTACTTGACCACTTGTCCGCTTACATGACCTACAGTATTTCCGGTCTTTAAAACCCAGCATTTCTAAGCAATTTTTAGTCAAAAGCATATCTCACATATCTAGCATAAAGAAAATAGTATTTAAACAAAAAATAAACAACAGCTAAATCAGGGGATGCAGCTCAGTGGTAGAGCGCATGCTTTGCATGAATGAGTTCCTGATTTCAATCCCCAGCATCTCCAAGCAATGTGGAACTTTCCACTACTTTCTTTGTTTGTTTCTTAAACCTCTGAACCACATATCTATGCATTCTAGTGTTGATCTTTATCACCTGTAAATTTTGATTTAAAGGCACATGTAGGTACTTAAAGGGATACTCCACTTTATTTGGAAATAGGCTCATTTTACCACTCCCCCAGAGTTAAACAGTTGGGTTTTACCGTTTTCGAATGTATTCAGATGATTTTTAGATATTTAGAAGAATATCAGTAACCAGACAGTTTCTGGTCTTATTGACTTCCATAGTATATGTTTTCCTACTATGGAAGTCAATGAGACCAGAAACTGTCTGTTTACTGATATTCTTCTAAATATCCGAAAATCGACTGAATGGATTTGAAAACAGTAAAACCCAACTTTTTAACTCTGGGGGAGTGGTCTCTGGGAGTGTTGGTCTGTTAAGTGAAAGGCTATATATCACATATATATCGTGCATGAAGAAAATAATTTTAGCACAAGTAGCTAATATAAAATAATAGTCGCGTTTCCACTGTCACTTCCGGGGTTTGATCGGGGCCTACTCGGGCCATTTCGGGCTAGAGGTGTGCTCAAGGCAAAAGGTGGAGTTATCGGTGTAATGGAACATTATGATCTGAAGCAAGATGCACATTTCACTTTTTTATATCGCGCAAAACAATCGCTACTCGAAATGGAGAATCGCCTGTACTGGTCTGTCAAAGATACCACAGCTCTGAGCATTTGGGGAGAAGAAAGGGTACATTGTAAATGTGATGGCGTGTGAAGAAACGAGGACGTCATAATGTACATCGATGCTGAACTTTCTAAGCGAGCAACGCTTCAAGTTCAGTAAAAAAATTAAAAGTTGGGGGCACAGTATTGTATTGTATTGGCGACTCGTGAGACAATCGGGACACTATTGCAGCCACGGCCGGTGAGTTAATATACATGCTATCTTCCTAACTGACAAAAATAAATAAATTGACAATACTCGCTGAAATGGGTTGGGTTTATGTCGTTTGCTCCAGAAAGGCGTGTTAGGGGTGGAGTTTAGGGCATGGACGGGGCTACTAGCCCGGCAGTGGAAACGCAAGGCTGGTCCTTGAGGCCCGAAGCCACTGGCTCGGCTCGCTGCCTGCGTGCCTGAGAAGACTAGCTTCGACCTATCAGAAGATGATGCTGTTACATCTCTTTATAGTTTCCGCCACGAACTCACGTGCAACGTCACAGGTGATGCAACACCAATCGAGATTGGACTAGTTCCATACAGGCTTCAGACGCAATCACGCTGAAGGCATTCCCCATAGTGTCGTCTTTCGACGCAGCGTCTCGTTGGCTTGTGAGACGTAACCTGAGACATTATCCAGTCATTCTCGAAGTCTTGTATGGGTCACAACTCCTTTGAGTCTCTGTTTTATGATCTTCTTGACCTGTTTTCTGGATTTGCATCGAGTCTGTTTGGATTGTTTGCCTGTGTTTTGACTTCTTTCCTGTTTTTGTATTAGAATTTTGGATGACCCTTAATAAACCGGATCCTAAGCCTTTGCTTCTCTGAGCAGTTCGTAAAAGAAACAGAGAGCGAATTCCCAGAAATTGATGCCCCATTGTTATTCTCGGTAGGCTCTGCATGCAAATTTAAGATAATTGATGAAAAGAAAACAGGAATGCATAATCAGACTAATTTGCAGCACTCACTTCATTTCTTATTTAGCACTGAGCACTTGTGGCTCTAAAGAATGAACCGCTGATGAGAAGGAAGTGTGTGATTCAGAGTCAGCTGAAGTTTCTCAAGACACAATTCATATTTAGGACAAATCTAAGCTAATCAAAGAAAAAAAAAATAGGAAAATCAAAGTGAAGACTTTTAAGACCACCAAGATTATAACAATTGTCCTAATGAAACTAAAACAATTTCACTGCATGTACTTAATGGAATTATAGATTATGTGTGAGATTAAATGGCAACACGACCAATGTTTCATCTATAAAAACTAAAAAAAGAAAGTAAACATCAATAGTCCAGGACGAAGAATGATACAGTTAGGATTTGTTTAATCTCTAACCATGTATAAATGTAAGTATAAATAAGAGTAATAAAAGTGATGCTTGCCTAAGTAATAAACTTAAATAATTGTAAATATTAAAACCACTGCCCAGATTTATGCTTAAAGGGATACTCCACTTTTTTTGGAAATAGGCTCATTTTACCACTCCCCCAGAGTTAAACAGTTGGGTTTTACCGTTTTCGAATCCATTCAGCCGATTTTCTGATATTTAGAAGAATATCAGAATCAGTTTCTGGTCTCATTGACTTCCATAGTAGGAAAAAAATACTATGGAAGTCAATGAGACCAGAAACTGTCTGGTTACTGATATTCATCTAAATATCAAAAAATTGGCTGAATACATTCGATAATGGTAAAACCCAATTGTTTAACTCTGGGGGAGTGGTAAAATGAGACAATTTCCAAAAAAAAAAAAAAAAAAAAGTAGAGTATCCCTTTAAATAACCAATGTATAAGTAAAATGACCGTTTTACACTGTATTCTCAGACCTTTGAGCCCACTATACATCAGTTGATCACACTGTAAATGCCTCATATGATCACAAGCTCTCTTGTTATGATAAAATATATTTCATGATCATCTTTTGTATTTGTAACACAGAAATCAAGATGAATTTGTTGCATTATTGTTGAATGCTCTCTCCTTCAGCACAGTCACTGAAGGGCGACGCTGGCCATCATCACTGAGACAGCATGACTGAGACTCAAAGGCGATGTGTCCTTCCAGCTCCATCTGTGTTGTACACGGATGAAAGAATACCACACATTAGGGCTGCTCTTCAAACCACTCCTTTAAAAGTAGGTGAAATGTGAGGCTCACTCCATCAGGATCAAAATGGCATCCGAGAATATGCCCGATAAAATAATCTCATTTTGCAACAGACAGGTGGAAAAAAAAAACTAAACAGCAATGTCCTGTTAGGTGGGTGACATGCTTGCTAAAAATGTTAGTCTGCATCCACGATTCACATGTTGCAAAACCAATTCACAAGTAAATCATGTTCACACGAATGCATTCACAAAGGATCTTGTTTTCTTTTGGTTTTCATTTTTGCTCTTTGTGATTGAGTTATTGTGAACACCTGGTCTGGATGGGCTGTGGCGTATTTAAAAGGTTAGTTCATCCAAAAATGAAAATGATGTCATTAATGACTCAAGCCCGTCAGACCTCCGTTCATCTTCAGAACACAGTTTAAGATATTTTAGATTTAGTCCGAGAGCTTTCTGTCCCTCCATCGGTGTATGGTATACTGTCCTTGTCCTGAAAGGAAATAAAGACATCATCAAAGTAGTCCATGTGACATCAATGGGTTAGTTACAATGTTTTGAAGCGTCGAAAATACACTTTGGTCCAAAAATAACAAAAACTACGACTTTATTCAGCATTCTTTTGATGTATCTAAAGATCTATCTACAATATCTATACTGTATCAGTGTAGACAGCGTCAGTCATTATAATGGCTTCGGTCTTCTTTTGACGCTCAAATCCGGTGTATGGAAACATCATTCGTTAGGAGACTGAATGCCAGTGGGCGGAGCCTATGATTCGCTGATGTCTTGCTCTGGAGGCGGGCATATGCAAATGTAATTTGCCCGTGTGCCGTCACAGTTCCTGAAATATCAAACCAAGCTGTTTTTAATTATGATTTAAGATATGAATAGATGTACAGATAGATATATACTTGCAGGATGTCTTAAGATGTCAAAAGATCAAGAATAATTTGATTTCTCGTGAGCATTTTGACACTGAATAATAAACAGAACATGCCGACTGATTTGATCGTTTGCTGTTAGTGGTGTAACGAGACCCTCACGTCAGGATTCGGTACACATCACGATACTGAACTCACGATACGATATTATTGCGATACTCCAAGAGATATGATAAAAGGTTAAAAAATTAAATTAAAAAAAATGTTTTTACTTTTGATTAAAATGCTAAATTATATTACAGTAACAGTAACAATTGTGTGTGTAAATGAATTGGCTTCGACTTGGTGCTGAAACCCAACGCAAAGGGCAATAGAGACACTAGAATAACAATATTCATGATTCTGAAGCTGAAAATACTGAATTTATTAGAAAATGATATGCTTTCACTGTCACTGACTAGATATATTTATCATAGGTCACTTTTACTGGTAACATTATCAGGACACACAAGTATTACCCCATTGCATTATTCTACATTATATTCAACATTATATATAGTAGCTTACTGTACTTTTTTCTTACAAAGTAATTTTCATTTTGTGAACGATTCACATTACATACTGTTACATTTTTGTATTATTGATATATTGTGACATCCCTATTTGCTATCACTACTGAAATTATGGTGGTGAGCTGGAAATCATTTGCACAGTCATACATCTGACCTGTGTTTGGGTCAAAGCAAACGAAGTGTGTGCTCACCAGAGCCGTGTGTGTGTGTGTGTGTGCGTGTGTGTTAATGTGGGTGATGTTCTTTTCCACCTTCAAATTACATTAGCAGAAACGGTAATGATCCCTCCCTGTACTCATCCCATCCCAGAGGACACACACCTGACCCAGCACGAGAACACACTCCATTAGAAAAGCAAACAGGGGTTTTTACACACAACCTTAAGTAGGTTTCCACTTTTCCCCACCGCGTGTTTGCTCAGCCGGCACTGATAAGCCTGTGCAGAAAACAATGGACAAATGGAAAGTGTGTTAAATTAGCACATTTGCAACACTTATCATGTGAACTCTCACGTCATTGTGAATCACATGATGCAGTGGAGCTCTGCTGGGGTTAAAGGTCAGAGGTCAAGCCTGCGGGTGTGTGAAGCAGCAACAGTGACAGTGACAGTGAGGTCTTCTGGCAGCAGAGCTCTTAGCAGAGAGGTGTGAGGATTAAAACCTCCCCGTCTGTCCCTGTACGACCTCTTTCATGAGCCGGTGTTCTGAAAATTCATGCTACCCATCGAGATTTGCTACTTACCAGTTATGCGCATGTGCAGCGTCAGATATTTTTTTCTTTTTTTTACAAAAGGTACATTTTCCCGTTATAATATATAATTTCCGTTTAAAAAATGCTTACTACCATATTTGTACGGTCAGCCCGCTGAAAAGGAATAACTGAAATTTGGTACATTTTCCCGTTATAATATATAATTTCCCTTTAAAAATGCTTACTACCATATGAATATTTGTACGGTCAGCCACATGAAAAGGAATAACTGAAATTTTCAGTTACTATGAGGAAAGGTGTACTTTGACAAGTCAACGATGAATATTTTATGATAATTTTTAATTTTTACACCGTTTTAAAAGTAAAAAATAGTCGTCTACAGTATACAGTAGCTTCTCATAACTTAGAATTGTATTACAATTGTATTTCATACGACTTTAATCGGCATTCTGTCATCAATTCGCGCTACGGTAGCATTTTTTGACAAGGAAGCAAAATTCGACAGAACACCGGTGCAGATTTATCAGCTGTAGCTGGACATCTGGTTACACAGGTGCAAGATATGCATACTATATATTGAAGAAACATATACTGTTTAGTGGGAAATATGGTTTACAAGAATACAGTGTGTTCTTATTAACCTAACATTTGACAGTTTGATGAATAAACGGGAGGTTCGTACAGTTGATCATGTCTTTTCTCCTCTATTGTGTCGTATATCGAGTGAAACGCTTCTGGAACAAGAACAGATGTGGGCGGGGCTTGATTGTGTATGATGGTTGTGGTTTGCTATTGGCTGATCTCATGTGAGTGACAGGTTGCCCCCCCGCCCAAATCATCAGAGAAGAGATGCTCATTCTGATTCAAGATAACCAGGCATATCAACTTAAACAAATGACTCATTATTGTTTGGTCTGACTTTACCACAAGTTAAGTCGTAAATTGGAGTAATTAGAATAGAAATATTTTTACTTCTAAGGCTACGCCTAGATATCTGGATAGATTCTCCGTCCACATTAGCGTTTTCAAAACGTTTTCCAAAAGTTTCTCATCCACACTGAAACGTCGGCAAAGTAAATTCACCTTACAGCGGATAGCGGCAATATTCTAATCTGAAAAATGAAGCCTATACCCGGAAGTGCGAAACACTGCAATACATCTAAAATCCGCTTGAGGGAGGTCCCAAAAGGGAGCAAATATCCATAGACAGCATGTTAATATGTCCGTTTTCACAGCATATTTTTCCGTTTTCGTCCGTTTTCATGCATATTTTACAAAAAATTGTGTTTTGTTGGAGATATGACCTCTTGTACACAAACCACTTCCATACTTTTGAAGTAGCTCCCTTTATAGGAACTAAATCTTGATTGGATTCGGAGGCTGACATGCTCCAGCTAACAATTTTAGGTTCCAAGAACATTTTCATAACGTTCCCTTTAAGTTATAAAAACGTTATTTCTGAATGTTCTAGGAACGTTCAAAACGTCCAGTTTTTTAGACGTCGTATTAACGTTATTTCTTGAATATAAGAACGTTTTTGAAAACGTTATTAGAACGTTCAATTCTCCCGTTATATAAACATGGTATTAACTTTATTTCTTGGTTATAAGAACGTTTTTAAAACGTTCCAATAACAACGTGAGGATAACGTTTTAATGCTAACGTCTTTAGGACGTTTATCAATGTAATATAACGTTATAATAACGTTACAGCAAGAACGTTTTTGACAACTTTCAGAGAACCTTTAGAGAACGTTAGCCAATGTTCTGAGAACGTTCCCTGTTAGCTGGGATTACTCTCAGAGGTTTTGTTGTTGTGCGCGCGGTAAGTAACATAAATACGGCATACGTCCTCGCACCACTGTATCATCAATATCGCGTGAAGAGTGTTTGAAGTTACATATTTTAGCAACAGTGAGAAAGTAAATAACAGGCACATTGCCGGTACAAACATGAATATCTATCATTTTAATACACGTCACATGACTAAACTTACATCATCATTTTTTAAAGGAATACTCCACTTTTTTGGAAATAGGCTCATTTTACCACTCCCCCATAGTTAAACATTTGGGTTTTACCGTGTTCGAATGTATTCAGACGATTTTCTGATATTTAGAAGAATATCAGTAACCAGACAGTTTCTGGTCTCATTGATTTCCATAGTATATTTTTTTCCAACTATGGAAGTCAATGAGACCAGAAACTGTCTGGTTATTGATATTCTTTTAAATGAATGGATTCGAAAACGGCAAAACTCAACTGGGGGAGTTGTAAAACGAGCCTATTTCCAAAAAAAGTGGAGTATCCCTTTAAATACCTCAGTTTTGACGGCCCATATACAACACGAAAATGGTTTTATTATAAAAATGTGAAAAAGAAGCGTATTAGTGTCTGTATTAGTAACTGACAACTTTTTGACATTAATACACAGTATATAGTTTTTTCCATTGTCATACACACTCAAAACGTTAATCATGAAACATGAGCAGAACAAACAATGGCTATATAGGCTTATTATATTGATATTGTTAACTTACAGGGGGGAAAAAAACAGCATAAATAAGTATAAATTACAGTTTTAATATAGCCATCAATAATTCAAACACACTCCTCTGATTGCGTAAGAGCCTGACTCATATGCCAGCGTGTGCCCTGTCGCTCCTCGCTGTAGGTCAGCAGATCCTCATTAGCCAGTGCGCAGTGTTAAGGAAATACAAATGTGTGGGATGTTACAAATACTAATCCGACACGCTGAGCACAAGGAAAGCCGGTGTGATCATTGAGCTGAATGTTGGCACGCTCCGCGACGCTGATGAAACACTCGCTGTTCAACACCCTCTTCAGGATACACGCTTAATCAGACATCTGGCGAATGAATGACGCTCTCATAAAGGACATTTGGCAGCACTCAAAACAAACCGTGCATTAAACACAAGCCGGGCTGTAAAACCACCACGAGCAAGAGGTGCCTAGAGGTCCTCATTTAAAGGAATATCGCTCGCTCTCGTCCAGCAAGAACACAAGCAGCTCGATCAATGAAAAGGCCATTAAGCTTAACAAACCTGCAAGATCTATAAACTCTATTGACTATTGAAAATAAATAAAAGCTCAACTGGGGTAACAGATCGAGGCGTTTGCTCGTGCATGTGTGTGTGTGAGCGTTTAAGAGGTGTTCATGTGCGTATAGGTATTGAAGATAACCCAGGAGTGTGTGTCAGGGTTGTGTACCCTTTAAGGCTAACATATTTTTACTAAAAGCTAAAAAAACGTACATTTCGGGAAACAGTCGTGACTCGTTGGTTAGTGTCTACAACGATATAACACAGTCTCATCCCAAGAAGTCATATAACTGACGTCTTGGGACGTCTTTTGACCATTCGTCAACATCCGCCTTTTAGGGTACCTTTAAACGTCGGTTACATGATGTTATCGGATTCTAACTCTACCCCAGACCTAAACTACCCCTAAACCTACCCCGTCACCTAACCGACGTTAAAGGTAAAGTGTCAGTTGTATGACGGCGCGGGATCTTCATGTAACCGACGTTTAAGGATACCCTAAAAAGGCAGATGTTGATGTATGATCAAAAGACGTCCCAAGACGTCAGTTATATGACTTCTTGGGATGAGACTGTGTTATATCGTTGTAGAAACTAACCGACGAGTCATGACTGTTTCTCGAAATGTACGTTTTTTTTAAGTTTTTAGTAAAAATATGTTAGCCTTAAAGGGATACCGAGTCGTGGTATCGTGCTGTGGTATTCCGCCATACAATATAGTTATCCACTTTACACGCTTAGAAAAGTGCAACGTTTTATTTTGTGTGACCGTCCTAGGTTGAGTTACTCTGCTCGTATAACTATATTTAAATAGGGAAAATGTGGAGGTGTTTGGTCGCTTCTCTGCTTGGCCCATATTGAATGAACTGGGCTAGTTAAGTGATATCAAGGTGTCTCGCGCACCAGAGCGATTGAGACGACGGAGGTGTGTATCAACTCGTCTTGGTTAAGGGAATAACACAGTTTAATATGAAAAAATGGTATCCTTTTAAGCTGATGTTTTCCAAAACAAAGTCAAAATTCGCATTAAGGAGATATGAGCATTCATTGGATCAATTCATTCAATTTCATTCCGCTAAAATGGATCAATTTTATGACATCATCGTGGGCTTCAGCTTCCCATCACATTTTCTGTCCAATCAAATGCTCTCTATGATCTGAAGCTCCGCCCCCTCTGCTATAAACACCACCTGGCCAAATAAAAGCAATCATTGACACGTGTGTTGGAGTGTGTGTTCGGTTGCTCAAACGCTCGTGTTTTATTCTGTTTTCCAACTGGATTTAAGAACGAAATGGCTAGAGTTTATTCACATCTCTACTATTGAATCCAGCGTATCATCAGCGCTCAGATTCACTTCCATGGTGGTGTCAGTCTGTGAGGGAAGCTAAATGCTATTGGCTATTTAAAAAGAGGGAGGAGCCATTTAATAAGTCCCGCCTTAGCTGGAGTCAAGTTGAAATGACGTCAACGAATCATTTAAAGTTGCGCGTGACTTTAAACTCACATTTAAACCTATCCTTGTCGTGTAACCTAGCGCAGTCTCATCCCTAGACGTCATATAACTGACGTTTTGGGACGTGTTTTGACCATACGTCAATATTCGCCTTTTTAGGGCCCCCTTAAACGTCGGTAGATGAGGTTATGGGATCCTAACTCTACCCCAGACCTAAACCTAACCCTAAACCTAACCCGTCACCTAACTGACGTTAAAGGTAAAGCTTCAGTTGTATGACGGCCCGGGATCGTCAACTAACCGACGTTTAAGGGGGCCCTAAAAAGGCGAATATTGACGTATGGTCAAAAGACGTCCCAAGACGTCAGTTATATGACTTTTTGGGATGAGACTGTGTTACGTAAACGTACCCTTAATCCACAGCTTTCTCCATATAACATAATTTTTCTGACATGCCTCTGTAATGAACAGAGCACCCCAGATAGCAAACTGACATTGAATCAACGTGGAAACATGACATCGAAACAACGTTGATATGGCATTGTTTTGTTCATCGAATTAACGTTAAACCAACGTCAACGCGTCATTCTTCAAAACTAACGGTAAATCAACTTGAAATCAACGTTGTTTCAACGTTAGGAAAGCAAACCAATTGCAAACCAATTACCAATTTTCATTTAGCTTTGAAGAATGCCGCGTCTGACGTTGGTTCAACGTTAATTCGATGAGCAAAACAATGCCAGATCAATGTTGTTTCGATGTCATGAGAGACGTCGTTTCCACGTTGATTCAATGTCAACTTGCTGTCTGGGTGCTTGAATGCACTCCAGTGTCAATCTCGGGTGTCAACATCTCTGTGTTCTCATACGCGATGCATCCAACTTAAGAAAAACATTAAAAACATATTATTTACACCGTTCGCATCTGCAAACTGTCCGTTACACATTTTTTTCCGTGTTAATGTCAAAGATTGTGACATGTTGATACTTTTCTCATGTAATCTTACCATTATATTTAGTGTTACAATAACTTGTGCTTTCGGATTTTTGCATGATGATAATCTGCATTTTAAGTAATTCGTCATTTTGACACAGTGGCCGTAGTTAAAGTCGCCATGAAAGTGACGTCTCTTCTCCTCTGTTGTGTCGTATATAGGGTTGGGTATCGAGAATCGAGTATCGATTGGAACCAGGACTAACTTTTCGTTTTTCCCGGAATCGTTCAAAAGTTAAAATTTCGATTCCTAGTTTCGATATTCACAGTCCGCCGAGCGGAAGAAGAAACCGCTGAACAACACCAATGAAGAAGCGTCTACCGGAAGTGTTGGCATAACCGCGCGAGTCGAACATGAGTAGCTTACGTCGGCGGTCCAAAGTGTGGCTTCACTTTTCTAAAAATAACGAAATCTCGGCGAAATGCAAAATTTGTGACAGAAGGAGTATTTCCTTCAGAAAGACCGTTGGTTAGCAAGGTTAGCTAAACTTTTTTGACCCTGCCTCTTAAAAGAATCGGAATCGAGAATCGTTGGGAACCGGAATCGAAACAAGGAATCGGAATCAGAATCGTTCAAATTCAAACGATACACAACCCTAGTCGTATATTGAATAAAACGCCTCTGAAACGCGAACAGATGTGGGCGGGGCTTGATTGTGTCTGTGGGGAATTTATTGGATAGTTGTGCTTTGCTATTGGCTGATCTCATGTGAGTGACAGGTTGCCCCGCCCACATCATCAGAGAAGAGAAGAGATGCTGCAAGAGGAACTTATTCTGATTCAAGATTGCCAGGGACATCAATTTAACACAATAATGATGTCCATGGATGAATCATGCATAAACACTGCAATATTATATAAAACCCCCCAAAATTGTCCATTTTAAACTCATGGTTCAGTAACCACTGTGATGAGGTCAGCTGAATAACTGTTGTATGTAGTTATTCTTGAGTGGAGCACAAAAGGAGATATTGTGATGTTTTTATCCATCAAACCTCAGGTCATGGTGACCAGGGCGGCAGCATCGAAATATTCTGTATGGCTCATGCGTGCCTAGTCTTCTGAAGGCTTTCAAACACAAATTCTGTTCCTCAGCATGTTGGAAGGACATGAGTGGGTGAGCAAATGATGGGTTGAATATCACTTAAAACATTTTTAACAAAAGAGTGATTCCACTTGCATATCATCTCTATGATTTCGAAAATGTCCACAACACAACATTGTTTCCACCGTCCATGTGTATAAAGGGCATGTGTGTGGGTCATGTTTGTCTGACTCAACACTTGAGATCTTTCCACTGGATTCTTTTCCTCTAATTACTGTTCTTCTAGAAAGCGGAGAAATGAAATATCAGTCCCAGCCCTGAGCACGGTTCAGCATCAGCACTTAATTGCTTTACTTAGGCTTGTTATTCTTGCTATGTTTAATTGGTTGTCATGACAGAGAAGCCACCGTGACAGAAGAAGATTAGAAGAGCCAAGAGAAGTGAAGCTCCACGTCAGCCGGCCTGTGCTGCAGCATTACACGTGTTACTGGACTCGTGTGTTCTGGTCCTGCTGGTTGTTGGACTCGTGTGTTCTGGTCCAACAAAAGTTACTGAACCAATAAAAGTTCATTTATTTCAGTCATTCAACTTACTGTAAAAAGAAGTAACTAATATATTATATAGACTCATTACATGCAAAGTGAGATATCTCAAGCCTTTATGTGTTATAATTTTGATGATTATGACTTCACAACAATAGGCCTATTCTAATTTTGAATTTGGGGTTTTCATAAGCTGCAAGCCATAATCACCACAATTATGACAAATGAAGGCTTGGAATATCTCACTTTGCATGTAATGAGTCTATATAATATCTTAGTTTCACATTGTGAATTCAAGTTGAATTACTTAACTTTTGCACGATATTCTAATGTTTCGAGTTTCACCTGAGTTTGGATAGTGCATGTTCACGTCTATTCTCATCATAAAATGTATCACATGCAACCAAAATGGAGCATTGTGACACATGTGAGCATATTTAAATAGTGAAGCGAGATACTTGAGTATGGCAAGCCGTTCAGGAAATAATTCATGGCTGTTGTGTGAATATGGAGTGGTCTAGTGGTTGAATCTATGGTTTAATGACAAATGCATTGGTTTAGAATATATTGGTTTCCTAAACTATATATTGGTTTACTCAATTATTGGTTTTCTTAATTATACATTGGTTTACTCAGCTATATATTGGTTTCCTCAACTATATATTGGTTTTCTCAACTATATATTGGTTTACTCAGCTATATATTGGTTTACTCAACTATATATTGGTTTAGATACATTGGTTTTCTCAACTATACATTGGTTTTCTCAATTATACATTGGTTTTCTTAATTATACATTGCTTTTCTCAGCTATATATTGGTTTACTCAACTATATATTGGTTTTCTCAACTATATATTGATTTCCTCAACTATATATTGGTTTACTCAACTATATATTGGTTTAGATACATTGGTTTTCTCAACTATACATTGGTTTTCTCAACTATACATTGGTTTTCTTAATTATACATTGGTTTACTCAGCTATGTATTGATTTACTCTACTATATATTGGTTTTCTCAACTATATATTGGTTTCCTCAACTATATATTGGTTTCCTCAACTATATATTGGTTTACTCAACCATTACTCAACAAGTTGGTTTTCTCAACTGTACATTGGTTTAGATACATTGGTTTCCTCAATTATATATTGGTGTCCTCAACTATACATGGGTTTCCTCAACTATACATTGGTTTACTCAACTATACATTGGTTTACTCAACTATACATTGGTTTTCTCAATTATACATTGGTTTAGATACATTGGTTTTCTCAACTATATATTGGTTTTCTCAACTATATATTGGTTTTCTCAACTATGTATTGGTTTGGATACATTAAAGTTCGTCAATTTATACATTGGTTTGTCAAAATACATGTTGGCCAATGAAAACTGAAATTCAAAAACAATGTATCTAAACCAATGTATCGTTGAGTAAACCAATATATAGTTGAGAAAACCAATGTATAGTTGAGTAAACTGTATAGTTGAGTAAACCAATATATAGTTGAGAAAACTAATGTATCTAAACCAATGTATAGTTGAGTAAACCAATATATAGTTGAGGAAACCAATATATTCTAAACTAATGCATCTGTCATTTAACCATAGATTAAACCACTAGACCACTCCATATTCACACAACACACAGGAATTATTTCCTGAACGGCTTGCCATACTTGAGAGAGATTTCACAGATACTTGCTGATACTCTTTTTCTTCACTCCTGCAATGAAACAGTGGCCACACGCTTTATTTTGGCAAAAGCTAACCGACGAGTGACTTAACGAAGCGGAAGAAATACTTTGTGTGATGAGTGTGTACCCTGACGACCGCGGTGTGTGAGTGCTGTTATGGCTCTGTTTCGGAAGTAATGAAGCGGCCATTACCTGTTTCTGGCCCACTTCTCCCAGTGACCCGTGTTTTACACCCCATCGCGTCCTCAAACACAGCGGTCGCCATGGCGATGACCAAACCGCAGGATCTCGTCAGGTGCGTGAGGAACGTTGTTCTAGAAAACAACACGCATGAAATCTCCAATAAAGCCTGTTTTCCACGTCTGTATCTCTACGTATTTGTCTCTCTCCTATAAACACACTCATTTCATCCATCTTCCCGCCATATAAAAGTGTTAGTAGGATCTCGCACGCCTGAAAACACTTCTTCTGTTTACAGTCATGCAGATTTATGGCTCATTTGATGCTTATGGTTGCATCATGATCCGAGTGATGCTTACTGATGATACTGTAAATGTGTTTAATGTACTTTATGGGCAAAGGACAGTTTCTTCAATGCCCTATTTGTTTTATTTTAGGGGATTTTATATTGTAGTATTCTAACCAAAACATAAAAACACAGCGTGTGTGTGTGTAAGAGAGAGAGAGAGAGAGAGAGAGAGAGAGAGAGAGAGAGAGAGAGAGAGAGAGAGATAGAGAGAGTGTTTGCGTGCGTGAGAGAGAGTTAATGTGTGTGTGCATGTGTGTGTTTAACCCTTTCATTGTTTTTTCCTGGTATTAAAGCTGAATTGTAGATTTTATATGACTCCAACACATGTTCATGTGTTCACGAGGAAGAAGACGATGGGTCAGAGTGGAGATTTATTTGCGTCCTAACAATATCTAAGGCTGCATCGAAAAGTAAATTCGCGTCAAGACACAGACAGGAGCGCATATTGAGAAGCGGCTTCAGTTTAGCAAAAGCCTGACCGTATTCTTCCGGAAGATTCACTTCTTGCTCTGATCCGTCCATTGATCCCCATGCCAGCCGAAATAGAGTTTACGACCTTCTGTTGTTCTGTGGTCAGACTCCCGCTAGGTCATTGTTATCGGCTCGATCTCGTCACGTTACACACACACACACACACAGACTCTGTAGACTAAGCTAGACCGAGACTGAGACCGGAACTGCTGACACACCAGTTACAGCGCTCCATTTATGTCACTGTATTTCTGTTAATTTGAAAAAATCTTTCAATGTTTTGTAGCAATACTGACTGAATATGGGTTTTGGGGTTTTGCAAGGCAGTGCATCTGGGAACTGGCACTTCTGGACATGGTTATTAGGCCGTGCAATCATTTCAAAATGCCCAAATATCACCCAGTTTAAAGGGATACTCCACTTTTTTTTTTGGAAATAGGCTCATTTTACCACTCCCCCAGAGTTAAACAGTTGAGTTTTACCATTTTCGAAAATATTCAGGTGATATTCTGATATTTAGAAGAATATCAGTAACCAGACAGTTTCTGGTCTCATTGACTTCCATAGTATATTTTTTCCTACTATGGAAGTCAATGAGACCAGAAACTGATTCTGATATTCTTCTAAATATCAGAAAATCGGCTGAATGGATTTGAAAACGGTAAAACTCAACTGTTTAACTCTGGGGGAGTGGTAAAATGAGCCTATTTCCAAAAAAAGCGGAGTATCCCTTAAATCATTGCCCAGTTAACAGGTAACGTTCTCTCACAGTTATTAACAAAAGTCATTCCAGGAACGTTAACAGAACACTCATTCAGTTATCTTGTCTTTAACCCTCTGGGGTTCTTGGTTTAACAGTCACACTCGGGACCTTCAGGTCAAAATTGACCCAAAGGGCGGGATTCATATTTAAAAAAGAAAATCATATATATATATATATATATATATATTATTATGTATTAGTATTAATGCAATAATAATGACCAAATTTTTCCCCATTGAATATAATAGAAAAAAATATTTAATTATTATTATTATTTTTTTAAAGCTGTATTTCATTTTGGAGTCAAGCCTAGGCCTCATACAAGCAATTTTTGAAATTAGATGAATGCCATCTCGTGGACAAACTGAGATTTTTAAAAATGCAAAACACGTGTAATCTGAATTTTTTGGTGTGTTCGTGTATAAAGGTGTGTTTGTGTGTGTGTGTGGATGTGTCTGTTTTGCACTCTTGATGTTTTATAGATTCACCCCTTCACTGTTGTGTGCTTTTTTTCAAGATCGTGGCTTATTTGTAGATTGTACACACAAAAAAACTCAGTATTTTCACATTTTTGCCAATTTCCCATTCATTTCCTATGCGGGTCATTTTTGACCCGAAGGTCCTGAGTGTGACTATTTTTTTTACGACCTCTTAGACGTTTCAAATCCTGTCCCCAATTTTTTTAGGTGTTCATATACCAAGTACCAACAAAGTCACCAAGTTTCAGACCATTCAGATGAAGCTACGATTTTTAACATTTTTTTATTTAAACGCTTCGGGTCATTATCGACCTGAAGAACCCCAGAGGGTTAATAATGTAACATTAGCACAAGAATGTTATTTATGCATCATTCATCAAACATTGTTCTGAAACAGTTTAGTTGGATTTCAGTTAGTTTATTCAATGTTTAGTAAATTTAATGTTAATCTAATGTTTATTAAATGTTGCAACTTAGAACGTTCAAAAGTAATGTTCCCATAATGCTTGAAAAATAATAACATTCAGAAAACAGTACATTAATATTCTCTCGAGCGTTCAGACAAACGTTTGGTATCACTTTACTTTAAAGCTACACTGTGTGATTTTTACGCCCATCTAGTGGTGAAAAGGTATATGACCATCCAGTGAATATTAGTTTCTGTTCCTCTCAATTCTGATTTCGTTTTAACTCCTACGGTGGCCAGTGTAGTCCAAGATTAACATGGCTTCCAGTTCCACCTCGTCCATGAGTGTTAACTCAAATGTAAACACGAAAGGCGAAGCTTGAATTAACGGGTATGTCCCTCTTTGGCTAATGTACTTTCAAGATGGCGACCGACATTAGAACCCCTGACCCGTATGTATTTTCAATGGCATTTTATACACTCACAAGAATGCTTTATAACTTGAACGAAGTAAATATACATTAAGGAGCACATATATTTTTGAAACAACTAAGTGTTTTTAGCTCAGAATAAACTAAAAGAGTTACACAGTGTAGCTTTAACTCAGTTTGTTATGAATAATCTTATTAATTGAATATACATCCATAAAGTTCCAGCTAAAATATTCATAAAATCAAATCAAATGGCTTTAAGGTGACGTGGTCACATGTTATATTGTTATTTTAGTATAATTACAGTAAATGCTGTATAATTGCATGCAAATAACCCTTACTGTAACTACACTCACATGCAGTTTATTAATGTAACTAATTGATTACTTTTACTTTTCTTATTTTATTACTTACAGTATTTGAGCAAAAATCTAAGTGTCAGTATTAGAGTGTAATTATTTGAGGAATATTAATTAATCATGTACTTTCTATAGAGTTATGGCTTGGTTTAGGGTTGCATGTAATTATGCATAATTAACTGTTATTAGAAACGTCATGTAACGTGAAACAAAGACACAGGGAATGTTATCAAAACATGTTTCTGTATTTTCCGGGTATTCATCATGTCACACACACACACACACACGAGCCCCTTTGGTAAGACAGTATTGTGAATCCGAGGATAATGTCGACTACGGACTCTGGGATCCGCATTAGTGTTTTCCCCGCTCTCACACACGGAGTCCGGGAAGAGTGTGTTCACATCCGGCGCCTGTCTCGGGTCTGATGAGATTGAGATTGATGTTCTTCGTCATCTCCTCAGTTGTGGCCGATGCCGGCTGGAGGAGCGCAGCTGCTGCCCTCGTCCACACACACACACACACACACACACTAGCCGTCACTCCATCACCCCGTATCCATGGAAACGCTGCGGTGCTGATGCTAGCCGATCGCCTCTGTTGAAGGAGAGTTGTGTCGTGCTGTGATGGGATATTGGGCAAATCAACTCGGATGCATGAGGTGAACCGGCTACGGCTCTCCTTCCAGAGAAATCGACAAAAACACACATACGAGACGCTCTAGTAACTACAGGAAATGATGCGTTTGCACCATATATCCAGCATGTGTGGACTTCTGTCTTGTTACTGTATTACGCCATGGAGCAAGTGCTGCTGTAAAGCCTCCTTAAGTTTTTTTTAGAAGTTGTTTTCACAGTCATATGCAAACTATTGAACACTAGACAAGCTAGCGCCATCTAGAGGCCTGATAGGTGAACTACACAACATTATCAGGGCATTTGCATACAGGAGTACTGGGTTTATAACATTCAGTCAGAATAGTAATGGTTACGAGAATCTTGGCATCTCAAGGTGAACTAAAAGTAAAAGTAGGGCTGTGCAAAAATGAATTGTGATTAATCGCATCCAAAATAAAAGTCTGTTTACAAAATATATGTGGGTGCACTGTGTATAATTATTTTGAATATATAAATACATATGCATGCATGTATATATTTAAGAATTATTTGCGCTTAAATTCTGTATATATATATATATATATATATATATATATAAATGCAAAATCTATATTATATAAATATGAATATTTTATATTATGAATAACACATTTTCTTAAATTTATACATGCATGTGTGTGTATTTATATATACAAAATAATTATATGCACACACAAATATATTGTAAACAAAGACTTTTATTTTGGATGCGATTAATCGCAATTAATTTTTAATTAATTATATATATATATATTAATTTTATAACTACAGGTGCAAAAGTTCATTTATTTCAGTAATTCAACTTAAAAGGTGAAACTAATACGGCATAGGCTATTATATAGACTCATTACATGCAAAGTGAGATATTTCAGGCCTTTATTTGCAAATTGTGATGATTATGGATTACAGAAATGAAAACCTTTTCACAATCTTCTAATTTTGAATTTGGGGGTTTCATAAGCTGTAAGCCATAATCATCACAATTATTTGATTAATCGTTAATTGTAATTAATCGTTGCCCAGGCCTATATTAAAACTGTATTTATTGGTCTTTCACAGCATCTTTATCTCTGTTCCTTCATACGAACAAATGATGTTCCACATTCAAAACATGAAATAAGGTTATGGTTCTACAGCAGTAATAGAAAGGCTTGACACTGAAAAACAAAAGCGCCATTCAAGACTGCAAATTGAATTTGGTAATATCCATTGATGTCACTATGGGGGGGGGGGGGGGGGGGGGAGCGAGAGGGGGGAGAGAAAGAGAATGCACTTCAAGGTAATTACCTTCAATTTTCTGCTATTAAACTCCATCAGAATGGACAGAGCACATTGCAGAGATTAATACTGTACACACACACACACACACACACACACACACACCACTCGACTGCAGTGTCCAAATATAACAGAGGAACTGCTGACATCGGCCGACTACTGAACTAATGAACAAGTGGGAGTTCAGAATCACAAGAATAGACGTAGCCTGTATGTGAAGCTAAACGGGATATTTTGGGATATTGCATGGCATTCGGTTAATGGTTAAAGTGATGCAATTGAAATTGACAACTTTCTCTGAAATATCGCAGTGTTTATTATAAATGATTTGTGTTTGTAAATTGATGTTCCTGGTAATCTTGAATCAGAATAAGTTTCTCTTCAGCGTCTCTTCTCTGATGATGTGGGCGGGGCAACCTGTCACTCACATGAGATCAGCCAATAGCAAACCACAACCATCCAATCAACTCCCCACAGACACAATCAAGCCCCGCCCACAAGCCCGTTTCACTCGATATACGACACAATAGAGGAGAAAAGACAAGCACAACTTCACTTTAATGCCGACTTTAAGTTTATAAAGTGGAATTGTAAAAATGTTGTAAACCAATGGACTTGTGTATAGTCATAGGCTAATATAGAAAAACATAGATGCAACTTTTAAATTGTACAAGAGTTGCTGCCTATTCCAGGTGATTTTAGTCACATCGCTCTTTTAATAATCTGCTCAAAATAATCAAATACTTTCTGATTATTTAAATATATATATTAAAAAGCACAATTCATTTAACTCATCCTCCATAGTCGAAGCAGAGAATGTCTAATATGGGCCGAAGTTATGATGTCACTCTGTAGGCCAAAACGCGGAAGTGAGTTAGCATTTTTTTTTCCACTCCCTGTTCCCTCGTCCCAAAGTCTATGGGATTTTTGAATGGGTTTTTGCTAAAAATGGGTTATCGCCTGAAAGAAGGTCTGTGGTGAACAAGTGTCTGTTTGTGTTTTTTAAAAAAAAAAAAACTTTATATGGTCTTTAAAATGTATAAATTTTGGATTAACTTGTAAAGATTATCTTGATGGACAAAAAGTGTAAGGGTCACAACTCTTTTTTTGAACTCGTCTTTATATATATATATATATATATATATATATATATATATATAGACCATTTCAAAAGATGTAAACAACACTGGTCCAGAAGGACTTCCTGTTTCAGTTTTTTTAACACTACATAAAAGCTGGGATAAAATACAACCAACAGAACATTTAAAATTGAATCAAAAAGTTAAACAAATATCTTTAAGATGTTTTCTTTACATGTGAAATAAAGAAAACAGTTACAAACTGAAACAGGAAGTGTTTCTGGACCAGTGTTGTTTACATCTTTTGAAATGGTCTATATATATATATATATATATATATATATATATATATATATATATATATATATATATATATATATATATATAATATATATATATATATATATATATATATATATATATATATATATATATATATATATATATATATATATATATATATATATATATATATATATATTTTATTATTTTATTTTTTGCAATTTTCCAAAAATCTGTGGGCAAAATGCACATTTTTTCGATGGAGGGAACCCGTGCGCCCGAGATGTCCTACAAGTTACGTCATCACTTCGGCACTCTATTTCAAGCACAGATAATTAAAGGACCACTAAAGGCTCCATTCTTTAGCTAGTTTCAGATGCAAAGTCAAATATTTAGATAAAATGCGCAAAGGAAATCTTAGGCCTACTTTAAAAGTCTCTACACTGAAACAACCAGAATATCCATTGATGTCCTCGCCAATTTCACCAGCAAAGTACATCTACGACCAAGTTTGTATAATGTTATGTAGCTAATGCTTTAACCAGTTTAAGGGCTGGGAATTATGATGATGTTACAATGATATGAGTAATCATCCAGATTTATATCTACCTGTATTTATAGTGTTGTAGCAGATAATGCATTCACAGGTTCCTCAAATCCACTCGGACCAAGTCAACAAAATCAGGCTGAAGTTCGTTGAACCTATTCTATTACACTCAATAATCAAAATAATGAACTTTTAAAATAGATAAAACATTTTTATAAAGAAAATCATTTTTTTCTCATGCCAAGCTCAAAAATATTTTAGAAATAACGTAAAAATATGTTTAAAAAGCCTATCCTTCTCTTAAATCCTCATCATGCTCCTCTGCCGCCATCTACTGGTCACTGCGGTAAATCATGACTTAAACGAAAGTGTTTTCTATGAAATGTTGGAGAGATGTTTGGTTTTACAAATGGAGACAATCTCAGAAGGACGAAACAAAAAACATTTTTGGTCATGACATTAAAAATAACATTTGAATTGCTGTACAATTGTTGCGTGTGAATGTTAATGTATTTTATTCCAATGTTCTCTTCATTGCGATCAATAAAACTGGTTTATTGGCAAATTTATAATTAGTAATTGATAATTATTTAACTTTATAAAAAGTAGGAGTGTCTGTAGCTCTGACTAGAGCTGGAGGGCCTTGAAATGGTGTTGTGGATATTAATATTCAGGGGTATAAACGATTGAGAGTCTTTAAGCGCAGAAGAAGTCCATGTCCTACAGAGAGAGAGAGAGAACAAAGCATTATCAGTATAAACAGAAGGCTATAATTTGAACTTTATTTATAAGATCAGACTCAGTGGATTATATACTTACAGTTGTTGGGATCTCGACAGTGTTCTTCTGAAAAACGCGTGTCTCGTTGATGTAGTTACTGGGGAAATACCCCACGACCCCCATCTGGTGAACATATCGCTCCCCGTAAACCTGCGGACGCAGACCACATGAGTGATGTGTCTCAGATCAGCGGAGGTATACACCAGAGATGAGGATGAGAGTGTGTGTGTGTGTGTGTGTGAGACGCACACTTCCAGACCAGAAGACCCCAGCTCCCTCGACGGGCTTGAGTTTGGAGAACACGTAGATCTTCTGGCCTCTCCTCAGGTTTATGAATCTGCAGTCTGAAGCCACGTAGTCCTCAAGAGCTCGAGCCTCTGAGAGAACATCTGAGGCAAACATGCACTGAACAGGGCCAGCTTAGGGCTAGTTTAAAGGGATAGTTCACTTTGAAATTAATGTTTGCTATGTTTTATCTTAGCTCAAGGGCATCCAAGATGAATCTTAGTTTCTGAAGTAGTTTCAATTTTGATATTTTTAGGTCAAACCGTTCTTGTCTGTCAGTCATATAATGGAGGTCTATGGTCACCACCTCAAAGAGCATGCACAGAGAAGTCCAGATTAAACATGATTTAATGACTCGTAAATGTACAGTAAGTACACATTAATGGCCTAAGACACGAAATGAGCGGTTTGTGTGAGAAAACCAACAGGATTTATATCGTTTTTACCTCAACAGCCACGTCCAAGTGATCTGAGAGTGCGCGGGCGCGATGTTGCCTGTTGATATATCGAAATTGTCTTCCATTGCGATTTCCTGTGTATCTAAATATGTTTAGATCTTCACAGTGAAAGGTAACGCTTCTGAAATCTCTGTAAACATTGAGTGACGTCCACGGGCGAGAGATCATTTCCAGCGCTTGCACAAACAGAAGCACCCTCGCCCTCAGATCAGTTGGACGTGGATGTGGTTCCAAGAGGTAAAAACGATATAAATACTGTTGGTTTTCTCACACAAACCGCTCGTTTCGTGTCTTAGGCCATCAATGTGTACTTACATTTACAAATCATTTACAAATCATGTTTAATTTGGACTTCTCTGTGCATGCTCTTTGAGGTGGTGACCATAGACCTCCATTATATGACTGACAGACAAGAACGGTTTGACCTAAAAATATCAAAATTGAAACTACTGCGGAAACAAAGACACCTACATCTTGGATGCCCTTGAGGTAAGATAAAACATATCAAAACTTAATTTCAAAGTGAACTATCCCTTTAACTCCTTTATTCTGGTCTATAAAACTACAGAATATTTCCCCCATTGTTGACAGTCAGAACTAACACGATCTTATGAAAGTGCGTATCTGAGTCTTATTTATCGTGCCAAATAGTTTTTGCGTACAAATGATACGAACAAACCCCACAGAACTTAAATATTAAAAGCCAGATGGAAAAACAGGTGAAATATCACTCGTTTGTGTGTCGTTATCTTTTTTAATGCTTTAACATCATTAATAGTGTAATACTAGTTTATAATCAGAATAGACACTTGAATTGTCAGCCCTATAATAATTTAGTTATTCAATTGTTAGACAGCAAAATTCATTTCGACCATTAGTTTTTACACGTTTATGTGGAAAAAAGCGTCAAGAACAACATGAAGCTTATTGAGTTTTCTCGAGTGTTTCCCGCAGCTCGCGTCGAGCCGTTTCACTTTTATTCATATCAATTTTAGATATCGACAATTACATCGCTCACAAAAATATGAATTCTTTACAATTAAAATCAACAATTTCAACCAATTTCAGAACTGTTTACAGAATATTTTTCTGTGGCATATTGCTGTGAGAAAACGCTTTTTTGAACGTTTATTTGAAACATGTTGACTGACTCGGGGCATGTTGTCACAATACCTGCCACTGCACAGCAAAATGTGAGCTTTTAAAACTAATCAGAAATGGTTTAGACAACAAATTACTGCAATTATAAACACATTTCGGTAATATTTTACAATAAGGTTCGTTAGTTACCAACATTAGCCTAGTTAACATGAACGAATAATGAACCAAATATTAATTTCAACATTTACTAATACTTTATTAAAATATTGTTAACATTAGTTAATGCACTGTGAACTAACAATGAACCACTGTATTTTTATTAACATTGACAATGATGAACAAATACTGTAACAAATGTTCTCATGGTTAGTTAACTAATGTTAACTAATATAAAGTGTTACCCACATATCTTCTCCATCAGTGTTTTACTCACATGAACAGTGTTTGTCTGCACAGATCTTGCGGTCTGCCAGTTTCTCCACGAGAGCAGTGTGTGTAAGTGTCGTGATGCACCCGAGTCCCACACAGATGCAGAGGAACATCAGGCCGTGGTGTGTGTCCATCTTCATATTCAGAAACTCAGAGACTCGTACAGGAGAAATCTCTTCTCACACACACATTCCTCAGTGTTTAGCAGAACTGAGACACTCGGCCAATCAGAGAGAGTCCACACGGACACACACACATTCCTGCCGCTTGGAAAACCTGCTCCCGAGTCACACAGATCAACACGCCACCTCACAATCAGACCAGTGTTTCAGGATTATTTTGTAATAACTCATTATTATACAGTCATTTAACACACAAACTAAAGTGATAATTTCAGCATAAAGAACTTGTTGTGCCGTAAATGAAGTAACTTTCAATTATCACTGAAGACCAATTGATTATATTTAACTTTTTTTTATTAGACAGTAACATACAAACAATAACATGACATCCAAAAAGACAACAATCAAAGAATTTCCAAAATTAGTTTAGCATAAATAAATAAGAGACAAAATTAAAAGGGAAAAAAAATCATATAGGGACTAAGTTTAACTATTTATAAATATATTATCTGCGAGAAGTTGCAAACCAAGACAATATTGAGGAAAGAAGAGAAACAAATAATTCTTCACTGTTCAATTATTTTCAATTCCTTAGCAAAAGCAATTGTGTCAGAGCATTTCTTATTATCTATACATTTAAGAGACTCAATATACAACATAAAATCAGCCAAAAAAAACCTTTAAACAAGGCTTAGAATTATTAAATTTACTTTTATGAATGTGAAATTTGCCTAATAAAATCATAAGATTAATCATAAAATCTACAGACATAGTTTTTGACTCAAAATATATAATAATATCTTTGGGTGTTAATACACAATTATGACCTGTTTTCCGTTGAAAATATATAGATAGATTTTCCCAATTTTTTTTTAGAATGATGACATTCAAAAAAAAAAAAAAGTAGAGTTTTTTTCTGGTTGATTCAGACAAAATGAGCAATTCTCATCACTCTCCGTAAATTTTGGTAAAGTGTAATTACTAACATAAATGTTATTTAGAATTTTTAAGTGTATTTCTCTATATTTGTTCGGTATGCAAAACCGAAATGGAAGCAGCCATGCTTTTTTTCCAGATAATCTCTGGGAAGCAAATGTTTCCCTCTAGGTTGAAAGGATCTATTTTTATTAAATATATTTCTAATAAATTTTTGTACTATTAAAGTCCACACCATTTAAATAAAGTACATGGATCACTTATATGTTAATGGATGACATATGGCTTCTCATTAACATAATTAGACCTGAGGGAATGGCTTTTATCACAGAATAATATTCTCTATATTTAATAGGAAAAGCCCACTTATCCATGAAAGCTTCATAAGAAAGAAACTTGTCTTTCCAACTCTGTAATTTCGAAAGATGTAAACAACACTCGTCCAGAAACACTTCCTGTTTTAGTTTGTAGCTGTTTTCTTTATTTCACACGTAAAGAAAAAATCTTAAAGATGTTTGTTTAACTTTTGATTAAGTTTTATATGTTCTGTTGGTTGTATTTTATCCCAGCTTTTATGTAGTGTTAAAAAAAACTGAAACAGGAAGTGCTTCTGGACCAGTTTTGTTTACATCTTGCAAAATGGTCTATAAGCATTATTCTGATTATATTTAACTTCAAGACTGAGATGATAACTGACGACAACTGTGGAAACAGCCAATCATATTCGAGGACACACTGGGCTACTCATCATCTTGTAGAAAATGCGTGAAATGTGTTATAATAATATTAAGGCCTAATAAAAGCCAAACAACTCCTAAATATGTTTTGGTGCAAATATGCAGTTTATTGCTTTTTTTTTTTTTTGGGGGGGGGGGGGGGGATATTATATATACTGGCGATATTTCACGATCACTTCATTTAATTCACGCAATTTCTAAACTCAACCGTTGTAAACGAAATATCCAACAAAACTCTTTAAGAAAGCAGAATAAAGAAATTGCATCAAAATATCTTCTTCTTTTAAATTATGTGATGTAAAAGCCAAATCTATCCCTGGAGAAAAGGTTTGATCATTTTAACAACTCTATGGGTGGGGGTTAAAATTAACAATAAAAAGCTGACGCAAAAGCAGAGCAATATTTCGTGTCACTTGTTATTCCCAGTTACACATCGATTGCAGCATTTGAATATTCATCACTTCCTTCTTCAGAGTCACCTCTGGTGATCTTTTCCCTTTTTTTATTCCATTTCATTCAGTTTGACTCTGCTCGATTCCATATACACTATGTCAGAGTTTCAGATAACTCTAACTTTATTCAGTAGTCAGTACAGAAGCGAATAAGAAAGTATAGTCCCCTCTTCTGAGCATGACGCGCTTCCGCAAACTTAAACCGGAAGTTGAGTTGTTATTGTTGCGAGTGTTGGGGGGTTGAACCCTACCGGCTCGAGTTTATATACGATCATGTTTCACTCGCTCTCTTGTGTTTCTACCTCTCTGGACCTAAACCTGAACCGGCGAATGGCGTAGGACAGAGCCGGGAGTGTATCGCTTTATCTCGGGGTTTTAACAGGAATGGACTCGCTGGTGTCGGAGCTGTTCGGGTCGGCGGCGAGTACTGGGGCTCTCAGCCGAAAACCCGCTAAGAATGGCAGCAAAAAGTGCAAAAACCGCTCAGCCCGGTATCAGAAACCCAGCAATAATCCTCCTTATCTTCCTCCAGAGGTGAGCCAACCCACTGTATAACATCTGTGTGTTTAAAACGAACAGCGGATCTAAGTTAACTTCTGCTTCAAGGCTCTATGCACGATCGCTTCCATATTTGTCTCAGCACGCCCACTCACTTCCGGTGCTGCGTCAGTCTATGGTCATAAGCCGGTTTTGCGATAGGTGGAGATATTGTCAAATTACACTCGCTGTTTATAAAAACGTCCTCCGGTTAACGTGAATGATGTTAACAACACTGTGAGGCAGTTAGCTGTCACGCAAGAGTAAAAAAGAGAAGTTATTTAAATTATATATTTCGAGCCAAATCAACAACTTTGAGTGTTAGTATTCTCTCATATCGTACGAAATTCGACTAGCGAATCAGCGTTTCTAAAATCGTTGTCTCCGTTTCTGAGAAAACGGATTTTATTACAGTTTTGCCGCTATACACTTGGCCTGCAGAACGCGCTTCCGGAAGTAAAGACGCTGACTGAGATTCGTTCGAACACACGTCAGCAGGGTTCGTGCATAGAGCCTATTAAGTTACTTTAATTATTTTTTTTTTTCTCCAAACACGGTTATATTTTGTGTATATAAGGTTTTGGGACTTCACTGGTTATTCCTTTGTTTGTTTGTTTATTTGAGGACCTATTTGAGGTTATATCACTGTTATTAGGATTAAAGTTACTGTAAAATGTAATTATAATAATAACACAGGTGGTAACTTAAAGTAGAAAGATAAAATTAGTCTGTTTTTACCCTATAAACACTAAACTGGGTCTTATAACGTAAAGAAGAACGTAAGAAATATAATCATGGTGTGCTTTCCCCTAAATATTACTTATTTAAATATAAATATTTACTTAAAGACTCTAAAGTTATTTACAGTAAAATTCCATGTCACTTAAAATATACTGTATAATTTAAACAAAATGCGCAGCATTTTTACATTCGTTTCTAAATAGTCCTGTGCTATCCACATAGCTCATAAAAGTGACTTAACATTTCATTTTCACTTCGATTGTTTGTCTGGCAATGAAGGCGGGTGGCAATGTCAGGAATTTCTGTGGTAAGAAATAAACAAATATTATTGAAGACGACAGAGAGGGGCGTCGCGTTGATGACCGCGGTGTTTGTTTGTAAATATGAGAGATAAAGGCGGGAAAATATGATTCAGTTTCTGTCACACTCACACTAGAAGTCGTCATTCAGATGATTAATGTCGGCATTTGCCGGACTTGTTGAACAGGACTGTTGAAAAAGTAGCTTGTGATGTGTACTCACTGCACTTTTGTCTATTATGGCTTTTGTTTGGAATGGCAAAGCTCACTTGCCATGAAAATGTAATAATAATAATGTAAAACATAATTTTTAGATTCATGACACTGCATAAAAGAAACAAGACGTGTATAGGAAGAGCCTATCTGAATGAGCCGTTGAGGCTCTTTTCTCTTCTGAATCTTTGTGCTTTGGAAAACTGAACTGTGTGACCTTTGACCTGCATTCATCATCAACTCTGTCCTGTCTTTTGTTTCAGGTTGAAGAGGGAAACATTGAGTACAAGGTAAACTCTCTGCAAGCGAGTTCTCTGCATTGTACATCACAGTTTGTTTAATAAGGTTTTGTATTTCATGCACGGTCAGTCTCTAGCTGGTGTAAATGCTCCGAGGCGCTTCTGTACACAGCAGTAGATTAGCAGCGCTTTTTATAAACTACAGCTGTTGTTCGTTTAAAGGTGACACATTACGCCCTTTTCACAAGATGTAATATAAATATGGTGTGCCTAGAATGTGTCTGTGAAATTTCAGCGCAAAATTCCCTCCAGATCTTTTATTATAGCTTGTCATATTTTCCTCTTTTTGGGTGTGAGGAGAAAAATGAAAGTGTATGTCCCTTTAAATGCAAATGAGCTGCAGTTCCGCCCCCTTTCAGAAGAGGGCGGAGCTGTTACACTAGCTTCAGAGACTGAACACAAAGCGGTTTCCCAAGTAACAGCTGAACACAAAGCTGGTTTCCCCGGTAACGGCTGAACACAAACGCTCATAAACGCTGCGTTATCAGGAAAGATAAAGAAATATTAAATGAAAATAACAGAAAAACTTTTCTAAAGACAGTCAGTTCCCTTTCAGAGAGACATTCATATTAAAATACCAGCGCCTCGTTTTGACTTTGAAATGCGCAGTTCTCATGTTTATTCAATGATCTCAAAGCCTTTTGGAAAATCTATTTGCGGTGGGCAGTGTTGGTGATATTGTGCCACACACCAATGTATGAGAAACGCTAATATAATTTGACGGCTATCAGTTATAGACTAACCTATGGCAAGCCGTTCAGGAAATTATTAATGTGTGTTGTGTGAAAATGGATTGGTCTAGTCTAGTGGTTGAATCTATGGTTTAATGACAAATGCATTGGTTTAGAATATATTGGTTTCCTCAACTATATATTGGTTTACTCAACTATACATTGGTTTCCTCAACTATATATTGGGTTAGATACATTGTTTTTCTCAACTATACATTGGCTTTCTCAATTATACATGGGTTTACTCAGTTATACATGGGTTAACTCAACTATACATTGGTTTACTCAACTATATATTGGTTTCCTCAACTATACATTGGTTTTCTGAACTATAAATTGGTTTACTCAACAATACATTGATACAACGATACATACTCGATGATACATTGGTTTCCTCAACTATATATTGGTTTAGGTACATTGGTTTTCTCAACTATATATTGGTTTCCTTAACTATACATTGGTTTTCTCAACTATACATTGGTTTTCTCAACTATATATTGGTTTACTCAACTATACATTGGTTTAGATACATTGATTTTCAGTTTTCAGTGGCCAGCAACATGTATTTTGACAAACCAATGTATAAATTGACAAACTTTAATGTATCCAAACCAATATATAGTTGAGAAAACCAATATATAATTGAGAAAACCAATGTATCTAAACCAATATATAGTTGAGGAAACCAATGTATAGTTGAGTAAACCAATATATAGTTGAGGAAACCAATATATAATTGAGGAAACCAATGTATCTAAACCAATGTATAGTTGAGGAAACTAATATATAATTGAGGAAACCAATGTATCTAAACCAATGTATAGTTGAGAAAACCAATTAGTTGAGTAATAGTTGATAAAACCAATATATAGCTGAGTAAACCAATGTATAAATAGGAAAACCAATGTATAATTGAGAAAACCAATGTATAATTGAGAAAACCAATGTATAGTTGAGAAAACCAATGTATCTAAACCAATATATAGTTGAGAAAACCAATATATAGCTGAGAAAACCAATGTATAATTAAGAAAACCAATGTATAATTGAGTAAACCAATGTATAGTTGAGAAAACTGATGTATCTTAACCAATATATAGCTGAGTAAACCAATATATAATTAAGAAAACCAATGTATAATTGAGAAAACCAATGTATAATTGAGAAAACCAATGTATAGTTGAGAAAACCAATGTATCTAAACCAATATATAGTTGAGAAAACCAATATATAGCTGAGTAAACCAATATATAATTAAGAAAACCAATGTATAATTGAGTAAACCAATGTATAGTTGAGGAAACCAATATATTCTAAACCAAAGCATTTGTCATTAAACCATAGATTAAACCACTAGACCACTCCATATTCACACAACATGCATGAATTCTTTCCTGAACGGCTTGCCATACTAACCTCTCCATCTTCACTGTACGCTCAGTAACACACACATCTGAGCGTCACCAGTGAAACAGTGTCAAAGCTAATCTTGGTACAGAACGAGCCTCTCGTATCGTAATGCTAACTTGTGTCTCTGTGTGTGTGTGAGATCAGCTGAAGCTGGTGAACCCGACTCAGCACCGCTTCGAGCACTTGGCCACACAGATGAAGTGGAGGCTTCAGGAGGGCCGCGGCGAGGCCGTGTATCAGATCGGCGTGGAGGACAACGGTCTGCTGGTGGGCCTGTCGGAGGAAGACATGAACGCCTCGCTCAAAACACTCCGCAGGATGGCTGAGAAGTGCGAGCGCACACACACACACACACCCACTACATCATAATAAAATTGATTTTGTCTTATGAATATATCAAATGCTACCTCTGTATTTGAGTGAATCTCAGTCAGGTTTTTTTTCTGTCCGTGTTATCTTCAGGTGAATCAACAAAATTAGAAGTTAAAATGTGAAACTAATATATTATATAGACTCATTACATGCAAAGTGAGATATTTCAAGCCTTTATTTGTTATAATTGTGTTGATTATGGCTTACAGATATGAAAACCTTTTCACAATATTTTGATTTTTGGGGTTTCATAAGCTGTAATCCATAATCATCACAATTATAACAAATAAAGGCTTAAAATATCTCACTTTGCTTGTAATGAGTCTATATAATATATTAGTTTCACTTTTTAGTTGAATTACTGAAATAAATGAACTTTTGCATGATAGTCTAAGGCCCCGTCCACACGAAGACGCGTTTCGATGGATCCGTATAAATTTTTTACCGTATTGGCGTTTCGTCCACACGGATCCGGCGTTTTGGGAGAGTGAAACCGCTATTTTTTGAAACCGGGTCCCAAGGTGGATAAATCTGAAAACGACACCTTTGCGTTTTCGTGTGTACGGCCAATCCGTATATTTTGTGAAACGATGCTGTCATCACCCCACGTGTCGACTTGTCAGACAACAACAACTGCCGAACTGCAGGCCTATAATAATATAATAGCCTAATATAATGCGGCAGAAAGTTCTGAGCCTCTTGTATTCCTTTACTTATTATTTACTTGAATTTATTTTTTTAGGCCTATAGCCTAGGCTACTTTCTTTCATATGCTGCTTGTCTGTTGTCTGATAAAGACATTTCGTATTTTGGGATGGGGATTTAAAGCAAAAATAATATTCGACGATCGATGGGATTATTTGATTATTTTGGCTATTCAAAAAACGCACCCATAGGCCTATGTTCCACTCCGACATTATATTTCTCTGTTGGTTAGGCGTACGTTATATCCATTAAAGAAATGTATTCAGTTTAATATTTATGTTTAAACATGTTATTCGTTTATTGAATCTATGTTGATTATGAAAAGTGAACCGCGTGCATCTGCGCAATAGGCTATATCGGGAGACCTAATTTTGACCACATTAGGCCCTAAGTTTTGTTTTGTATAAAGCCCATCTTTGAAGGGAATTTCGTTTTTTTTTTATAAATTTTATCTTTATTTTAATAAACGTTTCATCAATCACTTACCTGGATTTAATAAATAAGAAGCAATTATATAGCAGACAAGACACTAATCGTGGACGCCCCGGCACAAAATAACTTGCATTGCTCGTGAACTGGAGCTCGTCTCATAAATGAACCGAAAACTCAGAAATATATAGAAATCTTGAAATAGCTATGTTTAAACAACATCGACTAACAACAATTAAAAACGAACAGAAACAGATAGGCTGCTCTCTTTTAGCTATAGCCTAATCCGTATGAAGTGCATTAGCCCACGGTACTCCATAGGCGCATTCACAATACTGCGAATTGGCGAGTCAGCATCATCATCAACTTCCTCTTTTCAGTCAAAAATGATACAGAAAACATTAGTTTATTAATAAACAATTAAAATGACTATATTTGACAAATTTGTTACTTTTGCCGGTTCTTTGTGGCAAGCTTTCTGAGCCCGATATTCGATAAGTTATCGAATATCGTGACTCCCTATTTTGTACCAGGCAATTTATGGTTGTTCAATAAAGTTCTTGGTAAAAAGGAAATAAGCAACTGTGCGAAATATTATTTCATAGCCTTTTATTTTAATGCCTACAGCGCGCAAGGTTTTATGCGCATGTTCTAAGTCTTCTTCTCGCATTTTTAGTGGATATCTATGGCAGAATTACAGCACTACATACTGGTCTGGGATGTCTACTACATCGTTTTCAGTCGGTTTCAGTGGTTTCGTGTGGACGCGGATATTTTTCGAGACGCCGCCGTGTTTACGGACTTTTTTCTTAGAACGAGGAAAAAAAAATATCGGATAGGGGAAGCTCTGGCTTCGTGTGGACGAGGCCTAATTTTGTTGAGTTTCACCTGTTTGGTAACATAATGAACTAAAAGGCATTTTAAAGGGACAGTTCACCCTAAAATGAAGATTGTCATTTACTCACCCTGGTGTTGTCGACCTTCGTTTTTTAATGGACACAAAAGAGAGAATTTTGACATTTCCCGCTTGCGCTCGTCCATATAATGGCTGCGAATAGCGATCAGAAGCTTTACAAAGTCTAGAAAATATCACAGAATGATTTGATGTTACACGTGTCTTATATATACCACGCATTCTGGAGGATTACGATAGATTTTGGTTTAAAAAAACTGAAATTGAATGTTTTATTTAACAAAAATTCTGAGTATGTGAGAAATCAAGACTAAGAAAAACACAACATGAAATACAATCCACGTACTTGCTTCTCCAGGGTGGATTTATCCGTTGTGTTTGTCGCTAGAAGTTGTTATTGTTCCAGTTGGGAGATTTTCAACTTTTCAAGAAAATACATGGATACATTTTGGGGATTTCTTGGCAGTGTATTTCATATTGCTCTATTATTTTTATGAACACTTAGGATATACGACACGCGTCACATGGCATCATTCTGTGATTCTTTTATGACTTTTAGAAAAAAGCTTGATGCTGGTCGCTGTTCACTGCCATTATATGGATGATATATATATATATATATCGTCATAAATAATGACTCAATTTTAATTTTAGGGTGAACTATCCTTTTAAAAATGTGCTTAAAGACAGTAGACTATGTTCCTTGTTCCCACACAATCTTCTGTTTAAATGACAGCGATTCGGATCTATGTCTATTAAAATATTAAAACTTTGACGAGTACAATCACAGTGAACATTCATATATGCAACAGCTTCACACAGTATCGTCATTTCTGAATAATTCAAATTATCACAGAAGTACCGTGTTTAAAGTTTGTTTAAATATAAAAACTGATGTCAAAATTACCTTTTGAAACTAACCTGTCGCTTGAAATAAAGATTGTATCAGTAGGTGGCGGCGGGTGACTGTTTAAAATCAAGAAATAATTTAAGATTTGTTCAAAAACGCTGATCTATTAATCCAGTAATGAAACGAGTCTTTATGAGTGAGTCATTGAATCATTCACTCAAACCAAATTTTAGTTTAAAATAATGCATTCAAATGAGTTAAACAGACTGGAGCAATTACCATTTTGTCAGAATCTTTAGTTAATTACATGTTATTTTCTTCAGTTGTCTGTTCAGAATCACAATCTCCATTTGAAACGACTACAAAAGAAATTGTACTTCTCAATTTATCCCGAATCCCTTCCGCTGTAATGTTGACATACATGCGAAAGCACATGTAAAGAACTTGATTATAATTTTAACTAGCTTGTTATTCAAGATTACATTTTAAATGTACTTAATTACAACTTCAACGTTACAAATGTGTAATTGCAAAGTACATGGAACATAAGCTTCATTAGACATGCCATTAAAGTATATTACAGTTCGCCATAAATGCTTGTCAGTACATTCAGCACTAACGTTAACAATAGAAGTATGAAATGACAAATAAATGTGCATAAGTGGGTAATTGCATTTGATATAAATTTTAATTATAATGCATTTATTTAATTGCACTTAACATGCAATTAAAGGGTTAGTTCACCCAAAAATGAAATGAATATTTTAATCAAACAGATCTCAATCCCCATTGACTACCATAGTAGGAACAAGTACTTACTATGGTAGTCAATGGGGATTGAGATCTGTTTGATTAAAACATTCATCCAAATATCTTCCTTTGTGTTCAGTGGTTTGGAAAAACATGAGGGTGAGTAAATACTGAGAGAATTTTCATTTTTGGGTGAACTAACCCTTTAAGTGTCTGAAAATTTTACGTTCAGTCAGTACTTAAAGGGGTCATGAACTGGCTTTTTTTGTTTTTTTTAAATTATATTGTTGTCTGAGGTCAACTTATGACGTTCGTTTGGTTTTTACATTCAAAAACATCAAAATGAATAAGTAATAGGCTATTTTGTGTCCAAGTTTTGAGCCTAGCTGAGAAACGCTCGGTTTTTATGGGCGTCTCGCACTGAAGACTTGGAAGTAAACGCCCACTGCTGTGAGTGGAGAACAGTTTTGCATATTATAATGAGTTTCATAATGAGTCAAGGTAGGCTATGCTATGTTATTTAGCTATACGTGTAATGCGCGAATCGGTGGGCGGGGCTAAACCGGCCGTGTTGAAGTAGGCGTTGATCTTCTTCTGCGGGGGTGGTGTTTTATCCTCTTTGACGTCATAGTTCCCCACTTTGAAAAACGAGTCGTTTGCAGAGCCTGGTGTCAATAAAAGCTTTTATTGGACTAACAAGGACGTTTTCAGTTCTGAAACTTACAGGATATTCTTATAATATGATGACCTCTTCGGTGTCAAAAGCTCAAGGAAAATTTGATTTCTCAGTTCATCACCCCTTTAAGTGCAACATTACTGTAATGAGCGATCTTTTTAAAAGTATGATAGTGTACCTCTCGCTGAAGTGTTTTGTGAGGATTCAGACGAGTGTGATGTGTTTTGTGGTTTGTTCAGGGTGGGCGCTGACATCACAGTTCTCAGAGAGCGGGAGGTCGATTACGACTCTGACGAGACGCACAGAATAGCCGAGGTCCTGGTCAGGAAAGTGCCCGATGATCAGCAGGTGTGTGTTTGTCTAAAGATTTACTCTCCCCACGTCATCCAAGATGTTCATGTCTTTCTATCTTCATTGGAAAAGAAATGAAGGTTTTTGAGGAAAACACTCCAGGCTGTTTCTCCATATAGTGACTTTAAGGGGGTCGAAGGTCGAAGTCTCGACACAATCTAGCCGAGGAATAAGAGTCTGATCTAGACAAACCAGGGGTCAGTTTTGTTAAAAATACAAACATTTATATACGCTTAACCCTCTGGGGTAGTTTAAATAAAAAAAATGTTAAAAATCGTAGCTTCATCGGAATGGTCCGAAACTTGGTGACTTTATTGGTACTTGGTATATGAACACCCAAAAAAATTGGGGAAAGGATTTGAAACGTCTAAGTAGTTGTAAAAAAAATAGTCACACTCAGGACCTTCGGGTCAAAAATGACCCGCATAGGAAATGAATGGGAAATTGGCAAAAATGTGAAAATACAGAGTTTTTTTGTGCGTACAATCTACAAATCAGCAACGATCTTGAAAAAAAGCACACAACAGTGAAGGGGTGAATCTATAAAACATCAAGAGTGCAAAACAAACACATCCACACACACACAAACACACCTTTATACACAAACACACCAAAAAATTCAGATTATCCATGTGTTTTGCATTTTTAAAAAGCTCAGTTTGTCCACCAGATGGCATCCATTTAATTTCAAAAATTGCTTTTATGAGGCCTAGGCTTGACTCTAAAATGAAATACAGCTTTAAAAAAATAAATAAATAAAAAAATTAAATATTTTTTTTCTATGGGGGAAAATTTGGTCATAATTATTGCATTAATACTAATTGTAATTTTTTTTTTTGTTTTTGAAATTTTTCTCAAAACACCAGAAAAGAAAAGAAATTTTTTTATAAAAAAACAAGTAAAAAAAATATGATTTTCTTTTTTAAATATGAATCCCGCCCTTTGGGTTAATTTTGACCCGAAGGTCCTGAGTGTGACTGTTAAACGAAGAACCCCAGAGGGTTAACCACTAATGATCGTCTTACACTAGCTTTGATGCGACACACATTACGTAATTGGGTTGAAAGATCACGCGTGTTCTGGTTCATAAATATAGAGTAGGGCGAAAACATCAAATTTTCTTTCATCCGACATCCTTGTTTTACCTTCTATTTATTTTTTGTAAATGGCATTTGACTCTCGTTCTCTTTGTAAACACTAGATCTGCTCTTTCGCCTACGTCCCGCTTGACCTTTCAACGTGATTGCGTAATGTGTGGCGCATCACAGCTGGTTAAAACGTTTATAAATGTATTTTTTTTCGTTGAAATGACAGATGGTTTGCTAAATAATACTCTTACTGACCTCTTTTCAGTTAGTAAACGTTGTGATGTTTATGTGTGGGCGGAGCGATTCCCCAGGCCGCTTTTTGGCGAGTTTTGTTTGCTTGCTTCTTTAACAATGACTGGAGAAAATCTTAATGTGGAAGGTTACTCACGGTCCAGGAACGCGATTGTTATTCTCAAAAGTCCGTTAATGGACGGAACGGGATTGGCGGACCGGGACACGCTCACTCAATGATGACGATCTGACCGGACGAGTGGCCTGACTTCTACACCAGATGGAGAACGCGAGCATAATGAGAAACAGAGGGAGTTTACATCTTCAGATGCCTATAACTAGGGTTGTGTATCGTTTGAATTTGAACGATTCTGATTCCGATTCCTTGTTTCGATTCCAGTTCCCAACGATTCTCGATTCCGATTCTTTTAAGAGGCGGGGTCAAAAAAGTTTAGCTAACCTTGCTAACCAACGGCCTTTCTGAAGGAAATACTCCTTTCTAAAAGGAAATACTCTCCATTTTGCCAAGATTTTGATATTTTTCGAAAATTGAAGCCACACTTTGGACCGCCGACGTAAGCTACTCATGTTCGACTCGCGCGGTTATGCCAACACTTCCGGTAGACGCTTCTTCGTTGGTGTTGTTCAGCGGTTTCTTCTTCTAGTTGGCGGAGTGTGAATATCGAAACTAGGAATCGAAATTTTAACTTTTGAACGATTTCGGGAAAAACGAAAAGTTAGTCCCGGTTCCAATCGATACTCGATTCTCGATACCCAACCCTACCTATAACTGTGATGTGGTATGACCCAAAGGTCGGCGAAGACGACCGTGGAAAGAGAGATATTACAGTGCAAGTTTAGTCACAATCAATCATAACAATTTATACAATCACAGATGATTAACAATCAATCAAAATAGAGAACATTATGTGATAAAACTGCGCATTGGAGCCTGTACTTCCTCGATTATTGAACCCGACACAACCAATGACATTTAAGCTGCTTATCGTATCCGAATCTGTTCTGTTTTGTATTGGCCGCCTCCAGTTTTCTCTTTGTTTTGTCTTCAACTAACGCTGTGACGTAAATGAACTTCGGCACAAAAAGACTCTTATTCCTCGGCTGGATCGTGTCGAGACTTTGAAGCTGCACTGAAACACACATCTGGACCTTCGACCCGTTGGACCCAATTGAAGTCACTATACGGAGAAACACCCTTAAGATAGACAGACATGATTATCAGTAAATTTCAATTGTGAGGTGACCTACTCCTTTAATGGTTTCCAGTTCCTGGACCTGCGAGTGGCTGTGCTGGGAAACGTGGACTCGGGGAAGTCCACTCTGCTGGGTGTTCTCACTCAAGGAGAGCTGGACAACGGGAGAGGCCGAGCGAGACTAAACCTCTTCAGACACCTTCATGAGATCCAGACCGGGCGAACCTCCAGCATCAGCATCGAGATCTTGGGCTTCGACAGCAAAGGAATGGTGAGTTAAACCCTTCGGAGTCTTGGGCTATTTTGGCCCTTTTTGAGTACTTTTTAATTTTGCGACATAAACAAATGTTTACCATACCAATATTTGGTATCATTTTTTTTCAGCACAACATCACCTACATGACCAGACAATTAGTTTATCATTTTGATGTACTGTAACAACATACTGGACCCAAAATCACACAAAAAACCCAAATTCTGAATAGAAATATTATAGCTTTTCTACTACAAAAAAACACAAACATGCTCAATGAAGCATTTTAAAAGGTTTAAAATATAAACACAAGTTGTAAATGTCAAAATATACAGGTAAAATTCAGATATAATCAAGCTATATACAAAAAAAATATGATTTACAAAAAAGCGAGTGTAGGCATAGGCTTTTTTTTTTTCATTTTAGCTTTGCCACTTTTTAAAAAAAAAATTGTGCACACAAATATACAGAGAGCTATATTTAAAGCCTTGCATTCCCAGAGTATGAGGGTTCCCAAATAGTGCAAATACAACATAAAAAAAGGTAAAATTGAGATGAAATGAAACTATATACAGCAAAAAGCACGTGTGGCAATAGACGTTTTTTCTTTTCTTTTTTGCTTAGAAACTACAAAACACTTCATGTACAATTACCCAGCTAGCTTCATTACAGGGCTTTCATTCCTTGAGTAAGAGGGGTTCCTCAATAGTGCTAATATACCACACAAAAGGTAAATTGAGCACAAAATCAAACCATACATTCAACTATTTACAACAAATATCAGGTGTGTTTATTTGTTGTTGTTTTTTTTATCTGTGCCACTCCTCAAAAGAGTTTATCTAATCTACTCCTAAACTACTCTCAAAATCTACTCAAACTAGCAATAATATGTGTCTCTCTTTGTCTACTCCGTGCCTTTCACTTTCACGTCTTTGCCTCAGTTGGCTCCTCCTTACAACGCAGGGACTGTAACTAGAGATATGCTAGTTATAAATACAGTAATCATTACTTTATTTAGGCAGAAAAAGTTCATTGTTGTTTCCAAGCTCATTAATGTTATCGTTAGCGGTTTTCCACTGATGATACTGGCGTTAGCTAGCTTTGTGGTTAGCTAGTCTATGATGAGCCATAATTTAGCAATAGATAACATCATACTGCAAATTGTAAAACATACATTTTCAATATAAAAGGCCAAGGAGAGATGATTGAAGCGTGTTTCGTCTGTTTTTATTTTATTTTTTAAATATTCATTTATCGGCCATTATAACTGCCGATACCGATATTATAATATCGGCCGATAATATCGGTCTGGCTCTAGTTATCGGGTGTTAATCTCAAACCCTGAAGATGAGGGTAGTAAATGATGACGGAGCTCTTTTTGGTGGCACTTTACATGATGCGAGTTACTATCCACTAATGTTATGGTGAATTATTTTTTCTTTCCTTTTTTTGGATAATCTTATTTTGGCCAGGCCACTTCTGTAACGAGATTTTAATCCCAGATTATTCATCTGCTTAAATAAAAGCATGTTCTCCTCTGGTGTGTTTGATCTAGGTGGTGAACTACAGCGAGTCCCGAACAGCGGAGGAGATTTGTGAGAGTGCCTCAAAAATGATCACCTTCATAGATCTGGCCGGCCACCACAAATACCTGAAGACCACGATCTTCGGCTTAACCAGCTACTGTCCGGACTTCGCCATGCTCGTCGTCAGTGCCAACACGGGCATCGGTAAGCTCTCGCACACATTTGGGTTGCATAACGGCTTATGCAATATTGGCCTGCCGTTTGCTTTAACCTAGATTTGCTTTATCTTAGATTAGTGGCGCCCCTGATAAATGTCAAATCACGCCGGGCAAGTGACACAAATAAACCTTGTGATGTTTGGACACGTCATTCTTAAATCAGCTGTTCTCCTGGATACTCAATAACGCCAGCATATGATCTTATGTAACGCAGTCTTAAGTGTCACCCCCATTCCTTCTGTCTTCCACATCCCAGAATACCTATGGTCCTGGACCGAAGGGGCCTTGAGTTAAAAGGATAGAGAAACCTGAGACGCCGCGTCAGTCTATCTGTGACTGCAGGCCACTGTGTCATTAACCCTCACCCCCTATAAATCCCCCTACACATAAAATAAAATCTGAGATATACACTACGTCAAAAGTTTTAGATCAGTAAGATTTTTTTATGTTTTTAAATGAAGTCTCTTCTGCTCACCAGGGCTGATTTATTTGATGAAAAAAATGACAAACAGTAATATTGTGAAATATTATGACAATTTAAAATGACTGTTTTCTATTTCAATTTTAAAATGTAGTTTTAAAGCTGAATTTTCCACATCATTACTGCTGCTGATTACACATCAGTTTTCAGTGTCACATGATCCTTCAGAAATCATTTTAATATGCTGATTTTATGCTCAAAAAACATAAATTATTATTTTCAATGTTAAAAACAGTCGTGTACCATTTTTTCCCCCAAAATTCAGTGATGAATAGAAAGTTCAAAAGAACAGCATTTATTTAAAATATAATCTTTTCTAACATTATAAATGTCTTTACTGTAACTTTTGATCAATTTAACTCATCCTTGATGAATAAAAGTATTTTCTAATTCCTTTCCCGCCAAAAATAAAAAATAAATTCTTACTGACCCCAAACTTTTGAATGGTAGTGATTAATGTTACAAAAGCTTTCCATTTCAGATCAATTCTGTTGTTTTGAACTTTCTTTTCATCAAAGAATCCTGAAATAAAAATGTAAAAAACTGTTTTCAACATGGATAATAATCATAAATGTTTCTTGAGCATCATATTATAATAATTTCTGTAGGATCATGTGACTCTGAAGACTGGAGTAATGATGCTGTAAATTCAGCTTTGATTACAGGAATAAATTACACTTCACTATATATTCACATAGAAAACCGCTGTTTTAAATTGTAATAATATTTCACAATATTACTGTTTTTTTATCAAATAATTGCAGCCTTGGTGAGCAGAAGAGACTTCTTTTAAAAACATAAAAAATCTTACCGATCTAAAACTCTTGACTGATAGTGTATCTCTAACAAAGTTGTGTTCCAAATTTGAAGTTGGGTTCACATGAAGTTTTGTTTAAGCCACCGAGTGTCACTTAAAGATGAATGATTTCATATGTTAGTGTTAAAGTCAAGGGTGAGCGCAGTCAGAAAAACAACATCTCCTTTACAGCAACATCATGCTCTGACTTTAACGATGGAGAACATGCTGAATCTCGTTCCCGTTTGGCCCACCGCTTGGTTTCAGTTTCTGCAGTGTTGATCCATTCACACTGACGTCACATCGGCCCGAAACCCAAACATGTTCTGATTGGCTGTGTTTGTGTCGCATCATGGAGCATTTTCCATATGCAAAGCAGACCCATGTAGTTTTTAAGTCATATTTTGCAAATTTATGCGGTGTCTACAGGAGGTGTGTGTATGTTGTTTTGTTTGGTGGAAAGTAGCGTGTCAGAAATAGGAGAAGATATTTGTGGAGCGGTCTTACGAGGAGAACACGACACCCCGTCTGCACCGCCACGCCAGCGCTTGAGTTATGAACAGGCACAGACGGGGTGTACGGTGTCTGCTCGGCCAGTCCTCCAATCATTAACCTCAGATGACGGGTGGACTTTGGACAGATCTGTGTGTGTGTGTGTGTGCTGGATGTGACCTGCACTGCATATTTTCATGCTCTTGAGTGTGTGTGAATCAGCTGATGTGAGCTTGTCAAAACAAGTGGTGTTCAATGAACGCCTTCCAGATGACCTGCGAATGCTTATCACACACACACACACACACACACACACCCTGGGTCGCATTCTGATGAGTGTTGCATTGGCCTGAACCATCCTACAGTATAGCATAGATAAACACGCAAGGTCCTTGCACACTTGAGTCCCAAATCTTTGTATGCGTATTTGTCGTCATAAAAATTCGTCAACCGCGCACACCGAGTCCGATGCGTATTAGTTAATCCGTAGCGGATGAATTCGCACAATACAAAACGGGGTCTTAAGGCCCGTACACACCGGGACGAATATCAGCGCGCGTTATTCGTCAGCTTTTTTCAATGCGTTTTTTGTGTTCACACCCAAGCGTTTTTCGCTGACGATGAGCCGAGTGAACATGCAAATTCATTCCCTGACATTAGATGGCGCTTAATGTAAAACAGAAATAATAATAGAATACTATACTAGGGTGATCATATTCATGTCTCAATGTTTTATTATGACAGATTAAAAAAAATGAATGAAATTAATATAATGATGGAAATAATGTCTATTACAAAAATAAATATATAAATAATAAATAACTGAAAGAAATGCCTCCAAATGTAACAAAAAATAGCTCTCACAAACTTACAAAAATGAACTAACAAAATCTATTTATATCTTTAGTTTTTATCCTCTTTATCCTGTTTTTCTTCCTCATCCACCTTATTTGCCCATCTTTTGCTGTAGAACTGATCTTTCCAAGCAGTTTTTTTGAAAACCAGGACATTTTCATATGTTTTTCATATTTGCCGCGGCAAACCAAAAAAACGAACCCGAGGCGTTTTTTTAAAAATGACGCCTTTACGCGTGGCGTTTTTCGCGTCGGTGTGAACACTCACATTGGCGCCCATTGTATAGTCACGAGGCGTTAAACGTCGAAACGTTCGCGCGCGAAATTCGTCCCGGTGTGAACAGGCCTTTAAAGGGATACTCCACTTTTTTGGAAATAGGCTCATTTTACCACTCCCCCAGAGTTAAACAGTTGAGTTTTAACGTTTTCAAATCCATTCAGACGATTTTCTGATATTTAGAAGAATATCAGTAACCAGACAGTTTCTGGTCTCATTGACTTCCATAGTAGGAACAAAATATACTATGGAAGTCAATGAGACCAGAGACTGTCTGAATACTGATATTCTTCTAAATATCAGAAAATCGTCTGAATGGATTTGAAAACGGTAAAACTCAACTGTTTAACTCTGGGGGAGTGGTAAAATGAGCCTATTTCCAAAAAAAGTGGAGTATCCCTTTAAAAGCTTGATTTTCACCAATTGGTTCCTTGTTTTCCGAAGCTTTTGTGTCCTCCACGCTCTGATGTTTGGCGTTCCCTCTCGTTCTTCTCCTAGCGGGTACTACACGTGAGCACTTGGGTCTGGCCATGGCGCTGAAGGTGCCGATCTTCATCGTCGTCAGTAAAGTGGACCTGTGTGCCAAGGGCACCGTGGAGCGAACAGTCCGGCAGCTGGAGCGGATCCTCAAGCAGCCCGGCTGCAACAAGGTGCCCATGCTAGTGTCCTCGACCGACGACGCCGTCACTGCCGCGCAGAAGTTTGCTCAGTCCCCGAGGTACTCATAAACACAGTTACACCACGGCAGAGCTTGACTATAGAGGCTTTCATCAACAATTATTATTTATATTACGTAGTTGTAGTTCTTAATTCGCTGTATTACGACTACAAAATAGACCAGCATGCAACAGCCAATCAGTTTTGAGGTTTTGTGTTATTGGCAAATATCTCAGATACCACTGACAGACATAAAACGGATTGTTTTCAGCTATGGGGACGTGGAAGTTTAGCGATACTTGGCTTGAAATATCTGGATTTAGGATCCAATTTTGCTGATTTGGATTTTGCTTTTTGAGACTCATTACGCGTTTTGTATGGCCCTTTGTATGTTTTTTTTTTTTTATCGTGATATAGGTCTTAAATTTCATTCATAATGGCCTTAAAAAGTCTTAAATTTGACTTTGTGAAACCTGCAGAAACCCTGCTATAAGCGGTACGAATGCAACCAGGGAAATGTTCATTGGGGAACCAATTAGTTCTCGTAGAGACTAGTACCTATAACTCCCGTTGCGAAAGCTCTTAATGGAAATGACACACCTAGCTTTTCGATCGCATAAGAACATGGCTGCAAAGGGCCTGATCAGAGACTATTGTTTTCCAGCATCACCCCCATCTTCACCCTGTCCAGCGTGTCGGGGGAGAGTCTCGATGTGCTGAAGGTCTTCTTTAATATTCTCCCTCCCCTCAGCAACAGCAAGGAGCAGGAGGAGCTCATGCAGCAGCTCACCGAGTTCCAGGTACCGAATACAAGTTTTTAATTAGCAGAAAGGCAAAAATAATTAATCATTTTAGTCAATTTAATGATCAACACTCAAATACAAACTTGTGTTAAATTAAAAAATGTAAATTTTATATTAACCTTTTGATTTATATAATTGTTTCTACTCCAATTTTTGTGGTGACTGTAATAACAACTTATTTTCAAGACATTTATTCATTTATTTCAATTTTTTCAGACACGCCTTAAAAAAACAGGTTAAGTAAAATAAATATATGCACTATATTCCATATTTTTTAAATCTGAACGCTCCTCTCTAGAGTAAGTAAATATGGAGTTTATGGACACTTTTTCTGAGATGAATGTGATGCTGTTTTACTGACGGTTGAAACTGTGATTGATGGATTACATGAGACATGATTGATTTCAGTAAATTGTTCTGTATGTTTCAACACTCCTGCTGATGTTTATTTGCTGCTGTAACGAGTAGTAAAGAGGAAGAGATGTTCCATCAAACACATTTATTACTTGAAATTAAAATGGACAGAATTTAAAAGCTCAGACTTCGTTTCATGTCAAAGTAACAAAGCTTATAGCTATTATCGGACGGCATGCGCTACAAATAATGATGAAGATCAATTAAAAATCCACACAGCTGTTGTAGGTTATCCATGTTGTGCCATGAAACACCATTGGAGGAGCACTATTTCAGTCAATGGCTATTTTTTTTTTGTCCAAAACTGAAATTTTATTGTTGTCTCTGACTATGTAGAGATATTTAACCTGACAGACTGATAGATGGATAGAGTACCTCTTTGATGAATGTGTGTGTGTTGTGTGCTGTAGATTGATGAGATCTATACCGTGCCTGATGTGGGGACAGTGGTCGGCGGGACTCTTTACAGGTACGTCCTCTTCTCTCCTCTGTTGACTCACGCCAGTGTTGGGGAAAGATATGTTGAACAGTAATGCATGACATTACTTTTGCGTTTTACTTTTTTCCCACCTGGGCTGGGCTTGTTTTTTTATTACAAAAAAAGTTGAGAAAATAAGCCCCGGGCTGAAGGAAGTACAAATTCATGTGTGTACAGTAGAGGTAGAGTACAGTAGAGGTAGAATACAGTAGATGTAGAGTACAGTAGACGTATAATACAGTAGTGTATGGAATAGGATACAGAAGAAGAAAGTTTAACCCTTACTATACCAATTTAAAAACAAAAACATCTATAGTAATTTTTGTTTATGGTGTAAATGAGTCATTGAAGGCCAGAAGCAAGTACATTGGTCAAGAAAGTGGGATTAAATGCATAAAAATGTTTGTTTTCATAGTTTTCTGATTCTGCATGTTACTGGTTTTATTCTTTTTGAGGAATATTGAGTGTGTGTGTGTGTGTGTGTGTGTGTGTGTGTGTGTGTGTGTGTGTGTGTGTGTGTGTGTGTGTGTGTGTGTGTTTGTGCAGCGGGATCTGTCGCGAGGGGGAGCAGCTGGTGGTCGGACCCACGGATGACGGGGAGTTTCGGGAGCTGACGGTCCTCAGTATCCAGAGGAATCGCTCCGGGTGTCGGGTCCTCAGAGCGGGACAGGCCGCTACTCTGGCACTCGGGGATTTCGACCGCTCGTTGTTACGCAAGGTGAGCGTTTCTATTGGTCGATACAGAGCATACTGAATCTGAATCTGAGCTGTTACACGAGGGGAGGATTGCACCCCATTAACTATTAAAGGTTACATTTATAGTTCACTTCAGAATTTTCAGGTTGAAAGGTCACGTGTGACGTTGGCAGAAAAACTGATCTAGTGATCCGCTGAAGGTGTAAGTTGTTTTGGTGTGTGTGTGTGTGTGTGTGTTTGTTCTCTGGCAGGGAATGGTGATGGTGAGTCCCGAGATGAACCCCGATATCTGCTGGCGCTTTGAGGCCGAGATCGTCTTGCTCTTCCATGCCAAAACTTTCCACAAGGGCTTCCAGGTGACCGTTCACGTGGGCAACGTTAGGCAGACGGCCACAGTTGAGGCTCTGCAAGGAAAGGTGAGTCTGTCTGACAGATAGTTAGATCAACAGTTAAAGTCCCCCTGGAGTGAACCATTTTAGCACTTAAAACTCATCTTTGATCACCAAAATTACATTTGGAAAAAAAATCTTCATGCCTCAAAATATCTTGAATGTAACTCGACACCCTCGCCTCATTTAGTATACACGGTTCTATGAATATGCAAATGAGCCCCGCCTCCTCTCACTCACTCACTCTGATTGGTTACAAGGTCGTTTGTGACGTCAGAAACACCAGCGATTTCAAACCGTGTTTTTGAGACTGTCTTTTGTTTTAACCCTTTACCTGTCACCCCCCTTTTTGATAATTGACATTAAAATGCGCTATGCAAACTTAAATGGTTGTAATTCGAGAATGCTTTGGAATATAGACCTATGTTTAGTCTTGTTTTAAAGAAAACAATCAGCAGATTATTACTAAAGTGAAAGCACTTCAAAAAATTTAAGTATCAAAAAGTTATAATTTACAGTAAATCAAATATACTTTATTAATATATTTTTTTACTATGAAATAAATATTTTACAAAATATGTTTCACTATAAAATGAAAGCTATATATCTAACCATGTTGTGTTCCAAATTTGAAATTGATATCACAAAAATTGAAGTTCCCATGAGATTTTGTTTAGGCGTAGTACCAAATATAACCACAGGGTGCCATTGAATTCCATTGAATTTAATTGTATGCATTTTGCCATAACAAATTAATACATTTCTATCCAAATATCACTTCTGTCACTAAATATGGAACCTTGAGACTAAGACCTTTCTGACAATGTGTTTTGTCAAGATTAGAAAAGGTTTTGATAATAAATTATGAAAGATGATGCCTTAAAGGGGAGGGGCCTAATAAAATAAATATCGTTTCTATAGTAACGCAACGTCCAAATTTCAAAACGGTTTTCACAGGATGAATTCTGAGTTCGTAAGCTTTCAAATGATACCTAATTTATGATAACTACTAAAATATGTGATATAATAATAATAAAAATTATATTTATATATATATATATAAAATATTATACTTTTTAGAGGACTTCTTACCTTACTTTTTAAAATATAATTAGTATCTTTTTTATTGAAAAATACTAATTATGTGTTATTATGAACTTTTAGCACTAAAAACCAAAGTTTCGATTATTAAAAGTGTGTGCGTCGACTTTTTGTGACAAAGGTCAGAAACTCCTGTAATGACGCCGATTTTTTTTTGAGGCGCTGTCTTGTCATAGATTCATATATTACTCTTCATTCATAATTTGTAAGAAAAAACAGCGCTAAAAGATCTATTTAGGAGTCTTAGACCTGTCCAACGATATATAGTTTGTCATGACGAGATTAGGATTTAATAGTAATATAGTGAAGTAAATTTAGGTTGCCCGTATACGGGTAAGAAATTATATTTTGTATAACAATTGTTTCAAAAGTTAATGCACTTTAAAAAGTGAATTTCGTTTAATTTCACTAATGCTTGATTTGGTTTATGTTTACTTGTGTCGCTCGCTTGCGCCCTCTTGTGGACACAGGGGACAATACAGCACTTTTAGCCTTTAGAATTCAAATATAATTTGACTTTTGCTAATATTTAAGCTTTTTGACAGCCCTAAAATGTTGGCCTCATGACAACCCTATTTCCAGCCAAAGTAACTATAGTGTTATTGTGAATTAGAATGACTAGCATCTCAATTATAACGTTTTGTTTGCATCACTCACCACTAGATGAAAGCAGAGATTGGTTTGTGGATTAATATGTTTCAATAACCAATCCACTTTTATGTATATAGCACAATAAAAACAGCAGTGATAGATATCTAGACAATATGTTGTGATGATGTATTTCAGGACGAGCTGCGCACCGGAGAGAAGGCCGTGGTCGGGTTCAGGTTCATCAAACACCCGGAGTATCTGAAGCTGGGCGCCAAGCTGCTCTTCCGAGAGGGCGTGACCAAAGGCATCGGTCAGGTGACCAAACTGCAGCCCGCCTGCCAGTACCAGCACCAGGCCTGAGCCGGCCGCGCCTCTCCTGCTCACACCAGCCGTTTCACACACACACACACACACACACACGGCACTCATCTCGCACTGGTTTTGTCTAGCCTTACCGTACATATTCCTAAATCCAGATACATTCACTGGAGAAGATAGATGATATTAAGCCTTGGACATTTTATATATTGGATATTTTCGGACACAAAGCAAGAAAAATCTGCCAGCAGGGTCAAAAAAAAAAAAAAAAAAAAAAAAATAGAAATAACCCTTTGAATTATGACCCAGCTGGCAGATTTTGTTCTTTTTTGAGAAAGTTTTTTTTTTTTTTTTTTTTTTTTTTTTTTTTTACGGCTGTCAAATGATTAATCACATCCAAAATAAAAGTTTTTATTTACATGATATATGTGGGTACACTGTCTATAATTATTTTGTATATATAAATACACACACATGCATGTATATTTAAGAAAAAAATTATTTATATATAAAATATTTATATATAATATAAATTAAATATTATAAATCTATATACAGTATATACATGAAAATATATATATATAATATATATATATAATTATACACAGTGTACCCACATATATCATGTAAATAAAAACTTTTATTTTGAACGCGATTAATCACGATTAATCATTTGACAGCCTTAGTTTTTTTACAAACTCAATTTTTATGATTTTTTTTTTTTTTTTTTTGCACAAAACAAAAAAATCTTAAGTAATTTTGCTTCTCCAGTAAATTTATTCTGATTTAAAGGAACAGTTCACTCAATTTTATTTCTGTCATCATTTACTCGCCGTTTTTTTTTTTTTTTTTTTTTAAACATTGTTTTATTTTATACACTTTCTTTTTATGTTCGAAATAAAAATTCAAATCAAATCAAATCAAAGTTTCTCTCACAAGACGTCGGCAACCAAACTGTTTTTGGACCCCATTGACTTGTATAGTATTTTGTTCCCTGCTATGGAAGTCAATGGGGTCCAACGACAGTTTGGTTACTGACATCTTGTGTTCGGCAGAAGAAAAGAAACTCGTATAGGTTTGAAAGTAAATGATGACAGAATTTAGTTTTTTAAGACACACTCACACACACACAGTCACAGTTTATGGCATTATTCAGTAACCAAAGCACAGAGATTATGTATTTAAACGTGTCTGCCAAAGATTTTTCTCTTGTTTTAAGTGAGCGCTTTTATAACCGATGTCAATGAGGAATGGTTTCTTCTCGTGGCAGCTAGAGTTTGAAGTCATCACAAAATGCCAGAAACCATCTCTGATATCTTTTAATTTATGTTATCGTTGTGTAACGAGGTTTCTTGCACTGAAGTGTTTATCATCAGTCTTTAGAGAGATAAATCTGCTGCTTTACCACCGTCGGTTCTGCCTTGAGAGCGCACGGCTCGTTCTGCCTTCAGTCGCTCAGGAAAACTGGAGGATTGCACGCTTTCTTCCGTTCACACACACACACACACACACACCTCGAAATATGCAAATGACCCTTATCTGTTCTGTCTCCCTCACCGTTTCCCACATGAACACTTGGTTTGGTGCTAATGCTTCGGGTTTACATGTTTTTAAATGTTGGAAAAGTTAGTTTGATACATGTTCTTGCCTAAACTCTGTTACTCCATCACTGATCTCTGTCTCTCTCTGTGTTGCCTGATCAATTTTAGAAGTTAAAATGTATCTGAATCAACCGTTTTTGGAAATTTATAATGTCAGGGGGACAAAATCTGGATGTTTTAGTTTCTTAGATTTGTAATGATTTCTATTCTTATATGCATCTGTTTTTTTGAGTGACGTCTGATTTGTACACCGAATGTCACTTTTCTGGCAAAATGTTTTTTTGAGGTATTTTAAAATATTTTAGCCTTACTTTTTGGTGAATTGGACTATTTATGTGCAGATTTGTTTGTATATTGTGATGTACATAAATAAAAGTTTATTAAAGTTTATGACTGATGATGATTTCATTGTGTCAGCTTGTTGTTGGAAGGTCACTGGGAAACGTGTCTTGCTTAACATGATGTTCTAAAGTGACTTAAACTAAAATTAAGGAAAGCTATAGGTTATATAAATATTACAAATTAAAAACACAACAAAATGACTAAAACTTTAACTGATATTGAAATGAAAAATATAAAAACACTTAAAATATTAATTAGGGCTGGGCAAAAATTAATCGCATCCAAAATAAAAGTTTGTGTTTACGTAATATATGTGTGTGTAGTGTGTATAATTAATTTGTATATGTAAATACCCACACATGCATGTATATATTTAAGAAATATTTCCATGCATATACTTTATATATATTTATACATAATTAATATTATTTATAAATATAAATATTTGATATATTAAGAACACATTTTTCTTAAATATATACATGCATGTGTCTGTATTTATATATACAACATAATTATACACACAATGCACACATATATTATGTAAACACAAACTTTTATTTTGGATGCGATTAATCACGATTAATCGTTGCCCAGCCCTAATATTAATATAAACTCGTTTCGCGATGACACTAAAAGAACTTTTTCATAAAAAAAAACAAGATTTTTTTTCCACTATTTCGTGGTGGCTTTAAAAGAAGGACTGGCAAGAAATGAATCGCAAATTAATCACATATACATTTTGGCTGAAAAATTACCCCATAAAGGATTGTAAAGTCATTATTGTGCAGGACAAGAAAAGCTTTGAATAGACATAACAAAAAAATAGATTTAGAAATATTTTTTTTATTCAACATAGAATTTATTACACATAAACTATTAAGGCTACAACGAACATGGCCATGACAGGATAAAAGAGGCATAGAAGATTCAATCTATTCGGTCATGATCTGGTAAAACAAAAGGGTTTTATTTTTCGATGTCTTTTTTAATTTATTTTTGCCTATTTGATGTCTATTTGACTTCTATGGGACACGTGTGTAATTGCGCAGTGATCCTCCAGGTGGCAGTGCGCAGACTCGGCGCAGCGCGCGCGGCGCGCGTTACTCAACAGGAAACGAAGCAGAAGAGCGCGCAGTTTACGAAGCATTTCATAACATATTTCATAACATTAGCGAGTTTCAGATATTGTGCTGATGGATTTGGGGACGGAGAGAGTGATCGCGCTGGTGGACATGGACTGTTTCTATGTGCAAGTGGAGCAAAGAATCAATCCCGAGCTCAAAAATAAGCCGTGTGTTGTTGCGCAGTACAAGACATGGAAAGGCGGAGGGTGAGACTTTACTTTCATTCTGTCACTGTTATAATAGTCACACATTTACTCTCAACACCCGGACATATATTTTGCAGTGCATATAATATTTTCAAGTCCATTAACCGTTATGTTCGGTTGATGTTGACTGTACATTTATGTTTGGGGTCCTAGAGACCGCGATGCTAATATAACGTTAACTACTTTTTCTAATATTTAATTATTATTTTTTTCTTAGGGGTGTAGCATATCGCAATACAAAAATACAGTGAAAATATGTATTGTGTTTAGTTCACCCAAAATTAAAATGACTATCTAAGAAAAAAATCTAAGTTTACAGAGTTTCATTTTTAGTGTCAGTAGTACTACATCAAAATAATGCTGAATATATAATGTATAATAATACAATGAGGGAATATTTGTGTCCTGAAAATGCCAGATGTCTGATGTTACTAGTAAAAGTGATCTATAATAAATATATCTAGCCAGTGACAGTGAAAGCATAGCAGCTATTCGTCTAAAATAATGTATTTTCTGCCTCAGAATCATGAATATTGTTATTGTCTTGTGCTTTGGGTTACAGCAGCAAGACTGCGCATTTACACTAATAATGTCATTTTTATCTATAGTTATTTTTTTGTTGACCTTTTATCATATATCTTGGAGTATCGCAATGATATTGCATCGTGTGTTGTGTATCGAATCGTGACATGGGTGACAGGGTCTCGTTACACCCATAGATATCTATATAAAGGCTAGATATGTCGTCCACGCTGCTGGCCAATGGAGGTCGACGTCTGCACCTGGCGGCCATCTTGTCACAGGCAGCTCGCTCACTCGTAACATTGAGTTAATGGTACATGTCCTATTTAAATGACTATAACTTGCTCAATTTTCTACCGATTTTCAAACGGTTTGGTTTGTTATAAACGTCAGAGATGTAGCTATGACACTGCATACTTATAAATAAAAAGTGTATAAATAAATAATCATCCAGATAATTATAGCCACATTAATAACGTTTGTAAGAAACCAAACCGTTTGTAAATCCGTCAAGATTTCAACGAGATAAGAGTATTATCTGTGTTCATACTGACCACTCATCTTACATCAGTTTGTCTGTGACAAGATGGCCGCCGGTGATGACGATAGAAACTCCGCCGTAGCACATCTAGCCTTTATATACATATCTATGGTTACACCCCATTACACCAAAAGACACTTAAGTGCCACAAACTAAGCCGAATACGTCCTGAAATTCACCCCTTAAAGAATGAAAGTGACGTTCCTCTAGTCTTTTCTCCTCTATCGTGTCATATCTCGAGTGAAACCCTTCTGGAACAAGAGCAGATGTGGGCGGGGCTTGATTGTGTCCAGTTGATTGGATGGTTGTGGTCTGCTATTGGCTGATCTCATGTGAGTGACAGGTTGCCCCGCCCTCATCATCATCAGAGAAGAGAAGAGATACTGCAAGAGGAACTTATTCTGATTCAAGGTTATTTAATTAAGAATGATGTTTGACTTTACGGTAATTCAGACCCCAGTGATGTGTGTCATTAGCATTATAGCGGTGAGTTATGAAGCCCGGGCTCACGGTGTGACCAGGAACATGTGGGCCGACGATGCCAAGACCCTGTGCCCGGATCTACAGGTGGCTCGGGTCCGAGAGTCCCACGGGAAGGCGGATCTCACTCAGTAAGTGCACATCTCGGCTTTCATGCGTCTAAAACGAGGAAACGCCACAGTAGAAATTATTAATGGAGTCTCTAAACTCATGCTTATCATTTACAGGAGAGTTTTCTGATTTAATGACTTGGGTTTATGACTACTATGATAGTTTGAGTGAGTCCTCGTGTGTGTGTGTGTGTCAGTTACCGTGAGGCGAGTGTGGAGGTGATCGAGGTGATGTCCCGCTACGCCGTCATCGAGAGAGCGAGCATCGACGAGGCGTACATGGACCTGACGGCCAGCGTGGAGGAGCGCCTGAAGCACACGAGCGCTCGGGACGTCACGCCGCAGCTGCTCCGAAACACACACGTTCAAGGCTTTCCTCAAACACACACCGGTGATCCCGGCGGTGGCGACGCGGTGCTGGATAAAGGTGTGTGTCTGAGACTCATGATCGTTTGGATGGTCTATTCTGCTGCTAATGTTGGGATATCGCATATAGCAAACAAATGCTGGATGCAAACACAGAGATGTGGCAGTAACACGAGACGCTGCTTTATTCGCAAAAACGTTCCAAAAATTATATTCCAATTGACCTATGGCTAAGCCACGCCCCCTCCACTCCTCTGTACACACAGTCAGCATTCGGGGGCAGGCGCTATGGCAGCGGTCACAGTAGGAGACATTTCACAGGAGGCAATTGGTGATTTTTGGAGACAGAAAGATTATATATCGTCTGGAAGTCACATAAAGGGCATTAACTATGCATTGGAGGGTTATATTAATAATTTTGCTGTTGAGAAGGTCAATCAAAAACTACAGATCCAGGCAGAGATGTACAGGTCACCGTGTAAATTTGATAAACCACATATCGTTACCAGCAACGTTTGGTGCTACAGTATTTACATCAATCATTCAGCACAACATCGTTAACACTTGTCATCTCGGCTATTTACTGATTGCTAAGTGACATGATGTTGAACGCAGTTAGAAGCTAACATTAACGCTTTCTAATGTTAGGCTAACATTAGCCTAACGTTACGTTAGAGATTTTAAATAACGTTCAAATACCTAGTTGACTTAACTTAGAACAGATGTAGACATCCTTGTTTAACCCTTTACCTGTCAAAAAAAGTTATGGAAGTTATAATTTACAGTAAATCAAATATTCTTTATTAGTATTTTTTTTAATATGAAATAAATATTTTACAAAATATGTTTCACTATAAAATGAAAGCTATATATCTAACCATGTTGTGTTCCAAATTTGAAGTTGATATCACAAAAATTGAAGTTCCCATGAGATTTTGTTTAGGCGTTATACCAAAAATAGCCACCGGGTGCCTTTAAATTCCTTTGAATTTAATTGTGTGCATTTTGCCATAACAAATTAATAAATTTCTATCCAAATATCACTTCTGTCACTAAATATGGAACCTTGAGACTAAGACCTTTCTGACAATATGTGTTTTGTCAAGATTAGAATAATAAGTTATGAAAGATGATGCCCAAAAGGGGAGGGGCCTAATAAAAAATACGGTTTCTATGGTAACGCAACGTCCAATTTCAAAACGGTTTTCACGGGATGAATTCTGAGTTCGTAAGCTTTCAAATGATACCTAATTTATGATAACTACTAAAATATGTGATATAATAATAATAAAAATTATATTTATATATAAAAAATTATACTTTTATAGAGGACTTCTTACCTTACTTTTTCAAATATAATTTTATCTTTTTTTATTGAAAAATACTAATTATGTTTTATTATGAACTTTTAGCACTAAAAACCAAAGTTTCGATTATTAAAAGTGTGTGCGTCGACTTTTTGTGACAAAGGTCAGAAACTCCTGTAATGATGTCGATTTTTTTGAGGCGCACTCTTGTCATAGATTCATATATTACTCTTCATTCATACTTTGTAAAAAAAAACAGCGCTAAAGTATCTATTTAGGAGGCTTAGACCTGTCCAACGATATATAGTTTGTCATGACTAGATTAGGATTTAATAGTAATACAGTGAAGCAAATTTAGGTTGCCCGTATACGGGCAAGTGACAGTTAAGGGGTTAATTTATCCGCATTTAGTTGGTGTTGTGGTCTACCGCACAACTTAATCCAGAGCAGACACTTATCTCGGTTGAGATTGGGATTGGGAAAAAAATACACGCCTCTCAGGATCCTAGTGTCGGAGTTGCACGCACGCCATGCACACCGTTTGACCATTTTGACCTTAAAATGACAAGAAAAAACGAATGAAAACTGACTAACTGCAATGCATTTCTCCGGTTGTATTGTGTTAAGCTGCGCACTGTGATTGGCTCATCGCGTTTGAGGGCGTGGCTTAGCCACAGGTCATTTGCAGATGGGGCCGGGAAACCTGTTTGAAAAAAACAAAAAAACAAGCAAAGAAACAATACCAACCCAAACTGTCCCCCCTCATTCTGTTAGTTGACGAACACAATTTAGCTTTAACAATTCTAAAAAAATATGTTCTACAACTTTCACAAACATCTCTTTCTGTTATTTTTTGCCTTTACTTAGATAAGACAGTAAGAATGGGAATGGGAGCTGAGACTCAAATTCACTTTGTAATGGTGCGTTCACACAGGACGCTAATCGTGTGTGTGTGTTCCTGCAGACGCGCTGCGGGCCGCGGGTGTCCGTGAGTGGCTGGATCAGCTGTCCTGCTCTCCCGCGGATCTGCGTCTGGCTCTCGGCGCGCTGATCGTGGAGGAGACGAGGGCCGCCGTGGAGGAACACACGGGCTTCCGCTGCTCCGCCGGCATCTCGCACAACAAGGTCTGACCCACCAAACAACAGCCTTTACAGATGATCAGCACTCACGTCAGTGTTGCCAGATTGGAAATATCCAAGTATCGACCAGACGCTCAAAATTATCGTATTTGGTAGAAAATTATCGTAGGCTACATGAGCCAAACGGTTGCTTTCATGAGGCACACACGCAAGGTCTCTCGCTCTCTCCCTCTCTCACTTTCACTTTCTCCTCACAATCATGTCGTAGATCCACAGCTAGATCAATGAGTATGCTAGATCAATAAGTGTCACAAAATTCTGAAATGATCATATGTTATGGGATGTTTTCCGTTATTGTTCGTACATCGTACAGAGGTCAAAATTATCGTACAAATAGGATAATTATCATACGTCTGGCAACACTGAGTTCAGTCTCGATTCGGTTCATTTGGAGACAGTACTAGACAAAAGCTTGGAAACATTACTATTTTTAATGTGCTGCATTTATTTGATCAAAATTATTATTTTATTTTATTTTATTTTTGAAACTGAAGTCCTAATTAAGGTATTATTTGATAAATGAGATTTCTGTAGTTCTTTGAAAACCAAGAAAATAGTGTTAAAAGTCCTTGAAAATCCTGGAATTTCATTTTATAGTGTCTGGACGAACCCTGTAATATTGTTAAATTTTAAAATAATACTTTTCTATCTGAATATATATATATATATATGTATATATATATATTAGGGCTGTCAAACGATTAATCGCGATTAATCGCATTCAAAATAAAAGTTTGTTTTTACATAATATATGTGGGTGTGGTGTGTATAATTATTTTGTATATATAAATACACACACATGCATGTATATATTTAAGAAAAATCTTAAAGTATATACTTTATATATATTTATACTAGGGCTGTCAACTTTAGTCGTTTAGTCGACTAATCGGTCGATGCCGTCTTGGTCGACTGACATTCTTATTGGTCGACCAGTCGCATTTTTTTTTTTTTTTTACCAATAGAAAGAATTTTTCAATAATTTACTCCTTGATATTTATTACTTTATAAGCAGTTATTTATTGCTGTATTCTAAATATAATTAGCCTATGTTTTGTCCCCAACTTTAAAATGCTTTAATTTAGGCTATTTTTGTAACAGCGCCACAGTTTAGCGCACACACATAATACACTCTGGAACCGCATGTGGCCGGCTGAGCTGCAGCTTTGCGCTCGGTAAGGGATGCTGTATTCGTTCAGTTAGAACGCTGCTTGTTTTGGCTTTAGTCGACAAAATGTCCAGGAAATCTAAATCTTTTGTCTGGCTGCATTTTAAAACAAAGACGACAAGACTGTGGAGGGAGGCGACCGCGTTGCTCCATTGCGAGCGCGCAAGTCGCGCGCCTACAGAACTTGAGCGCGCAAAAGACGTGCCTTTTAACGGCTATCATGCTGACTCAATAGATTGTGTTTTTTTAATATGTTTTCGTTTTTATTTGTACACTTGACGCATTTGAAAATAGCCTAAATAATGCAACAGAACGAAAATAAACCTACGCGGCCCTACAGCCTATTATTAGGATTGTTTTTAGGCTATTTGGGTTTTTTGTGTGTTGTTTTAAAACGCCTTGATCGTCAGGACGAAAGTTAACCCATAGCTTTGAAAGTAAAGAAGAATATAAAGCCTGTATAAATGAAAGCTTTTGTTAGGATTTTTCATTATGTGGCAGTCAGTTATATTTTTTGCAGCGTGTGATGTGGTCAGGTGCGCGATTGTGACTGTTATAGACCTAGGACAGAGCTCCTCACTTTTTGCAGTTAAAAAATCACTTATTTTCAAATAATTGTATTATTATTATAGTTTTATTTATTTGTGATCTTTTTTCGTTGTTGTTTTATAAATAGTCAATGACAATTGTTTAAAAAATGTTCAATCAAAACGTCACGTTTTTTTTTTTTTTTTTTTTTTTTAGTCGACTAATCGTTGCGCAGGACAAGACTTTGGTCGACTAAGGATTTCTTTGGTTGACTACAGCCCTAATTTATACATAATTAATATTATGTATAAATATGAATATTTCATATATTAAGAACACATTTTTCTTAAATATATAAATGCATATGTGTGTATTTATATATACAAAATAATTATACGCACCACACACACATATATTATGTAAACACAAACTTTTATTTTGGATGCGATTAATCATTTGACAGCCCTAATATATATATATATATATATATTTATGTGTGTGTGTATATATATATATATATATATATATATGAGCAGTTTTGTGCTTTTGAAATGAAACAAAGTCTCAAATTTATCAATTTATTATACAGTTCGAAGGCCATTTGGAGGGATTGCTGGAGCCACAAGTGGACCGATGATCATGTGACACTGAAGACTGGCGTAATGATGCTGGCTTTTATATATATATATATACACTAGTGAAACTTGAAAAATTAGAATATGGTGCAAAAGTTCATTTATTTCATAATTTAAAAGGTGAAACTAATATATTATATAGACTCATTACGTGCAAAGTGAAATATCTCAAGCCTTTGTTTGTTATAATTTTGATGATTATGGCTTACAGATATGAAAACCTCAAAATTGTGAAAAAGTTTTCATATCTGTAAGCCATAATCATCAAAATTATAACAAACAAAGGCTTGAAATATTTCACTTCGGATGTAATGAGTCTATATAATATATTAGTTTCACCTTTTAAGTTATGAAATAAATGAACTTTTGCACCATATTCTAATTTTTCAAGTTTCACTAGTGTATATATATATATTAAAGCCAGCATCATTACGCCAGTCTTCAGTGTCACATGATCATCGGTCCACTTGTGGCTCCAGCAATCTCTCCAAATGGCCTTCGAACTGTATAATAAATTGATAAATTTGAGACTTTGTTTCATTTCAGAAGCACAAACGTTTCCCTCCACTTGTCCTTCTCAGGTGTTGGCCAAGCTGGCGTGTGGTCTGAACAAGCCGAACCGGCAGACCGTGCTGCCCCTGGGCTCCGTCCCGCAGCTCTTCCACACGCTTCCCATCAAGAAGATGTGAGTGTGTGATCCTGCACTGGTGCTGTGTGTCCTCGCTGATGATGACGGGGTGTGTGTGTGTGTTTGATCCGCAGCCGTAACCTGGGAGGGAAGCTGGGGGCGTCCATCACGCAGACTCTGGGCGTGGAGAACATGGGGGACCTCGCGCGGGTCAGCCGCGTCCGACTGGAGCAGCTCTTCGGGGAGAAGACGGGGTGAGGAACACACACACTCATCTAATCATCAGTGTAACGTCACCATGATGTAAAGGTGTGTGTGTGTCTCAGGCCGTGGCTGTTCGACCTGTGCCGAGGGATCGAGTTTGAGCCGGTGAAGCCGAGACATCTTCCCAAATCCATCGGCTGCAGCAAGAACTTCCCTGGGAAAACCTCTCTGGCCTCCAAACAGCAGGTGTGTGTGAGTGTGTGTGTGTGTGTGTGTGTTTCTGCTCGTGATGCTCATGCTCTCGTGTGTGTGTGTGCAGGTTCAGCACTGGCTCCATCAGCTCGCTCTGGAGTTAGAGGAACGCCTGAGTAAAGACAGAGATATGGTGAGTCCGTCACCGATCGCACGAGCGCGCTCCGAGATATGCTGTTAATGCGTGAGCGGCCATGCAGACTCAGAATGTTTAAAGTGCAGAGTAAAACTCATTTACTAATACTACCCATGATACACACGGTATTATGTTGTGTTAAAAATCCTGTGTTGCCTGATTTTGTGTTCCAGGTCAAAAATGACTGGCCTTTTAAATAATGAATGAATGAATGAATGAATTAATATTAATTATTGATAATGCTGTAATGTCTGGTGTTTCTCTGCAGAACGGGCGAGTGGCCAAACAGCTGACGGTGGGCGTCCGGCAGGCGGGAGACAAGAGAGCCAGTAGTTTCTCTCGCTGCTGTGCGCTTGTGCGATACGACGCCGCCAAGATGACCTCAGACGGCTTCGCCATCATCAAGAGCCTCAATACTGCAGGCAGCCACCAGGAGGCGTGGTGAGCGAAATACACAGGGTTTCCGCGGGGTCTTAAAAAGTCTAAAAAGGTCTTAAATTTCAAAATCACAATTTAAGGCCTTAAAAAGTCTTAAATTTGCTGAAGTATTGTGTTCTAGGTCTTAAATCTTTTTAAATGGGTCTTAATTTTCCTATGTCCATGTAAATCTCATTGAAATGCTCCCGCAGCGCTTTGGAATGTTTTTTTTTTTTTTAGTATTATTTATATTACGTAGTTGTAGTTCTTAATCCGCTGTATTGCGACTACAAAATAGACCAGCATGCAACAGCCAGTCAGTTTTGAGGTTTTGTGTTATTGGCAAGTATCTCAGATACCACAGACAGACATAAAACTGATTTTATTCAGCTAGCAATACTTGGTTTGAAATATCTGAGTTTAGGATCCGATTTTGCTGATTTGGAATTTGCTTTTTGAGACTCATTACGCGTTTCCTTTGTATGTTTTTTTTTTATCGTGATATAGGTTTTAAATTTCATTCATAACGGTCTTAAAAAGTCTTAAATTTGACTTTGTGAAACCTGCAGAAACCCTGAATACAGGAACCGTCCGCTCAAACAAACAACAAATAAATATATTAAATATTATTAATATATATTATATTAATAATATTATTAATATATATTTAATATTATATAAAATATTATATATTATATATTATTAAATATCTTGGATATATTAGGGATCCGGTAAATCTCTAAAGGGACTCCTGCTTTCAAACTACTTTGTGTAAGTGCTCAGTGAAGACAACATGTTTTTGAAGGGTTGATCACTGTAGCCAATCACAGACACACACTGCATCCGGAGAGTATTCTCACAGCACTTCACTGTTCCACATGTTGCGTTATGTTACAGCCTTATTCCAAAATGGATTTAATTCATTATTTTCCTCAAAATTAAACAAACAAAGACCCATAATGACAACGGGAAAGAAGTTTGTTTTGAAACCTTTGCAAATTTATTAAAAATTAAAAAATAAAAACGAAAAAAATCACATGTACATAAGTATTCACAGCTTTAGCAAAATAACAAAATGTGGAAAAGTGAAGCACTGTGAGCACTTTATATATATATATATATATATATATATTAGGGGTGTAACGGTTCACAAAATTCACGGTTCGGTTCGATACGATACACTTGTGTCACGGTTCGGTTCGGTACGTTTCAAATACAGCAAAAAGAAAGAAATGGCAGAGAAATGTCCTTGATTTAATTTTTCTAATTATATTTTTATTAAAACTAACATCATAAAGTATGATATTTTTAACTTTGAGCAAATGACTATACTTGTCTTTTCTTAGGAGCGTTTAAAACAAAACAGTTCCTTGGACAAAATGAAATGTAATATTGTAGTAGTTAAAAACAAAGGTTTATTTTAGTTTAGATTAACATTTGAGGGCAGCAATTGTATTGATATTGTCAAAATACAACCGACGTGATGTTACTTGAAAGCATTATAGCCTACTATTCCTGCCAAACTTACAGATAGTAGTGTTACAGTAAATCCATGGTGAATGTTGCTGATCTGTGGACACTGGATAGTTCTTCCTGGTTTCCACGTCAGCGCTGTTTGATCTGTTAATAATGGAGAAATGAATGTTTCTCACTAGATCTCGCAGCGATGTTATTACTTCAGTGGCGAATTCAAATGTTTTCTTTACTGGATTTGGCTGCGTGGTAAAAGTGCTGATCAAGATCGGCTCGCGCTGCATTGGTCCAAACTGATAAACGGTCCGTCATCCAAACAACCTCACAAATAACGAGCAGCTCACTTTCGTTTCCGCCTACATTACAATTGCCATTTGATGTTGGGCAATGTTGTGGTCACGCCAGCGTCTCTTACATTATGAACGTGCTTGCCACGCACGAGTCGCCTACATTTGAGTAACGAAATGTTGGTCGGCAGGAAAAATGAACCCAACGAACCGTTCGGTTCAAAAATGCGTACCGAAAGCCTCGTACCGAACGGTTCAATACGAATACGTGTATCGTTACACCCCTAATATATATATATTACCACGGTTGAGTTACTTCGCTAAGGCTTCATTATTTTCTCGTAGGTCTCCTGCCTTGACTTGCCTTCTTCTGTCAGCCAGTAAGTTCACTGATTTGCCTTCATCCTCCTCTGGAGGAATAACCAGCTTCCTGAGCAGCGACGCAAGTTCAACGCAAACCCCCAAAACACAGCCGAGCCCCGGGGCCATCCGGTCCCTCTTCGAGAAGGCAGCCGAGAGAAACAAGAGGCGAGCGGAGGAAACCGTGCCACACACTCCTGTGGAAAACACACCCAGCCAGTGCAGGTCTCAGAAAGACTCTGGGATCTCTTCCTTCTTCCAGAGAAAGAGCCTGGAGAAAAAGCTCGGGCTCTATGAAGGAAACGAGCATATGCGGACAAAAGACGAAACTCATCAGGTGTGTGTAGAGCCGAGCTCCTCAGTGGATCATCAGGCGTGTGAAGAGTCGAGCTTCTCCAAGGACCTTCAGGTGTGTGAACGCTGTGGACAGAGGGTGCTGGTCTGGGAAATGCCTGAACACACAGATTATCACTTCGCTCTGGACTTGCAGAAATCCTTCAGTTCCTCCAGTGACAGTCCCGTTCCTGCCAGAGCTCCTCTGTTGGCCCATGGGAAGAGCAGAAAACGGATCCAGACCGGCCCGCAGGCCAAGAGAGCCCGAGTGCAGGGAAACTCTGGCACTTTGGACTCCTTCTTTAAGAAGATGTGAGATACTCAACAGCACTTTACCTGGACAAGCTTTTTAGACGAGCAGGTTTTGATTAGAAACATTTGGGATTTTCAAATGTTTGGTGTTGTAATGTAAATAATAAAGAGTTGTTGTGTTCACACGCCATTTCTTTCCACTTAACACTGGGACACTAAGTTAACCTGACTCCGCCAGATGGATTTGCTCCGCATATCCATCTGGAAACCTTCCGTTGAAGTAATTTTGGTAAGGGGCGAAAATACTGGTTAGCTGATTGGCCTATGTTGGTGATAGACGGGCCAAATCAAGCAATCAGATCAACGAAGCATATGACGTACCGTAACTCTTGCCGAAACCAGTCGGGAGAAGAGCAAAA